>OU824124.1:9631902-10969821 GCA_917499265.3 Mimumesa dahlbomi
TTGTCGTCCAAGGAAATTCTATTCGCCCACCGTGTACAGTCAAATACGTGCAACACGTAATATGTTTTCCCGACATGCAAATGCAAGAAAACGGGCGTGAAAGCACGACGTGGAATTAGCGGCACCGTTATGTATCGCGGGTTTACAACTTTACAGGGGAAACTCTGACAAATGCCGAAGGTTCCCACCGCATTTCCATAAATCACGAATGGCTTGCACGTAGAAACAACGCCCGCGTTATTTATTATATATGTCTTAAGTATACATGGACACGTCACGACTTTAGGTGGCTTTACAGGGGTGTCTTGCGAGATGCGGTACACTTTCGAAGTGTTACTTACCATTAATTAATAGTTAATGCTTGACTAGCGAGCTGCGATGCTTGTTCCGATGCGTTGCGAAATTTCACCGTACGGTAAATCAGTGTTATTTTTTATTCACGCAGTTATCGTCGTCGACTGAAAATCGTTCGATATATTAGATGAAGAAATAAATTCTTTCCATTTTTCCGGCGAAACATAAGCTTTATTTTTTAAGAAGTTATGCAAAGGTAAAAATTGAAATTTTCGTGGTCGTTTTCTATTGGTGTTCGCCGCTTTCCTGGTAGGAACGTTAAGGAACAGTAAATTATTCGTAGATTATCTAGTAACAAATAAACGTGGCAAACGATTGAAACTCATTGGAAAATTCTCTTTTTACACCTAATACATACTTTTAAAAAATTAAATATATGCTCAGTTACTTTAATAAGAAATACAATTTACTTTAATGGTACCTACCAGTAATTATGTATAAGTCAATACATCTTATATTTTATTTTCCAATAATTACAATCACCATTTTCGTTCGTAAATTTGACTAAAAATTTAATCGAAAATCTTTACAGCGTTTATCGAATTCGCAGTAATTTGCAGTAATTTGTCTCATCTTTATCATCGCGTAACACTAAAAAATGTGTACTTAATACCGTGCGGAAAACAACGTAAGCGAATAAACTGCTGCCTCTGATCGAATTTTACGTAATCGATCTATACGATTTCAATTCAACCCCGAGTTTCTTTTCGTGACACGAGACTCCTTCATCTTTATTTCCATAAATCGCGAGTGCGTTTGCCGCGAAAGGCGGTAGAAAGTAAAACACGTTCAGGGAACAGTTGCCCTATAACTCTTACCACACTCTTACCCGTATACATGTATGTGTGTCCTATACTGGACGAAGAAAAATGCACCTATATTGGTTATCTACTTTCATATAAAATCCACCGTATTTATGATTTACCGTTGTGTACTTCCGTCCACTTTTGTGAACATGAGAGATGCATACGAATTCAGAAACAATACTGAAAGTGCCATGGAAATTTCGTGTCACGTTAGAAATTCTCCGTGGGAAATGGAATTTGAATTAATTAAAATATCCTCGGCACTGTAGTTAATCGAAATATTACAGGTGTTTATAATGAATTTATAAACATTCTAATGGAAATGCACATTGCAGAGACTGTCGACATCAGTGACATTTCAAAGATGCAAAACCTTAATCTGTTCCACCGACTAATGAACAATGTACTTGAACGTTACTGTGAGATTATTAACAATAATGAAACTTATCGCTCGAGTTGTTGCAGCAGCCCCTTTAATATTCCTGGTTATTATTCGCACCGTCTCCCGTTAAAATTAAGTCAAAGTTCTTTCATATTTAACGTCGAATAATGACGGACGAACCCTTCGTTACAAGAGCGGCGGTAATTTCCTCGACGTCATTAAAATGTACAGCGAAGACTGGTAATAATTCTGTACCTCAAATTGGTCGTTTCATAGACCGTCTCATAAATTTCACAATTGTCTTTATAGAAACGCGATGGCTATTTTATATGACGTTTTAACGACACGTCAGGCATTCTCAGGTAATTGTGTAAAATAACAAAGGTGGTATTCGTAATCGCGACGGCAAAACGTCTTGAGTCCGTCTTATTCGGATTCCCGTTTCGTAGTTGGAACTTGAGAAGGTTCTCGTTAAGATGGCTTTTAATAAGATCAGAGCACATGCCTTCCGATGTCGCCGGTTTTTAAGACTCTAGAACCCTTTTGCGATTTTAGTGTCATTCGCAACGTTACCATTTTCAGCTCGGATCTAGAATGAATCTGGATTATTAATGAGAATAAGGTATAAAAGACATAGTTTGCCCATGATAATAATGTTGTCTTTGCCAGGAGAAAGAGGAATTGCAAATTTACATGTGTTAAATTTTAAGTCAGAGGGAGAATACAGGTATATGCTTTAATGTCCTTAGAAATAATGCTTCTTATTTTCTTTTATTTGTTACAAAGAATTCCACTATCTGGAGATTCAAAATCGTTATACCTAGATAGTTTTAATAACGCTGATTTTCTCTGATAATGGGGAACGTAACGAAGTCGGTATTGATCTGAAATTTATGTAAAACTAAAATAATTTCGTATGGTATTAAATTGATGCATCATTAACGTTGAATTTCCTTAGCGTGCATAGTAAAACTATTCCGACATTAATTATACATTAATCTAATCATTTTCCGCACGAAACTAAACTAGTTTTCTTTTGAAAGGTAAGCCAAACTAATAATTATGCATGAAATACATGAAAACGAGTAATTCTCGTAAGCTTATTAGTTATTTGTTATTTCAATATATATTATCAGTAAATTTGCATGAGTCCGCAGCTTCTTTCCACGTAATATCCAAGACGATAACGAAAGCACCGAATAATGATCTCTTTTACAACTATAATGATGTATAATATATTAAGTTATTCTAATCACTTGTAAAATGATATATATTTTATAATCTATCATACGCATTACACGTATTGCAAGATTAATAAATATTTTGTTTTTGTAACAAATCAAGGCTTCGTTTATAAGTATTATTCCAGTCCTTTCCTTTTATGATTTAAATTAATTTATGAGTTACGTTAAGATCCGATAATTTTGAAAATGATGTCATAAGAGCCTAATCCTACCATCTGCTATGATATCAATTCTGCTAACAGAGATGTCGAAAATTCTGAAAATTTATCTTCATATTTACCGAAATTGAGTCCATGTAACAAGAATACATAATGCCATAGGAAGTGGATTTTTGCAAATTACGTAATTGTTCCGAGAAATTTCGCGAATTAATTTGCCGCCCGATTCTCACAATTTGGAACGAATATTTGTCCAAATCAGAACTTTGAGTTGTGATTTTTCGCTAATTTCCAAAACTGTATATGTATACATATAGCCAACGACATAACTTTTAACGAGTTAATAAATTCCACGATATAAAATTGGTATATCATATACTTAATAACATCTGCTCGAAGTGTTTTAAATAATTCATCACGTAAACTTAAACCATTGCACTTGTTGATCGTTGCTCCAGGCGGCATGTATGTACATACATACGAATTTGCGATCAGGAACACGGTCTGAAGTGCGCACGGTGGTCGACTTAATGAAGTTGGTATTTAACGCTTGCTTAAGTCTGCTTCGTTGATTCACTATGAAACGGCCTGAGCTTGACCAAGATCTGCCTTTAGATTTTGCTTGAAGAACTTTGGAGAACTTCAGACCACCATTAAGGGGAAATCCTGCTGTAAAACACGAAATTCGACAATTAATTTGAATGAAAATAAAAGGGCTATTTATTGGACTGTTACGTTATATTAAGATGCATTTCAAGTACATATCTGAATTTTTAAAGCAAAAAATATGTAATTGATTCGCCACTCCAAAGGTGTAATTATAGCGCCTTGGCGACAGAGTTGAAAATTGACGATAAACCTTGCACTGAACGTAATGATCGGAAACGCATTATGAAACGTTTTTTGTCAGCTCGTGATATATGATCGTCGATAAACCTGAAAAAGCGAAGAAAACTCGCTTAAAGAAAAAACTTGCGAAGAAAACTTGAAAATTGTAAAAATGGCGCAGTTTTGAATCAAAATGTTAATTTTTACCATTCATCTTTGCTTTTCCTTCGCTGAAATAAATAGTTCAGTTGTAGCAATTTAAGAATATTTTATCTTCTTGGGTAAAGAATATTAGTATTCTAAAACACCTCAAAATTTCAAGATAATCAGATGAATAGTTTTTATGTTGTCCCTCGCCATTTTCGAAAACGCTTTTTCGAGAAAAATAAGTTTAAAGTTTTACAGTGATCTCTCCTATAACACGTTACACACATAACTCGGTACGAATAAAATTATCGTTTTATAAGAGGGTTGACTGTATAAAAGTCGATACCCTTCATTACCATTACTCTTTGTAAAGATTCCACAGAAAAAAAACGATTGCGCAAAAAAAGATCATATCTCCGAAAATATTTTGAGTTTCGACTTGTATCTTTTCACGGTATATTTACAAAATATCGTTCTAATGATTTACGAAAGAAAAAGAAATCGATTTTATTTTACTCGACTTAGCAGGATCCGCCTTTAACCCATTTGCTTCTTCGCTCTAAGTTTTTCGTTCTAAACTGAGGGTTGTTCCGCTTAATGATGCAAACGCGTTAACGAAGTCTGCTTTGAGTAGCTATTCCGCAGTATAAAATGCCGAGCGATTAAATCGCACAAGGTAACGTGGAGTTATCGTATCGCTGTCGCATCTATGGGAATCCTTGATGAAAACCTACGTATGACAACGTCCTTACCACTTGTTTCTCACTCTGAATGCTCATTTTTTACGCTCACTTCGAGGCCAATTACAAAATGTCCATGACACTGGCTGAATTCCCGTGGAAATCAGGCTTTCGAGTTGTTTGAAAAATTTAATTGAAATCCGTTGCTAGCAGTGATTTAAATGACTTCCTCGTAATTTCGCGTTATACGGTAGATAGGAGCTCGGCGCGATAAAACTTTCGCGATGATTTCACGGTAACTGGCTAAATAACATCTCGTAACCGGTGGAAACTTAAACGTGTGACAAATTTATTAGGTATATCAAAGCAATTAATAGCCCGGTATGAAACTCGTATTGCATACCTATACGTAACGATACGCACGATAAAATCTACGCTACACAATTTGTAATTATGCAACGCGCAATGTTGCAATTAACTGACGAAATGTCAAAATTTGCTACACCGGCGCGAAGTAGTCCAATAAATCATGAGTATAGTCGTTAAGTTCCTTAAACACGTCCCATTAGGGAGGAAAAACTCTTACCGTTGGAATTCCCTGTTCGACTACTCCCTCTACAACTGGAAACCTAATTAATCACGAAGATATCATTCCGGAACGAGCGATTTCACCGTGGTAATTAGTTGTCCCGAGGACAAAGAGGGAGAAATGAAAACGGGAAAGAATCGAACCGTGGGGGGAAAAGATACACGACCAAATAAAAGTGGAAAAGACGGAATTCGATGGTAAGAAAAAAACGAGATAGAAATAGCATGAACAAAACGAGGAGCGTGAGAGGTTGAGAAAGATGAACAGTGCTGAAAATAAGGGAGGGGAAAAAAAAGAAAGCCTCGAAACGAGGCGGAAAGAGAAAAGAAGAAGCTGGCGGGGAAATAAAAACTCGCAGAATAAAAAGGACCGGCGGAAAGTAAGAAAGCGAGACGGGTAGACAAAGGCGAAGGAAGAGAGTAAGTAAATAGCAGCGGCGACGGTGGAGGAATAAAAACCTGGACTTACTAAGGACCTTATTGCAGTGCAGGGAGTGTTAAAACGATCAGAAAGAAATTACGTTTTCATCTGCGTGATATACGGCCAGCATCATTTATCTTAGGCACGCTGAAACAGCTCTAAAGTTATGTCTAGTTAAGTCGGACGGGGCTTCGCGGGAAGCATACGAAATAGAGCGTTTCGGATAATTACAAAAAATTCCATGAATTTCTTAATAAAATTTTAATTTTAATTTCGTAATAAACAAATAAATTGATTGAAATCCATTTATTGAGATATTAAATTGACCGGTGAAAATTATACTCAGTGATTTCAAATTTCTTAATGTACACGTAATTATAGATATTATTGAATCGCTTTTCGCGGGAATTAATTGAACTTTTAACCGAGATACAAAAACGATTTGTTCGTTTACTTTCCGCCTGGCATTCGAAACGAATTTGTGTTAATAAAATCACGATTTCCAATGCTGTGACTTTTTCAATGAAATGTCAGCGACGATTATTTAATTTGCTCCCATTAACGAATACGCTGCGAAAAAAACGCGAGAACAATGACAATCCGCATGAAAGCACCAACGCATATGATACGATATCTCTTATATCTGCTACAATATGAAAATGTGAAAAACGATCGAACACTATAGCGAGAATAGATTATTTGTTCAGATAGCGTTATTTGCCTCAAAGAAAAGTCAAGCGAGAGTGCCAACCGATTTCGATCGAAACACGGGCAGACTGAACGTATCGGTCATTCTGTTTATTCGTTTCAATGCACGTTCGTTGAAACCGATAGCCAGGTCGGGCTTCGGGCGGAAGATACAAGTACAGATTTTTATTTCTCCAAAAGGAATCGGTATATTCGTTTCAGCGGGTATGTTTCTGCCAGGGCACGGATTGGATAAAACGAGGCGGACCATGCAGATCTGATTGATGAAACAACGACAAGTAAAATGGAAATCCGAGAGGAGTGAGGTATCGAAAATGCAGCGTCGAAGAGTTCCCTTTGAACCTTTCGCACTCACGGTTTAAAAATATTTAAACGAGTGCGCACGGAAACTCAATTAATGCCGTCACGAAGTTTATGAAGAAATATATTAAGTTCCCTCTATACACTGAATTTTATCAGGGAAGCAAAACCACGGTGAAATTACATCTATGAAAATCAACGCCGTAAACGTATTTAGCAAACCACTGTATGGCTTTCTGAATTATCGTGAATCATGAAAATCAATTCTAAAACCACCATGCAGGTTTGGCGGAAAACCCGTGCGGTGGACAATTGCGATATAATGGAAAATAATAATATAAAAGTAGGCTCACTAATTAAATTAATCATCCACGAATTAAAAACGATTTCAATTGAAATTTACACAATTATGCACGTTGTAACGTCGTTGAATTACTCGCGGTTGACCTATAACAACCCCGTTTTTTTATGTCTTTGAAATAATAGGATGTAATAGAGAAATGACAGGTATTGACTACGTCATATACATATCATTTGAATTTCAATTGTTAAATTCTTTACGATGAGAAGTTTAATGTAACATCTGTTGTAAGTTAACAAACAAAATGATATCTCAATAATATTGGCATATAAGTATGAAACTCGATACTTGCATGGTGTTGTAGTGGATTCAAGTAGAATTTAGATAAGATGCATACGATTTATACACTGGATGGCAAAGTCTGCGCGATCGATACGAAAGGTTTTCCAATATCTTACGAATATGTGACTTAATCAGATCGCATCCGTTTTGCTTGTCGGGATAAATCTTACCGTGGCCTTTTGACTTTAAAATGAAGACGTTTGCTATCGCGCAACGCTGATCACTGACTGACTCCACACTTTTTCCGTCCGCCCTTTCATTACTCTCCTCTTTGGAGCATCAAGCAATCGAATAGAAATGAAATCAATGAAATCACAGGATACATTAAAAACACTATACTTCGTGCACTCTAAACTTAATTAAAAAACGCCGACGACATGTTTCCAGTTACTTTTCTATATTAAATTTCATTTGAACGTACAAATTGGAGTGTGATTCCGAAGATATAGCTCCATATAAAATATCCGGCGAATAATTTTAATTACATTAATACTAAACTAGAAGTGCGCGTGTATGTACTATACATGTATAGAATTGGTGCGAATGGAAGAGGATTATAAACAGCGGAAAACTAATGGAGTTCGCTGAAACAAGTGAGTATTGTTTATATGCAATTTTAGCAAATTATAGTAGATTTACATGCTACTGAACTTAAAGCAAAATATATCATACGTGATAACAAGTAGAGTACCGTGTAATTAACAAGCAACTCTAGTGAAATGTACCAAGGAGATACTAAAACATAGCTGACCCAGATGAACATATAGTTTTCGTCACTCGCACTCTACTCACAATGTATGGCAAACATTCCGCGTACTTTCCAACACAACGAATTTCTTTTCTGGAATCAAGACCGCACTCGTTCTTCGTTAACTGAATTTGTGTTCTTTCGGACAATCAAGAAACGCTGCCAGGCAGTTTTATTTTCACCAAGAGACCTACATTTGTCACGGCTTTGTTTCAAGATAATCCGCGCTATACTTTCGTTAGCCAAAATTATTTTGCGGACGAACAATGAACACGAATCTGCGTTCAGTTTAATTAAACTGTTAAAATGTAAAATAAATTTCCAACTCCCGATCGCAGCGTATCAATTGCTGTAGATTCCGAAGTATAGAAGTATGTATATTTTTCTTAATATAATAGAAATGCAACCGACACAGGAATTATATAAAATGTATGAGATCCATACATATCGAAACTCAATCGAAAAACGTATGAATTCTGCTTGAAAGGTTTCGGCATCAAATTGATACTATTTTGAAAAGTATCCGCGATACGGCGGATGGATTTTTTGGCGATATGAAATTCTACGAATATTCGTTCTAATTTTAATCCCACAGCAGAACTTCAAAATGGCCGGAAACACTGGACGACGACTTTGATGTAATTTTTAAATCTCATTTAGAGAGTGGCCACTCTCTTTACACAAAAGGTCGCCACCTGGCTGCTCGAAAAATAAGGTCATCAGCTTGACACTCTAACAAAAAGGTCAGCGACACCTCAAGGTCTCCAACAACGAGTTAACAATAATGAATAACGGAAACACTGTTTCTCGTGTTGCTGGTACTTTCTTTTACACGTTGAAAATTACAATTACAGTGTCTTTACGTACTTCATTCATAAGTACTTGAATTCTAAGACCCAGCGCCATTTCAGCCCAGTTTCTATTCAGTATTAATCAGAATTCATTATTAATCATAATTTAAAAAAAAATGTAATTTTTTAAAACATTTTCAAAATCTGGTACTTCATTACGCAACCGTTACATTAAAGGCAAAAGTAATTACGTTTTTAATAGATAATACGGTTAGAAATTAACCATACTAATTATATGTACATGCAATGCTAATTATTTTTGTTTAAAAACATTAGCTTTTTCATCCGTTGTGTACCTGCAAACTGGGAAAAATAAGGTTCGCGATGAAATAGAGTTAGATGAAATAAACTATAGTTAAAACTTGTTCGTAGTACGAAAAGATCCGATCTATTCCGATATTCGAACCAGTATATACATTTCAAAGGTAATCTTATCTTTACCCAGTCTATCTGGTATTATACGAGTACTATAATACATGTCGATAATCCTAGTCCTCCGCTTAAAACGTTTTCCGAAGATGTTCGTGAAAGAGCTTCGATAATTTACTTTCACACCGTAGAATGTAATTTACGGTGTAGATTTCAACGAACTTCTGAACCGGATCCTCTGTTATCCCCGAGGAAGTGATTGCCGCCATAGCTGATCGAAGTGCATTCGATTAAAGCTATCGCGTTTTCACCGAAATTAGAATATCAGACTTAAAGCCCGCGTAGTTCTAACCCTACGTGTCACTATCCATTTACGCGGAACGTGTAAATTCATAGGGACTTTAAATAAATCCGTATTCCAAACGCGAAACTTTTCGATGCTTTAAAAAAAGATAATAATGACGAAATGAACATTTTTAAAAGAAATCGTAAAGAATTATGGTCACGTTTCCGGATTTCCGTGAAAATTAGAAACGAATGGAATTTCATTTCCTATGAAATTGCCATCCAAGCAACGATCCGAAGAGGAAACTTTAAAATGGCATTATTCTTCCTTGTTACTTGACCTTACACAATTCCAATTCCCGCGACCATCTAATAACCGCTGTTCTTTAATTGAATTTGTTATTTCGAACGATCTGCACAGCAACATGTCCTCCCCGCCGTACAAGCTTTCCAATGAGATTTCCTACGGTGTATTGGTCCCCGTTAAGTCTATCACGGCCGCCATGTTTCTAAGCGCGGGAGCACATTTCAACGGACTCGATTTAACGGTGGCAAATTAATTCTTCGTCGTCGAGATTAAACGTCCGCGCGTACATGTAATTCCGTTTGCGTTGCCGTTCGAAGTACATGGTCCCACGGCGAGAACTTAATTAAAATTTTTCAACAATTAGAATGACGTCGATATTCATTGCCGTACGTTACCCTCTTTTCTCGTGCGAAACAAATAGTCGATATAGTGCACGTTTCGCGAAAATCTATCGGTGGATACCTTGAAATCTGTACGTGATCGTTGTCATCGTCTTTGGTTGAACGTGGCTGTCACTTACACCTTCTGCTGATAAACTTCAGAAAAATAAAGATAATACAACGCGCGGAAATCTTACAAATGGCCGACTCGTTCGGTTAATATCGTGCCGTATGATAGAATTCCCTCGAATTTTCTTTTTGTCCTACATCAAAGTACCGAGGTAACTATATGGCCAGATAAACTGTCACCGACAGGTATCCATTAGTTCTTTGTTTTACGAAAGAATGATAAATTGGGACGATTCGGTGGATTACAAAAAAACAATAACTTATTTTAGTACTCCGCCAGTAAGAATACCAAAGATTGCATTATCCTTCTACGAGGATCAAGTGGGGGGCGAGCAGAAGGGGAAGTGATTTTCCGAGAGTCGTAAAGAATGCGAGAGAAAGAGATCCCGGAAATTCTAGCGACTATGAGATGCGATAAGAGAAAATCGCCATGGCCGTTCGCTTCTCAAACAAATATACAGGGTGTAACATATCATCGGGGACCCTTTCTCAGGATCGATAGTACGCACCAAAAGGTGAAAAACGGACCAAGGAAGTTAGGTCCGAAAATCACCCCCTATCGAGATACAACCCCATTGGACAAAATTTTTAAAAAATTATATCTCCGAAATGGTAAGTCGGAGAGGAGCGATTTTGATTGCAATATAACCAGAGAAGATCAAAGATACCAGAAAAAATATAATTGCTGCGGTTATTGCTGTTATCTTCTCTGGTTATATTGCAATCAAAACCGCTCCTCTCCGACTTACCATTTCGGAGATATAATTTATTCAGAATTTTTTACAAATGGGGTTGTATCTCGATAGGGGATGATTTTCGTACCTAACTTCCTTGGTCCTTTTTTCACCTTTTGGTGCGTACTATCGAACTTGAAAAAGGGTCCCGCTGATATGTTACACCCTGTATATACGTTGATCAGAAACTGTGAGATTTTCACAGAAATTCCATTCCGTCTGTTTCTTTATCGGCGACTGTTCGCGATCCGAATCTACTGGGGGAAATTAAAAATTTCCATGAAAATTCGCGGTGCGAAAACGCGAAGTGAACTTTCCGCGAGTCGATGTTTTGCAAATTGAGGAATCTGTTGAATTACAACTGGGACCGTTAACGCAGGAACTTCGCTCGGTACTGCATAACTTGGATGTTACGAATTTTTCGAGCTCGAATTTTTATTAAATGTTTTTATTAAATCTTCGAAAGTTCTCTTAAAACTCTTTTGTAATCGTAGTTTTGCGGCGAAGTAACATCGGGTGAATTCTTTCACCGTCGGAAAATTGATATACAGAGTGCACGAGAGCGATTCATTTATCATCGTAGGTTTGAGAAATTTCTTCAAAACATTTTCACCAAGTTTTACTTTCTTAACTGGGTAATATAATTCTTCCGTTTCGCCATTATTTGTGTTCTACGTTCTACGGGAATTTCTTTTCTCCATTATCAGCTCGTTTCTAAATACATTTGTTCGCTCGTTAAATTGCAAAATTTTATTACAAAATATTAAACATTCCGTCTCTCCTTTCTTTCTTTCTCTCTATCTCCGTTTCGAAATAAATCTACGTCACTCTATACAAGAAGAACGAGAATATCTATTTCCGTAGCGAACCACAGAATTACGAAATTGAACGAAAAATTAATTTCACCCGCCATACTGTCGTCGCGAAAGCACCTACCGTGGAAAGGAAGAGAAGTCAGCCATTTGTTAATTTTCTGCAAATGTCTCGTGGTCGTTCTGTCAAGCATCGTTAATTGCATTTCAGAGATAGTAGGAACAACGCGAACGCTCACGCAGAAACAATGTCGTGCTAATGCAATTTACCTCGTTATTAACCACGGAACATCTGCATTGTCCGACAGTCTGTTAGCGTTACGGAAGAATGTATTGTCTGAAAATAATCACGCGTGTCTGCTGTCAAACCGTTAATTGGTACAAACTAGACTCGCGTCTCTTCAATTGTGATCGCAGTCTGTAGATATTTATGTATAAAAAAAGAATGGCATAAATCTGCTTCCATGACTCTATAAATTGAACCACGGAGTAGTATATTGCGGTATAATACACCCCGAGGACTTTTCATTTTATGTTGTTTTCCAGCAGACTCGGAGTCACTTTCGTACATTTCATAAATACGATTCAGGAATGCGTAACACAAGTCAGTTCTGTTACTTTCTGTCAAACGTTTTCTTAGGTTGCGAGGATCTCGAAATATAGTTAATTCCACGATGGTTAACCAATTAAGACTTTGTTAAATATGAGAAACAGTAATACAAATTTATCAATGCTACTCATACATTCAGTAATATTTATGCAAAACTCAAGTTCCCTTTCGTTACGTACGAAAAGCGAAAATATTAGGGGGACCGGAAAGTAATGTCGTTTACTTACATTCAATTCAAACACATTCATTTTTAATGAGTTTTTATTTTTAATCAATGATGTAATTACCCTCTTTGTCAACAACCTTTTGCCATCGAGTGTGCAAATTTTCAATGCCAGATCGGTACAAATCAATTGGTTTTTCAGCAAAATATCCAGAGATAGCATTTCGGAGACCATCCAAATTTGCAAATCTTTTGCCAATTAAAAAGTGTTGTAGCGATCGGAATAAATGAAAATCCGATGGTGTAACATAGGGGGAGTATGGTGGGTGAGGCAGTACTTTCCACCCCAATTCATTTATATTTTTGAGGGTTTTTCTTGTGCTGTGCGGTCTTGCATTATCGTGTTGCGAAATAACGGCCTGTCTGTTGACAATCGCTGGCCACTTTTGAATTTGAGATTGATTTACTCGATGCAATTGTTCATAGTAAAGGTCAGCATTCACGGTTTATCCACATTTCAGCACTTCAAAATTAACACGTTGGGCCCGACAGGGGTCCCTGCGGACCGACAGTGAACTTTCCGTTTGGCCGGCGTCGATCCCTGCGGACGGACTGTGCACTTTTCGTTTGGACATTATCGGTCCCTCGGACCGACAGGATAAAAATTAACAAATAAATGGGATAATTTTAATGCAGTTCATTCAAACATTTTAAACAAAGGTACGGATGGTTTGTGCGTGTGTTACAAAATGTGACGACTTTTTTTGTTAAATTTCTTGCCGTCTTGCGTCCTAATAGTCTTGAATTTTTGTCATAACAGCTAGACCAATATTTTCGGACTTTGTGAACAACTCCTTCCTTTTTATATAATTTATGAATACTAGAGCGCATATGTAAACAACGGAAAAAAAGTTGAAACAAAACAAATCTCTATTTATTATTACAGTATCAAATTTCACCCAAGCGCGCCGCGGTC
This sequence comes from Mimumesa dahlbomi, assembly GCA_917499265.3. Taxonomy (NCBI): domain Eukaryota; kingdom Metazoa; phylum Arthropoda; class Insecta; order Hymenoptera; family Crabronidae; genus Mimumesa; species Mimumesa dahlbomi. The sequence goes on from OU824124.1 coordinate 9,645,526, forward strand.
AAGTGCTCGTCCGCTGCCGGCCGAACGGAAAGGACAGCAAAATCGGCGCCGGGCTCAACGCGTTAACAACACCGCGAATACTCTACCAAACACACAAAAGCGCCTTTTTGGGGTGTAAACCTGGTTTAGCATTACTTCGTGGTGATTCATTTAGAGAGCCACTGCCTTTTGCGTTTTCGATTATCATACACGACCCATTTTTCGTCTCCAGTGATCAAGCAATCAAAAAAGGGTTCTGCATTGTGCCGTTGAAGCAATGAGTTGCATGTGGTGCATGGGTTAGATTTGTTCTCTTCGGACAGATTATGCGGGACCCAAATACGTGCCCTGCTTACTTTCCCAATCTGCTGCAAATGTTCTTGGATGGTCGAACAAGATTGGCTAACAAGACTATTTGACAATTCCTCAATTGTCTGACACTGATTTGCTTCCATTTCAGCCCTTAAAACGTCATGCGCAGAAACGACATTACTTTCCGGTCCCTCTAATACATTAATTTAACAAAAAAATACCAGGAATATTTCGTTATAAGAAATATAATATCACACTCAATGGTGCCTCAGCATCTACGTAGATGTTCCTAGTAGCTCAATTAATATATAAATCCCGCCGTCGCGGTGAACAGTTTAAACCAGGGGTCGGCAACCTTTTGAGTCGGAAGAGTCAAAAATTACAATTTACAAAATTTCAAAGTTTTTAAAGAGCCACAACATTTTTTCTTCCCAACAATAAATAGTACTCGCATAAATAAAGGTTTTTGATAAAAAAAAAACTAATCTATTTATTCAGAAGAAAAAATATCTATTTATTCATATATAAGTAGTGTTTTTCAAAACAAATTAGATAATATATATAATATAACATAGAAAATTTAAACTTTACTAAACAATGTAACTTGTACTTAAAATAAAAAAAACAATAACATACATTTGGCAAACAAATTCAATGTGAGCGTTAGCTTTGCATCGTTTTAGATAGTTTGGATAAATTTAGCCGCACTTTTCGCCGAGATGGTTCATGATCCGTTAGGCGGCGTTGCGAGAGATAGAATCAGTGCCTAATCCTCGTTAATCGATTCAGAACGATTTCTAATTTTTTTTTTTTTTTTTTTTCTTAATAAAATAAATAATATTTGCGTATGGAACTGAAGAGCCGCAGCTTCACATCCAAAGAGCCGCGTGTGGATCGCGAGCCGCAGGTTGCCGACCCCTGGTTTAAACTAATAATCGGCAAAGAGTCTGCAACGAATAGACCCTGGGAAAAATGGAGTCACTCCAAAAGCGTGCGCTTAATGTCTTAATTTTTCACGAGGCCGATTCGTCATTCCGTGTGTGCTAAACAATAACACGGTACTACAGCCAGGTGGCAGAACCATCAAGCCGCGAACGCCAGAAACACTGACCCGGCACGTCGGCCATACTTTTACGGAGTAATCGTCGTGGCTCGGCAAGTAACTACTATAAATCCGTACTATTTCAGGCAGTCGCACACATATTTTCACGGTGGCGCGAATAGAACGTCGTGGAAACACTGGTATTCGTTATCGGCTCGATCGAATTTCCTTTCTGATAACGTGATCTGACGGCAATTATTATTTTTCTATTAATTTTTTATTATCGCTCGCATGTGACTTGCCTCTGTCGGTTAACGTTTCCCTGAATTTCATTCGTTTGCACATCCTCGACCCATGACCCTCATTTTTTGCTCGTCAGTTCGAAAAAGACTGGGAAGGGTCATGGCAATTGTAGGAATAATTCGAGGTATTCTAAAAAGGGTCGCTCTTTCATTATCCGTGAAACGTTCTGATAAAATTTCACAATTTTTAAATGTGACAACGTTTGTTTTATGGAGAATCATTATTGTTATAATGTAATAACAATAAGCACTGCAGATTTGGAAAGAATGTTTATTTCAATAATCATTATTCCAGTTTGTTATTATAAATGACTTCTCATTCGTTTATTTAAACTGTTCGACGTAGTTATTGTTGATTGGAAAGTTAACGTCATGAAAACGTTTATCCGATCCCTTTAATTTTTATACACATTACAAATGGATATTCTGTAAGCTGTAATAACTAAATATTAAATATATAATACATTGTAGTTTCGAAGCGAAATGTAATCGAGTCGGGTTTAATTTTGATATATTGCGAAGAACAATCACGAAATGTATATACGAATGTACTTCGGTTATGGGAAACTCCGCGTACTTTTTTCTTTTTCTCCGTGTACGATCCTTTTGAAACGAACGAAAGAAGCAATTTTAATACGGACATAAACAGCACGCTGCAAAGTGCATCTTTAAATTACATCGTAAAATTCTTTTATGGAATCAATTTAAATATGTACGAATCGGTTTTCCATACGCATCTCGAGATAGAAGCTCAGGTTATTTTTCATATTACTATAACATATACATATAATTGACAAATATAATTTATCTTTCCGACGTACATACAAGATGTTCTAGACATTTGAAACTGTACTAAAATGACTAACAATCAGAAATTTAAAAAAATTCGTCGCGAAAATACGCAGAGCGATAAATTTAACGAGCGAATCATATTTATATTATATCCATTTAAATAAAGCATTTGTTTACAGATTCGTATAACATTTTTCTTTAATTTCCACTTGTGAAACGAAAAATTATACGAAAACACCTGTGGCACTCTGCATATTCGACATTCCAGGAAAAGTGTAACAGCGTTTCGTATAAATTTCTGTCAATTTGCGAGAACGACATGGGATCGCGAAAATTCAAATAACAAATTGACAATGTCTATAGTAGTAGAATTGATCCAGTAAATTTTTCCGATAAAAATAATGTGGGAGTGACGTCGCGGTAGGAGAGCGTGCTCGCTCAGCAAAATTATTATCTTCGGAAAGCACTTGGATGTAATGAAGACGCGGCATCTCTGTTTACAGCATCATAGAAACCGGGACCTGTTTCCAATCCGGAAAAATTGTTTTCTTCGTAATTGCGGTGCCGCTGTACGAAATACAAGGCATTATACTAGAATAGCTTCCCAGTTATATCTACAATCGTGGCGAACCTCGTTCTCCGCCATAAAAAACATCTTGAAAATAATTACAAATCTGCATTGTTGACGTTTACAAGTCGTCGACTTTCGTGAACCACTGAAACGGTCGCAGAATATTAACTATTACCGTGAAGCATGAACAATATTCTTGAACGACAATGAAGTTCATCAAGTATTTAATTTACTTAATTAATCGTATTTCATAATAGAATATTTTCTATATATTATGTTTCGGTGAAAAACGTTTCGAAAATTGCCCTGTTCATATTTTCTCCAGTTTTATGCCGATAGTGTAAATTTGTTGGGATTAAAATCGAGGCGAAAGGGAGAGAATAACAGTGCAAAACGAAACTTCATAAAATCCAGCATTTTCTCGACTCTAGGACGGAAATTAACGACGAGATTTCTATTTCGTTACAAACGACACCGACATTGCACGAACCTTTTGTATCACACGTTCGCACCGAGACGATAACGACGGGGGTTGTACACAGGAAACTTACGGGGCTAAGTCGTCTTATGTCATCTATAAATATGCGGCGCGAAAGGTTGGCAGCATTGTGTTACACCTATTGAACCGACTTTCACTCTTTCTGGGCGACTTTTGTTCGAAATTCCATAATTTATTCCGGTGTATCGCGGAATTTATAGGGTTTCCGGAAAACCCTTGAAAAACGTCGGCCGATTATCTTGGGAAATATGGTTGCGTATTATTGACGAACGAAATGTTACTATTGTGTTCGAGAAGCTTTTCGTATCATCGATTAATCTGCAAATTTACAATTTGAACCTTTCCTCCAAACGAGGGAAACAGAGAAAACTCATTCTGAGAAACGAATCTACAAATAAATCTTGGTATTTTGATCAGAAAAAATAAATTATTATTAACTGCAAACAAAGTCTTTTCGACGAATTTCAATCGTTTGCTATATTCATTTGTTGCGAGATAATCCTCCAATAGTTTACTAATTCGTAATATACCAGAAAAATAGTGAAAATTGCCTGAAGGGAAATTCCTACGCAAGGTATGTACGACCCACGCAAAAAATCGGAAACTCTTTATGTCTACACCATACCAAAGTACCACACGATACTCAACGTTTTGCAGTATCATTACTGTTGAAGAGCGATCTTAACTGCAAGACGCGGTTTCCTTAGAACACGCTTTATTAACAGAAAAACCAGACGTAAGAAGTGTAAACAAAATGCATTCGATATCGCATGGTAGTTCCAGTCCTCCCTCGTGTTTTATTCTTAATCTCCATATGTTTACTCCCAGAGAAAGTATTTCTTACTGTGCGATAAATAAATAGCGTTGAATAATAGTGGCGTTCAGTCACCCGTCTCACCATACCAGATGAAAGTGTAACTTTGGGAATTATTCCAGCAACACAGATACAAGAAACAGTTTCGTTCTTTGGTGGTTTAAGCGAAGCGTTCGAAACGTCGTTCATCCGACTGCCTGACTTTGGGGTGGGTGATACGGTCTCCTTGGAGAATCGCCAATTTTCATTTTCCTCTTACTTGGCCACGAGGAGTTATCGTGATCCGCAAAGATAGTTGGGACTCGGGAGTCAAGTAACTCGGGTCCCCCATGTAATTTCTAGCCGCATAATTGAACCGAATGGATTCCACGTTGTTAGAAATCACGCGTTACACCGTAACGATAACCGTTTCGAGTTTTACGAGTTTCCAGTTAAATCGATTTTATTTTTCAGCTCATACTATCAGCGGCCGCCATTCGGGAAGCGAGACAATCGAAAGATTTCGGAAGTTCGGGAAGTGCTGTAAAAGTGTTTTTACGTCCACCTACATCCGAATTATTCTGCGATCACTCGTGATGGAAAATCAATGGATCCTAACCCTGCCATACATGATTTTCATATTTTCATGCCGATGTTTGAATATCTTATGCGAGTTACGCGAGAAGAAGAAAATCATAAAATTTAGATTGATAAATTTCGAATACCTGACCGGAAGATTGCGTTTAAGAATTTGGGATAGAAAATCGCAGCACGTTCGTACGGGTTTAGTGTCGATACACATACATTATAAATCTTTTAGAGAGGACTGTAAACGACTTTTAATCTGTAATAAATCACGAGTAATATCGATTAACTACCGGCAAGTAACTGCAACTGAAGGGCCAATAGGAAAAGAAAGAACTTTTGATTTCCCATTTCCCTATTGAACGAAGTTAACGCTGAAAATCAAATATTCCGAATAAAAACGTCTACCGCGATTCGAAATTTATATTAACATTATTTGAAACATTCTTATCAAAATGGCGTGAACGAAACAGCAACGAAACAGAAGGAATTCAATTCTCACGTATAACTGTGATAAAATCAAAATATTCCGATACTATTACCATTGTCGGGGTGTTATTGTATCACGTACCCTTAAAGTATCAAAATAAAATTATAATATTTTCAAAGTAGAGCGTCACAGCGTCGCCGGTTCTGTGCCAACAGCGTCGGCCAGCACGTCGAGGCGTAAATATTAAATTCTGTTCGTGCTCGGTTCGCGTCGTGATACCTTTTACGAGTGGTTTCAGAAAAAAAAGGGCGAATGAAAAAACTTTACCTGGTTAGCTATGCAATGGCAAACGAACCGTGTTGCGTCGATGCTGTGCTTTTTGAATTAAAAGTAAATAACAGATTATACAAATATTCTCGAAGCTAATAGAATCATCGCGAAACTTTATCACGTTTTATAAGTACTCTTGTAAAATACCGAGAGTTCACAGAAGAAAATGTATGTAATATATTTAAAGAATCTATTACTCGACAGTTAAGCAATAATGCAAAGAACTTTTAACTGATCGCGAAAATAATTTATTCACGACCAGTTAAATAGCCAGTTAACATTTCTTTCTATTGTGTATAATATATATATGTATATATTTTTCTATTGTGTATATACTGTTTGTTAGAGATAAAGTGTCCCGCATTTTTGTCTTCAATTTGTCTCGCATAACCGTGACAACCGCAACGCATTCTTCACAATTAAAGTCGACATTTTAAATGTTCGGTACGCGACGAAAAAGACAAGGATGATAAAAAATGTCTCCGTATATTTCAATCCGAATGGACATTTTCGGGCGTATTAACAGATCGCTTCTTTCCACATAGCGGCGTCGGGATGCGGGCGTCCGCGTTGCGGGCAATTAGCATGTTTTTCCACGACTTGTTAGCGAACCATAAATTTTACATGAACGATCAGTGGTAAACCGTGGAAATGGCGATACGTCCGTCAACGAAACCTGTGCCGTTGCACGTTTGTAAATAGAAAAATGATGAACCAGATGTTTTTAGTGAAATTCGTAACGCGCAAAAGTCTTATCGCTTACACGGACTCCGGTGTCCGATACGCGAGAAAATCCGAAACGGCAAATTAATAATACCGTCGACGGTTTTGTTCACGAATCACTCAACAACAGCGGTTAATTTAAGCCGATTCCGCGGTAATCGCGACACTTGCGGATAATTTAATATTCATTGACTTCGCGTAATATCACGCGTTAATGTGCGGGGAGGTGGTGGCCGGGTGGATACCAGTAGTTAAATACGAAGTTAATTACAAGTTAAAATTACGAGTCGCTTTAATACGGTTTTATTCTTCATTTACACAGGATAATGACCGTCCGCCGCTGGAAAATGGAAAAACTCGGCTTAAGTCTAATCCTTTGTAACAGAAATTTCCAAGATTACGAAATACATGAATGATATTTACAACGGAGTCGAACCATTGACCATCCGGATTACGAACCGCGATATTTTAAGATTAACGCAGGGACCAGGTAAAATTTGTTCCTCCACTTTCATTCTTCCGTGAGTTATTCTATTTCACGTACCCACATCAATTAATTATACAAACGTAACATCTTTATCGACGTAATAACCAATACGAACAAAATGCCATGAATTCCTGATTTATATTATCACTCGATTGTCATTCAAACGTTCATATCTGATTAATAGTTTTCAAAAAGCCATCCTACCTAGACCACGTCATTTAATTATTATATTATCTAACAAACACCAATCCGAGCGTACAAACATGCGCGAATAACCCGGCGCAATATCCCTATCGATTACATCCAGACTCCGCAATCATTCATTTTCCATTGTGCCGCTAACTTTGATACGTTTTCACTCAGACTCCTCGGTTTGCCATCCTTCCGCGCGATGTCCGATGATTTATCTCCGCGGCGCAATTTGACGTGAGTTCACGGTCAAGAATCCCTCGAAATTTCCACGTCGGATCCCCGTTTTATCGCCCGGTAGAAATTCACCGGCTGTAACTCTATCGAAATTTCCTCACCCGCCGGGTCCCCAGTCTCCATGGTTCCTTCGACGTTTCATCCTTACTTCGTACATACTTACACGCTGAAGTGTGCCGAAATATCTTCGAAATCACAAGGTGCTCGATAAGGCGCCGCGATCCAACTATGACCCACATGCTCAACGACAAAGAAATGAACCTAGCCGTTTTTATCTCGGGAAGGAAAGAAAACGAGAGGGTTTCCATGGCTGGCTGGTTCATACGGGACCCTTGAAAGGATATTCGGTACTCCAAAGATTGCGGTTCTACCGCGAACGAATACCGGGTTTCGTAGAACGAAACTCGAGCACCGGTTCGTGTAACAGAATTTTCGCAAAAAGGATACCCGGATAATGTGACGGGGGGGGGGGAGGGGAGAAAATTTTATTAAAATTCTGGTCGGACTGGGTGTCATTAAAAAAAACGAAAACAGAGAAAATAGGTGCGCGATAATAAAGAGAATTCACAGTCTTCTTGCATCGAGTTTCAAGTGTACCACTCTCCCGGCAATATGTTGTAGAGTTATTTTAATGGGATCTAGGAAAGATGCCGTCGTAAAAGTCATCAGAAACACATCAGCGGGGCGTAAGGTAGCAGCGAATACAGCATCCAGCTGTATACTTTTACAGAGTCACGCTACTCGAGATTCCTTATCGTATACGTCATTATCAGGATCCTTAACGACTTACGTAGATGACTCTAAATTATTTTCATTACCGGAATGAATATCGCGGTAATAATAGCTGTGGAAATAATTTATTTCTGATCTTTGGGGTGAATACAAATTTTATTTAAAGACGATATAAAAAGTATATGTTTAAAATATACACCGTTGTTTTCTATGACTTTCCGACGCTTTTCTGGTAAGATCACGAACGAGTAAATCAACGGTAGATTCTTCTACAACAAACGAACACAAGAAGCGAGTGAAATCCCTCGGAAAGAACTTTGATCTACATCTAATAAAAGGCTGATCGCAAACAGGTGTGGATAGTGTTGTATTCCGGGTGGGAAATGACTCGGATTTAGATAAATAAAATAATAGTTTATTATCCAACCAATTACACGAAGTCACCCTCGAAACACAATATATTTTAGTCTAACTCTGGCTCACTCAATGAGACTTAACTTTGCCTTTACAGTACTTTGAAATAAGAGAACGATATTATAGGTAACGGGTATGTTCTGAATCTGTGCATTTTGCATAAACTGATCTTATATATAACGTAATTGGCAGTAGGGAGGTGGTGGAAAACTGCCCTTTGGTCAATGACTTCGAAGGTCTAAGGGTTCTTCGACTAACGCGCGAATGTTCAAAACAAGTGACTAATTCTAATGTTACGTCCCCGCGTCTAAACGCCTTTTGTCAGTTCGACGCCAGGACGACGCACTTGAGAAACTAATAAATTCTTTTAAGAAAGAACACTGTGATCGTCTTGGTCGAGACTGGCAAATAATATAGAAATAAACACATAAATCTAGTCGAGCCATGTGAATGTAAACTCGACAACTTCTAAGATTAGACAGTTCTAAATATCAGATTGCATCAAATACAATGGAGACCTTGTCCACAAGAAAATGTACATCTAACACCAGACCGCGTCTTGTTCGGGAGACACTTGAAAGAGAAACATAGACAGATCCTTTTTCGAGTGCATTCTCGATAACCGTGTTTGGATGCTGTACCAGGCCTTCATTGTTTTTTTTTCGAAATCCGTTACAATCCGACGTAGTGGGAGGGCCCAAAAATGCTGTATATATACTAGTGCCCTCCGCCACGAAGCTCAGTTTTTAGAAATCCAGTTAAGTGAGTCAGTTAGAAACAGGCAGTTAGTAAGATATCCAGACAAGAAGAGACATTTAAGAAAGTCAGTCAGAAAAGTCAGTGCAATCAGTTAGTTCAGTTAGAAAAAGTCAGCGAGGAGCCGATGTTATTAGTTCAAAGTCTTTATTCCAAAATCCTAATCCAGAAAATTCCGAATAACGTACAACCTGAACCTTACGTGGAGTCGAAGTAAAATCTGGTCAAGTGAGTAGTTCGATCGCGGGTGAACGTTGAACAACAGTTGCATCAGAGAGTATAACTAAGATTCGCGGGAATCCGTTCAACGTCTAATCCGGATCGGAACGAAAAAGTCCATATAGAGAGTAATCAAGGGGCGGGATAGCGCTTGGTGAATCTGTGTGGACTCAAGTATAGGAAAGATGCGGCGAGACTTATCATATTTTCCTTAACTCCAGAGACTAAAAGAACTCACAGGCCTTCCAGTTGAAATGTTAAAAGTGTTCCAAGTGTAACATCCAAAACCGAAAAATCAGTGTAACAAAAGTATGCAACATGCCAGTGTCAGTGAACTTAAATACAAAATTGAAGAAGATTCTAGTCAGTGTCAACTATTAATTAGCCAGACCTCATCTCTACCACAACCACCTTCGTCATCTTTTCATCATCACCTTTCGATCGTAGTACGACTCAGCCCCATCCCGAGTAAATTGGTGTTACCATTGGCTCACAAGGGGGCAAAAGTTAGACTTTGTGAAACAATTCGAAACCGCACCGTAACCGAAAGCTCGAGGCGTGACACATAGTCAATTACGTAACACTAAATAGGGAGTCACTCGCTGACTCGCTCTTTGCTACCAAGATTAGGCTGAGTATCCAACAATAGTTGACAACAAAACGTTTGGAAAATCAGACGGTGTCGCTAGTAGTAGCTCGAGGTTATCACGCTGATGGTCTGGTCGGCAAATAACAAGAAAACAGTACCACGGAGCCGAAATCCGTGAAGAAATCAAGATAAAAGTAAATCCAAAGAGGCTGCCTCAAAAGGAGAAGAAATATCTTCGAATTACTCAGGTCCGCGCTATTTCTTAATTCCGCGATGGCCAAAGGAACTTACGAATGCACTTTCGCTTATTGGCCGATGTTAAATATATACAGAGATATCACGGTATTGCGGGTAAATTCGTTCGCATAAATACTTAATAAATTAATTACATTTCCCCGCTCGTAGCCGGCACGGAATCGAGCCGTCGAAAGTTCAGCGTTAAATTAATGGAAAGTACGATAATTGTAAATTGGCTTTAATATTTACATCGGTGTATATATTTAACGCGCTCACTGGCGTTTCCGTTATTTATTACATTCGACTGAAGACGGCGGTAACGTGTTTATTTTTCGATCGAATAGTATTTCCAGCTTCCCTTGGCGTGCGGAGAGGAGTGTAAAAGATTAAAGGCACTCCCGACGCCATGAAATGAACAGACCCGCTGTAGGATACGGTAACAGCAGCAGCGCTTGGCTGTGTATTACGAGTTCGCAGTCGTCGAAAGAAAGGGAGCTATGAGAACAATTCCAAAGAGTAATGGCACCTTTTCATAAGGTTGCCAAGAGAGAAACAGGTGAGGCGGTACGTTCTTCGTACGGGGAAAAACGGAGGTTGACGAGTAAATACTCGACATACTTTAAGTCCATAATTTCCCGAATTTATGAAACCGTTCGAGTATCAAACAACGAGCATGTAATTCTGCGATGCAGTGTTGTTTGATTAAATAACATGTTTGTTTAGCTCAAAGAGAGCTGAATGAGCCCTTCCTTTATGGAAAATTTCCAGGTAGATTTCCAAAAGAAACTGGTATTGCTGGTCACAAATTTGTTCTGTATTATTTAGCCTTTTAATAATATAAAAAGAATAAATAAGAGAATAAATAAAAGAATAAAACTATATAAGAATATTATAGATTAATTAAAAAATTCTGAATAATGTAAAAAGCCACAAGTGAATAATATAAGAATACGTTAAATTAATTTGTGAATGTGATATTTGGTGAAAAAGTATTTGCCCAATTTTCCATTCAACGATTTCAATTATTTTCAAATTATCCGCTTCAAGTATGCCGAATGTTCACTTACGAACACTTTAACTCGAGAATTTAAAGAAATGCTAAACATTTTGTACGGAATGGTATTTCATATTCGTCAAAAACTCGGTAAAATGAAATTACGGCCAGCTTAAATAGTTTCTCAAGGAAATGTATCTAAACTTTGCAACTGCAACTCGTCCGTTTACAGCTCTCGTTCCCCGCATTTATTCTTGCCGCGTTATTATTATCTTGACAGACGTTTTCTATTTCAGATCGTAATTTTCAGATATCCCACGGAGCAGAAAAATTCTGCTTTCCTCGGTTTCGCGTTTTCCCTCGTGACGAATAAAGCAATAAGATACTGCACCGCGAATTGAACGGGACAAGTAACACGACCCCCTTTGCAGAGATGAGTTTACAAACGCAGACTTATACGTACGTACGTATATACACGTCGGTCCATTTCGCGTTTTCCACGTCCAGGTAGAAAGAAAAAACAACGCTCGCTCGCTCGCGTGTAACCGTTGGAAAAACCGTTACGATCTCAACGCGACAGAGGACAGATTCTATTTTCCCGTTGTCGACGCACGGCAATGGGACTCTGCGAAAGAAGAATACGTCCTTGAACCGTTATTATGACGGCAGGAAGATAGTTTGAAAAACCTGACGCCAGCCGTAGTCACACCCGTGTCACGTTTACAGCTTTAGAAGAAAGAAACGAAGTGACTCGTGGAAGAAGTACATTTATGTACAGTCGCAGTGAAAATAGAAGTCCGAGAGAAAGAGAGAGAGAGAGAGAGAGAGAGAGAGAGTAAAGAAGGTGGAAAAGCTTCTTCGCATTTATATTTGGAATGAAGAGAATAACGAACAATGCTGCACGGGGAAACGATGAAATCTTGCGAGAAGCATGAATTCTACGATGTAGAAGAAAAATATCTGACCTTGAAAAAGTGTTATAATACTGTATCGTTTATATTATACCGAACGGAATGTTCTTCAAACACTCGGAACAGTTCATGCTTGAAAATGTACAAATTTCATTGCGCTGTCATCCATTTTTCATGACCTTGATCGACCGATCGATGTCGCTCATTTCTTCATGGTCTTTGTAACACAGAGAAGGACATGACTAAGCATTACCGTCGAGTGTCTTCAAAGATCGAGCAACAGGCGTTGCTGGGTCACCGAGTATGCATAATGAATTACGTAACGAATACAATGCGCCAAAAACCGGCGGAAAGTTTCATGAGGGGCGGTAATAATTCGGGAAATCAACGAGGAGAAAGAACACGGAAATCCGGTAGAAAGGATGTCGTTGTCTACGAAGTTTCGCAACTAATTCAGTCTTTTCGGACACCGTATATTTCTGGCCAACAACAGGAGGGTTTCAAGCTATTTACTTAACGCGCTGAAATAATTCCATTTAAGCCAAGTTGTTCGTTCCGTAGTTTCAATTATTTTCAATACCATTTTTTTCATTCGACCGTGTGACGTCGATGGTACGGCATAAAATATTTTTGCCCGGTATTTTATATTTTCACGAACCTCGTTTATGCGCAACAGGAGCGTTTTGCCGTGTGCAACCATACGTTATTTGCTCTGAAAGTAAAACACGATTTAAATAATAAGTATTACACACAGACTCGTATACCGCGACGGGGAAAATTACGCGGATTAGAATTAACAAATTCAGAAAAATATGTCAAAAGGATTGAAACTTTCCGCGGCTGTGAATATATTAATGTATTAGTATACCATATGAATTTTAGATTCGTGTTTACTGCGAGACAGGAAATTTTTAAGAGAGGAAAACTATCGCTCTCGAATGTTCTAGGAATTCCAGCCGCCTCTAGCCAACGATTTTCACTGCTCCAATGGAAAATCAGGAAAAGTTAAATATAAGCTATGACACTTTCGTACCACGCGCGGTTGTCTAACTGCAATCAAACAGAAATGGTCGTACATCGTAGAAAACTTTCATCCACAGTTTCGACAGGATCGGAAAAATGTCGCGCTCTATTTAGATCTCTCGCTCAAAATCTATTTTCCTCCGTGGCGACGTGAATGCCAAACAATTCATCTGCATCCTGGTTTTTCATTAGAATCTCTAAAATATAGCTCCATCTAAGAGATTAAATCGACGATAATATTTATCTACAAGAAATAGAGGGCACATTCAGGAACAATATTTTTCCTTGTGGTGCTTTCGTTGTTTATTTGCTCGTTTTGTCTCGCGACAAAGGAAATATGTAACGCAACAAAAAACTCGCGACTTAATTAACACCGAAAAGGTGTTTCCAAGTACTCAATTAAATCGATTTATCCTCACGGGAAGGTTCCATTCTATTAGTAAAATATTAATCACCACTATTTAGCAGGTTCTATTGGTATCGACAGTTTTAATTCAAACTGTTCGAGTCGCATTCTAAAACTGAATGGTTAAGAATAGACTGCTCCCCGAAAGATGCAATTAAAACCTTAGCCGAACATTAGACGAGCAATTGCGAAGAAAACGTAAACGTTCCAGCTGAGTTCCCTGCAATTGCCGTCGGTCCCTATTTCAAGATTCTACCTATTATTACGAGCCTCATTGTTATGAATTTAAATGCAGCTACGATAACTTCAATGAGCTTCGTTCTTTCATTGACGTTGGCCAAAACTTCGTTGAAGTGTAATCGGAACAATACCCGGATTATAATGCGAGGCCATTATCGACCTCATCGATCCAGACACAATGCAGTCATCGTAGAGATCTTCTCGAAGGGACATCGTGACCCTTCGCGTCCTAAAATACCGCGAAGTTCGGCGCAAAGGTCGGAAAGCCGACAGGTTGTTCCCCAAAGGGAATTCTGCTCAAATCGAGTAGAAAAATTACCATCTATTTTTCCGCTTCCATAATTTCACAAACTTCACCAATGAAAGTAGATCAAATAGACTTGGAAACGTAATAGCATTCGCTGGTAGAACGTGGACGTGAAATTTTGTATCCGGGAAAATAGAGAGGAAATACCAGATGAAACGTGTGATTTGATTTTTTCAGGGAAAATTAATATCATCGGATATCAAAGACGTAATGCGAACATTTCATTCAGACGTTTAAATGGAAATCATTAAATTATTGTTGCGTTACCAAAACGGAGATACGCGATTTACAGTGAGCATACAAATTAATCGTGCACACGGTATTCAACAAATCGAACCCGAAATCTGTTAAACGTTGCATCTGTTAATCATATCCGTACCAATAACGTGAGGATTGAAATTTATTTCTGTTAACTAGGCGCTATTGCTTGATTGGCGTTCCTATTCGCCCGAGGAATTTAGTAGCCAGTAGCCCGATAGTTAATAACGAGCTCTTTCGCGCCGTACCAATCAATGCGGGAAATTTGTTCAATGATGCGATCATACCAAACACAGAAATACTTCGAAATTGGTTTCCATGATAGCTCACGTCGTAATACAACTTCGTTGGCGTGATTGACAGAAATCTCGCGCAGAAAATAAGGTGAAAGTTATTCGAAGAAGTTAGTCCGATGTGTTCGCGATTTTCAGAAAATTTAATAATCCGACTTCTCCCACATCGAACTATGGAAACTCACTTTACTGTTCGGCGACGCTGTGCTAGAAGTAATTCGACATGTAATTAATATGAAATATGTTGAGATATAAATATGAAATTTTCAATTAACACGGCTTAGAAATTTCTTTAGATTTTAATACGTACAGGATGAAATCTTTTTCAATGTTTCACTTCGTTAATGATGTTAAATACTAAATGTTTTCCCATTGCGAGCGATCGATTATAATGCTCAACGAGTCGTTGTTACCGTCGAAACAATGGCGGCAAAAGTCGGTATATCAAAACAGAGCAAAAAAGAGAAACTGTTCCAATTTGTATAGCTGAAACTCTAAACAGGATCGATCGTTTGTCATTTGTTTACGCATCAGATACGAGTTTACTGTCGGGAAACTAAAAACGAGAATGATCGCACTAACTGTCGGATTTTATCTGCCGAACAATGCTCAATAAATCTGTCATAATACTGGCGAATAAAATTCTAAACTCGCTCGTCTATCGAATAATACATCACGATGCGATTTCACGGGGAAAAGGGAACGTAAATTCCCCGATCTCGTTTCCCGTATTATCCAAGAAAAGTATCGCTATTTACGTGAATGAATAACGAGAGGGCGAAATTCGCCAGGAGAATTCGCCATAACAGCGCCGCGGAAGCTTTCCAACGGGTAGTCGTTCGAGTTGTTTACCGTTCTTAAATCTAATTCCTTTTCTATAGATCGATGCAGCACTCGTTGTGGGACTGTGCGGCATCCAGGGAAATCGATCTGACCAATGATGACTCATCTATTCTTCGCCATGGCGGAAGGATTTATCGGATGAATCGAGGCGGAAAATGATTCGCGATTCGTCTCGACGTAAATTAGACCAATTTTCAACGGGCGTCAATTTAAACGAATCATTTCCGAACGATCGATGATAGGTCACTGATAAACGGCGAAAAAAAGGGAAATCTCGGAAAGGAAAAGGGCGGGAAACGAATTGGGATGATTAAAATTCAAGCATCGCACGTTAGCGATCACGTACGCCTTTACGTTTCCGTGTCATCGTGTTGCCGGACGAGTGAAACGAAATCGAACCGACGAACGTTTCGGCGACATAAATCCCGTCGGCGCAACTGAAATTAATATCCACGATTCATAGCGAGAATGGACGAATTATGTGGCCTGCCTTGTCTTATGGTTGTTCGTGATTAAAGTGGTGTTGCAGGAATCCTTGAATGTGTATGCAACGAGTAATTATTTTGCTTATCACAGATGGTGGATGAAAAAATATACTATTTAAGTACTACGAATTTCATGTTTTAAACGGAGAGCATTAGGGTATCTGCGAATCATATATATTTATAAAAGAGATTCGAAAATTTAAAAACGCTCTAAAAGCATTACCGAGTTTTAATTAATACTTGAAAGTTTATCCGATTGGGATACCCAAAAACATTTTCTGGATTCATCATCTGGCACTGAAACTCATTCGGCCGACGATGCAAAATTCAGGAAGAACTTCTTTTACATATTTTTCGTAATACGAGTACTAATCGTGTCTGAATAAATGTTCCAGCGCTTCCCTTTACATTCCACGTACATACACACAGCGTGTGGTATAATTAGGGCCAGCTGTTGCATGTACCGTGGTGTGCGAGGGGTAATGTGAAATGTTAAACGTGCAAATAAGACTATCGCATCAAATGCCATGTTGCTCGAGAAATGAAAATTTCATCTCCATAAAGAAACACCCGCGGCGTTCGCAGCGATTAATAAAATTTCAATCGATTCTGCCCGAACGCCACAATAATTTCTACGTGATCGCGGTCTCATTTCGATATGGCCAAAAAAAAAAGGAAACGTATATTCCAAGGAACTTTTTATCCCGACCGAATTCAATTAGGGAATGAGAATAAGCAGCGCCCGGAATTTCTAATAATAATTCGTGCAAAAATTCCGGACAGCTGCTCCCATCGCTCGTTACGCGCGTCGGAAAACAAAGAACGAGGGGTGAAAAAGGGAAAGAAAGGGCGATGAAATTAATACTAATAGCGAAAATAATGTTGGTCGCGTCAGGCAGAACGGACGAAAAAAATCGTACTACTTTAAATTCAACCGGTGTAATTGAACGCGCGAATTATCTGGAGGAAACGAAATTAAGTTCTGTAATCGTTTCTTACAAAAACACAGATACATAAACTTTCGAATAATCTGAATCCATTAATCCGTTCGATATCACGTTACTTGTCGAACTTTGGTAAGTACACAGGTAGAGCTTACATCGAACCCAACCATAGTTTATTGCATCAAGCAAAACATACAAGTGTATATGTATATAGTACGTACGAGCTGAAATTCGACGCCGTTCCGCATAAATTCTGGAGTAACCGAAATTGAATCAGACTCAAGAGAGTTGGAAGGGAATTAGCTCTGACCGGCGAGAGTTAATAGAAAATCTCGAATGGACGCTTGTAGATAAACCGGATCAAAAGCAACGCGTAAAAAACTTGCAAAGGGTCCCGTCGTGGGCGACCGAGGGACAAACTGTTGAGGTTGCTAAAGTGTTTTTTCGCAGCTGACCTTTTTCCATCCAGCATCCCTCCGTTCTTAATCTTGTTGGGAAAATCATGATGGAAAAAAGAAACGTACAATGTAGGAAACACACTGATTGATTATTCCGTACCTTGGAATTGCTTCTAAAAATAAATAACATTAAGAATCTCCTGTTATTAACTTAACCGGCTCACTTTCGCTTGTTTCATATTATTCACGGAAAATAAATAAACGTTTTATAATTAATACACCATAGATAACTTGTCTGTCGAGGGTTAACGAGATATTCATGAAACTGTGCTGTCACTTTAGACAGCTTTTAGATAAACTGTTAAGGTTAGACACAACTGACTCGGAAGTTTCAATGTCGCGGAATTATTAAACTATCGAATTATCGATCCGTTTGTTTTATTGCGTCTTATAATTATATTTTCAGTTTCCGGAGAAAAACGCAGTCGACAGAAAACAGTGTCGCAGTTATGTCGTCGACATTATTCCGTTTTTCCATCGTATTTTCCCGGCAAATACGGTGGAAAGCGAAAGAGCTGTTTTCTATTCTGTGCCGAGTTAGATGCGCTCGCGGACCTCGTAAATATACGTAATACACATATGTCACGTGCCGCATCGTGCGATGCATGCGAATGCATACGCAATCCCATTCGCCGTTTGTCGATCGTGCATCATCGCCGGGATTTTGTTATTTGCGATTTTCCATCAGATTACCAACGTGACAGAAGTAACCGGGAACTTTCATCACGTCGGTCGAGTCCAACTGACCCGTCATGGTTTCTGGCGAAAATATGAGAAATTCTGTAAAAATATATACATTTAATAAGGTAAACCAGCATTTTCACAGAAAGATTTAAAATAGAGATCGTTTATATTAAAATGTCCGACGGTCATTAACATGTCGGGTATTTCGTAATTTACTCATAAAGTCGGTTGCCTGAAACTGTGCGAAATTCAAACGGAAAGTCCGTTTCTTGAAATATTCGTTTCGAATATAGTTCTTGAATATAAATCTTGAAATGTATAATGTACGGGGCTGGAAATACTTGCCCGACGAATTTCTACGGACAAGTATTTCATTTTTAATGAACGTAACCCTCGTCAATCTGGTTACGATAATTATTACATGACTCGACGTGGAGAGAAACGCGCGAGAAAATTCGCTTTGACTTTACCTTTGGAACTCCACGCGTGACGAGTCTCAAGAAACTTCGTCAAAAATCAAGTAACGAAGGTACGAACATGTTAACTCGATTTCGTACGAGATCACGCGAACGCCAGCGGGCATTACGCGTGCGCAAATTGCCGAAATATCCCGGCGTTAATCGAAGCATGACAAATTAGCACGCGAACGTTTAGGTTACATTTACAGCAATTTGCAATTACGATCACTGGTAATATTAATCATACACGGGAAATATTAATCCGGGAATCGTGGCCTAGTTTACGGCACAGTGATTATCATTATTTAATGATTGACCGCGTCATTGAAGCGAACATCAATGGCAGTTGTTTGTTCGGAACGTCGTCGAGATACGAGCGCAATGAAAGAATATAAATGACAATAAACGAAATCAATTACCGGCCGGGAAAAGCTTACGCGACGATAACAGAGAACGAATTAAAGGCGAAAATGACGTAATGGAACAATAAATTGCTTTCATGAACTCTGACGCATTTCCAATTCGAATAGCTTTCAGGTTTCATAAAGTAAAAGACAATGGTAGCTGTTAACAATTTGTTAATCCTTTTACAATCGTGTGAATTTGTAAGCTCGGTGTTGGAAAGTGGTTGTACATTTTAAGAGCTTCGTCAATTTGAAAAAAAAACATTTAAATCTTCGTGTCGGAAATTGTTTGCATCGCAATGGGTGTACAACGGCGGACTAAATATTTATTGAAATTCCGATAAACCGTCGATATTTTCGTCACGTACCACTGTAAATGAAAACGACGCTTCGTACATTTACAATTCATCGTCCTGTTAATTAATCAGAAATAAACAGAATAAACACAAAATTTTTTATTAATATTATATTACCCATGCTTCTACAATGCCAAGTAATTTCTATTTTGAATGCATTTTTTCAAGCCTCGCAAAAATACTTGTCGATTTCTATCAAATTAACCGTAATCTCACAACAAAGTGAATACGAACATTAATTGCGGACACGAACTTGATGAAACATATGTGACCATGGAAATTCGCATACACGGCAAACGATATATTACAAATTACCCGATATTCAGTTGGAAAATGTGCGTTTAATTCGCGTTTTATATCCGCGTAACGCAACGTTCGTCCGCATTTACTGACAAGCGATATTTTCGCGACAGTAATTATTTCGACATTTTTATCAAGTTGAAAACGAGGGGACAAATGGAATGTATAATTTACATCGACAAACAGTTCGTGAGAGTACAGCAATTGGAGCAATTAACACCGCCTACCTGTCACATTAATGAAAAGAAATGTCAGAAAAACGCCGAGTTACACGATACACGCGGCATTTTCGCGCGATATTTATTATATCCATTAATTTCCAAAAAAGGAAATAATATTTATCGTTGCGGAATGATAGAGCCGCCGAAAATATTGCGTTACCGCGATTGCGGGTGTCGCGAGATTTATCTTCGGCCATCCATACAGACATTCTTTGGAAATGTTTTTCAATTCTACCGCGAAACCGAGTGCGAATCGATGTTGCACGTCGAAGTGAAAAGAATAGGGCGTTTCAGCGCCGAGTCTTGAAACAGATATAAAATACTTCGCAGGATCGACAGATATTCGTTTGCAACGAAGTGTACGGATGCATCTTCATAAATTATGTGGATCGCGAAAGCAAATGTTACTGTGTAATGCCTTATGCCAGATCACGGTAGATAATAGCTTCTGAATCTACTCCGAATGATTTTCGCAGAATGAACGGAAGATGTATGGTGACTCGTGGTTTTGCAAGATTTTACGAGACTACGGCACGATCGTTCGATGTGGAAAACGGAATTGAAACCTGAAAATAGTGTTGTCAATGTTCAATTGAAGAGTTTTTTATGTTTCATAGGTGCGTTCAACGTGAAGTGATTAGACTTGTTGCTCGCTGGAGCATGATTTTTTATACAATTTTAGAATATATGTATAGGTATATGAATATTTATAATTTTTTAATTGTTTATGGAAATACCTTTCTGCGATGAATATTGTTGATAGGTACTGTAAGAATATTACCATAGAATAAACAAGTAAATAACAACTAAATAACATATGTAGATGTTATTTAGTTTATGTACAAAGAATTGTCTGATACTTAGAATTTTTCTAAAAAGAAGCTGTTCAGGTTCTTTCAATCATTTCTTTTCCGATCATTTATATCTCTAATATAGTACGACAGTTCTATCCACAAAATAGCATCGATTGATTGGTACTATAAGAATATTACCATAGAATAAACAAGTAAATAATAACTAAATAACATATGTAGATGTTACTTAGTTTATGTACAAAGAATTGTCTGATACTTAGAATTTTTCTAAAAAAAAGCTGTTCAGGTTCTTTCAATCATTTCTTTTCCGATCATTTGTATCTCTAATATAGTACGACAGTTCTACATATATTACCAAATACATTGGCGAGATCAAAGAAATGAAGGCAATTTCCAAAACCCCCGATGCGGTACATTTTTCTAAAAAATTAACGTCATCCATATATTCTTTAGAATTCCGCCACAGAACTGGTGCGGTGACCCGATGTGAAGCGCAATCAGTAGTATTAACGTTCCCATTTCTCTATGTTCTATCTGCATTGAAAAATTAATCTCTTTTTTGAGTTTCGTGAACCATTACATTTTGTCGAATATAGGTGCCGTCCAACCCTTTTCACCCGCATTTCACGGCAAATCAGCGGGCGAATTCTATGGTGGAGCTACAAGAGTACTCCGTTCGCGTACACGCAATAAAAAATTTCACCGCGGCTACGATTAATGGAGGCTCGCGAAAGTTCGAAGTCGGGATTAATGTCCAGCAAATATATGGAGCGTGACGTGCTCTCAGTAACGGGCAAATTCCCCAGGGCTACTTGGTTGGTAGTTTGCACCTCTCACAGGACTATACACCCTGTGTAAACCTTTCAGGATACTCGACCGTAGCTGCTAACTTCCTTGTATTCCAACTTTGTTAGTCCAAGCAGGGGGGGAAAACGATAGTTAGGTAATTTTAATGCGTTTAGTAATTGTTCACTTTATCGTTTTTTTCACCGAACATTCGCGAATTGCTTTCGCTCGTCCGCGTACTATTTACGTGCGGTGCACCCCGTTTACCGGCGGAAAGTTAAAAGTCCGAAAGTTTATATTGCGAAAGCTGAGGATATTGGAAAACTATTCGAGATATAATAATCCCTCGTAAAAATCGAGGTTCAACGCAGAGAGAACTTTTATGGTATTATGTGCATGCATGTGGTGTATATTCTACACATTATTTGATACTTGCTATGGACAGCGGACGCCTTATTACCTTATATCCTTTCGGTCGTTTAACTATTTTCAGATAATTTATTGTATATTTATGTCGGAACACCTTCGGACATCATTCGGATATCGGAGATTTGTTTTTAAATGTCACACTTCTCTCGTATCTTTCATTGTTCGTTAAGAAAACGCAATACTTACCCATTATCGGGGATTCTAATTTATTTTCGGAGCGGTATATTCTGCTTCATCGTTCACCGACTTTAATAGGGTAAGCCACCCCTTTAGTGTCCTCCCTTCATTAGCCCCTAAAGTAACCTTATCATTCTAATAACTCCACGTTATCTTCAAATTGCGTTACTACGCCAGGCAGAAGAAGAAAAAAAACGACAGGTCAAAATGAAACTTCCCTTTAAACCAGTGCATCAAAGCAAGAGACACTGTATCGTTTCAATGAAATTAAAACAGTGCGAAGAAAAATACGGGTAAAACAAAATCAAATGACCACTCTCTTCTTTGTCTTTCATTTATATTACGAGAAACTATGTTCCTGTACCCTCGAATTCATCGCAATCCTTTTCCAATATAATACCAACCTTATATCACCTCGAGCATAGTCAAGTTAAGTACAGGTCAGGTTGAATGAGCAAACGATAATCAATAGTACGTTCTTGCATCGTTACTTCACGGTGGTAATAAGTATCTTCCAGTTTAACCTACGCCCCGTTCTTTTCATTTTCACCCATACCCACGTATAGTCGATGTCGATTAGAATCCAGTCGAAGTAAAAAAGATCCGGCAAGGTAGTATGGAAGCATCATAAAGATCAGAAGTAAAGTTTAATGCGAGCCACATGGCCCGTAACGCCGTATACACTGTAATAGTGTGTTATAGATGGTGCCAGCCACATCCTATAACTTACTTGCTTCTGACCCCACAACGTTCCTCAACATGCGAACAACCCCCAGCCGCGGAGAACGCGTCACGCCATTGTGCGAGCAGCGTCGTAAACAACCGGTCGCTTTACGTTTCATTGTAGGAAGTGAAACCGCCGGAGGAACTGGGGAACTTGAAGGGAGAACTGTGTGTCTCATGGGGCCCAGCGACCCCTTCGACGTTTTTATTAGACGGATGGAAGGTGGGAAAGCGATTTTCCGATGTTTTCTTCCACGGTTTCTGAAGGTCGATTCACACCGGTGTTTTTCTCATGGCTCGGACTTTGGAAGAACACGAAATTTTTGCGACGGTTGGAAAATTTACGCTAGAATTTTTGCACCTTGACAAGTTCGTGCGTTGAAATTTCTACTCGACGATATTTTTCCGTTTTGAGAATTACTCCCTCTGTACCATAATACTTCATAGTTTTCTCCTTTTTTCTTGTCCTATATTACTGAATATGTTTCTTAAAAATTAATTTTTTGACAAAAAAGAAGTTAGTATATTTTTATTTAAGTGTAGTTTATTTTGCAAAAAATATTAAACTCATAAGAAAAAAAATATTGAAATTGAGCCATATATTTTGATAAATTGTGGCCACGAAACGAAAACTATCAGGTATTATGGGACAGAGGGAGTATTTGATATTTCTGTGCTGTGAAAATAATACGCACAGAGATATCTATGACTACACGTTTTTACATCTTTGAATTTCTGCGCCTTGGTCGTGCGATGCGTTAAAATTGAATGCGCTGAAATTTATACTTTCTAAGTTCTTCCACGTTGTTAATTGTATAATACGTTATACAATGTTTGTGCTTTGGAAATTATTCGCGCATAAATTTCGATGCCCTGAAGTTTCTGCTCCTTCCACATTCAACGTGTTAAAGTTTTGTACGCTAACATTTGTGCTCTTTGATGCATACATTGTATGCCATAACTTCCACGAGCTTTAAAAATTTTCATGTTACAACCAAAGCTGCGAAAGATATTGTCGTCAAAAGACTCGATTCATTTTATAGAAGTATACATATATATATAAACACAAGCTCTTTACGATTAATAAAACAGTTCGAGCAGAATTTATATTATATCGTCAACGTCTTTTTCTATCGGGACGACTTTCAAACGATCGTACGTTCTTAATGTGTTGAAAAAGAGGTTATCGATCAAATGCTAGAGACGTTGGATTTCTTTCTATATCAAAATAGGTAGAAGTCAGGATGAAACACACTTTTTGCCCTTGATTCTCTGCTGAATAATGCCGAAAATCTTTTTCCATCTAATCTAAAACGATGAAGTAACCTTGTTCTATGAAGTAGAGACGAAGAAGTGCTGACGATACTTCATGATTTGCCAAAAATTAAATTCAGCACGTTTTTCTCCCCTCTTATTCTACATACATCCAAACACGTTTTTTAAGTAACTTATTTTTTCAAGACATTTTCCAATGTGGTAGAATTGTTGACACATTATTATAAATCTATCGATTAAGTTACATATTTCTCAACTATGTGAAGATGCTACTCCAGTTTCACAAACTACTTACATCAGCAGCATTTGCCGAGAATACTTTCTTAGAATCAGTAATATATGATACGACCTTTCTACGACATTTCCCTTTATCGGCGATCACTATTAAACTTCTCTTCTTCGATTATCGGTACGAAGGGATAAATTGACTTCTCCCCAGAAGAAACTTCCACCAATTTTAATTTTCCTTTATCCGCTTATCCCGTTTGTATTCTTTGTTTTTCATCAAAGAACTCTTTTAACAAAGTTCGATTACCACACGATATTTATGCCATGAATAATCTATCATCCTGCTTATCCATTAGCCAACAGTTATTTGACACTTGACAAGAAATTTTTATACCACATTAACTGATCGGCGAATTCTAGTTACACTAGCCACAAGAGAGAACTTAGAATCTAATTACACGATAGAACTGTCAAACGACGTTCCACAATATTTGGTCACCATCCATTTTAACGCAAACACCGTAGAAAGTTCACTTTCAATTTCGCTGAGTGCATAATCGAAGTGTACATTGAAACGATTCATAACTCACTTCGAGAATATTTCTAGGTGTTACTAGTTAGACGGGATCGCGGGAAACACCCGTCATGTGCAATGTGTAACTCGGCGAAATTAATTGATACACAAAGTGCGAACTACCGTTATCTTCGCGCCGAAACTGCCCGAAGCTGCATCCTTGGGACTCAATTTCGTTATGTAACTCGTTATCGGCTATCGTGGTTCGCCGCGACGTGCGTGTGCTCGTGTTGGCAGACTGGTTACATTAATAAATGAATTAACAGTCGATTACTAAACCAACGTCGTTCGAGGTACGGCGCGAGTGCGCTAACTTTCGCGACACGTTTCGCAAACTGCACGCCTCCAAAGGAGGCAATGTGTTACAAAGTGTCGGAAACTTTGGAAAAATTACCATCGGTCAACAGATTTTTAACGGGGAGATGATTCCACGTTCGCGAGACTGTCTTCTGGAGCAGCCTGTTAAGCAAACGAATCGCTTTTGGTTTACATAGATCAAAATGCGCGCTCGAGGAAGTTTGCCTGGAAAACTTGAGAATTGCTTTTTAAACAAAGCAAATCTGAAGCTGAGGCTTTCCATTCCGCCAGGTTCCTTTGTACTATCTTTATGAAAGATTCGGGAAGTAAACTTCGCGATCAAAATGGAATCTTTTGTATATTAACAATAAACTTGCTGCGAATTTATATATACACTATATTTCCACCGAATCGGTAAAATGAGCTGTCTTTAAATGAAAGTTATGTTCTCCACAAATTAGATTTCGTAGCAATTAAATTAGAAGTGTATTATAAACAAAAATAACTTTTAGATGATAGTAAAATATAAGTACTTTCGAAATTGTAATTAATGAAAATACTGTTGAAGGCTATAGTATTTAAATCTGAAATTCAGTTCAATTCAGGTAATAATAAATTCAATAAGCACAATAATGAACAAAAATAACTATCAGACAATAACAAAGGAAAATACACTCTGTTAATTTTCATTATCAAAAATAATGTTGAAAGCTATAACGCTGAACACAGAAATTTTAACAAAGAGTATAAAAACCCTGACTTAATCGGTTGTGGTAGGTCTGATGTTGACATATCCATTCTTACCGGATTTTCGAAAATATATCCAGCATCTGAAGCTTTCACCAGGTGTTTTTTTTATAACACTGTCGAAAGTTCGCGCGTAAGAGCGGTTGAAACATGATTTCTCAAAATACCTTAAGCACCGTGTCGGTGTAACCCGAAGGTTGCCCATGAGGGATGGTAACTACAACGAAAATCGCGTGTAAATGCTGGACGAGTATCTATCTTTTACAGCGAAAGGCTACAGTTTCGCCGAAGGTCTATCTTTTACTAAAAGTACTAAGGTACTTTCTTTATATCTGCCTGGCCTCCGATCCTTCTAGCTTTCTGGACTGGAAGTATCTCGGATACTCCTGCAAACGTACTTCTTCGCTTTGTACACCGACTTTGTACATATTCAGTCACGTGAAAGAGAGATCTATTGTCTGCGAAGACTCTGGCTCGAGGATTAACCATACAAGCTGTATCTGCCGTCAATACTTGTCGGTACTTCAAGAGTCATTCAGGAGAAAACCTTTATGGTCTTTGGAAAAGAAACCTTACACTCGATAGGAGAAACATCGCTCTAATAAACGTGAATGGCGACGGATAGTGTTAAGATTACATCGTTTCATTCTGATCGCTTTAGATAAAGAGCGACATACGAATCGAGATATCATTTTTTTTTTTTATTATTATCCGTAGAAAGTGTAATAATTATTGATTTGGCACACGCGGCGTCGTGCCCGGTTCTCCGTCAAACGGAAATGAGAAAAAATGTTACGCGCATGTTGTTGATGAATGCATGGCGAAAAAGTTACGACAAGTATAAAATATGAAATCGGTGCCATAGTTTTTTGTGTGAACTTTTGATAAAGCATTCTTGGCCGACAGTCACACATTTCTCGCTGATTTTTATTTATAGAATATGGTATCGATATTTCGTAGCATAAAACACCCTGAAAATTTCTCTATGAAAGAGTAGAGAATTTGGGCGTTCTACAATTTTATTTTGACTTTCCTGTGAGATATTACTCGGTGTAATTTATCATTATTGTGATGCTAAGAAGAAATAATCGATTCAAGGGTTCACGAGGACCGCTGCGAATGAATGAGTATTTCGATTAACATTTACGCGGGATATGCATCACGATCAGTTGCAGAAATTACTAATTATTATGCGGATGCTATCCTGGCCATTTAATGGCCAAGGATGTCGCAGCGATTGCGATAAGGCAGGTCGTGTTCCCATGCAAGAGGGCACTATTATACGTCACTGGGTTATTGCCTACGTGACATTTGCATTTCGTTATGATCCATTGAATTTACTTTTACCAAAATAGTTTCAGTGATAATCATTTTTATTTTAGAATTTGCCTGTCCCTTTCTGCAATCTAAATAATAATTAGTAATTATATTTGATCAGTGTTAATCCTTTGTTGTCTTATTCAGTAATCGAACGAAAAGTTAAAAGTTTATCTCTTCTACTTTTTTTTACTCGTCCATTCTTTTTATTAGGAATGTGAGCTATTTAGAAGCTAAACTCGAGTTTTTATAAATTTCTTATTTTTGTTACGTAAGCATGTTAGAAATACTGCATTTTTTTAGGAATCAAGCTATTAAACATTTCTTTTTTATATCACTTTTATGCTTGACTCTTTGAAGCATGGTAAAGTTAAAAATGTCGCACATTTTTAACACCAAAATATGCATAGTGGGATACTTCTTAACTACCTCGAAAAAATAAAGTTACTTGAAACACAGCGGTTTACTTTAAACAGCATGAAGGGACTATTTATGTCTCTCGTCATAATGAAATACTTAAATAACATCTTTTAACATTTATTTAAATTATTATAAATTTTCTATTTTATTTTTTTAGATTATTTAATTTCTATTATTTAATTTCTTAAAAATTCGTTGACAATTGAAATAAAGCAGCTTTTCTTGTTTACTTCTTTATTTACATCTTTTTTAGTTAAATTTCAATGCAATATGGACCTTTTTATTTCCGCAAATTGCGTACTACACAGAGTTAACTGCGAGGTGGTTTGTATTGTTAAAAAACTGTCGTGTTCCACGATAGACGTCCAATCTCTATGAAATTTCAGTGATAAGCAATGGAAGACTGTAACAGAAGCATGCTGACTACGTAAAAACTCTGAGGATATTGGAGAAAATAATTTGAAAAAGTGTAGAATTTTTTTGATTTTTTTAATTAATTGCTTATCGTGCTTAATGAGCGTTTCTAGGCCAGCCCGTAGGAAAATGAGTGCGTTCGCTAATAAAGTACTAAACGGAAGTTAAACAAATTACACGAAAATTGGGTATCAGCGTTAATTTTATCGTTAAGGTACAATTTATGCAAAAATTAAATGTCCTGGAATAAAAATACTTGCCCATGTAATACCGATCATATGTTAGATTTTAATAACAATTTATGAGATATTCAGATATTAAAAAATTAAAAGCGTTCTATCGATTGACGTTCAATTTCGCTCGATTTCGAAGAATTTAAAATATTTCGGTACCAATTTTCCAATAAAATTCAGCCATCAATGTAATAAAAGAAATTCTTCCCCCAACTGACACCAAATACCATATTTTTCGTCACTAAAAAATTTTAATTACCGTTTAGAAAACGCAATATCTCAAAAAATTGGTCACTCATTCATTCGCTGTATTTATTATAATACTTTACTGTTTTTTTTAATAACATTACTCTCATCCGGCAGGAACTACAACGTCAACTACAATTCAGAGGTAGAATACCAAGAACCGTCGGCTGACATAAATTTTTCCCACGCCGTAATTACAAGTAGAACTCGACTTGAAATTATTTCCGTGCCCTTCAGAAACATCCTGCGATTCACATGCAAAAGAGACACACGAAAAAAAGGAAACTTGGATGCACGCTGTTAATTGTCACCTTTAATTACACGATACCACCTATACAAACAATCGCAGCTCTCGAAAAACGTCGCGAACCGTCTAATTAGAGTGAAGTGTCACTATTCGTCATCAACACCTCTCGGTCTTACGTTTCGCGCACACCTTGTTGGTAATAGCTGTACAAAGCATCATGATTCGACCCAGATGTCGAAATGATAATTCAAGAATACCTCCGACAGTATAGTAACGTAAATAGACGTTGAAATAATTCGACCACTGTCCGGCATAAAAATTCTTATTTTCATCTCGGAAAAAACATCTGAATCCTTTATTGACGGTGTTTCAAGGAGAAGTATATAAATTTCGACAACTTCGATTACAGCGACAACCGTTTGATGACGAAAATTATTTATTAAAAATTCCCAATTTTCAAAGAATGAAAATTTTATTATAAAGAAAACATAGAACTTAAAAATTGAATAATATTTAGATATAGATATAGTTTTTTCTCAAGAACCTATGTTTGTTAAAATTATTATTCATCCTCGGTTATTATTTCTAATTCACGCGACTGTATACTTATCTTTTGAAAAATGTCATTTAATTCAACACTCTATATAGCTCGTAGTTCGCAGTGAATGGGTTAAAAGTGATAGGGTTTGCAGACATGTAGGACGTAACTTTGCGTTACTTCACGATAGACCTCATATTTATTCGGCTTTGTTTAATCTGGATTCTACAGCGAATTTGTAGTACCATCTATTTCTTTACATTTACGGTTATTATTCTACAGGAAGGTTTTTTTCTACCCCACAAATAATGATGATAAAAAAATGTAAACTTAAAACCGATGAATCTAACTGGCGATTAGATCCACTGAAATTATTTAAGACCCTCCAACAATTCGAATGATTTACCTAGTCGTTATGTGAACTAATTTAAAATAATTTTAAAAACTCACAGTTGATTGTATCGTAAATCAGTAAATATGTAGTAAGTAAATTTCAATTACCATGAAATCAATTACTAATGTCTTAACTTTTTATATAATAACACTAAAAAATTGACCCTACTTCTACATATGTAACTCTATTATATGTATATATTTCCTAAAATATCATTTTTTCGGAGATTATGATTAATTTAAACGTTCTCCTATGTCTGACCAAACCCGTCTCATTTCACTTGATTGAGCTGTTCAACGTATCTGCAGTTTCTGATTGCGTTTTGTGGCTTCATTGAATCGAACAAAAAATTTCGTATCTCTTCTGATCGACGCTGCCACCGTTCTCGCGACGTGGACCGTCATGTCACGTGATAAACATCGACGCAGTTTGCGAGGTAACGAAAACAGGGAAAGATAATCTGCAACGCGATACGTTCGACTGTTTCCACGCCGGAGATAGGATGTCCAGTTTTCACAAAACCGCCGCGTCGTTCGTTATTTCTCGGCAAATGGTGGCTGCCCTGTAGAACGAAAGGTTACGAGACCGACGGTCACAGGAAATTATACAGAGGTTGGACGTTTTTTTCTTTTCATGCCGCATCGAACTTTTTTCATTACACGAGAACGTAACGCGACGAATGAACAACGAGAAAAAAAGCGATTCCGGTGGAACGGTAAAAAGTACATCTGATGTTCTGAGTGATGAAACCTATATTATTGTAACTAGGTAATGTACATATGCATAATATACATACATATATCAGAACATATAGTGGTATAAATTATTTGATTAAAATATAATATTCGGTGGAAGAGTTTCGAGATAAAGTAGAATTTACTTTGAAAGTAAAATAATGACGGAGAGATACGTAATTTCGGGTTGAAAATATTGTCCGAGTCGGGGTAGACTTTTTTCCTCCTCCAGAGAAAAATATGTTTGTATTTAAAGGAACCAATGGTGGTATGGTCTTGTCATAAATCCAAACGAGTCCGTTGGGATCCATCTAGCGGCTGTTTCCGTGGAGTTTTTTGATAAATTACTTTTACGTACTGAAATTTCGGAGTACATCCCCTCTTATTTGACGGATGTGCTCGCGCATAATTCGAAAGTTTGATAAGTAGTCCGTGACACCTTTTTTTTATATCGCATTATCGTGGCTCCGACATTTATTAATGTTGTTTCAAGACCATTTACATTCACGAGTATCATATCGATCGGTTACGGTGGTTCGTATATCTATCATATAAAATAGTGTTACGATAAAAAAGGGAGAAAGAAACTTCCGACTAAACGGCCCAAAATGTGACAGAATTTGATTTTCCTTTCCGGTCTATTAAGCGGACGTGATGAATGAATTTTAGTAAGAAACACTCGTTAGTATTTTCTCTTTTTTCCCACTACGAAATACCGTTATTTTCTCTGCTTTTTTTTGCACTTCAACATATTTATATGGCTTTTAACCATTTACATTCTCGTGCGGTTCAGAAGTCACAAACTATACATCGATGTGCGACTTCGATATGAAATTATTTATCTTATACATGTTCATGTATTTCATACTTTGAAATCATATACATACATATACCGATATCTTGATACATTTGTGCCTTAACGTAACATTGATGTAAGAAAGTTGAGAAATAAGATTTTTTCATAATAAAATCATTGACACTTACACTCGTAGAACTCTGGCTCTCAACTCTTTCGTGATTCTCTTCTCTCTCACTCGATCAGATTTTCATATCCCACACAATGAATATATTGTCCCACATAATGAATTTTACTTAAGAAGTATTAATTATAGTTCCTTTAGTATTAATTATTTAAAAGTATCGTTTGATTAGCCAAAGCCAATCAATTTTAATTAATGCTCCTGAACCACCACTATCCACAAGACAAACACCACCGTAATATCAATAGTCTTCTACAATTATGAATTTGCCTTCGATTTATATTCACGAACAAAATGGGCGCTGTAGAAGGTTAGAATCCGCTAACGAATAGTCGGAGAAGCAGTTTAAGGGATACCTTGCATGATTCTTCCGGCTTTATGATATCCCGACCAAAGCCAAGAAGAAAATGGTCGAACTGCGAGAAGAAATTTTCATCGCGCCAAGTGAATCCGTGCTTCAGCCGAACGACCGGCGTGGATTTTGCGAAAATGCACGGACGCGGTTGCAGAAGGATTTGCAAGCATTATCCAGAGAACTCACGTGACTCCGACCGGGCATATGTCGCCTGACAGTTTTAAACATAGAGATAACTAAAGTAATTCCTGGAATATCCGAACGCAAATACCATTAATATGAAAATACAACAGCGGACCACGATTAAACTGTCTGGATGGCGGTACGCTTAATAGTTTGCATACGGTGGTGGCCAACGAATCAACCCGGGAAGAAGTGAGTTTTTTTTTTCCAGTACTTATTATTACGGGTACTCGTAAAATTTGATCGTAACGCTTAACAAAGGTTGAATGGACTTTATGTCGCGGAACCGCGTTAACCCGAAAACTGGATGGTGTACCTCTAATTTCAGACCAGCTAACGGGTCGTGTTTATATCACTTTTACAGGGAAACGTGAAAAAAAAAATAGAATATGAAGCAGGATCCACCTTTAATAGGGATATTCAGCCTGTAATTGCCCGTGAGTGCCTCATTAATTTCAGAATAAAAATTCCTTTCAGGCCTGGCCAACATTCCGTTAACTATACATATTTTCCGCGACTTCTCTTGTCTGCTAGCTTTTATCATACCCGCTAGCATACATAACGATTACTTATTTTGTGGAAACCAAGTACGAAAATTGTTTGAGTTTTTCTTTCGTATACTCGTCAATCGAGACTACAATTAACAAAGGTCAGTTGAAATCAGTTGACGTCTGAGTGGTTAAAACGAAATTCGTGACGTTCGCGAAAGGAAATGTATTGTTTTTCAATATTATTAATTTAACTTGAAATCTATCCACGTTATTTAATTCAACTTTAAATTTATTAAATTATAAGTCAAATATTAATTTTATTTACGTTAGTAATTCAGCTGTGAATACAATTACATTAGTAATTCCCTCAAAATTGAAGGAGCATTATTCGATACAAAAATAATATTCCACCCTCCTGTAACACATGTAAATAAATCTTAATCGTTTAACAAAATATTGATATTAACGATTTCTAATCTCCAAAAGAATCTACCCTATGTAGAATCTCAAAATCTTGAGTAACGCGTAAACAAATGCCTGGAATCCTTTCCATCTACGCGTCGATCGCTATAAAAAGTATCCGTCGATGATGAACAAGGTTTGCCACTTGCTTCGTAATACTAAACCGAACAGGTACATACATCGATTTCGTGTTCGAAACACGTACTGCATTGTTCTCGGTAATGCCTGGTAATGCGTTTAGAGGTGGCGCAGTCTTCACTGTCCGCTGCCATACGCCTCTGTCAGAATCTGGTCAGTTGTGCGACAGTGCCAGTGAATTATTCGCGAGCGCATCGAAACAGTGTAATATTGAACGTCGGATAATTATGACGTCACCAGTTACCCTGTCGCCGTTACATTCGCCGGAATCGATATCAAGTAATATCCGCTCAAAGAATATTACGATCTTAAATATGATATTTTACGACGAGCTCGAAGCACAATTACACGGTCGAAATGTAATTACTCGGCTGGATAATTCAGTATAGACCGCGTCTTAAGGTATTAGATTATATGGCGAGATAGATTATAAATTAATTTTCTTTAAAAGGGCGAACGGAAAATTGGTTTGGGAATCCTCGATGCAATTGTTTTTGAAATGGCAGAACACCATATTTTTTTACAGAAGGTTGTTTGTCATGCAAATCCGGCTAAAATCCAGTTATAGTTCAATCAGTTTCTCCTGTTGATTGATGATGCATAATGCATATGTTTGCGTATCGCACACTGTTTGCAATTTAAATGATTGCTTCTGTCAACGATAGATCAAATAAATATTCGAGATATCCAACATTGAGAACATCTGTACAAATAAAAAGAATCTATCTATCCGAAGAATTGTAAGCGTCTCTCAAATAAATAAAATACATTCAATATACAATATGATTAAATAATTATTAAATTTTAATAAACTGAATTTCAATTTATTTGACGCTTAATTTTATAATTAAATTTAAGCAAACAAGGGTTTCGAAAATTTCATTTTAGGCTTCCACCATATGATTTTTTTTCATGAATAGAAACAGCAGATATCCGGTTCAGTCTTTACGAAGTGAAATTGTAAATTTTTTATTTTTGAAATTCAAAGCAAATGAAATTAGTAGATAGTGGGATCGTTCTCTTTAGAATTAAATAATATACTTTTCTCTTGGCTTTCAAATAATTAGTTCAAAAATGTGCTGGAAATTCGGGTACTAGATATTCCCAGATCCATTAAGCAGCTTGCCAAAAGGTACCTGACGTTACGTTAAAAAAAGTCGTAAAATAGAAAGCGTTTTCATGTCAGGTGTCGTTTAGCACTACATTGTCACTCTGGTGAAGTTCGTGGACACTTATCGGGCGACTAATACCGGTATCCAGGAAGTGCTTAATGCCATCGATTTTCAATATCAAGAAAACGGACCGAAGCATCTAAGAATTGCAATTACATAAAAGCCAAGCGATGATTTAAAGAAGAATTCTTTTGGCAATTACATCGGAATCTCAGTCAGCGAACAGAATTACTTGCGATAAAACGTTTTTTTTTTGGAAAAAAAAACATTTGCTATCCCGCCGGAGAAAATATTCCTGGAATGTGATGAAACGCATTCTGCCGCGAACTACTTTTGGACCTCCGGTGTTCTAATAAATTTTGTTAATTAATTACATCTCAATATCGGAGTACATCAACTGAACTCGCAAACTTTCGCGTATATGTATGCATCCTTTGTGTATGTATTGTTCGCCGAAGTTGCGGACTTGGAATTTTGCCCCATTAAAATGTATACGACGAAAATTCCTAGAACTTTGCTTGCTCTGTGTTAACAAAAGGTTCACGTGGTCACGAATTTCCAGCGTGAATTGCAACGAAAATGTGTAAAGTGTAATTCTCGTTGGTCGAGTAACATCGTTTTTCAATTATTGAAATGCTCGCGAAATGGGTTCTGAAAATATTGCATTTAAATCAAACAATTGTTAAATAACTTTTTCAATGTAAACCCTCGTATACGACAACCATTTAATTCGACGAATTTGAACAAACAATTTATATGGATTCAGCGGAGAATGTAATTATTTAAGAACCATTAAAAAAGTGTTTCGGTAAAATAGAACTGTGCCAACTATGTGTCCGCCTGTACATAGCATTTTGTTAACATATAACTTTCACACCATACGACCCCAAAAGTGTTACAGCCATAATGAAGAATTAAGTTTGAAAAGTTTCCCTGAAGAGGGAAATAATTCTCACGAATATTATAATATTAGTCGTTTATATTCATGTAACAGGTAAAAATTTAGTATATTCATAATTAATATGCGGTTTGAATGCTCATCGTTTATATACCCAACAATAATCATGTTTAGTTTTATTTAACATAACAATCGATAAATGGATTTTCGTACAGTGCCACACTATTACACATGCGAATTATACTTACAAGTCGGGAGATTCTATTAGCCTTCAGATATTGCATCTTATTCCTTTATCTAAAATCATCGCTGGAATTTCTGAAACAATTTCATCACAGCCACTGTCTCAGCGAATCCGTCAGCTTTTGGTGATGAATTATGCCAATTAACTCGTTCGAAATTTCACGTGCTCACGAGGACAAACGTGAACGGAAATATTGCAGTGTTATTTTGACCCATTTCCCGGGCGAAAATCCGTTTCACGGAAACGGAATGTTTTTATACTATATATCTTTTATCCCCTTAGTGATTATAAGCATGAACGGAAATACAGGAAGTGCCCACTACTGATTTACGAGCGTGTTGGTCATTCCCACTTGATAATATTTCCATTTCCTAGAGGCGGGAAATTCACGGCTACACATTTCCGTAGAGATGGGAAAGTTTAATATTTATTTTCGATTGTTATTTGTTTAATTTCACTGTTGATTTATACAATACGACAACACCGCGACCGGAGGAAGAGGTGTTTTGAATTCTTCTCAGCCGCCACCGAGGATATTTATTTAGTCCCGTAGGATATTAGAATAGCAAATCTCGGTAACTTTTCAACCGAGAAAATAATAATCGGATACCGATCGCGTCAAGTCGTTTCTGTCTGCGCCACGTTGCCGAGATGATTTCCCGTCTCCGTTTCCACAAGTCGTGCCAACTTTCGCCAGGAATGACTCCGTGCTTTCCACCCATCAGCCATCAAGATACTCTCCGGGGGATGAAACACCTTCTACAATCGCTGCAATTCGATCAAAAACTTTCGGGAAGTCGTATTTGATTTAATCGCGGTGACGTGAGCGAAATAATGAGAAGATAAATCCATCGCGAACTCCCGACGAATGAAAATCACGCTAACGTTAGACGAAAAAAAAAATAGAAAATGCACACGCGGCTTAATGAGACCACAGGGAAAGAGGGTGCGGGGGTGGGAGGAGAGAAAAAAATGAACGGGAGAAGAAAAACAGCGGAGGAATGAGCAATGTCGAGCTGCCAAATCCAGTCCACTGCTTTGTCAGGATATAAGATTGATGGAATAGTAGATTGCTGGTATTCAAGGAACCTTCTTCGAAACTCCCATTCGATCCTCCTATTTGGGAAGTCTAGTAGTCCTGTTTTTTGCCCGGTTTAACAGCGCCAGTGGAAACTGAGAAGCGACGTTACAGAGTTCCCTCCTTGCATAAATTATCGGTCTTCGCGTTCAGCAACGACTAGAAGCTGCTGCGTGGATTATTTTGGAATTTCGCCGGTTTTACAGGACTGCGAGGATCACCGGATGTAAATGTCCCCGGTTACGGTACTAAGCAGGGAAAAGTGGAAAAATATCGAGCTGCCCAGGGGACACTGTGCGCGGAATGCTGAAGGAAAGAAGCGTAAGAATTTTTCGTCGACATAGTAATTATTCAGATGCTATCAGCGAAGAACGAGGACGGAAATGTTGCAGGGTTTCTGTGTTTTTTTTTCGTTTTTCATACGTTCCTATGAATGTTTCAAGTTAGCGTAACGAGAATTGGTGGGCGATGAATGTGGCGCTCATGAAGAAAGACTCGTTCATACTCCCAACGAGACACGGTGTAATTGATGAAGTCCCTCACAAGTTTGATAGAATTAATTAATATAACAACTCGGATGAAGTTAGTTTAACCGGCTACTTAATAGTGTTTAAATCGAATCTGTCTGAAGCGTATTTATCGCGGTTAATTAATAGGTCCCGAAATAGTATTTATATCAATTCATTAGTGAGAAATACGGAATAAATATAGAATTCCGGCAAAATGCCAGAATAGGGAATTAACAGGGATGAAATTCCATGTCAGGACAGATTTAGCAAAATTCAATTTTGTATTCTGTGTTGGAGTCGGTACGGTATCAATCAATGTTAAATTCGTTTTATGCCACTTTGAAATAGCACGCAATTTTTCATGCGCCATAAATTAAAAATAACCTAACGCATATCGATTTGATGTATCTCTCTACGCGATTACTATACTTTTCTTCCGTAATCGCGACTGTGATCGGTGGAAAACAAAAATTGAAAAATCGCATGACATCAGTCATTAATATAACTAGCACGGTGCGTTTCGTTCGAAAATGATTTACATCGTTGAATGTTAATTTTACATCGTACATGGGAAAAAATATGAAAAATTTCATCGTAGCACGGCATAATTAATGAAGTACCGATGAATAACTGTCGCATTAATTTCCATTGTCCAATGACAATAAAGCAAATAATGGTTTACACTTCCGTTATCTTCTTGCGCCAGGTAACTCATGGTCATTAGCATTGCGGTAGTCAATGATTTATAAGCAAACCGGCTCGCGAACGCCACTCTAGGAATTAGCAATTTTATGAGATGATATCAGAGCGAGTGCAAGAAAATTATGCAAAGCTGGTTATAAATTCGTAAAAGTCGCCCTTGAGCTACTTCACATTTTTTCTTCGAACATTCTATATTTCCAGCCGGCAAAGAATATTTCCATACAATTACACGCAATGATTACGCGATAATGAAACACTGTAGCAAAACAAGTAGAGTGGAAGGAAACACGAAAAGAATCTGCCGTGATGTTTTAATAAATTCAGAATGAAAGAAGAAAGGAAGGAAACCGAGCTAGGCACAGCACATTTCTTTACTTCTTCGTTTTTTTTTTCACTTCCGCTAACACTAATTAACACCTTCGCAACGTCCGAGTGTTACTACGTGCTACACAGTTAAATGTCAGAAGTTACCCATGTAATTCCGTGTGGAATATTGCCTTCCGTTTAAGCATGCGGTGCCCACGCTACCTTCAGGCAAAACACGGTACACGCAAAAGTGCTGATGAAAATTAGGGGAATATTCTCTCCACGGGGATTATTTCTAATATTAAATATACATGACACGAGACGCAAAAGGTACGGAGAAATATAGAATCCAGGATATAGTACTACACATCATTCTCACCTCTTGCTGTATTAATATTAAAATAAACCAAGCGGAAACCGTCTCATACCCTACAGAGAAATCTAGCGAGATATTTGAGAAACCGGGAAATGTCTAAGGAAATATAATTGGATGACGTGTGATATACTTAACTACAATCATAGGTAGTCGTTATTTTTGATCATTGGGTGTTTATTTTATAACCAGCGTTTGGTGCAAAGAACTTTTATAATTTAAGAACGATATTTTAAATAAGTGCATCAAACAAACTATAAGTGATATCAATCTATACTTTTTGTATGTCGTTTAGAATACTGGATGACGAACATTGCATGATTCAAGTTTTATAAATGACGTTCACCCTGATTTTTATGAAAGAAAAATGGTTTCCAGAATTTTTGGTTATTTACCGCTTCCCGATTTTTATTTACAGCATTTTTATAATACTTTTAAAATCCACCGTCGTCTATCTACCAACCTATAACGTTCTGAAGTTTTAAAGAAATTTCTAAAAATTCCCATTTCTCGTGCCAGAATGAGCGTTACTACGTATAATAAAATAAAATTATAACACCCAAAATAGAATCCTAATAACCGGTAGAAATTCAAATACTAATTTATATCCCCCTGAATGTGGACCTTGTCCCAGGGTTTAATAAATGTCGCAACCAATTAACCGTCAAAAACCACATATCAAAGTCCCAACCACTGTCAACATAATGATCCCCGTGTGGTGTGCAATTACGGTCATGTTGGTCGTGGATGAACCAATACATCCAAGTGGAACCGATTCGCTGTGTATAACTACGCTCGTACAAGTTCCGTTGCCACGGTGTAGGGAAACTTTGAATAGCCATCCCCGGATCGTGTGTCGTCGTCGCGACTCAAACAGAAAGGGCGAAGCGAATATTAAGACTGACGAATCATAATCCCAGTCCACTTTGAAGCCCCGTTTGAAAACCGATCCTTTGCTTGAGCCAAGAGGAATTTCGCGCTTTGAAGCGTGTCTCCCGACGTCCACAGACATGGATGCGCCCGTTTTCCGGGCGATTTCAAGGGGACGGATAAGTGGATGGATCTGGTTCGTCATTCCGATCAGAAAAACGAATCCCATGGAATTGGCGGATAGAGAGAAATATCCTCGGTAGACGCCGGGGGGAAATAGAAACGGAAAAAGGGCGATTGAATGTAAGTAAACTGAAGATGCACGGATAGCGCAGATGTCTCGAGAGTTCGAGACGGGAACGTCTCTGTGTTGAAAATGAAACACGAATTCGGGATGTGCACGCTGTTGTTACGGGATTTTATAACGGTTGTGTTTATATTTCATACGAGAACGAGAGGCAGATTTTGACTGATTATTTCCCGCCGAATAAATTCCAGCGTGAACTGCGCGAGAGTGAGCAACGGGATTCTATGATCCCGACAGTAATTAGATAAATTAACGTACGGTTAAAATATACTTCAATTTATTATCGTCGCTCTTCAAGCGTTATGCTTTAACTGTATTTTATTAGGGCTCACGCGAACGGAATATAAACTTCTATAACCTAAATGACAGTATGAATATTATATTCTACACTGTAGAATCTACAGGGTGCTTAAGTGGCAGAGAGTGGGGCGACCTTTCAAGCAAGTCACGACATAACGATTCATCAAGAAAATTCTGTAATAAAGAAAATAGAAATTAATAAAATAATGTATAGTCGAAGTTTGAGGATTTGACTTGCATCAAGATAAATTGTGCCGTTTTGAAAGATTCATTGATATACGAGCTCTTTACTTTGAATACGATGCACACCCACCTGTTCATATTTTAAAATGAATTATTATAATATAAATATCTCGCTAGTTTTTTAACTACATCCTCGTTTACCTCAATTTCATTCTAAATTGAACTTATACAATTCGAACTATAACTAACAGTTTGAATGGATGATCGTCCAGAGATAAGTAAAATCATTGGGTACAAATTGTGCCGGAAGAGAATCGTTCAATGAAAATTGATTCATCTACACTCGTCGAACATCTCGGTCCGCCTCGCCATCCGTGAATAATGATTAGAGCAACGAAGTTCGGTAATAACTTATAACGAGCCAAGGAAAACTTTTCGGATACCCACCACGATGGCCGATATTCAAGAAATTGCGAGCCACTTGGACCGTCACAACGTGTCACGAAGGATTCTCCAATATGTTATCAAGCAAATAAGTTTTAACGCCGCTCGAAGTTTCGGAGTTATGATTCCCCGCCGGACGAAATTAATTAATATCGACCGCGCGATAGAGAAATTGATTTTTTTACGGATTTCAGCTTGCACTGCTCGAAGAACACTTTAATTAGTATCACGGGTATGAAGAATAATTTAGTGAACAAATTACCATCTAAATTGCGTGGCGGAGTAATTATAAAATAATTTGGTAGACAATTATTTTTTAAAAACAGATATAATTAAAAAATGTTTAATATTTCCGCCGGCTACTCAGGTCGAGTATTCATTAAAGTGTTATTGGTGTTTAGACTATATCTCTCATACTCTTTTTTTACTGTATTATCCTTCGGTCCTCTATCGAGTGCCGTCTAATACCTTAATACTGTGGCATTGTGTTATAACGCGGCTCGTACAAAATATCGTTCCCTTATCTCGCAGTTTCCCGATATCGATAGGACCAATATATTTTATCGCATCCGGGAAACATTACACCAATCCTTGATAAATCCGATTTCATTTCACTTCGCGTTCTCTATAAATTTCCTCGCCGATAGCGGTGCAACCGCGTCTCCCTGATATCCGCCAGAAAAAATAGAGTGCAAATAAATAAAAGGCGAACGGTAATGACGACCTATCTGTTC
Source organism: Mimumesa dahlbomi (assembly GCA_917499265.3). Taxonomy (NCBI): domain Eukaryota; kingdom Metazoa; phylum Arthropoda; class Insecta; order Hymenoptera; family Crabronidae; genus Mimumesa; species Mimumesa dahlbomi. Next base: position 9,686,652 of record OU824124.1, read on the forward strand.
CCACGGGAATACGCATCTATCAACAGTCCCGCCGTATATCCTCGTAATGGAATGCGCGCCCACTGCATTCCTAGGTAAGATACATTTCATACCAAAAAAAAAATGTGCTTAATATCGCAATACGAGTCACGACATCGATAACCCGCACGGAGCGCGTCGTAAAAATGCATCCCTAGGAAATACCCCGAAGTACCGGGAATCGTAAAGTTTCCCTCTCGTAATGGAATTCAAAGAAAAAAAAATAACGAAGATTCTAACGACAACGGGCTGCATGTCTTCGACGCGGTAAATTTTTTCACTACGCGACCCGAATGGAACTTCGATTATCATCAATCCCTCGGATTCCAGCGGAGTTCTCGAATGGCAAAACTTCATCCGACTACGGTGCGAACTGGAAAACGACGGGATATGACTCGCATGTGACTATACTATGATCATCAATATTGAATGAGTGATCTTCTATTACGTAAAACAAACTTTCCCATTTTTCTTGGTTTTTATTCCAGTCCTATTATCTGTTGTTGATGAACTTTGTCCGAGTGCGGTGTATTGAAGAATACTGATCAGGGAACATCGCATGACGAGATTTTTAAAAATTATAATTACACTGATTTGTTATTGTACTTATAGGGTAGCGATAGTGCTTTGCTGATTGAATGCTGATTGATTTTCACACGTTGAAAATTAAATCTGTTTTATCAATCTCGCTGTAACGGTATGGCTCATTCCATGTCAAATCGATCACGTTCTGGAGCAGCATCTTCAGCATCTTCAGTTTTGTTTAAAATCACATGTGTTGTAGTACTTGGCGTACTATACATGGCACCGATTTTGTTTTTTCAAAATTTTGAAAACTGTCAAAGTTACAGCCGTGCAAAGTCTGAGTTTTGTGAAAACAGCCGAACTGTCAAAAATCATATCTCTGTAACGGATATCATATCTCTTACATACATGTAAGTTCCAAATTACATACACTGGAACTATTATATGTATCTTTTAAGTTCGATTTCGATCACCTACCGGAAGACTTCAGAAATTAAAATATTATTTTCTTATCCCTATTCACACGGTAGAGTGCCCACCGTCACTTATAATAGAATTAATTTATAAAACATAAAATACAACTCTGAAAATCAACCGAATTTCAAACAATAATCTGTGCGTAAATGTTGGAGCAAAAAACTTACAACTTCGTTCTAGTTCATTAATAACGTAAGACGTAATTCGAGGCTGCGTGGAAATTTCTACATAGCGATCGATAAAATCCCGGAGGTTTACGATTACAAAGGGGGATGGGTTGTATCACGTGGTAGAATTACGGAGGCGATTAAAACTTGGCAATATTTTTTTAGAAACTTCACACCGGTTATGCGTATATTTCACAATGCATCGTTCCACAACGTTGAAATACACGACGCGACGGGCTTGTATCGAATGCATGAATAATTACGCAGTTTTGTATCACGACTTTATGAGGTCCCGGGTTAACGCTTGCTGTATAACATTCACGGCGATCATGGTTCACGGCACAATGGTACACTTCATTGAATCGCCACCTTATGAAGAAAATTTCAATGACGGTACACGGTGAATCGTGCCACGTGGATGTGAAAAGATTTCCACTTCCGTATGAATATAACGGTTGAATTTAAATTTTCTACTCTCCTATACATCTTCTTCTTCTTTTTGTTGATTAAATCCTCCTGTGGTTTTTTCCACCCATTTATATGGGCGGATGAAAAGCATGAAAATCGTTGAAACGCGTTACAAGAGCTGGATTTGACATGGTCGAAGTAATCGAACAGTTTATGTTTTTATTTTTGAAGGTACGCATTTGTATTTCGAATGCTGTTCTTTTAAATTTTAAAGCGAGAGAATGATACGTGATTTTTACGGCTCCAGGGAGAGTATCATTAATTTATAAATATGATGTTTATTTGTTTGCCGATCACATGTTTCGAAAAATTATGTCACTTGTTGTAAGATAATGAACCAATTTTAAAAATGCAGGAAAGAAAAAAAGGACAGGTCGAGAAAAGTGATAAAATCCCCTTATAAATGAAAAATAAACAGGATATTAACAATTTGGTTTAAGGCACCTCCCTAATTTTTCATTTAAAAGCATAATTATAAAAACATATTTTCGAAAAATAGAACGTCAATCTTCCAGGCCCCAATTAAAACAGCAATTTAATATGGTTTTGAAAATTCAGCAGCAATTGTTTCCCTTAAGTCCTTTTGTAAAAACAATTAACTGCAAGTAGTATAAGAGCATATAGAGTCAGACGTGCCTAATTTCCCATAGATGAGTAAAAGCGCCTGAGGACTGGATCCCTGTATTTACCGTATATAGAAGTTCGTAAAGTTCGTTCCATATTGGTAAACTTTACATAACTAATGGCCTCCTTGACAGTGAGAGAGATAAATTTTGATGTATCGACTGGCTTAATGGTACTTCGGAGTCGCGCACGTTAAATCTCTCTCCACTCATCTGTTGATCCACCGCGAACCAGAAGCACATCTTAATTCAGGGACGTAAAAAAAATTATATATTAATTTCAAAAAATTTTACACAAGTGATCTTTATTAAATTCTATTTTTAAATAAACGTTGAACTACACGGGGATTTCTTCCTCGCATTTTCAAGCCCGCGGCGTACAAAAGGTTCGCGTTAACTTTCAAAAGCCACGATTAAAAAGAGGGGAAGAAAAAAATACGCGAAGAAAATATGGCTTTTCATGCAGATGAATGGAGCTTTGCGTGACAAAAGGAGGATCCTAACCAGAAAATGAAAAACGAAAATATCACCGTTATCACATCTTCCCGTTCTTCGAGCCTGACTTTCCGAATCTTTTTCTTTTTTAACCACGTGCTCCCACGAAAACGATAATCACCTCGCGAAACAACAGAGAACGCGAGAAATCGTTCTGCAACTGCAAATTCCTTCTCTTCTTTTCCCCCTCCCCTGTTTTCCCACTACCGTTGTCTCCCGTCATTGTTTACCCTTGCAATCCATCCATTCGTTCTTCCATTCCGTTATCCTTGTCCCACCAACGGTTTTTCCTGTTTCCGCTTTATCCGGCGGTGTGTCACAGCTTCCGGAAAGAAAATCGAACGCGGCGTTAGCTCTGGATTCACCTTTGCACCGAGAGATTTCCAGTCCGTCCCGAAAATACGTGCCCCGTTTTAAAGCTCCGCGTAATCACGTTCGGTAGGCGACAGCAGTTTTCGGTGAAAGTCCTGTACGTCGTGAAGGTAGGCGGCGGATCTGCCACACGTTTAAAATCGTACAACGTCAGCGGTTTAACGTCACCGTGTGTCAAGGTGTGTTAAGGTGTATTAAGAGCGATCCCGCTCGTCCCGAATAGAAATCGTCTGCGGCGAGTTTACGCACCTCATAAATTTGCAATCACGTTGTTGAATCTCGCGTCTGTATTGTTTATCACCCGTGGTATCACCGGGGGGTGTCGCGTCGGTGAAACGAATTCGTCGAAAAAAACGATATATTCGACGCGTACATCGAGATTAAGCGTTTAATTTAATCGCGAAACGTAAGCTGTATGTATAGGATTTCAGCTCCCTGTTGAATTTCTTAGTCGCGCGGTGCGCGGAATTAAAAAGTTCACGGTGTTGCTCGACGACCGAGAAATGCAATTTCCATTCAAACCGGGCAGAAAAGTGTGTATTAATTAATTGAATTTACTGCTTCCGAAGAAACTTTTAATCACGCGGAATAGCTTGTCAGGGGTAAAGTTTCAAGTTAGCAACCGTTCTGCCGGCGTATTTTCAAATAAACGTTCTTCCCCGTAAACAAAACAAACTATGTAATTTTGTACTTCTCGATAAACAAAGTCCCTTCAGTTAAAAATGCAAAGGTTGTTTTAAATATTCCGGGCGCACCGATTCCCCATTGCAATGTATCCCGTTTAGTTGCGCGGTTCATTCGAGCTCGTTACAATCTAGAGCATTACGATTGGCCACGTAAACGCTATCGATGGTGAATTTAGAATGGGAATAAATTTAGAGGCTGGCGCTCTCCGCTATTGAGCACCTGAACGTGCCTGTTGCGGCGCGTTAGAGCACTCTCACGCTCACCTCTAACAAAGTGCTCGCAAAGTGAGCCGGAAGTATCGATGAACGGCACACCGGCGAACAAATTTCCACCAAACGGTAAAAAGTATTCGAGGAGAGTGTTTGAGAGCGGTGTAAAAATTGCTGCATGCCAACATGAAAATTCCACGTGACGGCGCCGCGGAGAAAATTTCTTTCGCCGATAAATTTCACCAACTTGGCCGGCGATAACACGAAAAAATTGCTTTTCGGTGTAGGGAAATTCGTCGTGTCAAAAGTAACCCTTACGGTGATACGCATTTCGACCGGTGTATACGTGTCCAAGGAAATTCATAAAATCTCTTTCACGAAACTCGAAACGTGATCGATATATCACGGAATATCTGTTCGGTGATTTAATTGAAATTTGCATATCAATGCGAGAATGAAAATTGGATTAAATTGTATGTTAACGGTATATTTCATCGACTCGTATCGCGCTCTCATCGAATGCGAAATACGATATGAAATGAAGCTGAAATTCTGTCAGATGCCGAAAGATCTTCGCGGTCCGAACATTTTTAAATTGTACGCTCCCGTAGTTCACTGACGAATGAACAGCTATTTAACTTTAAACTCGACAGGGAACGTTGAATTGTATCTCACGTTTCAACTCCGAAAGGAGCCAGCTATTCAATGACGTACTATTTTCCCGGCGGAAAGTACGTCAAAAAGTGTAAAATGTTAAAATACCTTGTCTCGGAGCGTAGAAAATTTAAACAATTCGTTACTTTGTTCATCTTTGCGTTTCTCCATGTACATTAGTTTTCATAATATAATGTATTGAAATATTCTGAATGTAAAAGTACAACCCATTGTGTAGGTTAATATAATATATTCTTTCAACGTTCCCATAAATTTCTTAAAAACGTTTATTAACGAGTTTCTCATTCCACTCATCGAGCGAGAAAAATTGAACGATCCATTAATACGAATTTCATTTTACCATATTTCTAAATTAGAATCTGTGTTATGGTCGCGAGAAATATTTCAGTGATCAATATATTTTGGTGAATCGCAACGAATATCTCCGACACACGGTATATCACATAGAATATGCTACGGATTATCATCTGAAATTTCCAGCAGCATCTGTCGTAATTCTCATTACTTGCCACGGCTGCGTTCCCCGATGGTCGAACGAGCTAAATTTTGATCCGCGATGTTACGAATATGCCATCGGATGTTACTATTTCAACATCACGTGTGTAACGTTAATGAATATTTAGATTGCAATGTTTATCCGCGATCGGCACGGTTCAAAGTAAATAGAACGGCGCTCAGGTGAAAACTCAAACACGTCGATTAATTATAAAATTCTTTGAAAATTCCAAGTAGTCGTATCGCAGATGAGAAAATCAAATTCGCCGAGTAATTTAAGACCGTTAGTTATTAAATTGCAGAGTATTTACGGCGGCAATGAACGGTTTAATAAGAAACGAAGCCACATTAAAGATAACGCAGAAAAATAATGAATTTATTTCATTTCAAGAACTCTTCAATTTACTTCGACAATTATTTACGAAAAATAAAACTTCCCGCGATAAATTAACGACTTTTTTTCCATTATGATTTGAATATTGTCTTGCTGTGCCCGTTTTCCAGGCTGCCGTTATGCCATTAAATTAAAAACAAATTAGCTAACATTTCCAACTGTAACGCATTTGTAATGGATGGTGAGTAATTCAAGGAAATTTGTTCAAGTATAGCCATAAAAGGCTATTTCAACCGGAAAGACTGTCATTCTGTAGCAGGACTTCAGAATAGCACTTTCCGGGCTCTGCTTCTAATCACTTTGCTGTACTTACCTATACTTACCGAACACTTTAAGTACCTGTGTCCTACAAGCCAATTACATGAACGAGTTTGATCATGTTCGACGTTATCAGACAACCGTGACGGTTCACGTTCCAATACAAAATCACCGGATCCTCCACTGTTTCATGGATTTTCACGACTCTGCCATACGATTGCTCTAAAACCATACCATTCATAGTATAAAAGTTAGCTTTTACCACTCGGCCCTGATTAACGTGTATTTCTTTTAAGAAATTAACTTTTAGGTACTTTCTGGTAGTCAGTAATATAATAATAAAATTAACAAACGAAAGGCGTCATATTTAACACGACGTCAAACAATAAAAATAAATTTCTCATTGAGAATTCTATAATACTCAATTGGATATCGTAAAAATCTTTGAATGTTACTTAATTGGAAAATTAATTAGATGCATTCGAAGAATTGAATCCACTAATACGGACGATAGCACGAGTCCAGTAAACTTTTTGTTTCTTTAATTGGTATTAAAGCAGAAAAGGCGGAATGCTATCGATGATAAGACGATTGTTCATAGACGGTATGATATAGATGGTAAATCGATAAGTTTAGTTCGTTCGGGCTGTTATTAAATACACCAGACACCTCGCGTTCCTGTGAATTATGGAATAATAAATCGTTACTCTTTTTCTTCACCTGTTCTCCTCCCCTCCTCCGTTTCTTTCGTTACACGCCTTATCGCTCTTTTGTCTTCTCACCCCAGACATGAATTTCTCCGCGATATCCACATAAACGAATGGCCTGAAGGCAGAGTGTTCATCATCGTAAAGCAGAAGGTTAAGGAAAGCCGAAACTTCCTTGAAGTTCAACAAAAAAATCATCCCAAAGTCACTTTACGACCATCCGCAAACATCTTGTAGCGCGGGAAAAAAAAATTCCTCTTCTTATGGGAAAACATTTTTCTCCATTTTCTTCGTAGACATTTCACAATCAGACACACTCTGTGATAATACAACGTACGTACGTATGGGTGATAATAACATTCCATTGGTTATTTAACGATTTCTAAATTCCAACCGGGTCGTTATATTTATTTTGATACACCGATACTGTAAATAACGAAGTTAAACCATGTAGCGGCGCCTCTAGTCTCAGAGGCAGAGGAAATATTATAGTTCGAAAGCCGCTTTACGGTTTCTTACGCTGAAAATACTCGAGTTCTTGGTAGTTCGTTCGACTCGTTTCGACATTAGTATGTCGGCCCCGAGTGCAATTTTTTCCGTTTAAGGCTTCCTACGAAAGCTGCATGTTGTCTAACTTAAACTTGCCCGGTGAGTTTCTAGAGCACGATTATCCTTCGAAAACTTTTGCCACTCGACCTTGTTCTCAATTGCGCAAGATCCACAATGCTATAAAGTAACACGGAATTACCACTCGAGTTTAATTTTAAGTTCTCTTACTCGCCGAACTCGGAATCGTCCGATTCAACCCGGAGAGTCCGCTTCAACTGAGTAGGTGAATCTGGGAGGTGGTTGTGCTATACTTAACGAGTTTACAGATTTTTAGCAATTTGAAATGTTACTTAACCTCTATAACCTCGTATGATTTTTAGATCGAATATATCCGATATATCGACTCTATTGAATCTCTATCGGTAATCAATTACTTAGGCGTAGAAATAAGTTTGTCGCGATTGTTTGACGAAGTGAAAATTATATTGTAAAAGAGGTGTAAAAAGTGAATTTTTTTCGCATTTCTGGTAAGTTAGAAAAAAATTTGTTTCTACATCTAATATTTTATATAAATCAAACACTTAACGACGTAATATTTCTTTCGTCTAACTTAACGCCGTTGCAACCGAAGAAGTGCAAAGCACATTTGTTGTAATAACAACTTTGAAAATTGGAAATTCATTACCAGTTTGCATTTGGAGGATGATACTTGTTGGTTTCACGGTAGATAAATTTATTTATAGACACGAAAAAAGGTCCGAGCTTTACCAGCTTAAATAAATTCCGTCGTGCGGAGAGTATTACACATACAACAACGCGGCACACAAATAAGAAGGCCACCCAGCTTCGATCGCCGATAATACGAACCCTCGATAACTTTCCATTTCTGGGAATTTCCCATCCCTACCCGGGCTTGAAATTCATGGAAAATTCATTGTGTTTCTGTATTCGCATATTCTTTGTGGCAAAGCTCCCTCATCCACTTATCCAGTGAATAAGGCTGACTGATTTTTCTAAGTATACGAAATCGCACACGTCACCGACGAAATTCACAGTCGGTTTATTCGCAAACTGAGACGGAGATTAAACATGGTGAAATAACTTTGTCGGAACGAACCGAAAAACTTTTGCAACCGGGGGGTGATATAATACGTATCACGTAATATCAGTCCACGGAGTTTCAGCAACATTTTGCAATTACGGGACTGCAGAAATGAAACGCGCTGTCGGAGACGATACCTTAAGCTTTTCCATTCTAAAATACGCACCTGAACTATCGCACAAACGGAATATCATCGGGCGAAACGAATCGGAAACAGCATACATAACTCGCCCAATCCGGACCGCGGACGAATAAACTTTTCCAAGTCGAACCTCGAATCTATCGTACCTGTCCGACTTTCAAACCCGCGCCGGAAACGGATACGACGTCATGCATCCCGCTGGTGAAGAATAATTTATCCGAGAATCAATGGAAAAACACAAACATCCGACGGTGTGCATTCAAATGACTGACCGCCCGACGGAAGGAAAAGTATCGCACGGGCAAATAAGCAAACATGATAAATAAAACAACCACGCGATTTCCGGTTGGCGTTAGAACATTTTCGCACGACAAACGATAACGCGATGTGGGGCACTGAAACAACAAACTGATATTCCAATTGATTACTCGCGTGCCGACAGGCTCGCGCGCGCTGGCTGACTATGTACGGGTATGTTCCACTAATCTTTAAATTCCGCGGATCCGAGCCGACCGGTTGTATTCACACGCGGCCTGACATATGCGTGGACAAACTACTGCGAGCGAGAAAATAAGGCAGATTAATAGTCAATTCTACGCGACAGTAATAACACTAGAACAACCGAAGACGAATTAGGTTTATAGATATAAAAGATTAGGTAAATATGCTTAAAAAGAAGAGAATGAGGGAGGACAATAAATTGGATTTATTTAATTATTTACATATAGAAACATAGTTATACAGAATTACAGGAAAAGCACTGTTATAAATTCGAGTAAATTCGAGTAACTTTTATAAGAAATTAAGTAACAACCATTTTGACTATCACCATAGTCCTAGTGTTAATATACGTTGAAACTACTTTTTTATTTAGGTGCTTTAGGCTGTTCTATATGTATGTATATGGACGCTATATGGGGTGTCCTACAATTTCAGGAAATAACGTTAGGTGAATAAATAAGTTTTTATATCAATGGTAGTCCACAGAAAATCCGGAAAAACATCTGAATAATTTGAAGAATTGTAACGGACGGAACGAGAAATCCATCGATTCGACGGTTTTTACGGACTCCGAATGCTTATGTAAATATGCATGTTTTTTTAGAAAAGCTTGGACCATATATTTCAGAGATAAATATTTCTCCTGGATTTGATTTATCAGTGGTCTCATGTGGAAAATACAGATTTGCATAAAATTTAATTATGAATTCCATTATGGGCCACAGTTTCTATTTAATCGTAGGTCCCATGATGTTTTCAACAATTGAAATTTGCATAGCCGATTACATTTAACAAATGTATTACATCAGAATTATCTTCAACGTACTGAAAACACGGTTAGAAAAAACAAATATTTACGCGTTTCCTCTGTTACCGAAAACACGTATCAATCACCCGGTGATTATAATTCTGATCTATCGAGCCTTAGGGCATTTCTAAATCACATGTATAATTCAGTCAAGATCAATGTACCGTTACGTGTTCGCCGCATCGTTGATGTGACCTTTGTTTATTCAGGATAGTTTAGCCGGCCAATAATTACACGGGTAATTAATGTCAAATGCAAGTTACGTATTTGATCCAATCGAAAATTATAAACCTCATTGGCCCCGGGGAATTCGCCATCGGGAATAATACCGACCTACGATCGATTTGTCGTTCAATTAGAGTCATTACTCTCCTGAAAAAAGAAGTGTAACTCGTTTAATTTCAGGGCGTCCTCCATTCCTTTTGTTCGATGGAGAGCAATTGTATCGCCGTTGCTACTGTTACTTTAAAACAGACTTGGCAGGTCCCGACGAGGATCGATCCTCAGAGAAACCGATGGCTTCGTCTCTTTGACGCACCGTAATCGAGAACATCGGCAACGTGAAAGGCTTGCGAGGTTTCAACCAGATGTTCGGCCCGGTACAAACGTAATCGTAACACGAAATCCGCGGGAAATGCTAACGACAAAACGTTTCGCGTTACAAATTCGGAGACGGGGTAGTAATGAAATTTTCACGAAATTTTCTTACCGGGATAATATTAAACATCCCGATTAATCCACGGCGGGAAACGGTCCGGTTCTCAATTACTGAGAGTCCGATTTTTTGCTGCGAGTAACGTAACAGTATTTCCCGAAACGCAAACTCTAAAATGAAATGGAAAAATTTCATTCCGACTAGCGGCCGCTACAGCACTTTTTAGAGTACTTCTAAATCAATATGTTTCCCAATTGGAAACGTTAATAGAGTATACTATTGTACGATGTTATATTCATTGAACGCGAATTGTTTGCATTCCCCGGACGATGAGAAATAAATTCAGGATATCGGAGGAGTGTTAAAATTTCCCGCGATACTTTTACGGAACTAAGTCGAGGAAACTCCGTAGAATCGTAAATCGGAGTTTAGGGATCCTTGGGGGTGTAACGGAGGGGCCTGGTTTCCAAACTATCTTCAGATTATCTACATAGAACAGGATTACCACCAGCGGGAATAAACGGTGGGCTGTTTTACGCTGAATAAAATTCCGTTTGCCCGTTAAAAGCAGTCCAGTTAAATTCTCGACGTCGACGAGATCGAGTGACTGCAGTTAGAAACGACGCCCGGGCTAACGAGTGCGGGGAGGATAAAAATTTATCATCGCGGAATAACGTTGCGATGCCTTTTATCCGCGACGGACCGTGAGGAAATTTACGGTTTGTACTGCTTTCCAAAATCGTGCCGCGAGATAGAGCATTGCATTCGTCCGGCTGCGCATCTGTAGAGTTTGTAACGCCACCGTCGAATAAATCAAACGACCTCACCATTTCCTTTCCCCATAAATTAATACCGCCTCGCTAATATTACAGAGTCCCTCGATTAAAGCATAAATTTCTGGAGCGTGATAAATAAATATAAATAACGAATTAGGACGTACACGCTGGATAACGGATTGTTTATCTTCATTGTTAAATAAGATAATTAATGTATCATCGGATACACCGTTTGATATGTAAATAAGCCTGTATTGATTCGAATTAATTAATATTTTTTCGCACCTTGTAATTTTAAATCTCTAAATTATTATTGTTCTCGTTTTTTAATTCTGTTGAATTAGCAGAAAAAGGTTGCACGGTAGTAATATATTTGAATAGTAAATCTATAGGCAGGTAATTCTGTGTGATGCTATTCGTGAAATATATTCCCGAAAATACTTGAAGATTGTGGAAAGTACGCCAGCTTCCGGAAGCCGTTGCGCGGGATAGAACAATATAATCGTCCGTATTTGCAGGGAGCTATTATGCTGACCGTCCTGTAAATCAAACAGCGAGATATTTCATTTCCCCGTAAATTACCCTGGCTACGGTCATACCGTGGCATTGTGGCTCAAATTAACAAATAAATTACACCACGAAGAAAAAGTGACCATTGTCTAATAATATTACACGATCGCATAAATCTGCGACGATGTATTTTTCTGTTTACAATTAAACATCCGGCCGAGCAATTTTTCGACAGCGAATTTCTAACAAACAATTCAACCGGAATTGATGATCCGTCGTACCGGAACACCGGCAACGAACCGCGAATAGTTTTCACCCACGAAAAGTGATTACAACTCTGTAGCGCGACGCAAGTGGCTTTCGCCATTTCGAAAAAGAACATAATTTAGAAATAAATAAGTAGAAAGAAACCTTTCTCCCTGGCGCTTCATCCAAGAAGCCATTTTCATTTCTTCCACGGAACGACTATGTTCTCCGCCTCGCATTGCCGTTATCGCAGGATGCATTTCCTCCCCTTTTTTTTCTTTACTTTTTTTTTTACTTCAGAGAAGCCTGTGGAAACAACGATGATTTTTTTAATACCCCGTGATATTAAAATTCGACTCGACCTACACCAATACTTATACAAGTGTCTAGTTATCCAATACTCGATAGAGTTTCCTGGTCTCCTGAAATTTATGTGTAAAGTGGAGCGTGCTATTTCATACACCGCCGCTCTATTCAATCGACGAACACATCGAACGACCGCGGTATTTCTTGCACGTCACACGGATATAATACACGGGAATCGTGTCTTACATCCCGGAAAAAAATATGACCGATATAATTCACCTGCAGGAAATTATTCCCAGTTTCAATCACAGTGATTATTTCTCGACGGTGTCTAGAGTGAAAAGAAACCTCGAGTGTAAGGGTCTTTTGCGCTAGATTCGCAGTAATTTCCCCCGGCGAAAATTAATCTAATAATTACAGTATCACAATACACTTCGGTTTAATGAACGCCTACGAAGAGATAGAATAGATTGGAATAGGAAAAAAAAATGATGAACCTACCGTACCATCGATTTTAACTTGGCCTGCTTTCTCGCGTGTCTGTTAGAGTGAGACATTTTTCCCGGATGGCGAAGAAATTTTTCTTTCGCCGTTTTCATTTCGCCGGCCGCGTTACTACATTTACCGTATACTTGTTACTGCGTATATATTCTTCTATCTCCTTCGAGATCGCAGCTAAGTTTGCATGCCGTTACGCTCCCGAGGGTACTGTGATTTTTAGTTCCCTCTAACAGCGATTTCAAAATTTATGCAGCGATCTTACAATCACGTCATTCAAACGAATAAATTCACCCACATTTACGGATGATTTATTAATATTTCATACGTCACTGTAAATCGTGCAATAATGCGATAACATATAGCGTAGATTCATTTGAGGTTCATGCAAATAAAAGAAACTATCTAGTCATTCGATCGATGTGAATCTTTTCCACGGATTTTATGTTCCGTTTGACAAAATGGATATTTGAAAAATTAAGCGACTGTCGACGTTGCAATTTATTTAAATCTATTTCACACTTCATTTCTCATTCTCTTTGCGATACGTAGTGTTTCAGAAATTTTAACCTGGAAATATAATATTACGCTTCCAACGCTGATGTTATATAAAATTGTGAATTTTATTTACTTTACTTCTAACGGCGTTACTTCCTATGTATATCTTCTGTTATCCATCCGGATAGTTGAACAATATAATATTCTTTGTAAACCCCATTTCCTTCGCGCGACGTCGAGAAAGGTTTATACATTTTCAAACTAAGTGATGTACACACAAATACGTCGGTTTTTTTCTACACAGCTTAACACACAACAAAGGCGAAAGAGAATCTTTGAATACCAGGATTCTTCTGTTAAAAATTCAAAAATCTTCCTGCATGAGATCGCGCGATATTTTTTCCCCTTCTAGTACATTTCCGTCTGATCTTATTTACCATAATACGAGTTTCTTCTTTCAAAAGGAAGCAAGAGTTTCATCCGTCCGACGATTCAGCTTCGGACGAACAATTACGTAACGTAACTGATTTCCGTAGATTCGTATTTTCTTTTATTAATCATAACTTCACCGACTTCGTTCCGTCCGCCGTACCAACACGTAGAATCTCGAAGTTCGTGAGCGTCTAACTGTGTGAGTTCAACGTGGCCAACCTATTCCGCGGCAATTCGTATTTGCCGAAAACCTAAAGCGACTCCGACGCGCTAAAATCTCTTCAAAGAGGAACTCTTTTCCCCGCGACGGCTAAGTAACTTCGCTGGAAAATATCTTTGCCTTCCTTTTAAGAATGTTTTTCCTAGCTGCAACAACGGAAACATTTTAACCGCCCCTCGCAAAGAAAGATGAGAAAAGAGAAATAAAGTCTGACTATAAGGAAGTTTGTTAAAATATACGACTGTCCGCGTGGAAATAAACTCAATATGAAACCGTTGCAATAATGTACTATCGAAAACAGGAAACCGTAGGTATGTCTGTTGTCGGCACACTTTTCCGTGTCAGAGTTTCAAATCCTCGGAAATTTAACCTCCGATTTTTTTACACTGTCTACTCCACTTGCTTGTCACTTCAAATAAGATAGATTTTAGCTTTGATATTATTCTCGGCGATAGTCTCAAATATAAACACGAAGGAATGAATTTTTTTCAATACTTATTTGAAATATGGAAAACACTTGCTTACGAGAGTCTGCTGAAAGACGTCAGGGAACGTACATACATTTGTATATTACGATGCATGTATGTATATGACTGCATATTACATACATGTGTAAATCAGACTTCATTTCTCAAGCGACCTTTAAGTCTGTCGTTACTATACCCGTAAACGAGACTCTATGAATTTACTTTTTGCTGAATTTCTAGGTGAATTGCTTTTTACTAGAGTAAGTAGTACTTTCTTTTGGCTCCATTCACATAAGCGTAATGACTTGAAAATATTAAAAATGACTCGCTGTATCACGAGGCAAATCGCAAGGATTTGTAGCGTCGATGGTGAAATGCGCTCCTGTTTTCGAAGGAATTTTTTACCAATATTATGTAAATGATATTATAAGAATTGTGTATCATTTAACATCGAGACTCGTGAATAACAGTCAAAGAAACGTATAATTATAGATAATGCCTTCTGTACACGCCGACTATTTTGCTGGATAATCAATTCTAGAGTTATGGTTGACCGATTACAAGCCGATGTAACTGTTTGTAATTGGTTAACTGCAAGTGTGCGTAATCAAATTTTCACAAAGTAAACTTCCAGTTAGTCCAGCACGGGATTGCAACTAAAATTTCGATTTCCTGGCGACTAGAAGCAGCTAGATGGCAACGCCAGTTTAAAATTCAGTTATGTGACTTTCCAATTGACTGGATATATTTACATTTCTGGCAACCATCGAACTTAATATTTAATAAAACAATATTTGCATCGCTTTGCATACAAACCTCTTGACAAACTCGATGATTGGACAACATTTTCAAAACAACATTATGGGATGAACAATGTCATGTCATTAGCGTTGGATCTCGGATATTCGTACACTCCTAATTCGTTCAAGTAACTTAATTTATCACGATTAAAGATTCTGCGTCGAATATTATTTTTCTTAATTAAAATGAAAGATATTCAATATTTGTATTACCATATAAAAATTATTTTATCGTGCCTTGTATGAAATTTACTGTCGCCTGGATGCAACAGTAAAAACTGTAACTGTTATTTAAAGTGCGATAGAAATAAGTATGTGTATGTGAATTGTTAGGTAAATAATGTTAAGTGGGAGGATAGTAAAAAATAGTATTATGTGTTTCGATTAACTATTTTTTATTTATCTGTAGCTCGGAGAAATTTATTTTATATATTTCTACAGAACATACCAGAAATAGATACTCGATGTGCTTAATTCCCGATAGTCTCGTGGACGTCGTATGTTTCCAGTAATCGCGACAAAGTCGAAAGCGAAATTTCGCAAAACGAACAAAAATTTGGCTCTGCTCGGAACGTGATATAACTCAGAATTGAAATCAACAAGTGTTTTACCGCACGGATGGAAAGTTAACACGTTCGCATTGACAATTTATATTCGACCAGATCAAAAATAGACTACGACGGCTTACGGTTTAACAACTTTATTTTCGTGCCCCATATTTCTACAATATTTATCTTCCTCATAATGAAACAATCGATGCGGAACGCCTGTTCGAGAAATGTTTGCTCGCGCTAATAAATACCAGCTAAATCCACTCGCTACGAGTATAATTGTCTAAATAATTATTTATAAATGATTATCGATGCAGAATCTGCGCGACTGAAAGAATAAAACAAGTTCCCCGCATAGAATATCTGTGTACAGTACGGAACGACTTGAAAATTAAAGAGGAAAAGGGCGATGAGCAGCAAACAGGAAGTACTTCGATATAACATATTTGAAAAGTAGCAAAAAAACACGCCCGACCCGAGGATACAAGCATCTGAAAATCAGGAAATTAACCCAAAGATGTTAACTGCAAAATTTATCTGCTCCAAAAGAAAACAGGAAGCGACCGATCATATCTTTCTGCTCCGATTTCCACGAGAAAGTGGCCGAATGTTGCGCGGCATTTCAGTGGAATTAAAAACAAAACCAGCGTTTAAATATGGATTTTCCGTCACAGCGAATTGTCCATTTCTCAGAGGGGAGATTTTTGTCAATCCTTTCCCACTTTTTCCCCGGCGGTCGTATAATTCAGCCGAATCTCGGAGTTCATCGCGACATTTCCATAAACTCGAAGGCTTGCTGCTATCTTGTCCGTGAACTCGAAGCCGGTCGTTTTTTTTCCCGACTACGTTTCGACAAATATCTCGCACGATCATCGAAGTATATCGTGAAAAAAAAAAAAAAAAAACGAAGTATGAAACGCGAAACACGCGACACTTTTATGAACCGAATGAATTTCAACAAAGTCTCTCTCGACGGATCCGTTCGCGCCCCACGATTATTTTACCGGGGCTCCGTTCAATTTTATGGCAGAAGACATAAAAGCATAAATATGTATGC
The DNA here is from genome assembly GCA_917499265.3 of Mimumesa dahlbomi. Lineage (NCBI taxonomy): Eukaryota > Metazoa > Arthropoda > Insecta > Hymenoptera > Crabronidae > Mimumesa > Mimumesa dahlbomi. The sequence goes on from OU824124.1 coordinate 9,703,340, forward strand.
GCGACGCAGATGCACTACAAACACCGGGAAAGTGCTCGAAATATCGATCAGAGGCGATTTAGAAAAAGGGATCGCGTCGAATCGGCTCTACACGAGTATTCTGAAAATAGAAACCGTGAAACGACACGCCGGCATCTTTATGTTTCCCATACTATTCTAAAATAGGGAGGACATGGTAAAACGTCAGATACGTGGAATATTTATCGGACGAGAAACAAACTGGATCGCCGGCGGCAAATTTGCCGGCATTATACCGTCGACGGTTAAATTGTAACTCGATGTAACGAAATCTAAAATTAGTAGAGGTTTCGCTTACTATTCGGAATACCATTTTGATCGCATCGATGTTCTTTCGTGTCACTGATTAAATAGGTCTACGTACCACTGCCGATGCAAAATGTCAGTCGTTCGATGGAAAAGAACATTGTCAATCTAGGCCGAACATGTAATTAATTAAACGCCACACTCCAGAATCGCACAACACAGTTATAATTGAATCAAATTTACGAAATTACCATTATCTGTGTCCAGTGTTTAACCGGGAAACTAGGTCAGCGATAGCTCATTTCATTCTTTTTTCTCTCAAAGGGCACGGAATTCATTAACGCAGCATCGTTAAAGAATGTCAATGTTTTTCAATCTTCACGAATCTGTTCGTTCATTAATCCAATATCTAAATTCACGAAGGCAATCAAGCGTGATCTATTGATCTAATTTCTACACCCAACCCCGCGTTCATTTGGCATTTTTCATTAACATTTGAATAAAAATATCCTTCATGCACCGAATACTATTAATTCAAACAAATTATGTGGACAACGGTAAAGCTAATTAAAGTATAACACTGGGTGGAAAATCTTCATGAGATTTCAATAGCGAGCGAGCGACTTTGTTAGTGCACGATAAGTTTCACGAATATCGCAGGGACCAGATGTTTTACAAGTTTCTCAGAAAACTGGGAAAGTGAGAAAAACAAGGTTCTAAGACATCTGGTCACCAAACATCAGAGCTGCAAAGGTATGTTCCTAGCTATATCATCAACCACCCCAGAGCTGGCTAACGGGCCTCGTTGTGACGACACTGCGATGATCAAAACATTGCAAAACATTGCACAACATGGTAATGGGAAGAGGCATTTCCCTCTCTTGGGACCCTATGAGGACAGAGTTTGGCACGAGGCATTCCTCCAAAGGGAATCTTTCAACCCTCAGTTGTGGGCCCTACCCCCTTACGAGACACCTATACACATAAATAATGGTTTTAGCGACGCAAAGGTTAGATAGAAAATAGAGAGATAGAAGATAGAAGAAATCAGATAAAAAGGGGATTCACTGCGACAAAAAGTCACTTAGCAGACTTCAGTAAAATTGATCATTTACAAAGCGATTTGATATTTACGAGATAAAGTAGTTGTACGGTAAACCGACACAATCACTCTCACACTTGTACATATGTTATTACCAAAAATTAATACAGTTCCCTATTTATTTAAATAGGCTTAACGTCGTTACAATATCCAGTTCCACTACTTCCAACCAATGGGAAATTTTTGGTGGAACCGAACACTGGACCATTTTCATGAGAAACTAAGGACGAACAAAGAAATCTACGATTAATTACTCGATATTTCCCGGTCGTGATATTTTATTCGAACACGCGATGTTACCCTGAGTCAATAAACCAGATAGCTTCTAATTTTGAAAGGCAATCAAACGAAATACGAATATTCCCGGCTTCTAATAGCAAGCCGTAAGGATTCGACGATTCCGATGCGACAAGTCGTTTCCCAAACAAATGACCGTGGATCCATGCTCGATCTACGAGAGGGAGGCAATGAAAGAAAAATCTGAGGCAGACGATGTTACATCAATATCCGGATTTATGGCGGGTCGTAAAAGCTAATAGGCACTAGAAAGTTATGAAGACAGACAAAAGCACGGACAAAGAAGCGAAAATAGAAAGGCGAAAGGCGAAATGGGAAATAGAAAGGGAAAAACATGGTGTATCGACAGCGCGAAGCCGATTCATCCGATTACAACATGGAGAAAGGATTCGTTACTCGACGAATATCCGATACTACTTACTTCCTGTGTATCGACAGAGAAAATAAAATACGAAACGAGTCCGTAAAAGATATCGTATCGAGTTCACATTCAAAGGCAGCATCTTCCGTAATTTTATTAAATTAAATTAAATTCGCTTAATCCAGTGGTGAAAAAAAAAATATTTCCAACGGAATCTACTCAGCGGCTCTTCGTTGCCAAAAGCTACAGAACCTTCCTCGTAGTACACGTTCTCGACAGAGAAACCGATATCTCTCCTTGTCACTTTTAGCGCTCTCCATAAGCACGAAGGAAGAGTAAGCTGAAGGAAAAATGATGATAGAAGAGATACAGCGAAGCCACTACTACGTGATGGGGCCATAAACTAGGAAACCCAAAATCGTGCAGAAGAAGTCTCGTGAATGATGTACCAACTGATTTCCAGGTATCGCTGTGTGTGTACTATAAATGCAATTTTATAACATTTTATGCCGTTCATGGATTCGCCGACATCACGAAAAACACTATCGATGATGCAGTATGCATTTGCTACATAAATTAGAAAATCGAAAATATACATACGTACATAAAAATTGAATTTAATGATTGTCAAAATCACATCAAGAAATTACACAATTTTCTGTATATCTCACCTTTGCTGATGTGAATTATATACTGGTTAAGTGGCAATTAAATTCTATGTGGTTAAGACTTGTCAATGAACAAGGAATACTAGCACATAGAGCGATGTCTGTATAATTACACGTACAAGGTTGAGTGAGTCTCGCAATGTGGCGAAAGTTAAAATCGATGACCAATTTCGAAATTACTTCCTCCGTTTACTTAACTCGTACGTTTCGCGCATTACTCTCCGTAGAATCGACAAAGGGAAAGTAACGTCGTGTTTCCTACGGAATATCTTGTTTCAAAGTGTGGTCGGGAGCGACAAGACTTCCGCCCTTAAATAATTTAACCGCCGTCAATGTTGACGACGGCTGTCAAGAACTTTGCTCTCAGCGAGACGATTACAAGCCGCGAACTCGGGGACTATTTTTCCGGCGGGTTATTTGCACGTAAAATTTCGGCCATCTTCGAACAAAAACATCTCGAAAGACATATTTTATCCCGAGAAGAATACATATATGTATACAGCGCAACAGAAACAGAAATAAACGACATTCCCATTTTCTTCGACTTCTTTTCGTCGCGCCAAAGTGTCATTTTCTAAAACACGTGTATAAACTTTACAATATTTCGTTGGACGGGAAAAACGATACTGTAAAACGTGCTCGGTAACAGCGAAACCTTCTGCCACGTAAATAATTTTATATTAAACGACGTGCGAAGTTCGTGGATAGATAGAATCTTTGTATTACACGCCGCGCGAAGTTTGCACACAGATCACATCTGTGTGTTACATACATCCGTGTGATATACTATAATACAACTGCCATGATTTCGTAGTGGAATAAACATCGGAAACGACACGTTTGATTTTCGGATGGGGGAAACTTTTCAACGGAGTTCCAACCTAGCAATGTTAATTAACTGTTTGACAACTAATTAAAACACTCCGACGGGCTTCTTCGCGTACAACCGACTTCATGGCCACAAACTGTCAATACCGAAACTACTAACTTATTCATATTTCCCGGGCGAGAAGCCGTAATGTGAAACTCCTTAAGTCGGCTCTCGGCCAACAACTAGCAATCATAAAGTGCTGAACGGGCTATTTGATTCTCGGCTGTAGTAATCCGGAAAATTAGGTCAATTTAAGCGTCGTTTACCGCAAGCGTGTAAGACAAGTGCAATTTCGGCGTCGTAAAGTATAGCGACGCCGTGACCGGACGCTTTTCGGTGTTGCAACAGCGTGGAAGATATTACTTATATGCATGTGTTAATACATATAATAAGCAGCGAAGCGTTTTAATTTGACTCTATTCATACGTTGTTACCATAAATCTCCCACGGACCGTCTAAAATAGTTTTTCAAATACTTAAATTGAAAATTCTGCATACGACTCTATAAATTTCTACGTTATTTTTTAGAATTATTATTTAAAAATTAAGATTTTTGTGATTATTCCAAAATTTTGCTTACTATTACTCGTAAAATATTTCTTATTACATTATGAAAATTATGAGTCTCGTTTAAGGATCAGGGAAGTTATAGATTTTTTTATCAAATAACAATTATTTAAAAATAGGTATAAAATGTTGATCATTGATATGTCCATCGTCGCTGTCCATAACTTTCCATCCCTCTTCTAATGAGTTTCGCTGTAGTAAATAATTATCTCGCATCGAACAAGCATACCGAACGACTGAAATTCATCGGAAAAACTTGTTTCTACACGTGAATAAATCGCCGGCAAGTTTTGTATTCGATATGTATATCGATCAACCGTACCGTATAATGTTGACGACTGAAAAATGATGACGGGAAATAACGGATACAACTGTATTCGCTATAAAGCGTGATCTAATGGCCGTACAAGGATTTGCTCTACAGGGGTATAAATGAGAGGAAAGAATAAAAGCTGGCCGTAGTGATATAATAGTAAAGATTAACGATCCCGTTCGTTGCGTTGTTTCCCTCGATAGGTTCCCTCTTTCGCAGTTTTGCAGTCTTTTTACTGTCGCGATGCCGAACGCATTATCATAAAGTGCCACGGAAAGGATGAGCTGTCGAAATGACCATTAATTTCCTGAAGTCGCAGTTAAACGCTCACGGGAAATGTATCCCCGATACAGAGGACCGTTATAAAAAAGATATAAAATCCCCTAACGATCGTAAAATAATAATTAAAGGGAAACAACAAATATTACCGTCGAATTTTATATAATAAATTTGACATCGTTATTTCTGAATATGAGAGATTCGTAGTAAAACAAAGAGTAACAAAAACGGAAGAATGCAGTACAACGTACTTGTCAGGGATAGAAATATCCTATTTTATATTACAATTTTTTATACCCAATTTTCTTTTGGACATATCATTAAACCACCCGCGGGATATAATGGCATATATGTAAGTATTCTTCGTCATGGATGTTTTAATAAACAATTGTTATAATTCAACGGTCCTATCTCGCACGATACATAATAGGGGTTACTACCCCAATCAGATACGAATCGAAGTCGTAAAAAGCTAACACAGTTAAATCACCCGTTATTCACGATCTATTTGCCCAACACGATTTCACTTTCGTGAATTGACAAAACTATGGGGACACTCTCCGTTGACAGTCGAACGCAGACAGCTTTTTATTCGACTTCTTACGACGTATTCGTTTCAGGTAACACGTTGTACTATCCTCTATCCCGACTATCTCGAAGTTTACGGTCACGAATTTATCGCGTTAAACCGAGACGTAAAATACATAGACCGACTAAACGACCAACACATGCTAATATTCGTATGTATGTACGCGAATTGTGCGGCGGTGGACACAGTTTCACGTTGCACGTCCGTGAAAATCGCGAATTTTAACGGCGTCACGTTACGTGATAAATATATCCTCGTTGTCGGCGAGGTAACGCCCGTCGGATTAAGGTGAACTGATTATACAAGTTACGACGGGTATTTTCTTGCCGAGGATGCGGTTTGAATTTTCCTAAATGTTTATCTCCCCGTCGAGGTGCTCCTTTAAACGATTCCTGGAAGAATTGCGCGTAGTGGAATCGTACAAACGATCGTAAATTAAACTGCGATGTATTAAACGTAACCCCTGGCATTTCACCCGCTTCAACGGACGCGATTTCACAGTTTCTATCTCTTAATTTCCCTCAGCGTGGAATAAGAAAGTTGAAGGACACTCGTGAACCGCGAAGAAATTGGTTGAAATATTCCCGGCAAAGTGATCAACGATTTCGCGTGGCACCAATTGAGTAACGTTTCTACTTAAATCGAATAAAAGTGAATTTTTACAGGCAATCCATTAGACACCGCGGTGAAGAAAAAACGTGATACCTACGTAGTTTCGCTCGGATCGCCTGGAAACTCCGTGGAGGCAAGAAATCGAAACCGGAATACAATAAGTGCCGAGCGAATCACCCTTCCGTTGAGTTAAGTTTTATACAGGATCAAGGCGGCAATCTATTCCCATTGACTTGTAACAGTGAAAACGAATTTCCCTTACGAGACGTTCGATCCGCGACGATCATCGGTGTTTTATGATCCCACGATATATCTGTCATTTGAAAGAAATTGCCTGGTTCGTATCGAGCTACTATTTTTCACGCTTCGGCAGCGGGCCAAGAGAATCGTGTCTCCGTCGGTGCATCACCTTTAAAAGGAAATTTTATTGATCGAAATCAACGAGGTAAGCGCAAAGCTTAGGGCGTTAAACAGGAAAGGACTAATTGGAAAGCAGGGTAAAATTAAATCTGCATACCACTGATGGAACTGGTCAGTTCGTACCGTTGCGAAAAAGAAACTTGAAGCAGTTCGCGAAACCGTTTGCTACGTGTACATCGGTTTACCACAGCACCACGCGGCAGCTTATTCCCGGATAAAAGCTTCGGATTCGATGAAAAGGTGATTAACTGTTTTTATTTCAAGTAGATTACTGTGATAAATACTTTTTATTTAGAAGCTGTGTATTTCTTTCTGTCCTCTTTTCTTTTTTAATTTATCTGCGAGCTTCATCAAGAGTTTCATTAAATATTGTGTAAACACACGCCTCTCTTAAGCAACGGTTTTACATAATTTAGTATTCATAGAGGATTGTGTACACTTTATAAAATTTATTATTCATTGCGTATTACGTACTTTGTCAACACATGCGAATTCGTTATAAAGAACATTGTTCACGAATTTTTCTTTCGTCTGCCGCGCAGAAAATGTATCGCTTTAATTTATCGTCCCGGTGATTACACTTTCATCCGGTTCCCTCCGGTGAACATATCCGAAGTAGCTGTCAGACGTTTCATTCCGCAAGACATCTGCCGCGAATGTTCAACACCGCGGATATGACAAACTCGTAAACAGTTTCCGGCGGATCCTTACGATAGGAATATCCTCCATTCGTCAACTGTCACCGGTTTGAAATCAATTTTTCACATTCGATACAAGCTATTTTTCATTCCGTTTGAACAGTGAAAAATGTTGCTAAAAATAGCGACGAGACGGAAGTTACGACGCGAAATAGTATTGTAGAACGGTGAGATCACCGATTTCTATCACATGACCGTTTTCTCCAAAGTCAATCCACTTTGCACGCGTGATACCGTGGCAAAGAAGTGAAATACCGGAATTCTCGTACACGTCCACGTAAAGATTCTCCTTTTCATTTCGAGAGAGCGGAGATTTGATTTTCAATGACATGTGTTTCAACGGTCCGCGACTCACCAGGGGTAAGCAAGTAAACAACCATCGATGCGTGTTTATTATTTCGCGCATTCTGCATCGTTGACTGCGATGCATTTTCATTCTGCGAATCTCGTCAATAGTTCCGCGGCGGAGATCGAAATATTCATCGCGATTCACAGCCTGAAAACGCGATTCGATCGCTCGTACTCGATTTTACCGCGAAACTACCACGGTAACTCGATGTAATGAATAATCTCACGTTCCATTGAGGCATGCAGCATTTGATTACATTGCAATCCCGTAATTGCTGTTGAGGTATAAATTAACGCGGGTGATTATGGTCCATGCCGGCGTTACTTGAAATACGCAGTTAACTTCAATGGTACAAAGTCCCGAGCTATGAGAGTGCGATTGAAAGATATTTGCAAATTCTCCGATTAAATATCAGAAATCAATTTTCAGTCAGTTCCAATACCGACATTCGTCGACAAATAATAAAAACAATACTTGACAAAGTTCTATTAATTTGGTCCGTTGCACACTTGGACGATATTCATTTATAAGGACGCGAACAAATTTCTTGGAAGTAAGGTAATGTTTAATTTACTTCGCGGGGAACGATAATTAAAATTTTTTTAATGGCCAATGGAAGACACTGATGACATTGCGTGCACGTATACAGGGTGTAACATATCATCGGGGACCCTTTTTGAGGATCGATAGTACGCACCAAAAGGTGAAAAACGGACCAAGGAAGTTAGGTCCGAAAATCACCCCCTATCGAGATACGACCCCATTTGTAAAAATTTTTTAAAAAATTATATCTCCGAAATGGTAAGTCGGAGAGGAGCGGTTTTAATTGCAAAATAAACGGAAAAGATCAAAGTTTATTTAAAAAAATATAACTGCTTCGATTATTACCGTTACGTAGCATTTTTATTTGTTTGTAAAAAAAAACTTTGAATTTTTCTATGATAGCGGTTGATTAACAACTTGAGAAAAATAAGGATAATGCGTCAAGACTCCCCTTTCGAAGACAGCCTAAAAAAAGTTTAACATTATTGCACGGTTTCGGCGTTAAAAATTGTTAAATACCGTTACATTGCCGTGCTACCGACGAACCTAATGCTACTGACGACAGCTGATCCACATCTATTATAACAGTATGTGTGAAAGATTATCGATTGCCCAAGTGACTACACTGAAAAATCTCTCACGCATGTTATTATACATTGTATTGTACATTAGTGTGTGTCGCACGGCGGCTCGAAAACATATGATAGATGTGGATCAGCTGTCGTCAGTAGCATTAGGTCGGTCGGTAGTCCGGCGACTTAACGGTGTTTAACAATTTTTTACGCCAAAACCGTACAATAATGTTGAACTTTTTTTAGGCTGTCTTCGAAAAGGGAGTCTTGACGCATTGCCCTTATTTTTCTCAAGTTGTTAATCAACCGCTGTCATAGAAATATTCAAAGTTTTTTTTTATAAACAAATAAAAATGCTACATAACGGTAATAATCGAAGCAGTTATATTTTTTTTAGTAAACTTTGATCTTTTCCGCTTATTTTGCAATTAAAACCGCTCCTCTCCGACTTACCATTTCGGAGATATGATTTTTAAAAAATTTTTTACAAATGGGGTTGTATCTCGATAGGGGGTGATTTTCGGACCTAATTTCCTTGGTCCGTTTTCCACCTTTTGGTGCGTACTATCGATCCTCAAAAAGGGTCCCCGATGATATGTTACACCCTGTATTTATATCTAAGGCTCACTCTAAGCAGATATTCAATTACCGAGTATAGCGGTCTACGTAATGAACTTTGTGGGCACAAAGATCCCAGCGCAAACAGCCGCAACTCCCAAAGGATACGTATACACATTTCGCAAGCACTGACGGATCGATCAATCTGCTGACAAAGCGACAAAAGTTTGCATATTATGTATCGATTTAAAATTAAATTTCAGTTAGGTAGACAGTGTGCACCATTTTCTGTTACTCTATCAATCACACGGTTCGGATAGCTTCGTGAAAAAATCAAAACTTTTTATTTACACACGACGCATCGTGTGATATTTTATCAATTTAACGTCACAAAATTATTACAAAAAGAAATATTTGATTTCGTCAAAGTGTACACGAATTTCTATGAAATATTTGTGCTCTCTGACAAAACGAGTACCCGGTTATTGATCTATTACATATATGTATATTTATGTATAACTGGATTATTATCGAAAGTCAATTATGTCTACCTAGATTGCTAAAATATCACCCTGTGCGTGCTGTAAAATACTCGCGAAAAGTTTGCTGTTTCAATAGTATGATATTAACAATCACCACAGATTTGTACCGGAAATGTTATTTTCTGTGATTAAAAAAACACTTAGGTAGACCTCCACACTCATCAAACAGAGCCTTACACCCAACGACACTCTATTTTCTCTCAAGTACTTAATTTCCCTACTTCATCACCCCACTCAAGGCTCCAACCCTCCTTAACCTTGGACAATGATTTCCCTCAACCCCTCGCAATGATATTTGTTCAACAGTTCATGCAAAATCGAATTTGCCGAAAGCCGTCCAATTCCTGGCGATCATCTACATCTCTGATTCTATGCCATTGTTTTGGACAAAACTTATGTTTTTCAAGCTAATTCATAAATAAGGACTTCTTTAAGTATCAACATGCAGCACATCGGAATTTCACAAATTTTAACCTTTTGCAGTCTGTTATTATTCTCCAAGTGTATTCGGCAGAAGGGAAACTGAAATTCGCAAACTGTAAAAGCGTATTGTTCTTTTTCGGTTAAAAAAATACTACAAACTTTTACGTTTTATTAGAACATTGTTATTAATACGTGCAAGAAAAATAACGGAATATTCCTTTTCATTTAAAAAGATATTGTAAGCTTTCATTTCTCTTTGCGGTATTATTATTCACGTGCGCAAGGAACTCGCGAACAATTGAAGTATATTTTTTGTTCCCTTAAAAAATTTAAGATGCTCTCATTTTTTTATTACGAAATTATTTGAAAGCATCAGAGGTCTTCATATTACAAACTCATATTCCAGCCTCACTTGACATCCGCCGACGAGGTGTTATAACATCCACTCATCCTAATTCTAACCATCATCGTTTGTAATATCAAATTAACGCGTATCATATACACGAGAATTTCACTTCCGCGCGAAACCAATTTCACACAATAATTAAATTCCTTTCGATCGTCAGATAGACCGGAAGTTCGGGCGTTTAATACGCGGCACCGATCGAACGCGGGACGTCAAGTATTGCACGAAATATCAGCGGACTAATTTCACGCGGCATATCGACATGTTTCTCGAATTCGCTAACGCGATTCGTGCGGACAGGTGCGTAGAAAAATCTGTTTATTAGTTCGCATACGAAACTCTGCGAGTGGGTAATTAATTTCCCGGTGCAGCCGGGATCAGTGTCGACGACAGTTGGCAAACGGTACGTATGTACGTACTTGTACACGGTCTCTTAAACGGACCGAATCGATTTCCAGTCTCTTTAGGATCGAGGACGCTCGTCCTGCATCACCGGTGCCAATTTCCGCGCACAGATGCGTGTAATACGATTTCGTTTGCCCTGTAAATAATCTTATCGACGGTCGAGCAGGTGTAGCCCAGTGTGTGTGTCCAGCGTGTGGCAACGGACACACTTTTGCAAAACCATCGATAAATTTCAATTTACTCACGTGCATCACTGCCAGTCCGTTGCTCATAACACCGTTCTAATCTCATTTCGACGGATTTTTAACGACACCCGGTATAAAACTGCAAGCTATTATAAAGTTAGAATAATATTGTGACACCGTACCCAGCGTACTCGGTACATATGTATATGGTGGGTGTTGTGTCGTGTCTGTTGTTGCGATGCTCGGACGAGTACACGCTCTTTTAAAATATATATACACAAACGTGTGTGTATACATATATATATATGTATACGGTTGAACAGAATTGTTAAAACAACTAAACTGTTTTTTGACCGCGATTGGTTAAACAAAACTAACGGTTGAAGACGGACAGCAACTTGTGTTATTATAGAAAATGTCGTGTATTAAAATTTATCGTATAATACGAGTGTTACGAGTCTCTAAGTATAAAAACTATAAAATATCGCGTAGTTGCGAGTATAAGTATTTGGTTATTCCGAAGTAGACACTTCGGATGTAAAATTTGGTCTGGCGATCTCACGCCGCGCTTTTCCTCGTGAGACCGAAATTGGCCACGAGGAGGCCTTAGGAGGGGCATGTTGCAGTCAGAAAAAAGGCTGATTGGCGGAAATTCCTCAATTTTCCGGATTGGTAAACCGGGGACGATCACCGCATTGATTGGTTAAAAAGGACAAGTAAAAATAGACGAGTGGAGTGACCGTCCGCGTGGACAAGTTGCCGCCAAAACCGAAACAGCTGATGGCCCGCCGAACTCTGGCTGCCACAGCTGACCGCCATAAAGTCATAAAGCCTATAGATTTTCCAGACATTCGAGCAAAATTAAAAATTCGGACTAACGGAACCGGGTTGTAAACGAAAAGACTCGAGGCCTGCGAAAGTGAAAGTTTTTAAAGATATAAACTACATCTGTTGACTTTGTGAGCTTATGATGCGTCGCAACAGTGGGATCGGTAATCATTTTTTGGATTATCTTCACCCCCATTAACATAGATTCATCGGGGAGCACGTTTAAGTAGATATACATATATGTATAATATAATATATTAATCACAGCGTTCCAGTAATATACTCCAAGTTTCCAAACTAGGATGGCAGTCTTCCGTGGACTGGAAAGTCACGTAGTAAACATGTGTCCCGGGTTCTATATCGTGACGCAGGTAGCAAAGCAGGTGTCCAAATCTACAGTAATCAAGCAGTAAGTTCAACTGACATAAGATCCAAGTTCCTGCACTTTGATTAGCGCGGTAAACCACGACCTAATGCATTATGTATTATGCAACAACCGACGGGCATGCTTTTATGCTTATACAGTGTTTTCCGGGGGAGGGGGCCGGGGGCGGGGGAAGGGGGATCGATTTTCTTGCGCGAACGAGTTTCACCTTGTATGAATCTCGAGGATAAGTAACACTTAATTAATACTCGAATTACACGGGTTTGCTTTTATACGGTTCGAGTAGCGACTTTGATTAACAAGGCTTAACGCGTGATATATACGACTCCTGCTTTGTACAAGATGTACATACAAATAAGTTTTCCCCGATTTCTTTTTGAACGAAACAAGAATTTGATTTAAGACAAGTTGTAAAAAGTTAAACATTGAAGAATTCAGCGGAGATTCTTGTGACTTTGTACCACTTTTCTGGTGAGTTAGGAATCAGTAAACTTTCGCAACAAATGATAAAAACAACGCTCGAAATTGGTCGGAACGAAGGTACTTCTATACGTTGTTCACAATTTTTAAAAATAAATTTTTATTTTAAAACAAAATCTGCCACGTGACTTCTTTTCAAATATTCTTATTTAATTAACAAAAACGATCGGTTAAGTCGTTCTTTCCTTTCAAAACTCCGACCTATACCTACTGTACATTTCTAAAGCCAAGGAATGAATTCTTATTAATTGTTCGAAAGGTCTCGAGGCAAATTCAAATTCATATTTTCAATTAATAATTTAACCGCAAAAGAAAATAGCTTAAAAAGTAAATCTTGATGGAAGGGATTCTATTAAAATTATTCGACGTACCGCGATTCAAAGGATTTTTTAATTCGTTAAATGAAAGAGAAATGGCAGACGTGTCGGTTAATTATCGAATTAATTTTAACCCGAGTCAGAGAAAAACGTGAGCCTTCAATTAGGCAAGGGAATCGTAATTTATAATGCAATTATATCACCGTGTATGCCCGGATCGCGTACACGTTGCTGCCATTCAAAATCCATCGCGTTTCTCTCGCCTCAATTAGTGTTTGGTTTTCATCGATATAATTGCAAATATGAAAGGACTATATGTAATCTCTCCAGATGCAATCCCCATTTCCGTATTCATGAACAGATGTCCTTGGTACGTGACAACGACCAACGATGAAATACGTTGAAGTGCTTAGTCGATTTGTAACGACTATTAATACGAAGTATGCCCTCACGAATGTTTTCATACCGAAAAAATAAACGAAAGTTCACTCTTCCGTTTGAAAACGAAAGCCAAGCAAAAACTCGTTTTTTTCCCGTTAAACGTACCGCTCTCGAAAAATAACTGAAATCCAATGGAATTAAAACGAACGACTATTAAAGAAACTAATAAAAACATCATCGTATTGGCTTGAACACAGGAAATGAAATTGTAAGTCAAATTGAAGACAATTGTTATCACATTCCCCTGAATTACTACTCTGCTGTTGAAAATACGATTCTAAATCAGGTAAAAATAATTAAATACAACGCGACTAATCTTGTGCGAGAATTAATTCGTTGAGAAAGTAGCAATATGCTCTTACACAATGCTAATTCGGATCAGCTGTACACGATGTTGCCCGATAGTTTACGGAAAGGATAATCGTGAATCAGCCCAAACACGGCGCTGTATTGGATTCCTATCCATAAACCTGCTTTACAGCATCGGATGCGTATAACTTATTGGAAACACGATAATCGAACATCCTCCGCTTAATTACGGTAAACTAACCGTACGTATAAAGAAGTAAATTTTTGTTACAGATCATATTAGTCTGATTATACAGAAATATATTGTTTCTATAATTTCTACGATAATCCGAGCTTAATGTGTTGTATTCTCGATCGCCCGTAGCGGGGAATTATTATAATTAACCTTGTAATCAAGATAGTTGTTTTTTTAAGCTAAATTGGACCAGAGATAATCGGTGATTTTGTGGTTCATATATTCTACCACTATTATCTCTATTGAAATAATATATTCCTGTATAATCACGTTTCGAAATTTCCATATCTCCGCTCATTTACATCGGAAACAATATTAATGCAACAATGATTCTGCTATTAATTTTGAAATGGTATATAATCTAGCATTAATAATTAATTAACAAATACGGTTGATTTGATTAGACGAGAATTTGTAGGTTGCGTATGCATGTCATCACTCACTTTTTAGTTAATTACAATACTCCTTAATTGTGAAGAAGGGTAGCGCAGAATTCGAAAGATGTTCCACCATTTGCGCAATTACCTCGTCAGCAATGCAGCGTATACTTCGTTATGAATGATATGTGGTCCAATTCCACTACAGCGCCCCGGAAACCAAATTGTGTCAGATATCGTTAGTAATTAAATGCACAATCCGCGTCGTCGCAGTTGCAATCATTACATAACATACCTCACGCGACAATTGATAACAGATTGTAAGGTTTGATTTATTTTTCGTGGAATTACAGTTATTCCTGCCGAATTATTATTTTCGTGGTAATGCAATTATTTTACTGGATTCAGTGTCGACACGCGGTTTTCAACCTTCTATAAAACCTTGACGCTTTAAAAGTACAACTCAAAGAGAAAAAACTCATATAGATACATATGTGCATTTTTTATAAAATTTATTTGCAACAGTAATTATTGTTATATCGCACGGCAAAGTGTGTGTTATGCTTTTTTCAATAGACTTGAAGATTACGCAATAATTTGTACCCGAACAATATTCGCCACGTTCTGTTACATAATTTTCTTTCTTTCAAGTAAAAGAAAGATTGAATTATAGAGGAATGAGAATACGAATATCGCACCAATATCCGAGAAAGTTATGGAGTAGGGTCTTATTATCATAATTAAGAATTATGAAAATTGGTATGTTTATTGTTAGATAAATTAATTGTCTTTCATTTGCATGTAAATAACTTCTTTACAGTTGGGCACTGTTTCCACTATGATAGAACCGTGGAATCTTGATCACACTCCCGAATTTGCATAGACAGATAACGCAATTCGTGAATCATCAAGGACGACACCGAAAGTGCCACCATTGTGGATTTCATATCGCGCAGAAACACATCGACAAAATCGAATCGGGCAAAAGCTATCCGTAAAGCAAATCCCGCAACCCTGTTTGGGATTCGGATAAAAAAAAAACAGATTAGATTACAACGAGTCTCTACAATCTATAAAAACAAGATGTAAAACCTATTAAAAACTAATCCTTCAGATTATGTACCCGCTTTATCTTATAATTTTGTTTTTACATAGAATGCAGAAAACGAATTAATTTTATCCGTAAATACTCGAGGTGAAATTTATCGAGAGATTAACAAAATCAGAAGAAACACAAATATAAATACTGTCTTCTATAATTAATTACAAAAACTTAATGACAACAGCTTTCACGTCAGATTCCCAATTTATTTAATATTCAATAACTTTCCTAGACTAATTAAAAACAGTGTGCGATTCGATAAATTATGTAACATTAATAATCCCGGGCTAGAAATTTTCTCATTGTTTTATTGAGCCGATGCGATCACGTTGCGAATCAATAATTCTGATGATGTTGCGAAACACCTTCATCCGTTTTTAACGAAGACACAGCGCATCGAGATATTGGAATACCGTCGGCCATGCTCATTTGCTTTTCCAATGTCGCTTACGTCGACGTTTCAAGTGTCATGTACGAAGCTAATACGCGGCCCGGATTCATTGAAATCGCATTCTGTTTACCGGATGTTCGTTACGTTCGTCTCGCGAATTTTATTTTCCCGATCACCGATACCTCTATAGATGCGGAACGTTTCCCGACACGACGCCGCGGGGAAAACTTCCGCGAATTTTTTCGATGCCACCGGTGAAAACACTTGAAAATCCAATCGCATGAAAATGTATGCTAATGGAGCTGGTTTTGAAAGAACATTCCCCGGTGGATTGCACGGTAATCGGTGAGAAATAGATTTTTCCGGCCGTTGAAAAATCCATTAAAGAATAACGGTGCTGCACGATCGGTTTACCCAATGAACTGAAATTTTAAAGTCTCGATAGTAATAAAGTTTCTTCGAAACTTAACCGACCCCGCTCGATTTAACTTTAGCACCGTGATTACGTGTCAGACAGACGGCGCAGATTTTACATATACCGAGTAAACGAGGATACGTTGTAACCTCATTATCATACAAATTAATTGCGGAAAATATTTTTAAATAATTCTGCCATTTACGAGCGATTACATCTCTCTTATGAAATATGGGTGTGTTTGACGAACACTATTTTTTTTTAACAAACTCAAACGTGTCACGAGACATGCAAAACTTATTCTAATTGGCATGGATTTGGTAAACAGAATGAATTCTACAGAATAACTGGAACATGTGGAAATACTTTGCAGAAACACGTGTGACAAAAACGCGACCGAATGCTTGATACAATCTGCGCAGAATGCTCGAGGCATTAAGAGCAATGCGGTTTTCACGGAATGCACTGCAAATGCGTTGCTTGCGATATACTACTATAAATAAACCGCGTCACATATGACCGCGCGGTCCCGTTAAGGGCGAAACTAAATTTTCACGGTGCGAGGTACGAAATTCCGAGAAATCGAAAATGAAATTTCACGCGATGAATAACGGAAATCCGGAATATGATAAACGGAATTTTACGCGAATTCTAACGAGAACTCGAGGTAACATATGTGTACGAAATTTTCAACGGTAAAAAAAAAAGAATTAAGCAGAAACACGTGGAACACAATGCAACATACACGATTGCAAATTAATACTTGACACATCCCAAACGTTGCACACCGTCACCACGATCGCCCGATTGAAATTCAATTTAATTGAATTCTAACCAACGTAAAATCATCGTGTATTTAACAATACTACACCTCGCCATTTATGGGACGCTGAAACATCGATCGTGTAATGTGTCGATATATCTAAACGCGTTTTAATCTCCCGACGAGCCGTTTTGTAAACCGTCGAAGAGATCCTTGATTTGCGAACTTCGACGGAATTCCGTTGACGTCTCGCTTCCGACGAATGCTTCTACTTTACGGCCCATTAGCATGAGATTGATGCCTCAAGCCGGCACTGCTTAATTATTGGTCGACTATTACTCGCGGATATTGCACGAAAGCTTACGTAATAAAAGAGAGTCGACCGAGGGGTCACGTTAACCACTCGAAAGTCCAAGTGCTTGGAGAAAAATACCTCGGAAAATATCCGGATGCATTTACTGTAAACCGGCGTTCATCGTAGGTATTAGAACACTGGATATTTAGAACAAATGGGTGAATTACTTCGAGCACTTTTGTCAGGCGCCCGATTAAACTGTGAGAGATGCATTCCCCATGGAAATATTCTGGAAGCTTTTACTTAACTACCGCGTAAGAAAATGGAGCATTCAAAATCTATAGAGCATGTGCTGTTATGAATTTATTTGTAAATTGTGAGCTTTATTCGTATGATGTTCCTTAAAGCATAAGGATATTATTTTAATCACAGAAATAATGATTTCGGTGGAAAACATATTCGTCAGACAATGACACACTTTGATAATCGTCAAATTGTTTTAGTGGCACTGTATTATTTATATATAAATATTATTTATCGATGCAATTCATTTAAAAACTATTTTAATTCATGCTCACCAGCGAGAAAGCGAGTTATACTGAACGACAGGAAATCCGAAGGAAATCGCTTGCCGGAAAATAAGGTAGCCGAGAGATTTATTAGCCGTACTGAACAATATCAGCTTCCGATGAGGACCGGATTGTAGCTAAATGACACGCTGGGACGAGCAATTTAATGAAAATTTAACCGTTTTAACAGTCAGCTGTAATTAAGTTTCGCAAAATATCCATCGTATCCTGGGAAAATAGTTTCCCTGAAAATGATTACAAAATGAAAACATCGAACAGAATTAAAGACTCGACTAATTTTCGTACAAACTACGGATAACGCTCGTCTCCGTTACGTAGCTATAAACTTCTTAATATCACGGACGCTTTTTATGGTTGGCGACACAACATGTTTTATGGAGGAGTGCGTTCTTTACGGTTAACGTGGACGCAGAATTTTTATTAAATTTTGCGCAAACTTCATCCGGCCGACCTTGTTGTCTCGTTCGCATGGTACGCGTTTAAGTGGAAACGAATGGTGAACTTTCGTGGAATCAAGTTATCCATAATTACTAAAAGTATGCTAGAAAATAAGTAGAAGCGTTCAACGTGAGAGAAAAAGTCGCGTAAAAATATACACGATATGCGTGCAAAGTGTTAAATAATAATTATTTCGAGCTCGCTATCCTTTAATTTTGCGGTAAATTTATCGTATTGTCATCGACAAAAAATAAGAAACCAAAGTGTTAAAATTCAGCGAGGTAGAAAACTTTATACATCGTCCCGGAAATAAAGAGACGTATTTAACACTTGTTGCTGCGACTGAGTGAAAATGTTTTGTACTCTTTCCCTTTAACATTTTTTACGACTCTAATGAAGTCCACTTCGCCTGTGTAGTCCGTGTTAATTAACTGATACATCGCCAAGCATCCAATTGATTTAATGATTATGAGTCCCGTATTTTATAATATAATTAAAAATATGTCAATAATACTCTCGTTATATTAAATAAAGGTAATTGAATTGTTTACGCCGTAATAAAAATCGTGAATTTTGTGTACAATTCCGAAACATTCATAATAATTCATTATTATTTGAATCCATCACGATTGATCAAAATTAAAAATGTAAATGTATTAAATCTTAGACTTATTCTAAAGAAAACTCTATTTATAGAGAAAGATGTTAACACATCTTGCGCGGGAAGCGACTAAAGTCATTTTGCGCGGATTTCGCATCGTGAGCGGGATGCGACTAAAGTGGTTTTTCAAGGATTATTGATGGATTATTGTTATCGATGGGTTTTTGTGATGTTTTTACGATAAGATAGGGAATATAGAAATTGATTTTTATTTTGCGTCCGAACTGTAAAAAATCGCCCGCTACACGGTACGACTTTGGCGGCAAAGTGCCCGCGCAATATGTGTTAATAAAAAAACTCTGGTGAAACCACATTAGAGCCTCCAGACATGTTTCTCTTTACACGGTCGGTCACTGTCCAATTAGGGAGGACCGTAACTTACATTTTTTGCTATTTCGACCTCTAACCTATTTGCGACATCCAAATTGCCCGGATGAACAAAGACCATTTTCCATTACTCTACTGAGTAGAGTAGAGTCTACTTTAAACATCGGGAGAAACACATTTTTCTAACGAATTAAGAATCGGGCTGAATAATTGACTGCTTTTAATGAAATTTATATTTATAATTTCACTGATTAACCCAAGGATCAGTGAAATACTTCAGGTGTAATATTATGCATAAATCAATTGAATAATTAGTAGATTTTACGCTAATTATTTTACTACTGTTAATTTCTGAATTAATGAGCGCTGTTACTTGCGTGATTGAAGGATACTTTGTGTTCCAGAAAACTTTGTGCAATCAAAAGTAGGGCTGCATAAACATTCCATTATCACCGTGTGTAAACTTACATGAATTGTTCATTTGTATCTATCACATATTCGTATGAGTTTAATTTTATGTGCGTACACAGGTGGTGCATACCTACTATCTTGCATTAACAAACTCCTCGTTAACCTGCTTTTATTTAATTAATTTGCAGGCTAAGAATAAATTCAATACCTAATTAATGATGCAAGTATAATATTTCTGTAGACGTTCTATCTTAAGTGAAATCAATTCAAAAGTTTTCAGGAGATTGCTTCTGTTTCGTTTTCGGAATTCAAAGGACCCGGATTCTCATTAAAAGTGATACACACAGGGCGTAACTAAACATCGAGAACCTTTTTTCCGGTTGAGTTCTCTGTATCAAAGGATGAAAAACAGTTCGGAAAACTTTGGTCCGTAAACCATCTCCTTTCGAGATACACATCCTTTGAGTTTAATGCTAATATTTTTGAAAAATAATATGTCTAAAATCGTAGTGGAAATTCGGATTAAAAGGAGATCAAATATGCTGGTAAAAGTCCTAAATCGACGAAATTTTCAGTTTTCTAGTTTTTTGTAAACCATTTATTCAGTTTTGAAAAAAAGCGATCCGAGAACTCCAGCACTATGCTCCACGATAATTACACGCTGAAAACATGTCCAATAATTTCTTTACATCTCGATTTTGCACAGCATACAAATCCGAAAGCAAGATCTTTTGCATTTTTCTCCTTTCGCTTCCCGATTTTTATTATTCCAGTTAACTTTGATTTGGGACTTTCATCATTCACTGAAACGTTTGATTATCCGTTTGGTTATCCGTTTTTTTAAGAAGAAATTTTTCAGATTTATTAAATGTAGAAATAACTTATGCTTCCATCGAATATCAGTCGTTCTCTATGTTCATTTTTAGTGAAATAATCCATAAATTTACTGATTCACCGTCATTTAATTATTTCCCAAAAACTTGGCGAAAGCTCAAAGAAATCGGCGACGGAAATTTCAATCATTATCTTTCAACATCTTTTACCAAATACAAAATTATTACTTTACCAATAAAGCTGAAAGAATCTATTTCCACCCCCTTTTTTCATCCTACAACTCATACACTAAATCCCGTGAAATGATCCCCAACAATAATTAAATACCCCCTGTATATTCCAAGCAACAAAATAAAGCTACTTTCCGTAAAAATTAAACATTCCACATTTCGACGTGCCGTTTCAAAGCAACACACTCGAACCATCTTTTATATCCTGAAATACCGGCGAATAAGGAATACAAGACGAAGAATGTCCGGGGACCTATTTCACGGAGTCCGGCACAAAAAAACGCGTACGTGCACGGCATTCTTCGCGGAAGGCGTTTTATTCCGAGGTAGACGGATGCAAAAGTGCATCGCGCTAGAACAGCAGTATCCTCGTGATATCAATTGCTCTCTATTCCCAGGGAAGAAATAACAATTGTTTGTGGATGCGCTACAATCCCCTTACCGGTGATAAACTTGTCTCCGGAGTAATAAAAACGTGTCCGGCTCGTTTTCCCCGTTCCCGTGGCGTCGGAATTCAAAGTAAATGACTTTCCACGGATCAGAAATACCGTTAATTACGCACCGCGGCAACCGGAAGACGGTATTAAAATTTTTTAAACCGCATTCCTCTGCATTTCGGGAAACTGAGGTCGTTCATGGTGGTCGCATTGATAATAGAAACCGGTTATAAAACATTCCGCCTGTACTCGCACATCCACCGTGAATACAGAAACTTTACCGGGTGTACCGTTCGGAATAAGCAGCCGACGGAAACACCAAGGTCTAATAAGATGGATAACTTTCCGGCACAGGGTATCGCAACGAGATTTTCGTATACGTAATCGTATATCCGAGAAATTTGCATTTAAATCGGATACGAGTCATTTACTTCAACGAATAAAATGCCTATCCTCGAATATTCGAAATGTTCAAAGTCCATTCGAACGGTGCTTATCACTCTATAAATTTATTTTTATAAGGGTAGAGTTTTTTCTTCCCGTTTCTTTCGTTTCGATCCTTCAGTTTCATTACCTGCGTTCGTCTGAACGAACGTAACAAGCACTACTAGCCTACTGTCGTGAAGCAGACAGAAATGTAGGTCAAGTAGACTCGAAGGTCAGAGCACTTCAGGCCTTCGAGTTTCACCATCGGGACTTTCTTAACTGCGGGGGCACATCTATCCCGTTTAACACCCTCGGCCCCGATTTAGTGGCGCCCAGACGCACCCTAATCCTTACATCGAGAAACCCGACAACCGGCGATGTAACTTTCTCCGGCTCTTTGTCTGGACTCTATCTTTCGTTGGGGCAAAGTATCTCAATCATGGACTTCAAGGTTTCAAGTTGGACGATCGTTTTCAGCCTCTGAAGTTTCGAACGACCGCTTCGGGAGAACACTTTGATACGGGATGTATTTTTCAAGTGGAAATAACACGATAAACTACACGAGGCGATTTAAAATATTATAGTATTCGAAATTTCGGTGATTTGTTAGTTATTAAAAAAAATCAACTTGTTGAAAAGTCACTGGATAAAGTTAATAAAATATGAATAACCAATATTTCAGAATTTGAAAATGTAAATGTAAATTGAACATGAATATAAGTTTATAGATTTGTAGAATCATTCACTTTTGTAATTGATGAAGTAATTGAAATATGTAATGTATACAAAAAATTGTATATTTATAGGATGTCTCAAACAAGTGTATGGGCGTTCTACGGGATAATAGCTAAACTGATTCTAATATGAGAAAGTATTTTTTCAATACCCTATGTTGATCGCTCGCCGAGTTATTTAAAAAAACTGTATCACTACTACTTTAACTACTTTAATAAATCATATTTTATTAACTTTAACTGCTACCAGTAGGAATTATTGCGTTATCGGGCTCAACGAGACCCATCTGATTCTACTTCGTTTTCCTTTGATATGGTTAAAATTTACACGTATGAGTTATATTTATTCACTATTTCGGTCGCGAAAGTAAAAATATGGTTTTTTGTGGAAACCGGGGGATGTTTAAAGAATTGGTGCGACAATAAGTTAATTTTATGCGATCGTAATGGCGGCGAGTGAAGTGGAAGTTTGTAGAATTTCTACCAGATTTTATACTCGATATGCCAGAGTCAAGAAACATACATAACTCTCGAACGTACTTCATATCGACACTCTAGTCTGACTTTTTAAAATATCGCCCGGGTGTACTGGGCACTTTGCCATCTACCTTTCGCTGTATTTTCAATTTTTCAGGAAAATGTTGGAAATGATGGAACATTAGCTGGAAAATAGAATTTTCCATCAGCCTACCGTAGAAGAAAAATACGGGATAAGTATCGGGAGTAACAATGGAATGGAACATAACAATGCCTTTCTTCCGGCAAATATTCATGGAATTTTTGTCTCCTTTACAAGAAAATCCACTTTTCATTCGGAAAAGCTGCTTTTCCCTAAAATGCTGCGACAACGTGTTGAGCCGTGTATTAAAACGATAACCGCCTTACGTATCATCGGTGACCATCGCTATAGAATTTAAATTGCAAAAATAAATTTCTCTAAAAAACGATTTTCAAATTTTCTCTCAATAACTTGAATAACTATAGAAATATTCAATACTCTCACACTTGAGGGCACGTGTTTAATGAATTTACATGATGAAAACAATGTATGACCCTTGTCATAAACAATTTATAAATTGTTCCCATATTTCATTAATTACGGCGACTATCGCCGTATTAATACCAATTTTTTTATTCTCTCTATAAAACAACGATATTTTATAAATTAATAACATTATTAACAAATATAGAATATATCTGCATAAAAACCAGAAACAGAATTTTTCCCGATAAATTGAAACGAACCATTCACAAGTCCTCCCGATTCTGCCCGCGAACGTGAAAGTATTCTCTGAAATTTCTCCGCGGCCTTCTGTTTTCTAAAATCGAACATCAAAAGTTCACGCATCTCGAAAGTCCGCGATACAAAAATTTTAACGAGTACCAGCTGTAAACAAGTCACCGTTGGAAGTTCGCGAGGCGAAGTCCCACTGCGGACGAGTAAAGAAAAATCTCTCGCCGTAACTTTTCAACTTGTTCCACCAGGGCATTCTTTCAATGTCTTCGGGGATCGAGAGTGATCCTCCTCTGGAAGTGACGCTGAATGCTTATTCACCGGAATGTCTGAAGTTGTCACCTGTAGAACAGACTTGTTGAAAGGAAGCCAGGTGAAAAGTTAATACCCGTCTTCCCCGGTAAAGGGTACAAAAGAACACGCGGACAAATAACGTCCGCCTAAAATGGTTCTATCAAGACAAAAATCACGAAATTCCATAGAAACGGAATTCTCCAGTTTCCCATGTGTCGCTGCGGATAATTTTTCGCCGTCTCAGACATCTTTTGTGCCAACAGACGCAGCCGGAATTTGTACATACACAGCGGAACAACTCGTGACTTTTCTACGAATTGAAACGGGGGAAATCTGATTTCCATATTAAATTATAAATCGTTTTTTCCAGTACCGAGGAATAGGAATTACGAATTTAAAATTAATACATTAATTCTTCTTTGGAGATTGAGAAATCAGTGATACTGTTAATTAAACGTGTATGCAAATCAATGTAAATCTCCAATGATAATGGTTCCGTCATAAATTACAGCTATTAATCTGAAATTCACGGGACATTAGAAAGAGACGGGGATTGATAACATGGCTGAGAGCAAAGTTGCTGCCGCGAAAGTAATTAGGAAGGTGTGATTTTCTAACGAAAACTTTCCTCGATGATTTGCTCGTCGTCGCCACCCCTGGAAGTTCGTAAATTAGAGAAAGGACGAAAGGGATACGATTTAGGTCGCTGGTCTGAATGGAAACTTCCGCGACTATAAATATTCGTTCTTGACAAGATTAGATTAAATTATTCTGTCCGGGATAATGCAAGAGAGCATGCATTTCATGCAGACACTCGAGAAAAAGTATGAAAGTAACACGTTCAACTTATCCTCGCAAAGCTCTGTTAATTAAGATATATTCAAAAGTGTAACATACGAGTCCCATTCCACGGTTAATTCATAACCACGCTGATTTAACCCAACAGCACTTCCGTAACCGTAGAAATGTAATCCGTTGCTTTCTGAGCATGAATTACAAAGAAAAAAGAAAACGGCGCGCAAAAGGATTCAGAAAAATGAATAGATTTCCGTTTCAGTAAAACCGTCCCAAATAAAGGATTCACTTCCTTCCGAATAAGAATCGGAGAATCTTGAATTTATAATCCTGCGCTCATTATCGTAAGATTTGTTCATTTTCGTACTTTAAAATAACGAGAACGCATTAAGATTTTCTGTATAATGCCAAAGGGATCACAAAACGTTCTAAGTACTTCAAGGTAAGGAGAAGCATCGTTGGTAATTATTTTACGTTGGTTGGACAATATCGCTGGAACTTTTTGCAGTCTGAAGAAGCTTGGTCGCTCGGTAATGTTATTTCTACTTATTATAAAGTGATAAAGTCGGATCATGCTTCTCAATGCATAGGATTTTGCGAGCGATCCGCGCAAAAGTCGACGGTGATACTATTCTTCTTCTGTAATCGCTGATTGAAATTCTCGCGAGAAACTTGGAAAGCGTATAATACCAAGGAAAACTTAGTTTCCCGGCACGTAGGACGGTTGATGTACTTCGAGGTATGGTAAAGCATCGTTGCTAATTATTTTTGGTTGATTAGACAATATCGCCGGAAGTTTACGCAGCTCGAATAAACTTTATCGCGACGAGATAGAATCTGTGGAATTTTAATGTTATTTCAAGTTGTTATAAGATGATAAAGCCGGAGAACCGGCTTCTCGATGCGTTGGATTTTGCCCGCGATCCGTGGAAAAGTCGACGATGATATTATTCCTCTTCCGTAATCGCTCATTGAAATTCTCGCGACAAACTTGGCAAGCGATTCTATTCGACGGGGACGTCGCTCAACGTCGAGACTCCGCGAGGAGGAAAAAAAAATTAATCGCGTTGATGTTTGCGGACTGTACTAATTACGTAGAAGAACTACGAGGGTAATTAGCTCGGTGAAAATTATACTAGACAACGTGCAATTCTCGGCTACAATTGTCGAGTATTTTCTCATATTTATACGGGTGTTTGCCAGCCTTGGAAAATCCGGAACGAGATGTACCTCGTCTAAATTCAAGTTTCCTTTCAACGAGCGCAAAGTAGAGTTACAGATTAGAACGTTATTAATTTAAAAGAGTTACACACCGTCCCGTGTAAAACACAGTTACATTCGAATCCTCTTTGAGATTCCGTAGCAGTCGTAATAGAAACAGTGATTTACATGTAACCATGTAACGGTGATAAATAATAGAAAGGCAACGAAGCGTTTATATTAACTGTTAATAGACTCTCCAGTTAAATAATTCAAGCTTACCCATATACCGCGATACCGATCCACCCAATTACCTATAACGATTAATATGTCCCGCGGAAATTGATAGCGTTTAATTAACCCGAAAACGAAATGTCTCCAAGTTCAATTATACAATTCGCGCGCGGTAACTCACCTATTACAATGGCTCGGCAGGTTAATTAAAGAAACCGTGATATATCATCGCTTCATCCGATATATCGAAACGATTCAGAGTCCGCGCACGTTCGCAGCCGCTTCATAATTAAACCTCGATGAACCGTGCGCCGGAAATATAATTCCTTTTTTCCCGGGACGACACAAACCGTGGAAATTTCCTTTTTTTCCCGGCGACTTGTTACGACCGCTTTATTTCGTTCGTACGTTTTTTTCCCCACACACAATTCCCCGTATTTTCCACGGGAAAAAAGCCCAACTTATCGCGTAAAAGAAAATGTAACCGCGATATGCACGCACGTTAACGCGTGCTCGCCTGGGAGGGGCAATTTCGTTACATTAAAGTTCCACGATCTTTTCATCGCATCAGGCTAAACCCGTGGCTTAGCCTCCTTGAAAAATGTACGGGAAAAGTGGATTATCCGGCCGCAAAGGAAGCGACCAAGGGAAAGCGTCACTTCATCGACGGTTTCCCGCGGAACTCGGTGATTACGTGCGATGTGTACGAGCAAATATTTTTCCGATGACGTTGAGATCAGGTTGATCGTATTATACGCTTTGAAATTTAGTGTTTTTTTCTATTGGGATCTTCATCGGGTCACGGAGGTAAATTTCCGCGTTTCGCTAGTCCCATTTCTTTTTTTTTGTTCCGTCTCGCAAGTTCATAACGTCCTTCGTCGCTTTGAAGTTCTGTATTTAAAAAAAATAAAATACACCCCGACGTGGACGCGTCGCACGATAACGTGTGTGTGCGTTACCGACACTTAAAAGTCACCGCTTTTACAGTCCGCGTGTCTAGCGACGCGGGAAAGAGTTAAACAATGACACGGAATTTTTTCATGCGTGCAAAACAGAGATGTAACAACAAAAGAAGCGACAAGGTGAAACCGCGACTGTGTTCCCGCGTGACTTTCATTCGAATCGCACCGCGACATTTTGAAAAATTTTTATTCAACGTGCGCGTAAAATAAAATGTACCCTTTTTTACCGCACTGTAGGCGTCAATAATCGCGCATTATTGAAATTAATGCAAACGTTAAACTCCTTACACAAAAATATGTTTTTACAACATACACTATAACGATGTTTAAATTAAATTAACCGCGTTTGACTTGCTCGAATTCATCGATCACTCCATACTTCGTTGAAAAACCATAAAATTTTTAGAAATTTTTATTCGCCAGCCCCTGGCGGATATTTTAATTGCACGAAATTAAGCGTAAAATAAATTGCATTTATATCACTAGAAACGCGTTAACGATGATTTAAACGAATTAGCCCCGCGGGATTTGTTAGAACTCGTCGATCAATCGATATTTCCTAGAATTAAAGCTGAAACCTTCGGTGGAAGAGGTAATAATGCCAACTGTTGTAAAAGCTCTCGTTAGATGCATTACTCCAGCATGTTGTATAGTAATTTCCGTATTTCACCCATTTTATTTTCAGACTCGAACGTTCAGGTAGATCTTAAAAAGGTTGATCGAAAAGAATCGTAACGATACATTGTTTGTTCTGTAAAAGGGATTGGCCGTTCGTTTGGAAGAGATTAAAGGTCCATTTTCACCTTCTATCAAAGGGATTAAAGTCACCCTTCTACAGAGGGCGTGCAATCGCTCGTAAAAAGGATTGCAACGAATCCGTGGTAATTCCATAAAATACAAAAACACAATCCCCGATTCTACCGAATCTCTTCCGCCGTGAAACAACAAAGAAACCCGAACAACAATTTTTCACTCGGAATGTACATCGTAAAACTACTTCGAACATGTAACATTTTATCTGGAGCGTCGTTTGAATCGTTCGACATTTTTCCCGCGTCACAATGGACGTATGTAATTACTCGCCTGGAAAATTTTTCTGAATACCGTTTCCGGTAGAACTTGAATGTTTTATCCGCGATGATTTTGCACCACGTCTTCCGAACGCGTATTCCACGTTGTTCTACTTCGCCCGACGCCAGGGATCGTCGATGTGCACGCAACACCATGGAATGTTACGCGCTTTAGAACTCGGCATATCGCGTTCCAACAATGGAACTTCATTTCGCGAGTTATTTCTTCGCGCCCAAGATATCGCGCGAATCAAAATTTGAAACTGCGGCGGCGGTATTACGTGGAAAAATTGCGTTCCATATTTCCATACAAATTGGATGGACCTCGGGTTTCCGCTGGCTGCGTGCGAGTGTCGCTACGTGCAAGGGAAATCGTAAAAGTTATTCTCGAACATCAAGCGGGAAAGGAAATCCCATGCTGAATGGATTTGCATATCAAACATTCTATTTAGAGCACCTGTCACCGTTGCAAATGTACAAATTTCTGGCCACGCGGATTGTTAAAGTAGGCTGTGACATTCGGATAAAAAGTCCCCTGTCACATACGTATACACATATACAATTGTAAATCATATTTTCCTATCGACGTCTATTCTTGCGCGAGAACGGTCATAAACGGGGAGAGATAGAAATTGAAAAAAGGAAGTGACGCCATGGCGAAAGTCGTAGGAGCAATCTTATGATACATCAACGAAATCCGGAGATTGATCGGGATCGTAAAAAAATCAAAAGAAAATAAATTTACGTTTTAGCAAACACGGGCAAAGTGACAAATTTCTTTAGCTCCGTATATATCTTGAAAATCTTGCGCTCAACGTAGGGGAAGATTCGGCCGATTGTCAGACTCGTTGCCTTGGAAACAACGATTCCGTTCTCAATCTTACGATTACCTGTATACCCTTGTCAGAGAGTAGAGCTCGAGATAATTTCCGTAATTGACGTATAAATCAGCTGAAATTTCTCTTTAAACGGCATTTAAATAGGTCATTTGTTTCCAACGGCAAGATAAGCAGAATTTCCGTTAAATTATCACGGAATTCGTAGACGATGAAGATTTTCGAACGTCAGCGTAGTCGGACGTTTTAAAATAAATCGATAAGTTGGAACGATTAAAACATATTGCCGATATACATATATGTATATTTGCAATTGCTGGATATCCGTAAATGATTTTCGCCGCCGTAACCGGACAGACTCGCGGTAAGCCAATCACAATGGGAAATCGTATATGAGCGAGTAAATGCACAATACTCGGAGTATAATTACACGCACTAGTTAAATAACACAATAGAGGGAAACTGCGTCTAGTGAAGGATCGTCTTCCGTCGCTGCCTTGACAATACCGTTCGATGAAAGTAATTCAAATGAAGCCGCAGCACATTTCACAGCCAGCCGTTCCAATTATCAACGGGGAAGCTGTTAACGGGGGAAACGTTTCAAAAGCGACACAGAATTTCGATTAAACTTCGTAGGGGAACCCACCGAACCGGCTAGACAATATTTCGCTGTTTCAATCGCGAAGAATTCATTTCGTAACCCGACGTTTCTATTTAAAACGATCGTTCGAGTGCCACTCGGGAGACTCGTTTCGTTCGTCGTTTGACGACACAATTTTCATATTTTTCTCCGCTAATAGTTATTACAATTCCGTGAAAATCTGAAAAGAACGAAACTACCCACACGGAGTTCTCCTATTACAACTCACGAGCTAAAACGGTGAGAGCAAAATTGCCGTACAATGTGGTCGGATAGAATTTTTAAAAGTATAACGAAAATAACGAGGAAATTATTCTACCGTTGAAAATGATTTTCACGTACGTTTAATCGGTTTGCGTAGTGTAATGAATAACACGTATCGCGTAAAGCTTTTATCGTTATTTATTAATCACATTTCATTTCTTCGATTTGTATCTCCGCGTGCAATAAAATTCCACTAACAAATCGCAGAAAAATACGGTAAACTCAGTAAACACAGCAACGGCATCGTGTTTGAATATGCAAATTACCGTGATTATATTCCACATCCGAATGTACATTGACTAATTGTAAGCCACGATGCGATGCGGCGAAGGGAAATCTACACACTGTTATCCGTCCACTGTCCCAGAAGTGGCTCCGTGAAATCGTAGATGTACTATCCGGTAACTAAGCCCCATTGCTCGATAACCGCTCTTAGTATACCAGCATGCGGATTATAGTTCTCGGAACGCAAATATAACCACAGATATGGCCGCACATTTTAGACGATTTAACACGCGATCTACGGATCGCAATGACATATTTGCATTCACTCAGTGCTCACCGAATTTTCCGCGTTTCCTGGCCTACGTCACGGTAAATTTGTCACGTGATGTCATGGAATTTTTGCGTAACGTTTACTAAACGTGGAAGTTTCATATTCTTCTGTCAAATCTGGGCAGCAAATTCTATGGATGGAAAATAAGGGAAGAGTGTTAGAGAAAGTGGAAAACTCAGGATATATTTGGAGCATTGGATTTAATGTCAAATAATGTCCCGTTTCTATCAAAACAGAGGAACAGGATTTGCAAAAGAAAAGTCTGTTAAATTTTTAATTTTCCCATATTTCATATTTTTACTAAAAATCTTTAACAGTTCGTGACGTTATTATAAATTTTGATTCGTATTTGCATCTATGGAAAATGCTGCAGTGATTTCGCGCGAAACGCCTAGAGTTAATAAAACAAATTCAATGGTTCACCCTATTATAAAACAATTGTAACTATTGGGAAAAAGTAATCAGAAATTCGTCCTTACAGTTTCTCATTACAACTAGAAAATTATCGGAAGCAAATGCCAGGATATTTCTCGACTCGGAGGCGTTCGCCAACTTTCCGCTGTTGTACCGTCGTTAGTACATATTATCTCGAGTGAACTTCACCCGGCCGTAGTTTTCGCATGTACTCCAGTTTCAACGATTCAATCCTATCAAAGGAGGGCACCCTTCATCCGAAGGGATCCACTCGGAAGGTTCTCCAATCTCATCTCGCAGGTTGCTCCCGACTTACTCGGAAACGCGTCAAGACGCGCCCGTCTCTCGGAGACTCACGGTCAATTCTAGTTTCGCAGGAACCCCGAAGCGATTTGTGTGCTAACGGGACGAAGTTCAAGGGACTTAGGGACGGGCCAAAATAGCCGGGGACTGACGGGTATAATTCGATGAACGTCAGAACGGCGACAACGTTGGGCGCCGGTCCTACTTCGTTAAACCGGAGAAACCGTCGCCGGTTACCGCGGATTAAAATCGCCGCGGAAAATGCAACACCGGAATACAAACGAGGTAAATCCAGATAATGGCAGGTGCTTCTTTTAATGAAAATTTCCGAAATCCCGGACCGGAGTGCTCCGGTAAATTGAGATTTTTCGGATGGTTCGAGATAATCGAAGATCTCTCTTGCGAGCCGAACCGAGAGTAAACTATAGAACACTTCTCATTAGACTTCTCCGGTAAAAAGAATACTAAACGGCGGGAAGAATAAATGTAACGCCTGGCAAACTGTATACCGTGAAATTGAAGGTGTAATTAAAAGAATCGCAGAAAATTCAAGGTAAATACTACACGGACGGTGAGGAGGTGTAATTAAGTTAGCAGGAAAATTTTACTCTCGATACCGGGGCCGGAAAGGGTTGAACGGTGGTAGATCTTAATGAAATGTTTAATGAGTTCGCCAATGTAAAGTCACCTTGTCTGTGGGTCTCCTTCTCCCAGACAACGGAACGGGATATTACGAAATTAGAACTAGAGAACAATAGGTACCATGTAGAGATAGCTTTGCAACGATTGTACAGTCGCTTGCGCGCAGTATTCTGTAAATCTCTTTGAATTCTGTAAACGGTACATCGAAACCTTATCGTATCCGAATATGCCATTTCAAGGAAAAATGTTATTTACAATGTTATCGACTATACTGTTACCGTTGTACGAAGATAATTCGAAATATTGATTATACCGATGATGAACTCCAATGAAAAAGACTCTCCGTCGGACAGGTGTCAGTAGAAACTTCCGTAAAATTCTCTTTCTCACCAACATCGTGTTATCAACAAAGTTCTCTCGATGGCTTACATCCAGGCAACTGACACGAGGAGTAACATGTGTAAACAAAAACTGCAGGAATATTCGTTTGACTGTTCATTCGTCGAAATGTTCGTCCCAAAAGAGCTGTCGATTTTTTAATCCCGAATATTCTCTTTTGCGCGCATCACAGGCATAAAGAACGAAAAAGAATCGATTCAAATATTCTATCCAATGGCCCATTGATTATCAATTACTCATTTTCTTCCTCCGTGTGTCGGAAAACATTTCCATAACAAAATGAACGAACATCGTTCAATTTAACAATTTAATTAGCTCCGTCACGCACACGGTATTTCGTCGGAGCCCGTTGTAAAGGATTATGTAGCAAGCAACAATGTAAAAAGTCGGTCGATCCACATTACTAATTAAAGTGAAACAAGGGAAGTAGTTAAGCATTTTCTTCGTCACGACTCAAATCGCGATTTGGCTGGCGTCCAAACGGCTGGAGGCACAAATTCCCACAAGCCTAGCTTCTGAATAATGAGGTGTTTCGCCGTTCATCTTCGGCACAGAAAGTCTAATGGCAATATTCCAACCCTATCTTGCACCCTGAAGACTGATGGTCACCCTGCACTACTTCATGCTTCATTGCCATTCGCTTTAATTATTCCCATTGAACGATGCTGACCTAACTAAAATTCATTTAGCCGTTCTGAATATGACGAAAATTCCACGCGGAACATTTCCCGGTGACACATGGTAATCGATGACTTTGTTAATATGTTCATTAATAAATTAATATCGTATCAATCGCGAACCGTCATCACGGATAATTAAATATCGTTTATTGTCGTCGCATAGAGATTTCCCGATGAATTTGGTGGATATTTATAAGAACGTCGAAATAGGGTGATTTTTTGCCATTTAGAAAATAACGTGATTCTCTTTATTAATTAATTTTTGATACTTTTGAACAATCTTATACTTTTCCGTTTTCTTGCTGGATAAGTAATGAATTTGTAATCCACTTAGCGTGTCTCTAGCAAATGGGAAGACGATAGCAAGCGTACTCTTCGAGGCTTCGGATCGAACAAAGAAAGGTCGAATCAATGAAAACGGTGCAAAAAAATCTGGGGCATTTTTTCTTCCGGATATATAAGCAACTCGGGCAGAGAAATACCATTAAATCGACGGGATCAATTGATTGCAACAACGGGGAATCTTGTAATTGAAAGTCGCATTCCATTTGAGAATTTAACCCCCCGCGCCTGCAATAAAAAAAAAAGAAAAACGGTCGCATAAAAACTGGCGACAAAACGTCAGCCGACCCTCATTTTTCCTGCATTTGAAACTGACAACCATTAACGCGCACAAGCACGTCGTTCCAGTTTTAAAGGTTAATTATCCTAGAATCGATTATTTCGTAATTAATTGCCCGTGGCAAATTGAAAGATGAATCATTTATTCGTTTCAGAGGCTGGACATGATCACTACGGAAAACAGGAGATGCGGCGAAACAACAGTTGGGTGGCCATATTGGCCATTTGGACGATCTTGCCGATTTTACGGAACGGTTTAGCGAGGGAACAGTTGCCGCCCAATAACAGGCAAGGTAAACTCCTGGCTAACGATGGAAAAGCTGCTTACCGGGCTTACGAGACTAACCCGCCAACTACAAACATTGAAAATAATGATGAGTCAAGTCTGACATTTCAAGATGAACTTTCCAAGTTTACCGGGAATACGCGGGACGAATCAGAAATTCAGGATTTCCCGAAAATTAACGAAAGGCTGGAGACGGGGCAAGGATGGGACAAAGATGGAACTGAAACGAGCGAAACAATTTCACCGAAAGTTACTGCAAAAGACACAGATGCTAACGACGAAAATCTGTTTGTCGAAGAAAATCCTGTCAAAGGATCGTTCGGAGTTCACGCGTCTAATGTGCCGCGGGAAAAAACGGAACTGACGAGCGATTTTTCGCTGAAAGATACCCGAGGACGATCTAACAAATGCCGAGGTGTAAAACGACGACGAGTGACGGAAAGACGGTACAAGGAGAGCTTAGTCGACGGTGTTACGGATTCCACGAGTCCCGAAATTTCGGGGTTGGGAGGTTTATCGTCGTGGATACCTCGCAGAGCGATAAAAAAGTTTTTAAGGCGGCGAAACAGCTTGATACATAGCACAGTGGCGTACGGAGAGGCGAAACCGAGGGGTCGTAACGGAGAGACAGCATCTGTTAAGTATTCGAATCAATGGGGAAGACACTCCGAAAGTTCGACCGTCGATAACGCTGATGGAATCGTTAATCAACCGGGCGAATTTGTGGATATCAAAGAACCGTACAAACACGTCGAAAGAGATTCACGTCGGGAAAACTCGCCGTCGGGTTTCCGTGAAACCGACCAACGACGAGTCAGTGTCGAAAGTTCGTTCAATCGAAATTCCTTGGGGAATCTCGTAGATTCGCCCGGTGAAATTCGAAGACCCGATCGTGCAGGTGATAGAAACGGAAATAGATTCGGCGACAAAGACAACGACGAATATGAGAATATTGAATCCTCGACGGACTCGTCGTCGACGGCTGACTATACCTCCGTGAAAGGAACACTAGCGCACGGAGACTCGCAGCTCGATAAATTAGCGGCCCACGGATTTGCCAATTTCAATCGGAACCCCGTGTTTCCATTTCCGACCTCCCGATGGCTAGACAGCTATGATCCCGCCGCGCGGATTTCCACGTCCGACGAAAAAACAGAGAAAGTATTCGATCCAGCGGAAAATCCCCCGTCAGATTCGTCGGAAACCGAATACACGTCGACGGAAGCTTTAGCACCCCGTACGAATGAAATTACACCCCACGTCGATGGGAAACGATTTTTAAATTCAAACTTAAGAACACCGGACGACGGGTCCAAAGACGTTACAATTGCTACTAATCCGACAAACAAGCGTGACGAATCGGTGTACCAACTCATCAAAGGTAAACATCGCTTATCCAAAAGGTCCTCGAAAAGTATCGAGGATAACCCGACGTCCCCGAACGATTTGAAACCCTTTGATCACGCCGCCAACCGGCAAATCGAAAGGGACACGAAGATACACATTGCAAATTTCGACGATCGTTTTCCAGGGATCACGAATCCAGGGCAAGCATCGACGTCTCGTGGATCAACGGGAGTGCATGTAACGGAAGGAATATATAGTCCGAGTGGTGGAGCCGGTTCTATACAAAGATCAAGGGCAAACACAGACAAGCGCACGGACAATAGCCAGCCGAACGTTCTGCTTCCGATTCCTGACGAAACCCGTACTCAGCCTTTCTCGTCGAGCACAACTATCAGTTATACCGCCCCCGTCGAACCCGATTTCACTGAATATACTACTCCAGCTGGGAGCCAGGGCAATTCTGTTGTCTCCGTTCCACCGCTCGATCCCGATACGACGAGACACAGAAACGTTCCGGCGAAAAAAAATGACGAAAGTTCCAATTCCGGGGTGCCGGCACCGAATATCGTTTCGTACGTTGCGAATGGCGGAATTTTCAAGGATATGGTCGAGGGTAAAAGAAACGATAGCGTGGATAATAGGGATACGTTAATAAATGATCAATTATTGAATTTTAGGGGAGACAACAAGGATGGTTCGATTGACGAGAAGATATCTACTAAAAAGATAGATGATATAGAGAATCCATTGATATCTACCGAGAAGAATTATTTAAACGATTACCCTATCGATGTATCAACCAATGATGATGTACAGCAAGTACATGAAACCGATCGAATTCAGGTGACCAACGTTGAAGAATCTACGTCTATCAACGAAATAGATGAAACGGGAAAAATGATCGCAGGTACAGCGCGTAGATCAATTAAAACGGGATGGAATCTCACGAATTTACAACACGATGTGAACAGACTTGTAATGGAGGCTGAAGAAGGGCTCAACGTCGGAAACGGGGCTCGAGTTCTATCTGGAAATGGCGTGGGAAATACTTCGGCTCTTTTCAGCGAATCCGAAATGCAATCCGCTTTTGGCGAGGAGCGGCAGAGACTCGCGAAGAATCTGAAAACGGAGAACAACGACGAAACTGACGCGGAACGGGAACAATTATCTACGGGCAAGGAAATTGCGTCAGGGAAATGTAAGATCCACCTGGATCCGCTGGCGAATTCTGTGAAAACAACGAGTACCTCGGGGCAGGTAGAAAATGGTAGAACGATAGTCGACTCCGTCGAAAACGAAACGGCAGAAATCGACGAACGGATCGCGTTTGTACCCGACGCACGGAACGAATCGATCTCATTAACGGGAACGTCAAACGTCGACGGAAAGGAGAGAAATAACGGCGCGGAGAATTACGAAGAAAAGACAAATGCCGCGAAATTCAGCGAGAAGCTTAACAGCTCCCCAACAAACGTCCCGATAATTGCTGCTGAAAGCACCACCGTGATTTTAAGTCCGACGACTCGGAATTCAATGAATCAAAACAACTTCTACCGTTTTAACGCTGACGTAAACGTTGATAACGAACCGTTCGCTCAATTTACAACGGAAAATCCCCAAAGAAAATCTGCCGATATCTCTACGCGAGGAGACAGCGATGAGGTTTCTATTAATATTACTTCGAATTTTCATCCGGATAAAGGAACTCGTCAAGATATCGTAGATCCAAGATATTGGCTATCGAAAGATCCCATTAAATTCTCGATGAAAGCGTTGTCCAATGAGAACCGACGGTCAGGAAAAGACAGGAAATCCAGATCCTCGAAGGGTGCGCAACACCAGGTCCCATTGAATCGTTCCCTGGTTAGATACGATTCCACTACACCATCACAAGATTCCCAAGCAACGGACGAAACAACCGTGACACCCAACTGGAGTAGCTGCCACGGTTGCGACGGGGACATCAGTGTCACCTCTCCTAAAATCGATTCGCGGTCACAAATACCCGTCGACGGTATCGTGGGAGGTGCGACAGATCGCATGGAACCCGATCATCCGACAGAACAGCCCAAGAGTCTTCCAGACCGGTCTACTGTGACGAATAAAATCGAAGGGATGACGAACGACGGCCAGGAATCGAGGTCCAATCGGAACACACCTGGGACACGTAATTCCACCGCGGATGTCGTCGCTACAAAGACCAAACACGTGACTCGTTTACCCGATGAAACGTCGGTGGACGTCGGTGCCGACGGAACCGGAAGTGTCAATATCCTTGCGGGGAATCGAACGGAAAGTCCGAGTGGTACGGTGGCGCGGAACGTGTCACCGCGAAATATGGAGAATTCGTCGCACGAACTGGATTTGTTGGATCAATGGCCGGTGAAGCACAGCGCGGTCGTCGAGGGTGACCTAGTGCTCGGTGGATTGATGATGGTGCACGCCAGAGAGGACACGGTAACCTGCGGCCCGGTGATGCCTCAAGGTGGTGTGCAAGCTTTGGAGGCCATGCTGTACACCTTGGACAGACTGAACGAAGGTGGTGGGATTGTACCGGGTGTCACGATCGGCGCGCATATACTGGACGACTGCGACAAGGACACCTACGGTCTCGAAATGGCGGTGGACTTCATCAAGGGTACGTATATCCTTGTGCCATATGACGGTTCGGTAATTAATGTTGTTCTCGACGGAATAGGGGACCAGATCGATAATTGGACTGATACAGAAGCCAGTGATAGATTTACGTGTCTCGGTATTAGAAGATACAGGTCGTCCGTTAAAGAGACACAGCTGAATCGCGGGCAAAGCTTGTCATTAGTGTAATTAGGTGATACGTAGAGTCACTTTGTAACGGGATACCGAGAAAGTATTTAAGCACTAATTGATACGGCGAAAAGAAGTAACGAAGATAATGAGTAATATGTATACATATGTACATTTGAAAACCATTGTCACATCATTATTAACACTAAACCTACTATGGCTGATCGAATAGACATATGTATTTTTTAATTTTTTATTGAAAATTCTGCATTATACAAGCATCATTCAAAGGATTTTTATCATCATTTAAAATCAATAATGTTTATTATTATCCGTAGTAAGTAGATGTACTATGACCATCATTGAATTGGAAA
This sequence comes from Mimumesa dahlbomi, assembly GCA_917499265.3. NCBI lineage: Eukaryota > Metazoa > Arthropoda > Insecta > Hymenoptera > Crabronidae > Mimumesa > Mimumesa dahlbomi. Next base: position 9,741,707 of record OU824124.1, read on the forward strand.
AATTATATCTTTTAATTAAAAACTGGTCACTGGATCGACACGATAGAAACACATACATGCGTATATGTATATGTATGTAGGTATAAATTGTCGTTATGTTTAAGAAAAAAATGAATTTTCAGTATCAATTTAGTCGGATATTAAATCCATGAAGTTGGTCGGAACGATTTTAGAATCTTATAAAGTTGGGTAGTTTTTATTTAATATTATCGTGAAAATATGTGTGTCATTTTTCGTCGCAATATTGCATCGCAAATATCAAGAGTAATCTCAATACATTTTATCAAGAGTCTTTTTATACACCATAAAACTAGCACCCAGACAAGACACTGAAATATAGGCTGAAATAACGTTCATTACTTTATACGTATCCAGCGAAACTCCGTTTTACAATCCATGAACTTCCCTTTACTTTGCGCCATGAAATACTTTTTTTTATTACAAAGCTCTCGTATGAGTCGGTCATCTCGTTGTCGAAGATTCTTTCAAACTTTAACGACAAAAGAGGTGACGAGGAAAATATTTCTATCGCGCGTAATACCTCTGCAGAAAGAATGCGAAATCTCGTTGAGATCCCCAAATGCTGTTTTATATGTAAAATTCATTTCACGAGCGGAATCGTGACCCCGCGAAATTACAGAAACTTTTCTTTAAGCCCCGCTGATCGAATCTTTTTCTTCCCTCTTTCGAATCATCCCGATGTATTATTCTTCACGAAACGTTTTTGTCGGTGTTCATAAAGTGAATCACTACAATCGTGGAAAACTTGTCGATTTTACAGAATCAACGGTCGGCCATTGTTCGAAAGGCTTCGTTAGCGGCCACAAAACTTTGCACCCTTTAAACAATTTCCGGATGTACACCGCGAAAGAATTTTCCCCGGTACAAGCTGCCAACTGTAGCGCAAACTAACCCGTGGAATTACCGAAAACTTTTCAGAAACAATGTTTTTCCAAGGAACTCGCGGCACGGGGGCGAATTGCATTGTTTCATAAACGCGTTCGATTAACTCTCGCACGTAGCAATCGGTACGCGCCGCGGCTCCAAAGATCCCGGAAATATTTCTCCCGAATGCGGGTCGATAATACCGGGAATACCATGGGCAGAATTGCGATCGGAAAATTTCATTTATGGTATTCGGGTCGCGCCATTCCAGCCGTTCGTGTGGTGCAACGTTTGCCTGGGAAAATGCCGGATGCCCGATTGTCAATGTAAAAATAATATAATTAACGCAACAGTTTTTATACTATTTAACGTGTTTATACAAAACTAGAAACTATTCCATTCCTCGATATTTTTTTTTCGCAATCCCGCGCACTGCCGCGTGAAAATTACTTTGATTTTTCGAATCGCCGGTAGGCAAGTATTTCGCGTGGTAAATATTTAAGTTGCACCGCGAACGATATTTCCGTACACACGTACGCTGGAATGGAAGATGTATGTATACACGATCCGTGAACGTCGGCGTTCCCGACGCGATCGATCGATTTCGAACCCGCGATTTCTGCTGCAACGGCAACTACAACGGCCGTGCAAATTATTAGCACTGCGTTCCAGTTATCGATGTATTGAGGAAATATGCAAAATATTATCAGGTCCCCTCGTTTCCCATACGGTGGTTCTCGGATATCACGAATTTAATTGAACTCTCACGGTCAATTAATTTACACGAGATTTAACAGGTTTCGGTAAACGAAATACATATTTGCTGCAAATAGACAAAGAACAAACAGTGTCTCGCTGTCGCAAAGTACAAATTTTACGTTCATTATAACGATGTCAATATACATATATACATACATATTTGTATAGCACGAAACGAATATGATAATGGATATCTGTTGTCAACGTTGGAAATTTCGGGAAACGTCTCTCATTGATGGAAATATCACCGAAAATTCTGGGAACGTTATCAGCTGTGAAATAAATTAAAATTCACATATTAGCGCAAGAAGATACGATCACTGAGTCTCGTTGGTGAAATGCTAATCATGCATTAATTGAACATATTTCTCGTGACTTTATGCCGTTATTTATTTACTGCAACTAAAGACTCGGCAAATTTGCTTCCGTGCTTTATTCGCGCGGAACTTTACCCCGGACGATCATTAGCATGCATTCAGGGAACCAGGATCCTCGTGCTACAATGTATTATGCATACACCTTGATGTATTATACGTATTAAACATTGTAACACATACTATAAGTTACGAAGGGATTTACGGATTTATGACAGCGTAATGAAACCGTTTAATATGCTTCAGGTATTTCATCGTATTCCCATGGGCATTTTGAACGTTACGATCTTACCGATGTAACAGATATTCAACGGGTTTCAGATAAGCTCCTTAAATTCCAATTTCCAAGTTCGCGACTCTTTCGGTGCCAATTTACCGTGAAATAGTTGGTATTTCTCATTGATGGATTATATTACGGAGGTGTCTTTACAGAAACAGGTACGCGGACTTGTTACGCTTTCAGTTAAACCTAATACCATGTTCGATATTATATTACAACGTACAGTATATTTTATTCAATAGAACAAAGGAACAATGGGCTATTGTCATTTATTAATAAGTCGGAGTATTGTGATAGATAATTAAAAATGAAAATTTTAATATACACCACTTGTATACCAACGTAGATGAATAAGTAATGAAATATGTACGTACGGGTTTGATAGTCACGAAAAAGACAGAGATTTTAATCAGTGAAAATGATACTGGACATCATTTTAATGAGAAATTCGAACTAAGTCTCACTGCACATCTATTGATTAGAATATTTGACAGTTTTAATCGTCTGATCTTTCACTGTAGAAAAATATGAAATTGCGGATGTTGTATTGTATACAAATTTCGGGGTGACAGACATTTTAAAGCATTGAAGTCTGAAGGCGTAACATTTAAAGACAACAATAGAAATTTTAACACTTAAAAATCTAAGACCCAAGATATTAAAGAGATCGATTTTTCACGGCTCCAAATGACGAGCGAAAACAAATTTTATTTCGTTAAAATTTTAAGGCTTAAAATATTTGGGCACCACAAATCTGATCGCCTTCAACTTCCCAAACGTCAGACTTTTCAAAGTAGCAATTTCGATACACAGAAACACCCAAACGCAGCGGATACGTGCGATAGAAATTTCAATGTGTAAAATATCGTGTACCAAATCAAACACGATAAATAACCGTTTCATTCACTACCTTAATTAAGTACCTCATAAATTTCACGAGCCGTTAATTGTTAATCTAAATATCTATGTCCCTCGCAACTCATCACCGATCCCATACATACAAACCGATAGTACACCACGCCAAACAGCGCATCGATAGTATTGAAATTGATTCTTGAACACGTTCCACCCTTTCATCGATAGAAACACTCGAACGGGCATAATGAAAGGACCGCTCTTTATCAGAGCGCGCATCAAAAGTTTTCCACTACTATACCTGAGTAGCGTGTCAGTATGAGCAATTCTAAATGGAGGCCTGCCGACGCCGATACACAAGTCCATGTATTTGTGGGAGTCCCACTGGGAAGTATGACTGTCAGGTGAAGCATAATCGAAGATACTACGATCCCGATACAGATACGTGCAGTTTCGCGCGCGGGGAATACAAAATCAGCGATCAGAACGTGCGGCTACCACTTCTGACGTGCTTCCGGTTGGCACGCTTGTTTGCCATCCGAGAAATTGTAGGGAAAATGAACAATTCTCTTCCGATCGTGGACGGCTGCGAGTGCCGCGTCCTGAATACCAACCCTAGTGAAAAAGTACGCCGACGACAATGCAAATGCAACTGCTTCTTCTGCTTCTTTTTTTTTTCACTGCGAACACTGCCACGTAGAATTTGTTTTCACTGCTCGTTGAATTTCAATTCAATTTTACACGTTCAATTTCCGTGCTCGGAAATACAATAGTTATAGCGCTGCTCTTCTGCGTGGGGAGAATAGATTTCTCATGACAATTGTTTGTAGAAAGTTATACACTTTCTGATATAATATACAGATCTTTATTCTTAGTCTTATTAAGCATTTATTTTTAGTTTCTCGTATAATCGTGTTGGCAATTCGTCGCACAAATGATTTGCGAATGAATCACGTGAGTTTCCCATAGCAACAACATAGTCGTGTCGTGTCCGGGTGCCTTAATACTTTCACGGAAAAAGCATAGAAAGCTCTCTTCTATTTTCTGCGTGGTTTTTGCTTACCTAATGGTAAACAGTTAGTTCCCACGTCCAAACACCCTCATCCTTGCTCTGGAATTGATACGCGGTTGATAAAATGGAGATATCGATACCGAAAGTGTCGATACACGAGCTTGCACAGCTTTCAACTTTGACTATCTGCGGTCGGTAAAGCTGCAGCTTCGTGCGAACTCCGGTCGATAAGTTTTCATACAGCTTTTTCCCCGTGTACCGGCATAGCACAATCATAAAGCACTGGCTGTGAGATACGCTAAGATCTGACGTGGTTTTCTGGACCGGAAACTGAATTACCGGTACGGACAGCATTACTCAGTGAATGTAACGCACTCTGCTTCCGGTAGACGGTCACATCTGTTTCGAAAGAAAAATATTAAGCGGTTCTGACTATCCCGTGGATGATACAAACAGGGAGTTGTGCTATCAGGGGCATTGTAGAATAGCGGAATTTGGAATTATGGAAATGAGAAGTGAAAGAGTTTTAAATTCGTTTGTAAAAATAAAACTGGCCTAGCGATAATGAATAATTATTTCAATCCTGGATTGTTTTTGACTTAATTTATTATTCGTTCCGTAAAAAAATGCCATGAAAGTTCTAGAGAACCAAGTCTGTATTTATAACGTTATGAGAGAGGAATATATAATTTAATGAACGCGCAACGTTAAGCGGGTACGAACGAAAAGCAGATAAAAAGCCACTTAACGATGAGTCGTGAGGAACTTAATAAATTTGTGAAATGGATCGTACTATTATTCAGCGGGCACCTTAGCACGGTAATATCGGTTTTTGTTGGTGCAACGTTATAGTCATTCGTTTGACTCTTCTACTGCGGCTGACGAACGTCGGTACGTACTACTAGCAATCCAATTTAATTCCACCGCTACTTTAACGGTTTCTTTGTATACTTGGAAATGTTTACCGTAAATTTAGATTTAAGGATCGCTAAAAAAATCTCGCGCAAACGAATATCGAGGTATGGAAAATTGAAGGCAAAGGAATTAAAAAATTTACAATCTTAAAGGCGTAGAAATATAAAAAGTACCAATTAAAAATAAAATTAATTTCAATGCGTAAACATTATGAGGCTAAAAAAAATGGTAATACATAAGAATTTTTAAACATAGAAATTTTAAGTAGGGAAAATTTAAAGCTGTCAAAATTATGTTACGCAGAAGTTTTTATAGCGCAAAAATTTTATGTCATAGAAATTTCAGAGCGTATCAAATTTTAATTAGTACAAATATCAAGGCGTCGGCTTTGTAATGGGTAGAAATTTTTTAGAACAATAATTTCATGGTGCAAGAAATGCAGATGCATATGAAACAAAGACAGAACTTTCAAGGTGGCGAAATATAAAAAAATATACATTTAACAAACTTTACCGATTTGAATACGTTCGCAGCAATATTGTTAGAAAAATAATGAAATTCCGTAAAACGAGTTATACATTCGCGTAGGTACTTCCCTTGTCTACAACGTACACTTTTCCTACCGTGAATTTCAAATTTTATTAATATTTTCATGTGTAACCACTTAAAGTGTATACAGGGCTTAAATATGCAAGCGTATTTTTTACACTACAACGCGTAACGCACACCACGACTTTATAGGCTGAAACTCAAATAACTTCGTAAAACGTATAATCCAGCACTTCTAGTACTCGCCGGCTTAACTACAATATTGCATTGGTAAATTAACCTCAAAACTCAACGTACAGCTGCAGAAATAATATGAAAAATGTATACAGTGTTTCATGTGTATTGCACGTTGCATGTTTTTCCTACAGATCAAAATTATATTAACATATTTTGAGAGAAATCGAAAAACAAAATTCGAGGGCAACATTATCAAATTTGCAATGCTTCGTTTTGATTTTTCATCTGAGTAAAATACAAAAAACAAAACCATGTAGTAATAAAAAGCACTGTATACTCGTATATTAGAATAAATACATATAATAATTTTATACAAAATATAATATTCGGCCAAATTTATTTACGTTCCACGGACCTGTCCTTCTGTGCAGAACGAAATTTAATGAAGCTTAATATTGACACATTTATTTATTAATATTAACATTTATAAAGTGGAACGCATAATGATGGAAACGTTTTAAGCGGAAGTATTTTAATTTGCGCAAATTATAATTATATTTGGAATCACTTATAAAGAAGTAAACTGCAGTTAATACAACCAACAGTCGGAAATGATGACACTCGTCGTATTTCATTTCATACGTCTGCTTTTTAATCACCGATAATATTTCCGACTGATTACGATCCAAATCGGTTTAGTTGACAAATCCCAGCATTTCCATTTAATTGCGGTCCTTCGAATGTAGTACAAACGATTAAGCTCACGATTCACCGAGAAGTACAACGTTTATTCAAACGAAGGTTCCTTTCACGAAAAATAAATGTAAGGCTTTGAAAATATTCGGCGCAGAAAAATATTGATGTACAAAGAATCGAGTGTTTTCCTAATAGTACATGTTTTTCAAACCAATAGGGTATTTCACGGAATTTATTGAAAAAATTGCATCGTTATTAATCTGCAAACGGAGACGAATTTTTTTGCATACGAAGCACACGCGAGATAACGTTGATTCGAGGAACGAACGTGGCAATTTGTCACGACTTACTTCTCGACAAGCAGTTTAAAAACACCATTTTTCATGGGACAAAGAATTGAAGCGAGGGATAATGGTAAAATCGAAACAATGCTCTTGTTCGTACTTACGCTCTAGGATAGAGAGGCCGAAGGTTATAATGGTTGTTAAAACACGTTCCATATACGACCGTACCGATCAACCATAGATCACTTTGATAAAAAAAGAAACATTCTTCGTCCCCTGGAAATTTATATGTATATATTTTTAAAGAAATAAACGGGATCGCTTTGAAAACTTCAAATTTAGAAAACATGAGATCGCGATATCAAAAGCGGCGTAAAATCAAACTGCAGGAAACATGAAGAAGAATGTTACAAATATAAAATTCAACATTTCACTATACAATCAGGATTTATGTCTGTTTCGTATTCTACGACGCGACGTTCGAGCCGACTCGAAGGAATGATTTCCGCTCGCATTAGGTATCAACACTTTCAGTATTTATGGATACGTTTCGAACATTTCCCAGCAATAAATACTTCAAATCGTATTTTACTGTACATTTTCAGAATACTGATGTACCGCGGTAGGTGGTTTATCGCACGCGGTTGAAATTTACTGCTAGTAGAATAACCGGTCTATAGTCGGACATGTCTGATCTACGAGTGCGGAAAAGTTAAATCCCTGTCATAAAACGTGCACGAGAAAGTTATCGAGATTCGAACTTCCGACAATTTATACGACCCGCAAAACTTTCGTAGAATCGTCTCGGTTATAATATAGCTGCAACATTGTAGTCGTAAAGCTCACACTTATTAGCCCACACGACGACACTTCGAATAATTTACAATCACGACGGAATGCTTCTTAGGGAAACTAATATCTCGTCGGACGGTCTGCCGTCAAAATTCGTGACACTTGACCCAGCGAAACGGGCAGTCATGCAAAGGTAAACGCGATACGACGCACTTTGTGTTTGCGAAGGTGAAAAAAATTCGCAAACTCCGTCGATTTTTCGCCGTCACGGCGGCGCGCGGCAGTTGGAATTTATATTCATAACTAGTGAAGAACAGCAAACTGTAAAAAAGAACTTCTTAACGACGGATCGACTACGGGAAGCAAAAGACGATGGACGTAAAAATTTTCCCAAACTTTCGCGTTTTTGTTCTAAATAATACGGTACTTAATCGCTAGACAGAATACGCCGAAATTGAAAATTATTAGGTGTAGAAATACATTTTTCTCGACGAATTTCCGTTGTTTACAACGTTGCTGTATGTTCATTTATTGCAAGATGATTTATTGACTCGTACCTTGAAAAATGGTGAAATATTTATTTGACCAACTTTTCATACCCTTTTTTTTTACAAATGTTTCATTTTGTCAAAAAAATTGGACCGAATTTGCGTGAAATGAAAAATATGTCGTTCGTGCGTCGCAAAAAAATTCATGCGGAGAATGGACGCGGCATTGATCAAACGTGCGGTATATGAAAGCTCGGTGAAGACTGATATACGAACTGGCCACTTTCAGTGATGACCGTCGAATTGTTGTGCACTTGACGGTGGTATTTAAGCGGAATATTTAAACGCCGTCACGGTCAACCTATCACAACATCAAACGCGGCCGTCCTATCTTTGTGATACGGAAACGAGTACTGTAATATCCGTACGTTGATTATTCACTCAAACACTCAACGTGTGCATCTCGCGCTTCCATGTTTAACGTCGGTAAAAACACTTGAGTTCGTGCTTATAGTTCTTATGCATTCGTAGTACCAGCAGAAAAATAAGCCGGGAATTTATTTTCCACATTTCTCCTGGCGAAAGTAAACGGCGGTGTGAATTGTTTAATAAGACATTTAACTAAATTAATTGCGGAAAGAGAAGTTAATTTATTCGGCTACTTTTTCACTGGTAGAATGAACAGAAACTGTGAAAATGAAGTAAATTTCAAGTTTGTACAGAGAAAAAAAATAAGGGAACACAAATGTGTGTTTCTTTTTAATTAATTAATACGACGCGTGAATAAAACATCTGAATATTACGCAAACTGTTTTAAAAATTATTTTGTTCGACTAGTTATTTATATAGTTTGCGTCCTTCTATGATAAGGTATATCGGTAATTACACATTTGTAAGCGAATATTTGTTACACATTTATTTAACGTTGAAATTTATAATATTCGAGGTACGTTGCTTACAGAAACGCCTGAGTGCTTCTAACTTTTATCATACTTAGTTCGATCGCACTGTAATACTTTAGACTCTCATTTGCTGGAATTGCAGCACACTTTTTTCATGCTTTTCGCGTTCATGAATAATGTAATTCCCCCGTTATCTCTGCAAGTGTGTAACGAAATAATTTTCCCACTGCCTCGGCGCTACCGTCAAATAAAAAACGGACGTAGATTTACATCGAGAAGTACTGAACTTAATTTTCATATTCGCTAGAAAAATTTTCGGGGTTTACAAAACAAAAGGAAAGAAAGCACGTTTCAACTCTGAATTGTACTCGACGACGTTTCAAAAAAAAATCTGTGGAAAAGTGAAGAACGAATTTTGTTCTTCATTGTTACCCCCTATAATTGGTAACACTGAACGAATTCCGTGAAAGGAAAACGAAATAAACTAATTATATCACGATCGTAGTAACTGAAAGAGGTAATTGTTCTACACTCTTTCGTTAGCTTAACAAATATAATAATCGGTACAATATTCGGGAAAAATATCGCAAATAATATCTACGGACTTCCATTAGCATGGATTCAGCCCTAATGAGTTTTAAAACGAACTTTATATAACTTAGCACAAGATGCATAGCCATCCTTTACAGCCCCTACCAGGACAGACTTATAGAGCACGATCATTATGAGCACTTAACTTTCCTCATAATTTTTATCACCGCGCCAAGTGAACCGAATGGAAAAAAACTACGTCAACGAATTATAACGAGCCACGTATTATAACTACACTTAATATACTACGCACGTTGAATAACGTTGCTAAAAACTACGAATCTAAATATATTCGACAAGTCTTGAATTTATGTATTACGATGAAAAATGGTGAAAAAAACTCAATCAACGGCAATGAAACGTCGATAAATGAACATCGCGAGTATTTTGGAAAATTTAAGTGAAAACTATCGTGAAGTCGTTAGAAAAATATCGCCGACACGCCGGTGGACGTTCAATTTCTTCGTTATGGTTGCGTTGTATGGTGTCAGCGACGCGGAAAAGTAATAATCATGATCGCAGTCGCCGGGATCTTCCGTCTAAGAGGAAGACAGATGAATAGAACTCGATTACTAGGTATTCAGGGTTGACAGTTCGAATAACTATAGCTATCTACCATCGGCTCAGCCGTACGAAATATATTAGAGAAATCGTTCCCGTCGGCACGCAATTCCGCGGCAAATGACATGGCTTTTCATTCGATACCAGAGCTCGAGAGCACTTGAGACACGTTCACCGACCTATTTAATTATTCCATATATAGATTTTTTTCCACTAGATGATAATTTTAATAGTACACTTAAAATGTAGGAAGATTCTTTATTCTAGAAAGGAATAAATCTACTGCTACGAATATAATTAAAAGGTGCAGACATTTTAAATAGTAGAAATTTTATGGCATAGCTCTTTCAAGGCAAGGGAATATCATAGGGTGGAAATGTTAATTAGTACAAGTAATTACTGGTTGAAATTTTACCGCATAGAAATATGAAAGCATAAGAAATATTAAATAATGGAAATATCAGGGCATGGGAATTACCATCTGCCGAAATTTTCAAGCGAAGGAATTTTTGAAGCGTTTAAACTTCAGGGGTGAAAATTACTAAACGGGATTTTTCAAAGCGTAATAAGTTAATTTTAGTAATAGGATAATTTTAACGGTATACTTGCAGATCCTACGAAAGTACTATATACCCGGTTCGACGATAATGAATGAGCCAATCCGCTATTACCTGAGGTTCTCCAGCAATTCTTTCACCAATCCTTGAGAAATGAATTGAGATTCGTCTATATAAAAATCTAGGTGCCCGTGGTATCCGTAACATCACCGACCCCGCCACGCTAGATCAGAATTTTCCTGATATTGGAAAATGACTTCGGATGAATTAATCTTTGCGGAAATATCTCAAGTCGCTAGTAGACTGATTACAATTTTTTCCCCTCAGGTAGCTGACTCCCTCGACGAAAGGAAATTAATGAATATCTCGATATACATATACATATGATATATCAAATCAACGAATTAAAATTCTAATCCGATTTCCACCTGCTTCAAAACGAACTTATCATCATTGATACCATAATAAGGACAAACACACACACCCGCATAGGAATTACTACGATTCAAAGTTCTTTCACTTTAAACGGGTCACTTTGTACCCGGTACAAAGAAAGTTGAAAGGTTAAAGACGTTCAGATCGCGTCGTGGATTACCGCGGAAAACGATCCTGGCAAAAAGGTCTAAGTTTTCTTAACGAATCACGCACGATTACACGGTGGCGTCCGGGACGGTTAACAACGCCCTTATCTGCGACCGCTATTGCGAAAATTTATCGGCAAAGCGCAGGGCTTCCGGCACGAATTTCCGAAGGTAGCTCACCTCATTCTGCGCCAGGTCTCGTAAGTAACTGCGCAAAAACACGCCTAATCTATTTTCCACGCTCACCGGTGTGCAACGAAACCGCAAGCCCACGATTTCTATCGTGTCTGTGGCAGATCTCACCAACTTTCACGGAACGATGGAATTGCTTGTCCTCGCCGAATCTGTTTTTACGTCGTTAACAACGGGCCCTTTTGTTTCAATGGTCCCCAATCCGAGGCAAATAAGAAGACCTCCGTCTCAACGAAGAAATTTCCATCTCCGCAAAACATTTAACTACATGTTAAACGGATGTTAGAATTAAACGGACGAGAGACAACGAGCTTCGATATTAGGGGCAGAAACGAGTACTTCTCAGCTTTTAGCGAAAATCAAAATTTAAAAGAAAATATAAACAGTTAATCAGTGAAATATATCTCGTCTTTTACTGTTGAACAACTTTTTGGTAAATTGCAAATTAGTGAACTACTGAAATTTGTCGGAAAGTATTTATTTCTATACGTAATCTTTACGAGAAAAATTGTAGTGAGATAACTCGATGAAAGTGTATTCTTGAGTGCCAGTTTGACAATAGTGTTTAATTAGGATAAGAGAATCTAGTGGATCACATCTGAACGTTTGTCGGCGAACCTGGTCCGATGTTGTGACAGACTACGTCTTCTATTGTGTTGGTGGCACGTCTCATCAAGGTTCGTGAAAGGATAGAATTGCTTATCCTCGCCGAATCTGTTTTTATGTCGTTAATAACGAGCTATTTTGTTTCTCTGCTTCCGTATGTAGGACATACAAGAACACATCTATTTAAATTGCATTCAAAATTGGTGGTTTAACACAACCAACGATACATGAAATGTTTAAATATTTATAAGAAAAATTCTTTAAATTAAACCGATTTAATTCTACATTTTCACGCCAGTTTGATAAGGTTGATTAATTAAGATGAGAGAATCTAATTAATAACATTTACGTGTTTATCGGAGAACCCGATCTGATATCACGATTTACAATTTCTATTGTGGCTGACACAACTCGCCAACTTTCGCCAAAGGATGGAATTGTTCGTTCTCGCCGAATCTGTTTTTACATCGTGAACAACGAGCCCTTTTGTTTCCCTGGTCCCAGATACAAGCGAAACGAGAAGACATGATTTATTAGGTTGAGAAATAAGTTCTTATCTATATGTATTATTGTTACATACAATATTATTTAGAGAAAGGTATAGAAAGTTAATCATTGAGATATTTACTGTCACTTTTCTTGCAGGGTATGAAGCAGTGAATTATAGATAGATTATCTCGCAACAAATGAACATACCTATCCATAGAAATTCGTCGTAAAAATCTTCATTCTACATCTAATAAATTACATTCAAAATGTGCACTCCTGTAAAAACAAGGGTTTACAGTGTGCTCAAATATGTGCAAAAAAAATAGTTTCCAATAACCTAGGTAAACCGTATGTCTTACCAACAGCACGGTAATAGTGTTTAATTAAGATGAGAGAATGCGATCGATACCATTTCTAAGTTTATCGATGAAACCGATTTAATATCGCCGCTGTAATTTCGATTCACCGTCAAAGGGAAGCTCTACGACGTAAGAATTAAAAGTCCCGGGGACGGAATACCGGTGGCATGCAAGCAACGATCGAATATCGATACTTTCACGATTAATTCCCATTACGAGCTTCCCTCTTCACGGCGGGCCGCTGCACTTCTTGAGATTTCCCATAAAGCATTGCGCAGAGCCCCCGGAAATCCGTTTGTCGAGTGTAGGTAGCACGAACTTACCTGCAGCTATCGTCGTTTCCAATATACTTAGTTATCACTTCCGCAATTCCCGCGGGCGAGCGGGTTGCTTCCCGGACAAGGGACTCGTATAGAGGTTTAAGCGACAAACCGAGAACCCCGGAATATCGTCGTGATGTTTCACTAACACAGACCTAACGTCCCTTCTGCACTATTAAACCATTTTTGCTTAGGATTTTTTTGCATGGAATTTATTGCGAGGCTTTTATCTTATTCGAATTTACTTATTTTTTTTGGGAAGCGATACATTGACATTTTTAGGATTTTTTTTTTCTGTCCACGGTTCGCTAGTCGTTTCTAATTAATTAACTAGCTACTGAAATGGTTGTCTCGAAGTGGACTTTGGAAAGAAAGTTCAATGTCCTGGGTGAGTTCGACACATCTGGAGAAGACGGAAGAAACTTTCTTTGCGGGGAAGTTAGATCAATCGGAGAACCATCTCTGACGTAGACTTGTCATTGTTCCCGACGTTGTCTAATACCGTCGAAAGAGATATGCGAAATTGACGGATGCAGTTGCGCAGATCTAACAGGAGAAATGTCGGAACAGAGAAATCTGCGTTTTAAAGTTGAAATTCAGTTGTTACCCTATCAATGGAAATAAAGGCAGACTTCCGTTTGCCGCGATTTTTTCATTAAAAAATCCAATTAGAGTCTGAAAATAATGGACGGTGTTATACCGAAATATCCACGTGGAATAAAAATAATCTGCCCAACAATTGTATCGATGTACTTCGCAATTGTAAATCGTATCAGTGATATTAACGAAGAATTATGCGAATATGATCAGAGGGTGCGTACAATGCGCCTAACCGTTTAGGCGTATGCATGAATGTATGTACATACGTAGACACAGAACTGTTACATAATTGCGAACTCCTCAGCACCGAAAGTTTCGTACCAAGTTGCAGGACATAATTTCGCTCGAAACAGATGTTGCACGTTACTGGAAATTACCCCTTGTCCTTCGTTAAATTAATTGTGGGATTGGCCCTATGCCAAGCAGAATAATAGTTCCCATTGGCTGCCCTGTAATCTTACGCTTCCTCTTTGGTTTTCTGAATATTAAATTTCTTACACCGTGTCGGTGTGCACGAGAATGAAATTCGTAACTGCCACAGTATTAAAATTCAATCTGCGAGATTTCGCGTAGCCGGCAGAATTTCCCGACCGTGTTCTTGAAACTGAAGCGGAATTCGTATGTCACCGCAAACACGCGAAACCTGGTTAAATTACGTACCGTAGAAAAATGAATATTCCGCCTTATAGAGTAATAGATACCGATTCGAAAACGGTAAAGTTAGATTAGATCAGGCCCCGGAGCACGCGGATTTCTACAAACGAGAAAAAGTTTTAGCCTATAATGGGAAATAGTATAATGTAGGAGGGGCTTAGTCGGTTCAAAGAAACTTTCGGTCTTTTACAATACATCGATACGAGGCAAGGGATAACGTGCGTATACCGTCAGATCTCAACCATGCTCGAACAATCTGCATCTACTCGACCATAGCTAAATGACCTTTTACTATAATTGGATGTCTCGCGCCAATTCCCGTTTCTCTTCGTTAGAATTTACCGTCGACGGTCTCTACGTCGTCCCCACTTTGTCTCGCCAACAATGTCTCCCATAAAAATTCGGACGTCTGCGATTTCGTATCATCCTATTACAGAATATATCGATCAATAGGATATTTTTGTGTGACATTTACTGAAACACTTCATATTGAATTCTTCTAATATTTTGATTTCTCGATAATGCAATCGAATTCTCGAAATGTACCGTTTAAAGTGTACGTTTTAAAATTTAGAATGTTATTTTCAAAGCAACTCTGAAACGTACGTTTCATAATGCACGTCCCGTTCTACAAATGCAGCAAATTTCTCAGGATTTCTTTGATTCGTCGACAAGCTTCGCGTTTTCAAACATATGTATGAGAAATTACTGATTTTTGGAAGAGTTCCGATGAAAATCGTACGTTTTAATCGTACGCTTGAGATTCTTCTGTCAAGACGACGTAAAAAGTAAAGTGTTTCAGCTAATATTACAAAAAAGTTTCTCCTAATCCGTACACTCTCTAAAAAGTTGTAATAAAATTTGTTTCCAAATATTTATGAGATATCTATGTCAATTTTTCTGTCCGTAGAATTCATTTGACGTCAGTGGTAAAAAAATGAACGGCAAAAACAAATTTTATAGAAACAGAAACAAATTTTAGACTAACACAGTGGCACACGCGTGCATAACTTTCGCCGATAACGTCGAAGGTAAGACGAGTAAGAGTGCCTTTTGACAATTCGTAATAAGTAAAGTTCGAAAGCACTTTCATGCAAAGCAGACGCCATTGCCTTTCAGCACTTTTCCAGTTCCCAAGTATCATAATTACGCCTGCGATCATTTATGAGAAAGTTTACAAAGCACAGAGTCCTTACTACGAAGTATATTTGAATTCTTCGGCCCGTCGCGGCGTCCTCGATAGAAACATAGAAACAAATGTCTCGCTTTCCGTTATGCTAACTGCAAATTGTATCCAGCATGCGAAAGTAAAACGGGAGATAACGAATTAGAGTGGAGGACACAATAAAAACGTACGTTCGTTGTATGCCACTTCATAGAAGTCGCAGTAAACTGACTGACAGTTTCACCCCTTCTAAATTGAATCCCACCAATCAAAAGGACGCCTGCCCCATATTGTCACCTAACTAATAACCCTAAAAAATTACATAAAAATCCGGCACGGATACCTCGTTATGTTTCCCAGTAAGTGATATAAACCGGCAATAGTCGGCCGATAAAAAATATACTTGAAAATTACCCTCCCCTAACGAATCGCTGCGTAATTAACACACAATCTACTCAGTTATTCCTTGGCCGCCCTAAACTCGTTCCACCCCTAAAAATAAACGACTTCACAGTCAGCCGGTCAAACATCCCCATCGAGACAATAACGAAAATCCCACGGAGGACCTTCGAATCTCCCACCGTCCGGTATTTTTTTATTAAGAAAAATATGATCGACGATTCGAAACTGTCACTCTGGAACGAACAAGAGACGAAGGAGAACGGTGAAAACTGGGCTTGTAGGGAATGGGGGAGAAAGAAGAGAAAGGTAGGGTGGTGGGAAGAGAGAGAGAGTGGAAGAGGGAGGGGGGGGGAGGTTGGGGAGGGTTGATACGTTTGAGGAGGGTAGTGTTGATGCAGTCGCAGAGCCAGTCAGTGGCTGCTACGGCTCAGAGCCGCGCGCGCGTGCTCTCTCTTTGAAGCAGCTTCACGATGTCGGGAAATCGTCGAAACATGACAGAAAACCAACGCCGATCTGAAATCAATTGAACGCCGAAATACATTGAAACATCCCCCGAACGACTACGCGAAGAACGAGTTAAAATTCATCGTGAATGGAAGTATAAAGAGCGGATTTCGGGATCGCGTGTTTTTTTTTTTTGACCTCGTTGTAAAATTGTTTTTTCTTAATGTAAATTTGGTGACACGGTTATTATATTGTAGAGCGGTTCGGTGGTTTTTGATCGGATTCTATGCTGCTGGATAAACGTAAGTCGGGACCTAGGTCCCAGATTTGATGTTTGAAGTCGAGATCATGTTGCATTGGTATTGAGAATCAGTGTGGTCAAGGAAATTGTATAAGAAGAATCAAACAGGTGGACGAAAAATGAAAGAGTTTGGGCTCCGCGTTTAGTGAGAGAACGTTTGTGTTTTCTATTTATTATAGTCGTGATAGAAACTCGTTATTATGTACACTGTAGTATGAGCGGGATGAGCGTGAATGGTTTTTGCTGGGAAAGTTTGTCGAGAGGACTGTGAAATAGAATTTTTTTTTTACTTCGGGGGTTACGGAAATATATGTGTAATCGTTCGATCCATTCGTTACCTAAAAAAAGGATGGTGCAAAATTAAATTAAAATGTGTCGACCGAGAATAATAGGTGTTCATTTTTAAAAGCTGCACTTTTTATGGCCACCTTTTACAAGGGACGTTTCGGTAGAATGTATTTTGTAAAGCTGCCTTTTGAAAGTGACAGCTTGAATAGTAACCATTTTATATTTCACGTGAAAAATCGATAGTGATTGACGGACCTGGTATAAAAACCATTAAACTTAATAAATAGTTATCATTTGTCTATCGAATATTCGCGAAACATTGGTCTTTAATCGGAACGTTAACAGAATGTCAAAGGATTTCGGTCCGTTGGCGGATTTACAGAACAAATTAATATCACAGTAACTGGGATAACTCGTCGTTAATTTAAACAATTAACCCTACCGTTTCACAGCGTGAACAAAAAATATACTTTACGCCCGTGTAATTCGCAACGCGCTTTGACACACGAGTTAATGAATTTCCAGCAAGCGTTCAGCCCCGCGGTTCGTAATGTTTAGAAAATAATTCGATCGTTCCGGCAATAAAATCGAAGTGGTTAGTCTTGAAGATTTAAAAAGAAAATATGTTAATTAAGGATTAAAATAATTACTAGATTTGCCGCGGGAAAAGTAGGATTCGCAGCATTTATACTTTGTACTACTCGTAATTAATGTTTTTTTGAAAGGTTTCCAACGTACGCACAAAGACCTTTCCTCAAAATCCTACTGTCGGTGATCCGAAAGATATACACGTTATTTCTTTTGACAATTTCAGAAGTAGAAAAAAAACAGGATTAAAAACTGTTGCTGAAATTCTAGAGTTTACAATGGAAACGATATTTCACACGCGGACCTCGACTTCCTGCCATTTTGCATTTGATACAGTCAACACTCGAAAATTATCGACGCGAAACATTATTTTCATTGCCATCCTTCACTTTGCATATTCATCTATTTGTTGTACGATTGAGAATAACGGACTTTCGTGTTCAATGGAAATTCATGATGAATTTTAAAAGTGGAATTGGATCAATGGATTTTCCGCTAGCGGATTTTTAAATATTGTAAAAAAAACAGCACTTTTTGCTTTTACAATCGTCAGATATAATATTTTTTCGTTTCTATTCCACACGACGATAAGTAATCAATTTTATCAAGTAAGTAGAATGTGTAATCTACTTTTGAAAGTACGTTTAAATAATTGCTTTTTTTTTGTATCTAGAAAATGTGATTATTTTAAAATGCAAATTAAATATTCTACCGTTGGTTTTCATTTCGATACGTGAGAGCACATTGAATTCTACCCGGGGCAGTTCGTGTTCGGAAAAATGGTAAACAGATTGAATTAAATTTCATGCGGAACAATATTCGGAGTTCATTCAAATTTAGTTATTGGATACTTATATTTGTGAATTATTTGCGACGTCGAAGATTTTCTAAACAATGTTCGTTGAAAAGTTGGAAATCCTGCGAGTAAAAACAAACAAGGAACGTTCCTTTAAAAATCAGCAAAGATCCATTTGTGTTTACTACGAGAACCTAACGCAGTAGAATAATAAATGGCACGTTGAATTGGAACGCCGGAAAAATATCAACCAACAGTGTTTTCTGCCGCTTTCGTTTATTCGACTCGATTTTGCATAATTAGTCGGTTTATCGCGTTGCAATACTGTCCACTCGGATCTGCGAATGCATCGATCAGAGATAAAATACACAAATATTTATTATTCCCTGTGCGAAACTGACCACTCAAATACAGCCACTAATTAATTGACATCATTAAAACTTTGACCGTTAATATTTTCCCAACAATGAAAGTCGAGGGATCGGCAAAGCGGACTGGTGCGTATTGAAAGACCAGTTTCACATAGAATATAGTGTAAACAGCTATTCAATAGATTTTCAAATGCTCGTTCCAGTACTATTTAACTATTGCGGTGCGATTAAACGAAACAAAAATCTAAAGCGACTGAAATAACATACGAGTAACAGCGTTGTATTGAAACTTGACAAAATTCGATAATTGTGTTAACCGTATTTAATAAAGTCGAGACTCTATTCCCAGTAATATACACACAGTACGTATACATATAAACCCAATAAAACGATAAAAAAAATAACATACTTTGATAACACATTGGTACTTATAATTTTATAATTGATACTTTACAAAATTAGCAATAATATTGCGCCGTAAAAAAATTCGTTGGAAAGAAAACAGCCTGAGTATATTCGAATTCACAAAAACCTCGAGAAAATTTGCAAATCCAGGCTGATTAAATGGTATTTTATATTAAATGTCGGTTCGTAGATGGAAGCAGTGGGAAGCGACCACACTCGATTGTATAGAAACATTATTAACGATTACCGGCTGCCAGAATTCCATTTATTTTCACCCCTTTCTCTCTCCGGTTCGCTGACGGATGACGGTGGAAAACAAATAGTATTTACGTATAAGAAATCATCGCCATATCCGGACAATTATATCCAACGCGTCACCGCAGCGAGTTGTTTCAAATTATCTGATACGTGTACATACAAAAAGCTCTATTAATAATAGCCGTTGGTTTTTTTGCCCGCCCTCTCTTTGTTTCCTTTCATTTCTCTGTCTGCCCTCCGTCATGACATGTCAAAAGGCAGAGGGAAGGAAAAAGAAAAACTTACAGGAAAAACTGTTAATGAGCTTCTTAACGTTAAAAAGCTGTTAATGAGAACGCTAAAATTTCTTCGATAGTACCAAAAATTAATTGTCAATCGTAAAGAAAAAAATGGCCGCTTTATTAAGAATCAATTTTAATTGCCGCATATTTCTCCATATTTCGTTGTAATTTAGAAAAGTAATATATCAAATTAAATTTGAAATTTCTTACTACACTTTACCAAATTACGACTAGTAAATAATAGATTGAAATGAAAAAATAAATATTAAATCACGACGAATAATTAAATGACAAATTAACATTTTTATTTGCTTCATAAAATTTAGTAAATTCGTGTAATAAAAATTGTAATATGCATTTTTAAATTAAATAAATGTAAATAATTCAAATTTGTATTTATAGCTTTAAAATTTAGGTCTCTCATTAACTGCATTTTACTGAATTTCAAGGAGAAATAGAGAATACTTCAATTTATTTGGTAATTATAAATGACAAATAAATTTAAAAATTATTAACAGCGAATTCAAATTTGTATTTATTACTTCGCTGTTAATAATTTTTAAATTTATTTGTCATTTATAATTACCAAATAAATTGAAGTATTCTCTATTTCTCCTTGAAATTCAGTAAAATGAAGTTAATGAGAGACCTAAATTTTCTACATCCCGTATAATTAATTTTACGATTAAATGAGTCACACTTTGCACTACGTGTTAGAGGTATTTACGACGCGAAACTTCCTCTATGGGTATATTCCTATTATTTATCGGTTAACACGTTTAGTGTCTGTACCGGGTAGGATCCCATTTCAGAATTATAGTACTCGTCTGGTTTATATCACGAGAATAGACTACCAACCCAGAAAGGGCAGCTGGTTTCACGCATGCCGATAATTCCCGTAGAATGTTTGACCATTTCCTACGAAAGGAAATTGTTTTATAATCTACGAATTCCGAGGCTCGTGGCATTAGGAATGCAAGATGATAAAGGTAGAACATTTCTCGCTGAACCTCGCGGAAAGAATGTTTGTGAGAGGAATGAAATACCGACGTACCTTAAAAATCGTCCCTTTTTTTGTCTTCCCAACGAATGTCGCTGTTTGGGAGCATAAATCTACCCCTTTGTTCCGCGAAAGTATGAGAGTTATTCACCTGGTTCGTATCTATCTACATTTTATATGATCATTACGAGGGCATCAAAATTTCGTAATAACTCGCGTTGCACCATACATTAATAACAAGTGACTAATGAGACTTATCTACTTCCGTCAAATAAATCCGCGAACTTTCTTTACCAGCAAAGTGGCATAGTTGCAAAAGAAACTTGTTAAAACTTACAACCTGCATAACTTCCCCATTCAAGTGTTCTCCCATGTTGGCCGTCAAACATAGTTGAAGTAACCGTCGCACGTAAAGGGTTAAATATAGATCAAGCGTGTACTTCGTATCGATTCGAGTGAAGTTCCCAGACAATCCTTGTATCGCACGTGGTGTTCTCTACATTGTGTGAGTCTGTATGTATGTGTGTGTGCGTTTGTGTGTGTCAAAACGTCTCTATACACGGCGTGCAACAGGTACACGGCGTTACATCGCGGCTCGTTATGGTGGTCGGTCACGCTTGGGAATTTTAAAAACCATTCGAAATCCCCGCGGATGAAAAAAAAAAGGAAAACACACGCGCGAACCCGACGGGGCACGGTTTTCCCTCGTGAAAATGGAAAGTTTGCCTCACGCAACAGGTTCTCGCCTCGCCATAAATTACCGCGGCGTGCACACGCCAATGTGAAACACAGGGAAGATGTAAATAGACCGGTGGAAACTAGGTACGGCGATGGGTGGATTTCATCCAGCGGATTCGAACCGAGTCGGACATGTCAAAGTTTTTAATTAGTTCAGACGGAAGTCGTTATCGATGCGCGATGCGACGGCCAAACTGCATCGCGCGCGCGGTAGCCAAGCAATTTAAACTTACGACGTGCTGGTACCAGCTGCTCTATATTTCTGAAGTTCCGTTAAGGTAGGCTAAGATTATCCAATCAAAGAATTCCAATAGTTTCACGACGTTCCGTGCCCTTTGTAATCCGCAGTTTGATCGCTCCGATATGTGGCTATGCGGAACAAAGGGCCGCGGAGTAATTGTTTTACGAAAATACGGCTATTGTTGAGGTAACCGATTATGGTTACGAGCAGATCCGCTGGAGAATGTAGCCTTTGTACGAGCTTGATTATTGCGGGAAAAGAAAGTGTAATTCTGGGCAAGATAAGTTCCGATTCGACCGATATTACATTGATCGTCGATCGATTACCACTATTTCGATAGATTCTACTTGAACGAAAGAGAAAAAAAAGGATCTTTCTAAACGTGGACGGAGCTATTTATATCGCTGGGCGAGTAAATGAGGTAATAAGTAATAAGTTTTGAAACGTACAATAGTATTTACCGAGTTGGTAGCTGAATTATTTAAACCTTTGAGCTGTCGGGGCTTAATAGTAAATTACATTTGACAAATACCAAAATCAATACGTTTAAAATCAAATTTAATAGCAATCAATTTCACCATACATATTCTATTTGTTCGGTATTGTGGAAAGTCCGCGGTATTGATTTCAGCATAATACGCAGCTTTAAATGACGATTGAACCTCCTCCTGGTCTGATCGTTTCATATCGATTCGTGATTACAAACGCCTTTTGATATCACGTACAAATAATAGAGCGCACTCCACGAAATCGTTACTCACAGACGGAGCGTTGAACGGTCCTTGAAATTTCGCGGTAGAAACGCCAGAGAATGATTTTCAATCTAAGTGCCGGTTGCGCCGCGTGCATTGTGAAAACTGCTAAAAAATTTCTGAACAATAATGTCGACCGTAATAACGCCGAGACACTCCGCGGAACGTGACACCGAGAAAAAACAACGTCCTAAATAATAAAACAAAGCCGGAAGCCTCTGCATGTGGACACGAATGCCAAGCAACAATGCATTCAAAGAGTTGCATGAAAAAGAGAAAGAAACACTCACCGCTATGCGCCGGATCGCGGAAAAGAGTTTGCCGTTGTTGTACGAAACGAGTCAGTCCTCTTGTTATCTAAACCAGCACCGAGTCCACTTGAAATTTCGCGCAAAAAACGAGATGCGATCGAAAATTTTAAAGATAATCGTCATTCTGCATTTTTCAACGTGTGACGAATGAAACGAACGATTATCTATCGGTTTTTCTCGATACGCGAGAAACCCCCGTGCATTTAACGACTCAGGGTACTCTAGAAACTATCTTTCTCACTTCCAACGAACTATCTAACTTCGTAGAATCCCATCGAACCCCATTACGACCAGTTGTCAGTTCCACCCCGATCGAAGATACACGTCACGTACGTGGCGGAAAATTGCATCGGGACAACGGCGTTCGTAATAACACAAACTTGAAAAATAATCTCCCCGTAGACATCGACGCGTGAACGATCAACCTCGCGAAACATCCAAACGGCGAAAGATTCTTAACGGAACTTCGTTAGAAAATCCAGCAAGTGAATCACGACGATCAACAACACTTCGTCGACTTTCCTCAACGTTCATCCAATCCACGAACGGATAGAACCACGTACTAAACGCTGTCGTAAAAATCTCGTCAAATCTTCGGTATATCACCGCCAACTATGACGTCATGAAGTTTCTGCTACTCGCGCTGATCGGTTGCGTTTGCTCGGGCGATCACAGGCCGGGCAACGAATGGACACCGGGATACCATGAGGATCGACACGACGACGATGAACCGGTCGACTGGAAGAAGTATCTAACCTTCGGTCTGAACCTGGAGTCCCTTTATGCCCATGGTCGCGATGATCCGTCGCTCTCGCCATATCCAAGCAGATTCCGTTTCGAGAATCCGGAGACCCATCACCCGATTAGACACGGCAGACGTCAGTTTCGATCCATGGACACGAATGCACACGTTCAGGTCACGTGGCCCGTGAAGAAGGAGGCGGTTGTCGAGGGTGACCTCGTCCTGGGTGGCCTAATGATGGTGCACGCGAGAGAGGACACGGTCACTTGCGGCCCCGTAATGCCACAGGGCGGCGTTCAGGCTCTGGAGGCCATGCTCTACACTTTGGATAAGCTCAACGAAGGTGGCGGCATTATACCGGACGTCAAGATCGGCGCCCATATACTGGACGACTGCGATAAGGACACGTACGGGCTTGAGATGGCGGTGGACTTCATAAAAGGTGAGTGGTCTACCTATTGAGATTTGAAGGTGGTACAGGAATTTTTATGTATTTTTGAAAGCACATTTGTGAGGGGACGGTTCCCAATTTGGTACGTTTGTTGTATTTTATGTATCACACGTGGAATAAGATCTATTGGACGAGATAGGGGTGGTTCCTATGTTCATTTTTTGTGAGGTATTGTAAAGATGATTTAGTGATTAGTAACTTATCAAGAAAGGGGTGACAGCTCGTAGAAAACGAAGGTGAATATATATATTCGCGATGAATTTTTTGTATTTGTTTTTAAGTAGAATTTTTATTTTGTGTTAAAATCAGGGAGAACTTATTTCGACGTTTAATATGTTTCCAGATTTTGTAATGAGATTTGAGAATACAAAAGAAAATGTAGTTCGTGAATGAAATTAAATGACTTTGTATTCCTTTTTATTCTTAATACCATGTTAACTTACTATCTGCTTCACTGTACTACTATCAACACATTTTTGCATAATAACTTGCACTCGATTTATAAATCACGTAGATATCTTACTAAGTTCGAAATGACATATTTCTACTCCAAATTTGTAATATACATCTCCACTTTATAATCAGCTGTTTGATCAACGAATACAAAATATAAAAATGTCGAAATAATTAACTATTCTCTTTCTATCTCGCAAGAACAGACTTGGCATTACGAAATGTCTGATAAAGGTTTTAGCGTGTTAAAAGATCACGGATTCGTGAATGGTATCGAGATGATCTTCTATTGTGAATGGAAATCGAGCTGTAAGCAAAGCCGGTGTAGTCCCTGGTTATTTTAATACGAAAAAAATATCCAATGATGTCGTAACGTTTAACAGGAAAACGATTTCCTTGAATCGTTACCCCAGTTACTTGCTCGGGCAATAACAATAACCAGGCAACAAACATGAAAGGAATCCGCAAGTAACTGCATTGCGCACATCGGCAGCTTTTTCTTTCGAACATATTCTTCACAATTATTATCGTCATCAGTGCCGCATTCTCTGCGACATGTCGCCTCACCTTTGACGGCGGTCCGACGTCTTTGATCGATAAATCGAAACAAAAGGTCGGAGGTCAAAGAGCATCAAGAACGTAGAATTCCCTCGAGAAAATATGTTGCCGTCGTTTTGTATAGAAAACTCGAGTAAACTGTTCGTGGAACAAGCGCGAAAAAAGAAGAAAATAAATATTCAAGAAAAATATAACGTATCCATAAATATCATAGGGAATCAAAGTTTTTTTTTCACAGAGGACCTAGATAAAACATGCACAATACGTATAGAAATGAAATACATATAATTTCGCTCGAATATATTTGAAACTGTTGACCCACATAGAGAACCTTCAAAGAGATAATGAAGAGACTTTCCAACGAAATTAATCAAATAATAGATTTTAATTGTTTTCACGCGAATCGTCTGCGAGGTATGTGGAAAGCTTCTTTGTTAGACCGTGAGGAACTGAATACATCTATACTATTATATGTATAGTGATATACATTATGCATGTGGTCAAAGGCCGTCCTGAATGGAAATCGAAAATTCGGTTAATATGCGTAAGGGACGGATTGCCGTGACATGCGAGAATTACCTGATAGTGACACAGTATTGGTGTTCGTGTTCCAATAGCGACGACTATAATTTATTTAACGAATCTCGAATTCCGAGGATTTAACGAACGACGATCATTCTTCATTACTGTATAAACGGTGGCACACAAAATTGTCTATAATTCCACGATAAACGCTTACTCAAAAAAAAAGAAACGAAACGTGCACTTTCTGAAAGGAAGCGTGCATTTATCACAGCAAAAAATTTGTCTGGTTTTTTATGCACAATGTTTTAACGTTTTGCAAAAACGGTAGACGTCACTTGCAAACGAACGTGTGTATTTATACACGATGTAATTAAAATTCTAGAATGTCAGAATTACGAAATAGTGAAAGAACACGACAAAAGGAAACATTTTACATTCTTTCCTTTTTTTTCTACTTTCGACCCAGTTATTCCCTCATGGGAATATCAAGCGAATGTCCATTGATAAATACGACGTCAGGTTCTAATGACGTCGTCCCGTCGCCGCTATTAGCATGGCATAATTTGCTCAAGGGGAAGGTTCATATTAGTATATCCTTGAAATGTAATGTTACGGTTCTTTGTTCGTTTACCGTCTAAACGAGTGTGGCTCGTCATATGAATATTCCGGTTATTCGTAACGTTGGTCTTGGCATGCCGGCCAAATTACTTCACTGCAGATCCTGAATATTTAATCGGTACCTTGTACAAACACGTAATGCAATTCTTTTAAAATTTCTCACCTCGGACGAATTAAAATAAAAGTGCAAGACTCTCGACGTGTGTAACGTTCCGGGTGACATTCTGCCAGTGAAAAATCTCTCTCTCTCTTTCTCTGTCTCTATTCTTCTGGTGCAAACTAATAACATTATACCACTTTTATTAATTCACTTTAATTAAATCCACTATTTACGAATAAGTGAATCAGGAAGTGAAATTAATTAATTAGTACAAAGTAGAATTTCTTCGATCAGTTCAATTTTAGTTGCAAAGGGACGTAGAATTAAAAATGATTGCACGTGCCTCTTTGTCGAAAGTTTCGCAAGTTTTCGCAGCACGGCATGCGCGGCAGATATACCGGAAAATTACACTAAAATCTGACGTTGAATGCGATATTTCACTCTGGTTCAAGATCCACTGGTGATCCATTCTAAATTTTCATTCGTTGCACTCCGTTCTTTCCGTTAATGCTCTCTTCGTTTCGACCATTCGAAATTCTGCATCCCCCGTTTTAACCCTCTAAATGGGACTTCCACTTTAATGCTTCAAAAAGAATTAGAAGATGTTCTCTGAAATAAAGCGATAGCTCTAATGCTCCAAAATCTACGTATCGTAGATTTTTCGTCCCGTGATTTCACTCCAGCAGCGCCGTTTCAGGGTTGTAATTTTCATTTTAAATTCGTACCACTTCTCATTGTAATTCTACATTATCCGGCTGTCTCTGGAAAAAAATAGACGAATTCTCCGCGTGAAAAATTGCAAAGATCTCCACGGCTCATTGCCCGCAGCCATCTTTATTCCTATCGTTTCCTATCGAACTATCGTTTATCAGACACTCGTTCGTCCGATTTATCCGAATTCGCGAATTTCCATGGAAATCCGATAATTTTATGAACCACTGTATATCAAGGAGAACGCGACACGCCAATTAAGAGATAGTCGGTTAAACGACTGGCGGATAAACAAGTGACTGATAATTGGAGCCATTTTGTGTTTTGTACGCGCCGATACGCGTCCGATACAAAAAATATCGCGGCGGAAGTTGGAAAACCGCCAAACGCTGCGTCATATCCTTCTGAGATTCGCGGCAGCTACGATAAATTGCGATTAATCACCGTTTTACCATTTCACGCCAGGGGTGGGGGTGATCCATTAAAATTCTCGGCACACTAGTCCGATAGTTATATATGTCACCATATATCTTGAAAGATTCACTATTCCCCGCAGAAAATTTCGATCGACGCTCGGAATACGTTCGATAAAACGAATCTATTACACTGTACGTTATCTTGATAAATAACTCGATCAGAATTCAGGATAATCGGCCACGGTGGATCCATAAATCAAAGACAACGATTACTCGCGACAGGTCTGAAAATCTGATAATAGTTTCACTATAAAAATCTCCGTGTTGGTTAAAGTGAGTAATAGTCGCCGTCGATTCGATATTATAAATGTACGTTTTGTGCGGCATCGCGGAATAAAACATCACGGCGGAATGAAAATACTATCATTTTAAAAAGCGATCGATTTTTAAGCAACCGCAGTTAGTCTGGTGAATAATTAAATTTCAATTCCGTTATTAATGAAGAATTTATACACCGAAGAGAAAAACGACGAGGCAAAGATATCGCGGATTACTGCGAAATACTGGATTTCATCGATCCATCCAACGGGGTACTTTTTATAACAAAAATTTTATTGAACTTCAAGTTGGTTATTCTATCGACGTGTCAGACACCGCGGGATATAGGATCAGCGAGCGTAGTTTTTAATAAGAATCTCCGGGTACGTCCGCGAGATCCGCGAAACTTTACGGGAATTTGCCGTTTCCTTTTCTCCGATTCGTTCCGCGTTCGAAGCGATCGTCTCCGACGAACCTATCAATTTTCTACGAAAAACCTTCCCCTGTGGATGAAACTATAATCCGTCGTTCAACTTCGGCATAATGGGAACAGGAACTCGCGGAGGTATTATTTCAACTTTGATTCCTCACATTTCAATATCGCCGGCATTCTCGAAACTTTCCGTCCGTCGTATCCCGTCCGGAAAGACCGGACAAATATCCACGTCATTGGATAATTCAATCAGGCCGCGACGGAAAGACTCTGTCAGCCGGTAAAATTAGCCAGGACGTGGGGAGGAGAGTGAAAACTTGGAATGCGAAAGTTACTTCGACGAACCGCTGCAAAGGGTTAATTTAATATCAGCCGGCGCGGCATGCGGAATATTCAAGAGGGTCTGTAACATGCCTCCAGTCGTTTTCCCATACACATACACACACACACACACACACGGACGTACCAGACCGCGGCTAGTTTACAGCACCCAAACACAGTCGGTGAAAGTGATAAATTCCACGTTACAGTGGCGCCTGTACGTACCTGCAGGCCACGTGTTGCAAGGAGAGGGGGCGTGACATATTTCCGACAGCTCTGCACGTGTCGTTTGTTCCGTTTCCGCGCGAGGAAATCTTCCGAAGAGTTTAATGAAACCCGTTTAGCACCTGGGACGAGGAGGCGAGCGCGATATAAATAGAAATTTCATTCACCGGGAAATTAATTCCGGTGGCACAATAAAATCCAAGAAATTACGACGATGAAATTTTCAGTCGTACGGTAAATCGAAAAGATTCCCAGATAGGGCGGAACATTCATGGTGTTGTACTACGCGCGTGTAACATACGTGCCGGGCTATTTTCCGACCTCCGTCACTGTAGATCCTCCGAGACAAATAAGTAGAGGAAGTAAAGATAGGACCGGAATTGGCCGCCTCTGCTGCGAGACAAGGGAAAGACTTTATTGCTCGTTATTTTTTTTTTCTAAAACAAGAAAAAGAAGTTAAACCCTCTACGTTGTGATAGCTGATTACTTTCCTTCAATTTCGTGAAACTTTGGTCACTGAAGTCTAATTACATTAGCTGTATCAAGACACACCAACCAAATATTGTTCCACCAAATGTATTTTTATTATATTATTAAAAACTGTGAGAAATTCGTGATTTTATTTCATATAAACAAGCGCAGATTAATCAATTTGCCGTTTTCCAAATGAAATTAACAAACTTTCAGATTTTTCATTAAACTAATTAAAATCTGTATACTATTAATTATATTTCTATCACTGCGCGCAATGAATTTCCAACATTTTGAATATTTCAGCCAACTGTCATTTAACTTTTCGACGTGACTTTAATCAGGTATAGATGTTTGAAAAAAAGTTATGAATCCATGAAGAAACCAAAGCCGCGGTATGACGAATGGGGTGCAGATAAGCCGTTTGCGGAAGGTGCATGCAACGTAGACAGATGCCCGTTGCTAACGTCTGAATATAGTGGGTCGACCTGACGTTTGTCGTGGACAATGGTCTCGCAGCCCGTGACGGCACTAACGACCATCAACGTGGGAGTTACGGTGCCTTGAGTGGGCGACAGGAACTTTGAAGCGAGCCATTATCCTGCTAGACTGAGCTTTAACCCCGTACGTGGGTATGTGTTAGGTTCAAACATATGCTAGAATTTTTTTTTTTTTAATAAACATTTTTCCATATTAACATAATTATTATGTTAATTTTGATTTAGAATTTCTGTAAACGATCGTATAGTATTTCACTGTGTACTTTATTAATAACAGGTTCGGATTGATAAGATTTTTTAATGTCCAAAAGTTAATTAGAACTGAATTATATCATTAAAAATAGAAATAAAGAATGACAGAAATTGTTACAAATCTGCGTTATCAATTATACTTATCCTATGAATTACATGTTAATTTTTTTCTTTTTCCTCTAGATTAGTGCAACATGATTTTTTATTTTTTATTGATATTTCAGGTTCTACACTCAAAAAATATAGTGCCAAGTAGAAAAATCAAGCATTTCCGTCTTATTCTGGTTTTTGAGTTGTTTACGGCTTCAACGATTTTAACTTTAGGGCATATATTCGAATAGTCGA
This sequence comes from Mimumesa dahlbomi, assembly GCA_917499265.3. Lineage (NCBI taxonomy): Eukaryota > Metazoa > Arthropoda > Insecta > Hymenoptera > Crabronidae > Mimumesa > Mimumesa dahlbomi. The sequence continues at coordinate 9,771,965 of OU824124.1, forward strand.
AAAAAAGTTCTGTCGACAATTTTAATGACAACGAATTGCAAAATTGCAGACTAATTGAGTTCTGTCGGAAAAGGATCGAAATACCGGTTTGCAAATAACGGAACAGAATACGTTATTGACTGGTTTGTCAATATCCCTCGCTGAAAATAATCTATTTTAAAAAGTTAAGTTATAATACTGCAAAGTTATGTTACAACGTAATAACAGAAAAGAAAAGTTTGCGGTCTCGCATCGGAGATTTCATCGAATCACTTCGGAAAATTTCATACGAAAAGTTTGACGTTTTATCTCTCAAGAAAATTAGGAAAAAACGCATAATAGATTTTAAAAAATGTAGGAAGAAGACAAGGGAAAGGAAGGATTAGATTTAATAGAACTAAGATTATTTAAATATAACAAAATTCAAAAGGATATAAAAAGACAAGAATGTCAAAAAGAAAGAAAATAAGGAAACGTGAAATACGTCGAGATAAAATGTTCCGGACGCAGAACATGCGGATAAGAAAGAGAATGTTTACGAATGTTCGGTATGAAAACTTTTAGGTCAGTATGAGGCAAAAACACGCCATTCAACGCATAGACATTACGCGGTTTTGACTGATCGCCACTTTGTGCAGTTTACAATAAGAATGAAAAATGTTTGAATGGTAAATAAAAATTGGTTCGTCATTCAGGGCACTAGAAAGGAAACTTGTGCAAGCAATTTAAATGTATTACATTAAGTAATTGTTTGTAAAAATATTTCTATTTAATTAAGCAATATTTATTTACTCCACCTATTTTTTTATTACTGTAACATATATATAAAAAATTTGTTAACAGTATTCATAATAGCAAAACTTATGGTCCAACTGTTATTCATCTAAAAAATTCTCTCGTTAACATGGACATTATTTAGAATAACGCTAATGCTTTGCGATTTTGCTGGTTTTTAGAGTCATCTTACTCGTTAGATCTTTCACGATAATGTGAAACATAATGAAGTTTGCATTTACTTAACGTTATACAAAAATAAAACAATTTCTTGTACTTCCTCAGCGCCTATAATATAACAATTAAGATGTTAATTATGCATCACTCTAATATTTTTCTGCACTAACTAACATTCTTTTCAAAGGCAAGTCAAATTCTATCTTAACCATCATACGTGTGACCAAATTAGTAAATATTCTGTTTTTGGAATAAATCGAGTTTTAATTTATAACAGTTATTTCTATTCTTCCCACTTATGCTTTGCATTAATTTGTAAGTTACGCTGAGATCGAGTGACCTTGAAAATGACTTCACAGAAGTGAAATTGTGCTTACTCCTATGCTATCATATGATAAAAGTAAAAAAATCCACTATCCAGATCGGGAAACGGTAAATAAAATCGTCTTCAAACCGCCTATCATGCTAAAACTATCGCGACTCATCGCAGTTGATATAGAAATACCACATAACAATTCTACAATAAATACAAAACAAAAAGAAAAGTACTATACTCAATTAATCATTTATACATATATTATATTTGAATAAAAGTCACAATAGGCTTCGGAAAAAAATCTTGAAAACAAGGAACAATTGTCAGAAATGAAAAACCAATTATTTTGACCACCTGGTGGATTTCCTGTTGACCAAGTTCCTCTTCAGTTAAATTCCTCCAAAACCGAAACCGCAACAAATGCAACTCGAAACTTGGCGTGCGAAATATTCAGACTGTATTAAATGCGTGGCGAATGAGATCCTCTGATATCGAAATGTATTCGACTGAATTGTATCGGTTTAATAGCGTCTTTAATAGATTCGTCAGTGCAGCGTAGAACTGGGTCTGCAAAGTTGCCACTCGCATATTCGCGAGCTGCAGTTTGGACTTCCAAAGACTTTCAGCGAAGTAGAAACTTCGAGACGATGAAATATCCAAACGTCGAAATTTCCGACCGCAAAACTACCAAGGTGTAGAAATGTAGTTTATCATTTACAGATTTCACTATTTCCAGTGAATCATTGAAAGATAGAGCGGAAAAGCAGCGAACTTAAATGAAATGAATTTCCTCGGAGAATTACGTGTTCTTCTCCTTGTGGATTTTATTTTTTCCCTCTGACTCCGGAGGACTGTCCTTGTACTCGCTACAAGTAGAGCGCTCAGATGATAAAGAGAAAAGCTACAAAGACTTATTACGACGATGGAAAAGTTTAATGAAAATTTATAAACTTCAAACAGAATTTGACTCGCCACTTAACGGGGAATGCTACACTTCGATAATTTCGCTAACTTCCGTCGACGGTTCGATCGGAATGTTCGAACTATCGCGATGGATCTGATATCACGAATATGTTATGTAAACTCCGACGCGAGTTACCATAGCAACCGGAGATCGTCAGCTAGTACGGAACCCTTTACAGACGCGTAGACGTATCTACGTAACGGGACGCGAAACTTCCAAACTTTCGCCGACAGTTCCGCGCACGAGTTTCGCGTACCGTCAGTTCCAATGACTCGCATCAGACTGCGGATTGTGAAAATTTTGCTGCCGCTATCGTCCAAACTAGCCTCTAACTCCGATACAACCGTCAACTTTTCGATCGTGCACAATTCGCTGTAACCGTTAATCTTCGAACTTTCGTGCCCTTCGGTCTCCCGTATGTTTTTCGTCTTTTTGCCCCTGGAATAACGTACATACCGTGTCCATTTTAAAAAGAACCACGTAATGCTTTATTTCATTTCGGCCGCGCATTGCACGAGGTGTCACGTTTCAAAGTTAAACGTATTCGAAAAAATGCTACTTTAGAACGCGCGAAATACGCGAAAAATGGAAGAAAAACGATTTGTCGTAACGTATTCCGGGTGTCACGCACAAAACTCGGTGTTCCACCCCTCTGCTCTACACACCGCCAGGTTTTCCCTGACATTTCTGACGTAGGTAGACGCGAAAACTATTGACGGCAATTATTGGGTAGACGGGTGTAGGGAAACTTTTTAAACCGTAATTCGTATGCGCGACACTCACGGCGAGCGGAATTCGTTTCGAATCGGAATTTCTTCTGATCGGTCTTCACGCGTTGTTTTCCACTCGCGCATTGATTCCCATAAAATCGCTGCCAGCCATTCGTGAGCGGAAAATGTATCTCCGCGGGATCGCATAAAACTTTCGACATTTTAATATTCGTTCGATCGAATGTAACAAACGACCACGCGACAGGGTGTCGAGTGTTATACATACGTATAACACGTCCACAAACACACACACAGAGGAAAGGGTACATCGTTAACAAATTGTCTGTACAAAGAATAAAGGTTTCTTTTCTTTTTCCGAACGGAACAAACGATAATAATGATGCACACAATGGACAGAAGAAACGATTGAAAAGGATTCTCTTAAGCTTTCAGGGTTCAATGTGAGAATAAAACGGTCAAGGATCTTGATCTTTCTTCATTGACATCCATTATTGAAATGACAACGTTCCATACAACCGGATCCGTGATCGCGTACATTTCGCGACCCACATCGCAATCCGTGAAAACGATGCGTATCGTGAAATGAAAATGTAAAACGGACAGTAACAAACGACCTAACTTGTCTCGTGACAATTCTATTAGATCCTACGACAAAGCAACAGTTGAACAAGTTCTTTAAATAACGATTAAGAAGAAAAAGTCCCGGTAATGTATCGCGACTTCGCAATAAGATCCTAAACAAAAATTTCCCTCTTGATTCATTCCGCGCCATTTGTCAGCGGAACTATAATCGCGTAACGGTTGGCGATGAAATTCATTCGGAGATGTGTATTTAAGAATAAAGAAAACGAGTGAAACACGGAGTGGAGAAAGGAAAATAGGAAAGATTTACGAGGGAATAATAACGCGTGGAATTACCTGGGGGAAAGGGAAGCTAGACGCTACGGTACGCGTTTTATCCGAGCAATACGCAGCCAGGTGTCCTTGATATGAAATTCCGCAGCATTTGAATCGCACGGTACACACTAGTCGCCCCGATGGAAGCCGCAAGTCAGAAAATACGATGGAACGTTTTTACCGACGGTACGTCTGGTTAAGGACTCGGTTGTTCCCTCCATGATCGTAATTATCGTGAACTCCGGCACGACACGAGTATCTTGTAATTTCATTTCCTGCTCCGGGCTTTTTTTTTCATTTCGAGTCTGATATTTCAGGAATTCGAATCATAAATATCGGGGAGTACGTGGACGGAGGATTGTTCGATACGGTAACCGTTTCACGGGAAGATGAGAAAGGCCCTTGCATTAACCCCAGAAGTCCTGGGGGACGAAGGCTCAGGGTGGCAATATTTCAGTATTTCCTTTTTTTTTGCTTTTTTTGAAGGAATCAACCAACCCCTCTTTCGAAAGCCATTTTAATGAAAATTGAAATTTTATGTCGCTGCTCCCTGGTATCTGAAAGACGTGATAAATGTACGGCACTTTTTTCTCTTCCCGAACAATCGAATCGATGCTCGGAAACGATACAGATACGAACTACCGGGACATGATGAAATTCATCGAGGATGAAGATAAGTCAGGCGAATGGAAAAAAATTTAATTACGTATATAACAATGGCGCACGTCGACGGGTCGCGTAAGGAGCTAGAGAATCTTTCGAAGCATCAGCGAGACGTAGGAAAAATTCAGACGTTACATTGCCGGGATTGCATGAGAAATCGCCCCGAGCGGAACGCTAGGAAATGAATCGTCTGTTGTCCTTTCTTTTTCGAAAAAATAGTCGGTCCCAGGAATCAAACCCAGCCTTTAGATTGCGCTCGCAACATCCGGCAATGTAAACGAAAATAAAGAACTTCCTTGCGTAAATATCTTCGAGACTATTCCAATAGATTTTTCGCAAGGTAATCGATCAACTAGCATTCTCGGGCCTTTAGGACAAACCGAGTTAAATCGGAAATATTTGAAATTTCTCGAAATGGTTTCTGGAAAATCCTGTCACGCGAACGGAGAAGAAAGTATTATATACATACGAACGATACGCGTAACAGTACGATGCCACGGCGAAAAGCGAATGAGAGTCCCTCAAAGACTATTTATCCAACCTGTACTTCAACGACGCAAAGAAATCCGCCACAGAGAACATGCACACCGTCATCGGTGAAAAACATATACGGATACGGATATATGTATGTCCCATCGATTCTCGTAGCGAGAACAAAAATCACAAGGGAAGATCGGGTAGAGCGCATCGTTTGCCGGGGCGGTTTTTACGCGAATCGAGCAAACGAAAGAGAATCCCGGAATCTCTTTTAGAAAACGTTGGCTCCACAGCAGCCCCTGAAATATGCCCGGGGCGCCAGGGACATTTCAAGATGGTACCGGCGGGAGCCTTCATCCTATTTTATCAATCCAACCCTCAGGGTTTACTCGAAGGGAAAGACCAGTCCGTATATTCTCACCGTGGAAAATGCGATTAACGAGCCTGAGAACGATTTTACAGTTGAAAAGATAAGGTGCCCCTGCGTGCCTGTTTTTCGTATTTTTTTTTCTTTTTGTTCTCTTTCCGTCGGGGGTAACCGCCGACAGGTTCGTTCGAGGAAAATATCGGGGGTAAAATGCCGATGGGTATCTGGTGTATCGTCGCAATTCGTTCAATTTGCACCCGCCCTACGTTTTTCCGTTCTACGTGATCGAACGGAGAATGGAATGATTTAAAGGCAGAAATGCGCGGGGTGGTGGAAAAGCCGGCGAATTTTACCCGGTTTAAAATTACATCGGGTTCGTGAATAAATTTTCGAACGTGATGAATCGTATATTTAACATGTTGAAAAGATTATCGGTTTATACCGGCGGGAATTGTACTACACAGATTGAATTTGTATCGCGGACACGTAAATCTGCGTGACTCGCGGGGTACGTCGAAGTAAAGCGAAACACAATCGTGAGCTATAGGTATACTACTTACAGCTACTTAGTTGTTAATGAAACACTACCCCTCTGATATATTAAATTACCAACCGACGTAACCGCTCTCGCCGGGATTCACACAAAACCCTCAACGAACAATAATATCCCCTCAATTTAAACAAAAAAAAAATATAACGGAAAATTTGTACTCATTCTTACGACGATAACTCAGCAGACAATCGTCCGATTTCCATCATAATGATCAAGCGTCTGTCATACATCTCACTTTCCTTGTCCCCGCATTTTTATGAAGATGTTCCCAATCAACAAGATTATATTCCAGACCTTACTTTATTTACCCCAAAATTTCATGGAAATTCTACCCCGATCGCGGGATGCGAAAGTACTTTGATCCCAGCCCCGCCCCCGCTGGTACAGAGAAATTTAAATATTCTTAAACCTCCCCCGAAAATTGCTCCGTACGCGTAAAAACAACCCATCGCGATTCAGCTCTCAGATGTTCAGGTCAAAAGGAACATACAGACGGCACATTTATTTTATATATCCGCAGGAACGGGGAAAACACTCCCCGTTTAAAATGCATACACCGGCTTCGCGAGCCCGCTCCATTAATACTTACGCGGCACCTTGAAACATGCCCCAAGTTACATAATAATATATCTCATCCTCTCCCCGCCGGAGAATGAAATCTTTATTAATGTACACCAATTTCGTATTCAAACGTGTGCAAAATGCAAAAGTGTTAATCGTCCGTATGAAAGCCCGACGTGCATTAACATACGCGTAACTATCGTTTCCCGTGCATCGGCCGACATTTCGATTTAACGTTTTAACGTCGCGGTGTCGGGAATTAAACCGGCCGGGACTGCGTTAAGTCGCGAACGATTAATCACGGCCGATCGTCCCTCTAAGACGTGGCTCGGATTACAAACGCTAAAATGTGCAACCTGTAAACGATTAAAAAAAAGAGTGTGAAAGGGAGAGGGGGGAAGGGAAATTACCGGCAGGATGATCATTTGTCATCGTAGCAGGAGGTAATGCATCAACCGCGGGCGCGCGGATTACTTAGTATCTTTCTGGGTTATCGATATTAACCCATGCAATCTGATAATACATACCCGACAGTATTATAATTGGGTTACACTCCGCTTGACGGATTTCCCCGCGAAAACTTGTCGCGGGAAATGATTCATCGCGCGACCAGCCCCGATCGTGTGCCAAATCCGTCGAAGCTACGAATACGTCGGCGAATAATTAGCTTGATTAACGTCGATTCCAATAACTCGCGGACGGAAAGTTCGCGGCGATAGAACCGTCGAATTCGAACTCTCGGAATTACGTGGAATTCCGCGGCGTGTCGACCGATGACGAAAAAGATTAAAGAGAATCCGTGCCGCTAATGGGTGGAAATTCCCTCCGGAAAATTGACGATGTAATGTGCACCGGTTCGAGATGGTTACGACACCCCCGTGAAGTTTCTTCATTAAATATTCCCATATATCGAGCAAATAATTGGTCGACGCGTGGTTGGGTAAACACGAGCAACAAGTATTATGAATTTTATCGGGGCAAAAGTTGTCTGACAGCAAAACACATCGTCGATAACGCGAAAGTCAATGAGGAAAGAGTGGGGTGAGGAGATGGGGAGAAGGGGAGGGGGTACAGTCGGGAAATTCTCATCAAATTCCCCGGCGGGAAATCGAGCAAATTTTTTTCCCGACTTCTATCTGCTCATTTCGAAAATTGCTGCCACGGTATTCGGTACTTTTATTCGTTCCGGTGAAAACCGATACAATACGATATATCTGAATGAAATATGTCAAACTGCGGTACAGCGCAAATACACGACAACCAGTTGTCTAACCGAGAAATGTATTTTAAATGAAACCAACGTGTCACGAATTAAAGGCTATTACTGTGAATCATAAAATATGCTACATGATGGAACGAAGTGTAAAACATATATCGGACACATTTAACCAGAATACACATAGGTGTATGGATGTATGTACGTGCATACGTGTGGCAGATCGAACGATGTATTTACAGAATAAAATACACGAGAATTTGGACGAATTTACGTTAGACGATAGAAATTTCTGTCCAATTGTTCTATAACTTACGTTCGCGCAAACGTATGTTTGTGACTGTTTTGTAAATTTCATGCGTCATTCGAGTTATTTTAAAGAAGTAAGCAACTGTATTGCTAAGGTCGATTGTAATGCTCGGTCATGAAAAACTGAAAATTAAACAGGCTTTAATTGAAGGTTCTTCCAATTCTGTAATTTATATCGGAACCCATTATACATGCGCCGCGAAATACATATTAACTCGGGAGGTTTTTTAACGGCGTTCTAAAAATGTGTGGCGGAAAATATGTTGCAGTACATTATTACGAGCACAATACAGGGAGGGGGGCGGTGGCCATTGTTTTCGAGACAATGCCTCGAGAAAACCACAAATTTCCATTCGTACTTTTCCCCTCCGACGGCTTCGGTGCAGTGAACGCATAATGAAACACACGGTATAATTTAATAAAACGTTTTTGCGCACCATTCTGCCGTCGATTTTCTCTCCGCGACGTCTCCGAGCACGTCACCAATTAGTCCGCAAGTACTGTAACATTTAGCAAAATTTTTTACAATGACGAAAAAAACTCATCTCCATGCATTTGTTATCATGTTGCCAATTCTTTTCCAGGGGAAATATCGAACAATTTTATTGCTCCGTTTGTATTCACGACGTGATCTATATTTTTGATCATGCACTTGAGATTCGTTGATTTGAGGAAATATTTAAATATCAAGAGTTAAGGTCTTGACTCGGGCCAAGTACAAGAGTTCCCGACTGGTAGACCTGAACTACTCTTTTCCGGAAGAATTAGATCGTGGTTTTCGGGGTATTCAAACGGCATTAAATCCGCATATTTCCCCCAAACTATGGTGATATTCTTGTAGGGGACGTCCACCCGGTTAATTTAAGCCTAACTACGAGAAGATCCATCAAGCCAATTGCGAGATATTTTCATCTAAAAAGTCGACGATTTTGTAAGAAACGTCGTCTTCTTCCTCTCCTCCTTCTCCATCTCCATCTCCTAGTTCAGCCTGTCACGCAGCCCGGTGTCAAACCCTAACATATGTTTCATACCATGCGAGATAATTTTTCTGCCGATAACGTAGATTTTTCTATGTAATCTGAGTTATGCCGGAAAAAAATGAAGAGACAAGGTCTTGTCTCGGACCAAATACAAGAGTCGTTTATTGGTATTCAGAAAATCTTCAAGGGTTATCAATAATTTATAAATTTAACATAATGGTTTCTTAAATTGTAGAAGAAATGTATTTGATTTTTGAAATTTAGGCTTAACAATATATCGCAACAATACGCTTAAAACAGATTAAACGCCGACTTTTTTTCAAATGAATAAAAAATAAATTTAAAAATATTGAAAACAAATTTTACTTAAATGTCCGATAAAATAATTAGAAATGTTTAGAAGAAAATTAATGAGTGACCACGATTGGCGAAGACGCACCGAAATATTGCTCTCGGCTGTCGCTACGGCTGCACTCGGAGTGCGAGCGTGACAGACAGAAGTAAAGAAAGAGAGGACCTTATGCTAGAAAAATTCGAATCATGTTAAATTCCGCATTGCTTTCTCGTCAAATGCGCTCTCACACATGCTTGCGTGGCCACGTCGCGTCGTTTGTTTGGCTAGTGCAAGCGCGACGAAGCGACGGAAAGATAGAGACAAAGCGAAGTCTTTGTCAGTTGTTTATATCCGGAGAAATAGTACGCCACAGAAAGATGGAACTATGTATACGAAAAAGAGGGAAAGGTAGACACCTTCGTGATGCACGCATTAGTACGTCGGTCGGAAATTTTCAAAGTGTTATCAATAATTAATGTGTTTCATTTTTAGAACTTCGATACATGTCAAAGCGTATCTTAACATTTCTACAAGCTCTTCTTTAGTACAGAATCAAATTGTTTTATAAACAGGTTCTCCAAGAAAAAGTAAGCAAATTATTTTTATCGGGTTATCCAGCACTGTTAAATAATCTTTGTTACATGCTTCGTATCGACACTTTACCATCTCGGCTATTGAATCTCCAAATTCTTTTTTATCTATTTGTAACAGTGTTATGATATTACTTAAACACTATTTTTTGTTCAAACCCGTCGTTGAAATATACGTAAGATTAACGGACATGATGACGTAGTTATACGTAAATCGAAAAATGTTTACAAGGATATACATTTGACCAAATTAAAGTTCTAAAGTTAAAAACATTTTTCAGCAATTCACACTAACCATTATTTTAAATTTACCCCGTTTTCATAAAACCATTTTGACCACTTCTATGTTTATTATAATTTTCGAATTAAGAATTTAAAAACCAAAGGTACAAAATCGTCACTGTCTTGCAATAATTAAATGTTTATTATTTTGTTAATTCCTTAAAATGCGTTTTCTTTTTCAATATTACTGACAATATATGCAAGTCCTAGTACCTAGACTAAATGTTTACTGTCTCCGGAAGAGTCTCTGATTTTTTTATTCACGTCTTCAAAGAATTTTTAAAAATTTTTAAATACATAATTCTGGTTACTATATTTTTTAAACATAAATAACATTTAAAGGATAATTTTTTACATTTTGCCACATCATGATTGCAAAATTATTATAATAATGAGATCTGTATATTCCTTTATTTTCCTGCATACCCTGATTTCTTTATTTCCTTATTTCTTTAATAACAAGTATTTCAATAAAAAACATACTGTACTTTACATAATTCTACGAATGGAGTGAAATCCACAAAAAGCATCGAAAATGCAAAGCTATGGGCCAAGTACAAGACAATGTTACATTGGAATAGGTTGCTCATTAACATAAACTGCATTTTACTCAGGATTTGAAATCAATCAAATGTGAGCATGTACAAATTATTGTAGAGCAACGACACAATACTATCGCTAACAATAAGTAAATATATACAATTAACTAAATTTCCCAAAATATGGTATATTCTCATTTAATGACTAAATCTGTTTACTGCTCTATTAAATGTACTTGGTGGCCCGCTTTTTACGAAGGTTCGATGGTAAAAAATACCTTTAGTATCAACTCCCCTAAGCTTAAATAGTTGGGAATGTGCGACATTAAAAGAGAGTTGCTAAAACACAGTTTAAAGTGGGCTTCTGACTGTTTAGAATGAAAGTCATTTAAATATCTCACGTCGTTCCTTTTTAATTTATTTTAACATCAATTATTGAAATGCACTACAATATGTATATGCAATTTCCTCTCATACACATCCAGATTGTTAACATATTAAATTAGAAATGTTTGTTACGTTACGTTTTTGACATCAAGCTTCGTAAAAAGCGGGCCACCAAGTACATTTAATAGAGCAGTAAACAGATTTAGTCATTAAATGAGAATATACCATATTTTGGGAAATTTAGTTAATTGTATATATTTACTTATTGTTAGCGATAGTATTGTGTCGTTGCTCTACAATAATTTGTACATGCTCACATTTGATTGATTTCAAATCCTGAGTAAAATGCAGTTTATGTTAATGAGCAACCTATTCCAATGTAACATTGTCTTGTACTTGGCCCATAGCTTTGCATTTTCGATGCTTTTTGTGGATTTATCTTTCCAAGATAACTTATGATTCAGAAAATAATGCTAGATGTTCATTAAAGGTATACTGATTTCACTGTAAAATTTATTGCGGAATGTAAACCTCGTTGCGGAATAATGGCTGATATAGGTCTTTCTCGAAGTACGATAAAATAATAAAATAAATAAAGTATATTAAACTCTGAACCAGAATTGTAGGCGTTCCGATGTTAGAATATTAAATAATTCTGTTGTATCATTTTACGCTCGTTTCGCAAGAGCAATAATTTATCCATCTAGCTGTTATATATTCAGTCTGTAATTATTATGCCGAACGATTAAATTACGCGATTCAGTTCACGAATAATGTGTGAAAATAAATTTCCCGAGTAATAGGATAGAAAGAAAATCAGTAGGTAAAACAAAATTTAACACATTCCGTGCCATGTGTACCACCGGTGGTGTAGTCAGACTTATTTATTAAATGCGTTAAAAATGTGTACTTTATAATAATTTAACACTGATTAAAGCGCCAAGTGGATCACCGATGGTACATAACGTGATGACTGCTGTATAAAGCTAATTACTTATGGATTGATGATGTAGTGAGATATTATGTTAATATTATGCCTTATGTGAAAACATAAACTAGCATGAATGCAAAGTCGAGAACGTGTTGATATTTGCACGGAATTTTTCTTAATTATTAAACAAAATAAATTTTTACCGATCGCTATAATTATAATTAATAACTTACGTACTTCGGTCGTTTATGTTTTGAAATATGGCGCCCTCTTTATGACATATGTAGTATCGATCTATCGATCGCGGCTAGATTTGAAAATCTAGATAAAATTTCAGTGTCAGGATCTATAGCGCCGTCTTTTATCTATAAGATAATTAGGCTTTAACATGTACGAGGAGTAGGACGTGCCGTACCGTTTGTCTCCAACAAAATTTAAATTACATCCACAGTTGGTGAGTCGAACTATCATTACGTTCAATTTTTAACATCTTTATTATTAATTTCAATAATTCTACATTGATCTAAGTGCTACATAATTTCAATTTAATTGGATACACATTAATAGAGTTTCGAAGGGTTTTTTTTATATTAAATTGTCATTAATATGATCCATAATTAAATAGTTTATTTTAATTTTTAATTTGGAAATTTCTTTTTCTCTGTTCTCCTTACAAAGAGTACATAATTCTTTAGGATATACAGTGGCCGAAATAATCTTAGGTTCACTCCAATTTCCTAACAGAAAAGTATGTTATGCGTAGTATTTTTGATTTTATTTATTAGTATTTATTCTTTCTTATATGATTAACAAAAAACACAAATAAATTAACTAATAGAATGTTTATTAGTGCTAATTACAAACTTTTATCACAAAATTGGAATTTTCGGTGCGAAATAAATATAGGTTCATACTATATTTTCACATGAAAAATTGAATTAATGAAAACCAAATCATAACATATTACTTAGTTTGTCCTTTTTTGTTCTTAACTACCTGAAATATTTTGTTTTGCATTGTTTAAATTAGTTTTTGCAATGTCCCTGGGTCAATTTGAGACCATGCGCTTCTGGTGCCATTTTTTAATTCAGAGACATTGCAATACTTTTTTCCATTAGCATAAACATTTAGTGCTAGACTCCCCCAAAGGTTTTCAATAGGATTTGAGTCTGGATTTCTTGATGGCCAAGGTAGAACATCAACTTTTACCCTCTAAAACCAGGTATGAATTATCTTTCCCCGATGTATAGGTGCATTATCATGCTGAATTATGAAGTTAGGCCCACCAATTTCGTCGACATATTCACCCAGAGCGTATTTCGGCAGCTCCTAGTATTTTTTCGCATTTGCTTGTAGCGCAAACCACACTAAAGAGGTGTTACCGCTGTATTCAAATGCAGCCCAAACCACAACGCTAGCTCCCCCATGGACTCTTGTCGTTTTAATTTGTTTTTTTATTGACGCAAATCGTGCCAATAGTATTTACATATACTAATGATACTAATAATACGATTTGCGTGACAAAAAACAAATTAAAACGACAAGAGTCCATGGGGGAGCTAGCGTTGTGGTTTGGGCTGCATTTGAATACAGCGGTAACACCTCTTTAGTGTGGTTTGCGCTACAAGCAAATGCGAAAAAATACTAGGAACTGCCGAAATATGTTCTGGATGAATATGTCGACGAAATTGGTGGGCCTAACTTCATAATTCAGCATGATACTGCACCTATACATCGGGGAAAGATAATTCATACCTGGTTTGAGAGGGTAAAAGTTGTTGTTCTACCTTGGCCATCAAGAAATCCAGACTTAAATCCTATTGAAAACCTTTGGGGGAGTCTAGCACTACATGTTTATGCTAATGGAAAAAAGTATTGCAATGTCTCTGAATTAAAAAATGGCACCAGAGGCGCATGGTCTCAAATTGACCCAGAGACATTGCAAAAACTAATTTAAACAATGCAAAACAAAATATTTCAGGTAGTTAAGAACAAAAAAGGACAAACTAAGTAATATGTTATGATTTGGTTTTCATTAATTCAATTTTTCATGTAAAAATATAGTATGAACCTATATTTATTTCGCACCGAAAATTCCAATTTTGTGATAAAAGTTTGTAATTAGCACTAATAAACATTCTATTATTTAATTTATTTGTGTTTTTTGTTAATTATATAAGAAATAATAAATACTAATAAATAAAATCAAAAATACTACGCACAACATACTTTTCTGTTAGGAAATTGGAGTGAACCTAAGATTATTTCGGCTACTGTAGTCCCTGATGATGATCCAAAGAAGGATCGAAACGTCGGACCGAATCTTATCAAATTATTAAATATGTTCTCACTGTGGATGTTGTTGAATTCAGTTTAATATAATATTTGTCTAACCATTATGTAAGTAAATTAATTTTTTATTTTTGAAGTTTAAAGATCGCATAAACGGTCGAAGTACGTAAGTTCTTAATTTTTCTTAATTGAGGCTTATAGAATTTCATTTAACATTATTATCCGACTCACAGCGATCCCAAGCAGAAATCCATGGAATTTAATTTGGAATTATTGAATTATAAATCCCATAGACGCAGCTAATAAACGGGTCACGTGATATCGATTCCTAGAGAACACCCGAGACTCCCAGAAGCGAAACTGAACAACCCCATAAAAAATAATTGTCTTAGTTATTTGATTCCTAAAAAGTTCGGCGTTAATTCTGTTCTCAGCTAAAAAAAATTGTTTAAATTGTTAAACTTCGAGTTTTTCCAGCTTCTGAGTATTTGCATAAATTCCTCAAACTTTTTAAAATTGTTTCTCAGGTATTTGCAGCCATTCATATTTCCATATACATATACATATGTTATGTATGTACGTACTTATACGTATACCTATTTTTATAGAATGATTCAAATAATTTTGAAATAAAATTTATAATTTTTACATAAACTGGGTGCGGTCAATAGAAGTCAAAATGATATTTAAACACTAATAAAATAATGTCTATTTCTGCAACATAATTAACGAAAATAACGATGAAAGTTCAACGCAAAGTTTTTAATCTACAACTTGAATACGGTCGTTTGACCGACACAAGCAGATTTAGTTTCAAACATTTCCGCCCCTGTCGTACCGTAAAAACGTATGAAACCTCTAATGATTATAAAGCTGGACAGCTTTGAATGTGATCATCGATCAAAGTTTCCACGGTCGTCCTTTGATACCGTTTTCAAAATAAGGTACCACGAAGTCTCCTAATTCCTCGGAGTATCTTCGGCACACGATCTTCCAGTATCTCATTTTCAAACTTCCCGTCTGCACGTCTCGCGATGATAACAAGAAAACTACCTGCGGGGTTAGATGAAATAACAAACGCGTTGGGGGGAAACTCGGGGGGTGAAATGCAGAAAGGCAATAAAGAACAGTGATTCTCTCGTTGGGTATTAAAACCGACACGCAACCGCCATTCCGCGGATCACGAAACTATATTATTCAGACTACGTGGCTCGTGAAACTCTGTTGAGTGATATTACGTTCACCCTTAAACATTTCGGCCACAAAACTCATGGAGAATAAAGTTCGCCGAATGGAATCATTATATAGAAATAAAAGTGAGTAAATTAGCTCAAATCTCGCAAGGTTCGTCGAAGCGAAAATACAAGAATAATTAATGTAATACGTATACTTGAAAATTTTTGTTTCGTGATATATAAAGACCACTAGATTCTATGCCACATAATTCTCACTGTCCGAATTATTCTTTCATAAAAAATTGAACTATACAAAAAGAACTTTACTTCGTTGAATTTTAAATTCAAATTCTACTTTTTCACTGCTAATTCTTCGAGTCTCCTCTTCCCTTTGCTAGAATACTTGGACGTAATCCATGGTATCGGGGTAACAAGAGCCTTGAATTAGATAATAAACTCAATAATGATACAATGTATCTCGATAAAAGGGAAAAGGTAGCCCGCGGTAAAGGAAAAAACACTGGGCCCATTAGTTTTGCCCGGATGTCGGCGGAAAAGGCGACTGGCAAAAGTGGCTCCTTTAGCGAGTCGCCTTAGAAACGAGGTGTCTCGTATATCGCCCCAAGAAACCCGGGGGCCTCCCCTTCCTCGCAATTGGCTTTCTTTTACGAGCTTCAAGAATATCGAAAACCGAAAAGGATCCAGCCCCCTTCACGACGACGACGGGCCGAAAGGAAATGTAACCCATAAAGCCTACTCGATGAAACTTCATTCCGGCAACCATGAAATTTCCATCAGGATCAACGGCACGTGCGAATTTGAAAAGAAGGGAAATTTATCGGGAGCACACTCGCAGAATACATATCAGACTTGTCGATGGCTATCCTGAAATACCGTAAAAACGATAATCAAGGGTCTCGTGTAGAACAAGTGGAAAATTAGATTTTACCGAGGAGAAATTTGTATTGTGAAAATACCGGCTGATGAGGGTGTAGAGAAGGGAAGAAGAAACGCGAATTTGTGATCAATTGTTTTGTTTCTAGAAATCAGCATAATCTCTATACGTACGCTCATGAATTTCTGCCGTTTATACATTTTCAATTGTCATTTTCCATGTTTCCATTGATATTCCCGTATTACTCGTTAGACAGTCTATTTAAAAATCAAATTTATCGCTTATCGACAAGAGGGGAAAAAATGGAAATATGATATTCTGTTCAATCGAGCACGGAAGTTTCGCGTCACCCGGTATATCGATTTGCGAAATAAACCTTGACACAGGACTCGCAATTTTCAAAATCACGAATCAAAGAGATCTTGAACGATATTTGATTTAAAATTACCTGCGAGCCTGTGTTACGAATACCTAAGATACTATCAGTTTCGTATTAGCTGAAACTTTGAGGGAAGTTCTATAACCGCACAGCATAAATACGCCAACCGCGGAATTGCTTTTAACAACTGATCATTCAAAATATCAAGGGATTCAGTTTCGCGAGCATTTGAAACTTTCGTGAGTCCTGACATGGTTTCCAGGCTGTTATCGACGTACACACTTCCCGTTATTTCCGCCAGCATGAAGCTCCTATTAAACGGCGGCGTTGCTTTCGACAACTTATCCTTAAAGCTGCTTCCCGATCCTAACTCACGCATCAATCGACACTTTGACGAATCGCGGCACAAGCTTATCCCCTATACTTGTATCGCGAAATTACCACGAACAAAATATCTCAAAGAATATATATCACCCGGGGAATAAAATTTCTATAAATAATACCACCCAATTTATGTTTTTACACAAGACAAATGACGACATACATACATTGCTAAACGAATAATTAATTCTTGATTTTTACCACGGAATTCTCCACAAACACTAATTTCCGTACACGATCAGATTTCCCGCTTCGCCGGAAATTTCTCCGGTGATTGTTCTCGGTTAATTGGTCGGTTAAATTGGTAACAACGCCGTTTCATCTTACCACTGTAAATCGCTGTTGCCGCAATGCTCACTTTAAACATGCCGTTGCGAATTACATTACGGTATGCAAACAGTACGGTTCGGCTGTGCCGTGGGAGAGCGGTGAAATCAAAAGAACCTTTATCTTGCGGGGCAGCCACGTAATCGAGTTGCCAGGTAGAGACACATTACAGGGCCCATCGATTCCAGGGCTCAAATCGCTGGAATGATTTTCCACGATAAATCGAGCTGGGCACGCCCAATCTGCGTTAACATCGTGACTTCAGATAACCATACGTTATCGGTAATGAATCGTTAAGTGAACAATTCGATCCCTTATGCGATTTTGGATCGCGCTCAAGTGTTCTTAAACCAATACCATAAATTTTCAAACGTCTGAAGCAAACAAATGAGATTTAAATAAATGTTTATAAATACACGGTACAATCAATTATTAATTTAATTATTTGGCTTCTGTAGACTGGCGATTCTATTGAACATTAAAAAAAAGAACTGTGGGTAAGGAATGCAAAGATTTAAGAAACATAAATTCATATTATTTTATAGAATACTCGTCAAAAATCTAGTATTTTCATTATATAGAATATAATGGTAACTCTATTTAATATTTGAACAAAAAGCCATGGACAGAGAATTGCAAAGATTGAAAAATCATGAATATTTTCTTTGTCCGAGATCCATTTGGTTGACATTCAAATAAGAGTATTTTATTACATTTTATTGCATGACAATAATACCACTACTTACATATTAAACATATTATATCATATGATATAGTTCTAACTAACTACAACATATACCATACCCTATACCATATCATTATAACTTTAAATTCTCCGTTGCTCGTCAAACATAACTTTACATCCGACCAGCGGCGAATCCACAAACTCCTTAAATATACCAAGACACTCTCGAATCTCTTGGCAGCAATAATCAACGGCGGCCACATATACTAGCCCGAAATAATTAACAGTCCACCGTAGCTAATGGTCGCGTTGTAACCCCGGCATCTTGGTAGTTTACAATACACCCGTTGGCGTTAAAATAATTCCCGGCGACAATTCACCGTGTTACCGTCGCCCACCGTTACATATCCCGTTACACGTAACATAGTGCCACGGTTTAACACGCGTGTTACACGGTACAGACGCGTGGTTTCCGGTGGCGTGGTTGTCACCGTTAATTAACTTAATATGATTTTATCGGAGACCGTAAATTACCGCAGCTACGCGAGTCACCACCGCCGATGGAAAACGTGTTTGTTGTAACTTGGTTACACCGCCGTTGCGGAAAGTTCTCCCTGTTTTCAACGATTAATTGGCGAGCCGTTTCCGTAATCGGCAATATATCTCGTCCGTCCCATTGATCGTCACCCGGTTTCGCGGTTCAATTTTATGAGAACCTTTTCCCGAATATTCGCGACGCCTTGTTGTTCACGACAATTCATGAATTTAAATTGCCACGGTCGTTTAGGGATTTATTGATACGTGGGGAAGCAAGCCCCTCGCGGGTCGATGATCGCGAACGAACCGAGGCCGAAAAACGTTTATCATGTACTTCGCGAACAGATTTACGCGTTTTTCTGTAGTTATGAGAATGTGTTTACAAATCACACCTGGATACTTCAAATTCAACGGGGACGTTTATTTCGTAGTATACATATTACTGCGATGTGACTAAATAATCTGTCAATTTGTGTCAACGTTTTATCTTTATGCTATTGAATTGCACCGTGAATTTTAGACTCCACATCCGGCTTATCTATAGCAGAGGATTTTTCGTTCCTATCAATACATTTGTTCGAAGGGCCACCATTTTAGTTGATCGTGAAAAGGGACGCGAATACACAATTTTTAACGAACAAAAAACGGTATTTAACAAATTTAACGAGCAACTATCTACCATATATGTGTAGTACTTAATTAACTGAAATAGACTCATCTAAGCGGATTTGCAGGAATAACATTCTGCTAATAGTGTTTAAAGTTTTAAGTGGTTGTCGCGTTAATATGTTGTTCTGATGTTTTCAATTTGTATCTAACAAGTAAGCTGTTGCCATCACCATGTGTGTTTCGTATCTAAAGGTGTGTTCGCAACGGGCCTTAATTCGTACCTTTCATATTATACATATAGTATCATAATCCTCGAATGCTTAGGAGTTCCCTTCCTTTAATGTTTCCCTAAAATCCCATCTCTGCAGACCAGGGCGTAAACTTTCGAAAATTCGCCACTATGTATGGGTTAATATGAATATGTCCAAACCTTGTGTAAAAGGCCAAGGGAGAGTGATTTTTCTGTGACCTGGCTGTCGGCACATGTCTCATTGTCGACACTTTTTACTAATTTTTTTTAGATTTTATAACTTAATTAATTCTTGGAAGTTCATAACCATCGAATTTGTGCCTGACTAGAACCCAACGGTACGCTGCATGATTTTCTGTGACTATTTGCCATCCAACAGGTACATTAGTTTTACCATTGCCTTAATCATTAATATATGATATTTCTTCTTTGCATGCGACTTTCACCATGTTCAAAATAATTGGCTCAATTACAGTGGGCAAAAAAGTATTCACGCAATCTGGTGTAAAAATAAACCAATTTTTAATACTTCCACATAAATGCATATACAATATAATTGAATAATAAATACTGATTGTTAATATTTTAACAAAGTACACAGTTCATTGAATCGAATTTATGTTTCTGGCCTGTACTTTAAAGTTATTTACCTAGCGATGAAATTTGCAAAATATTATTTTTAATTCCCTGGAATATGAACAGAAAATGAAATAAATTCTGAAAACTTATTGGAAAGAAACAATTAGAAAACAAGTGTTATATTTTATTTGTCTATAGAAATAGACGTCGTATCAAGTGCCTGTGCTTGTATATTATCAACAATACTAACGTTTGCCTTTATCAAAAACAACGGTTTCGAAATTACTCGCAGTCTATTAATGACACAACGCCACGAGCGTGGTGGTAAAATATGCTTTGTTCGACATTGCAGGAGTATTGTAAACCAATACAAATATGTTCTTCAATAACTTGTACCGCGAAGGTTATTCTTCTTCGAATAATAAAGTTACACGAGCACGTTCAAAATTTGTAATTTTATAGCGAAACGAACGACCCGAATTAATGAAGATTGTATTGGAATTTTAATTTGATTCTTCGACGTACCTTTCGAAACGCACCGTGTGCAACCGTATCGATCACAGTGTCTGTTAACATTGCACAATGGTTTCCATATTGAACCGCTGCAATACACCCATTGCATACGAAACAAGTAAATTCCGTGACAGAGTTTAGATAAAGGTGGATTTTATTGTCCACGTCGTGTGACAAATATTGACATTTATCTTTAGAACGCACAACTATTCAATATATTCGTCCACAGACCTCTTTTCTCCTACTTGTCCAACATGTGCGGAATTTTCAATATTTCACAAATGTAAAAATGGAATCTGAAATTTACAAATCAATCTATTCGTTCTCAAATAAATATGGAACCTGCTTTCGCTGACGTAAGTCAAACATAAAATTAAATTTTGTAGGGGCGATGTTAAACAAAAATAACATTCTGACAATAACAAAAAAATGTATTTTTATACTAATTAATGGAAATAACGTCAAAAACTATAGCAGTGGATGCGTAAATTTCAATTAGAAATTTACCAAGGGTCATTTGGCCGGTTGTGGTAGGTTTCCTGTTAAACAAAATTTCAATTTCAACACACACATACATATACACAGTACACGTCACAATTAAAAAGTCCAGCTTTAAGGGACGATTTTACAATTTTTCAAAAATAAAATTTAAAAAAATAATACCATACAATTCAGGACGACCGATTCATAAGAATTAACTAGTAAGAAGTAGTTTGTCATTACTTTTGTTGCAATTCAATTATTAAACTGCCGAAAACTTGAAAAGGCCACTTAATACTATAATAGAATTACCAAGCCAGTAAAAATGACTGATCCTTAATTTCTTATAAAAATCGTCTAAATTTCTTACAGTGCGTTTTCTAAAAGTCTTCATAATTATACTTCATATGTAAATAATTAAATTAATTCATCTCCAAACATATTTATCTTGCATTTTCACATATTTCGAATTAATCCTCAATAGACCAAGTGTTGAAAACGTGCCAGAAGTGTAAATACCTTTTAGTAACTGCTGTCTACTTTTTTAAATAAACTACGATACAATTCGCAATAAAACAATCGTTGAACCATTGCTACCGTTATGCAGAAAAACCTGTATTTAATTAAATGACCACTCTTGAAGCGTCTAAATAAATTTCTAAAGAAAAGAAATACAGTAGACTCTATATACGGAACACAGGTTACAACTCTCGCTACCAATTAACAACATCGTTCAAAGGTGTCGTATGCAGATGCGTAAATACGGGCCGTCCGCAGCTGACAGCTGCAGTCCATCTACGGAATATTGAATCCCGCGTTATCATGGTTACACGGTCTCCTGTAACTCGGATATGAGAAACTGTTCCTGTTTCATCTATTCACGTTGTAACGCAAGGTGATGCGGAACTCGCAGCAGGTGCGAGTAGAACTTCTACTGACATTCGGCAAAGATGGTTCAGCGGTTACATAGATATTATTGGCAGATTTTATTGGCCACGGTATCCGTAATGTGGTCGTCTATATGCCAAAAACGTGCTTGAACTTTCCCAGTCTGGATTTCTACTTTGTCGAACATTTTCATGGGAATTACAGGTCCTAGGTATTCAACAATTCGAAACGTGTTGATATCAAAGCTGTACGCTCGCACACGGCACAGGTGATCGCGGTCGCACGTTAAAATATTACTAGCGAATCTGCCGCCGGATTGGTTAAATTTAATTCCACATTACGGGACATTCGCGGATACGAACGCGAGAGAATGAAATTTTCCGCGGGATAAAGTCTCCGGGAATTAAGCTTCCGGTGAAAATTGAAATTTATGAAATATGGAACGCCGAAGAACTCTTGGGGCAGACTGTACGGAACAGCTTTTTGGCCGATTATTCGAAATTTTTTACTTCAGGGTTATTAAACTTGTTTCCCTGTTGTCGGTGAATTAATCTATTAATTTCACAAGAGAAGCTTGTTCTAGTTACTTTCAACGGAGTAATAAAGAACGAATAAAAAGAAAAAGGGAGAAATTCTCTTCTCAAGTCCGAGCGCTGTAATTTCGCGCACGACAGTTGTTTGCAGCAACGTTCTTTTACTTTCCACCGGTGGGGATTTTCGATCCGACACATTTCTAGCGTGAGTAAGTGCTGGGAAGTTCGTAAACCCGAAAAAAAATGCAATCTAATTTGTTTCGCCTCACGGTAATGCCAGTTCGCTCGCGTTCCCAGGATTCCTGAAATAACGACATTCCCAAAATTTCACCGCCAGATTTTCTCGCGCGTCGCGGCATCGATCCAGCGGCCGTTTGATCTAGGAGAGAAAAAAAAATACATGATCGAGATGAAAAGTAACCTTGCTTGAAGACTATTAAAGCTGAAACTCATCCTTTACTTCGCTAAGAGTCCCCTTAATATCCCCTTTCAACGTAATCGCCTTTGTTCCCCAGCGGGTCGAAAAACGTCCCCTCATCGAAAAAAGTTCAGCATCTCTCGTTCTTGTTGTTTAACTACGTTCGTTCCGCGAGTTAAATCGTGCAAAAGTCTCTGACGAAACAACCGTGAAATGGGTTATCCACGCGCTTCCGTGAGGCGCTATGCAATTTCTTTCTTCGTTTCTTTTTATTTTTTCTTCTTTTTCCCTTTTTTTTTTACTCGTCGCGGTATCCCTTTCAAGTTTTCGTCCGACGACGTTCCGCGCGAAAATGAGATGCAAACGTGGCTGCCCATAAAAAATTCATAATAACACGCTAAAAACTTTGTGTGTTAGACGATTTTTAGATTTCATTATGAAGATATAGCTGCAAAACTGCGAAACCTTGAAACGACGAGAGGTCCGTTGATTTTTATTATTCCGCCCGGGATTTCAGTCGTGGAAAATTCAGATTTATTTAAACATCGCGGAAATTGAAACATATTTAGAACGATGACCCCGACGGTTCGTGACGGAAGACAATGATGCGAAATCGATTAGTAACGTCTGTTCGACTATCGATAAATATACTCTTCGTGCATATCGCTCGACTCTTACGTACATACACATACATACATGATCATCGATGATCCACGGAGCGTGTACCGCTTCAATTGGAATCCCAGACTTCTAATTGTAAGCCGCAATCTTCCGTGCCGCGTTGGATATTAACTCGACACGCGAGCCACTAATGCGAAAATGAACGCGAGAGCGTCGAATTGATGATGATCGTCGAAAAGTTTCATCCGCCGCGAGGGAAATCTGCAATGAAATTCCAGGATAAAGTAACCCTTGTTCATCGTACCGCGATAAAAGAAAAAAAAAACTGAAAACTATCGTATTATTACCGATTTCATTGCCGGCGTTGCGAATAAAATTCTTTGACGAAAATTTCATAGTGTATTCGTTTGAGCACGATCACCGGGCAAAGTTAGGCAGACATTTTACGCTTCCGTACGAATAACTGTACGAGATGCAATGAACCAATAACGAACCGATTATCCGCCGTATCGATTTTATCGGTGATTTTCGTCATCGCTATAATATTCACCGATATAAACATAAATTCCGGTGGCCGGAAATTTAAGCGTAAACTTGCAAGCTGTCACAAAAGAATGTGCTTCTGGGTGAATTACCGCGGGAAGAGGAAACAAACGTTGTCGAATGATCGCGATGGAATTGCGAACCGTTACGTCGCGTCGTTTAGACGGGAAATGTAAAAATCCGATATAGCCACGTGAAACCCTGTCGCTTCCGTTAAAATACGTACGAACGTTTAACGGTTTACACGAAAGTACCCGGTAAAATCCGTGCGATTCCGATGAAACGGAACAAAGTACGAACTCGTGTAATATTTACGAAACGGCCATCAACGTTAGTTACGCAATAACGAATGAAACGGATTATAACGGTATCCCCGACGGGCGTTACATTAACAATATAATATGTTACGAAGTTACGACGAGTTCCGCGAATGCAAGCATTTTCGGAAACACTGCAGCCGTGCAGATGCACGTCGGCAGTTAAACGGTCCGCCAGTTAGTCCCAATGGCAACATAATCATCCTCCTACACAATTTGCACCTAGTGAACGGTTCCTGGATAGCCGCGTGTGTGTGCGCTCCATTGCGCAATCTTCGGAGAACGTTTCGCAAGGATGGACAAGGCGTCTAATTATTAAACATGTGATTCGAAAGTGACTTTGGGAGTTGCCGTGGAAATTGCGAGCGAAACTTTATATAAAGAGGGTAAGGAATCGCGATTAGACTTTAATCAATAATCTTAGTTTGAATGTTCGAACATTTTTGAGGATCTCAGAGAATGTAGTTTTGAAACTTTTTAAATCGAATTATCTTGGAGTAGACTATGTGCATACGAATTTTGTTTTATTTATTTAATTATAATACGATTGGAACAATTAAATTGTACCGTTTCTAGAGTTCTGCAGAGAACGCGGGATATTTTTGCTTTGATCAAGAGTTAAGGTCTTGACTCGGGCCAAGTACAAGAGTTCCCGACTGGTAGACCTGAACTACTCTTTTCCGGAAGAATTAGATCGAGGTTTTCGGGGTATTCAAACGGCATTAAATCCGCATATTTCCCCCAAACTATGATGATATTCTTGTAGGGGACGTCCACCCGAGTAATTTAAGCCTAACTACGAGAAGATCCATCAAGCCATTTGCGAGATATTTTGATCTAAAAAGTCGACG
Source organism: Mimumesa dahlbomi (assembly GCA_917499265.3). NCBI lineage: Eukaryota > Metazoa > Arthropoda > Insecta > Hymenoptera > Crabronidae > Mimumesa > Mimumesa dahlbomi. Next base: position 9,797,265 of record OU824124.1, read on the forward strand.
TTTTTGTAAGAAACGTCGTCTTCTTCCTCTCCTCCTTCTCCATCTCCATCGTCATTTTCATCTCCAGCCTGTCACGCAGCCCGGTGTCAAACCCTAACATATGTTTCATACCATGCGAGATAATTTTTCTGCCGATAACGTAGATTTTTCTGTGTAATCTGAGATATGCCGGAAAAAAATCAAGAGAAAAGGTTTTGTCTCGGACCAAATACAAGAGTCGCTTATTGGTATTCAGAAAATCTTCAAGGATTATCAATAATTTATAAATTTAACATAATGGCTTCTTAAATTGTAGAAGATATGTATTTGATTTTTGAAACTTAGGCTTAACAATATATCGCAACAATACGCTTAAAACAGATTAAACGTGGACTTTTTTTCAAATGAATAAAAAATAAATTTAAAAATATTGAAAACAAATTTTACTTAAATGCCCGATAAAATAATTAGAAATGTTTAGAAGAAAATTAATGAGTGACCACGATTGACGAAGACGCACCGAAATATTGCTCTCGGCTGTCGCTACGGCTGCGCTAGGAGTGCGAGCGTGACAGACAGAAGTAAAGAAAGAGAGGCCCTTATGCTAGAAAAATTCGAATCATGTTAAATTCCGCATTGCTTTGTCGTCAGCCGCGCTCTCACACATGCTTGCGTGGCCACGTAGCGTCGTTTGTTTGGCTAGTGCGAGCGCGACGGAGTGACGGAAAGTTAGAGACAAAGAAGTCGGTGTCAGTTGTTTATATCCGGAGACATAGTACGCCACATCGAGAACGAATTATTACGAAAAAGAGGGAAAGGTAGATACCTTCGTGATGCACGCATTAGTACGTCATTCGGAAGTTTTCAAAGTGTTATCAATAATTAATGTGTTTCATTGTTAGAACTTCGATACATGTCAAAGCATATCTTAAAATTTCTACAAGCTCTTCTTTAGTACATAATCAAATTGTTCTGTAAACAGGTCTTCCAAAAAAAGAAGGCAAATTTTTTTTATCGGGTTATTCGGCACTGTTAAATAATTTTTGTTACGTGCTTCGTATCGACACTTTACCATCTCGGCTATTGAATCTCCAAATTGTTTTTTATCTAGTTGTGACAGTGTTATGATATTACTTAAACACTATTTGTTCAAACCCGTCGTTGAAATATATGTAAGATTAATGGACATGATGACGTTGTTATACGTAAATCGAAAAATGTTTACAAGGATATACATTTGACCAAATTAAAGTTCTAATAGTTAGAAACATTTTTCAGCAATACACACTAACTATTATTTCAAATTTACCCCGTTCTCATAAAACCATTTTTGTCCACTTCTATGTTTATTATAATTTTTGAATTAAGAATTTAAAACCCAAACGTACATATCCGTCACTGTCTTGCAATAGTTAAATGTTCATTATTTTGCTAATTCCTTAAAATGTGTTTTCTTTTTCAATATTACTGACAATATATGCAAGTCCTAGTACCTAGACTAAATGTTTACTGTCTCCGGAAGAGTCTCTGATTTTTTTATTCACGTCTTCAAAGAATTTTAAAAAATTTTTAAATACATAATTCTGGTTACTATATTTTTTAAACATAAATAACATTTAAAGGATAATTTTTTACATTTTGCCACATCATGATTGCAAAGTTATTATAATAATGAATTCTGTATATTTCTTTGTTTTCCTGCATTTCCTGATTTCTTTATTTCCTTATTTCTTTAATAACAAGTATTTCAATAAAAAAAACATACTGTACTTTACATAATTCTACGAATGGAGTGAAATCCACAAAAAGCATCGAAAATGCAAAGCTATGGGCCAAGTACAAGAGAATGTTACATTGGAATAGGTTGCTCATTAACATAAACTGCATTTTACACAGGATTTGAAATCAATCAAATGTGAGCAAGTACAAATTATTGTAGAGCAACGACACAATACTATCGCTAAGTAAATATATACAATTAACTAAATTTCTCAAAATATGGTGTCTTCTCATTTAATGACTAAATCTGTTTACTGCTCTATTAAATGTACTTGGTGGCCCGCTTTTTACGAAGGTTCGATGGTAAAAAATAACTGTAGTATAAACTCCCCTAAGCATAAATAGTTGGGAATGTGCGACATTAACAGAGAGTTGCTAAAACACAGTATAAAGTGGGCTTCTTACTGTTTAGAATGAAAGTCCTTTAAATATCTCACGTCGTTCCTTTTTAATTTATTTTAACATCAATTGTTGAAATACACTACAATATGTATATGTAATTTCCTCTCACACACATCCAGATTGTTAACATATTAAACTAGAAATGTTTGTTACGTTACGTTTTTGACATCAAGCTTCGTAAAAAGCGGGCCACCAAGTACATTTAATAGAGCAGTAAACAGATTTAGTCATTAAATGAGAAGACACCATATTTTGAGAAATTTAGTTAATTGTATATATTTACTTAGCGATAGTATTGTGTCGTTGCTCTACAATAATTTGTACTTGCTCACATTTGATTGATTTCAAATCCTGTGTAAAATGCAGTTTATGTTAATGAGCAACCTATTCCAATGTAACATTCTCTTGTACTTGGCCCATAGCTTTGCATTTTCGATGCTTTTTGTGGATTAAGAATTGAGAAACAAAGTAGAGTTTCAAATATATATTTTCAAATACGTGGACAAATGAAAACTTATTAAACAAAAGCGTTTATTTCAACAGAACGAACCGTAGTCGTATCTGTTTCACTATTGAAGTGAAATTCGTCCACCGAGAAATCGACGCTTTTTAAAACGACTGGCGAAAAAAATTCACGTTGTACGTATATAAAAGAAGTTTATTTACAGGTAAAATCGAGTACATTGCTCTTCCCTGAATGGAGAATGACTTTCTCGTCCAAACCGTGAAATTTAGTAAGCAAGAACAGCAAGTGGAATACAAAAATTCGGAACTGTAGATACACACACGCTAGTTGCGTTTCATATTCACCGTCGAAACGGCGAAAAAAATTGAGCATTCTCGTAATCCGCAAACGCTTTTTGCATTGTTATACACTCGAGAAACGCCGAACACAAACGTTAGGCGATCACGATGTTCACTGGACAACGGGCAAATTCTGGGTTAACCTCCCCCCACTAACCGATCGAGACTGCAATTCTCCTGATGCAGAGATACAGAGCAGCGAAATGCTATAGTTATTCCGACATCCCAATTTTCGCTACAATATCACGCGGCAAAAGAAAAGGGCGGCTAATAAAATATACCGTCCTATTGTATATTTCGTTAGCCGATCCGCAGTACGCGTCGCGACGCCCGAGCATAAGTGAACTCGCGGGGAAATATGTAATTCCGTTAGATTTAATTTGCGATACAGCGCAACCTGGGTACGCGAGATAATCTCGCGATAATCTTGCCCGCTATGGTTTTCATCTACGACTTTCTTCACCCGTTATGTTTGTTGGTTTCTTTCTTTTCTGTAAAATCCTAATCTGGATAGGAAATGTCGAAAGTGGAATGAAACCTTAATTTGATGTTTTCGGTGTTGGAAGATTGCTTTTTTTTTCCCAAAAGAATGGAGAACTTTATCTAAAGGACAGAATTGTTCAGAGTTAGAAATACAGATACGGTAATATAATTCAATTAAAATACGTTTAATTTGTATTGTGTTATACATTAACGTATGTTGATTTTCGCATATTGTATAACGCTAATTATTATGCATTTCCTGCTGACTCAGGCTTCCAGAAGTCTCTCAAATTTCCGTACACGCAACGACCGGCTATTTTGCGAAACTGCTAAATGGACTGTGCGGTTAACTCTGAAACGAGCATGTGTGATACAGTTCGACGAGCAACGAGAATCAAACGTAACTCGCACATCGCGACATACGAAATTCGCGTTCAGATACGATCGATCTCACTTTTGAAAAGCACGGTTAATTCACTTTTGTAATTTCACCGATGATATTTATTTTCCTACAAAGCACCCCTGTTGATTCGATACGAAGGATGTTGCGCGCTGATACTGAAAATTCATTAACGATCAGGAATACAATATACAATTAAAGTGTCTTTTTGAAAGAATTCTCTGCCAACCTCGTGGTATTTAGTTTAGAGTTTGAATCGACTGCTATATCCCGCAGACTCATTGTCAGTGCACAGTCGTATGATTTAAAATAATTAAATATTGAAACAGAACTATTTAAAAAAAGGACGATAGCTGCAATTAAGCGATATTAAATTTTAAATTTTAAGAGATTTCATTTTATTTAAAATAAGCTTTTCATAGCTTGGGCAAACGGTGAAATTTAATTGTATGATGTATTAATTAAAGAAATTTAAGTAATTCTGAAATTAATTTTCGCGTAATAATATTTCAATCTTATATTATTTTTAAATTGTACAAACAATTGTTGATGTTCAAAAATTTTATAAAAAAGTCTCATCAAATACAAGTGAACAGAACAACAATTGAGACACGAATCGAAAATGTATAACGCGTGATCAATCAAAGAATATGGGAAAGAAACGTGTATAAGAAACGCACACAACTAAATCGCCACCCTGTCACGATAGAGACGAACGGAACAGGAAACGAAAATGTGAAACGTGCGTTCCTCGCTTTAACTAGCCAGCGAGGAAATCAAACGCCGACTCTCTGGATGTTTCACTTTTCGTTTCACTCCCGGCTTCTAATTAATGAACGCGTACCACTGTGCTCTAATGCATATGCGTCACTGCAATAAAATAGTGGCTTTGTGTCACTGGACACTCGGTGAAGCAGGCTCGCTTGAATTCAGCTTGCGACAAATCAAACCGTATTGCTAAACTGATCTAACGGAACAGATCCGCAATTGCAATTCTAAGCGGCTGCCAATCATGGTCGAATGCACTTTGTAACAAGACTAACAGAGCGGCGCCCCTAAACAGGATTCAGATAAGAAAGAAATAGCCGGCACCGTAGCTAATCCGCTTTAAAATTCGCGAAAGCGACGCGACACGTTACCGTACATTAATCCTTGGAAAATCTTCGAGTCAAACCGCGGGAATACGCGACGGATCTACGCGACGAAAATATCGAGTTGCCATTCGAATACACTTCCATTTTCCGGGGACAGTTACTTCGATTTCACCGCACACCACGTACCTACGTTTGTATGTATGTATGTACATATGTACGTATGACAGTACGCACACGATCTTGGCTCGCATGTGTTGCATTTCGCGAGATGAATTTTACTCGGCATTCCTCGGACGAGTCACAATTCGTAAAAATCGACAAACGTTAAGCCGATTTCGACGTAGCGCACTTGATCCTCATTATACGGAAGCAGCAAATCCTCGAATTTGCGGAATGACCTCAACAATACACGCACACGTACACGTGTTCCTGGTTCCTGAATGGTAATAAAATACGATAAATACACCGTGTGTTCAATGAATATTCGTTGAATTATTCAAGAACGCGATTGCGCGGGATTTTAACGTTTGCAATTTCTGTTACACCACTCTCGGACGGGTGTAACGTGTAATATCTATTGTAAATCTACGCGCTCGCGTCGTGTACATTAATTTACGCCGGACTTTTAACGTCTCGAGGAACGACGACAACTGCGACGACAGTATGGGGAAATGAAAATAATTTCCGACGTCGCATAAAAAACGCAGTGAATATTACGGTGAGAGCGTTCGTCGGCCTCGTTTCTATGTGACGCAACGGAAATGTTAAAGATACAATCGCAAACGTCAAGATCAGCATGTCTCTGGGGCTTGCGGTTTCATCAAGGTACATACATTTTACCGTGCGGTGCATACATGCGATCTATAAGGCAACACCGTTCTCCGGGTATTCCCTGCAGAGTGTCGATATTCCTTCGTCGAGTGTTCCCTTCCTACCTATATTAAAACCGATACATATAATAAACAGGGAATGTTGATGCCACTAGACCGGCTTCCTTGATTATCGTACGTTGGCATTTCGTAGACTGCCGCTCCGTCGGAGCTTCGAACACTCAAGTCGTTCATTTTGAAAATAGAGTAAGTATAAATTGGAAAAAAAGAAGTAAAATTAAAGAAAATGTACGTGATTTTTTGATTTATCATAAAATATTTGGAAATAGAATTTTTAGGGGACGTGAAATACTTTCCGAATAATCGACGCGTCTTAAAAGGAATGAATATATTTGAGCGTTAGACACAATTTATTATTATCAATCAAATAATGATGCGAATGCATCTCGTCGATTAAATTAATCGAGGAAATATGCACCACGAAAAGTAAATAAACCTTATTTACATGGAAGACGTGAATTTGCTTATTAAAATTGAATTCATCCGTTCTGATAAAGAGTCAATTTGCCCGTAACAAGTAAACCAAATATTGGAAATTATCCTTCGCTTTGTTAATTAAAAGGACAGGAATTATACGATCCACTGACCGACGGAGTGTAAATTTTGTATTTATCTCGTCTACGTAGAATATCCAACGGAGTGTTGTTATCGAGGCGCGCGATAAATTGAAAGATGCGAGTGAATTCCATGATATATCACAGTGGGAGTCGAAAAGGGAAGAAAAAATATTTATTTCGGGACTTTCGGCGTCGCCCGAATAAATCATTTTCTTCTTCGAAATCCTTGGCCGGGGATTGAACCTCAAGTGAGAACAATCCATTTGTTGATAACTGCCGAAGACGAATAGCCGATTCCCCGTGATTTCTAGAGGCCTACCCTCTTATCGTCACCATTAGTATCGATCCCCTCCCCTTATCAATGCCTCTATGCCAGTATGAAAACGTCGTCCTTGAAAAATGAGACGGCCATCTGGACACAGGTCAGAGGTCTTTCACTGCTGACAAAACTCTCGATATGTTCTCGCTCTCGATAAACGAACAGGTGGGGGCGAAGATTTATCGACACAAATACTTTTACCCCTCAAACTGCTCGAGAACTGTCTTCGGGGTAACGTGGACAATTCTTCGCATTGAATAAAATATTTTTGTTATCACAATCCTTTGCTGTCCGAAGGTTTTTTCGTAAACGCTGCAAAAACTTGGAAAACTTCGTAGGATTTATTACGTAGTGATATTTACCGAAAAATGAGAAAAGTAACAGGTTACATTAAATTAAGAAAGTACTGTTTCATTATGTGGGACATTTATCGGGTTTCATGGGAATTTACTTGATTCTTCAAACAGAACAAATAATATTTTATTCTTCTGGACAAAGGAGTTTAATAATGACATAATATGTGAACATATTTTTCATACAATATAATATCGAGATTATTAATTGACGTATCCATTATAGAAAGCAATTTGATTTATCCGATCTCCGCGCTCCTACTTCGGAACAAACCGTTTAGTTGCAAAGTTATTAATTAATTAATATCAATGACGACAGGAGGATCGTTTGTACGACACACACGCTACCGCGACTTCAATCTAGCAAATTCCGGATCGTGCCTGGCAAATGACGACACTAATTTCTTACCCCTTCCTGATCCGAATGTGGTGCATTGATTGCTAGGAACGAACCCAGGAGAATTTTCACACTCACGTAATCATAGAGAAAGTTATAACAATGCCAATAACGCCCGTATAACTTGACAAACGAGATATTCGGTGTTTAAGATCCAACCGTCTCGACGAGTCTTTCACCCGGAAGTTTTCGCAACTTCGAAGATGGAAGCGGATAAGACGATACGTGCTCTTTTTAACAGCCGGATTTTCCTCTTCGGGTATTATAAGTTCGCCAAGAAATTTCTTCGGCTCTCTAAGTTCCAACGAATATAGTGACGGCAATTTACCAAATACCTTTCAAGATCGGGACACGTGATGCCAACATGTTTGCTAGATGCTACGGGATAACGAGGTACTATACAGGGTGTAACAAAAATTCTGGGACACTTTTTCAGTATCGATAGTACGCACCACAAGATGAAAAAAAAGTCTATAAAGTTTTGACTAAAAACCATCCCCTATGGAGATACAACCCTTTTTGTAAAAAGTTTAAAAAAAATCATATCTCCGAAATGGTACGTCGTAGAAGAACCGTTTTCAAAGATAATAGAAAAAAATATAATTGCTGCGATTATTGCTGTTAAATAGCATTTATTCTTGTTTAATTCAAATAACGTCGATTACCTATATCGTAGCAGGTTTATAACAATTTGGGAAAAATTGAGGGCATTCACTAAATCTTCCTTTGCGTAGATAGTGATATTTTTTGTCGTAAACTTTAGTCTCTTCCGGTTATATTGCAATCAAAATCGGTCCTCTACGACGTACCATTTCGGAGATATGATTTTTTAAAAATTTTGTACAAAAGGGGTTGTATCTTGATAGGGGGTGGTTTTTAGACAAAACTTTATAGACTTTTTTTTCATCTTTTGGTGCGTACTATCGATACTGAAAAAGTGTCCCAGAATTTTTGTTACACCCTGTATAGCGAGAATCCGCTTAAATTAACGACTATAGTTTAATCAAGTTGAAAAGATTTTCTGTACGGAAAGTTGCGAGATTGAAAAAAAAAGAAAAGAATGAGACGACTCGAATTTTCGCTAGATTTCACTTGGCAGTCGCGCAGACAGCGTGAAACCATTGTACTCCTCGGGATCCGGTTTCCAGCGACTGTTTCCTGAAATGCTCGCAATGATGCCGGCAATCGATGCTCTTTGCATAAATTTCTTTTCGCTGATACCGGCGAACGGCAGTTTCACGGGTGGCGAGCAAGCTCACGGGCTCGCATTTCCCAGATTATTTTCCGGCGCGATTTCGCTAGTAAAATGAGTCTACATCCTGCACACGGCATCGGCGCAGTATTTTCCCCCTGTCGATCTTTGAAATCCTTGAGCTTTCTACAAACGCCTCAAGGCGAGCCGTGACATATTTCCTTGTTTTGAATCTGTGTCTCGAGTCGAGAGCATTTCCCGTCGGGGGAATAATTTAAAAGGAATCCGAAGAACATCAAAGCAAGCCGCGTTCGCGGTTGAATTAATTTCATCGGTTTTTGAGAAAAGACAGTCACGTCGACTGTCATTTATTGTGGAATCTCATTACGGTGAAATAAAGACAGCTACTATACATAACGAGTATAATGTAATAATGTATGTACGTATAATGTAGATGTGCTAATTGTATTTTCTATTGATTATGTCGGCGCACGTAAAGGCCTACGAGACTGACACTAATCATGGATAATACACCTATTATGTATTAACCATGAGAACATATGTGCCCATAATTATGAAAGTGGTCTAAGTCAATATTTCAAAAAAATTAAAGTCTTGATAATTTGTTAATAAATGTTTCAAAACCTTTAAAACATGTAATATCCAAAATTTTTTTAAAAATTTACTTAGACCATTTTCATAATTATGGGCACATACATATATGTACATATACTTATCGAACCATTCATACTCGTTTACTCTTAATCATAGATATTAACTCATTAACAATTCACGTAAAGCATATCAATAACACATAACAAGCAGTACATGCGAATCAAGGAAAATTTATGCACATATAATCCCCGAATGATTACACAATCTCCATTAAACTTACATCATTGCTTTTATTTACATAATAAGCACGTATTCTTCATCATCGACAATATGATTTTAAGGATCAACGGTTTTCCGATGCTGTTATCAATTTTCACACGAACCATTCGATGTTATTCGGAAAATAATCCTGTCATAATAAAATTGCATTACACCACAGCATCCTCTACCAATATTTGAGTGCAAGAATTATTATCTTTCATTATTCAAGGTAAATTTTTTTCTCAACTGGTTTTTTATTATCCTTCTACCTCTATTTTCCAATCACGTAATTGTATGTATACAAACCTATTGGAAACTATTGTCTTAAATTAATAAAAAAATACCTTAAAGCGACTAAATTAAGAATAATTATTCTAAACAAATTATTTTCAAATATTTTGTTTCGAAAAGATATTTTTTGAAATTCTCACGTCGCGTTCACGAAAAACACTGATCCTCGGTATTGTCGGTGCTCTCGTCCGGTTGTTAAACCGTATCTAGCCACGTGTCATTGCCGCTGATAACTGGAAACAACAAATTTGCAGACGGTCGTAGGAAACACCGCAAAGTACGATCGGCAAACGTAAAACAGAATGCGGTTTCAGTTTCGTGAGGCCAGGCGCCAACATTGCGGTCGTCGACGGGGACAACGTAGTCTCGCTGGAAATGTTATTCCCACACTGGCAGAAACGCGTAAGAAAAGCTCAAGGTGGAAAGGAGAAGTGGTAAACTGGAAAAGTTAAATTCGGAAACGGAATTGGGGAAAATGAGAAATTCTCCTTCCTCTTGTTACGGGAGTATTTGAAACGTGGTCTTAATCGACACGGTTTTAATTCAGTTTTCTCTGTGACATTGCTTATTGTTTTCAGACTGTCATTTGTTGTGTATAAAATAATAGCTTGGTCTCTGATTTTCGTGTGACTTTTAAAACAAAGCTTATTGATATAAGCAACGTATACATATATTGTATACAGTTAATGCACCATCAAATTCTTTATATAAAAAGAAAATATATAACAAAAGATACAATTTACGCTGTTTCATTGAATGTGACGAAACGAAATTCTTTAATATATATATTTATACGTTGAAATAAGAGTAATTTAAATTAAAGTTTGATTTTGTGTACCGTATAATAAATGGTATGAAAAATTCACTTGGAATCTCTGTTACGTAATAGCAATACAATTATTTAATATTGTTTATCATAATTTTAACAGTTCTTTTTAATAAATTATGCGAGTAGAATTCGTAAATATATTTCTCTCCTAACTAGTGCAGAAAGTTACAGTTGTGAAATTCGATCGATATATAACAGAGTTGGGTTACAAAGTTCCTTCTGGAAAAACTGTTCACATTTTATTGCAGTTTAGTATATGATATGGCTTCAGGGATAGTTTGCAATACGGCAAATGTTACTACAACGTACCGTTCTTGTAGCAGAACCGAAAACAGAAAACCATATAAAAGTTTTGCGAGACGAACGGTTCGTTTGTAATATAATCCAAATAAAAGATATTTCAAGAATAGGCGGGGTATTCTGGAAATTGGAACCGGTGAACCTAGAAAATATTTTCTCCGGTTGTTTCGAAATAAAAATAAAACCATACTCTACGGAATCATCGACGGATCGTTCAATTTATTTCTTGGTAACCATATGTCTCATAATCTAAACAAGATAAAGAATCTAACATATATAGGGTGTAACATAAATGCGGGGACCCTTTTTTCAGATTCGATAGTACGCACCAAAAGATGAAAAAAAAGTCCATAAAGTTTTGTATAAAAACCACCCCCTATCGAGATATAACCACTTTTGTAAAAAATTTTGTTTAAATCATATCTGCGAAATGGTACATCGCAGAGGACTGATTTTTATTTTAATATCACCAGAAGAGGCTAAAGTTTACAAAAAAATATCATTATCTACGGGAAGGAAGTCTTGGTGAGTACCCTTAATTATTCCTAAGATGTTAAACAACTAATATGACATGGGTAATCGAACTTGTTTGAATTAAAAAGAATAAATGCTATTTAACGGCACTAATTGCAGCAATTATATATATATTTTTTATTAACTTTGATCTTCTCCTGTTATATTGCAATCAAAATCGGTCCTCTAGGACGTACCATTTCAGAGATATGATTATTTTAAAATTTTTTCCAAAAGGGGCTGTACCTCGATAGGGGGTGGTTCTTAGACAAAACTTTAGACAGTTTTTTTATCTTTTGGTGCGTACTATCGATTCTAAAATAGGGCCCCCGCATTTGTGTTGCACCCTGTATATTTCAAAGAACATCGTTATTCCAGGAATTTAAAAGAAAGAAAATTACATACGGATCAATTTTTTCTTCGTTTCAAATTTTAATTTAAATTCGTTGCGCCGTTGTTTTATTTCCCCTGTAGGATTTCTCGTTAGCTCCGATAATCGAGATTTCACTGTACGTATCGAGTGAAAAAAAAAGTGGGCGCATTTAAACGAAAAACAATAAATCACGCGTTACTACCGTGCCGCGTCGGTGACTCATTTTTTACGAGCACTGTTCCGGAACAACAACCCAGTTCGAATCAATTACGATTCTTTTTACGAGTCATTAGAGTTTAAGAGTCGTAAACCAAGGCGATGGTATTAACGCGCATCCAATTGGCCGCGGATAGACAAGGTTGGACGATGTGCAAAACGAACGACTGAGAATCGCATTGTTCGGCATAATATTTCCCAATTTCGGCGCTAATGTTGTTCTAAAAATTATTCGCGAATCGCCAAAAGAAAAAACTTTACTTGTTTTTATAAAAAAAAAAATCGCATCACCTAGACATTTGATCGGTGATCGAATTATAGGAAAAAAAATTTGTCACCACGCGTGCCAATAGTACAACGTAACGATGAAATAAATGACACCGTTAGGAGATCGTCGAGGTGTTGATCGAGAAAACCGATTGCTAAATTTACTCGGTGGAAGTTTTAAACGATAAATTTTTAACGCGAGTAAACCAGACATGCCGAATGAAAAGTTTTATCATTGCGAATTTACGTGAAGTTTGTTGAATACCACGGTTGTTCCGACGGTGAGACTCGTTAACTGTGGTTAAACAGCAGTTCACCGGTACAAGTTGATTGTATTTTTATATGCGAAAGTTGTCCAGTTACTGCCAGTTTCTATCAGTTTATTTAAATTCGTTTTTGTAATCACGCCGGATCGATTAAATTCATTTTTCGACACGTGTAACGCATTTTTATTGCCGTTAAAAATATTATTCTCATAAGTTAATTAAAAAACACACACACACACAACAGCAGACGAGTTGTGAATTGTTTCCAACGATACATGATAGAGAACTCTTTATCGGGTAAAACAGACCGTCTGTCGAAATTCGCGAATTGCGGCGTATTAAATAAACCAAACAAACAGTCATAAATAATAATCAATAACACCGTTGTCTGACGGCGTGAGCATAAACTCGGACGAAATGAATTATTCATATGGACGAAAATGTTCTACTGAAAACGTTCTACATTGCGTTGTTATTTAATTCTACCATTTATCACCGGCGTACTGACAATTTTTGGACGTTGAAATAATTAAGATTTACATCGGTGTCCGTATTCCGACGAAAATTTATGAATCGCATAAATCCACTTTTCGCCCGAGTTGACTTCGTTACGTTGCTAACTTTTTTCACGGAGGCATACGTTGTAAATCAAAACAGCACCCCCGGCAGGTATACCATGACAATTAAGCATACCATCTGAAGAATGCCTAATTGATAGCAATGTGGTCGAGTAGTATCGACCTGCCTGTTGCGGGCGTTAATTATCACGCCCCTAATTAGGGATCACCATTTACCTGGGAACATGTAATTAGAAACTTCTAGTTAGCATTAATTAGCGGCGTTAATTCACACCGATAATGTGAAAACATTAAACCTGACAACGTATTACAACATTAATCCCATTGTGGTCTTTGTATTGCAATAATAACAAGATAATATTTATACGTTAAACAATTTCGCTTGATTCGACGCTTCTTTTTGAATGTTCAGCAAACTGAAAGCCAGTGGTCTTTGTTAAGCTGCCTCTCGTCGTGCAGACAATCATTCAGATATTCATTTCTGATACACAATAGGGTAATTGTTCCACACAATATTGTGTTGTAATCCGTACCGTCCCAGAACAGTTAGGAAATCCCTTTAAGGGAGAACTCGAGCATACCAACCATGGTTGTAACCCTGATCACCTGACCCCAACCTATGACCACAAACCTAAACTTATCGTACGATACAACTGTGATGGAAGACCATTGAATTCGACATTTCAATGAGAACTCATAGAATAATACATGCCATCCTGTATTTTTTACTGATTTACTTAACATTTTCATTTAATTCGAAGACCATTGAATTCATCTTTTAAATAAGAGCTCGTAATACATGAAATCATGTATTTATAATTTTTAATTAAAAAATGAGGAACAAAAAGTTCTATCCGCAGATGGTGTTTTCACTTTTCATAAACTACGAGATAACGAAATAATCATAGTCACCGGAGGGAGGAGGTAGAACGCAGGAATTCTGAATTAAAACAGAGTAATCAGCGTTCCCCTAAAAATCTTGCGGCAACAGTTATGGTGGAAAACCTGGAAAATTGTACCCTCGTCTGATTGCCATTTCATTCTGTATTCATGGTGTCTGGTTGAAATCGCAATTCGTTTATACTGATACGTTGATTTCGTAGGCTGTGCCAGCGTGCTAGTTATCCAGTTTGAAAAAAGATGTAGGGGAACCAGGAAAAGGTATGAAATAACCAGCCCATTTGCGGCACACGTTGCCGGATATTTGGACGGGAAAATGCAATTGCAGACAACTGCTGCGGTTTCCCGAGTGGCTGTGTCGATATCGAGAGCAGTCGATAATATTTATAGAATAGAACACGGGTTTGTGGGGTGCTAATTGCGACGTTGAATCACAGATAGCTCGCGGCGCAATGTATCGAATCGCTGGAAATTTCGAGGCGTGAGAATTGCGGGGGCTGGGAAATTTGATGACGTGGGAATTGCGGGGGCCTGGCAATTTCAAAGCATTACCATTTTGAAGCCCGACAATTTCGTAAGGTGTGAAATTTCCGAGGTAGAAAATTACAAAGCGGACATATCCCGAGGTGCTAGGACTTCGAAGCTCGGAAATTTAAAATCGAGCAAATTTCACGACCTCGTATTATTGACCCTTGATATATATCGGGGGTGGGAATTTCAGATGCAGAGTTTTCAGGGCGCAAAAATTGCACAGTGTGAAAATTCCAGACCCGTAGAAGACTAACACCGTTTAAATTTCAACTCATCACAAAGATAATAACTCAACTATTTATAAAATATATTGTCGACGAGAAATGAAAAGAAATATGTCAACCATCGCTTTTATTTCCACGTGAAACAGCACATTCCGTGGTAACATTTTCCGTTCCGATGCGAGGCATTGATTCTAACAAATGTTTCCATCTCGATACGAAACTTTTCCTGCTTAAATCAAGACAAAATACCTTCCGCGGACCACTACGGTTTTATTCGCAGCATTACGAAAATCGTACTGCCGCTTCGCTCCTGACCTCGTTCGATATAAACAAACGCTCGGTACCACCTGTGCCGACGATATATTCTTCGATCTGTGGATTGTTAGATGGATCGTTATCTATTCGTCTTATGGTATACCGGAGCATCTGCAGTCGTCCATTTATTATTGGATTTCCCAGCAATTATCGGTTACGACCCGGAAAACGGAGCAATCACGCAAAAGAACTGTGCGACCAGCTCGATTTCCAACTGTGCGCAATATCGTGATCTCGCGGCGATGAAATAAATATGCTACAATACTTATATAGGAGAAAATATTTCTTACAATTTACCCTTTGTGTACTACATAATTTTTTTAAAAGCGTATCCGTTTGGCAATTTTTCAATGAGTTTCATAAAAGTACTGAATGAACATTCAATATAACATATTGTATTATCATTATTATATGTATTACAGATCAAAAGAATGATTAATATTATATATTTCTACATAAGAACAAAAAACAAACGAACAATAGCATGCATGACAATGGTTGGCGTGAAAGAGTTAATACAACCGGGGGAAAAACGTAGCCAGCAAATTATAAACAGTGTCGTAGATTTAAATAGGTCAGATTTCAAAGATGAGAACGGAAAATATTGATAATTATTCTGAAACCTAAACTACCGTCACACGATCCGCTTGGAACTCGAGCTTGCTTTTATACCGTGCAAAATTTATAAGAGAACCATTATGCCTACCCACCATAAAACACCACTATACCATCCGGATTTATCTTTCACCACGAGTGTAACAATGCTATCGAATCTCAAACGTATCGCGTTAGCTGAAACATTCTGCGGAATTCTCTGAATACCATACCGACTGATGTTCGGTTTTAATTCTGCTCTCGTGAAATTCCTGTTCGATTAATTTATAACGTGCACGCGAAGACCCTGTGTAAACGCGGTGCAAAATTAATATCCTTGTAAACGTACGCTTTAATTCCCGTTTAATTTTCGTATCATTAATTCGTTACGGCGACGAACGATGTGGTCAGAATAAAAGGGCGTGTTCATTTGACACCGATAATGTGTCGTTTATCCACGTCTCTTTTTACCAAAGAATAAGTCGATCGACGATATTTTAGGGGAATCAAAGAAGAAAGATAGACGCAATTTTACCGCGATAGCTGTGGGTATATCTCACGCGATAAAAAAGGAACCTATTCTCCATGAAAAGATTCGTATATCCGTGATAAGCCACCAGGGGAAAAAAAAGGTTTGAGAAATTACCGCGAACTGCAGGATCATTCTTTCAGGAGGACAAGCGATAACCTTGCCGGATTCGATAGTGTTAAGTGAATTTTTATTATTTTTCGATGCTGTAAAAATTGATAGTAACCGGGCGAAGTAGTTTTCAAAAAATTCATACCTGTTATAACTTCCGGGGAACACCTTTCCCCGGGTGACGGAAATTTATGTCAAGGTGTATGTAACATAAATAAGCCATAACTTCATGCTGTTCCTTATTTTACGATGCAGGGAGATGAATCTATCTATCCTACATTCCCTACAGTGTTCGATAAACACGTTATTTCTCTCATACGCGATATCAATATTCCGTCTTATCGTATGCTATTTCAATTATTCCGACCATTCTCCGAAAAAAAACGACGTTGCAATTCACCGTCGCTCGCTAATTTAAAACGTTCGGCAACTTTTTCGCCCGTACTATTCGAAACACGAGGGAAAGCTCTAAAAAGTCAATTTCCGGTATGCAAACTTTTCCAGCTCTCTCTTCCTTTACGTTTTTCCTCTTTCTAACCACTCGCGCCGGTCAGTCGACAAATTCGAAAATTAAATTTGCCGTCCTGCATCCGTACTTATAGTGACTCCCATAAATATTCGGGCACTTGTAATTTAGTTATAACTTTCTACAAAATGTACCTATTAGGACGAACGAAATTTATGACGTCGGCCGAAACACTTTGCTGTTAATAGCTGACGCGAAATTTTATGGTATTTCGAACTTTCGAAATTACAGCTAAATTAAGAAATGCATCATTTTCGCAGTTGTTTGTCCCACCTTAAAGAAAAATCTGAAATGTACGTTTTATGAAAGTGATCGTATCGTACGTATTCCGCAAAACTTCATTAAAAATGCCGTCGAGCAAGTAGACTTTTGCAACGGTGCATATTTACGTTTTAAAATCTGTGGCAAAAACCACTCATTTCTTGCATTGAGCACTTTGCGAATTTGGTTGTATCTCAGAACATCCGAAACGTTTTAAAACCTGATGGAAGTCGTCCAAAAGCAAAGTGCCTCAGCTAGTATCACAAAAAGTTCATCCCGATCGGTGAGTACTGTGGTACAAAAAATTGTACAAAAGTATCGAGCATCCGAATATTTATATAACGACTAATTTCAAAATGATACATTTTGCGAATGTGGTTGTATTTTCCAGAATTGAAAGTATGTTCGGAATTAATAAAAAACAAACATCCAAAGTGTTTCCGTTAATATTACAAAAACTTTATCCCGTCGGTACTTTCCGTGACAAATTACAACAAACTTTCTAGCGTTCGAATATTTATGGGTGTCACTGTATATACTCCGGAAAACCTTCGTTAGGAAAAAAATGCTGATACACACCTACAATATATATGATCCTTATAAAAAAAAAGAAAAAAAAAACGTCAGAAAAGGAATTACCCAGTATCCTCTTGCGGGATAATAAATCGTGGTCCAACTTAGCGAACGCCTCGTCACATGTCACACAACCATAAGAGTCATATCTCTGACATGCGGTTTACGGGAGGACAAAGGCGTCATCAATCTTTCCAGTGGAAATGGATTCTCGAGCGGAACATCTGGGAAAGTTCGACGGAATACTACGTCGATAGATCGGAAGACGGAGTCTAACGAGAAACTCGGTCGCGGATCGATCGTATCTCGAATTACTTGTTGCGAGAAGGATCCGGCGCGTTTCCTTTTCCCGCTTCGTTACCCTGAAATTGGACGGTCGTACTTGTCTCGTCGATTTCACATTCCACTTGCCACTCACGGACGTGAAAATTACGCACACGAACGATACCGCCCGGTGTGTAACCGAGGACGCCACAGAATCGATTAAATTATTATATCGCGGTTAGTCAATAAATAATGTTGTATATGCTGTAAATTATTACGCCCTGCTTTTTCCGTACAAAACGCTGTCCGTGTATTAGGAAATATTTACATGTCTGACAGCTAATATTTGCACGCGTTGTTTAAAAAAAATATATCATTACGCTTGGACTAATTTTCTGGGATTTACGTTATTTCGAAAACATTCGATTGGAAGTGTGTATTTAAAAATTAAAATATGTATTGTTTAATGTATAATATGTGTATAATATTGCGGTATAATGTATCGGACAGTAAAAAAGGGTTTCCTATGTTGACGGTGATTCTGTGAGTTAACGAATGGTGAGGTTAGTATTCGTTAATATTTGAGTAGTAATGTTGCCGACTTTGTTTGTGGGAAATATCCAAGAAAAAAATTGAGTTTGTTGCAATTGCTGAGAAACTCGATTGATGGCAATTACATCGATTCTCTCGAGACCTCAAAATGCCTCTGTCAAGATTTTTTGCAGAAAAGAATAAAAAGTTTTGACAGTATGGAATTATAATTTGTATAACCACCGGTGAGATAGTAAAAACTTGTGGATCAGAAAGGTCGAAATTTATTGATTTCAAGTTATTGAAAAATGTTTCCATCCCGTCCCTCCCTCTAAAAAAAACAATACGACTGATTCTTATTAAAAAATAATAAATTACTCTTTGACCAAGCGAATAAATTTCACCCGCGGTCGGAGCCAGTTTTCATTTAAAGTGAATGAAAGAACGGAATATTTCACTTGATAATTTCGGGTCGAATCGGCGACATTTTCTGGCGTATAAATTTGATATTCGTCGTTGGATAAGATTTAATTTTACTATCGCGAGGGAAAGAAAAGTGGCGAAATTAATTAAAGTACTTGCCGCAATCTACCGTTTTAACATTCGATAAACTTTATGACACTTTCGTGTCAATATAAAAATGCGAAAATAATGGCGCACTCGACACGAGCATGCATTTGAATACGAGTGAAATACTCTTTCAAGAATGCCGTATAGTTTTTTTTTTATATACCACACTCCTTCCTGCCTCGTGTGTGATATGGCTACGTGGGGCAGTTAACGACGTATAAAAGTTTACGATGCATGCATTATACTGAACCTGCCAGAAAAATAAAGATATCACTGCTGTTGCAAATACGAAACAATGGATGTATCATGGAAATGCTATCGCGAAATAGTTATTGTGCTTTTTATTTATAATTTATCGAAAATGATATTTTCCACGATAGTATATGTGCTATTATATAATTTACGGGAGCCAATTCTAACGACTCTAACAAATATTCGAGCGCTTGAAATTTTGATGTAACCTTCAACAAAACGCACCGATTAGCACGAATAGTGAGTGATATTAAGTGAAGCATATTGTCTTTTAATGTATTCCATTGATTGTTGAACAAATTTTGAATTTTTGAAAAAACAATTAAATTCGTAGAATGTGCCATTTAAAAATTTGCCACTACATAAATATATTATCTGAACGTTGGGTAGTTCCTTTTAATTTTTTACAAAATTCACTGTTCAGTACCAATTTGTTTGGGATATTACCTGAAACGCATTGCTATTTCATTGATTCCGAAAATATTTTCAATTTTCGAAAATACAACCAATTTCGCAAGGTGTACCATTCCAAAACGTATTACGCCTTTTCGAACTAAAAATGGGAAACGTTCATTCGAAAAAGCTTGTCGCATTGTGAAAATCCAGTAAATAGCACTGAATTTAATTTGATCCCCCGAGAAGCTGCGCGTTTTCAAACATGCAAGAATCGAGTGATTTTCGACGGAATTCCGATTTTCGAGCGAATCGTATATCGCTTAAAATTCCAATGGTGCAGAGTGTACGAAAACCCACGCTGACGCTTACATGAAAATATAAATACACCGAATCCCGATAATTAAACCCGGTTCGCACGCGAAATCTTACGGGAAGGCGTAAAAAACGTCCGCCGTAAGTTACGCCGGCAATTTTCCGTTGAAACGTGGACTACTTTTTCACCGTGGTCGCCCGGCATTTTTTTTCGCGAGAACGCTCATTTACACGCAGACACTCTCACTTGTTACGGAGCACACGCGCACGCCTGTCGACAAATTGCTAGTTTCCACCGGCAATCTACCGGACACAGCGCCAAATAAGACACACTGGCAATCGTTCGAAGAAACTGTTGAACCTCGTCGTTCATTTGTCTACCGAGAAACAGAAAAAAAAAAGTTTCACCGGCGATCTGTGATTTCCCGCGAAGCTACGAGGAAAAAAAAAATAAAAGAAAACCCGAACGGTCTCGTCCTTGGAACTAAACTCATTTCACGCCGAGTTAATCCAAAGTGTACTTTATAAATGATTAAAGTTAGAGTCATTAAGCGGTGGAGTAAATAAACGAAATTTCAAGTGGAGAGGAATTAAAACATTTTAATTGGAAGGGGATGAAACAAAAATTCGCCGGAAAAAAGGATCGCGGGAATAACATGTCTACGTCCAAATCGTTATAATTCCGACAAGTGAGCGAGGTAAAATTGAATGCGGGATAGTATGATTATCTGGTAACAAACAACGGACGCGTCCTAGGTTATGTGGAAAACAGTGAAGTTTAACGCCACGCATTCTACGTTAACACGCTGATGCATGTCTAATTATCAGAGTGTATGAATGCACGACATCATTAGCTCACTTTAACACGGCGTACGATAGGCGTTGCTCCTGCGGCGTATTTTGTAGCGGGATATTTCCCTTCTTACTGGGTCAAACATACGCGCGGCGTTGATAAGCGCTAATTATCGCCGTGTGTAATTAGCGCTACGCGACTTAAAATTCCCGCGGCAGGCTTGGTTTTCTCGCGCACCCTGTAAACTACCGCTTCCGGAAATTTACCGTCTCTGTCGCGAAACCGTGCGCGGGTACTCGCGTTGAAAGTCATTTAACGCCAGCGAAATATTAATCGCGAACGACGAGCGGCCTCCGTACAACGGGCAACAGTATCGGATAATTGGGAATCGTGTTTAATTAAAGCGAAGAAAAAAAAACAACTCGGTAAACTCGATCCCGACAAACAGATGTAAAAATTTTAATTAATATCCCGTCGGCGCCACATACGTGACGCGTTGGGTCGCGTCATCAGTGGAGGCGAATAAAAAAAAAATGTTCGTTGCATACGTACGTACGTGCATACATACATCAATTCGTAGATTGGAAAGGAATTTTTTGTAATTAACGGAACAATGAATAATTCGCCGAGTAATAAAAAATATAACATGTAAAATTCAACGGAACGCCACTGAAATGAAGCTCAAACCAATCTACGTAAATAACACGGATGAAAATTGTTTTGTTTTCCCTGTGTAATAATACCCGAATTCGGGAACGTTCCCCGAACCGTGAACAAGAGAAACGTAATCAGCAACACTATAATATTCGAGATCTAATTTGATCGAAAGCAATTTGTGGCATTCCATCACTCGAGATATACACATTGCGTCAATTTGCACTTAGAAGCAATATTTACTGAAATCCCGGCTAAAAGGAAACGTTAGCTGTTACCCTAGCCTTATGTACCTGTATTATATGTATACCTAGCGCATATACAGAATATCTACAAAGATTGCTTGTAATATCTCTGCAGTAACAGCCACCGAATTCGGTGTATCTGTGTATAATCAGTCTGTTCGAATTACATAGAGATTTAATGGAATACTACACGTACCTAGATTTACATGTGTCTGGTAAGCACATTAAGTGGGTGGCAATGATCACCATTAACGAGGATTACATTCCCGTAAACCGATTACGATTACAAACATGAATATTTACAGGACTCGTTGTCAGGCCTGCGAAATAAAAATGCGCAAATATTTCACCGAAAGAGCTTCTGCGTAAAACCTATCGATTTCTCCAACGACTACGTATTAATGATTTTTAAAGATGGAAATTAGATCGGATATTTCAATTTAAATCGCGGCGAGTCGAGAACGATGGTATTTTGAGAGAATAATTAATAAATTATTAAATTAATAAATCAATTCGACGAAACTCGCCACCGCTGTTTCGATAATTCGCAGAACCAACGACGTGATCGGACAATTTTGAAAATATTTAAAAGCGATATAATATGACTGAAACAAAAGCGAACTTTACCACAAAGCTAATTCCCTAAGCGAAAACGAACGATGAAGCCTGGCGAAATGTCCACGTCTCGTATCGCAATTTCTCCTGGCGACTTCATTCATCTTGCGCGTGACGTGCAAACAGAGCAGAAATTCATACTGTGTACACTGAAGTGCACACATCAGATAAGACACCGGCGCAAAGCCACCGGGCGACGTTGAAAGTGTGAAACAATTTTTCGCGTTAGCATTCGCGCCGGTCGCTACTAACACCGGGACAAAGTTTTCCTTGCGACGCAACATCTGTCTTTTAACATTTCGTGTCCGGGGCGATTTGAATTCCCTCTCGTGGCTACGTGCCGCGGGTTTCAACGGGGATCCGAAACAAAAAATATGCCAGAATTTCGCTCTGCCACTGGAAATATTCCCAACGATAATACCGCCTAGTCGTAATAAATTACCATTTATTACTCGACACAGCCAAGTCTCCAGAATTAAATTTCGAGCACCTTTATAATTTTCCCCGTTTGATTAAATTAACGAGAGGCACAGATTATTCGCTCGATCAAACAACGCCCGCCATTGTCTCCGACGAAACTCAGGCTATAAATCAAACCGTCGATTTTCTTGCAATCCGTGCTGAGTTACAATAGACATCAATTCACACCTCGCTATACCTAAGCCCGAATTCCGCAGCCGTCTAATTGCAAGCGCGAGCAAGCAACTTGCCGTCCATGGCCTATGTTCGTATATTTCGGCCTTATTAATCATGTAGTCCTGTCACAGGATCCACCGCGCGAGATGGAGCGCGTATCCACGGTGTAGTAATTTACACTCCGGCGGTGTCTTTGAAGATACGCCGCAAAATACACACATCGCGAGGGTACGTCGAGTTTCGAGTAATTCTCACATATCGGGAACCGGGTTAAGACAGACGCTCGAAACAACTGCCAGAGAGAGAGGGAGAGAGGGAAAGCAAATAAAACACAATTCCTGGGTTTATTACAAACGAAATCCGTGGTATTTTATTTTCGCGAAGAAAACCGGTTGAATGAAACGTGTGAAAAGCATGAAAAAAAAGCTCGCGGAGGTAGGAACGTGTCGGCTGGAAAAAGTAGTTAGTAGCTTACGGCGTGATATTTAAAAAAAGAATCGGGCGTGACGTTTCTTGTAACGAAAGGCACGAGTGTGTGGCGAAATCCTCGTAGCCTACTTATTCGCTTTTTAACCCCGTGAGAAGTATGTATGTACTCCGACACAAATTCTTTTTTCATCAAATAAAACACGCTGCGACATATGATCGCGGAGGCATTGAATATTTAATTACCCGCTGCAGCGGGAATAATGTCCGCGGAGAGTAAAAAACAAAAGAATAAATTCCCGTTTAATCCAGTCTAAGGAACGCGATAGACGTGAGAGCGATTAATTATGCCAAGGAAAGTGATATGACTCGTAATAGAACTAAACAAAAAAATGAATATCATACTCTCCTCGCCACCGGTGTAATACGTGTAATAAACCCTTTGTACGTGTCATCTCGGCGGAAATTCGCGGGTGTTCGGTAAATACGTTTAAATTCACATCGTGAATCGTTTGAAAAAAAAAATCAGGCTAGCGAGGAATTTGATCTGCGCTTTGAAACGAAACGGGGTCTTTTTTTCCGCGATTTTCCGCCGGTAACCGACGTTGTTCCCCCTTGTTCTATTTCGCCACGCTCTGAAACCGTTGGATGCGACATATTCAACGCACAGGACACCCGTTCCCGGTGCAATTCCCGGAACTTTCTCTGCTTCGATTTGTAAAGTCGACTACGGTAACGACTCTCGCGAGGCCTATAACGTTTGAACGGCCCCAATTAAATATTTCGCACACTGACGCATCGACGCGGAAAACTGCTAGAATATTCATAGAACTGTTGGGCCAACAGCGAGAAATTTCTGGCCATTATCGGGCATTATGTACCCTGTACGATGTATGTACAGTAACCTTCGTGTGTAAATGTCGCGACGGTGTGTCATTTAGAGTCATTTGTTTCTACGAGTATTGATTACGAAGCCGACAAATGCTTGAGACAACCATTAGTAATAATTGTCTGTCTTTATGAATTTCCGTCGTGTGCTCTGTTAATTTCTTAAGAGATAATTTACTGATTCCTAAGTTATCAGAAAAGCGATGAAAGTTGATCGAAATTAATGGGAGCATCTCAACGATTAACTTTTATGTCGTCTTAACAAAAAAATTTCAATTCTGCTAAAAAAAAATGAGCAAGAATTCATTTATACAACTCTACTTTAAAACAATGAAAACAATATCTATAAGTATCACTGGTCCTTCAATCTCTAAAAACGTGGCCGACGATCATGTCAAACGAACCATATTCCTTATTACATCCCTTAATTATACCTCTCCGTAATCACCTTGGTTTTAAGTGTCGGTTTAGAGATTTTCACGAGGAAGTCGCGAAGCCCTGATAAATGCTGACCAACAAAACGGAAGCCAGAGGCGTCACCGAGATCAACGGTAGACATCGAGCTAGGGTAGGACAGGAGGGGAAAAGGGGGGGGGAGGAGAGGGGACGTGTGAGCATGTAATTAATTACAGCCGTCGCGTTATGCCTACTCGAGGGAGCCGTTAACGAGCCCTACAAAATCGTTGCGCCATGCATGAAACTTCGTTCCAAGGGTGACGCCATTTCTATGGCCGCGATAAGCGGAAAGCCGGATATACACCTGGTATTCACTGTGGTAGGGTGTAAAAGGTGAATTTTCAACCCGCCACACGGACGTCGCGCGGAAAACTCGCCGGGAAAACAACAAACCGCGAGGAAATCCGCTCAACGAGGCTTCACGCTTGCACTACTGTGTGCCAGCTTGTTTTAATGTTTTTTTTTTTTTTGGTTGTGCAGGAAGGGAAACTTGCTTTATATATTAAGTACGGGAAGAGGTTTGTATGGACGCGCGACGGTGAGGCACAAAAGATTGCAGGAACGCTGACATCCCTAAATCGCGTTCATCGCACGAGCTAGCGAGAAAGTAATTTCACTGTAAGTTCTTAGCAAACGGTGGCATGGTGGAATCAGAAGAAGAAACGTTTCGCGCGTATATTACTCTATTTTAACGACTACGTTATTATTATTATTATGGTAGTTTAGAAAATATGAGAGGATCTCCTTTGGCAGACAGAGATTCCGTTCGTTTGCGATTGACAGCGTTTGACGCGTCAAGAGAACGGAGCTTTGCAATTTATTTGTTAGCCTCGATTTCGCCGCGAAGAAACCCTACGTCAGCGACCTACAAACCGTCGAGATTTCCCGAGAACACTTGACATTTACTTTCGTGCAATGTGTCGCATTACACGGCTCACTAATGGTATTTCATATATGTATGTATGTATGTAACATACGCTCCGAATTGTGCCAATCGCACGTTCATCGCGGAATATAAGAAACAAGAACGGTAGCGCGGGCGACGCGCGACACAATGCCCATGAAATCGCAATTAAAAACTTTGTTGGTAGGAACATGCGAAAACCGATTCCATAAAAATGAACACGTTGCAGATATTCGTCCTACACCCAGTTTCTATCAAACTTGGAAATATTAAAATTGCCATTCCGTAACACACGACACGACTAAAATCGTGCCTCGATAAAATGCACCGATAAGCTGTCACACGACGATATCGTTGTACATATATATGTATATACATATACGTATATCGTACAAAAACGAAACAAATAGACCTCACGATAATGTTTTTAAACTGTATTCTTTTCTTAGTGAGACAACGATATTTCGTGAATTAGGTCGCAGCACCAGGCGTACTCGTAAAGTCATTAAAACTCTTTCCTCGAAGGACCGATTTGATTAGCATGTTATTTCCCAAAGAAAAAAACGACGATTTCCATGGGAATCGATTCCTCTGCAGCACACTTTTAAATTCACTCACGACCGGGGATAGGGTGAACGTGCCCGCGCCGTATGTGTCATTTGTGCGTGTTGAATTCGCGGGCAAGAAACCGTCGGATTTCACCAGGACACGTATTTTTATGGAAATTCGAAACGCTCCATCTCGAGGGCGTCGCGGCTACGTGCACAATGTAATTTCAAGTCGGCAGAGTCCTCCAACTATCTACCCAGACTTCTATGTGTCTGGAATGTGTGTATGCGTGTATATACCTAACTTGCCTACTCCACTTTCCCGGATATCCCCGTGAGAAGAGATTTTCAAGTAGTTACCATATAAGACGCTTGAAAAGTAGATTATGTTAATCCTACGCCGGCACAGAACTCGATTACCTCCGACTATGCCTACTATACTCGACACTTTCAGATTAGATATTATTATTATCGTCACTACGATCATTAAACGGAACAGGGCACGGGGCGGTAAACTTCAAATAGCAATTTGTGTTGTGAGAACTTTTTAATGAACTTTTCAAACCTTCCCGGACTTTCTACGGAAATTATCTATTTTTATAAGATCCCTTCATAACGTTAACCGCGTGTAAATAAAACACTTGCTAAGAACCGACGATTCAATTGGAGTGAACTATCGTACTGAAATTGAAATTCTAAGCGATGGATCCCTTGGGAGACGAAAGACACTAGATTTCATATGGGGATTCAATTAATGGAAATTGTTAGAGTGTTACTTAGAATTACCGTAGACTGAAGTCTTCTGTTTAAGAGTTACTCCAGATTGATGGTGTAACTTAAGATATTAAAATTACAACCGTGGAGGTATCTATCATCGCAGAGACACTGTGACTTAAGTGTAGAATAAATTTTCTTCCTACGAATTTCAATCGTTTCTCAGGTTCATTTGTTGCAAAATAATCCAGCGATAATTTACGGTGAATATTTCAATGTTCACTTTTTATATCTCTTAATAAACACGATTTGTATTTTTACCCACAAACCCGTGAAAACTTGTTTCTGCAACCAATGAAATAGTTTCTGGCAAACCACGACTCTGTATATCGACCAATTACGTGAACGCGATTTTCAAGTTACCGTAAAAAAACCGTAAAGTCGACGGTAACGCAAACAACTTATGTCCCGGCATTTTTCTTTTCTTGTACCCTGGCCAAAGGATTTCTGTCGCAAAGAGGCTTCCAGCTTTCCCGAGGATTCGCGGCATGTGTCACGTTCTCACGGTCACTTATCTCGCCGTAGTATCAGGAAAAGCAAACCCTGGACAGTGTCACTTACTTTGCGGAAATAGTGTTGATTTTTTCT
This sequence comes from Mimumesa dahlbomi, assembly GCA_917499265.3. Taxonomy (NCBI): domain Eukaryota; kingdom Metazoa; phylum Arthropoda; class Insecta; order Hymenoptera; family Crabronidae; genus Mimumesa; species Mimumesa dahlbomi. Next base: position 9,824,839 of record OU824124.1, read on the forward strand.
CAACTATGAGTTCGCTTTCCCGGAAACGCTTCTGCTTGGCAAGACAAACCTTGTCGAGATTTTTTATTTGACCGTAGAAACTTTTCCGGAATGTTTTAAACTTATTAAGGAGAGAAGAGTCGTTGGGTAATTAGTTTTTAATTGTTCATTTTCTAAGGAAATATAATTACTGATTTAATGGGGGAGTCTCGTTTAAGTGAGTTTAATAAGATTGTTTCCCAGTTTTTTTGTTGTTATTTTATACCGTCAACCGGCACGTCGTACTTTAATGAATCTGATAGAATTTCAGTTTATCTGTGGTACACAAGTTGGTACACCTGTGTTGCCGGTTCGTAGCATTCCGAACTTTTCTGTGGAATCACGTAAAGATACATAATGGGAGCCAATCTTTTTACACTCTAATTAGCTGTCCATGATAATGAGCTACCGACTTTTTTTCTTTCACGAAAAGTTAGTCGAAGTCTCAGCATTCTTTGACGTTTCCGTGCGACGCGGGTGGGCACAAAAATCGATATGGAATGTCTCGTCGCGATAATTGCCCATCAAAATTCAGTTTATTATCGCCAAGAGAAACAAGAATGCCAAACAGGGGATAGAAATTAACTTTCGTTAACGAACCGAGATTAAAGTAACACGCGTTGGAATCTTCACGAACATTCCTCTAACGAGTTTCGTATTCACCAAATGCCCGCCCAATAAAACACGTATGTACCCTATCGTTCTAAAGGAAATAAATAAAATAAATAAATATCCCACGAATCTGACGATTTCGAAAATCGTTCCAGTAAATTTATATTAAAACTCGCCTGTACAGAACGAATCGAAATATCGTGCTTTTTTCTAAGGCTGGATTGTATTCCACAGAAAAAAAAATCTCTCCAATAAAAAAGACCTCAAATCGACTTCAATTAAACTTCTGCAAATGGCGAAAAACAAAAAGCAAAGATACGTTACCCATTGGAAATGTCATAGGTGTGCCTTGGGAAAGATTCTTAATCTCTTAGTTTAAAACTTATAAAACGCGATAACAGAGATTCCATATCAATATTTCACAAATCGAACAAGCAGCACTTTAAAAGTACATAAAAGTTTCATTGTCCCTTAGTCCCCGATTTCCACAATTCGATTCGAGTATCCCCAACAGTTTCAAACACTCAGCGAAAAATGAGCGTTGATATTAAGATACACCCGGCAGAAAGCCGACGGGAGAGTTTAAAAACGACATTCGCGAAGTGAAGAGAAGGAACGGTAAATAACCGGGTGGCGAACCGGAAGTGGTGGTCAGAGCGGCATCTGTGTCGGACGTTTCGTTCGACCCTCCATTGATCCTTAGGGCCCCGAATTTTGAATGAAACGGAAGGGTCGGGAAATTCACTCGAGGACTGGAGAATCGTTCTCATTTGCCCGGATACGAGGGTGGAGTTCCAATGAAGTACTCCGACGAGCAGAATCGGAAATTAAGGCTGGACCGATACCAATAAATTCGAAAAGCCACGAGGACTTGCGGAAATTTATCTCTCTCGCTCACTTACATCCGATCTGCAACACGATTCTCACCTACTTTCTCACTCCGTCCGATCCTCGTATTATCACGTTTAATTCTGTCCCTTTCCATTTCCTTCCTAGCGTTACACCCTTCTACCCTCTTTCGACGTTCCTCCTCGCCCCCCTTCTCTTCTTGTCTCTTTCTCTCTCTCTCTCTCCCACTATCGCCCCTCTTTTTTTTTCTTTCATTTTCTCCGTCCATCTTTTTTCCCCGGTTGGCTATCGAAGCGTAACCACCCTCAATGCTGCGAGGAAACGTGCATTATCGTGTTCGAAGATCCGTGAAAATAAGGTCTCCTCTTCTAACGCGAAGCAGGACACGTGAGATTGAGCGAAGGTTGGATGGAAGGCCAGACTGATCGAATGCACACCGATCTATTTATGCTCACCGGATAGAAACCCGCGGTATTTCTATTGTACGGTTACACCTATCCCGTTCGTCTATTGTCCCAGGTTTCTGTAAACTATCTTGCAGGGAGCCGCAGATACACCGTCGAACACGAGAACGTCGATCAGTTACGCAATTTTTTACACCGCGTTGCCTTTCAGAGATGCAAGGCAAACTGGTGAAGTGGAACTCGGAGAAACGGAATTACATGGATGTATATGTATAGGCATAGGTATATATCTTTCCTCGGGGTAAGAACATTGGTAAAATATGGAGTTCGCTCGGTTATTTTCCAAGATTATGCGAAAGTGTTATTATAGGGCGAAACTGTTCTAATAAATTACAGTAAAGCACACTCGAGTTTCATTATAGCACCCAACTAACGTCGTAGTCAAGAACTACTTGTTAAAATTGCAGCTATCAACGTCTAAGTGCGTTTTCAAACTCTCGCAGCTTTTTCTAACCCTATCGATCCCCTGGACCGAGTTCATACACATCAAATGGCCCATACAACAAGCTGTTTTTACCGACAAACTTTTCTAGCTACGATATGCAGGGTGGAACAAAACATCGGACACCGTTGTTTATGATCGTTTCTACACGACAAAAAATGGGAATAAGAAACTAATAAGTATTGTTCCGCAAACCTCGAAGATAAGATTGAAGCAATTTTTTAAAATGCTATATTTTCGAAATGATAAATCTCTGAAAATCGATTTTTTTTAATACTACTGAAAGAGATCAATGATTATTAAAAATAAACTGCCGTTGTTGCGATTACTACTTTCAGGTAACATTTACTTTTATTGTTTTTTTTCAGATACATAACTTCGATTGGTTTTATCACCGCGGGCATATAACGATCAGCGGACGATTAAAAAAATTGTAAAAACTTGTTTCATAACAGCAATCCAAATTTTTTTCAATAAAACTTTTATTTTTTCTGATATTACAAAACTCGAAATTGCTTCTGTCTTTATTACTTGTATAACCTATCATTTCAATGATGTAATTTTTCATAAAGTCGCTTACTTGTATTTTAAATGCAAAAAGGTGTATCATCATGGAGCTTTGCAGACCCATAGTTTTACATACACAATAAATGTATTTATCTGATTAATAATTATCTAAATTTAACGATCGTATGTAACAATATAAGAAATTAAATAACTTACCTGGCAAAATTTTATTGATCGCATTTTGCCAGATAAGTTATTTAATTCCTTAAATTGTATTTATCATCATTTGCCATCCACAATCGATCCAAAAAAAAGATCGCCGGTGTTTCCTTATATCCTTGTACGTACGCAGTAATATAAAAAAAGGGAGCAAAGAATGACAATTCCCTTGCAAGTACATTTCCCTGTTCGCCGGTGAAAAGTATCGGTCGCCGTGGAAAAGAACAGAAGAAAAAAAGGAATTCAAACTGGCAAAAAGAAGGGAAATGTAAATAGGACGCGGGAAACTTTGCTATTATAAAAATGACCTGAATGAGTATCCGCGGGACTGCAGTGGGCACACACACGGTACCGCGGGCATTGTGTGTGTCACCTGTTCCGCGGAGACGAATTACATGATCTCTCGTCGAGAGACAGAGAGAGAGACAGACAGCAGTCCGTCGGGAAATATCCTTGGTTTTTCTACCCGAGTTCCACCGCTGTCACGTTCTAACGAGGAAAAAGGACATCGACGGTGTTAAAGCAAAATGTGAACCCCCAACGAAGATTCATGGTTCAACGAAACCCTCTTACCGCCCGCATGTTAAGCCTTTGGCAAACATGTGCCCTGTCTATGTAAAGAAGCGACAGCTAGTTTCTTGGACAAACATCTTCATCCGCGTGTGTGAGTGAAAATTGAGATAATACGAAGAAAACTTGAATGAATTTTTGAGGGGGGAGGGGAGACGGGGAGGAAATGGCGGGTACCTGCAAGTTCAGCCAATTCCTCCAACATGACTAGCAATTTCTTAACGTCACTGTCAAAAATATGTTATCTCAACTCGCGAAAGTGACTCCAGTAATCTGCTGGATATCGATTTTATCGCGAACGACTTTAAAGTTCGCAGAATTTCCGTCACCTCGGATCTCCTATTCGTACAGATATTAAACGAAAACATTCGCTGTTGCTACAAGCAGATACGCATTATACCGGCGACAGAATTTTTATGCGAACCGTGATCGTCTAAGCTTATCCTAGAGAAAATTCTGGCTAAAGTAATCCAAAAACCAGCGGGATCGTTCAAGCTTGTCGACAACTCTTTTGACCGTCTCTGATCAGATTTTCCGAGTGACTTATTCGGCAAACGATTTGCAAGGGATTAGAAATGTCATACGGAAAACGTCGGTAAAGCTTCTAAATCTATTACCTTAAACAAGAAATCAAAGATTTAAGTCGAAATCACACTTTTAATGCGAAATTTCTTACGTAATGCAATAACAGGGATGTCGGAACGATATTTTACAAATCGAACACGCTGCGTTACAATTCCAAAATAGCACGAAAATTTAATTTTTTATTAGTCTACAATTTCCACTATGTCATTCAAATTTCCACCACATTTCCGACGCGTAACGATCCAAGGTTATCCCACAGAAAATTCGGGCTAAAGTAATCCGAAAGCCAGTAAAGTAATCATTCAAGCTTTTCGACAGCTCTTTTGGCCGTCGCTGCTAAGATTCTCCGGGGGACTTATCCGGCGAGCGATTTGCAAGGGATTAGACGAAACGTCGGGGGAACCTTCAACTACATGCTAGCGAAGGTCAACCGTTCGCGACGATGAATTAATTCCGAGTCCATGAGAGGCTCAAGAGGATTATTAGTCTGGGCGTTCGAAACTTTCATCCGGCCTTAATCTTTCCGCAAGTCTGGTTAATTGAAATACATGCATCTTAAATATCTCCCAGGATGCTCTTTCACCGGGATACACAGGGTGCTTCCGAAATGTACGTGCAAGCCGAGAGAGGGTGAACTTACCTGAAAAAGTAAGTCGAGAATATAGAGTGCTATACAGGGTGTAACAAAAATATTGGGACACTTTTTCAGTATCGATAGTACGCACCAAAAGATGAAAAAAAAGTCTATAAAGTTTTGTCTAAAAACTACCCACTATCGAGATACAACCCCTTTTGTAAAAAATTGTAAAAAAATCATATCTCTGAAATGATACGTCGTAGAGGACCGATTTTGATTGCAATATAACCGGGAGACACTAAAGTTTACGGAAAAAATATCACTATCTACGAAAAGGATGATTTAGTGAGTGCTCTTAATTTTTCCCAAATTGTTACAAATCTGCTACGATATAGGTAATCGACGTTGTTTGGATTAAACAAGAATAAATTCTATTTAACAGCAATAATCGTAACAATTATATTTTTTTCTGTTATCTTTGATCTTCTCCGGTTAAATTGCAATCAAAACGGGTTTTCTACGACGTACCATTTCGGAGATATGATTTTTTTTAAACTTTTTCCAAAAGGGGTTGTATCTCGATAGGGGGTGGTTTTTAGACAAAACTTTATAAACTTTTTTTTCATCTGTTGGTGCGTACTATCCATACTGAAAAAGTGTCCCAGAATTTTTGTTACACCCTGTATATGTATAGAAGAAATATAGAGTCTTTAGAACGGAACTCCATTTTCAAATTAATCGTTCATAACTAAATTACAGAATGAAGAACGCTCTAACGAGTCTAATTTGATGGACGCAATTATGTTGGCGAACAAATAAGAAGTGATTTCCACATGTTTCCATTAGGGAAGAAACTTCTCTATCAGAGAATAATTTTATGTTAATATTGATCCTTAATTATCTAATGTACTAACTTCAAAGAAAACTATGAGTACTCGTGAAGTCGAATTTTCAGCAACGTTTTACCTGGAAACGAAGGTCCGTAGGGAAAAATGTCACTTTACATTTTCGACTTACTTTTCCCAGGAGGTTTTCTCTTTTTCGGCTTGTATCACCAGTTCCGAGACACCGTGTGTAGAACGTGAACGTGGAATTCTGAATTTGTCTAAATCAAGTCACGCCGCAGCGCCAAGTTTTCTCGATTTGCTATTTGCCTCGCTTGTTTGGCGGACTGAATTCAAAAATCGAGTCAAAGTCGCTAATTTCTTCGCTGACACGGTCGAAAGAAATTAAGTTCCTTCAAACGAGATTACTCGTGATAAATAATGAAAGTATGGAGTGGTAATCGGTCTGATATCTGAATGGTTCAATTAAACGGGCGGATGACTAAGTTTGTAGTATTACATCCTCTCGTCTCGTCGCGAGTTTGGAAAACGGGGTAGAAAAAGTGTCGTCGAGATTGTGAGCGAAACGAAGTTACAGACTTTCAGCTCTGCACGGAGAAATCGTGATATCGATATAGTTTAGAAGTTTAGGGTAATATCGCGAATTACGGAGAAGCTTGAACTTCCGGCTGCGATTTCCTTTCGCACCACGTTGCGGATAGTTAGGGTGGATATATAACCTAGTCCGATTCAACAGGTGCTACTGTTACATGCGAAACCACGTCAGGCAGGATATGAAACACATAAATGAAAGAACAAAAAAATTCTACGTTTAACGGTAGAACAGTAAAACGTTTTGCTCGAGCTAAAAGAAATTAAGGTTCGCCAAACGGCAGCCATGATAGTATCGATTATTGGACTTAATGAAATTTATAATGTAAATGTTATTCGCTCAAAAAGTATATACACGATTGCTGAATCGAAATGTGAACTTCATTAGGATCGACAGTTAATTGCCCTCGAATCTACTCGTAACTGATTTCCAACTAATAAGGATAACCACTAAAATACTGTATACATTTATAACGAATCGAAAAGTCGAGTATTTTAATCTACTCCACTCGATAAGTAGAAACTGCTAATTAACGTTGTTTACGAGATAAATAATAAAGCAAAGATCAACCGAAGTTTCGGAATGTCAATTCTACCTGAATATTCGCGCTGTAATTTATTTGTAAAACGTAATAACGTTGCGCATCCCGATTGTGACCGAAACTTCATTATACAAAGCATGTATTCGTTAACTCGACCACGTTTTACAAACGAGGCGGATATTACCATAAATTGATTAATCGATCTAAATAACCGACGCAATAATGAAACAATTTGCAATCTCAATAAATCAACCTCATTACCATATTAATTTCAGCCGTGCATTGAATCGTGTTTTCGACGATGATCGGCCATCGCTGAAACACGGTCGTTCCAGGCGAATACCGGACAAAAGCGACCTTATTACCCTTTCAGGCGAGACTATGAATTTTGGAATCCCTTCGTTCATTCACGCCGCAAATCCTTCCCAGTTTTCTGAATACGAAGCTGGCCAGATATTTAATATTTCACGTGAGAAGCTTAAGCTTACGCGTGAACAACGTTGCATATTTTAAATATGAATCTCCTAATCTACCGTCGCAGTCATCCCAACGTTTCTCTTTTTTAATTAAACAAAATTCAATGCTAATACTACACCTTGAAAAAAAAATACGTGAAACAAAACAGATCGATTCTTCTTTACACTACGTTTACATCGTAAAATACTGCGTTTAATGAACTATATTGTAAAATAGTTAATTTAATAGACTACACCGTGCCGTAAAGTATATATTCTTCCAATCAGCCCTTGGAAATCCTATAAAACTTGTCGTTTAATTAAAGATAATATCTGCCGAGCGAGGTGCAAATGATCGGGACGAAGAGGCACTCTTTAGATTCACTGGCTATTAAATTTTCAATCGCACTCAAAACCCGACACGTCGATCGAACACGTCGACAAACGACACGGTAGAATGACAGTGTGGGTATCACCATACGAGCAATAAACGCGTCCAGACGCCGGACGTCGAAATGCTCGGTGGAGTTCCGGAACCCGGTCAAAGGCTAATTCGTGTTGAATTAAAGTTTCATCGGGACGATTTCCTGACGGTGACGCGAACAGCTGCACGGCATGGAACGGTATTCTTCAACTTTGAACGGATGCTGGGCAAAGTTCTAACACGTGTACACCGACATAGAAACAAGTGGCCGTCAGCAACAAATAGCGAAGTTTGTGTGCATGTCGGTGTGCCCTCGCCTTTTCAGCCCCCTCTCGCGTTAAAATAGTCGGAGTGTAAGCAAAGTTCCGCGGGAATGTGTTATACTAATTATCGTATCCTGCTCGGCGATAACGTGCAGAGGGGAGTGAAAACTTCCAAGGGTTTCGAATAGGGTTCCGAGCACTTGCAAGATATTCAGGAATTACTTATACGATAAGCTTTTCTGCAAGCTTTGCCTCGCGGCGAAATTCTTGACGACCCTTGAAACTAAATCAATGTCGCTAGTCTCGAATATACATATATTTAGAAATTGTGAAATTCAAAGCTGCGACAGGATGAGAAATTTTGATACCTCGGGAGGAAAAAAAAAACGTGTTATTTTTGTAGAATTTCAAGCAATGTATAGCATCAAAGTTTCAGATATCTCTGGAAGACCGTAACCGAGGGACACATTGATAAATTCCCATTTCGCACCTACTCATATTTCACGTTCGAACAATTTATCTGCAGAAGAAAGTATAAAGGAAAGACAAGCGAAGATTAACGTACCGTAAAAAGAATCGACGGTATTTTAATATCACGGAACGAGCGAAGCTGGAAGCAATTCGTTATCGTTCGACCAGCAGAATGATAGCGGATGAGAAAAGAAAACGTTCGAAACTTACACCCGTTTAACCTCCGTCGAATCGAAATCCCGACAAGCCTGATAATTTTAGAATTCTCCCCGTGCGATCCCGTATTAACGTGTACGTACACGTATGTACGTATGTATGTAGGACGTGTGTTGATTCAAATCATTGATCTCTCGAAAGTTCGCGAACGTACATAAAACTGGATGCGAAGTTTCGAGTTTCAGGTGAATCGGAGAGGGAAATCGAGACGCGCAGCTTTGCCTGTGTTTCTTTGAAATCAGGTAAAGTAAACGTCGATGCTTTCATTCATCGCAAACACCGACGTCGAAAAATAAATCTGAAACCCGTCACGGCAACTTCTCTGCCGTTGAGTACCTCGACTTTTTCGTAAAAATAAAAATCACTTTTATGGATCCCATCGCACCCACTCCTCGCATCCCGTGCAAATATCTTATATAACATGGGAAATAACAGATGATCCCTATATGTTTCAGGTTCCATAAGCAATATAGACGGCGCCGAGTATAACTGCAATAAAACCACAGTGAGAAAGGTTATCAGCGGAGTTGTCGGCGCTGCAAGCTCGGTCACATCTATACAAGTCGCCAATCTCCTTCGGCTTTTCCAAATACCTCAGGTAGGATGATCCAGCTTGAATAACGTAGACAAAAATTCTTAGTTGTATAATCGCACCGATATATTAGCCCCGCAACGAAGTACGGTAATCAATGACGCTGATAAATTTATTAAGAAGGAGAGAGAAAAAAAAGGAGATCGGCGTCGGAGTGACGTTTCCAATTAATTTTCTGCAACTTCTCCATTTTAACGATCAACGAAACTGGTACATAAAGCACTCTACACGGGAATATTAATGTGAAAGAATCAAGAAAGTCGTTACGAAGAAAATTAATAAGCAGAAAAATAATGAACAATTTTTGATACCTTTATCCTAGATTGTTTTTTTTTTCTGCAGCCTCGTTTGCTCGGACACGAAGCGGAATTTAATCAAAAGTTCTGTACGAAATGTTTAAACTGTATTTTCCAGTAAGTAAGAAATTTTAAAGTTTAACGATGTTTGCCGCGTTTATTAAATACAAAAATAAAACAAGTGCGGCGAACGTTAGTGAACTGTGAAGATTTCAATCCTTGCAGAAACTTTACGGAAACCGCGGCCTAAAATCATTCCACCGTGAAATCATCTTATACCCCGGGAATTCTGAGAATCCTTCGCGAACGGATTCGATGTATCCAACCACCGCGATGAAATTTTTAATTTCCACGAGAAACATGTTCCCGTCCGTAAAGCGCATTTCAACTTTAATAAGACGATTTCACGAACTATTGCACCTTGTTTCAGCCCCGTGCTAATCGATAGCATCACCTCTAAATGTGCCAACTATCTTAATGGGCCACACCGAGCACCCTAATTCCAAAGTTAGAGGGCTGATGCAATTGAAACTGCTGGGGAAGGGTCGCATTGGTGATACGTGTGTCTGGTTGATCTATGTTTAATACGGATTTGCAGTTAGAACGCTTTCAGTCTAATTTATACCGTCACATTTACCTTATCGCGTATGTGGAATATTTCTTCGGAATTGAACAAAGACTAAAGATTAATAAATTCATTTTCACAGACATTTTCACCACTTTATTATATTAAACTCTATTAAAAAAATATAATTGAGTACACGTGACGTTGAAGGTAACTCATTAAAAGATAGTACTTTTTAATTATAATTAAGACAAAACTAAATAACCGACGTCTTGATTGGAGAATATATGTATGTATAGAACGCATTGCATCAAAGTTGAAATTTATAAGACACGATGCTGGATGATTTATCTTCATAGTGGTATAGCAAAGACATTATATTTGTTGAGTGGTCGAACGGTAAGAGAATATGGCGGATTTAACGTGGTAAAACGGGAATATTTTTGCCAAACAGTTCGTATAATTTCACAAAAATAATTTCAAATACACCGTGAACGGCTTCAAGGATTCCTTCAAGATGCCACTTTATGAAAACGTGTCGTTGTCGATGTGTTATATTATATCACTGAAAACGTTCGATAAGATGGGTCCTCCAAACTATTCTACGCGAGCAATAGCTGTCACGTGCAGAACGCGACACGACATTATATCCGTAATAACACTGGATAAGAGGATACCCACTCTCGAGGCTGATAAACGAACATTTTTTAAATTTGCCATCTTTCACGATGCATAATATTCCGTGCACGCGAGAAAATGTTACGGGCGCAGGAGTGAAAAAGGGAAATACATATGTATATATGATACAATTTCATATTTCTTGAAATTCTTTAACGTTGTTGCCGCGTTCATAGACTGGAGTAATTTAAACAAGAAGATCTGCTTGAAAAAACGGAAAATTAATAGTTACCTAATTATTTTCGACAATTGTAACTTTTATTTCAGGAGAAAGTAGAATGTACATATTTTAGTAAACCAAGTGGCTTGTCACCGTTACGAGCAAATATTTTGCTGACGAACAACACGTCCGCCTGCAGATTTTACGTTTATCGCAAACAGCTAACGGTACGGCGCGTGTATAACGCGTACAACATAATATTATGTATACGTTGGTATACAATATACGTGGAAGCATTGCCTTTTTGATACAATTTCTTTGTCGTCTGTTAAACATGGGTAAACAGTGTACAAAGAACGCAAGTCATGGATTCCAAGATCGATAAGAAACATTTTTCCGGACTACGGGACGGAAACTTCAAACGATATAAATATTAAATATCCGGCTTCAATATCAACACAGGTAATGGAAATAGATTATGTGATCCGAAATATTCCCTCCATCGCGAGAAAAAGGGAATTGGAGCGAATATTTATCCGTGCTACTTGCCGAATCAAAGAATAATACGTCTGTCAAATGAAAATTCACAGAGGTGTAAAAAAGTCATCGCGAAATATTTTCTTACTGTTTCTTCTTTGTTGTCCCGTTCTCAGTTTCTTAATTTAAGCTGTGGTTCGTCGCTCGAAATATTTTACTGTAAAGCGAGTGGTTCGCAGGCAAGTTAATTTTAATGATCTCTCCAATCAAAGTGCTCTCGATTGATTGATCACTTTGCGAAGAAAAATTAGAGTGAAATCATAGAAAGCGGAGCGAGAAGGTGTATTTCATCCTACCTAGTTAATTTTGCGTAAGTGAAGTCAGCCTTTCTTCGAAAGGGAAATTATTAAAGGGAATGTACAGAATTAAAAAGCGCTGAAGTATAAAACCAAGAAATTAAATAAACGGTAGAAAGAACCACGCATTACTACAACGAAAACCTTTCGGTGAATGCTAAGTTTTATTAGTGTGCGTTTCGACTCGGAATAAGCAGTGGTATAAGTGAGACACGAGCGTATTTAAAAATCCGATCTTCAGCGAGTATTCCTGAGCAAGGATCTCGAGCTTCCATATTTCCGACAGTAAAACGCGAATGGGACTATTCTATCTTCGTTTAAGTGAAGTGGAAAAACGCGAAAATCTCATCAGTCTATGTTTCTGCGGGGAAATTCTTCCTATGCGATAAACGTGACTCCGCTCAGAGGAGACTTAACTTATTTCCAGGAACTTTATTCGCACCGCGCGATGATATATTCGACCGCGGTTTCGAATTATTTGAGAATCGGAAAAGTAAGTGAAATTAAAGTAACGATTAATAAAAGTACTTAGATTTTGTCCGGGGAAAAAAGAAATAAAACATGGATATTTTTCGAGCGCAATGCAGGTTCGAATAAACATTTCATTGACGAGGAAAACGTTTCACTATGTCATTGTGGCAGAGAAATTGCTCCACGGAAGGCTACTCACGGAATCAATTTCAAGATTCAGCAAACCATTCGATCAAGTGGATTTTGTGGCGCCTTTGGCAAGATCCATAGCACACGTTTGGCGTTACCGCCAATCTCTGTTAAAACTGATAGTGCAGTCACGTAACCGCGAAAACCGTAGCACGCGGAAACGGTGGAAATATCATCGTGACAGGAAAAATCTCGCCTATAATCAACGCAGTAAAATAGCCTGAAATTTATGAAAAGAAATAAAAGCTCGTGCATTAGTCCGAGACTGTTTCGACGAGGCGATCGTAACAGTTCCTCTTTAAATATGTAATCAGAGACCTCCGGACTGCCGTCAAACGGAAATTTTAAATCTTTTGTACCCCGAATCGCGTGCCTGATTAAATTTTTTAATTTCCACTCGAATGTCAGATTTGCGGTATCGGTAGTTATTAAAAAGCGCCGAAACGAATTACAGAAAATTACACGTTCAATCTTATTATCCATTAATTCCCTGATCTCCTAAAAAACAATGAATAACATTCTACAATTACAATCGACATATTTCCGATCGAAATCGACGTTACGCGTTTCAATCTGCCAATTAAATTCCGACATTATTAACCCCTTTGGATACATACGGACACTGACACTCGTTATAAAATCTACTGTTCTTATGTATACATACATATGTCATATGTATGATACATGTACATAATATGTATCTACACAACGAACACCAACATATCAATATATTAAATTTGTTATATACATAATATTTTGTCAAACAAATACGTGCCCAAGGGGTTAAAGCACAATTAATTAGACCTTTATCCGAGCGAATACAGTTGAACATTACCACCAACGATTTCAATGCATTAACATATTTAAAACAGGATTTAACTCGTGTACGGTAATATAATAATATCCGGACAGTCTACCGCTGCAAAAAACGAACATTTCGCTGCATGGAAAAACGTTGGGAAGTCAAGCCGCAAATTGGCCTCGAAAAGAAATGCCGCAGATTAAATGTGTTGACCGCTTTATATGTATGTATGTATACATATGTATGTATGTTTCCCGCTTACACATCCTCCACTTCTATAACTTCAGTTATATTCTCTGTTTCGTTCGTGACGCTCGAGCAAATTTTAAATTCCATGTTCGATTCACGGCTGTATCTGTCAAATGCCATAAACGTTCATGGGAAATATTTCGGTACCAATCGCGAAGCTAGAAAATCCTGTTGACAGGGATATTACACACTGCATTTTTTTCCCGCGTTGGTTTTATTTCCCAGAAGATCTCTCCACGCAATTGTCAAAATATTGAACCAGTTTTTGCTTCCATTTTTTATTTTAGGGGAATCCATTCTGCAGACTCTGGCAATTTGATTCGGCTTCCTTTTTATATCAGGCGTTATCAATCGATATCAAATATTTAGAATGATTAGAAGTGCTGCCCATGTTTCGATATAAACGATGACTATATCAAAAGCGCACCATGTTTTTCAGATTCTTTTTCTTCTTTGAAGGTTTATATCGAACCGAAATAAAAAGTTGCGACAAATAAACGCTATGTATCGTACATATGATTTGCGATATAATATAAGCAATAACAAAGGATAGCAATACAGTCAGTCGGAGAAATCCGTGAAAATCTGACGATTTCCCAAAACGTGGGTTCGAATCCTGGCTTTTCTATCTTTTGACGAAGAGCAGTAAAATGTCGATCGCTTGAGCCCCTGAGCATACCTGAATTGATCATGGTGAATCCGCCGGAGAATAACAAAGCGACCCCGCGAAGTCTCATTAATCACGGAGACCGTGATTAGCGATCCATGGAGCTCTATCGATGCAAATTTCGTGAAAAAATTTTTCATCGAACGTGCAATTAGCGAGCCCGACACAGCTAAAGTACCGGTGATTAGCCTTTTAAATTTTCGATATTAAACGTGAAATATGACTGTCCATGGAATCCCAACATTTTTTTCTGTTCATAAGATCAGAATTATTCTCAAACACTCCTCTCGTTCGCGGCGATCCCTAAGATCTATGCAAATAGGTGGCATAAAATTCCGATCAGAATTTACAATCTAATATCATCTTATGAACTTCAATCTAAAATATCACTTCACTCTGCAAATTTATCACCGTGAATGTGACAAATCAAACTTTACAAACGAATTCTTCTACGCCCTTGCAACAAACCGATGGAAAGCATTGTCAAATTGAAATTAACTTTTTTCCCAATCCTCTATTTTTTCGCCCGCGAAGCTTGCGGTGGAACTATATGTATATCCACGCAACGTTTCACGGAATGTGGTGAAAACCGTGCGGTAGCACTTGCAACGCAAGTAAAGCCGCAAACTGGGCTGCATACGGTTTTCAACCGCTCTCACGTAAACCACGCGACACAGGATGTAGGAAAAAGCTGGAATATCTACAGATATAGCTGTATACACCCTATGGAAATTCAACGGTGCAAAAGATCCAACTTCGCGTCATCAATCACCACATAAGGTGGCGTCACGAGTGTATTCAGGGTGTGAACCGCCTTAGTTCCAACTCCTGTATTACTCTTCATCATCTATACGCGCCATTAGCAAGCTCCACACGCAAACCGTATTAGTCAATCCGACATGGCTTCTATCTAGCAGGGTTACAACCCGCCCCTTTCTACGTCTAGAACATTGTATCTTCTATTTATAGAAACACTACCAATTTCGAGGAAATACGAGTATATGTTATGTATGTAGAATGCGATCTACCAGCTTCGAAAAAATATAACCGCGTTTCCCTGTTAAAGGCAAGGTGATGCATTTTTATATAACGGATTTGCGAGGATTTTCGATTTTAAACTCTGAAAGCATATTATACGGATGGAAAAACAAAAAAAAATGTTAAACGAATGTTGTCGATAAGTAGTTTTTTAAAAAGATTGACGTGAAAATATGAAACGTGGTATGGGACGCGAAATGGAGAGAAAATTCGTAGGGCGATTAATTAAATATGAAATTATTGTTTCGTTCAAGCTCATGAAATATTTGGTTCTCATTTTCAGATACGGTATACGTATGTATAGTCTATAAGATGAATTCGCAGACCATGTCATTTCAGACTTATACACTAATTTATATGTATTTTCATATTTCGAATTTAAATTATATGAATTTACTATAGTATATTACAACAATTTTAACAGAAATATCTTTATGAACAAAATTCAATAAGTCATCGCACAAACTATAAATCGTTCTATCCACCCTATACTCAGTTTTACCTAAAAAATATACGTTATTCGACGTAACATTTTCATCAACTCCGTTTTTGATTTAATTCAACGCTCCGTTCATATTTATTTCTCCTTTTACACTGCTACATCACGAATGACAGTCTAATTTCGAAATATTCCGAATACACCGGGTTCTTGGTAAATTGATACAAAGGTAAGGAAGACTTTTATTATTTCTCTGATCCCCCAAGAAATACGAGGGGAAACTCTTACCCCTGAGTATCGTGAATCGATTACCGTCCGACTTAAGAAACAAGAAATGACTCGGGCCAAAGACATTCCCTGGACCCTTCTTGACGTTCATTACCTTTGATATCGTTAGCGACCTTTGTGATCCGGTCCAGTAAGTTCGGCGTGCTCTACGACCTGCACAATCCACTCGGCTACTACGCGTTATATTTCTCCGGATGCCTTTCCCCTCTGTTCCATAGAGAAACTTGATTTTCCGGCTCGTTATCTGTAATACGGAAATATTTCCGGAATCGTAATGGCTCGTCGCGGAAAAGGATGTGTGCTCCGACGAGCAACGCTTTTCCACGATGCGTCAACGGCGCAACGGTGATCTTTCACGCGAAATGAATCACCGAACGAATGATCAAAGCCGGACCCGTATCTGGGCGGGAAGTGTAAATCGTTCCGAATTTCGTTCGGACCATGTGTTTTTATTTTTTTAACAGACGTATTCACTCGATGCTGCGCAGTCAGCCGTATGAAAGACACAGTGGATGTGTACGAATGCGAGGAAACACACGTTTCGAGGAGAGAAAGAAAAATAGAGTTTTATTAACGATTACTTTGCCCGGAATACATTCCGAGATCGCCGCTTTTTTATGCGACAACGGAGCGCATGAATAATCGTGAAGAAAAGGTTTTTTAGAGGGACTCGAAGTGCGTAGCGATCCATGTTCGTTTGACGTTCAAATATTTTCTTATAGCCTGAGGTGAAAAAGGAAATGAAATTGAAGCGCTGCTAGACCGAGAGGTTTTTTTTTTTCTTAACCGGAGATGCGAACGATGAAGAATTTGCAATCGGAACTATCGCGGACGGTAAATCTAAAGTTCGAACCTTAAAAGCATATCCTTGCTGCTCGATAACTTGTTCCGCGAGCGAAGACGCGCTCCATAGTCACCTTGAAAATCCGACAGCAAAAAGTTCCACAGAGATTTCGCGAGGATTTGCGAAAGAACGAGCTGGATCAGACGTAATATAAATCCAAAGTGAAGGCGGCCGGATTTAATTTCAGATCGTAATTCCAGTCGGGGATGAAGACTTCATCCGAAGGTGCCAGTTCGTGAAACAGTGGAAACTAGCAATTTCAAGCTTGCCACGCGAGCGGCATGTTCCAAATACATGTGAACGGTTCCGTGAATAAAAAAAAAGCAGGTTTCACGTGATTAAAAAAAAAAGAGAGAAAGAGAGAGGAACTGAAAAACAGATAAAACAATCTCGACGTATCCGGCAGACATGGGCCATTCTTCGCTGCGAAACGGCGAACTTTCAAACTTGTAGAAATCAGCGCACCGGTGGCACGCGAAATAGATTGCAGCACTGAACTATCCGAAAAGTACATGCCAAAACCAATACCCGGAATTCTACGTACCGCGCGGTAGATAATTTTCAACACATAGAAAGTCTGAAGTCAATTTCACACAGGTCTTGAAATATCCCACTTTAATTCAGTAGAACATATAATTCATCTACCATGTTGGCTCTTCCAAGACCCGTTGCCCGATATATCGGTTTTTCCAAACTTGTCGCGAATACATTGCCTGAATATTATATCAGCTCCTCGAAAATCACGAATAACTGTATAAAAACTAGTATTATTGAATTTAAATTCATTTAAAGAATGTGTGCGGAATGCATCCACCCAATTAATACCGACTATATTAATAATATTGCGAGAAAAAATGTTTCTAAATCATAAAGACATGAAAATTTATCAGAAACTTGCTGTTTGTTAACACATTCGCGACCGCCAAATTTTGTTCGTTTCTAATACTGAGTATCAGCGAAAATAATGAAGTTTTGAAGCTGGTTGCCGCCAACTTCTATCGTTAAAGCAAGGGTGAAGGTTATACATTTTTTTATGAGATTTCAATATTGCAATTACGTGATGTTTATAATAAAAATAGAAGATTTTTATAGTTTCTATACTTGCTTTATAGGAAGATAATAGACCACTTGTTATTATTATGCTGAATGTATTTAGTATTATTTCAGGAATTTGGAAAAGCCGAGTAAGAACAAAATTGTATGTTTCTGCTTAGTGCAATAAATCGAAAAACAATGATTTTTGCATAAAGGAACTCTACATAATTGTTTATCGTTAAATTGTTGCGATGCAAATATAGTCCAAAGTTCAAAAAAATGTGATTTTTCAAAACAAATTTTCTCAAAAATTGCATTTTTGTTATGCTGCGTTATCGAAAGCGCCTAATGTTGCCGCATTCACAAACAAAAATTTTAGGACGTGAATTCACGTCAGCGGTCGCGAATGTGTTAACAAGAATCTTAATTACCACAGTATTTTAAATTCCCAACATGTTAACCAAACATGAACAGAGTAATAGACAAATGAGAAATTTATTTTATACATAAACCTAATTTCAAGGATCTCGGCATTATAATATCTAAAAATGAGAGTTTGCGTGCAGATCATTCTTCATCCACACGGCAGCATATTCGAAATCTGTAACTTTCAAGAATTTGTCGGCGCAGCTACTTTCCCGCTTCTTCACAGGATATGAGAAAGAGGTCAGCGAGGATGACGCAAGCTTGCACCTTTGGAGGATTTAAGTTTCTTATTAAACTCACACGGTTGACCTTACGCCAAGGCAAGAGTTTCTAACAAACTTAAACCGCTGTGTACACAACCACGCGTATCATGGCCCGCGACGAGGATTGTATGTTGAAAATGGCCGTTAAAAAGTTTCCTCGTAAATCCCCGGGAACTTTCAACTAAATTATTTTAATTGACACAACGCCGGAAAAAAGTTTCGACCGAACGGCGCGAACGTTTCGTGAATTTATGGTAAAACAAGCGAAATCCAATCAAACGTAATTAGCATGAAATTCAAATCGGAAACGTTGAAATTCTTCTCGGACCAGAGGAATTCATTTGCATTAGGAGTTAGCTGAAGGAAAACGTGTCGAGCTAGTTTCGTATTCCGGAATTGATAGAAATTGCATACTTACAAGGGATGTTTCATTATGGAAACAATATACGTTCGTCGGAAGCGCGAGATATTACGTTATTCGCACATTTCGGAGTTCGGTAACGTTTGCACTGTAATCAAAAATCGATTTGACATGGATAAAGCGTACTTCAACGTTATTTAACTTGATTAATCATACAACCCAATGGGAAGAGGTATTTAGACACGGCGCCAACAAGTCCAATAAATAATTTCAAATTGAAACGACACTCCGCAAGTAACTTATTAACCTACTTACTCGACATTAACCTAGTATCCCATTTTTTAATGAAATTCGATTTATTTCCGTTATAATTCGTAGATTTATCAAACGGAATGATTTATTCTGATGTTTACTATTATTTAATTATACACATATGACTGTTATACACTGTTAGGTAAATTTTGATATTAGCAGCTTTCGCTCACTGCGTTAAGCTTCGAATTGAAATTCGAACGATAAGAAGCATTATGATTATGCTGTATCATGCTACGTTTCTAAATTACATATTGATAAGATAGCTCTATGTATCCACGGAATCCTGCAGATGCATTATTAATTTCCTACCGCCAGTTATCCAGTGAATCGATATCCAAACCACACTAATCCACAAATGAAGGTATATGTCTACAGCTATTATCAAGAGAACTTGATTTCGATGATAATGATCATCGTAGTTTGTATTATAGCAGTGTATTTTGTCTAATATAATACGTCACCTCAATCTATTAAAGAGAGGACACTGTACAGAAATTATTACGCTCAGTTGCACATTTAAAGTTCACCGATTCTGTGGCGATGTCTGACCAAATTAAGAATGTTCCACTTACACCGGAGTTTAATCGCACAATGTAATACAGCACGCTTTACTTTCAACAGCAAAACAATGCTTACTAACGACTCAATAAGCTTTCTGTAACGATCTATTCTTCGGTCCATTTTTATGTAGGATATTCTTCTATGTATCTGTGTAATCAGTCCCTACTTTTACACTAATTTCACACCAAGGATATCGATTATTTTTGTATACGTCTTTAGCAAAGGTTCCAGGAAAATTTTATATGCAGATATTTTGAAGTCTAGATATTTCGAAATTTCAAAAAACCGAGCGAAGAAATTGAAAAATGTGAAAGTTTAGAAAATCACAATTCTGTAGTCTAATATTTTTAATACGCAGAGCTTTCAAAGTTTCCATATTCTCGCAGAAACTTCAAGACCTAGACATTTCAGAATTGGAAGATGTCCAAATACCAAAATTGTAATGTCAATAAATTTAAATATGTGAAAATTTAGAAATACTGCGATTTAAAGCATTCAAAGCGCAAATTTTTCCAGGTTTACAAATATACGTAAAAAATCTTGAAACTTCGAAATATCAAAGTTCGAAGATTTTCAAGTCAAAATGTGGTAAAGCTTAACAACTCTATACCGCAGAAACTAAACAACCTCGCAATCTAAAACTACAAAGCAGAAATGTTTCGAAGCTTGAGAAAACGTTCAGACCGCAGTAAATTAAAAAAGTGATGAAAGTTACCTACAAAAATATACAAATTTCAAACGTTCAACAGGCCAAACTTAATCCACATAGAAAACCCTGAAGCCCTACGAACGTCAAGATTTAACATTTTCAGCGGGCGAAAATTCCAAGAGTCAGCAGCTTTAAACCCTGGTGATGAATCTGCCCGCACCCTCTCGGTGTGAGATCGGCCTCATTCGTATCTCGGTCCACAGCCACCGACAATCAGGTGGCAGTATTCAGAAACCGTTGATAGACTGACGCGCGCTCGCATACCAAAGTGTACGGAAAGACCACGCGTGCGAAAGACACATTGACAAGTCGTGTCAATCAGTCCTCCCACGTATGCTACACGCATGTATGGACACATACACCACGGCCGATCGACTGCCCATTCGACGCGAACTCTCCAGACACAATGACATGCAAGCTGCGTACGCGGTGTCTCATCAGACCTGCGATTCATCCAATAATAATAGAATTTCCTCCGCCATTGTAGCGCCGATCCACCGAAATTTATTTGCACATAATTCGATGCCGGAAGGAAAATTTTCCCTCCTGAGAAAATCAAGATTTCAACGCAGAGACTGATAAATTAATGACAAGGTGAATATGACGGACGTCAGAGTTCGGATAACCGAGGGGAGAACGAGAGAGGAAAAAAAGAATTCATAGATTTCATTAGTGTCAGCTAAACAGACACTTCTAATTAGCCATCAATTACCAGAATATCTTGGAAGGAGTTAGCTGTAACTGTTAAGGCACTTCGAAAAACTCGGGTAAAGTAGGAAAAATTCATTTTGTATACAGGAGAAAACAAAAATCGCGCCGGTGACGTGGCGGTAGAAAATTTACGGGTGAATAAACTCCAGTTTTCATTAGAGGGTAAAATTTAATAAAGAAATCCACCCCGTAATAAGTTCTAGCGGTGGGTGGAGTAAGATTTAAGCATCGAAATTTTCTTAAATTCTTCACGCACAAAACTACACTTTTTCTCCCATGTTTTTTTGTTAGTTCTTCCAGGAAAAAGGAAGTATTATTTGCAAATATTTTAGAAAACGTAGACGGTGCGGTTTGATGTTAAACCTTTGAACTTTGCTGTTATTGTGAACATCATCTCCTCTCAAAGGATCCTCCGTTCCGCTGTCAGTTAGATATCACACGAGTTATAAGATCCGACAGAGCAAAATGAAAGGAGCATCAACTATTGATAACAGATTACCGCGCTTCCAATTTCGGACGGAAGTACACGCGGAAACTGATAATCCTTCGATTTAACGCATCGCTTATCACTATAGGACGTTAATAAACTCGGTTACTGGAAGTCGTAAAAAAGAACGTAAAGAAGTTTGTAGCGGGTTACCTACTTTCCCGTAAATCTAATTGCTGTAACAGCACAGAGTTGCGATAAAACGTACGCGACGAACTTCGCCAAAGGGTAGAAATACGTGAAAAAGAAACGAATTACGTATTCGTAAATTGCGGCAACTTCTAGGGGAAAAAATGAAGATATTACGAAATCTTCGAGAAACGGAATAAGAACCCTGTAAAACGGGCGAAGAGAAAACTGAAATTGATATCTGGTTCTTACACCGACAAGTTCTTGGCGAAAGTTCAGCGTTCTTCAAAACTACTGAACCAAAAAGTACAAATTAATTGCAAATTACGGCAAGTGGTTGCTAATGGGCGTAAATACCAGAATTCTGAGAATCATAATTGCTTTGTCGTTACTATAATGAACTGAAAATTTAGCCGAGTCGTTAAAACGGTTTTTAATTCACGAAATCAAACAAACGAATGGAATTCAAATCCCCGGCGTCAAAGTGTTTACAATGAAAGTAGAAAGAGAAACCCTCGATCACCTTTGTTAAAGGATTTGTAACGGGAGTAAAAAAAAAGAAGTACGTAGCACTTTCACCGGTTTTGGTGAAAACTAACGGTGTAGCGGCGTCGTTTAAGAAAGTAATTAACTTGAAACCTCCGGTAACCACTATTCCGCCGACCGATAGATCCAATTTAAACGATTTTACGCTACAACGTTCCGTTATAACTCATTCGGAAATCTTCTTAATTAAAACCAAGTTTGTAACGGTGATCGCTTCGCATTAACGTCTTGGAGTAACTTTAAACCATACAGTCGACGAGTCCCTGCGATTTACGATCGTTTGATGCTATTGGTCGATTAATCGCGACGTGAAACGCGCCGGCCGGAAGGTAATAAAGGATAGAGGGAAATGAGACTCGTCAGAAAAGTTCCGGTAGAAATTTGCATCGACGTACAGAACTTTTTCCTCGAAAATCAAAAAGTTTCGAGGAATCGTTTGCCTTACACCGCCGAGATACGCCGGACTTTCGTCGTCGTGGCACTCGAATCTTGTTGAAAAATTTTCCGTGTAATGCTCCGTCGGTTCTTCCAATTGTGTTTTAGTATGCACATAAAGTTTTCCATTCACGTACCGCACAGAGGGTCGTTACGATTCTCTTTTACCCTATTCATGGCACGAGGTTCATTCATAGTACCCTCATCAGATACGAAGAGATATGTTTGAGCAAACTTCACCAGGAATCGAGTTCACTTTCGGCATGAATAAAAATAGTAGCGATTGATGACTGGGGATCGCGTGCGGACTAATTTTTTTTTTTTATTTCATTTTCTATTTCCGACGTGCCTTCTAATTGGCAATAAAAACATCCCCTTATACCGAGTTATCAATAAAAAAGAGCTTCATTATTCACCGAATCATTTCGACGCAGTACCTACACATCGTCAAAAGAGAAAATATTAATTTCAACCCTTTTGATACCCGTGAACCGATAGATTGACTTTTCGGAAACTCACGTATGCGTATCAGAATAATTATATAAAACATTAATTATAATAATTATGTCAAAAATAACGCATTTTCATAAAGATTTCTCTAGAAAATTGCTACACAGTTTTATCTACGTAATCCATCTAATCTTTACCTTAATGAAGATAAAAGATATAATTTCCAATTACTCCAGTATTTTTGACACCCATGAGTTTTAATTCAGTATGAAACGGTTAAAATTTTACTTACGCAAAGAGTGATGTAGAGCTTGGCAAAGCATGACAAGAGACTGATGGAAGACGCAACGACGGTAGAGTAAACTTAAATTAAGTGTAGCTTGCACTTGCTGCTCTAATTACGCTACTAATTCAGCAATAGCCCCCAGACACTATACAGCTACGGCATGATTGGCCTGTCGGTGGTTTATTGGGATATTTGCGGATTACGTGACAGGATGTTAGAAATCCCACCTCTGTGTTTGCTGCGATAAATCTCAATATATCGGAATCGAAGCGATTACGTTTACATTCACCGAGGATAACCCCCATTTTAACGGTCACGTTACAAAACAAAGGCGAAATGTTTATACAGAAGACGAAGTCGTATCCCATTGTTAGCGAAACAATCGAATCTGGGGCTGGAAAAAAAAATTAGAATTTCTTTCGTTGCACCAGTGAATGCATCGAATCCGCGAAACATTCGGATTTAACCGTAGCGACTGAGGCGGGATAAAACGAGGGGGTGAAACGGGAGAGAAGAACACAAAATGATTGTCAGGAGTTAATATCGACGAGGCCGTAAAGGATTCACCATGTAAAGCTTGTTCCGACCAATAGCTTTTGTGTTCTCGTGCACACGCTCTCACACAGGTACCGGGAATTTTTCATTTCACAAAGTACATCTGATATTCGTGGGTTTCACTTGTTTCGGAATGTTTACAAATTCGACTGCAACGTTCGTTATCCCGATTATCGATGGCAAGATTCTTATACGAATAAAATCGTACGTTCTACTTTACGAATAATTTGTTATCTCGTCGTTAAAACCACGAGTTCCTTATAAAAGAAAAACGGTGATTAAAAAATCGTGCACTAACGGTAACGGGAACATAATTGCCGAGAAAGATTTACCGAGGAATACTAAAATATCCATAATCAGGGAAATTCTCGAGGCTGTATGTATAGATAGCAAAGTAACTATTCAAGAAACACACGTTCATATCGGTCGTTTCACTCGGCAATTGCCAGCCGTATTTTTCACGTTTCCGGTATTAAATTCACAGTGCCAGCTGCACGGATCCATAACATGAGTGCTACAGTTAAAACGACAGCAATAAAAATGAAATATACGGTTCTAAATATCCCCAAGCAGAAAGATTTCTAACGTACAAGTAAGTAATATAAAAAATTGATATTCATCAGGAAACGCGATATATGGCGATATATATCAAACGTCCATAGAATCAGTAATTATAACGAGCTGTTCTCCCAAGTGAATCGCATTGAAACGGTGTCGCGATTTATATGAAACGCGACAAATCGAAATTCTCGCTGTTCCGGATCCATTCCATATCGGATGCTCTTATTGTTGTAACGTTTGTCTTAAGCCAGTATTGTAGTACAATCGACTGGTCACGTTTATTCCACTTTATCGAGGTCGCTCGCTGCGGTCCCGTAATTTCGCCCGGTTTGGGCGCAGCCGGTCCGTTTCAATTAACGGTAACGTCATTTACTCGCCTCACAAAGGGATTCGCAATTTCGCGACGACCTCGAGATGAGACCGTTGGTAAAAATGCAAACGTCCTGGCGTAGGACGACCTACGGTGCATTATTCGCGATTACACCGACGCGTTCGAATGATAAAAATAAAAGGGAAATGAAACGGTGGTGTCGTCGGTATTCTTTCGGTGCCAGATTCCATACAAGAACGCAAAAAAAAACGCAATCAAACAAACAAACAAAAAGGTGCAATAGTCATCGTATATGTGTCTGCCTGTTCAATTTAAAACAGAAATCCACGAAAATCCAGGATAATGGCAGGTTCGTTAAAAAAGTAAACAATAGTTTGCTGTTCTCCAAGCAGAGAGATTCTCGGCAAGGGTATACAAAGGCAGGAAAAAGCTTAAGGCGGCTCCGGTCGGGATAATTACACGTGAAAACTATGACAAATACATCCGGCGCCGAATCCTCGCGGGCTCATTTCGCCAGTAACGAAATGACAACACGTAAAACACACTGGATAAAGTGTCGTGCACTGTTCCGGAGAGAAACGTAGCTGGCTCGAAGCGACGCGAGAGATAACGCTGACTCGTTTCTCGCTACATAAACTCATCTTCCGCAAGACACGGCCGGTTAGAAGCCGCTACGTACACACCGAAATCCTTCTCACGAGAGATTACCGGCTGCCGCTCGATCGGGTTCTTCGTTACTGATCGCGAAATGTTCGGTCGCAATCAGGATCCAACCGTGCGAGATAATTCGTCATCGGGAGGAGCTGAACGCGTCGGATTAAAAGGGCACGGGCAAACAGCTGATCATTGGCCCTCGACGGGTTACAAAGGACCAACGGAAAATGTCGCCGCGGCAAAGGGAAGAAAGATTAAAGAAATGACGTTGCCCGCCAAAGGTCACTCAGAAGATTACACTTTCGAGAAAGACACCGAAGTCCCGTCACTTTCTATTGACTTTCGGAGCTGCGGAAAGAAAAGAACATATTTCCACAGTTTGTTTCGCAAAGACACATATTGCCTGTACAATGCTTTTGATACGGACGGACTTTAATCATCAAATACTGTTTATTACATGGACAGATCTCTGTTTGACACATGAAATCTATGTACACGAGCGAACGAACGTGCAAACATTATTTTTACCCAGTTTAAAACATTATTCTACCGAACTATGTACATACATACTCGAGGGTTTGAGTAAAGTATGTGTATAATATTTCAATTGCACGTATAATTTGTATCATCTTTATATTTCCTTGTTTTCACTTCCTTTGATGTACCGAAAGTAAATAGAACGTTGAAAGAAATACTTGGCTCAGTTTTCCTACTCAAACACAGACAATGTTCTGAAGACTCATAACCAGCTCCAAATTGAAGAAAATTTCCTGCTTTGACTCCACTTTTTACCCTCATTTATTGTAGGATGAAATTAATTGTAAGGCTTTCACTGTAATTCTCATATTGGCAAATTCACTACACGTATCAAGAGTTAAGGTCTTGACTCGGGCCAAGTACTAGAGTTCCCGACTGGTAGACCTGAACTACTCTTTTCCGGAAGAAATAGATCGAGGTTTTCGGGGTATTCGAACGACATTAAATCCGCATATTTCCCCCAAATTATGGTGATATTCTTGTAGGGGACGTCCAACCGAGTAATTTAAGCCTAACTACGAGAAGATCCATCAAGCCAATCGCGAGATATTTTGATCTAAAAAGTCGAGGTTTTTGTAAGAAACGTCGTCTTCTTCCTCTCCTCCTTCTCCATCTCCATGTTCAGCCTGTCACGCAGCCCGGTGTCAAACCCTAACATATGTTTCATACCATACGAGATAATTTTTCTGCCGATATCGTAGATTTTATATATGTAGTATATGAAATTTCCTCTCACACACATCCAGATTGTTAACATATTAAATTAGAAATGTTTTTACGTTACGTTTTTGACATCAAGCTTCGTAAAATTAAGGTTCAGAATGCGCATTCGAAACATATTCGATCATTTTTATATCTTGAAAATTGCGCGAATGGCGAGCGATGTATGAAAATCGCGAAAAATCGTCAAATTATGACAGTTCTTTGGTCGGCATTCGCTCAATTTTTGAGATAGCGATCTGAAACTGGTACCATTGTTTTAGTTAGGAAATTCTACGCCAGAACAATGTATAATAGTTGTACTTTTCGAAAATTTAATTTTTCGCCAAAATCTGAAGGGGGTAGGTCAGGATTTTTTGCGATTTTCGTAAATCGCTCGCCATTTCTACAATTTTTTAGATATCGATCTGATTCTTTCTGCATCTTATTCGGCTTCGGATTCCGCGTCCAAAACGCCCAGGATCATTTTAATAGCTCAAAAATTGTGGAAATGGCAGGTGATTTACGAAAATCGCAAAAAATCCTGACCTACCCCCTTCAGATTTTTGCGAAAAATGAAATTTTCGAAAAGTACAACTATTATATGTTGATCTGCCGTAGAATTTCCCAACTAAAACAATGGTACAAGTTTCAGACGGCTATCTCAAAAATTGAGCGAATGCCGTTCAAAAAACCGCCTGAATTTGAGGATTTTTCACGATTTTCGTAATTTGCTCGCCATTTCCACAATGATTGAGATATTAAAACGATCCGGGACGTGTTGGACGCGGAATTCATTAACATAAACTGCATTTTACACAGGATTTGAAATCAATCAAACTTGCTCACATTTGATTGATTTCAAATCCTGTGTAAAATGCAGTTTATGTTAATGAGCAACCTATTCCAATGTAACATTCTCTTGTACTTGGCCCATAGCTTTGCATTTTCGATGCTTTTTGTGGATACAAATATACAGGATACATTTTGCTCATTCACGAGTATCACAATTGAACGGTCTCGTTTCTATAGGTGATCGCTATTTAGTTTCTAATTAAAACATTAGTCGAGAGATTAATCGAACAAATTGAACCCCGTCCATTAATTCGAGTTACTTATGAAGTTATTACCGCGTGCTCTATAGAATCCTACAGAATCGAACGGAATAGAATCGTAGACCCATTACCAGAAAACTGAAAGAACGGGAATCCGTCGTTTCATCATGAATCGACTAATTTCCATCCCGAGAGAAGTTCACAAATTGGTACTACAATCGCGACCGTTCTTCTTCTTTATCATCTTACTCCTCGGCATCCCGTCGGAACAATCGCGCTCCATTCTCCCATAATGCGTTTCCTGGTAAAAAGAATGAAGCTACACCGTGCCCCGAATATTTCGAGCATTAACAACGTCGCCCGCCCACGTTGTTGTTTCTGGGATCCCCAGAAATCCGTCGGAATTTCGTTCTTCAGCGAATTAATCTTTCGAGATTCATTTCGTTAGGTAGGACAAAGTAATTAATCATCGCCCGCCACCGAGAAGGTCACAAAGACTGTCCTCATCGATTCCGTAAAAATGTCCGTACAGCCTGAATATACTATTCATTCTGCGAAAATTCTAATTCTAAAATTTCATTAATTTCTGTTGAAATAAACAAAGATTTTACGTCGTCACGGTATACAAAGCTTTTAAATGAAACTTTACAGCCGGAAGAAACTATAAAACGTATACGTATACGAGTAGAATGTTGCACCGAATATCCTGAGGCAACTCCTACCCACTTTATCTGATTTCCCATAAAAATTAAAATGGACGTAGCAAATCTCGGCGCAAGAAACATGGCAAGAGTAACGTATTACGTATCGTACGAGTGTCAGGTGATAATTAAAATGATTTTTCCCTTTCATAAACGAGTTTTAAGTACTTATTTAACATAGCCCGAAGGTCCGTATGAATAATTCTTGTGCTATCCAGAGATTCTAATATTTCATGTCGATAGATAAACGTGGTAAAGTGTCGCGGTCGAACATGGTGCTCCTAAGGAGTATCTGATATAAATCAACCGATGTTTCCCGATAGTAGTCCCCGTGGTAGACGAAGGACACTTGGTAGTTGCGTCCCCAGAGTGGAAAGAGCTTTAACTCTCTTTCTCTAGCTCTCTCCATTATATTACACGCTTTCGCTCTCCGAACCGATTCCTCTAGCCATTTTCCTTGGACTTTCAATTCGTCTCGGTCGAATGGCGTGCTACACTGTCGTAGTAAATCCAGGTTCCTTGGCTTCTCGCGTGTGCAACACGCGCACACGTGTCGCAGTGGGAATTTCAATTAGCCGACGCGAATCGGTATTTCATTCTATAAGAGTCTACGGCGCGACACTAAATTGATTTCGAAAGATTTCGCTGCTCTATGCGACACTACTTAATTAACAAGTATGCGGATCGTCGGTGCAGGTGTGAGAAACAATTCGCTGGGAATTGAAGAAGATAAGAAGCGAGAAACCAAGGTTTACCGTAATTTGAAACTTCAGCGAGAACTCGCAGTTTGCCCGACGATTTACGAAACGCAAAGACAATTTTAAACACGGTAAACGGTTGTAAGTAGATCTGTAAATAGCGATATGCAGGGCCACGTGTAAAACGCTCGTGTAACTGGTTTTGTTGCAAAGATAAGAACATGGTAAGTAATAAGAGTCTATGGTAATTGGAAGTCCGTGATAAGAGTACCTGGCTGAAGTTTATCTACAGTTTCCTTCGGCAGTAACTTTGAAGTACACCGGCATAGAGTGTTAATTAAAAAATCTACTCGTGCCTATAAATTTCCGCTTAAAACTCTCATTTACATTTATATGGCAACGTTTTAAAATGGATTACCACAAAATTAGTGGCATCGAAGTACAACACTGTCTATTATATAGTTTTAGCACGTCGGTCGGTGTTACACGGTGGTTCATTTCGAATATTAAATTCCTGAAATATCACCGGCAAATAATGCAACAGTCAACGGTGCATATCGTTATCTTCCGTTATCCAACGTTAAAAGGTGAAACCATAACAGTGGAACGTGAAATACATTCGTAGATACAAGCTGTACACACAAGTTTCCCAATTACATCAAAAGCCAGTGGAGAAACTCATGTTACTCCTTATTGCAGCTGACTACCTCGGCTGCGATGCAAGAACCTTATGGCAGGGGAAAACCCTTTTTACTGGAGACAGGTGTCACATCAATTATATTTTCCAGTGAAATTGCTATCTAATATATTCCGGATATTGGCGAGAACGTACAGCGAGAAACACCCTGCAGAATTCATTTCTGGCAGAGATAAACTGAAATATGTATAGCATATGAATCCCTGATACTCGTTTAATTTTTACCAACGAGAAGGGAAATTCATTTTCTAATTACTTAAATGACGTTCATAAGCGTCGACGCTAGTTACGAATTAAACAATTAACATTGATGATGTGGAGATAAATCTGTTTAGCCTCTCTGGCGGAAATGAAATATTATTTTTATAAAAAATGTCTAGCTAACGGGACGCAAAGAAAATTTACTGTATATTCGATGATGATACTATTACAGGAACTGATAAAAGAACAGTTTATCGGTGAGAAGTGGTTTGTCGTGCAAAAATAAATAAACAATCCAGAATAGAAATTTTCCCAGCGCTCCCGTAATCGGCGAATCTTCAAAAACCGATTTTCTCGAAAAATGAATTTCGGACGAACAAATTTGATTCCACACTTTTTATTTATTCCTGAATAAAAAGCCATCCTTTGACCGTTTATACAACGCATATTATCGCACCGTTGTATACAAGTCTGAGA
The DNA here is from genome assembly GCA_917499265.3 of Mimumesa dahlbomi. Taxonomy (NCBI): domain Eukaryota; kingdom Metazoa; phylum Arthropoda; class Insecta; order Hymenoptera; family Crabronidae; genus Mimumesa; species Mimumesa dahlbomi. The sequence continues at coordinate 9,855,480 of OU824124.1, forward strand.
GAGATAATTCAATTGAAACTTTTAGAGAAAAATCGAATATCGCAAGTACTTTTTCATGCGTTTTTCATGTTTTATGCCCAAAGGGTCGCTCGAAAATCGCTTCGACTATATTACAAAACGAGGTTACGCGACTCACCATGAAAGATTCCGAAGATTGAAGGCTCGAAACTTTTCCTCTGCTTCAGGTTTCCTTCTTCTCGACCAGTCCGGAGTTATCCAATAAGCAACGCTTCGAATATTTCACTCGCACCATACCGAGCGACCACTATCAAGTCAAAGCGATGGTGAAAATCATCCTACGATTAGGCTGGAGCTACGTGTCCATCATCTACGAAGAAAGTAATTACGGTATAAAGGTGAGTAACGTTCAAACGAAAAAAAAACATTTTATAATTTTAAATAACGATTTTCTGCACGCAACTGGTAAATTAGTTAGAAAATTTATTGGTAAGAACTCGGAAAAGTTCTGGTTGCATTTCCACGCGGAGGTTGTGACACTCGGGGCTGAATTAAAACCGATGAAGCGACACGATTCCCAAAAATTCCGCGCGAATTTCGAAGTTTTTCACGGTTTGCTACGCCCGAAGCTTCCGATATTGGTATTCGTACTCGACCGCACAACGTAACTTTCTGGCACAAGTAACTATTTATTATTGTGCTAGGTCAAGTGTACTCCTTGCGAGTTGAAAAAAGGCAGAGTAAGTGACGATATTAAATTCCGCTACTTTTCTTGGAATTCGACAGTGTTTTCTTTCGTTGCTACCTTGGTCCCAGGTTGCCCTTGGACTTTGGAAAATATATCTGCCTTTCTTTTACCGCTCGGTTCGTTTATTTCTCGCGTAGAAGATTTGAAAATGTGGAAACGACAGAGAAAAGAATTTAGACATTTGAGAACGTAGTATTTCCCGAGGACTGAATTTCAACGAGTAGAAATTCGGTAAAGTAGATCTTTCCGAGCATTGAATTTCAATGCTTAGAAATTTTCTAAACGCGCAATCAAATTGAGGTTGTCTCATATTTAGCGTACCTGAGACAAGCGTTCAGGTGCAAATAGGCTAACCCCAATTAGACGTCTTTTATGACAAACAGGAAATTCTGTGGAAATAGTCGGCCTAGACGGGAGAACCAAGTAATTTTATTCCCCGCCATTGTACGGACTCTGAAGTTAATTAAGTGCAATTTGAAAATCATGTTTGCGCTATGAATAATAAAAGCAGCTCGTTTAGTCTGAATTGCTCATCACTGACTAACGGGTGGAAAACCGTGAAACCATTATCGCAGTTATACGTTACTATCTAAAAGCGGCGCGGATTATTCGACTGTTAACGGATGTGTACCGCATCCGAAACAGCTTCCAAGGTACGTGCAAAAATGTGGCCACGTCCGTGAGAAATTTGAAACGGATCGATTTCTTCGCGCGGGGAGTCTCGAACAATGCAATTAGCCGACAATACGATGAACGCTATCGATGTACACTCCAGCAAATTCATGTTCGATCACCAACCGCTATATTTCACCCGTCTTTTATTTTCTATCATACACTCCGTAAACTCTGGAATTATTCATAAAATCTGAAACAAAATTCCTTCGAATTAAATGAAACACATTTTCGTTTCGGAATATGTACACAAAAGCTTCCACGGTACATACTTTTTTTCTCCGAACGTATAATCCCACCGACCGTTAAATATCGGATTGTATAACAACAAATGTGAACAAACAATCGCGACGACAACGTCGTAGGGCCGTACTCCATTCGTATTTATCCGTATTAAACATGAAATGATTTTAAACCATTGTCTCTTTAACTTAACAACTCGGCGACCACTACCCATCCTCCTCCCCCTCCTCCTATAATTAGTGAATATTTAGCGCCAACCGGAAGCCACGATGTCTCTCATTTTCCTGACATCTACGTAATCAAATAACTCAGTGGAAACTACATTGTTCGTCAAGCTTGTTCCCTTTGACTACACGCCGACGTACATACGTAACACCTAAACCCTGTAACGTTGTAGCTTTCCAGCGCAATTCGTTTCCGCACTTCTTCCTTCCGACCTGCGGCTTTCACGCCGCAAACCACCTAACGACTATAGTCCTGCCAGTATGCTAATCGCCCGTAATTAAAACCACGGCGACCAGCGAACAGGCCGAGTTATTGCGGAAAATTATTCGTACACTCGGAGAAGAGTCACCGAGAGAAATTACCTAAACTCCTGTTACCGAGTGTATCATGGTAATTTGGAGTACGGAAAATATACAACGGGCATCCTGTAATACATTCCCGTTCTCGTGGCAAGGGATCGTAACCGTAATAAGGTTCGTCTTGTGGTCTTTTTGGAGTTTGAAGTTTAAATTAGTATGATATAGTAGAGTGTATGTATGTGGTATACGTATAGGTATAGGTTGGAATGAACCGTACACGCTTTTTCGGGAATCTGTTACATCGGGACCTCCATCTAAATACGTTCAGTTTTATACGAATTTTACGTATCACGAAAACAGGAAAGCAAAAAACTGAAACTAACTAAATAGCCTTTCAGTTGTGACAGCGAATCATATGTGTATATTTTATTAAACACCTGGGGCTCTTTTTGTACAGCGTGTTTTGGCACGACTAATTAACCTTTACATGGTTTGTTTAACACGTTTCGGTTACAATCGTGGAACTTTGTTTAAAAAATGTTATTTAAAAACAGTTTTTTTTGATTCTCCATATCACATTGCTTTTTCCTTCGTATGTTTATTTGGCATAAAGAATCGTTATCAAACGCAGTTGCGTAGTTTAAAATGTTTTATCTATTGTTTGCTTCGGTTTAACACAAGTCTGATTTTCTGTTGGAAATCAATTGTTTCATGACTTGTTTTACACGATACGTGGGAATAATGGACGCGTGTGAATGCGCACAATATGCATTCACTGTGTAAAAAGAGCCCTAAATGTACGTTTTTTTAATTGATATAACACAAAAATATATAGATTCTATTATATTCTAAAACAATAAGAAGGTCAAATTTTTCGTTACTATTGTTACAGAACAACTCATAGTCAAAAGAACAGTTCGCGTTATACTACTGATGTATAGGGTGTATCGTAAATTCGGGAACCTTTTTTTAGAATCGATAGAACGCATCAAAAGATGAAAATAAAATTAAAAAAGTTAGGTCCGAAAACTACGTTCTATCCAAAGGCAACCCCTTTTGCAAAGAATTTTTAAAAAATCATATCTCCGAAATGGTAAATCGTAGAGGACCGATTTTGATCGCAAAATAATCGGAAAAAATCAAACATTATACAAAAAGTATAATTGCTACGATTATTGCCATTAAGCAGCATTTATTCTTTGTTAATCCAAATAACTTCTATCATCTCTATCATAGCAGATTTTTAATATCTTCGGAAAAATTTAGACCATTCACCAAAACTTCCTTTCCGTAATATTTTTCTTTAGTAATATTTTTTTCATAAACTTTGATATCTGCCGATAATATTAAAATGAAAATCGATCCTCTACGACTTAGCATTTCGGAGATATAATTGTTTTAATCTTTTTTGCAAAAGGAGTTGCATCTCGATAGAGGGTGGATTTCGGAGTTAACTTTTTTGGTTTTGTCTTCAACTTTTGTTGCGTACTACGACTACTGAAAAAAAGTCACCGTAATTACGATACACCCTGCATACCGTGTATACAGGGTGTCCCAGCCAACGTGCACGTCCTTGAACCAGGTGCTAGCTAAGGTAATTCTAATATAGAGAAGTGACATTCGTAATGTCGTATTTTAATTCGTGACCGAGTTATTAACGAAAAACTATAGCGAATCATAGGGCTCCGTTGGGCCCAGCGGCGCGACAGTTCCTACTAGCGCAGTACCCTACTGGTGCAGACCTTCTACTGTCGCGCCGCCGGACCCAACGAAGCCCTCCGATTGGCTATCGTTTTTCGTTAATAACTCGGCCATACATTAAGATACGGCATTACAAATGTCACTTACCTATATTAGAATTACCTCAGCTATCACCTGGTCCAGGGACGTGCACGTTAACTGGGACACCCTGTATACACCTATACTCCTGCGAATCTATACCTTCGACACATTTTCAGATACTCAGTTCTGAAAGCTTTTCGCTCGCCAGTTCTTTAATAAGTAAGGTACAACAAAACTTGTCACAGATTCCTGCAGCTTTTGTCGTCCCGAATTACATGGTATCATGATTTCATTTTATTTTCCCTAATCAAACTAACATCGACCGGGAAAAATGAACCTTAAATCATGACGCGGAGTATAATTTTCGAACGACTTAATAGCTGTTCAGATGTGTGCATAATGTATGCGTATCTGTACATGAGTAGTTCGCCTAACCTACATTCTGTCTGTGACTAGATGCAGCAGACATTCTGTACATTTGTCCCTACAGTTCCTTTGCACCCTACATTCCATCTGAACTTCGTGCCTCTGTGTGTCATGCTATAACGCTAATTGGTACGGTTATGAGAAGAAATGAGAGTGGATAGAGTTCTCTGTACTTTTGAAAATCCACCGTTACCTAACGGTATTACACAAACCTAGTGTCGCGCTGTACGTGAGATAAAAATTTGTATTTATTCGCTCGAGTAAGTAGTTAAAAGTAAAAATCCGCACTTGAAATCGGGACACGCGAGATAATACTTTGCCACCGAGATAATACATGCATGCCTGAAATAGGAACGTGTACGGTGTTTGCTAAATTTCAGATACACGCTTCAAACGGTGACTGATTACAGCGTGATAAGAATTATATAAATGAAAAAGTAAACCGCGAATAAATACGTGAGGAAAATCTATGACTTTGTAACGCGGTGGAAATTATTAACGATGTATGCGAACGCAAATGAACACGATCGTGTCTTCGCGTAATTAGTAATTGATGGAATGCGTGTCCCAATTTCGGAATTAACGGGGGGGAAAAAAAGGAAACCCGATCGATAACGGACGCAAGTTCCGCAACCGGCGTTAATCGGATTCTTGATAATCCTTGGTAATTTCTCAATGTATTCTCGCGGCTACGTTAAATAATAAAAAATCCCGGCTGAGAATGTTAAGCAAAAGGAATTAGGATGAACAAGAATTAATAATGCTCTTTTATCACCCGGCTACCACCTAATGGAAGCTGAAACCAGGACTAAGGTAAACGATAAATATCACTTCTTTAAAACCAGGTTTCTGCGATACAACGCACAATTAATCATTTTCGCGCATGTGTTTCCGCCATAAAGACAAACAAACGTGGCGCAACGAGTGTAGTTGAGAAAAATACGAGGAAGTTCCTTCAGCACACCGGAGTCAACTGGAAATTGCATTTTTATGTTAGCATTCCGACTCGTGATTAGATGCGTCGACCATGAAAATTTCGTACGTAAATATAAAAGTCTTTCGTGCAGCATTCCCGGTAAAATAACGTTAAATATGCACATTCATAATGCGTAAGATGCATTCGTGGCATCTGTTGTCTCCGTAATAGATTACTCCATGTCAAAGAATTTCATAAAACTCATAACTTCCCACACGTTTTATCTCCGAGACTCGTCCGTACAATTTGCATTTTCGTGCGGAAAAGATTTACTGCGTACGAACATACTTTTTGCACGTGCAAACATCGAATGAATTATTCCGGACGTTTTTAAATATCCCGCCGAAATTCGTTCGGCATCTGTCAAATTCCGTTTCAACGATGAAATTATGGTATCGCGTATAACAACGGCGCAAATGAAGTGAACGCACGGTATTACGAACGCCGTCTCCAAATGTTTTCAGACCGTTTACTTAATCGACTAATACGCCGACGCTAATAACACCGCCGCCGTGTGTGCAGCCTGTAACGATTATCGTTCCGCAAATACGCGATCACTATGGAGTTAAACGCCCAGAATTAAGTACATACGAATAAAGCGTAAACTTAATGATGCTGGGATCTCAGATTCCTGTAATCTAATTAACATTCGACAGGACCACGGTGTATTTTCAGTATCGGCATGAAACTTGGACGTACAAAGATTATGGGTATCGTTAGAACGTGTCACGCGATATTACTCACCTTTGTCTAAATTTCTCACATACGTGTGCATAAATCCGATCATTAGCCCCCTTAAAATTTAAAGATTTGTTTAGTTTTCCTATTTCCCACACTAAGGTAGGGTAAGTGTTGTTTTTTTTTAAATAACATTAACGTATTGTTTATATATTACAATTAAAGCGCTAATTTCACTAAGTTGGCCTAACAAGTGTTTAACAAAAATACTTCTAAATGATCAATTTACAATTTGGCTGCGATCGTGGATAAATGAAAAATTTCCCAGTTTATGAAAAAATCAAAGTAGTTCACCTCTCAAAGCCATCGCTAAACACGTCGCGGCGGACTAGCGGACTGAATGGACGAATGTTCCTATAATGTTATCTAGAAATCGAGATTTCATTGCGGTTCGCGAAATACTTTATATCTGGCACGTTAAGTCGCGTGCGAGTAGTTGCTTTCACGATATTTTGCGCCCTTCAGATAGGAAATAACGGCAAGGAAAGAAAGAGAGGGCTGACGCGTATGTAATTAGGTTCTTCTCGATATACGGTGCAACATAACAACCGACCTTGCAAGGCCCATATTACCGTCACGCCAGCTGCAGAACGGATGCAGTCTCCTGTGCATGCAAAATTCTTGGGAATAGATGACAACTTCGCAGTACTTTCTGCTATTAACGTCAATGCTAATTACCCCGCCGAGTGAATCTTACCGAATAACCTTCTCCGCCTAGCACGACGGGAATCCTATTAATAAATACGTCATGTGGGCAATTTCTGCGATATCTAATGAGAGCCTCATTAGGGAAAGTATCGCCGGCTGAAAATTCGCGATAAATTCGTCGGCGTACGGAACGAATCGTTAAATCTGGCTAATCTCACTGTGTGCGTATATTAGGAAAGTTTTTAGCACGCGATCCACTTGATTTCAAAGTGCTAATCGTTCTATTGAGACGTTCGAAGGGATCGATTGGAAATCGTGATTTCGCCTTTGAACACCCGGAAAATGTAAGTAGACACTTTAATTTCGATAGACGGGAATGGAGGTCTCGAGATCAGTTCTATAATTTAAATATTAAAGGTTACGTTATATTCGTTCCATTTACCCGATTGTGGTTGAAATACGTATAACCGTGGAATGCGCCAGGAACTAAGAGCTTAAGTAACGAGATACACAGCATGTAAGTATAACATGGCCAGGATGGAGATGGAGCTAAAATACAAAAGGATCCGGAGCTTGATAAATATTCACCAGGTTCAGGTCGCGGTCTGTAATCTTCCCATGGTTTCAACAATCCCTTTGGTTTGGCGTGAGCAACCCCTGTCTCTTGTCTCCTCTCCTCCCCTCTCCGCCCCTCTCAAACTCCCCGATGTAAGAATTAGCCGAAAAAATCTGCAAGCAAGGTCAGATATTTAAATGAGGCTCATTCACGATATTTATAACACTCTCGACAGCTGTAAACGTTGTCAATAAATTCAAGCCGCGAACTGTGAATAACAATTTTTAATATCTACCTGCCGCCGGAATATATTAAGCACATTAGCCACGAAGGCGGAGCGTACAGTCAAACTTTCGAATCTAATACATACATAGTATATTATAGAAAATTGTTTTATTAAAAATACACCAGCCAGACAGGTTCTGCCGATGTACAAAAGAATCCCGACGTCTAATAAATATTCACCGCAGTACGGTCCAGGGGATACCTTCCTTTATTACAGTATCCACCCCTATTTTCCGGTCATCCTCCACGCCTACCACCGAACATCCACGAAAACCCGTAATATCCACACGGTAACGATGCCTATCCACGGGTCTATTTTCACGCAGATCCGCGATCAAGTTTCTCGCTAGTCCAAACGCCAACGGTCCCGAGGATTTCTATGGAAACTGAAATTCAACCTGGCATCCGGCGCGAAATCGTTCGCGATCCTTCTTCCCATTAACGGAAGATGGAAAGCGTAACGACGCTTGAATGGCGTTTATACATGCGGGCAAATTGAATTCTCGCACAATCCGCGCGTTACGAGGAAACGTCTCGTTCTCTCGCGAAACAATGGCGGGAGCGTGTGGTGCGGATACACCCGCGTGGAGGCCGCAAGGTGTACTTCGACCAGGCGTAGCCCGACTTCGCTTGGGTAATTTATCGCGACTCGTCACGTGCTCCGTCGCCGCGAAACAATGGACAGGTGTACGGCCAGCTAGCGCCATTGACCCAAATATTGGCCGGGCATTGATTTATTCGCGTTGAGTTTTGTCTTGCACTCGTTGCGCCCGAATATCGCGTTTCCTCGTCGAAGCATAAAGATGTCTAGCGAGCACCCGAGTTTTTTCTCTCTTTTTTTCCTTTTTTTTTTCTGTCGTTATATGAATAGGGGGGAAAAGATCCGTGATTTATTGTACAATGGCAAGATATGTTCGACCGCCACTCGCATTCTGTGAAAGACGACTTTTCTTGAATAACAATAGGGGGATAGGATGGGATTCACACTTTCGGAATACCGGACAGTGAGGAAAGAGAAACGGCTGGAAAACGACGGCGTTTCTTTGCGCGACAAGCTTTATACGAGAGATAAGATGGCGAAATGCATTAACATATAATGGTATCTTGGATTTTAAGATCGCGCGAAAGTTTAGAGACGAACAGCTTTCATCTCTGCTTTGGGGCGTTTAATACTTTCATAAAATGGGACATGAAAGCTTGGAATTGTACATGACGTAAAAGTGGCGAACAGAGAATTTTAGACGGGACTCGGGAAATTTCGTTTCATGGACGGTTATTTAACACATTGCGTACGGCGCTCTGTTCGCGCGACGCGCTCCCAGGGCCCGCGGATTTTTAGTCCTATATGTAATCGTTATAATTTTGACGCTCTCAGAAAGTTGACATTCATTTTTTTTGCTCATCATTTGTTAAGGGGATACGCAAGACTTCGTTACCCTGGTAACGTAACAAGAAAGTCTATTTATAGTTCCTTAAATCGTCGATTGAGTCGAAAAAACTGAAGACGAGAATTCTCGTCTCCCGGCCTCAACGTACGGTTTGCTAAAGACGAGAATTCTCGTCTCCCGTACGCAATGTGTTAATTAGTTCCTTTCTGCGTATTATGCGTAATAGATATATGTGTACTTCAAAACTGCGATAATTCAAATATTGTGCAGTAGAATTTTAAATACCCTATGTGCCATCTGTCTCAAGGCACTTGATTTTCAATTTAAATGGCTTCTAACGAGAATCAAGAGAATAAAAGATACAAGCGAAGAACTTTTTTTGTGAAATTTTTACTCGTTGATTATTTAACAATCAAACAACAATCACCCATTATTCGCAGCCTCGTACTTTTATGACGTCCAGAATCGCACGGTTTTATTGGTTTTCTCGATTTCCGATAACAACCAGCTGAAATCTGTGATCAAAAATGGTTTTATAAATTTGACAGGCAATGGATACTGGTGAAAAATAATTGAACAAAAGTATAGCAAGTCACGTTTTCGTAATACCGCAGCTTCTACGATTACATCCCGATAGTTTTACATCAATCTTTCGATCTTCCTTCTTCTCTTTTTTCTTTCATAAATGAAACACTGTTTCTCGCACGAACGTTTTGAAATAGGTTTGATAGACGCAACTTGATAACGTCTCTAAACACGGTAAATTACGAAAATTACGCATGAGAGGGCGTAAAATATATCGTGAAATTCTACATGTAAAATAAAATAGTACAGTATATATATGCCACGGGAACCAGTAATAATTCTTTTAAATCTTTAATGTTATCCACCGGTGATCCTCGTCGCGGGCCTATTCCCTAAACCCCTAAATTTTCCCTGGAACGCCAGAATCGTCGACCCTAAAAATGATAAATGAAAATCGGCCTTTTTTTTCTCATAAATTGCCCCGTGTATCGTCTGAAATAATGATTATACGCGTTCGTTCGTGCGCCAGCGTAAGAATATTATAGCTGGAAAAAATTGCCTGCTGAAAATGACACATATTATTATATCAAACTTATGGTGAGTTTCATTCTGCAGATATTTACATAGGCAAGCCTTGAAAAAAAAAGTAAAACGAATGATGATGACGATGCAGATCTGATAATTTATGGCCGATCGTCGATTAAGATTACCTACGAGTTATCAATATAATCAGCGGCAATGTTTGCGATTTCGAAAAAAAGGTAACTTTTTCACCGGCTATTTTAGAAACGGTAGGCGTGGAATGTAATTTGTTTGCCGCAAATCAAATCATCGATTTGAAACAATCTGTGCGGTGGATCAAGATCGGAATCATCCTAATGACCACAGCCGGTGGACGCCCGGAAGCCGACGTAAAAAGTTTTTTGCATAAACGGAAATCAATAATACGCGCACGCGATTCGCCAAACGGGAATTAAATATTTTTGATCGGATTTCAAATTCAAAACGAACTACGCTGCTGAATTTTTATTAAATATATCATCGGCCACGTTCTTTCTCTCTGGGACAGATTCAAACTTTTCATTTTCAAAATCATGTCTATTATGGAAGACAATCGGTACGATATTTCCCAGCGTAGCTTCTCCCTTTGTTCTTCCGATTACAATCCTTCGAAAGACACGGCTTTCTTTGATGTCGCGTTTAAGTGCGTATTTTTCAAAGGGTTCGCTTTGTCCTTTCAAAAATCACAGAAAATTACACATTGAATAAAAAAATTTATTAGCAGACCATGCTTTACAAACAAACGAGGTTCTACCATAAAGCTTGAATGTAAATAAATTTTAATCATAAGTTCGTAATAATTTATATTTCAACATAGGATACTAGTTATTAGTAAAAAGTCTATCGCTGCAAAATATAATTTATTCATTAGGAGAGTACTAATTGCCTTTTTCCCTCACTGTAATCTCTTCAATAAATGAAAATGAAAATTATCTAAGTAGACTCCCATGATTTTTTTCTTTCGACTACTCGTCTAATGAAATATTCTCCCTATTGTTACAGGCTTTCGAAGAGCTCGAAGAACTATTAGGAAAGTACAACATATGCATCGCGATCAAAGAGAAGCTGGTAAAAGATTCTGGCGTGGCGAACGACACGGATTACGATAATATAGTTCTGAAGCTACTGACGAAACCGAGAGCAAGAGGTAAGCGCGTTTCACGAAGATTTAGCGAAAAATTGCACTTCCACCGTTAGGAAATAATATTTCCCAGGAAAAAAAGAAATTGCAAACGAACAAAATCTAATCATATCATATGTATAGAATTTCATGAATAATTATACGTTGGGGTTTGCAATAAACTAGATACAGTCCAAGCAGTCTGACATATAATGGAAGGTAATCTCATTTGTTATCAAGATAATGTGGGACGCGTTTTATTTTCGAATTTTCTTTTTATACTACTATACAGGAGGGGTTGTTTTTTATACCGCCAGCACCGGGACGAATACTAAAATCCTTGTTGCACTTTTAAGCGTAAGATAGAAATGATAAGGTAGGCAGGAATTTCAACGATTTTACCTTTATGGGTGAACAAGTAGAATGGTACGAGAAAAAGAATTAAAGATATCATCAGGAATGGTCGTAGTAACGAAATGTAGCTGGATTTTATGTACCGTTCTTCCCGAACTCGTTCCCGATTGTAGAACCGTTTAAAAACGTATCAAATTTGATAGCTACCATTCAATTCGTACGGAAACATATCGCAAGCACTTTGTACGAAGAAAAGCTCCGAATAAAACGTGGGATTCAACCGAGAAAAAATATCCTACGCAATCTGGTTTTTTGTGGGTGCTCGAAATGGAACATATCAACGATTAGAAGTAGAATTAATAGACATTTATCGAGAATATATGGAACGCATTGAACTTTGCTACATAGACATACATACATATACATATGTATATGTATAGGAATACTCGTTTCACGGCGATAGATAAACCGTTTCAAAAACGTTTACTGACGCTTCAACGATAATTCGCTCCGCCGTAAAATAACATACTTTTTAAAGAGGATCTAAAGACAGTCAGGTTCCTTGATGCTATTCTAAAACTGTGGGATAGATTTTCTTAAAATGCCACCGTTGGAAATCGAATTTATGAAAAATGAAACGATCGAACACTGCGAAATATATAATTTTTGATAATTAAAGTAGAATTCATACGAGTACATCGGAAATGTCTCTCGATTCTCTGTGTAAGAGATTTTTATCTCATTGTCAGTCGATACTTTCATTCTTTCGTTCCATTATCGGAATGGAAGAAAACTCACTCGGCGCGGCACTTTGTCAGATAAAACCTGAAGCTCGGAAATTTCGCCGATCTGTCTCAACTTCTCGATGTCGTCTGATGAAGTACTGAGTGAATCTGGGCCACTGAATCTGCACTTTCGGTTCATAAAAAGAAATCTGTTCCTAGTTCCTCTGTAACCCTAATTTACCGGCACCATGGAAATTGATAATTGCTACAATTTAATAAATTCACCGACGATTCTTCAAACGTGTCATTTCATTATTATAACATAAAATATCATATTTTATATCTTTTAAAACAACGTGTAACATACGTGTATGTACATTAACGAGAAAATCGCTCGAAGTGAAAGGATTACACAACATGTTAAAGAGCGTACGGAAAAAAGGGTATCTAAAATAATGGATGATAGACAGCTGGAAAGAGTTTAAAAAGATTACTGAACGAAGATTTTCTTTTTTACGGTAGCAGCGTGTGAGTATTCCACACACGATCCAATTAATCTAATACCCTTTCAGACGATAAATGCACTAGCCGCAAAAAATAAATGCCCGGTTTCGCGATTTAACATATACATGTATATGATATGTAAATTCGCGTTACGGGATAAATTCGGTGCCGTAAGATAAAGTCTGAAAAAATGTACGGGCGATTGAGAATAAAAAATATCTCATCACACTCACACCCAATGGATACGTCCGTATTAAAAAGGTAAATATTTGCACGGTGCTTTAATTAAAGTGATAGAATAAACCTACTAGAAAGCAATGTAAAATGTATATCACGTATACATGTATAAGCAAATATACAGGAAAAATGTGGTGGAATACATTTCGCGATAATCCAGAGTTACACAGAGCACTGTGAAACGTTGCAATGCATACATACATATACACCCTTTGGGAAAAGATTTCAATACACCTTCGCGAAAATTTACAAAGTTTGTAGTTCTCATGCATACAAAGTTGAAATTACAGTAACGGAGAAAGACGATACTAGTTTCGATCTAACTATGCGGACATCACTATGCAGTTTCCGCAGGCTATATTCCAGTAGTAAATTGAAGTAACTTATTAGGCGCATCAACAAGTTAAAAAGAATTTCCGAATAATGCGCTTCATCCTGTCTGCTGCACTATTCATAATTATCAATTCACTTTCACGTTACGAATAAAAAATTAATTAAATATTAAGAGGACGAACGTAACAAATGAAGAAATTGTTTAAAATTCATTTGAGCGATTCAATAGTCTTTTAGTGGAGTAACGGACATTTTACTGAGTTATGAAATAAGTAAATGGAATGATATATAAATTCTTGTTCTTTGGAACCCGCTATAAAACAGACTGGTCATTTTTTCTATTTCACCGACGTGGAAAGACGAATTGCGAAATTTTATAATCGGTATGAAAATCTAGTTTCAACGGATATTAAATATTTCCTGTACCATTATACGGCTCGCATTGCCGGGAATTTCACAACCCACACGAACAGAAACACACTGTGTACAATATCCCTCTCGAGAAGCCAGAGAACATAAATTTCTATCATACAACGTGTAGAATGAGAAAGCACGCGGAGAGAAAAATTGTAAGTCGGTCGAATAAAGCCTGCAACAGCCAACCATTCTCTACGTCACTTGTGCATGTATAGGAAAAAAAATAAAATTAAAGAGAACAAATTTTCGTGGCGTTCCTTCGCGCGGCTGTAACCGAATACCAGAAACGAATTTACATCGCGATACATCTAAACGCGGATGCCGTCTCATTCCATTGCATGTAATATACAAAATACATATACATACATATACTATACACATACATATACATATGTAGAATAGAATGTACAGAATGTAAAATTATAAATAGCACAATGTAAAGGAATTGTATTTCCCTTAAATTTTAATTACTTTCTTTAGCGTAACGTGGCTCGAAGAAAAATATGAAATTTTCTCATTTTCGACTCACTCGGTACGGTGGAATCCTCTGTGAGGGGCAAACAACACGACGCTTTGAGGATTCCCCGGGAATGAAACGGAGCACGCAACTTCACCTGTAAAACATTATAAAAGTACACGGATCAGAGACACGTTACTCAACCACAAGCCAGACATTTGTCCAGTAGTTTTATGCCGTTTATATTGTTACCTTTGTGAAATTTCGTGCCAACAGTGTTCGCATTATTATTTAAAGTATCTCATTGATCCTAGACCGCGGCCTTTCCTTTTCGACAGTGGCTTTTCTTTCGGCGATGCATAAGCAATTCAACAGTTCTGCCATTATTCCCACAACAAAACAATATTGTTCTTTTCCTACATGTTGGCGGCATAAAGCCTCTACTTCCTTGCTAGTGACGTTTTACAGAGATTACCTTTTATCATGAGCATTCAAATCGTACCCATTGTCCTTAATAAAGGCGATTTGCTCATTTTATAACAAAACAGAAGCGGATTTCAAGTTAATACACCAGACAACAATGACTCCCAACACGGTATTTTGTACAAAGACGATATAACCATGCAGGATCCGCGTTCTCCGTTTCAGTGATCCCATTTCACTCAAGTATGTAAACGGCGCCATAGACCGTACGTTTTCATTACACACAATTTCTAACGATGGGATCAGTAGTTATCAAAGTCTCCCTTAATAACAATACAATCGTCGACGTCAGCCGCTGATTCTCAAAACTTTATACATCTATTAGCGAACACTCGTTTGTCAGAAATGAAATAAATCCAATTGTGGATATGGCTCTAACTACAAAGAAAATTACGATAGAATTCAACCAAATGTGAGGCACTTTAACCGGAAGTTGGGGTATTTTATCCAGGTTTGAGGAGCACTGCTTTAATCCGCTCTCGAAGCTTTTATTGAAAGACTAGCTATAAAAACGCACCGTATCCCGTCGCGAAAATATCCCTATGGGAATCCAGATTATACGACAGAATCTCATCAAGAATCAGCCCAGTGTTATAAAACGAAGTGTAAGATCTAGGATACAGGGAAATCCTGGAGAAATTGTTCAGCGGTTTCTATGGAATGAATTTACATAGAAAAAATGAAGCCATTTATCACGAAGCGTTTCTTCACTTATCGAACTGAAGTGGCTGTCTCGAACAATCTCGCGCGTTCTTTTGTATGGGGAAACATAACGACGGCGCTACTTTAAAGTAAAGATCGCGACAATGCATCCGTTCTCCCGGAACCAGCGGTGCACATTCTATTGAAGTGCTCGGCGCAACGAAAGGTACAAAAGTGCCCCGTGAAAACGAAACAAAAAAAAAGAGAACTATGAAGAACACTCGAGAACTGTATGAAGTCATTACTTCGTCCCGTTACAATTGTACAAATTGGATATCCGGGGTGCAACCGGTTAAAATGTTTCATATAGTTCCCCTTGGAAAACTTATACCAAATACATTCCCCGCGTGTACTTTCTGAATAAAAAAAAAAAATCATTTAAAAAATGCTAACTCTTGTACAGGATGTGTTATATTCGGCTCGGATCAAGAAGTTGCCGAGGTAATGAAGGCCGTTAGACGTTGTAACGCAACTGGTGCGTTTTCTTGGATCGGAAGTGATGGATGGAGTGCCAGAACGTTAGTTAGTAAAGGTAACGAGCCGGAAGTTGAAGGCACTTTGTCGATTCAACCCCAAGCCAATCCCGTCAAGGGTTTCGAGGAGTACTTCCTGAATTTGACTGTTGAGAACAACAGAAGGAACCCATGGTTCGTCGGTAAGTTAATGACTGAAACACGCGAGGTTCGTTAAACTTTGCCAATCCTAACTTCTTGAATCATGATCATGCCACGTGAGATAGAAGCGTAACGTGCAAAAGGTGTCACGCTCGCAGAAATCATGATGAACGAGTTCAAACGATCGGGATGTAATCGATCGAATTATTATATGATTTTTTCCAGAATTTTGGGAGGATCACTTTAAATGTCGCTATCCGAACGCCTCGAAAACGCCGTACAATCAGAAATACACGAAACAATGCACGACAAAGGAACGCTTGACGAAAAAGAATACAACGTTCGAAGATCAACTACAATTCGTTTCCGATGCTGTGATGGCATTTGCCTACGCGTTCCGGTAATTCGAAATTCAGAATAAATTTTTTATTTCATATGTTACAGATACTTTCATTTCGAAATAAAAATATTTTAATATTTCCCCGACATACTTACAATATACTTGTTAGACATCAAAGATATGCCTTCTATTCCACAGAGACATGCACAGGGATCTTTGTCACGGCAAAGCCGGACTCTGCGACGCTATGAAACCGACAAAAGGAGCCGAGCTTCTGAAATACCTCCGGAAAGTAGACTTCGAGGGTAAGTACACCGAATACGTTCCCGGGTATTCGTATATTACACAATATATCATCTCTTTGCGTCCACTTGCTATTGGTAACGATAAATTCTGTTGCAAGTAAATACTCTTATTGCGCGGGCCACTCATCCCCGGAAAATATCCATCCTAACAACCCTAAATGTTCAAGGTCTGAGCGGGGATAAATTTAAATTTGACAAGAACGGTGACGGACCCGCCAGATATAATATCATTCACTTCAAGCAAATCAAACCTGGCAACTATACGTGGGTCCGGGTTGGCAAATACCTGGAGGGTGAACTTTACTTGAACTTCTCCGGTAAGTTTTCTAACGATGATTTTTCGCTCGGATTTTTGCTAAAATATCATCTCCGTTCGCCAATAAATTTACACGTTCTATTTAGACGTTCAATTCAAACTGGGGCGAAACGCGACTAAAGAGCTACCGAAAAGTGTCTGCTCTCTACCTTGCGAGGTTGGCCAGGCAAAGAAATACGTGGAGGGCGAGAGATGTTGCTGGCATTGCTTCAACTGCACTCAATATCAGGTTCGTGAGATGAGTGAGGCACTATTATACGCTTCTTTGGGTGCACAGCGAGTTTCAAAATACATAAACATAACTTCGAGGCTGGATTCAGCACGCTAGAGTAAAGAAAAAGAAGTTCGTATAGTCATAGGCTTGATCAATTCTTGGTTCCGAATTATTGCCGTTTTTGTATTACACTTACCTGTTGTTGAATGATTATCCCAACATTTGTTCGAAGTGGCTATCCTTGGCTTGAATGCAAGCTTCCAAACGTATCTTAACGTAGGTCTTCTCACTGGGTCTAAAGTACCAGGTGTTGTTTGAGTTCGCTGACAACTTTCTTGAAAAACGTGTCGCACTTCTTCAACATTGTTTACCAGTGTCGTGTAAACTAACAGAACGTACTGAACTGATGGAAATAGTGTTTACACGGCGGATAAGAAGTAGGAAACGGGATAGGAAACGCTACTTGTAAATAGTTGAAGGAAGTAGTCGGCAAAGTTAGAAGAATTACTGAAAGTTAAAAACAATTGCAATTCAGAAGCAAGGTCATATCGGGCATACGTTGGTTATATTGTCTTTATTTCTTATTGTACCGTACTGAAATCATGCCTGAAATTATGCCCGCATGTTTTGAAGCACCGTGTATAATGGACTCGAAGATTCAGCGGAGTTCTATATATACAACTACCCTTGTATCATAAATTCATAAATACCACCAGGTTGGCAGAGTATTTGAAATTGCGTGTTTCAATCGCTAGTCTTCTTACTAAAGGAATTATAAAGTCCGACGATAAAAAAGTAAAAAATCCTTCTCCACGGTGGAGAACATTTAACGAAAAGAGCAAAGAACACTTCGCGGGGTTTTATTTTGTCACTGTACTTTTCCATTAAGTAATAGGAGCAATATAACTTCCGCGGAAACTTGTTCGAAACTCTCATTCGAACACTTCATACCGGCACGATGCACCTGTTTCTTCTTGTTTACCATTTCGACAATCGCAATTTAACGTGATTTTAATGCGTTCTCTTTTCACGTCCGTATTCCCGAAAGATCACCACGTTCCCCCGAGCAGCGTAACATTATGAAAAATGATTCCCAAGGATAAACGAATTCACGCGCGCCAGCTTTTGAATTTCTAAGCAGGATTTCCTCTCTATACAATTCACCCTCGCGAAATATCATTCGACTATATAGAGAATTTGAATGTGTATTTTAAATAGATTCGGCATCCCGAAGACGAGACCCAATGTATTCCGTGCCGTCAAGGTACCGTGCCAGACGAAACGCACTCCACCTGCCGCGACATCCCCGAGGAATTTTTGCGACTCGCTAGTGGCTGGGCTATAGGTGCCATGTCCTTCTCCGCCACCGGGATTTCGGTGAATATTTTTACATAGCTCGTAACTGCGAAAAAAAAAGATGTGTGATAGTGGTTAAGAAGGTAGCAAAACTTTTAATACGACGGAGGTAAAAGAAGAGATATCAGCATTATTTTTTAACGCACAGATAACACTGTTCGTCTGCGGCGTCTTTTTGAAGCACAACGATACACCTGTAGTACGAGCATCGGGTCGTGAATTATCTTACGTTCTACTTTCGGGAATTCTACTATGTTATCTTGTCACATTCGCCCTAGTTCTGAGACCTACGGACATCGTCTGCGGTATCCAAAGGTAAGATACACATAAGAAGATCACAGGTAAATTTGACGCCCTGCAACTCGATCACCTAACACAAGACCTACCTAATAGTAATTAATTCATTGACCGTTATAATTTGTATTTGAATTCTGAACTAACAATACGTTATTTATCTCACATTGTGGTGAATTTTAATATTAATAGATATAGCTGATAAGCTAATGTTGCCTTCAACACATTTGTCAAACTTTTAAAAAGAAAAATATTTAGATGTTTTACTGGAGCACCCGGTAGTATACGATACACAATCGATCAGCGTAAGGGTAACGTAGTTAAAGCATAGGATTAGATAAAACGGTGAAATTACGCGGCATTCAATCATGGATAATGAAAAGAGACTAGAATATGATAAGTGAATCTATTACAAGTAGCGCTTGCACCTGCTGCATCAATCTCTTAAACCATCCACTAAACGTTGCACCCGTCCAAGTATGTATTAGTATACATATAAAATACGCGAGGAGACTTATCAAGTTCTTTGACAGATTTGCCGCGGGGTTCTGCTTCACTGTCGTCTACGCAGCCCTTCTAACGAAGACAAATCGGATTTCGAGGATCTTCAACGCCGGCAAACAGAGCGCCAAAAGACCATCTCTCATATCTCCACGATCGCAATTGATCATTTGTTCTGGATTAGTCTTCGTGCAGATCTTGATTAACGGAGTTTGGATGGTTATCGACCCGGCTAGAGCAATGTATTACTACCCAACTAGGGAGGACAATTTACTCGTTTGCAACAGTTACATCGACGCGAGTTACATGATCGCATTTGCATACCCCATAATGTTGATTGTCGTTTGCACCGTGTACGCAGTGCTGACGCGAAAAATCCCGGAGGCTTTCAACGAGAGCAAACATATCGGTAAGTTCAACATTTTATGCAAGTTAAACAATGTATACGTACGTGCCAGTATGGATAGTGAAAAAATTGTCAACGTTCACTGCTTCAGGCTTCACTATGTACACGACGTGCGTTATATGGTTGGCGTTCGTGCCGTTGTATTTCGGCACAGGAAACAACGTTGCTCTAAGAATCACGTCAATGTCGGTGACCATAAGTCTCTCTGCATCTGTGACTATAGTCTGTTTATTCAGTCCAAAGGTAATTGATTTGAAATATCTATGTTTTTTGTCTTACTGATAGCTATTAATTTTCTTATATCAATTCCATGTTCTTTCGATAGTTGTACATCATTTTAATTCGACCCGAGAGAAATATACGGCAAAGTATGATGCCGTTTAGATGGGGCACGACGAAGAGTTCAGCTGTTACCGCTACAAATGCCTCGAGTATGATGGCACCGGTGACATTAACAGCGGCAACGTGCGATCAGAATAAAACTGTCAAGAAACACATTATCACTACTATCGATTGCTCGACGCAAAGTGAATGTAAGTAGCCAAGTGCCAAAAGCTCATTAATTATCTCTGACGGATATAGGTCGGGACATGGGAAAATGTGCATACATAGCGTATTACTTTGATACTTTTAATTACTATTTTATAATTACTATTTTTTTAACCCAGAGTAGTTTAATATCACGCGAAATCATTTCGAATTTCATTTGTTCTTCTTTTTAAGGCTATTTATATTTCAAATTTAATTGTCTTGAATTCAGACATTCGCTCGAGCGAAAGCAACTTCGTTTCATCCACAGTGCAGGCGGCTCTAATTAATTCTGAATTTTAATTAAATGCCGATGCAGTGGCTGACAGTTTTACAATCTAAATTCACAATGCACACAAACGCAAATATCTGTACAAAAACAGTTCCCTCGGTTTATCCAGTGTTAGATGAAACAAGTCAAAATATTTTACAAAACGTTTTTTAATCTTTCGCAGACTTCGAGTTGGAAGTGAGAGATCAGAAAAATGGGAAACCGCCGCCTACGGTGACTTCACGATCGACACAGACGACGAACAACGAAAAAGACTCAAATGCAAATGCGACGAGCAACAAAGATACTAAGGACGGTACCGTGACCGTAAAGCAACTGAATAACAACGCTAGGATAGGAAACGGACCAGTTACTCAGAACGACGTTGCGTTATAGCAAAAGAGTTCCGCAGAGCCGGTTATTTTGTCCGCAAATTTAAAACCCATCTCAAAGAAACCTGTAATAGTTTAAGTAGGTACGCAAATTGATTTTTCTCCATACATATTGTGTGTGTGTGTATATACCGAGAACAATGGAGTATCAAGAAACGTTGGAATCTATGTTTTGTTCTTTTTTAAACAGTTGCTATTCGTTATCGATACTCCGGCAGGTAAATGTGCGGCAGATCTTGTACGGAATCAATTAATCTTGTAAAACGTCATGTGCTATCGTGAATCATATGTCTCGCGAATTGCGAATAATTTATCTCGTGTACGGATAATGTGTCGAAAACATGGCGAGTAAAGTATCTGATAGAAAAATCAACAAATTTTCAAACGAAAGTGTTCTCGAATTGAAAAACTATATATAAAATATGAAATATTGAATTAAAAATATTGTGAGAATGATTTCTAAATATATTGGATGAAATTGGCAGTGTAAGTACGCGGGATGAGCGATATAAAATATAAATACACGTGAGGCAAAAATATAATCGATTCAAATATTTAATTCGTAAGTCGCGTCTATAAAACTGCTCTGATTTCTTCTGTGATCATAGTGTAATGCAAGTAACAATTACCAAGAAAAAGATATAATTCTCTTTTGTACATACACTCCAAACCAACATCCATACTGTGCACATTCATGCAAATGTTCATAGTTATAAATTAACTTAATTGTATATACCAGCGTTAATTTCATTCGTCACTATGTAAAAATAGTTTACGTAGCGATCGTTGCCAAACAGTATAATCAAACGTAATTAAGAAATCTATCGATAATTGTAATTTTTGTAAAAAAAAATGTGGTACGTTCGTTAAATACGTGACGAATGTCACTCGACGAATCACTTCTGTATATAAATATCTTTGTAAATATTATATATAGTATAAAGGCGTGAAATTATGTAAGAAAAAGATATCTAAAGAATATTCGACACAAATTTTACTTAAATAGAATATTACAAGTTTTTGTCTTCTTTTTGAACTTTCTCTGCAGACTATAGGAATTGCTATCTGTAGAATTAAGACGCAAAATTTGCCTATCTATCCGACACATCGTCGAACGTTTTCTTATAAAATGAGGAAACTGGTTTCGACTCCCTAGCGTAACTCTTCCCGTCTATGTGAAAAAATGAATGACGAGATTGTTCTACTGAATGTATCTACATAACTAAAGTAACAAAATTGTTAAATCTCCTCGTAGAACTGCGACTATTCGTGTATGTCTGCGGTAAACATATCCACTGTAATCAGTGCATAGACATTGGTTGGTATTGATGTTAGTGATAGAAAAGTAATATACAGTAGATCTAAGCTGACGTAAATCATTTGAAATTATTCTGCTGATTCATTAGAAATCTTGTACTTCCCTTAATTTCCTAAAAAAAAGGTACTGAATTATTTGTACATTCGTTTCAAACTTTGTTTTAAAAAAGAATATTTTCTTCGCCAGACTTTGGATACAATTGAGCCCAGTATCCATTGTCCGGTACGTTGAAATATTATTTTCATAAAATTGTAGCTGCCACTATAAAGTATAATATATATGTATATGGTATTAATGTGTGAAGATTGGATGCCCGAAATTTACCAACCCATCGAAATTTTGCCTGCAAGTAAATAACAGTCCGAAATTTCATTAAGGGTAAAACGCAAGAGCAAATATACTTCATAGATTTAAAATGATACATTCGAATCAAGTGTGTACATAAAGTAAACATACGATTGTACATAGAAATACATATATTATATTCTTAGGCATGAAATAAAAGTGTTAGCTCATATGGAACCAATTTAGATTTAACATTCTTTACGAAATAAGATTTCGAATGGTAAAAATAATATAGCGCGATAAAAAAATAAATAAATTCCAAATGCAATGCAAAGACAATGTCAAAAACTCTATATGCAAAGTGTTAATGGTTTAAAATATTTTAAATACATACGTATGAAGGTAGGGACACGAGTTTTAAGTGGTATTACGATGTATCCGTTAAGCTGAAAAAACGTAAAATAAAAATCAATTACAACACATTATGCTATTTCTTTTTCTTTGCCCTCGTGTGTGGACATCGTATCGGAGAAAAGGAAGACGCCATGATTAATATCGTTTTATTTTTCCAATTATTACGCCGCACAAGGTGCATCTTACAATAAGTATGAGGCATTTTCGGGATGTGCTTTATTTTCAAAAAGTACAAAAATTACAGGCGAGATGATGCGCTGTTCGTCAGTACCCCATAGATAACATCGAGAGACAGAGAGAATCCGATCTGTGTTGGTGACATGCCACTGGCGTGGGTCTCACCTAAGGGGAACTTCTCAATTTGGCTCATCGCTCAGTTCATGGTGCCTTACCGGATTAGTAGATCCTGAAAATCCCGATTAGGCGTATCATTTGTGACTTGTATCTCAATTACTATAAACACACATTGTTAGAAGAAACAGAACACCAACAAATTACATATTACTATTAACGTAGATTCCGGTCGCACGGAATACACATCAGGGTCTTTTACGTAGACGCCGGCCACAAGAATTACTTCTGCCGCTTTAAGATTCACCTGTTTCGCAAAGTCAAAAATCACCTCTCGCTGAACACCGCTAATCACGATACGATAACGACGAACATTACGGAAACAATGGACAAAGAGCGTAGAGATAGCGAATTGAACGATACTAATTAACAAAAATATAATGAAATGAAATACTGGAGAAACTATGAAAGCATGATTCGTTAAGGCACTTTCTACCGCATGAAATTTTGCATCCCTTTCTGATAGTCTACACTACTATGTATCTACAGAGCGAGGGCGAGGAAAAATATCAAAAGCTAATTATTTCCTGATTCCGGACGGCTCATTCCATTAGACGTAAAGGAGAGGCATTAAGGGTGCAGAGAAATAGAAAAGCCTCGCTAAAATAAATTATTTTTTTATTCCATTAGCAATTACAACGCTTTTAAATTCGACTGACATTTCTTTCTTTTTGTTCTTTGCTAAGCAATCTTTTCATTGATATACCGTTACATCTTCCTAAACATACAAACTTTTTTCAACAACGATCAGTCCACGACTAGTTTACACTTTGTCCCGTCATTATACCGTTTAATGACGATACGTCTTTATAAAATGATGTAGACTTAACGCAAATAGTAAAAAAAAATAGTACTATATGAAACATGTAACCATTGGCAAACTCGTCAGATCGGGCATAAACGTCATATCAGATAATGACTATGAAGTATAGGCGTGTGTGCAATGATAAATTATGCAATATAATGCAATATTTATCGGGCCTGCCTAAAAATTGTCCAATTATTTAATTACATTAATGACTTCCTATAAAAAAAGCTATAATATCTTTGGTCTGACTAAAAAATATAGTTATCTGTAGTATGTTACAAAACTCAGAAACTTATCTATAAAGTATTATTTTTTTAAGTAAGGAAACTGTATATTGTTCTTAACTCCTCGATATGAAGATAACGAGAATATATTATGTTCTACTTTTACAATGTAGTTTCCATTTTAAATGTGGCCATTCTAACCCACCAACAATAAATAAATCATCGATTTTCAAATACCCACACGTGCATATAAATAGAATAAATTCGAATACACTGTTTTGGATTATTGGGTAAACTAATTTCGGAATAAAATCCGAAAAATAAATATTTTTTAAAGATTATTCACGCCAGTAAACAATAATGAATTTCACCCTTCGAAGACTTTTTTGGAATCGTCCGAATTTCCACTTTGTATACCGTAATTATACAATATAAAATAACTTGTAATAGAGATGACTTAATAACAATACAGCGTTCTAACTTAAAATCAAAAGCTATGCAGAATTGTATTTTATAAATTTTCCTCCTTGAGTCTATGAGCCTAAACTATATTCAAATTTTTAGTTCATGCATTTTTCTAAACTTTGTTAAATTATATGTCGAATATATTTCATAAATTCTTTTATATATTACCCTTCCCAATTTAACTTTCCTTTAAAATTTCAATCACCATTAAAATATATCTCATAATGCCATTTAAAAAATAATTAATTTTAATGGAGCATTCAAATGTTCGAATAAACAATTTAATTATACAAATTGATTAGTCAAATATGATATTCGTTTATATTTCTGCGATTAGCAACCCTATTTATGTGTTTTCATTGTCTTTTTAAATTATATGAATTTTTCATTCTTTCAAACGTCATAGAGCATACCAAAATATGGCAATAAACGAGATACTCCTGAGTTGTGTTAGCCACAGTTTATCGCAGCTTACACTAAATTAGGATTGTGAGAACTTTAAAGATTACAAGTAAAGTACTACAATCCTATTGTCAACGAAATACAATGCACGTGACAAAGTACAACTGAATTTATGGCTTCCAGAACTTACCGCTGCCTTTGACACTTTTGGCCTTCTGTTGCTTCTTCTTTGGATCTGGTGGGATTGACAGTGCTTCTCTACCAGATTCACTGCCCCCTGCCGCCGAACTGGCACCTGCCATATCTGCTTCTTGTACACCACCAGCACCCGCTTGTATGGTGATTGACTTCTTTATGTTTGCAATCTAAACCAGAATCAAAAAGCATAGCAAGAAACTCTAGGTCTTTCGTTGCTACCGCTTGATAGTAGGACACTTACTTCTCTCTGTATTCTGTCTTTGTGATAAGTCGCCTTATATTTCGCAACGTTGGCTCTTGTGACTTGATCCTCAATACATTCTAACACAGTATTACAAGCTTCACCCCAAGCAGCTAATGTCTCTGCTACAACGCCAGTGTCTGCTGGTCTTACATCACGCCCTAAACCTGCATAATCTACCTCTAACTGTGAATTCTTTTGATCCAGTTTACCATGAATAATATCTGCATATACGGCTTCAATAATTAAATCTTCTAAATCCCTAACATTCTTTATGTCTAGCTCTTCCAGAAGCACTGAATAGGGTATACATCTAGACTTGGTGGCAAGTGTGACAATAGTCAGATGCTGAAGCTTCTTCTTTTGGGTTGGAGTCAGTTCAAACACTTTATCCTTATTTTGTAAATACTCTTTGTACGTGCCATAGGCAAATAAATTTAATGTGTTCCAATACTCAACATGTGGACTGTCCTCTAACTCTTTGATATTAGGCATATCCAATAATTCACCAAAGACATTAACGCCTGGTGTTTCAACAGCTTGCTTTATCAGTTCTAAAGCTGCTGCTCCTTTAGCAGTTTTTGCCAGGAGAACAAACTGCTCCAAAGGATTACTAGTGGACTTTCCCTCAGATGTGGTAGTAGTAGGAGGAGTAGTAGTAGTAGTAGTAGTAGTAGTAGGGCTACCTGGAGTCATTGTGACCCTATCAAATGAAAATTGTTCACATCATCAGGTTGAAGAAACCAATGCGCAATGTAAATTTCTTTACTTCGCTATTGACGTATCAAAACAAACACAAAGACGGCAAAAGAGGTTAGAACCGATCGAATCAATGAATACCCATCGTACAATCAAATAGTAAGTATAGCAACAACCAAAACTAACGAAAATTGAAAACAATTAGAGTCATGTTATTGCATTATTGCTGGCACTTACTTTGTATGGAATTTATGACTATTAAATAACTGTCTCCACTGAATGTGCCTTCGGATACGAGTGTAACTTTACAGGGACTACCACGAGAAAGAAATCAAATTTTTAGTAAAGATGATTTTACTACTTTTCGACAATAACGGACGGCTGATAGAACAACGATAGTACATCATATAAAAACAATTTAATGAATATTACTCGCAGATTGCATTTTACTGGAATCAATACACATATCTTTCTGAAGTTCGTTCGTCTGAACTCGATAAATGTTGTCGACACTGGAAACTACACCACACTTACTCGAAGAGGGGCAACTTCAATGAACTAGTTTGACAGTAGAGAGGGGAATGTGTTGTTCTCCGTAAGTGCAAACGTTTTTCGTTAAACAGTCTTCCCAAATGAGCGTGTCGTTTGATGGAAAATAGTGAACGGTCGAAATTTCAAGATTGCAGTTCACCGTGTCGAGACTGCGCTTGAAAATCTTCGAACAACGAATAGTACAAAATGAAGCCTTTAATCGAATTCGAGGAATGTTTGCGAGACACGCCGAAGTTTCGGTATGTATTCGTTATTATAACTTACGTTCTCTCACACGGTTCCGTATTCGTTTCCGTGCTATTTCGCGATAGCACACACGCTACGATGATTAAGCTGTTGAATGCACTTCGGTAACAATGAATTAAAGATCAGAATAAAAGAAAAAGAGATTGTCACGACCACTCCGTTTTATAGATCCTGCATCGAGGAAGTAGAGGGGAACGTGGATCAGCTCGAACAAAAATTAGACAAGGTATTATTACTTAACAGAGCGAATAATATTTCCTGATCACGCTGATAAATACGGATATTTGCGTATTATTACTTTCGCGTGAGAGTTTATGCATTCGTAAAGAGCAGAATGTTACATATTGAACAATGCAAAATTCGAACTGTCAAAATCATGCTCTAAATTGCACTGCAAAGATTTTCATTTGCAAATTCGATACTCAGATTGAATACATAAATTCTCATTCATATAAACCAAATTGCTCTTGACGAATAAAAATTTGTGTAATAATTCAATCACATTATGCTAAATCACAATCGATTCCAGGTATTAAAAAACTGTAGTCAAATGATTGACACTGGCAAAATTTTTGTAGGACAACAAAGGTAAGTTGTACAATACATAATTGCAGAAAATATAAATTAGATTCAAAACAATAACAAAGTTACTAATAATTAAAACATGTAGCAGTATAAAATAAACTTTTGACAATTTTAATCAACTAAACAAAATAATACAAAAATAAAATGAAGTTAATATTAATTTATTCCATCACATAGCAAAAAACAGGGATATTCTAAGTAATAGTAGAGTCAAGAAACATGTATGAATTACAGCTCTGTTAGGAATGACTCATACTTATGGTACCCAGCCTAGCACAATGAAGGAATGATGCTCTTAACATTCTTGCTATTAAAACACAAATCTATCTTTTCACACATTCTCTTATACTGAACTAAAAAGCATGTTTGAAATATTAAAAATAATCTATTATTAATCGTGCAATGTTAAAACCTCAAAATTGTTTTCTTTTTATAGCCAATTTGCCAATAGTCTTTGGGAATTATCTCTGTATTTTAATGAAGATCCAGAGATAATGGCATTTCTGAATAAATTGATTCATGCTTTGCAAGAAATGAACAAGTTTCATACTATCCTATTAGATCAAGCGTCTAGAACTGTAATTAAGGATCTTAACACATTTACTAAAAGGTGAATTGAATTTATGTTCTTAATATTGAATACATACTTCACACATCTGCATTACATGTTGTGTGCTACGTGATTATCAAATTAAAATTTAAGTGTCTAATGCTTTAACAGTGACATCAAAAGAGTGAAAGAATCTCGGCATTACTTTGAAAAGATCTCTGGCGATTTAGACATAGCTTTAAACAGAAATTCACAAGTCCCAAAATCCAGGCCAGCAGAGTACGAGGAAACTTCTAACATTTTATCAGCTACCCGATCATGTTTCCGACACACAGCATTAGATTATATTCATGCTCTTACAATGATACAGGCACGTAAACGACATGAGATATTAGGCACATTGCTTAATTACATGCACGCATGCATCACTTATTATCATCAAGGCAGTGATCTTGCTCAAGACTTAGATCCATTTTTAAAAGACCTTGGTGAAAATTTAATTAAAATGAGGACTGACTCTGTTAAACTTGAGAAAGAAATGGAAAATCGCCACATTTATGTGACAAACAGAGATTTGATTCCCTCTCCAACTCCTGGCCATCCCAGAATGGAAGGGTATCTTTTTAAACGAACTAGTAATGCCTTTAAAACATGGAATAGAAGATGGTTCTGTTTGAAAGACCATCAATTGGTGTATAGAAAAAGAACTGGTGATAATGATTATACAATAATGGAAGAAGATCTGCGTCTTTGTACTGTAAAAGCAGTAGTTGACTGTGATAGAAGGAATTGCTTTGAAGTATTAAGCCCTACAAAGTAAGTAATTATGTGGTCTATAAGTATGCTTTTATAAATTTATTCATAGAATACAAATCTCTCAAAAAAAATCTACTTACTTTAACTATTTTATTTCATAGAAGCCATATACTACAAGCCGACAGCGAAGAAGCATATTTAGCATGGGTAACTGCAATGCAGCAGGCAATTGGGGCTGCTATTCAACGGGGGATGCGCACTGAAACTATTGTTCGCATGCACGAATCACAATCACACAATAATAAAAGTACAACTAGGCCCCATTCAAAACCAAAATCAAGGTAACTACCACAGTTACAGTTTCTGCGGTACACAAAATGGAGTAAAGGAGTTGTATACAAGAATGTTCATTATATATGGTTCACAAATATTTTAGAGTGTGGGAGCAATTATTAAAAATTTCTGGAAATGATATGTGCTGTGATTGTGGTGCTGCTAATCCAAGATGGGCCAGTATCAATCTTGGTATCACACTTTGCATAGGTGAGCAATTTTCCAACATCACTCAACAAGTTCGAATTTCAACAATAGAATTATAATCGTTTGCTTATTATTTAGAATGCTCTGGTGTGCACAGAAGTCTAGGTGTTCATTATAGTAAAGTTCGTTCTCTCACATTGGATGACTGGGAACCAGAGATATTAAAAGTAATGGCAGAATTAGGAAATACTGTAGTAAATAATGTTTATGAAGCTTTGCCTATTCCTTCTGATATTATTAGAGCTACACCAAAATGCAATAAGTATTTAATCATCATTTATATAATTCATTGTAAGTCAGTTGGAAATTATTTCATTGCAATCACTTTTATATTTCTAATCGATAGTAACGTTCGCGAAGCCTGGATAAAAGCTAAATACGTGGATCGTAAATTCGTGAAACCTCTAACTATGATATCGGCTGGACAACACGCAAGCCGTGACAAGATGCATTTCCGAAAATGGAGCGTTCGCAAGCTACGACGTAGGCCACGCAGCTGTGACAAAATTGATAGTAATAATCGTAACAAAACAACTGAGTTATCTTCTGTGAAAGAAGGTCACCATTCAACAAGTTCGGATGATAGTAAGCACACATCGATTGAAAGCTTAAGTTCAGTTGATAAAACGAAAAATACGGAAAGAAGTTCATTAAGTTCGGATGATAGCACCAATCTAGAACTGAAAAATGACTCTACACTATACGGGAAGATACTGTTACGATCGCATAATGATTTAAACGAGAGTAGTGGTAGTTATAAAACTATAAGTAACGCAGAATCCTCATCAAGCAATAATAGTAAGAATGAATTAACTCCAGAAAATGAAAAGAAATCCGATATTTCTGATATAAAAGACAATACTTGTTCCAAGAGTAGTTCAAAGAGTAACGTATCATTGCAAAACGAAGTGTCCTTAACTGAAGCGATTAATGATGCGAAAGATATTGCAGAAAACAAAGATACTGGAACGGAAAAAGAAGGCATTGAAAAGATAGAATCCGACGTATTAATGTTCGGGTGCGACTTGCCTAAACCAACTATCGATAGTAGCTTAGAATTGAGTTCTGATCAAGACTCGACTGCCGGCGAAGATGAAGAATTCACAGACGAGGAGGACATCGAGAATCTTCATCCCGAAATGTTGCTTTACAAAGCCGCGGCCGCGCACAATTTGCCAGTGATGTGTGCAGCTTTGGCTGCTGGTGCTGACAAGTTATGGTCAAATGTTAATGACAGAGGTCGTAATGCTCTACATGAAGCAATTATAAGCGTACGTATGAAAAATTCGACGTGCCATGTGTCACGTGATTTCTTCAATTCTTCGTTTTTATTTGAATGTAGGGTTCTGTGATGTCTTGTGAATATCTTATCTTAAATGGAGCACGTATCAATTGCCAGGATGCCGATGGCAAAACACCATTATACTTGGCTACAGAATTAGGTTCGTACTATATAAATTCATAAGACACTTCACTATCAGGTAACATTTCAATGATTGTAAATTTTAGGCCATACTGCCCAAGTGTGCTTACTTTTGAAGCACCGTGCTGATCAACACATCCACGATGAAAGCGGTGAAAAACCATTGTCTATAGCCGTAAAAGAAGCCAATGCAGATATTGTTACCTTGTAAGTGACGAATATTTCGCACTCGGTTGTCCCCTCTGAGGGGACAAAATAAGAGGAAAATGAGAAGTGTCGAGTGTAAAGGGTTAACTTTTGTTCACTTATATAAACATGCGTTTCAGACTTCGACTTGGATTATTAAACGAGGAAATGAAGGATTCGGAAATCGGTATTTCCGGTGACGAAACGTTCAACGATGTTGTTCGTGATTTCAGCCAGTTGGCTTGCTCTCATCCGGAGCGTCTACAACGACGAAATGAGAGTAGTAATATATCGCAACCGCCTGAATGAGATATAAGAACCTGCAAAGTTTGTTTGCAGAATAAAAAAAAGATGATGCGGCGCAAGCAAAAGAAGGAGAATACATCGAAAATCTCGTCTTTCAGTTCCTTGCAGGGTAATAGAAATGGCTACAAGTAATTATGTAAGTATGAATAAAGAACAGACTCTGAAGTTGTGTCTTTTAGTGCCCGAGGGAGAACACAATGAAATACTCAGTTAATTAACATCTGCCTTTCTGCATTTCATTTCTGTACAACCAGTAAGAATAAGTTGCGTTATTTTCAGTATTCATATTTAAAAGAAATATCGTTTTAAAAATATGATAAGCTTCCTACGTCTCATTCCTTTTACCGTTTCTTCTTCTTTATCAGAGTAAAAATTAGAAAAGTACATTGAGTTTAATACTTATTCGCGAAAGCATAAAAATAAATTAATATGATATAAGTATAATACTTCCTCTGGCACTTCTAATAGGTGCTGAAATATTAACAAAAAAAACACAAAGATGCTAAGAGTCACGGGAATTAACAAGTTACGTAGCATGGTATTTGGAACTATACCCACGAACGTACGAATAAATGTAAAATATTCTTAATAGGTATATGTATTATATCAATAACTGAATTATGTGATATGAAAAGCGTGACAAAATAATTATAACCGCGTTACATAAAAATGTTTCACTATTCCGAACATGCTTTAAATATAATATGGTTTAGTAAGATGTCTTCAGACAACAATTTTATACATCTATCTGTTTTTATATACTAAATATTACTGGTTTCTGTATAGTCAATTGACGCTAACAGAATTATTCTTCGATCTATTCGTAGTATGTAATCTAACACACTATGTACCGACCTAACGGGACTACAACGTTGTTTTGTTATAAATACGTATGTTTATATAGCTTGTTACTACACCAGAGTACACTTAGGTACGAGTTATTCCTATCAAATTTCTGAAATAGATTTAAGATTATTCCGTGAATATAGTTATTGATGTGATGCGTATGTAGAATCGCATAACGAATTTGTTGCCAACAATTCAATCTTTTTGTAGAGAAACGCAAGTAGATCTGATGAGTTTTGTGCTTTTTTGTTAAAATTACTTTGCTTCCAGAAATTGTTTGTTATCAATAGTGCTACCGTGTAATTTAGCATAAGTAATGTAAAGTACATTTGGGTGAACAACGTATATCACCACTTTGAGCTTTTTCCAATTTTTTTATGTTATAATATTCTCTACAACGAATAAGTTATGATCGATATACTTTATTTTAATATAATTTGATATAATGTATTTTAATACCATATAGTTAAGTTACCAAGTATTCATTGCATATTCCAATTATAATGCATGGTCTTTACTATAAGATACTTAATGTCAGCGCTAATTACGTATGAAAAAAAAGGAAAAACGATTATTGTTATATAAGTATATATTCTTCATTATTCGTAGAGGCTTTATTAGTGGTTGTCATTCAAGGTACAAATTCATACCTTTGACTTCTGTAAATTGATCTCAGTCACATTTACAGGCATTTTGATATGATTTTCAAACTTGATATTATACTTTTATATGTTTCATTCTGATATTTGTCTTTTTTCGAAGCTGGTATTCGTAGAAGAGTTCAGTTTTATAAAGAACTACGAACTACGTGTCAGTATTAGCAGTGGACACGTAAGAATAAAAATCAAAAAGATACTCATTGTTGCATAAGTAAATAATAACAGACTAATGTCTGATTTATTTTAATACACATCACGAAGCGAAATAACCCGTAACGAAATAACCCGTAACGACTTGCATTTTGTACTTATCTTTTCCTATTGTATACGTCATATTTAACAATTAATATCGACTCATATCTCTGATTTGATTTGCGAATCAAAGAATTATAATTATTGACGGTTTTTATATTGTTTACAAAGTATTAACGGCTAAATGAGAATTCTATTTTACGTACGAATAAATACTGTCTTCCAATGCTAGAACGTCTTATACAAACAATTGGGAAAACTACCACAGCTGTCACTCCAGAATTTGCTTAACGCGACCACGATATAATTTGAGATTATGAATTAATGATATAATCAGTTGCATCTTTGTAAACGCCAGTACTGCCTAATGGAGGAAAAAAGTTTCAATATATATGTGTATTGTTAAATTTAAAATGAAAATTGTAGACAAATTAAAAGAAAACTAGTATCTTTTCTCTGTTACACATAGTTATATTAAAATGTAAACAGATTATTCGATGTATTATACTGTATACAGATTTTATGTCATAAACCAAATGATCAAATTAAAATGTGTTTTTCTATATCATCTTTCTACCCGTAATAAATCTCAACAGATTCCTATCCCAACGTTTGAATGCAGATGTTTCGAAATAAATTTTGTACTATAAAAACGGTGGAATACGGCGCAATTCGCGATTTGTTAATTGGTAAATCGTGACTTATCGGAAGAAACGCACATGCATCCCATACGCACAATTTACGCGTTGCTCTTGTTGCGTAAATTAATCCAAACGGGTCAATACCCTATCGCTGCAGTTATCAGTACATGCGTGTATATGAATGCCTAAACGAATTTATCAGAAATTTTTCCATCTACTATAGGAATCTTCCATTTTTCGTTGATAATTTTCTTTATCCCTGTCCTTCGCACGCAGATAAAAGCCACGAGTAAGGTATTAGATAAAGTAATTTTCGAAACTCTGAACTAATTCGATTTATTAGACATCGCTCACGGTATGCAAATAGAATTTTATTATTTACCTAAGCCTGTCGATTTAATTCGCAAAATAGTTTCCATTATATGTACGTAAGTGCCTTTGTATTACAAAATGCATTCCGCGTTATTCGGGAACTGTGCAATATCACGTATCTCGATGAATCAGAAACAATTTTAACACTCGTTACCATAATAAGTCGGCGCGAATCCATTGGGAGGCGATTTTCTAGAAACGAAAGAAAACTCGCGGTCAGCCATCGCGGTCCCACCGCGACGTACTTCTACTCATTGGCTTGAGAATGTTAAAAAGCTTGCTCGATGCCGATCACCAATCACGGATTGGCTCGGTAAAGATAGCAATGATAAGTAGAAACGACGTCCCATTGGCTAGACGTGCCCTTGTCATTCCGTGATAAAACCGTTGTTTATTAAGCCGCGTGTCAATCGCTGCTACGACATTCGTGCATACATTAATCTACTCGACGCCATTAATTTTCTACGCGTTAATATCATTTTTCCTTAGATCCTCGGGTCCATGGCAATCTCATTCCACGGTGCAAAGTCGCTTTAAGGTGCTTTGAAATCCCGCGAAAACAATTTCAACGAAATTTTAATGGCAATTCTTTAGAACATTAATAAGATATGACTTCGATTCAAGTTTCATAAGTATTCTTGACAAACAGTACGCATGTTTCTAAAGACGAGATAAAAGAAAAATACCACGAGTAAATACATTTCAATTATTCGCTTATAATATCTAAGCAGCAGAACGTACAAGAAACGAACATTCTTTGAGTACCAATAACTGAAAAATGGCAAATTGAGTTAGGGTTGTATCATGGCCGCAGCACATCAGCGATTCGGCATTAGTATCCTGATTCTCCCTTGGAGAGGCTGTTTAGAATGTTTCTATCTATCAAGTACGGCGGCAAGCAGTCTACAACGCCTAGAACAGCTCCTATTTCGACCGATTACGGAGGTTGCGTGTGTCATCCGAGAGCCAGCTGCGCTAATTCTACTGACGGATACGAACAAACCGCGACCGGGCCAGTAATTATTCCACCATACGTACATACTTACATGCATGCATTATAAACGTATGCAAGAAATGTCGAAAAAAAAATCAATAACCATTTTCAACTGATCGTTGAGCCGCATTATGGTCCAGATTTACAAGAATCGAAATTATACGCTATCATCGATGATGCATGCATGTTAAAATCAGTTTCGAAGTCAGTCATGCATAGAAAATCGTAATTTACGTCTTACGGTGAATTACAGGTGTGCTTAGCCCTCACCGATGCCTAATAAGAGCGCATCGGGTAGCATGATTTTCGATATCTTTTTTCGGTTGTTTTACGTCAATCGAACGGATCGTACCTATTACGATACGCGCACGGTAATTCGTAACCGGTATTCGTCGATTTTGGTAAGCCGCGGTCTGGTTTAACCCTTTCCTAGGGAGATTTAATCGCCCAATGCCGCAATTTATTTTTTTTACGACACTGAAAGTAAATATGAATTACGACGATCGTAAAACCACGGAACCCTTTCGGCTCAAATATTGCATCGTAAATCAAGAACCGTGCAAAAAAAGTTTTAGTGCGACCGCGACTGCGATTGAGTATTGGCCACGAACGAGTTTCACCTTTTGTTTCGGTGTCGGCGTTGCTAGGTCCGCCAAGTCGAGAAAAGGAAAGAAGAAATTAAAAAGAAAGTTCCCCGGTGAGCTGCGAACAGTCCAACGGGTGACAAAGTACAAAAAGCATTTCGGACTTAATAAAAAGTATTTACAAAAAAAAAGTGTTAGAATGCCCTGTCTGACACGTTGATTCTTCTTATGAAAATGATGAAAGACTTTACGATCAATTTGTCGTCCATCGGACGTTGTGGCACAAACTGTTCAAATCATGTCCAACGAAAAAGCCCATCAAAGTGGGCGTCGAAATATATATTTATATACGTCGACACTTTGCGTTCTCAATGTAATCGCCAAGTGCGTAGATATTTCTCCGTCGAATGGAACGGACAGCGTAGAAAATTAGAATGATACCGTGAAGTCCGACGTCTGGTCGATCGACGAAATTAGTATCGCTAACTCGCGCTACTAATCGCAACGTCTGGTTGGCTTACGAAACTCTTGGTTCCTTGTATATTTCGCATCCACCGGTGAAAACAAAGTTGTTTTCCACTGTTTCAGTCCCGGACGATACTTACTATGCAGATAAAACTTAAAACGCTAAAGAAAAGGGAGAAACACATCAGGAGCGAAACGTTCGATGTGTCTCCCCTCGAATAAATTCGATTCTCGTTAAAAGCACCGTGAAAGAGGAAACCAAGGAGTAAGGGAAGAAGCGAACAGATTTACAGCATCCAGAATCCCCGGACGCAACCGTCTTATGAAACTATTTTTAGGTGTTTTTAGGGCCTCTCGAATTTAGGCCAGGTTTCTGAGAAATCGAGAGGACGAACGATCAACAATATTAACGATACACCCACACCGATACGTACATTCGATCTACCTGTTGTATCATTTCTAATTATCTCTATATTCTTCTTTCTGTTTTCCCCATACACCGATGAGTTTCCGTGATCCTTTGACAACGTACGACACACGATGAAACACAATCGCGGTTCGTTCAGGTGGTAAATCCTTATTGCAAAAGTCACGGTGCAT
Organism: Mimumesa dahlbomi; assembly: GCA_917499265.3. Lineage (NCBI taxonomy): Eukaryota > Metazoa > Arthropoda > Insecta > Hymenoptera > Crabronidae > Mimumesa > Mimumesa dahlbomi. The sequence continues at coordinate 9,892,341 of OU824124.1, forward strand.
GGTTCGGTTGGTATGATCGCTAGGAGACAGATTCGATCTAGCAATTTTGCGATCTCGAGCCGTTAACCCAATCGCCATCGATTGATCCTCATTAAAATCATTCGCGGTGATCTCCGCATAGCGAACATTCCACGTGTGAACATCTGTTGCCAATCTCTTCGATGTCGGTCGCACGTCACGCGCGAATGTAAAACCATCGGTCATTCTATCACCAATTTATTACGAAGAAATTAGTCTAGCAAGCGACAGATACTTCTTCCAATTAACAAGTCAGATTTGCGTGACACCGCGTAATCAATTACTTTCCGATCGGTTCGCATTCGACCGAATATAAGAGGCACACGAAAGTTTCCTGCAGAGTTCAGTGTTTTCGGGGCGGGACGACGATTATTGATTTATTGTTTATTTTTCGTAGAATTATATTTAATCCGTTATCTAGCCGAAATGTGTTTACCAGAAAATAAGAGAGCAAGGTGGGCGACATGAAAAAGCGTCAGCTCGTTTTTAAAAAATAGACACTCCCGAAACATGTCATAGTATAATATAATAGTGTCTACGAATCTGTTTACAGTAAATAGATGTATTTACGTGCTCCACGGAAACGCAGTTTTTATTTTTATCGAAATATAAAAAAAAAAGCGAAGATCAAAGTTAAATTGATTCGATTTCAACTACAATAAATCACTCGATCGTCGGCTTGACGATGTCGATACACGAAGGTAACCGAAGAAGCTTAACCATATCTTATAGCAAGGAGTTACGCGCAGAGTTACACGCTATTAGAAAAAATCTATCGAGATGAATTCGACGTAGTAAGTTGCCCCCTTTTAACGGTAAAATGCGTCTTCGTTAAGGACCGTACAGCTGAATCTTATCTAGCCACCTATGCACGTTACGTCATTTTCTTCCTGCCACTGGAAATCGATATTGATCGCGTTCGATCCATGGATCATCGCGCACCTGTTCTGCGGTTTCGCTCCCGTTTCCGACGATCAATCGATACGTAGTATCGCTTTATTGCGCGTTTACAAAACCGCAATTTGGTTGATCAGAATCAACGAGCGTGGGAAACCACAGTAATGCTTTCTAGAGCGAGTTATTGCGCGACGATCTAGCACAATGATGTACCGTTCGAAACGGTTTTCTTTGATTTGTAATACTGATAATTGATAACATTTAATAACAATTAAAAAATCTATAGAAATTCATCTGTATTTACCAGTGTTTAAGTGTAAAAACGTAGGTCGATCAATTCTTATTATATATTTAAGTATTTGTTTTGAATCGACATTTCTGTATGAATTTACAATCAGCCCTTTTTCACTCGCTTTGGCCCTGCAACAGGCAGGGATACCATAGGTGTACTCTGATCCCAACCCATAGGTAGACCTAGATATTCGAACTTTTAGATTTTACTAATTAGTACATAATAGTATGTTTGAAGAAACTGCTGAGTAAAGATGAATGAACGATGAATAAGAACGAACTGATCCAGCGTTTTTGTATAATTCTTTGAACTTACAAACACAACGTTTTCTTTTCAATTACATTTTTCTGTTAATACCGTTCACGATTAATTAAGGAGTTCTGTATTCGGAACTGAACAACTTTCCATATAAAGCGGAATTCACGTCGCCGCTTGTCAAATGCTTGTAATTTAATCAATGACTCTTTATCCATGTGAAACATACACATTGCACACGCTGCCATTCATGTTTACAAGTAATGATATCCTTACGTCGTAGAATATGTAGAGAATTCGCGGAAAAAGTGACGAGGCCTTGGTCCGTGTGCCACCAACGAGAAAAATAAAACGATAATTCGATGTTATTGGTACCCTATTAACGGCGAACCATTGATTGGGTCAGCATGACGTTTTCGGCGTCTCATGCGCAGCAACGCATCCGACGTATTATGCATCGTCAGTGCGATAAACAAATTCCATGCTCGTTTAGACGATTGACATGTAATTGAAACGACGTAATAGTTAGGGCGTTTGTTACCTCAGAACAGTGATGAAAGAATGAACGGAATGTAGAGTAATTGAGGCCACAAGTAAAACAACCCCTCTATATACATTTCTCCAAATGAACGAATGATATTTTATTTTATTTTTAAACAACTTCAACATCGACTAATTTATCTACCTCAACCTACATTGAGTAAAAAAAAATAATCACAGACGCGTAATAATGAAATACTAAATTCAACTTTTTTCGCAGTTTTTGCAGTAGAATAATAAAAGGTATCAGATACTGTAACTCGAGAGGAAGCCAAAAACCATGAAGAAACGTTTCGGACTGTATCAAGATAAACCGGCGAAGTAAGAAAAGTATCAGAAAAATGTTCGTACGGATATTAACATTCGGCACGTGAATTACATCAGCCTCGTAAGTTATCCGGCTTCTAATACAGTGGTTTCCGTTCACGCATAGCCTATTTTCACCAAACTCTCTCTAATCGTACGATTCAGAAGGACCGGATGCTAGACCGCGGATTACCACCGCCCGGTTGGTTGGCTTGGAAACTCGGATACTAGTTTTTCAGGCCTTCGGCCAAGTACTGGCTCGTCATCCTGGATTTCGCAGCCAATAATTTAGTTCTTGTAGTACGTACCTAGACGCACCAGGCATTTTATACAGAGAGAAAAAACTCGCCGACCATAAATTACACTCTCTCGTAGTGATATAGGTATGGTGGCTATTAAAATACGAGAAGTGGCTCCACACGCATGCATCATCATTATTCCACGATCAAGAAAGTTCAGATTTATCCGACACATGAAACCGTTAAAATTCTCCGATACATCATGCATCGATATTAGAAAGTAAGAGCCGTGGCGGAAGAATATGTATATGAATTTGCCCGCATAAGGTTCACCACTTAAGTGTCTCATCCAAAACGATTTTGGCAGGTGGTACCGGAAACACGCGTAAATGTTCCCCGATGCCCTCGGTTCTCTCGTCTTCGGGAATTGGACAGGAGGTAATAATTCTGTAAAAATGAACGACAGTAACTCGACGAAGCGGGTGGTGTTCTCTGCAACAACGTTGTTGGCGACGTCTGTCTGCCAGGCGATTTGTGCGTCTAGACGCGTCCCCGTACGCGCGTCGTGGCGCGTCGCGACGCCCCTCAAAGCTCTCTTTCCTCTTGCGTTGATTCAGCGTAACCGATTTAGCCTAACCCACGCGATGGACATGCTTATATACCCGTCTTCGCGCGCGCCGATATGCATAAATTTCACGGACAGACGAAACAACCCCGGGACGAGATCAGAACCCGCTAGGCCGTCGGCTGAAAGCAAAGGATGCCGATGCCGATTGAAGATCGCCGAACGGGCTCTACCATCGCCACCGGGTGGTAATATCGTATCAACGGGATATCGAGTATATCTCAAATTGAGTCGCGCAACCGTTACCACACCTTCGTTGGATTCATCGTACCTTAGTACGTGTCTGTTTAAAATGTTGCCCGACGGTATTTACGATGAGAATGAATCGTCGTTCAAAGGCATCGTTGATTTTATATTTCTAAGCAAGTACGTTTGCATATCGCGAAAACGTAAGATCAACATCGAGATGAATTACTATGAAATCATCGCGGTACGATTCGATGAAAATGTAACGTACGGGTTTTCTGATTATCTAAGACCGCAAGGAAAGACATAAAATAAGAAAATATTATACCAATCGAATTGGCGCCAACGTGGCCGCGGGCGGCAAGGAAGAAGAAGCGCGGATACGATTATATTATTTCCAGCTCTCGAATCGTTTATAAAAAAAGAACAAAGGTGAAGAAAACGAGATCTTACGGCGCCGCGACAACTCACGCCGACAGCTTTAGGATTGGCGGGTGCGTGAAAAGGTGTCGGGGCTCGCTTGCCGATCTCTCGAAACGTCGTTGCCGTTGTCGTCGTCGTCTTCAGGTCGTCTTTACTTTGACTTTAGTCGCACAGGCGCCGGCGTCTTCGTTTGGCTGGGTAAATACACGTAAATTCGCCTGGCGATAGTTAGTGGATCCAGCCGCCATCAAACGCCTTTCGGCTTTTTATTCTATACACCCGCACATACGTGCGTGTAACTAAATGTACCATCGTCTACATGCACCAGCTGTAACGTCGTCCGTGTCACCTTACATTTTCTTCACCGTGTTTCCACGTATGCGTGATTTTATTTCGCTGCTTCGAGTAAGACTGGCGCCGCCTCTATAACTCCCGCTGCATACGGGGGGAGTCTAGCGCCAATACCGCGGCTTAATGATAATTATTACTTTGGCAAGAGTCGCTCCCACCAAGAAAGACAAACAGAAACAGAAAGAGAGCCCGCTGGTTTCGACTCGAGATGCAAAGGGGAGCTTTCGACGGGAGCTAGCGCCAAAATAGCGTTGGCCCATACCTGGAAGACGAGATGCTGTCTCCTTTTCGAGCCGCATGTAAAGAGAGAGTATCTTCGCTCCTCGAAGTCTCTCGCTTCAATCCACTGTCACTTTGCAACGATTTATTTTCAAAAATCGGTCCGGAAGTAATTCCGGAATTAAGAGTCCAAGATCTCTTGAAACGATAGAAGTTTCGATCAACTATCACCTTGATTTTACCGATCACTCGTTAAACTAGTGATTTACCGTTCTTTTTCGGGTAAAACATAAGTGTTTCAGATATTAAATATCTGTACGCAAAAATCTTGATAGACATAATATTACCTTACGCGGACGATGTTAAGAAAAATATGCTGATCGCATAGAACCTCCACCCTCCCAAAAGTAATGGGCAAAGTCGAGGTTATTCGAAATTGTCAGGAACGTGGAGATATCCGAGCAGAAACGACAATAGGAAGACCACGGAGTTAGATAATACCGGTACGAAATCGAAACGATAAATACTCGAGATTTGATGATAGGATCCTTCTCATAAATTTATATTACTTCCGCAAACCCGTGCAATGACCTCGACGTCAGCAAATCCGTTCACGATTATTCGTACATGCTCGTAAATAATTGGCAGATCAAGCATCAGACAATGAGAAGGATGATCCTTCAGTATCTACATGATAGAGTTTAACGACCCATGAAACAACAGTAAAACTACGCTGATATTCGCAGTCACAGTAGCGACTATTTTATGAGTCTGACTGCGATGTCCGTTCCGGACTCATTCTCTCGAGAGCAAGTAGTTGAATTTTCGGAGATCACTGAATTTATTGAGTAATTAAAGATCATAGCCCAATGAAAACTGTTTTTTAAATTGATGAGATCGATACTAGATTTCGAGAGGAAATTAATTCAGAATGACGAAAAACATGGAATTTAAGTGGTTGGGATACGTACTATTAGCAAGGAAAATCAATCTACTAATACAGAGATGAGCGATACGCGAATGTTTCAAATTATTTGCTAGCTCTCAACAGCTGCATTTGCGGGATCTGTGGGACATCGTTTCAAACATTAGATCGTTCAATCGACATATTTTCTAAAATCGATAATACGTAATAGAATTAATGGTATGGCCTAAACAAGCTCAGCGTATAATGACGAAAAGAGCATTTAAAATAATCTAGTATTTTTGTTCACGATATAAAATTTAAATTCTCCAGACCACCTTCTCAGCATTGCTTTATTCAATTGTTTCAGTCATTAATCGTAATCCATTGTCCATTTCCAAATATCGTACATCCCAAAGTACACACACTCACGCATGCTTAGAAGCAGTTTTCCGCGTGTTTTCACGGCCACGAATCAGTATAAGAATTTGAATTTGCACAATCCCGGCTTTTCAGCATCCGGGAACACTTAAAGAACCCTGTTCGAAAACTGCTAGAAACCAAATCCCGTACCCCTTCTCTTTATTTCTGTACACCACGTCGAGGCACATTTCATCAGGGATCGTTACACAACCTGCTACAGTAATCATACGTACGTACTTACACGCGAGTTGCCAACTTAATCCACCGCGAATAGACCGGTCGTCGGTCGCAGACGTGGCGGCTGCACAATGTCCGTCGGATCGACGGTGGACGTCGCAGAATACGACGCCGAACCCGCCAAGGCCCGCGGGACGCACCTGTGCGGCGACCCGACGGCCCGTCACGGACGCAAATAAACGGCGTCGCGCCGTCTGCCGCTCAGCCGACACTCGGCCAACGGCGACCCGACGTCGTTCCGTTTCCACGAGGAAATCGGTGTCCGATTTTAAACGATCTTTGGTAATGAAACTTGCGATACATCATTTTGTAACGATCTGTCTCGATGAAGATTTAATTATTTCTGTTTTCCAGTCGATAAGAAGATCTTGAATTGATCCGGCATTTATAGAAACGTCTGTAGGAATCAAGAGCGTGGTTCGTGAAGTTTCTAGGTGTTATTTCATGGATACATATTGCGCAATAATATTGTGTAGGGGGCCGTCTACGCCGAGCGTGGTAATTAGTCCATTGACTGGACTAATTACACAATTGATGCTAGAGACACTATGGGAGTGTCGTCGACGAAAATTAACGTGAAGCTATAGTTTATTTCGGAATACGAGAAATCGCGGGTTTTCAAGAATTCGATTTAAAACGAATCGTGCCAGTGTCAGCAGAGTTATCTAATACCGGCGAATTCGCACGCAATACTTTTTGGACCCGTTCGCTTAGTGATGAATGAAACTACTAGCTTGCATCAGCCGCTGCTTAAATTGTCGCGAGACGGGATGCGTAGAGACGTCTGACACGAATTCATTATCTCCGAATTATGCCCACCCAAGATTCGTACTAAAATTAATAATTCATTATACACGGACACGCGTGCGAGAAATAAATGAAATGAATCGAGAACTTCCTACGTTTTGCGAAGTCAGTTAAAAAAAAAAAGCCGAGGGGGAGGAGAGAAATCGACACAATACATACATTCACGAGTCGATGCTTTCATGATCTTAAAACGAGAAGAAGAAATGAAAACACGTGATTCGACATGACGATACCACGCGGCGATTATTGTAACGCGTCAATCTCCGTGTGGTGGTGGTTACACGATTTATCTGCAATTTATCAAACCACAGAGTGCACTTTTCGAGAGTGCGGCACACGCAACGTTTCGACGTTTAATTAATGTCCGGATGTCAAAATTAATCACTCGTTATCTAACCGATACGAAATCCGACCCGTCTTGTGCGTAGTTCCATCGACTTCTTTCCCCCATTCTTTTTTTCGTGGAAGTCGAGTGCGTCACTGAAACGACTGTTACAAGCCGACATCCGGAAAATCTTCGACGCCGGATACTTTTCTGTTATACGCGCGTAAATAAGGGCCGACATAGGCGCATAAAATAGATGACTATCTCGAAATGCCTCAACGACAAACTCGACAGAATTCATTCTGAAAAGGACCCCCGAAGGGATCCCGAGAATACTCCCCGAGTTCACTTCCTGGAACGAGGAGCGGTAAAAAAAAGAAAGAAAATTAGAAAGACATACCTCAAACTAGCACTATATCTACGTTTCATTCACAAAAACATCATTCTCATTCGTAAAAGTTTCTATTCTCTCCAATGCCTACTGATACATAATTTTCCCGCTTTTTCACTCCTTCTCCCTCAATAGTTTAATACGCCAACCTTAAGTAGCCTCGTTTCCACCAAAGAAAAATGATCGTGAAATTCTACTTGGTAGAGATAAAATAATTCATTCTACGTCATCTCCATAGAACGGTAAGGAAAAGATTTAAAGATCGATTATTACGTATTGGGATTCATGGTAACATCATTTTCCCGGTAATTCGCGAATTTGTCCGAACATCGCGTTATTGCGCAACATTCACGAAGGGGGCGATATACATATAGTTGACTGCCAAGAAAACTGAAAATGCCGAGCAGCTTCCTGTCTTCTCGGAAAATCGTCTGGCGGTAGGTATTTGCGGACGACATATACTCGCCGGTAACTAAGGCTTCTCTCGCGCCCCATCCAAGATTTTCCCGAATGTCCTTCCTGGAAAGGACGACGGCCTCCTCCCTTAGATAAAGAATCCTGCGCTCTAACCGAGACTAATTCTTTAACCACGGCGCCTTTTCGGGATTTAAGATAAGCACATTCGCCACTCCTTTCTCCCGCGTTATTCGTTACCAAGTACGTATGTTAAAAAAAATTCTATTCGCTTTACTTTACACCGCCATAGTCAACGATGGTGGTGGATTAAACGACGTGATTATCGCGAATCGAATGCGTGAACGCCGAGTAATAAAACGTGTCCGTGGTCCAAAAAGATAAGAAACGTGATTCGCGAATCATTAGAGCGGTGACAATAAATTGTATAAGATCACGTCATAGGAAGATCGCATCATCGATGATTATTTCGACCGATGTTACACACTTTCTTCCCTTGACCTAACCGACCGTCCGACACAAATGACAAACAGTTTCTTCTAATCGTGCACACTTCGCTAAGACACTTCGGAGAATTCTGGTGTTCATTGATGATACTGACGTCATTAGGGTCCTATGATAACCAACGGCCGGGAGGAACGTTCGGATGCTTCGTACGAAAGCCCAATACGTGATTACCGGCACGCAAACCTATCTTCAAGCTCGCATTACCAACAATGCAAAAACTAGAGACAATTTACGTATTCGTTGATCGCGCATGATGCCCGTGTACCGTGTAAGAAATTGCGTAAATGTACAAGGTGGGAATGAGGAGATTTAATTGTAAAAATGTCTTCTAAATGTCGGGTTGCACTACTTGTAATTTTACAAAACGATCGCTACTTATACGTTCCGGACGAGATGGTACGCCGAAACGTATAATAAACGAGGTGTATTTTTAACGGTGATACGAAACGCCTTTCGTGTAATTGTATCTAATTGAAAACGATAAAAATTCCAAATCACACGTCTCGATTAACCGAATGCTTGTTCGCTTCTCGGAATACGCATCTTCTTATGCCGGCCGATCGTAAAACCAAAACGTCACGCGCATACCGACGAAATTACAAGCAATAGACAAACCCATGTGCCCATCGATACGCCGATCGAAAACATGAAAGGAATAACAGTCATAAAAACAATCTGCGAGTGCGCGACGTGCACGAGATAATTTAATCGGAAACTCACCAACCTACGCGCCATTAGAAAAACTAGTATAACGAGATCTTAATTATTCGCGGAAAACAACCCGAGGAAACCGACGTTTACCATTATAAAATCGTAGAATTCTTCATCACTACTTAACGACGGGGAATATCCTAACAACGGTGACTCAATTAAAATAAGACTCAAAACTAGTAACGTTAGATTGGACAGTAAATTGAAGTAGATGCGTGTAAACCACGGAACGGTCGCGAAACTAACGAAATTATCGCGTGCTTCTTCAGGGGTGTATAAAAGAGACAAAACGTTTCGGAACATGAAACAGCATCCCCGAAGGAACATCTGTCTTGCGATATCAAGTAGAACGTACGCGAACGAATGAAGGGGTCGTGACGGTTGCGGTAAGAAGAAAAAAGGCAATGGGAATCCCGGCAAAGATTTCGGCGTTAAGAGTTGAACGGCGCATTAGGGCGCACAAACGCAAAGTGACGTTAATTAGCGTACACGCATCCACCACGATGACGCGACGTTATTCGAGCCGTGAAGCATTTCGGCATTCGTCACGACCCTCCTCATACATCTTGGTGCAATTTACCGTGGAAAGTTTTAACGCTTGGAAAGTACGGACCGCGTGGAATTCTGAGGTCACACACGTAACTCTTTAGCCGAATTAGCGGGCGAAACGTTAAGTGATAATATTACCAAGGCCGATTAAATCGATTACAAATCGAATCTAGTTCACTGCGAGGGGGAAGCTCTTTCACATCGATGACCTTATCGAAAACTCAATGCGAAAGAGTCCCGGCGATTGAGAATTATTAAATATGTATATGAGAATGACGTTGCTTATCAACGACAGTGACAAAAAAGTGGCATTAATCGGAGATGAGCTAAAGCGTCCACGGGTGTAAATTTGATTTAGAACGATGACCAATCGGAACACGACCTACTCCGACAATTACGATCCTCTCGTGTGGCGACAATTAAGTAATGCGATAATAAAATACATTTTTTTTGTGAAACTGGGTGGGATAAAGGGTAAGAAATCTCAAATGATAAACTACGCAATGTTTGGTTCCTCTCCGGAAGTAGAATGACGCAATTTGGATCTTAAACGCGGTCATAGGCCACGTTTCTGCGTCTCACTCAGGCGGAATTTTCTCTCTTTCTAACATCAAGATTGTCATGCGGCTAGGGAATGATTCCTTCTTCTTGTTCCGCCCTGTCTTTTCCTTGTCTTTTTTCCTTTTCTCGCGTTCTGTTCTATGAAACCATTACGCCATGTTTCCGATCTAGGAATTTTTCAGGTAACAACGATGCCAAACCACGACGCAAACTTTAACGATTACCCCAATTAATTTTCGCTGTTAGACATCGAATTCCAAGAGAAAAGTAAATAAAACGCAAAGAATTTATCGGCACGGTTACGCGACGATTTGACAACAATCCCCAGCCGAAATGAATAGATTGAAGAATTTCCTAAAATCGGCTCTAATTAGCCTTACATTATGAAATTTAATATCCTACTACTACATAGTGCGCAGTTCCACGTTCGGTGTATACGTCTGCGAATTTCGCACCTCTTTTGTCTTACGTTTCGTCCATGATGCAATCCATTAACTTAATACAAGAAAGATAAAAAAGAAAAGCCGAAAAAACAGTATAATCGACAGCGCAGCAAAACGTATCAGCGAATAATATCATTTAGTCGACTCACGCGGCATTTTATCACGCCGACAAGATTTACCCTTACTCCGCCGGGAGGGTGTCCCGTTTCTAAAAACAATTCCCGCGAATCGAGCCATTAAAAATCGTTGATGCGACGACGCCCATTCAGTGTACGCGACCCGGTATGCGATTGCCAGAGCGTTTCATTGATATCCTTCGGGGGAGAAACGTTGTTTGCTTCGTTTTACGCGTCGCGAAATCGGCTGCGATCGGGAGTAACCCAATATACACGATAGATACGTGCATGAGGCGACCAGACGTCACGTTGAGAAGCGTGTCCCATTGGTCAGGATGCTGACGGGCCCCCGTCAAGCCCCTGTTCTGACTCACGTGCGGTTTAGCCGCCGACTAAAATGCCCGTGGGCGACCCTCGACCGTTTCGGGGTACCCCCCGATCCGGAGATTCATTTTTTATGTCACTTTTTCCAAGATTTCGTTCGATATTTTTCCTATTTGAAAAACTCATCTTTTACATTAGTATCCGGAAACCCGACTTCTGATTATTGAATTTCATTCACGAGAATACTTGAAGAATTAGGGAAATCGTGTAAAAGGTTTGAACTATTTTTTCATCGTGTTAACTTCACGTTTATTGACGATTGATTGATATTTTTGAAACTGCCGTGAGAAACTTTCGGAAAGACATTCTGTAATGGTGACATAAACAGTCAGACAGCAAAATTCGCGGTCGCGCAATTCGTGCGTACGATTGTTTGTGCGATCCATTATCTACCGCCGTAAACGTGAATGCGTGTCTTGCATTGATAAACTTTGATCACAAAACAGTGATACGTGTAAAACGAGATAGAGTTAAATAAGTCTCTTCACGCTTATTTTTGAATTGGCTCCGAGACTGGAGATACGCGTGTTTGTACGATTTTTGTTTTCTTTAATTCGAGACGTATGAACGGAAATATTAAAAAGAGGTCCTACTTTTGATTTCCCGCAGTACAAGTGACGGGTCAAATCGATCGGAGATGTGTTACATTGAACGCGAAGCGTAGTGACGTAAGAATTGATTCCAAAGTATGCTCTAAATTCGTTTCAATTGATTTGAAAGTCCACCACTATCATTTTATTCTTTCCGACAATGACACAAGGACATTATTATTAGTCGTACATGCATGTAAAGCCACACCTGACCTACTTCCACCAGGTCAAACCTCCAGAGGCACGAACAGATGTTACAACTTCTCTGACACTCCTTGAACCGTAAACTGAATTATGATAAAGGATTTCGTGGCGCATCCTTATCGTCGCGAAACTGCTATCACCTAACCGCACGTCACTAGTGTCTATTGATCTTCGGGATTCTGGGCATTATCCGTAATTTTACTATTGAAGTCGTAGACACGGAGATAATGAAGATTCACAACGCGAGAAGTGAGAGACTGGTTTACCTTCTGACTGTTTAAATGTGACAATTAATTGAATTATTCGTAATAAACGCGAACAAAATTTACGGTATGAAGTTTCATTAGTTTAATTACGTCTAGCGACGTCTAAGATATATGTATTAAAAAATCGCTTCGACCGGTACGATCGTGAATTACGTCTTTAATAACACCGTACACTATACCGCACCGTTTCTCCGCATTATACGGTCTAATAAATCAACACGATACGTTTAATAAGATGTTTCTCCTGTCCAGTAGTAAGCACGCAGATACTCAGTGTGACGTCATCAATTTTCAAACTACCAAACAAACAAATGAAGGTACATATCGAGATATCGATAATAATTTTTCGTACTTTTCGCGGAAGAAAGGATTTACATCGTACTTTTATCGCGGGAAAACGATTTTTTTGGTAATTCTTATGCTGTTATTGCAGTCTCATGACATATTTCATACTTCACTACCGCGATTTTATCTTAATTTTGAAACGTGTTTTAACCGTACTGTTGGATCGTTGTTTAGAAACTACAAGGTGAACTATACCTTCAAGAGTGAAACGACATACGTGTTTATTTACGTCTTCCCATATGATCGTATGGTATAATTCTGCTATTACAGATACTTTACGTAATCAATATTCAACGCATAAAACTTAACATGGCATAGGACAAGACTTTTTGAAGAGTGACATTCGTTTAAAAAGTAAAATGGAAATGTTGAACGTTGAGTTCACCAGAAATACAGTGTATTCGATAGCGATGATCGATAACGGATGGTAATGATGGAATTTAAACGGTGCATGCGGATGACAAACTCATGGGATGTAATTTATCTATAAGCTAATCAATTGCCGTAATATAAAAGTCTGTTGCGCGAAATCTGCGCAACGCCAGCGAAAATATTTTCGCGGCGTGAAGTTCGCCCGCATCACAGGAGAACGTTAAAGCGTCGCATAAATATGATGTCAATAACTCTTCAAACGTAACGGCAAAACAAAAAGTTTGTGTAATAAATAAACCGCCGAAGTTTCGACGCAGGAAATTCATTTGTCGATAACAACAGAAAACAAGCAACAATCTCAAAAATAGATTGCGAAACGAGCGTTCGATTCTCGCACAATTTCATAGCGGAAAAAAAATATCGAAACAATCAAATAAACCACCTACAATGATTCTTATATAATACTCAGACACCATGCTATTTTTAAAAATCAGTCTTCTCAATCTAAACCAAATACGAAGTCAACAAATATTACTCTGAATCAGAATTAACCACTCCCACCAAAAATCAAATAAATTCCGCACACCCCACGATTAATTCCATTAAAAAAAAAGTGTTGTTAAAAATTCCTCGATACCCGAGTATTTACAACAATCATTCTAAACACCGAAGTTGATCCTTACCCTATTTCCACGATACTTGTATCCACTCCCAAAGCAAGTAGTGATCAACCACGGATCCAGGCATGGATCGACGAGATCCGATGAACAGACGCAGATGTCAGTAGATACTTAAGTTCTTTATTATTAATACTGTTGTTCTTATTATTACAACCTCTTCCCCCGCTCTTTCTCTCTCTAAGTCCATCTCTCTCTTTCTTCAAGAGACACATTCCCTCCCGCGTCCCCACCCGACAGCAGCTAGCTCAGCCTATATAAACCCCCGGCGTCTCGAATGCGTCCTCACTCCATACGAGACGACAGTCTATGTATAAAGTCAGAACCGCGGAATACGCGTGATACGCACCCGGAGTGAGAACGCGTACAGTTCGAATCCACCGTTGAAAGAGATCGCGAACCGGGAGGAACTTACCGCCGCAGTCCTGGTCGAGCCACTGCGCGGGTCTATCCCGCCTCAAGATTTGCGAGACACTTGCCCGAACCGTTGTTTTGGCAGAGGGAAGTAGAGCCGAGAGGGTAGAGACAGTCTGTCCTCCTGGTCGACGGAATATTAGGGACGAAGAGACGGAAAGAAAACTAAAGACACCGCGGACACTTTTGAAAGAAAAAGGTTGCTGTGTTTTGATTCGCACGTCTGTCGGACGGACAGAGATTTTAAGAAGCAGACTGTTAGAAGAGAGAAGATGAAATTCGTACTGTTAGTGACATTGGTAGCGGTGGTGTTCACCACTGACTTCTCCGACAGCGCGGCTGTGAGATCGGAGGTAAGAGTTTTCTGAAAGTTGCTTTTGCCGGGAATCTACGGGGGGGGGAACGGGTCGTCATACCGAATTGAAATTGATTAGAATGAAAATAGTGTCAATTCATTTCTGTCCTTGTGTAACTGTAAATTAGATTTGCAATATACAAAATTGTGTGAGTACGATTAGGATACGTTGTCGGAAGTAACTTGTCTCTCCGGAGAGTTTAAAGGAGAATGAATGGATGTCAATGTTTCATTGAAAGCACTTTTGAAAACATGTTAATGAGTCGATTAATATTGGCTGCTCGCGAACGTGCAGTCGCAGGGGAAGCTTTCATTCATGAATGACATTCGTGCAACGAGCCGCTTACTCCAATCCATAACGCGACAGTGACACACACTGATCTTTTAAGTAGCCGTGCACTTATTTTCGCATATCTTGTTCTCCTTTCGCAATAGTAATTCTTTTGAAGTAATAGAAAAACCGGAGATCTGCATCGATGAAAAGAATGATGTAATCTTATTACGAATTGTCGTAGTGGTAATCTTGTTGAGAAGGGGACTACAACTTTTATTTATTTTCGCGGCCCTAAATCATGTGTTTAAAAAAAAGTAATTCAAATATCAGGACCCCCTTTGACACACCGAGTAAAACATCTCCAACTTGTTATTTGTAGATACTTAGTCCCTAACGAAGCACCCCTTCGCGGGTTTCTTGCTCAAAAAAGGAACGCTTAAAAGAGATTAGGGGGAAACACTATTCGCGTCGCAAGAAGCAATAAATCTTTACATCCTTACGCGTACCAGCAAATTCACTTGTACTTTCAACTATTTCTGCATCGTTTTTTTTTTATAGAATTACAAATCGTTCTATAGTTTGATGTTTTTAATAATTATACGTCAGTAATAATGTCTATAAAAGTAAGCGATAAGTATCTAATATTTTCATTACCACGACTCGTAGACTTCGATTTCAGACATTTCTTTTCGGAGTAGCAGGTCATTGGCATTGACCCTAACTGCGTTGATCATTTTGACGCAATACGCATAAGATAATCGACCCGCATAAATTTCGCGAAGTATTTCGAAGAATTTTTGTACTTTGCATAACCTCACCGATCATAATCATTATAATCGATCAGATATTAGTACTCTCATGCGTAGATTCATGTGTTCATCTATAAACGAATCCATAATGTTTCAATTACCTTTATTAATCATTTATATTAATGCGTGCATGATTAAAGTCTGAAGAAACTGTGAATTTCTTTTCAAGGAGTTTGCAGAACAGTTACGTCGTATCGTTCACGATTATCCCGATAATTTGAGAACTCAACGCGCTACAGAAAGCGGAAACGATGAGAGACCGAAGCGGAATTGTTACGATACGCCCTGCGGATGGAACACGTATAATTCCGTTACACGTATTGCCACGAGCTTCATGCCAAATACGTAAGTATAATATTCATTCTGACCGAAATTAATATTAAACGACAGTTCCCGGTAGATGTATACATTAATTCATATTTTAACATCAGTTGGCAGTTTCATAAACTTTGTAAATCATGTTCGCGGTTCATGAGTAGCATACAGAATAGTTTTAAATAAACATTGAACATTAATGGAAAAATAGAGATTGAAATATATGTTGTTGGACAGCAAAATAAGTGCTTGCAACTTACAGATGCGATTAAAACCGCGTCTAATTTGACTTGAAAGTAAAATTAGTTCTTATCTAATGTAATAAGCTCATATTACAATAGGAGATGAAATAATTCATTCTATCTGTAATAGAGCATCGTTATACATAATTTCATGTACGGAAGACACAAAGTTCTTATTGCGAGTTCTTATTTCGAACTTGACTTTTGCTATGTACTTGTTTTACACATAAATGTTTTCGTTAAAATTTGATGTTAAGACGTTGGTAGCTCAGCTAAGCCTAATATAATATAATTATGTCTTTTTAAAATTTTAATTAGTTGCTACTGACGTAATATTACGTCTTCATACATATATTTGTAAGAATGTTGATGATTTTAGTAGCTGTCCAACAATAAATTAATGTTAAAGAAACCAGCTTGACCATTTTGACAGAGTAAAAATAATTATTTCAATGTGAAAATCAAAAACCTTGTTCACGTATTATCGTATATTAACATACGCCATAGGTACTTCTAAATTTGACGAATTCTCTGATCAGATCTGTAACCCTCTCGCACTTTCGAATAACAAGTAATTCCAGACGTGACGTTTTCAAACAAATTTTATTAGTTCCATTCCCCTTGCAATATTAAAACAGCAACAACGTGCTTTGCGCCCCAGTACTGCCGGCTGCGATAGTGTTAAAAACGCTACTATTAATTACCAGAGAACAAACAACGTGCAATAATAGTATCTGCATAACCTATAACACGAATAAACAAATTTTACTTATAAATCAGTAATAGAAACTCGTTTGAATACGCAATGATCCAACAATGATCCAAGATCTATAGCACAAATCAGTCTATTTCCGAAACTAGATATGTATATAAATTCTTCAACAACTATATCCTCATTCCATCCTTGTTCCCCAGGTGCAAGTGCCCGGACGAGAGCTACAAATGCGTGATTACCGGCGAGAACGTCTCCATGAGCGCGTACGTGTACCACTGTCGTCAGAATGCAACGGTGGCAGGCATCGAGGGCGAAACGCTCGACGACGGCGAGTCGCCCGAGTACGGCAGTTAAAACGCCGTCGCTGCTGTTTACAAACTCACGTGAAATACCTGATTTAGAAGCCTCCACTCCGCGCTGTCCAGCATCGCCGTAAGACGTAACCGCAGAATGAAACGATCCTCCCTTTCGTTCAGATTCCAGGAATCCTGGCGGCGCCGCGACGCACAGCGTGTACGTAGCCTGCGAACAGAATGAGCCACGAGGAGAGTTAGTCGAGCTGAATTTTTCACCCGTTTGCATCGGTAGGCAGATTTTATTCCTGTTTTATCAGAGAATCACAGACAAATTATTAGTATCGTCAACTCGGTGCAAGAAGTGTTCTTTCTTTAACGATACATCGAAAGACACGAAATTTGAAATTGCATCATTCTTACAGCCAATGAGAAGTAACCCTACGAGGACGAACGTGGCAAATGAATCATTGTATACGTATCTTTGTTTTTGCACGTAAACATACTTTCGGATTATGACAATATTAGAGTTCTATAATAAAAAAGAAATTGAATTTATTATTTACATAATTTCTTGATAAGGAACTGCAGGACTCGTTGCAATTCGATTTGTGTAGATGGTTTACTATGCCCGCTTTATTGCAACTTTCGCAATTGGAGTAATCGTCCTTAAAGGGTAATTATATAATGATTTTATTTGGGTAAACTCGCGGTCAATTTTCGACTTGAAAATTCATACAATGATACGATGTATCGAAACTTTTTGAAAATCAATATGTTTTAATTACTGTCAAAATAAAGTCATCCACACATTGATATTATAATAATGTAGGAAAAGAATAATTCCCCACAATTTTGTATAGACTACATAAATGCTGCATCAGTTTCGGTTCGCGACAATATTTTGACGGATTAAATTTAGTGCAAGTTCATATTTCACATTAACCGGGAATTCAACCAAGTGAAATCATTATAAGTTTAGTTTACGTAAAAAAACTGTCAGGAAAAGGATTTTTAATTAAAATCGTATTTACCGTCTAGAAAAAAACGCATACATTTTTTGAAAGTTGCTAGCTTTGCAATAAATGACGGTTAAGAGTATCGGCGCACGAAAATTTCAAAAGTTTTATTATTAGATTGTCGATGCAAATAGGTTAAAATGTTCGTGAAAAGTTGTAAAATTTCCAAGAAAAATAGCGTGTATTCTCGTGAGATCGAACCGCTATTAAGTTCGAATCGATTTTCAAAACTTTCAATGTCGACGGTTAACACATTCTGGGTTGCAGTAGTTGACTAATTGTTTCGACAAATTCTTAAAGAATTCTCATACAACTCAAATGTGTTAATGAAAAATTATATTGACACAATGTTATTACCTTCCTCGAAGCTGGTTATTATTCTAACATTCGTTGAACTCGAAAGAATTTATATCTCTAACGACGAAACCATTGTGCGCGACAACCGGCGCTGCAATAGCAGGACGCCATCGTCACGTGACCGTCCCGCGAATTTAAATTCCGCGCGCAAGTTTGAATTTCATAACGTTCAATCCTTACATGAAATAGAAAACGATTTGATTATTAATATTATTCAAATAAACGGGGCCGTAGATGTATTTTCATTTATGAAATAGACGCACGGGAAATCCCGTAAGTTTGTGTTGCATGTTTTAAAACATATTTTAATGTGGTAAAATAATTGTGCTATTATTACCTTTTAAAGTTTCGATGGAACTAGATCGCAAACTTTACTTTAAAAATCGAGAAAATTGACAGAATTAAACTTAGCGCTCGTTCCTAGAGATACACTGCAATTTTGATAAGAGAAATTAGAATATACTTAAAAATTGCACACATTAGCAATCTCGTGTCCTTTTCTGTTTGTCATAGAAACATATAAGCGCATAAAATTTCCAAAAGTTCGTAATTACTATTAAAACATATCCTTTTGCGATCTTTCGGCTAAGTGTGAACAAACAAAATTGAAAAGGATTGTTTCTGCAGTAATCATGAATTCATTCATTTAAATGAAACGTATGAAGTGTCTTATTAATTTTTAGCGCGTGCCGAAGATCGATTCTTTTAATTGGGCAAACAGAGTCCCGAAATGACTAAACACCGTCAATAAGTCATTCAAATTTCGAGAATCCGGTTCACCGGGAACCAATAAATTCTTGTCGAAATATCGATCAGTGGCAATTAATTATGTTAAGTTCATCCACAGCACTTTCGAGGTACTGAAAGTACTGTAAAAGTAGCAAGAATAGTTACAGTATTTCGATAAGGCACGAATCATTATAATTTTGTACTTAACGGAGGAAATTGTTTCGAATCTTTTTATATCGTAATTGATTATTTATAACGTGCTGAAAACAACATTTAATATAACTGCTATCGTTATTCATTACTTAAAATCATGCTCGAAATTATCATGTTAAATTACATTATCTAACAACAGTATGCATTCTTTATGTTTCACAAATACTACACGTTTGATCGACTGCTAATTATCTTGCAAAATTAGCTTTACATCAGAGTTAATTAGCTCTGACACCATGGAACACGAAATAAATCATCAGGATGATGGATCATTTTGCCATTTTCAATCGTATTGACAGTATGCCTACGTAAAATGATAAAATATGAAAAATAACGATATAAACCATTTTTCTACACGTTCGCAGTGTATTGATTCGATTATTTTCATCATATTAAAAGAACAAATGATCCTTAATCTACGTTTGTTTCGAAAGCGATAATCAACTACATGTTTTATTCATTTCGAGTATTATTTTTAACATATTAAAAGAACAAATGATCTGTAATCTACTTTTGTTCCGAAAGCGATAATCGATCATGTTTTTTATTCATTTCGAGTATTATTTCATCGGAAAGTTTGCACCTTGAGATAAAAGTGCAATATTCGAATACAGTACATACACGTGTTTACGTAATCTCGATAAATTCATATGCATCCATTGTTGTTAAAGTAAAATCCGAATTGTTATCTGAATTTTTTCGACGTTACATTAAAACGTGTAGAAAGTAGTACAGGCAGCAATGTATTCGTACGCAGTATTTCACTTAATATTTAATATACACAAAGAATAAATTATCTATAGTTGTAAAATGATTGCCGATGTTATCATTTTTAATAAAAGTAAGTAATGTTGCAGGAAACAAACTGTTTTGTATCCTTCTATTTCTAGACTCCTTTTCTTCCTCCTATTGCACAACTTACCTGAATCAGTCATCGAATCTATAAAATAATTTCAGGATATCCGCGGCGCTCCACTTTACATGCTTAAATCAGCACTCACCTACGTTTGGAATTCTTCTATGGTATCCTGAAAATACAGAGCTAATAAAATGGAACAGCTGTAATATTAATAGTTTATTAATATTAATAATAATGATTTGTGCAAAATATATCAACATTAAATTATTATCTCGAGTAGTAAAATTGCCTGTACATTCACTTTTGTTACATGGACATACACTTTTAAAATTAGCAATTTCTTGATAAAATACACTATCATTAATAGTCACAAATAGTCAGGTATCGGAAGACCGCGTCTCTCTTTACTTTGTTCAGCTCTGATAAAATACACAATAAATGTACAATTCCCAGTTCACGCGATAACTGGAATAGCACGCTGTGTATAGCATATTTCATGTTTCATTTTGACTTTTATCTTCAAAAAATTATCCGCAGAAACAGAGACGACAAGACTTCAACGAAAAGTGTATAATTAGGATAAAAATGTATTCAGACAGCTTGTGCTTTAACATTGTTACCCGTCAATAGTTTTTAAACGCTGTTTTTACCCGAACGTCTTCAGTCGAAATAAAGCAAGACGTGATATACAAACGAAACAGATTCATCCTTCCGGATTTACCGCGACTGATTCTACAACCAGTCTAAATATACAAAGGAATTATTTTATTTTGAACCACGCACGAACTTCCTGTGCAGTTACTATTTTCCCGTTGTTAATAAACGTAAATAAAAATTTATTTTCCGTTTATCAAAAAGAAAAAAAAAACGACGCCTCTACATTCGGGAATTCATCTATCGTTCTCGCGATTACGCTGAAAACTAAGATAAGTCGTTAAAAGTGGAATTGTACAGTAAATGATTTCTAAATCCAATTGTAAGATACCGTCTTGCATTAGGGACGAAAAATAATAACTCGAACCGCGTACCTCGTGCGTGGTGAGTCAATAACTTGTCCAACTAACACCGCACTTTGATGTCAATACCCTTGCACTGTACAGGAACACCGCTATATATCTAAACATTTTACAGTTGCTACGGAATAGCCTAACGATCAGGTAAAAAATAAGGCCTAGAGTTTTGTCTTCGTCGTGTATGTGTATATACGTATATACGTACGTCGACATTATTCTACATCCATACAGACATAGATACACATACGAATGTACAAGCGTGTATTCATACATACAGTCATATGTATATTCAATGTATAAGAGAGGAGAGAAGAGGATTTTAACCATAATCATAACATTTACAAAAAAAAAAACATAAATGAATTAAGAGAAAGAAGAACTAAGAGAAGTAAGTTATTAAAAACTTCGAACGAAGGATTGTTTGTTTACATATATGTATATAAAATATTTCAAACAGTATAATTAGTAAAACCATCATAAAATACATATCAACCGGTGTATCGCTGAAAACGCAGAAAAACCAAAGTATATTTTCCAGATACACATTTTGTTTGTTTTTAAACGAATGCGTACGATGTGTGAGAAGGAGCTCTGTTATTTGACGAAAGTTTTTTGATACTGTTGTTGCTGCAAGTAATTAGAAGGACATACATAAATAAGAAATGTAGGGTACAATCTTTTTATCATGAATGTGAATTTTTACTGTGTAATGTTTTCAATTATTAATAATATTTCATATATTAACGATAATTATGTAAGTCTATAAAAATAAAATGCTTAATAAAATTAATTGGCTGACTCTGCGATGCACTTATAAACGATAGTAATATTACGATAGAATATTCTCTCTGGATTGTTCAAGATTACATAAAGTATCAAAAGTTTTATTTTAACTTTACTCTCTTATGTAAACCCCTATACGGAAAAACCTGCATCTAATTTGATTGCAAAATAATTGATTTGAAAAAAAGTAGATTACGATTAAATATCTTAGATTACCTGATCACAAGCTGTACTTTGAATACAATTGGAAATATCGTACTCGTAAGTCATTTTCCGCCATTCAACGATTGTTTAATAAATCGTGTTACTTTAAATTAAAGACATTTTACGAATTCGTTTATACATAAATATAGATACAACAAATCAACCGATATTTCCATTTGCATTGTACTTGTATTATTCATACCTGTACAGTAAAGAACAAAATTTTGTCAAAGTTGCAATTAATAAGTGTAGTACACAACATATAGACGGTTCATTATATTCCTCGAATAATTTCTTTTCTTCCTCTTAACACCAACTCCTTCAGCTATCCCTTTTTTTCCTTTTAATAAACTTTCGTTTATCCAAAAACAAACAGAAGAAACAAACGTTCACTGGTGTTTTTGCACGCTTATAAAACACACTTTAACATTCAGTCTCGATGTTGGCCTTAATCGAATAGTAACCCTCACTTAATTACTCGATAATAGAAAGTATTCGCGAATAGAGATTATCCAATTGAACTTTCCATAAGTATCAATGATACTTTCAGAGAAGCAGCAAAGGAAAGTGTTGTGAAAGAGTAGCATTATACACATGGTTCCGTCAGCAAATCGGACTGTAGACGTTCTACTCGGTAACGATTATACTGCCGATATGGCGAGCTAGTTTGGTCGTTGTCCGTGATCACTCGTGTCCTGTGAGGAATTAAATTCTCGTATCGGCCCATTAACCAATCCTGACACAGCCGGTGCTGTATGTCCGCCACGTTCTTCGACGCCCAAGACGACAGCCACTGATGAAACTTCGAATTCAGACGTTTTGTCACAGCTGGATGACACTGTTAATAAAGTACATTTTTCATATTATTCCAAAAGAGTTAATTTGACTTTCCAACGTATAACATTATATTATTGGATTTATTACAAAATTATGATTGTAAAAATATTAGAATTTCAGGGCATAGGTAGAACTATGTATACATATTTGAGAAATATACCTCTCTAGCACGACTGAACGAATTCTGTTTGTAAAGGAATGCCTCCTTGCTCGCAACGTAAAGCATGTGGTAGCTGTTAGGATTGAATCTGCATTGTGTCTCGTCGGTGTTGATGATATCCGACGTGTCGCCGGAATCTGCCAATCTCAAACCGGGTGGCCGTTTCAGAAGTGCATCGACAGAATCTATAGATTTTTCTTTGTCGGTCGACCTAGATTGAAGGAAAATAATAATTCAATAAAGTAAAACATATAAATAAACTAATTCTGCAGAATACTATGGTAATTGCACTTACTCTGAGCCTTTTTCTGGATGATTAACGTTAGGCAGGGATGCTCGCATCAATCTTGCGGCTCTTTTTCGCCACTGTCTAACATTACGATAAAGAAACACAGGCTTACGTCCTGCCAAGATTCTGCCTAAAGAACTCCACCCATTTCCATCCATCTACAACAATCATTGCATGTTAATCTTTCTAAAAGATATATTGTACGTTGAAAGAACATAGCTAGAAATCTCTTTGTTAAGTTATTCATCATTTAACGTTATTTAACATTATTTTTCGTAACATTACACTTATAGTAAATTAATAATAATTCTTTTCCGTAGTCTATTTTATTAAACAAGAAGGATTTAAATTAGGATAAAAATGAAAACTAATAGATCAAACAAAACGGGGATATCAAATGATACAACAATGGTCAGAGTTTAAAATTCTTAAAAACGTTGATAAATGTTTGAATTTTTCGTATACTACATGCCATTTTGTGATTTTGCGAATTTAGCGACATACGATGGCGATAAAACGATACTTAGTATGAGAAACATTTGAATATTATTATGAAGAAGAAACCGAAAGCGCGAAAGAAGATAGTGTGAAGTCGAAGAAAGAACGTTCTACATAACGAATTTTTTATCTGAAAGAAAATCTTCGAAAATAAATAATGTCCAAAAGAATGTTGTAACAAAACCATCGAGCAAAATACATAGTACTTTACTGTGTTATATTGTCGGTGCTCTGCAGTTTTATGTTAGTAAAGCACTTCTAACTATTATATGTATAAAAAGCATATAACATAGAACTAGACTTAAAAGTTTAGAGAAAAGAGCAGTCTCACCTCTGAAACTTTCAATTCTATAAAATAATTTGCAGATTTCACCGATATATTTTCCAAAATATTAATAACAAGTTTAGTAATTATTGGACCATTTTTCATGAAATCAAGCAAACTGAACTAATGCAAATTATAAGATAAAATTGAAAAAATGTGGTAAATGAGAAGATTCAGTTCAATTCACGATCTATGTCCGTTCATAGACGATCAATGAACTGTTTGATTTGAAAGCGTAACAAAAGAATAAGAGAAATACTAACATAACGTCAGCTAAACTATTCGTTAATTTTAATCCAGTAGCTTTACTATTGTAAGATACAGATGTGTTAGAAAAGAGATATATTACTCTTAACATTTATCACCATTTATACTTAGCACACGTGATAACATTGAAATAATAAAAGCAGAACAAATCGAAGCTAAATGAGAAAATATCGAAAATAAAAATTACAGATGAGGATAAACAAATAATTTCAAGATTTCAATCGAGCGTTTATAATTATCAAATATTGAGATACAGTGTTGAAATGTCTCTCTGTATACAGCACAGACAAAAAGCTTTATACAAAAATGAATATTTCGGAGAATCAAAGTAATAAATTTAGTGGTACAAAATGATGTTAGACAATAATGTTTAAAAGCATTGTTCATGTATTTCAATATCTCTCTTCTATACAATGTTATTGTTATCTATTATTATATGCATATTCGTTTCATATACAGATTACAGTTACAAAATATATATATATATATGTATATATATATATGTCTTATATATATATAGAGTTTAAAATTCACTGCGTAAAGTGAAAACGGAGATATGAGCTTATAACAATCACATAAAATCTGTCTGCACATACGACCTGATAGTCTCAATGAAACTATATTACAAATGTCACAGTAACGTTCAAATCAGGCTATTTAAGTGGCAACAGTTACATTATGTTAAATTATGTTGAATTTGTGCCACTCGATTTAATTAAGAACATAGTGGAGTGAACTGTTAAAGAAACGAAAAATATATAAACACACGCGTACATGAAACGTGTAAAGCTTTTGTATTAACGCTTTAAAAAAATCCGTGATCCAGGGCCTCGTTAAAAAATGTATGTTTTACATTTTGTACACAATATGAGAAAATTGTTACGAGGAAACAATACTCCGAACGTCCGAAACACCACTTTTTCGTCAAAAACGTATTTATACTTTACAAAACACTATGACAGAAAACATAAAAATGCTACGAAATAGTACCTGTTGCCCATAAAATGTACAAGATGTATCTCTCGAAGTGATATCATGCAATAAAACTAGTAAAACATTACTAGTATATTCTCCTAGAAGTCCTGATACGTCGCTTGAGAAGGATAAAATTAAAAATCATAACTACCAAATATTATAATCGAATGTAAACTCCTGCAAAACAAAACCTACACAACGAAGACATCTTGTTCGATAAATATGTACTTTTCCGAATATAAAAACTGAACACTATGCGGACTAACTTTTAAAGTAACAATTCGTATGTTCTTTTTAACTTTGTCGAAATTATTAAATACCTCCAAGAAATCTTTACCAATCTTCCACAAGAAATAAATTAATTAAATCGAATGACAAAAAAATCAGTTAAGAGTACGAGAAGGACCTTCCATGTGTAAAAAAAAATAAGAAGAGAAAGCAACAACAATAACCGAGAGAGCTAACGAAGTGTGTGAAACCTTTGGCGAATATTCCAATTATCAGGGGATATCAACCCTTCGTACTGTTACGTTCTTCAAACAAATAACAGGCTATTTAGAATTAAGTTCAGAAGATACAAGTGACTTTCTATTTACATGCTACACCACATAATCTTTGCTTCCACTACTTATATATTAGTATATACACAGCAAAGAATATATCGTACACAGGTATTTTCACAATGGCGCAACAGTCAAGCCAGGAACACACTTGGTCCACGCCATGGTACG
Organism: Mimumesa dahlbomi; assembly: GCA_917499265.3. Classification (NCBI taxonomy): domain Eukaryota; kingdom Metazoa; phylum Arthropoda; class Insecta; order Hymenoptera; family Crabronidae; genus Mimumesa; species Mimumesa dahlbomi. The sequence goes on from OU824124.1 coordinate 9,918,594, forward strand.
CTATTTATCCAGTTTCAAATTTTCAGCTAAACCAATGCAGACTATATCTCTTTTTTCCGTGCAACGGGTAGGCGTGTCACGCTACACCCTCCTAAACAACCAGTTTCTGGTCTTCAGGGATGTGGTGTAACGTGTTCGTTTCATTCTCAATGTCTGTGTACACACAGACGCAGAAACGTTTCTCCACAATTCGGAGTATTTACTAAAAACAGCTTCGATCCTAGTGTCGATGAACTTTTGTTTTTTCGTGGAGTAATCTAATGCCTACAAATTATACAATTTCAATGTGTCATTCGACATACTCTAATTTAAACGTAACGTCGAGAAATTTCCCATCCATCGTTGGTTTTTCAATTTCCACTTAATGTATATATGATAGTTACTTCGGCACATTTTTTAGGCTGGTTGCAGTAACAAATTTTGTATTGCGTTTTTAAAGCTGCTTTCAACAGCGAGTAATTACTTTTAAAAAGCCACGATATTATACTACATGACGTGTTTGTGGCGTGGAAGTAATGTGTTCACGAGTCAATAACCCATATTTCCTTTCCAAAGGCTTCACTAATCTTTGAATATGATAGCGAATGTGAAATTTTACAAATTTAGTGATGCACTACCAGTCGACCTAAGTTGCGTATCAAAACATATGTACAAATTTATATCAAATATTTACATTCGTTAAATTCTATTCATTTATAAATTCTAGAATTACGTTCTTATCTAGTATAGTATGGTAAGAAGAAAATGAAATAAACATTACGAATTGACCGATATCAAACTTTATGATTAATCTAACATTATACATTCATTATGGCACTGCTCGGATGACTTTATTTGTATATGCCGTGTCCCCTTTTCTATTTTGTACATTTTTAAATGTGTTAGTTCTTCACGACTATTGCTCATCCCGTAGCTACACCTTTTAAATACGTTAAGTTCTCTTTTTCCACAAATGAACGTGAACTGGGAAATAATTAAGACAGTACGATAATGTATAGTACGTTAATTGTGTACATGAAAATTTTCCTTGTTCATTTCGTTGGCCCGATTTAAATATGAGAAATTTACATAAGATCATGTTTTCAACATGAAAATAATTAATTTCATTTCTACACGAAATTGACAACCTTTTAAAAGTTTCCAAGCTTTCAAAGCTTCTATATTCTTACAGAATTATAATTATTTTCCGAAAAAATATAAATGTTATTATACAACCGCGATCCGAATAAATACGATTCAAGATTAAAATTAAATTTATGGAATCACAAATCAAACTTGTCATTCCGAATATCGTCAGTTTCCCGCCGTAATGCAAGAACAGGTTAAACGCCTTTCGACCCTACACTCACAAAAGATATCAGTGAAAGAAGATAGCAACATACCGAAGAAAAAACCTATACAATAAGTACGTGGAACAAACAAATCAACCGAAGAATGTTAACATCGTATAAAACGAGGAAGCGAAGCAAGCGCTTATAACTCGAAAAACAGGCTACTGAGTTATCGTTGTCCTGCTATAAATCGATATTTAATATACACAAAAATATAATTTGTTGTTTGTCTTTTAGCAACATGTGTTAACTGCAGCACACAAGAAATGGGGAAGTTCCGTTTTGTAGTGCACCATGCGAAATTTTTTGTAAATTTATAGCACCACGTGGACGCGTTCAGTTAAAAAAATGATGCCTCTCCTAAACTCTTAAACATTACGAAAATAAATATATGACCTTTCCTTTCTTTTTCTTTTTCCATCTAAAAGAATATTTAGTTCATTCTCGTTATTGTATACAAACTTCTGCAACTTCTATAATGACACATATGAACCGGTGCTTCGACCCCATTTGCATAATAAAGCGTTGGTGATAGCAGATCATATATATGTATATACTATGTAGCTTCCTCGTGTTAGCAAACAACCGATGGTATTATGCTGCAACTGTGTTTAGTTCGAAAATATTCTCTACTCTTAAAAAAGTCAACAAAGACGTCTTGAAGACCGATAATTTTCAGGAGGGAAAACCGCCTGAACATGCGATCAACCCTTCCTCGCACGAATACCTTTTCTTTTTTCATCAATTACGATCACACAAAATAACAGAAGAAAGTTTTAACAAAACTTTCATTCTTTCGGACACTAGTTGTACACAGAATGGCAACAGTACAACTCCGATCATAGACATCAAATACGAATGAATGTAAACTTCAACGTTGGCAATGATTATGAAAAGGGATGTGGATCCTATACCTTCTTGCTAATGTCAGTGTTCTTGCGCTTTCTGCCCCTCCCCCCCCTTGCTGCCTGGTCGCTACTCACAGGATGATTGGCGGTCGGCTCATTGTCTGTTAAGGTAGGGGTGTCTTTCGGGCTAATCTGACCAGCTGGAGCAGAAAACCTCTCAACGTATGTCGACCATTTTTCAGATACTGTTACTCCTTCCCTTTCTCTTTCTCTACAACTGCTATCCATCGCCTCATCACCCTCCGTATCCAACAATTCCATTGTCATTTTACAGTCCTTTTTATACTGGAACAATTCAAAAGTATGCATTTATAATCACTCTTCTTTGCCATACGTTCGCAATATCCCGTCCCACTTTTATTGTTAGACTCTGAATAGCGAAAGTGAAACATCGAGAAGTATGCCCGAATTATGGCGAGCAAACTAAGTTAAGAAGAATTTTAATGTTTAGAATAGAAATGATTTAGCCGTTACATACTGAAAGATAAATAGTAATTATTCTGTAAAGAAAACATTTCATTGGAATGAATTAAAGAAAAAGAAAATACAACTATTTTCAAATTTACACATATTTATAAAATAGTTGAACACTTACTATGTATATTTTAAAACAATTCTCGTCTGCCATTGCTTTTTCGGCTTTACGTTGATACGATAATTCTGCACCAAGTCTCATATATGCCGTAGCACATAATCCACCCGCCCCACTACTTTCTTTTTGTTGGCGTTGTTCTCTTTGAAACAGTTCCATACATTGCTGACATATAGGATCGGAAACTAAATGCTGTAACTGCAAAAGTTTCGCGTTTATAGAATGACTCGTCTTCCAAGCACAATAACGTTTCAGACGACTTTATTATCTGTACGTATCAATGTTATAAAGCTAAAAAAATACTTACTTGTCTCACAGCGTACGTTACAACCTTATCTAACGTAAACGCGATATATGCATGAATACCAAACATTTCTCTCAAGGTATCTTCGTAAGCTGTGCTTTCCATGTTCCCGTCTAGAACATTTTTAACCATGTCCAAAAAGGCGGGATAATAGTCCTCGATTTCAATTTCATCTGTATCAAGTGTAACACACATTACGTCAGCACATAAAATAGATTTCACCGTTTCTTATATCATATAAAAAATCGAGTACTCACTTTTCGGCTTTAATCTCAAAGCGACCGCGGTGCTCTCCTTGCGTTGCTGTTTGTACCGCGACTCCTCGTCTGCCAAGGCGACGGCTCTCTCGTACATTTTTGTTAGTCTTTCGCACAGAATGTGATGTAACCTCAGGAAGAGATACCAATTATTACTGCCCATGAAGAGCGAGTACGCTTCCTCGGGATCGTTAGAGAGGGCATGGATGGGAACTTTGATGTCGGGTTCACTTTTAATGGACGTGGAAGACGGAATCGGAGAAACCGGCACTTTATTTCTATTCGCCTGAAGTCCGCCTAACGGTGAAGAAATCATCGTTACTGACTGAGAATTACTACACGCTGCTCCACCCATGTCTTCTTTATCATCTGTAAGTATAATGAACCGTGGTATTATTATGTAAAGGATAAAATTCTTAGGGGAACTGGAAGAGCAATTATTTACCATCTTCGTCTCTTTCATCGTCACTAAGTTCTTGGCGAGGATGAAAGAAGAGATCAGGTATGAAATGCTTCAGTAATAGCTTTATTCGTTGCTTGTCTTCTTTATGAATAGCTGTTTGACGTTTCACGTGATGAATTAGAAGGTTAGCTGCATCGTCCAAGACGGATTTATCTTTGTAAGGTAGGACAAGGTGCGGACCACTGTTGCTTTGGCCATCCCCATTACTATCATCCACTTGTTCGTGTCTCTGTGGAAAATGTAAATAATTAAACAATCCAAAGAAAATTCGCGAAAGAGACATATTGTTTTTTAATTAAAGTACAACGAACCTCATCGTATAAGGTCTCAATTTCATTGAATAAACTTTTAGACCTCAAAGCCTTCACATCATTCTGTTTAAAATTGATTCCCTGATGATCTAAGGACTTCAAATAGTACTTTTCGTTCTGCTCTCTCCATATTTTATTAAAACCTTTTTGTGCCTCCCGCCACTCCTCCTCTTTGCTTTTTAGTCGTCTTAGAACTACTGGAACTGCGACCACGGGATTTTTCTTAAGACCGTCTATAATATCGGCAGCTTTATCCCCATATATCCTTTTGAGCGCACGTTGGTGAATAGTAGGAGAACAACCGCCGAGACAATCATCAAGTTTGAACTTTTGAAGTTCCTCTTGACTCATTCTATTCATTTTCTTGTGAACGCCTTCGAGAACTCTAATGGTCGACGCGTTAGTTTCTATAACACCGTCCAGCTCGAATCGTTCGTCCTCACAACGATATATAAATTCCTCGTATTGGGTTTTCCTGAAAATGTCAATTTAGCATTCAAATCCTGAAATACATCCCAACTTCTTAGCAGTAATAAAAAGAACAAAAAATTGTAGAAATAAGCACCTTGACGTTACGAATGTGCTATCCTCCGACCATGTGGGAAATGAAACCCACGTGTCGTTCAGAACTTCCTTACATAACTGCGTTCGTCCTGTACACTTTGGTTGAACATACGACTTTGGTAGCGCGCAGTACGATGCTCCCAGACGTTTACACGCCGTATAATCAATTTCCATCGCCAAGTCACCTTGCGGGCGTTCCTGATGACTTCGAACAACATTGTTCGGGAGTGCCTCCACGTTTATGTTGCTCCCCGTGTTCGTTGTGGTCGTCGTCGACGAGTCGGGCAAGTGGCCCAGAAAGTCTTTAAACCAACGTAGAAGTTCGGGGAAACGACCGAGGAATGGCGTCACCAATTGCACCAGTTCCGATTTCGATACTATCTCCTGGTTAAATAGAACCAGGCATCTCAAGAAGTTCTCGTAGACTTCCTGTGACCTGAGTGCCTTGCGGACCTATAAAATACATTTACATTCTCTATGAAATAATAAAAAAAAGGAATAGAACGACGGGATCTGTTCCTTCGTATGCTTCTATTTTATTACACGAAATTTCAGGGTATACTGACCTTATCAAAGAAAGCATAGTCGTTCAGGCTGCCATACTTTCCAGCTTCCGCTACAGTCACGTCACGCATGGAGGCTACTTTATGCTTTTTCAAGGGGGGTGGACCGTGCTGTATGTGATGGGAGTTTCCGGCCGTTACCGAAGGTGAGAATGATGGGCTCCTTTTCAGTTGTCCCGTATTGTGACCGAATTTCTGTCCACTGTTTATGTCCCGGGCACTGGATCTATCCCGTTCACGTTCTCGGTCCCTATGGTCGCGGCTTTCCCGTTCTATCGTTCCAGTACCGCTCGACTCTCGAAGATCTCTCGAAATGTTTCCGGAATTGTTGTAAGATGTCTTGAGTCCTGGCGGTTTCTTAACGATCGTTGTGTGATCGTTAACGGTAGCAGTCTTGTTACTCTGAAACATAACAGACTAATACTCATCAGTGTTCGCCATTACAAAATGTTGCAAAAACGTACGTTGATTGTATGAAAGTTTGGAATGAATTTTTCTTGTGCAATAAACACGTGACTCACCAACGAACTTTGTTGATTCGTAGCGTCTGGTAAGAACTGTCCGAATTCTGCGAGTAAGTCTTCTTGATTTTCGAACAATTTTGCAACCTGGCTGTACACCTCAGCTTCCGTTAAGTGCTTTGCACCTCCGGTAGCACCGGACCCACTTGTGCTACCCATGTGCCCAGATTCTTTCAAGTTGCGCTGTTCTTTTTGATACGTGTGTAAAATTTCTAAAAACCGCTTATACTTGTCTGGTTGACCTTGAAATCGATTCTAAAATTGAAATGTAAGTATTTTAATGAACGAAGATAAATATTTGTTTGTTTTTTAAATTGTATTCATAATTTTGTTGTAAATACAATGAGAAATACACACAAACCTTAATTTTATTCACATAATTAATCGCATGATTAAATTCAACTGGTTGACTTTGTTGTGTTTGTCCACTAGTAGGTATACCATCTTGAGCTTGACTTAATGCCTGACTTACAGCCTGTGCTTGCGCAGCACTAATATGGGAATTATTGTATGCCTGCACAGGAGGTGACGATGGTGCATGTACCGTCAAATTGTTGTTAGATATATTGTTTGCCAAAGAGTGATGTATACTCCCGGATCTAATTTGAAATAAAGAAAAATAAAATATAAATTTGCTGTAGTCTTGCAAATCATTTAATAAACTGACTGCGAATGAATCCACAGAGATCTGATTGTTTCTCACCCGTGCATTATTTGTAAAACTGGAGGAGCTTTCGCTGGTTGTGTTGGGGGACTGGCGATAGGAGGGGAACCAACATTCACTGTGCAATGATGCTGTGATAGCGTAGCTGTATGCGTTGCTGTCGGACTTGGCATACTGACTGACACTTGAAATGCGTATCCCTGCTCGTTCGCTTGTACTTCTATTTTGTACCCGGGTGGAAGAAACGTATTGAAACCAACAATAAGTTCTGGGTGTCCTTTGAATAAGTGACTAACTCTTGTTATAACACCTGGTGTATCTATGCTTTGTGACTTAAACTCTTTCATGATATCTAAGAAATCATTGTACACCTGTAATTAAAGACAGGTTGTGAGTGGGCGATTAATATTTTAAGGGAATAACTGTTACAACGGTTTAAAATCTACCTGTGGTTGATCACTAAATTTGAACTTGACTTGATCCAGATAAGACAACGCATCTTCTACTTTTAATCTCTGAAATTGCTGAGACCCACTTCCTCCGCCCAGGCCAGTGCCTGGTGGAGTTGAAGCTAATGGTGTTACATTGCCAGAGTGCACCTGTAAATGAAACAACTTATTTCTTATTCTCTATCCTTCTTTTCACATGACAGTAAAAAAAAATGTCATTAACAATAACTATAAAATTTTCTAGATTTTAGCCGTACTATAAGTGTAAAAACTGTATAAAGCATCAAACAACTTTTAGAAAAAAATCTTGCATTACTGTTGCTCAAACAACATGTACAATTATACAACAATATCAACCTTATGCCTTATTGCTGGCAGTTGCTGGGCATGAACTTGACTTTGTGTTCCTGGTGTAGGTTGCTGGGAGCCCATACTATGGTTACTCCCACCACCTATCCCACTGTGCAACCCTCCACCAGTATTTACACTGCTACTGCCACATGTAGAACTAAGTCCTGCAGATCCACTTCCCTAAAAAATACATAATAATTGCAGCAAACCTACCTAAACTGCTGAAAACTGAATATAACAACTTTTTCACAAATAAATTTAGAAACTAGAATGTAAAATCTAATTAAATATTAGCAATAGAATGAAAAAAATATAATATTCTCTCATTTATTTCAAATTTAAGAAGCGCAAAGTAGGGTTTAAATGATCGTGCAATTCATTAGGTAATAGCACGAATAATAATAACAGTGTTAGTACTAATCCAAACATAAATCTAAAATAAGCATTTATACAATTTTCAAATCACTAAGTATAATATTCACCTACATTGAGGAATACATATGTAAATACATGACAAAAGAAATAAACTGCTTGATGCCGCAATTACAGAAGTGCAATAGATCGACGCTCGATTCGTCAGACTGCCTTGAGTATATTAGTTTCATTCACTTTTCATTGTACATACACAGACTATAAACGATAAGCGAACCCTGCGTCTTACATATTTCATCTTACGCGCAGTCGAAACGGAACACATGGAATGAAGAAAATTCCGATCTGTTCGAACGTTAAAAAGATAAAACTACCATGCAGCTGTTATTTTCGTACCTATTGTTGCTACTTGTAATATAGATAACGCACCTTAATGGGGGACGGAGCCGCGGTCGGAACAACAATTGCTCCAGTGTATTGCTGTTGGGTTTGGGCAGTTCCGAATTGTATGCTTCCCGGCATTTCTTTCGAAGTGACTGATCGAACTGCTTGGCCAGGTACAACAACGCCTATCCCGCTGCCTGAATGGTACTCCAAACCACCTCCTCCGCCACCTAAGCCACTTCCTGCACTCACTGTCGAGTGCTTTAATGTTGCTGCTGCTGGTGATGCTACCTCGTCCAGCCCGCGAACGCGTTTCATCGCAGATCACATCGGAAATGCTGCGGAACCGAGACAAAACGCCTCCTTAAACCACCTATATCCGTAACATTCTCCAGGTTTTAAGTTACGTGCCAACGAACGCCCGTGTAAACAATAAAGGTTCTTTACATTACGCGTTTATAATTCATGTGACGCGCAGCAATCGAAATGGTTATAGTGCATCGAAAATTGTTCGGTATTCCGTTCTGTTTATGGGATTAATAAATACGATTAGACGTATACGTACAGGTGACGTATACGTAGTATACAGAGTACAAACATGTGACTGGTGAACTTACGAGATCGCAGTTTCGCGGGAGATTGTTTTAATTTACCTGAACCGGATCGCGACGAGAACTTTAAAAGCACCCGCGCTGGAACTTCAGCCAACAGAACTTACGAGGAATTCGAAGTGGTACAAGTACTTTACCGCAACTTCTACGGGCGGTAATTTATAATCTAAAAATATCGGTAAAGGTTGCAAAAGTACAGTGACGAAGGCGATACTCTGTATTATTTTTGCGTGGGATTAAAAATTTTAGGATTATGATTCATGCTAGCTTTGCCCGCCTTTATTACGGGCCTCAACATGTGGTTTCGTATACACGTTTTGGAAAATGTTTCGTGCACTTCGAATTACGATTGCTTTTATGTGTTATTTAATGTAAAACACTTGATAGTTCAACGTTCTTATAAAAACGAGATGAACGTTTCATTTATATTAATGCGCTCCATTAAAAAATAACGACTTTTGTGGTTTTACTGAAGGTGCAGTGGAATTTTTACAAGATCACAGAACTGAATTATCCTTTGTTAAAAACTGTGTGAAACGAAAGTATATGTCAGATATATGTGTAAAGAAAAAAAGATGTTTGTCCTAAAGTATGTATAATTTCATTTATGTAATCATTTGAGAAATATGCTAATTTCCCTCTATAGAATACGAGCTGTAACAATTACTGATCTATGTGTGTATAAAAAATAAATATTTACTGCTTTTCTGATTACTCATCAGCACCTCACAGGAACACACTATATGATAACATGTTTCTTACTGTAGTTTACACTTGAATCATACTATATTTAAGTACGCCAAAATATGACACATACGTGCATGGGTAAGTTTCATAGTAAAATATGTCTGTGTATTACTTTGAAATAAAAAACATGTTACTCGTATTAATACTATTACCACAAACAATAAAACTTCAGACATATGTTTATCATATAATAACAGATTTTAGTTACACATACATTTGTAGAAAGTCATTTGCTGATCTACTTACAACGTACTGAAATATTTCTGATTAATTTCATCGTTATTTTAACAAAAAAACAGACAAATGAATTTGTTATACATAATGAAACAGATTTGAAAGAGAAATCTATTCCCTGTACGTATTCATCATTTCACATTTAAACGGAAAGAGACATATTTGCGGATGCTATCTCTAATATTTCATGTTCACTCATTAATATCAAGTTAATAATACTCAAGGTACATTTTCCTAGTGCTTATAGTTTCTTTGGTTAAAGACAAAAGAAAAATGTGTCGATCAATGTCGTAATACTCTTGGAGATATGAACAGCAGAACAAAGAATGTGTTATAGAATTTTGGTTCGGAAGAGCTAAAGTGTGATGAGGTTTACGTTCGATTGAACGAATGCTACATTACAGAATATAGAATGTGATTTGCATGTTTTTTTCCTAGACCTGCTAAAATCTACACAACAGATTTAATAAATAATTATAACCTAATGCTTCTGCAAAACAGTGGTACATCCACATAGCAGTTTATCATGACCTTGCATGGTTATAGAAATGTCAGTGACTCTGAAGAAAAGGAGAAAAATAGTAAAAGATATCTAGAGGTTTACTTACCAATTTCCATCTGAAAAGAAGTCGGACGTCCTTGCAGCACGGAATTTCGACGAGAAGTTGTCCAAAAGCAAGTGGTCGAAGTGAAATGATTCGGGTTGCGGGTAAAGGTTGTGGCTGTTCCACGAGGGGCTAGGGTCTTCGGCGAGCGATTTTTTCTTGGAAAAATTTCGATCGGTGTATCGGTTGTTCGCGGCGGCAATTTCGCTGGGACGAAATAGAGAGACGAAATAGAGCCGGCAAAGCCAGCTGCACGGACGCGTACAGGCCGTCCCGTGAAGTCGTCGAAGCGAAGTTTGTCAGTGCTGCACGTTTCCAAACACTTCCCGGCCCTCGACGTTACGCAATATTCCACGTAAATACATAACACATTTTCCCGAGAGCTCCAGTGAAAATAATATTGTCCTGCAGTGCTCCTTCTGCAAAGGAGCCACCTCGAGCACCTTATGCACTTGCACTAAATCTTCTTGTCGTAATAGTATTGGTCCTCTCCGTGGCTCGTGTAATTGACTTTCTGCACAAAAGCTTGTGGCTCGTTGTTTTTTCACGACCAAAAAATCGACGAAGCCTTAACGGGCCGGTCGGTCTGGTCGCGACAAGGAATTCACTATGCTTTCTCGTTTCTCCTTCTCAGTACCATCGAAATCTTGTCGTGTGTGTAAAGAAACTTGGTAAAATGCACATTTTCGCGAGTACTTCAATGGATTACCGCACTTTTGAAAAAAAAGGCAAATGCAAAAGGCATACTCGCACTCTCGAGGTACAAGGCAAACTATTGGATTTTGTATGGCAAACAAGGAACTGACTGGTCGTATAGCGGGATGAGGAAGGTGGAGGGGATCGCGCAGGACCGTATTCATCTACTAAGCGTCTCTGTTACCAACGACTCGGGTACCTCCTGCAAAGCCTACGTGCCGCAGGCCTCACCGGACTCGACGAGACGAGACTCAACTTCCTCGACTCTTCGAACTTTCATTAATTGTGCATCGATTATTCCGAGCCACTTCCTCTGCGTCTTCTCCTTTTATCTTCCGACAACTACCGACGGCCAGAGGAGACAACCCGGAATTACTCCAAACGTAATCGTAATCGTTACTAATCGGAAACACCTCCGATATTACGTGACAATTACACTCTACACGCGAATTCTGCGGAATCCTGTTTTTCTAGGGTCACAATTCGACCACGCTTTCTAGTCGGTCGCTAATCGTTCACATATTACACGATTACAGCAAGTACGATATCCATACGAATTCATCCTCTGTTCATTTTATTACTTCAGATATCAAACGGACTGTATCAGAGAGAAATGTTGACACAACAATTCGTGAAACGTCGTACAAAGTGAATTGGTATCGAGGAGAAAAAGTGTTCGTTATAAATACATTCATTATTCATAGATACAGATGTGATTAAAAAAAAAAAAAGAAAACTACGCGACAGATCTGAATATCGTACCACCGACACGAAATTCATTTTTCAACCTTACTTGCTAGAAAGTTATTAATAACTATAAAGCTCGCGGTTCTGCTCTATTGTATTGCCTTTAGCATATGGAATTTTGATCACGTCAATGTAAGGCGGTAATTTACTTTGTCACAAAGCAATATAAATTTCCCTTATACAAATTAAAGCAATAACGCAAAACATTCTATGTGAACGACACAGAACGTTAAAAAAGACACGGGGTCTAGTGGCAGCGTGATCTTATTCATCCCAAACATATCACCGCTCCAAACACGATATTCTTATAATCGCATTAGTTGAACTCCGAGGTAAAATACCTTCTAAAATCGAGTTCGAATGTCGCTGTAAATCGGTGTGTAGCTCATTACAGGGCTTCACAGGGAAATACTTTCGGCCGAAAAATCGTGTCGCATGGGCGCCAGAGATGGACGTCGGTGATACAGCCCTGAAAATTGTGGCGGCGAAGCCGCCAAGAGGCGCGCGCAGTCGACGAAATATCCAAGCGTTTCCCCGCGGCCGACATGTTCGCGCGGCCAACAGCTGTTCCGAAAGGCGAGCGAACTCCCCATCGTAATCTGGGTCATGGAAACTGCGCAAAATGGCTTGCACTTGCACCGGAATCGCGCATTTCCTCGAAAACACGCCGACCGTCTCCAGAATTTCGCCTGATCCGGTGGCCGGTTGCAGCGCACGATACGTGGCCGTCCACACGGGAAATTGCCATTCGAAACATGCGATCTCGTGCGAGCGGCCGTTGCATATCTGTCAACGTGCTTGACTGGTTCACGACGAGAGAGCCGTGCGTCGATTGGCCGACGATTTTCGGACATCGACCTACGCGCCAGCCCCGAAACCTGCTAATCGCACGAGAAACGACCGGACCCCGTGATTTTTCGTACACAACGAGAAAACCGATATCTTTTCCCGGACGATACTGTTATTAGAATGTTCTTGTGAAAATATTTAATTAATTGCGACGTGTTTAGGAAAAGTAAGCGTTGCTCGGTCCGTTGCGCACGTAGTGCTGTAATCAGCTATCGGATACATATATGACACCACGTGATCGATTTGGTATTTCTTTAACCTTTAATATGTCGACAAAATTGTAAGTTCAGCGGGAACAAAAATTGCTGAAGATTTCTGTGTACGTGTTATAATTGTAATTGATATGTATACGAATTTGAGGTACGAAAGATTTTTATACGTGAGCATGTAAACGTGTTTTTTTTTTTATACGACTGTGGTTGTAGTTTCGAAACGTGGTCCAACATTTATGCCCAACACGTTTCAGTGTCGAATTCCCGAATTATTTTACGCGAAAAATTCAATACTTTATGAATTAATAAAACAGACTTTTTAACAAAAAAAGAGTATGAAATGCTTTTTAGTTCATTTTCCTACCATTCACATTATTGTTAAGATAATTTTATTTTTCACTTATTACGATTATTATTTCATGTGTGAAAGCAATTTTATTTGTTTTCAAAATAAACAAAAGATTCAGCTACTTAAAAATATACATGCGAATCTGTAACAATATTATTTACTGGAGAGTCAATAATTCTTAATTAAGTACAAATCATACATGTTAATCTTTTAAAGTTAAACAAATAAATTGATACACTTAAATAATAGTATTTCAAATAGTATAAGATATGTGTTTAAAATTAACAATTTTGTTAAAAATAGCTGTTCATAGTAAGGAATCAAATTTAAAAGAATAGAAAGTATATTAATTAAGAAGAAACATATATTTCTAGATGAGACACTACATGTATGCATTTAGAAACACACTAAAAAATGTTTAAAAAAGTAGTTGTGGGTATATCTGGTGGAGTCGATAGTGCTGTAACAGCATTATTATTAAAAAACAAAGGTAATTAAAGGATTACCAGAAAATTTGTATACGAGATCATCTAGGAATAAATATTTGTAACTATTAAAAACACATTTGTTAAAGGGTTCAATGTTACTGGTGTATTTATGAAAAATTGGGATATTGTCAATGAAACTGGGCAGTGTACAACAGAAAAAGATTACGAAGATGCGCAATGGGTGTGCAACAAATTAGAAATTCCTCTTGTGGAAGTTAATTTTGTGAAAGAGTATTGGAATAATGTATTTAGGTATTTATTTTTTATGTATATAGAGAATTGAGTGGAAACATTTATGTGCTGTTCATAATTTCCAAAAAAGTTATTTCATTTTTCAGCTACCTCATTGAAAAATATCAGTCTGGACAGACACCAAATCCTGATATTCTGTGCAATAAACTGATAAAATTTGATAAGTTTTTCCATATTGTACGAACTCAGTTTCAAGCAGACGCTATTGCTACAGGGCACTATGTCCGAACTACCTTTGGTCCTTATCTCGAGCATTTTAAAGAAAATACAAGTAAGTATTACTTGTAATAAGTATACATAAAAATATTTCACGTTATTAATTAGAATTTTCTTTTTAGATGTGCATTTACTTAAAGGACATGATCATGTTAAAGACCAAACATTCTTTATGTGTCAAGTACATCAGGAACCATTAAGGTACTGTATGTTTCCCCTTGGAAATTATTTAAAAAATAATGTTAAAGAAATTGCCCGCAATGCTGGTTTACATGTGGTTGCACAGAAAAAGGAGAGCATGGGTATATGCTTTGTGGGTAAAAGGCAATTTCAAAATTTCATATCTGAGGTAGAAGAGAATGATCTTCAAATCATACCTTTTTAGTGTTATAACGTTTCATAATTTCCATATTATTCCAGTACATAGATGATAAGCCCGGAGACTTTATAGATCTTAATACTGGTGCAGTAGTTGGAAAGCATCATGGTATTCACTTTTGGACTGTAGGGCAAAAATGTAAAATTGGTGGTACTGGAAAAGCATATTATGTATACCAAAAGAATACTGAATCAAACAATATAATTGTGGTACGCAGAAATTATAGTCACAAATTATTTACTGCTGTGTTAGTGGACCATTACATCGCTTAATTAATTTTTATTATTAGGTGCAAGGACATAATCATCCAGCATTATATACAGATTTTTTAGTAGCAAAAGCACCTCATTGGATTGTAGCAGAGCCAAATGAACTCCAAGATACCTTGGGCACGTTGCATTGCGATTTTAGATTTCAACATAAAGATCCAGTAGTGCCTTGCACAGTTCATAAGACAATAAACAACGATTTAATATTTCAATTAAGCAAACCTTTAAGGGCATTAACAAAGGGACAGGTACAATTATCACTCTTTAAAAATTTTTATAAGCCGTAATGCAGCTTTCATTAAAAGTACCGATACATTTCAGTTTGTTGTTCTTTATCGAGGGGATGAGTGTTTAGGCAGCGCTACAATTTCATACCCAGGTCCATCGTATTTCACGTTAAATCGACAATTAAACGATGAAGATATATACTCTCCAGATACAAATATTAGGAAAAATAGTTCCTTAGAATAATTATAAAACTGAACTGTGTAATATAATTTTTCTAAGTAAACGAGTATAAAAAAACTTTGTAATATTATTTTTCCCATTGTGTCGAAGCTCGAACACTCTTTGGGAGGAGAACGATATACAATGTTTCAAGGAGTTCGACACAATTTTAATAGACTTCTGTACTCAGCTACAAATTTTTTAGTGTACCCTCGTGCGTATGTTTTGTAAGTAGTATCATGGATTTGTAATGAATCGGTGATAAGTCATAATTTTAACTGAAATAATTTGTTGAACCTTCATTAAAAATAAAAAAGAAACCTAGCGAGCACTACGATATTTAGTCGTGGCGTTAAAACACTACAATTCAATCCACAATACTTTCTTATGAATTAAGAGAAAAACCCCCTTTCAATTTGAATTTCCTCTCGCGATAGAATTTTTTTTAACGCAAGAGTTTATCTACTGAAATAGATGACATAATAAATAAGTACTAATTATAATAAATAAAATTAGCACGCATTAAAAAAATGACTAGCTAAAAAAGTGATGTCAAATAAATACTTCGTGTTGATAACAAAATATTTGGTTATGCAGCTTGTCAGTGCGGAAATAAAATAATATAAAATTCTCTCAAATACATAATTCAATTCCACGCTCGGTTTGATCAGAGCTCGAAGTAATTATAGCAACAATGATGATTTCTGAAGAAGAGAGAATTTACGGATACAATGTGGTATATTGGAACTTTTTGACAAATCATAAAGATACCGATGAAAAACCTCGATCATACAGTGAGTTAGTACCGAAATACCAATTGGATGGATCTTTCCAGATACTATACATATTTATTCGGTAATCCGGAAAGTTCGCAGATTTTTTCGAAAGACTAAAATTTCTTATTTCAAATTTTATTTCAATCAATTATATGCATAATTGTTTTATGTAATGTTGTTTAGTGACCTTTTACCAGTCTTAATAGTAAAAATCAAATTGTTATGTTCAAATTGAAAAACAAAATAATCCATTTACTGAATAAGGATATTCGATTACTTATCGAGCCCGATTTATGATAGAAACCTCTAGGTTCCGAGATACAAAATAATCTAGAATACGCGAACAATTCGGATGGCCAAATGACACAAAAAGTGTCATTAGCGTCAAAGCGTCATGAAAATCACTTGTTATCACCTCCAATTACAATTACGCGGGCTATCGCAAAAATCGGATTCTATGATAACATCGTGCTTCGTGGATCGTGTGTTGGTGATGAACGAAAAATCGGAAATGGCAAGGACGAGTGGTCGTCTGCCTTTTGAAGTTCCTATCGTCTTGAACGGCAATCGGTGCCCACGACGAGAAAAGACGTTAATAACAGCGGGGTCACGTGTAGAATGTAAAACAGCGCGACGCGTTATTGAACGATAACTGCAAGTTATTAGGGTCGATTGACGAGTAACTCGATGTAAGGAGCGCGTAAAATGCCTATCGCGGTGTGCGTGCACGTACAGAGCTCCGCCACGGTTGTTGTTACCATCGCTATTGGCGTTGACCGTCGACGTTACATATGTAAATTACTCGCGAACAAATGTCGCTTGGGACTGATTTGCCCGTATGCGCAATGTTACATTAACATTCGTGCCGAGATCGGAGCCGCACAATAGATCCAGTCTGTCCCTCTTCACGGGCGCAGCTCCTATCCGCGGCTGCTAATCGAAATCTGTGTTCCAATTTTTCGGTGATACTATCTTAAAAGGAAAAAAGGCCATTTTTTTTTTAAATTAAACCATTCTCCGATCTTTAAACGAGCGATGTAATTTCCGCGAAACGCTAGTCGCGCGATCCACGGTGAATTAAAACAAGGATACGAGTTTTTCTGGAATATGATCCATACGTACATCGAGTGTGATTCGTGATCTTCGCGATGCGGTAACTACAGGGAAGATCGGACTAGGAACTGGTTGAGTTATTTTCAGAAAAGATGAGGGGTAGAAGTAGTTTGAGTCAGTTCAACGACGACGATTTCTTCAGCGGTGGACCGTGCCCTTCGTGTCGATTGGCTATTAACAAGGAAACGGGTAGATTGAAGTGCGCAAATCGTTTGAAATGATTTAAGTGATACGGATATCGATATCGTTGAATAAACACCGGATTTTATCGGAACCGCAGGTGGTGTATGGGAGGAAACGATACCTGGCGCTTTCGCGTCAAACTGATGCTTTTGATCCCCGCTGTTCTGCTACCTATCACCATTATATTCATCGCTCTGTCGCGGTCACAGGTAATTAACAAGACGCCTTATCATCGCACGTATCTGATTCACGGAACACGCAGGCAGCACGAGAGAAACGGCGAAATTTTTTCCCGTAAGTCGCGCTCGTTGTCAACATGTGTCAGCGCTCATTGAACGATGCTCTTAAAACGAACTTGATTTTAATGATGTCCGGTTCGTTAGCTATTCGAACGTCTAAATAGGAGAACTTCGAGTGACCGATAGAACTTGTTTTTCAGTTTGTAGAAAACAGAATAATATCCGGTTGTGCCAAAAGCTCTGTTCATTTTTTATTAGTAAAGGGTGCAAAATTTCATGACAGGTAGAATGTACGATCTATTCTGTTGTACCATCTTTCTCCACCTCATCTTAAGTCTCGTGGTATAATATCTTGAACACTTCAATTTTTCTCAAAATATTGAACGAAGAATTTTCCGTAATTTAAAATGCAGAATTTTTTAACTAAAAATATAATAAATGTAATTAAAAAAAAAACAACTAATAATTGGAAAAGGTGCATGATTCAAAGCGAATATAAACCGAGGTTAAAGATCTCAATCAAATTTCAAAAATTAATTACAATCGGTCCGTGAGCTAAGTGTGTAAATTACAAAAAGAGCTTTCGGAACAACCTTGTAGTTTACCATCTAACGGAATACCGCAAACATTCAAAAAGAAAAAAAATCTCAAGATATTCTAACGAGCATCGGGCAATTTGCACCCTCTTAGATATACTAAGGACAATTATGTTGCTAGCGACCAGTCACAGCGGTACAGAGCAAGCCGAGGAAGAGGAGGAAGACAGAATCCTTTTATCTGGAATGAAAACCAGCTACGTGCCGGTAGAAACCCTTCTTCCATCGCAGCCGGTGCAACGACGCAAGAGAGAAATCGACGGGGTACATTATCCACAAGCAAATTCAAAGCGATTCCAGATTCAACCGCGCTCTAGCTAACCGATACCGTCTTATCTCCGTGCTTCTTATTCTCCTCCACCTTTTTATACTCCCGTCGAAAATAAAAGTGAACGAAAATCCTCGTTCGATTTCACTATCTCGTTAATTGCATGAACGAGCATCGACAGTGGTCCGTCAATTGGCGAATAAAAAAAAAGAGAAAAGCGGACCCGAAGAGAGCACGATCGTTTTTAGAATATCCGAGTGTCGTCCTCGTTTCACGGCGTGGAAAACGGAAAACACCGTAATCCCCCCGGATTTTCTATTCGAACGATACCTGGTAGAAGAGACTGGCGAACGGTGAATAAACGTCTCGGTTTGAGAGTCAGTTACGGGAGTCGCGAGGGGTTGGACAAGCAAGAATGAAGTGTGAGCGACGATCTGAATGTTCTTTTAAATTCCGCTTCCGAGCGGAATCCCCGACGAGCCCGTTTCAGGCGGGCGGATTTTTGACGGTACAGGATGACGCTTAGGCGATCGGGTCATCGAGATTTCCGAGACGAACCACGTGGAATAGAGTGTCGATTATATCAGTAACGTTTCAGAACGGCGCGATCGATATTTTTACGGTGCACGATTCAAGTGTGCCGTAAATCAGTCTGTGTGAAACGAGCCTCGACATTCAATTGAATTAATAGTATCATATCGATTGCTATATGTGCCGTATAATATTCATCGTAATCTAAATAGCATACCAGTGTGTATTAGTGAGGTAGTGTGATACATAGAATCGTGAGTTCTCTGGCAATGGGTTACTTACGTGTCAATGTTAATTAATGCTAATCATCGATAGTCTGGTGCGAATTTCAGTGCCGTTTCAATAAAGATTATGCGGTTTTTAATGATATACAATGTCGAGCATGGATGCAATTTTCATCAATGTTCTCACATACGTGATTCAAGTAAAACCTTAAAATTATCATTCCGTTCAGGTCGAGTCGACGGATTACGACATGGTAAAGACGAACGGTCAAGAATCGGAAGAAGACGTCGAAAACTTTCTGGAAGATTACAACCCAGAGGTGAATGCCGGTGAAATCAAAGAAAATTTGGAGATACTGGGCAATGATTATCGGGAGTCAGTATATCATCTCTACAGGGGTGGATTGATAACTTCGCAGTCTAATACACGAGTTTATTAAGAATTTTTTAACACCAGTCCCATTTCCTCCTACTTTATTCTTAATATGAATATATAATCATGTGTATACCTGTGTCGTAGAACAAGACACGATATGTTACAAATCTTCAAGTGTATAAACTTGGGGAAGGAAACTATACTGAAAATTGTCGTAGACAAAGACTCTTAATAAACATCTGTATGAAGTCGCAAAGTTTTCAATCCATCATAGTATTCCCAAATGATCGTAGACCAATGGTTTGGATTTCCTATTAGATATGGTGAACACGTGTACGATACGCGTAAAAACGAGGGTGAATTGCGTTCGAAGTCGATCGACTGTAGGGGCGGAAGTATCAGTGATGAAGACACCAGTTTCGCGATCGGCGATGAAGAAACATACAGTCCAGATTTCCACGCGTTTTGGAAGGGCGAGGGAAACTCCAAAAGCATCAGAGATGCTCAAGGTAAACTTGGCATGCTGTCTCAGCCCAGGGATGCACAAACTCGGACCCTTTCAATTATTACGTTATTGGGTTTGCAAGAAAGTAATGTAGTCATTGTAATAACACGCAATCACAACGGGTTCTAATTTATATGAAATATAAGGTGGAGTTGCAGGGCACTTCAATAGTTACTGTTAATGTTTTACAGAACTTAAAATTTACAAATTAATAGATTCCACGAAAGAAAATTGAAATGTGTATTATTAGGCCATCTTGAATTTGCGAAAGTATCAAAGTGGATTCAAATGGATAAAAAAAAGTATCAGAACTTTGGAAAATATTAATCAATTGGGATGGATATTAAATATTAAAATAAAATTGAAAACGACATTACTTTCTTGCCAACCAAAATATATTCCATTCATTCATCTCGTTTTTGTTTCGATCTGGCCCGCTAACAAAAAAAAAGTTTGTGCACCACGACCACAGCCGCTTTGCGTAAATTCCCGCTCACACGGTTTTTAAGAAACAGACATTCGCCGCAGCAAAAATCATGCTGAAGTACATGGACAAGAGCGCGGATCCTTGCGAGGACTTCTATCAGTACGCTTGCGGTAATTGGGGAAAATACAATCCTATACCGAAGGACAAAGCTGCTTACGATACCTTCGAAATGATTCGAGAGTCTTTGGATTCTGTATTGAAAGAATTGCTCGAGGATCCGATACCAAGGGATCTGGAAGCGAACGACGACGATGCAACAGTGAAGGCGAAACACCTCTTCCAAAGCTGCATGAACTACGGTAAATGCAACTTTTCAACGAGTGGATTATCGCGAAACAATTTCGAGGATTTACGAAACGTTTTTTAACGCGTGAAATATGGCTAGAGATCTTGGAGCAACGCATGGAACGGCCGCTTATACAACTCCTGGACGAACTTGGTGGCTGGCCTATTCTAAGACCTGATTGGGACCCGGAAAAATTTGACTGGCTCCTCTTAGTGGCGCAATTACGATTGTATAACAACGACATTCTCATTTCTGAATGGGTCGCACCGGATATAAAGAACAGCGATCAATATGTAATACAAGTAAGAAGAATAGATGGTGTGCTTTTACAGAATGATTGGGGCAGCAATTTTCACACGAATTTCATTACAGTTCGATCAAACGTCGCTTGGTCTCCCCACGAGAGATTACTTTCTCCAGTCATCGAATTTGATCTATTTAAAAGCTTACAAGAATTATTTGATTAAGATCGCCACACTTCTCGGTGCATCGTTGCAGAACGCGACTAAAGACGCTAACGAGCTGATAGAATTTGAAACGAAACTGGCCAAGGTACACGCTCTGAAATTTCTATGCCTGGAAATTCGTAAGCCCTGAAATGTATCTATGCGGAAATTTCTGAGCGATGAAATTTCTATATTTTGTAAATTTCTCAGAAACTTTTCCAATTTCTAAGCCCTTAAGCATTTCAAAGTGATACTTCTGATAGTTCTCTGACCTGTTTCGATCTTTCAAAGTGTCGAGGACTGACTTCGCGTTTCACAGATCACATCCTCGCCCGACGAGAGAAGAAACGTTTCGGAACTTTATCAAAGAATGAGTATCGGGGAATTGAGAGCCCTGGTCCCGCAAATAAATTGGCATCGGTACCTGACGATCGTTTTAGCAAGACCGGCAAACATTTCCGAACCTGTTGTTGTTTTTGCGCTACAATATATACAGGAACTTGTGAACTTACTCTCCAAGACTAGTCCACGGTATGTTATAATTATATTAACGAAGAACGAACATTTTAAATAATTGTGGTAGAATTTAAATCTTGTATAAAACATTATTTTCCTACAGGACTATAGCGAACTATCTTTTGTGGCGATTTGTTCGACATAGAGTGAACAATTTGGACGATCGTTTTCAGGAGGCGAAACAGAAATTTTATTATATCCTTTTCGGAAGGGAACAAGCACCGTCCAGGTGGAAAAATTGCGTGGCCCAAGTGAACTCTAATATGGGCATGGCGGTCGGCTCGATGTTTGTGAGAAAATACTTTGACGAAAAGAGTAAAAACGACGTGAGGCTTCTATATTTTAGTTCCGACTATTATCTGCCATATTTCAATATTTAATAATAGAAATACATTACCATGCAGACATTATCCATGACTCGAGAAATCCAGCGATCCTTCAGGGAACTTCTTAATGAAACCAGTTGGATCGACGATGAAACAAAAGTATTGGCAACCGAAAAAGTAAATGCCATGCTGCTAAGAATCGGCTACCCCGACTTCATTCTGCAATCTAATTCATTGAACGATCGTTACAAGGACGTAAGACAAACAGATTCCCGAATTTATGGCGAAAGAAAATAATTTGATAAATATATTAATAAATCTCTAGGTCGTGATCAGTCCCGATAAGTACTTTGAAAATACTTTGAACATTTTACAACACTTGACAAGAATAGAACAAGATCGACTTGGGAGTCCTGTTAACAAAACCCTTTGGAACACAGCACCAGCTGTCGTCAATGCTTACTATAGTCGCAGCAAAAATCGAATAAGTCAGTTTCTTTTCTGTACAGGGTGTCCAAAAAATGATACAACCGGAAAGGGGTCTTTTCCGAGATGAATCACTTAGTTTTCGGTTGATCAATTTTTCGGATACTCAGGATAAACAGAATATGTAAAAAGTATAAATAAAAAATCTCGCTAATTATTTTTTATCCTCAGTGTTTCCAGCCGGAATACTACAGCCGCCCTTTTATCACAGATATTTTCCACGAAGTTTGAATTTCGGTGGAATCGGTGTGGTGATTGGTCACGAAATTACTCATGGGTTTGACGATAAAGGTCGATTGTTCGATAAGGACGGTAATCTGCACAGATGGTGGAAAGACAAGGCTGTCTACCGTTTTCACGAACGGGCCCAATGTCTTATCGGTAAATACGTTTACGTGCAAATAAAGATTTCTTCGAAAATCTCGGTCTAAGTCTTCGGCTCCAAGTGTCTCAGAAAACATTCCAATTTCTTTAGATCAATACAGTCGTTATACCGTGACGGAAGTAGATATGCAGATAGACGGTATTAACACGCAGGGTGAAAATATCGCTGACAACGGCGGCATTAAGCAAGCGTTTCGGGTGAGAATTTTTCCTACTTGTCTAACACAGGATGTTCCAGCAAAACTCGACCCCCAATATATTTCCTTTGTTTTCAGTGATATGAGAAGTGTCTAAAATTTGAAAAAAAAACGAGATAACACCTCGACATTCGTCTTTCGAGATCGTAGAAATCGCGTTTGATATTTCGTATATCATTAGACACAAATAAAATGTTTAGGTGTTTCGGTTGTGCTGGACCTCTCGGTATAACAAAATGACTAAAATGCAAAAAGATTCTTAAATTTTGTACAGGCTTACGAAAGATGGTTACGCGTAAACGGGGATGCCGAAGAGACCCTGTCCGGACTAAACGCGACTGGGAAACAATTGTTCTTTCTAAATTTTGCCCAGGTTTGGTGCGGCTCTATGCGACCCGAAGCTACCAGAAACAAGCTGAAAACCGCGGTCCACTCACCCGGAAAATTTCGTGTGATCGGTACACTGTCGAATTCGAAGGACTTCGCGGAAGTATTTAATTGTCCACTCGGCACACCGATGAATCCGTCGAAAAAATGCTCCGTTTGGTGACGAAATGTGTCTCATCACACTTCGTTGATCGAGTGTATTTTTATTAACTCAAAGAAACGGTCAATACAAAGGTGGAAAATATAATCTTCCAATTGAAATTAACGTTTTGCTAGAACGCTGTTGATATTTGATTGAATGTCAAGTTTTTGAGAGAGACTATAATCGTATGCTTCTGATAGTTCGTTTATTAGAGCGTTCGCCTTGCGTTTTGAATGAAATCAAATATTATTTTACTAAAAACTGACCAACTAAACGAATAGTGGGAACGATTAGTAATTCTAATGCATCTTACCATCGTTGAGCGCTAAGCTTTTGTCCGTTGAATGGCAGGCATGCAAAGTAATATACTAGGTGTACAACTCTTCTATTTAAACTAAAAAGGAAAAGAAAGAAAAAGAAATAAGCATTAGTAAGCGAAGAAAATAATTTCACCATGTAATACCTTGTCTACGTAATACTCGGTAAGGTATCTCAAGTATTACATAGTGTAACACGTTCGTAGATATTTAAACAGCTGCGCTGTGGAAATATCGGCACGATACGGCACTAATTAAATTGTAAGATATACCAAAGACAATAATAATTTGAGACAATCATAAAAATCTTTATAATCTATTTCCCTGTATATCCACACACTACTACATGTATTGAATTCTTTCACCGTCTATATCGTACGTTTTCATATTACCTGATTGTTCTCGGATTTATCTGCGAGTCTTCGTAATCGTTCTGTTACATCCACGTACTTATACATACTATGGAGAAACGTTCGTGTTACATTCGCAAAAGTTTTCCGAAAAGAAGACCGCCAACATTCGTTCGTAAATTGGCCTGGCATACCTTATTGCAACTTAATGAAACACACACGTGAAGTCGTTTATTGTTGATAATGAATGCGCCTTTTTACAAGTCTGTATCATATAAACGTTAAATCTTGGGTATGGAGAACAGAATAAATTAGTCGAATATCGAAAATTTGGAACATTAATGATATACAATGTATAAAAGTATGAAATTGTACTATCGATCGTAAGTTGCAGTTCAGATTTATTAAATATGAAAAAGATGATTGACTCTTTTTGTGCTCGAACGAAGATTATAGAAAACAGAGAAATTATTATTTTGATAAGTCAACAGTTTTTAATGCAATCTCGATTGACTACTAGTCTTCTTGTACTATCGTAACTAGCGACGTTAAAATATTTCAGTTAAATAGTTTAGATGCTTTTCGTTTGAGAAACTGTCATTCGACGATTGACTTATTAACTTTCCGACGTTTTACGCCGATTTTGCGGGGGAGAAGATTTGCGAAGGTGGTACGACATATATTTTGTACGAATAGAAACCGGTGTACAAAATCGGGAAAAAAGTTTCACCATTAATACAATCCTATCTTTACAATTTATTTACGTATTGCCTTTCATATCCAATAATTGATTAAAAGAGTAGTGAAAATAAAATCATACATACATCGAGTTCGCGATTATTTAGTATGAAGCAGATCTTACATACGAGAATATTAAATCGCTAAAACGGAGGACATTTAAACGTGTAGACTAAACAAATTATTGCGTTAACATTAATAAATCGTTCGAAAGGAACCCCAAATTATTTAATTAGTTTACAATATTCATTTAAAGATTTACATTACGTTTAAATACTCTAAAATTTGTGTATATAAAATAAAAGTTAACCCTATTACAAAGTACAAAAAGTAGTTAAAAACAATCATTGGTCCTTGGCATGCTTCATACTAATTAATTTCATAATATGGACTAATACTTGGTTATAAGATAATAGACATATTTGCAGTCGTAACTTGTACTAATAAATCAGGAATTTGGTGAATACTTTTCCACGTAAATAACTGATCATTTTTACTTGCTTGCCTTTTATTATTATACGCAAGAATGTAGTTTATGAGCGTGTTTCGTCAACTTTCGATTTTACATCGTACAAATTTGATATCCGTATACCCGTATATTCTGTACGGTCTAATTAAAAATAAAAGCAAAAAAGGTATAAAAACTACAATCACATCGTTAATATGACGATTCATGATGATCGAAAGGAAAACGGGGGTCGATGAACGGGTCTATGATATATCGGTCTCGTAACGAAATATCATCTATATTTGAAAAAAAAAACTTATGGCTAATCTAGGAGGTCCGTGTATGTCAGATTTAAGAGATTGAATGAAAAATAAACCACTCGAAAAAGAGACACGCGACGAACAAAAGATTCATCGCGATCATTTTGAAGAGAACGAAAAGATGACAAGAAAAAGTATCACTGAAGCATAATATGATACGCTGATGAATAAAAGAATACATGTTCGGAGTAACGAACGAACATTCAATCTGCATGCACCCTGCGTTAAAGAAGCGGTGAATCGCAGCAAAATACAATTTGCATCGTTCTTTCGAAAATATCGAAAAATTTTCTTTTTTATGCAGACTGCATCGACGTTTCCCGAGCGATATATTTAAATACCACCGCCAACCTCGATGGCCTTAATCCTATTATGTATAGCCATTATAAATCATACGAGAGTTTAAATTCTTTACCTTCTATGACGTTTTATCAAAATTGGCCTATTAAATATATAAATATATGTTTCGCGTGTGCTACTTCCGTCCACCTAATTAATGTCAAGTGGAAATATACCTTAACTTCCTGTTCAACTCCCATTACCACCGGTACGTATACGTATTGTGTTAACAAAGATCCTCACTTATGCAAAAACTGGTACTCCAAAATATCTTCCTCGTCTGAAAAAGAAAAAGCAGAATATGTTTTACGTTTCACTTTTAAATCGTCATATCCGTTCACCTGTACTAAAAGGGCATACGTCATCGATTACGTGTTAAAACAATAAAATCTGACAATTGGGGGGGGGGGGTCAAAAGGTCTCGCATGTAAAGGTCAAGAAATCTACGGGCTAGCCTTGTACACATTCTATGCAGGAGAACATTACAGATAATGAAGAAGACATACACAGTATTAGTGAAATTTTCTACCGCTAAATGAAACGGAGACATTCCCTCTCGCCTTTTTTACAGGTACGATGCTTGTGAAAATGCCATATTTATCAAGAGACAAGCATATAAATGCAAAGGGATTTTTAAGTATTGGGTCAAAGACGCATTCACCTGTTTGAATAATAATAATAATCATAATCATATACCGAATCGTACGGGTTTACAAAATAAATCAACCGGTTTGTTATTGTTACTGAATTACAAATGGAAAAGTTTTCTGTCAAATACGAAGTAATGAAATCAGAGAGAAGAAAGAAAAGTTGACGAATAATTCTAAAAGAATTTCTCGTACCAGTAGATGTAGATCTAATTGGTGATATACTTTAAATACAGTTTTTTTCTATTTCGGATCAATTAAAAACGTTTTACAAAAAAAAAAAAATTACTCGCGATAGAAAAATCGACGCATCGTGACAAAATAAAATACACTCACAGATATTGTTTCTGCTATTGCTGTCCAAATCGCTAGTCTGTGTATGAGTCTCCTCGTGCATACGCCGCCCTGCATTCAACCGTCAGCGCAGCACAAGGTACAAAAATGACTCGATTACGTCTTTTGACATGGTGTAATCCACATGCGCACAACGTGATTTGCAAAGAAAATCGGGTCGTTTGTATAGTAGACAAACAGAAAGCAGCAGGTCCTTTTAGAGCGGCACAATAAATAGAAAATAAAAAAGAACAAAATCTCTAGTATGTCTGGGAGCCGAAAAATTTGTATTCTCCGGTGAAGCATTCTGTATGACGAATATAAACTCTACCTTTTTTGTACCTTTTTGTGTTTTTTTATAGTAAATACAAATTTTATGTTTCTCAGACATACTGTACAACCTGTCTGCAACATAAAATATGTATATATTTTACAGGATAATATATATTTGTTGGTATCATAATGATATTGATAAAATCCGTCTGTATAAACTACTTCCTTAAATACTGAATTACATAGTTTTATGAAAATGAGAACATTCGTTGAAAGTAGTAATTAAGTTTCATTGCGCAATTTTCCAATGATTTTTTTTTATTTATATACACATTAAATATCGAATAAAATGCAAAGCGAAATACCGTGATTACTATACTGTTTACGAATCATTTTACGATATATTACGTATGGTTTGTGTATATATTTTTTTTCGTAATACTCTCTACTCAGACTTCATTGTCTACGTGTTAATTTATATGTTTCTAAAAGGATAGAATATCTGACTTTTATGTTGGAAAATTGCACAGAACAAAATCCTCAAACATGGCTTCATGTTGTTATAAAATGATAATAGTAACAATCGCTAAGATATACACTTTACAAATATTAGAAAATAATATAAATCATCGTCACATAAATATAAAAGATAACAAAACCGAGGTAAAGAATTGAAGAAATTTTATTCAAGTAAAATTGGTTAAACGTATCGAATTAAAACATGACACCATATTTGACACACGCCTTTCTCTAGGGTGACGCCGATATCATTTTTGTGTGCGTTGAAACTATTTCCCAGCGGCTTCTTACGAAAAAATATTATTTTCATTTAAAGAGGTATACCAAACAAAAGTTGACATAATAACGCAATTGGCAAGACGCAATTAAATGTGACGAAGTTGTTGGAATTAAATAAGCTTATTGTGAGATGCAGAAGATAATCGTATTTTTAGATACGATTGACATCAATGAACATAAACAATAAAAAAATGCATACACCTGGAAAGCATGTATATAAATTATATGTCGCAGTTTTCAGTATTTTCTAACACTGATAAGATGGCACATTTAATATGAGCGTAATTTGTTCTATTTACATATTGTCGAACCTGTGATGCAATACCACATAACATAATTGTAAACAATTTCTTTCATCCAAATAATAACTTCAAGTAGTAGGAATACAATAAAAACGTCCTTCACGCATGGACCATGTTAATTAAACAATTCATCAATAATTGCTCGACATACAATAACAAATTTGTTTACTGCATGTTTGTTTGTACATTGTTTTTTTATTTTGCCATACGCTTTACAAAAAAAGACACATTTCTAGAAACAATTAATTGGTGAATCGTTCAATATTTCGAAACAATATCCTCTCGATTTTAAAGAAATAGCTGCCCCATTGTCGTAGACAATCCTAGAACGCAAGCAATGGAAAAATATTAATAAGAATACATACCTTTTCATAAAAATAAGTATAAATTACATGCATTGTGTAGCAACTTTTCCAATATTCATTACTTAAAATTCATCGACATAAACGGTGTTATTTACATCGCCATGCTTGTGCTCTACTTTTTGTGCGATCGTGCTTTACATCAACAAATTACACCATAATTATATTTATAA
Source organism: Mimumesa dahlbomi (assembly GCA_917499265.3). Lineage (NCBI taxonomy): Eukaryota > Metazoa > Arthropoda > Insecta > Hymenoptera > Crabronidae > Mimumesa > Mimumesa dahlbomi. The sequence goes on from OU824124.1 coordinate 9,947,597, forward strand.
TAAAGCGTGCAATATTGTGTACACGTAATAATTGTCGAGGTCAAATATTTATGTATTTCTCCATTCATCGCAATTGTACTAAATTCATCATTGCTTATTTATTCTAATTAAACCTCAGCACAGCAGTTGCATGTTTCATGCAAAAGTACCGTAGTAAGTTTTTAAACAACGAGTTGCAATTAATTTTAACGATTCTGCCTTGTAGCTAATTTAAATATGTGGATTTATATCAAAGTTTACCTTTATTCGATACAAATTTCATTACGAACTATTATTTTAAAGGCAAGTATGTAATTATTTTGGAGTAAGAATAACTCATGTTCATGTTGTCCAACATAAAATAGTAAAAAGAATAAGGAAAGTACAAAAATCAATAACATCTGCTACAAGTACTAATTCAAGATCTATAATCAAAAGAATGTTTAAAATGGAAACAAAACTAACATTAGTATGCCTTAAGAAATATCTGTTTTGCTGCTCGTTCGATGTACTCTACATTCTGATGCAAACTTTTTCAGTTATATTAGTATGTACATTTACGTGTTACATGCAAAATATCTTAACGTACTTAGAATGTATTCGATAAAAACGAACTTTAAGGATAGTTATTACTGTAAGATGCACAATACGGGATGGAATAAAAAGTTGATTTAACATGTACATAGAGATGTTTAATACTTCCAGAATGAATTAACTTCGAAATGTAAATCGTACAGAGCAGCGAATAAATACTTTGAAATATCGTATATAAACGACAGAAGACATGCACTGACGAAATTACACGATTTTCCCGACATCGAATACTGACAAGGAAAATAAGTGAAAGTAATATTAATAACCGTACGAATGGGATGAAGGAGGTATCTAACATTTGTGCGGAGTTATACCAAACTTGCAATATTGTTTTCCTTATTAATTTAACGAGTAAGATGATTCAAAGTATTCATTCAAATATCGAATTGTATCTTGCTTTTTCTCCAAAATCTCTATTTACAAACACCGGCATCTACATAACATCAACAAAGAATTCACAAGGGTTTCCCATCGCAATGCGAAATGACTGTCTACTACCAGATAAGTCTTGCTGGTTCTGCTGATTTCCTGAACCAGTTCCTGTCTGCACAGACTGTTCAGAACCACTGGAACGACTGCGACTTCCATTAGACCTTTTGCCATTTGAACCATTCCCATTGCCAGAGTTCTTACTTGGCATACTTGGCACAGATGGAATATGCAACTCGGATTCAGATGCCGAAGAACAAGACTTCAAGTCGTGGATAGGTTCTTTGCAAATATGTTCACTACCAGCACTACTGCCTCCTAATAAAGTAACACGATTCCAATGTGTTAATCAACGCACTTTGCTACAATTTAATTTCATATTATTTTATACTATAAGAATTCTCACCTGAACCACTGTGAACACTCTCTTCTCGATGATAACCGTAAACAGTCGGCTCATTAGTGAAATTAAATGGCATCGGGCTATAACCAGTCGCAGAGTGAGGTGCGTATGTCCCTGAATAAGGCATGTCCCAAGCATTCGGCGGGGGCAACGGTCCAACTGTATCGCAGTCCAATTTCATGTTACTCATGGCCGAACACAAGTCACCGAATATATAATAACATTGTTCCGAGAATGTTATTTTATTCACTGTATGCCTAATAAACCCGGCTTTCAGCATTAAGGATGCGTATTTCCGTGCATCGCGTCGATCGATAAATCCCTCTACGTGAGTATTAAGCCAATCCACGACATCAGCTCCGATAAATGCATTTGGTATTGTTATTTTAAGCCACATACGATCACGAATTTCTAGCCCTGAGTCGGGACGAGCCATAGCTCGTACTACTGTCGGCATATCCGTATTCACAGTCAGGTGAAGGTCTTCTAATGGCCCTAGGTAAAATGTATTTATCATTCATTGTGTCAAATTTAATAAATTATAAGGCGTTCTGATTGAAAACTCACGTTCTGTATCTGGCAGTGTGCTCGCGAGGCTGCTGGATGTGGATGTTAGGGTGGTGGCACTTGGCGGGCGTGGAGGAAAACCTTCACCCCTTATGGCAGCTGTGTGTGCCACCCAAGCCCCAGGATCTATAGGTCTTACAGGTTCTGTTCGTGGTATTGTAAAGTAACCTTTTGGATTTGGATCCCAGCACTTTGCAACTACTAGTTTGATTGGTCTAAAACGAAGAAGTATATGAATACCCAAAAGACTTTTGTAATCAACTTGAATAAGGAATTGGAAATTGTTTTTATTATAGAAAACGTATATTAAATTGAACCCACCCTGGTTTCTGTACTACTTCACGCAATACCCTGACTGCCTCATCATTCGACATATTCTCAAAGTTAATATCATTTACTTGAAGAATCATGTCACCGGGTTCTATTCGTCCATCTAGAGCAACAGCACCCCTGTACACATAAAAGTTCCAAGTCAAAAACACTTGTTCCCGATTTGTCATGAGAATGTAAAGAACTTCTCTGTTCCCACAGTAAACTGTACAGAGGATTTTATGTTTCCTTTGTTATAAATAAAAAACGGCCTGAGATGTAACACATACCCTTTCATTATTGAACCCACATATATTCCACCATCTCCACCCTTGTTGCTTTGACCAACAATACTAATACCAAGAAAGTTGACAGTGTCCATGTTTAACGAAACTGTTATAATATTTAAAGACATTGTACTGTCTGTGATACTGCTAAAGGACGATGTCCGGGACATAGGTGGTAATCTATGACGTCGTCTTCTTTGCGGTCTACGCCGATCTGTTGTTTAAATTTAAAAACAGATTTATTTCATATCTATTCTAGCATATTACTAACAATGGTTTGAAAAATATCTTCAAAGAAATATACAGATATGGTTTACCTAGTGTAGCTCTATCAACTGTACTACTCATATTAGTATGACGACCTGTTGTTGATGTTATACGGCTACTTGCATCATCATCTGATTCTAAAAAGGTAGTTGTTTCTAAGTCTGAACTTAAAATAGAAGCAGTCTCATAACCATGGCCTGATCTGTGTTTTGAATGACCATTTATACGAAGTCCTGGCCCAAGAAAATAAAAAGAATTCAGTCAAACATCAAAACTATAAATGATCAAGACAGTTCAAATTAAAAGTTGATAAATCCTTACAAATTTAATAAGTAAACAATTTTTAGTAAACAAAGGATTTACCAAAGTCTGTAATAATTATTTATGGTAAGTGTAACATACCATTATATTTATTATATTTTTCATATTTATCTGAATGATGTCTTGAACTTTTGTGTAAATGATGTCCTTGCCGACTACTTATAATACTTTCAGTTTCAGTCAATGTGTCATCGTGTGAGAGAGGTGGTGGACCACGAGTTGTGTGACCTGGTGTTACATGATCCACACGGTCATGCTTTGCCTCACTTTGTGCCACTGAATCTGTGCACTGTGATGCACCGTCTGATACATTACTGCCTTCAGCAGACACCAACTATCAAAAATTTTGATATTCTACAGTACAATCTTTACATTATCGACTTGAAAGAAAATTTTAGTATAAACCGTTTAATGTTGTATCTTTATAGACCAGATTATGTGTAGATACATCAGTCAATACAACTTCTAACTATAAAGAAAACAACATAAATTGTTATATGACTGTATAAATGATTACATGGAATGATAATAATAATCATTTATATTTCTTTTGTTTATAGGCAGGCATTAAATACATTAATGATTTTAGACATGCGTATAGTTTCTGTAAACATTTTCTGAATACATAAATAATCTATGTAACAATCATGCTAATAAAAATACTATGTAAAACCAAAACCTAACAATATTGTTGATCTATATTATTTGACAATATATATGGTGATCTTACCCATGACACAACCCGTCCATTGAAACATGGAAGATGTGCATCATCATCTACTATTTCTTCCTTCACCACACTATCAATAACATAAAAAAAAAGTTCAATACCTTCAGCAATAGTTAGAACATCAAAGAATATTTGAGTAAAAATAAACAAACAGTCTATTCTGATCCAGCTTGGGAAATTCTCAGACACCTTTCAGTAACATAGAAATCTATTAACCGGGGCTTTAAATACCGATTAATTACGTAGGAATGAACAAAAATAAAAACGCACGGTTGTATGTACATAATTATCCTTTATGACAAACATAACGGAGGACGTAGAATGGGATCAGGAAATAATCGTTTAATTCGCATTATAAATCCTAGGCGGATGGAAATAAATCGGAGTGTCAGGAAAATGGAAGGGAAGGGGGGGTAGGTTTATTGTCAAAACGCAATTCTGTCGCGACAGCGGATACTGTTTAAATCGCAGGGCATTGACATTGTTCCCGAAGACGAACGATAGTAATCTCACAATAGTGTTAATTGTTCGCCGTACATAATTAAAACGAACGAACATCACAATCGATTGTCATGCGTACGTGTGTGACACTCACCCAAAATCATCGTCCATTGATTTGAAGAAATACTTATAATTCGGCCGATTCAAGACATTTTTGAAGTCGGCCAGAGTGACCCTTTCCGGTGAGATTGTGAGCTTCACCAAATAAGGGGTTTCCTCGTCGTCAATGTGATAAATGATTTTAGTCTCTTCCATCGTGTCGGTACTAATCTTCTATTATTACGCGTACATTTGCGAATGTTAGAACTGATTCACCCGGAGCCCACCAACATGAACAATTCTCTTAAACCAATATGGCGCGTCACAGTTCGAGCCAAAGCCCTCGGCGCGTACGGAGATGGTACGTTCATCAAGCCGGACCGATTATTACGTGAATTCTGTTGTGCATAACATTATCACGTCGGGCACGATAGAGTTATTATGAAATCGCAAGCATTATTCGCGGTGTCCACGCGTGGAACGTATTCGTTGTTCCCACAGTGCCGAATTAAACGTCAACATTCTTGTCGACATTACACACACTCGCGGCAGCAGGCGGACACTCGACACTGCTCGACACTGTTCGACACTATGCTCGGAAAATGGCAACGCACGTAGATAGAACAGCGATCCACGATCTTGCTTTCTACACCCTTCGACAGATCTCTGTCTCCTCTCGTCAGCAGATGGCAGGACTGCCGCATCTCCCATTAGCCCGGATGATTTGAAATCCATTAAAAGGGGTGCTCTCACTTTAAAGTTTCATAATTGAAATCGTGTAATATGAAATAAAGACTTCGATACACTGTACCGGAGATTAGATTCTATATTCTTTTGTAAGGGAGTCCTTTATAATATACTATGGTAGACAGAAATTGCAACTGGATTGGGTTGATCGTATATACACAAAGAAATATTAAACATAAAGAAAATATTCAATTTGTATTGTCTAATTTTACCGTCAGATCTACTAGTATACAATTTTGAAAGCTATGCAAGGCTGTAGAAATTGAATTCGTTTGAAATAAATACATAATTATATTACTTAACTACTTAGAATTTTGCATATTTTAGTAGCATAGCGGAACGTAACGGTAACAAAATAAAATTCAATTATCAGATCGTACTATCAAAATAAGGACTTAATTCTCTGCGGATAAGAAATTCGGGAATTATTCATCGCAATTCACTGTTAGATTTGATGTTTGATTACTGTTGAAAGCAGGTAATGCGAAAATGTCATTGTACGAAATCGAAAATCAAATACATGTACTCATATGGCTACGGCAGCTGCTAGTTTAAATATGCGATTCTTTCAGGGTAAACATAACAAATGAGTCATTCATTCGCTTAACGATAATTTCTAAATGTAAGGAAATTCTCTTTGCTTCTTCGTATATGTTTAAAATGCTATTGTACATACATGTATGTACAACGTATACGTATTATCACAGACCACCCATAAGAGTAGGCACGAAATGCTGAGCAAATTTTTGTGTCACAAAAAGTAGTCCTAGGACCCCCTTACCATTTTCGTGTCACGTTCAATGTTGCCGGCGTTTCACTGAAGTCCGTATTTAATAGTACATACGCGGTATGCGTATATTCTGTGAGTACTAATGATACTCTATTCTTTTCGGCGGGAGAAAAGTTATATACACACATGAATTTAAAATACTCTTATTCTTCGAATAGTAAATTAAAGATTTTCCTCGGTAATAAAATCCTTAAAACAGACTGGAATTACAATGAAACACATGCAAAGTATAAAACAAAACTTGTAATACAGTATACTTAATATAGAGAAATAGTTTAATAATATATTTTCTCGGGAAATTTTATTTACTCTGGCAATTGAAAATTTTAATTTCATTAGAACGTGCAAAGGAAATCACATTGTTGTAACCTTAAAAAGCAAATTACATGAACGAATGAAAGAATGAATTCACGTGATCAATGAATAAATAAGTATACATTAAATGCCGATTATTGAAACTCAAGAATGAGTGAAAAAGCGAACTGAAATTTGTGGAATTTGATGGACTAGGCGAAACAATAGGGGATGGCGAGTACGCTAACCGCATAAAAGATTAGCTGTTGAAAACCAACCATTTTTACAGAAAAATAATTAAAACATTCCAAATCTTAGATTCTCGAATCGGGTCCAAACTGTTTTCTCGTATAGTGCATCCTAAAAGGAGTAAAGTAGTGTTGGATACTCAAACCAATCGTTGTAGCAACGAGTCATCGAATGACACCATGTTTACAATTAGTCACTTGTTTTGAAAGTTTGGGTGTTAGTCGACGAACCCTTAGACCTTCGCAGTCACTGACCAAAGGGCAGTTTTCCTCTACCTCCCTACTGCCAATTACATTATATACATATATGTATAAGTCCAGTTTATGCCGAGAATACAGAGAGAGAACATACCCGTTACCTATAACACCATTCTTTGATTTTAAAACATTGTAAGGGCAAAGTCAAGTTTCGTCGAGTGAGCCAGAGTGTAGATTTAAATTATATTGTATTTCGAATGCGAGTTCGTGTAAATTGTTAGAAAATAAATTGGCAATTTATTTTTCTAATCCAAATCGTTTCCCACGCACAATACAACAAAGATTGTATGTGAAATATCTGATAAGTATATAGTTTTATCACAACGCAATTAATTTGCCTCTCTTGTGCATACTTAAGTACGCAAAATTTTAAACAGATTTTAATTACTCTAGTAGCTTATTGGCGATCTCTAAGATTCCCAAGACGGCATCTCATTTTCAAATATGTACTGCCCGGAAAAGTATGCTTTTCGTAGGCTCTTTAGCCCTTTCAATAATTGAATTTGAAATTAATATTTTTTTAAATTTAATTTTTGTACACTTCATTCCTTAACATATGTTTCTTTGATGAAGCAGGCCTATTAAAATCAGTGCAGAATATACATACATATATTTACGCAAGAAGTAAGCAGTTTTTCTGGTATAAGCTTTGTTTGAGTGAGTGTTGAACGTGAGTAGATTCTGTAGCCTGAAGCTAAAATCTTCTTTCGAGCAACGAAGCTAAAATTCTCTTGGAATACAACAATGTATGAGCATGGTCTGGCAACGCTGTACAGTCTGTAACATCTGGCTAGTTTAACTTTAAATATTTGTTACTGTAGTTCTTGAACTGGCCACTCTCTAGTCCCAGAGGGTGTCACAATAATACCCAATTTCGATCTCATAACTTGTCAGATACCTGACACAGAAAACGCTGTTGGATCTCTTGTCTACTTCTACCTATACGTCGTCTGTGGTGTTATTATTTATTGTATAATTTCTTGTATTATTCGATTTTTATTATATCTAGTTTTTTTAGAAATGAATTTAATTCAGTTAATTTTTAAAATAATGATAAATTTTAAATTTACGACGTATTAAAAAGATGTGCAACAGTTGAGTTGTGGCTATTATGTTAGTGCAGTTAAATTGTAATTACATACCACGCTGTGCAATATTGGTTTAATTTCAGTTTCTAATAAACCATACCCTTAGCAAGAAATAGTTTATTAGCTTCGCGAAAATGAATCCTACAGTAGTAATCCAATTGTATATTATCTTGTAAATAATAAAGACTTTAACGTCTATACTCGACTTTCATTCCATAGTCTCTAACAATCATTTATAGAACGCTTGTGACGTATGATTAACTGAAGGAACATATAAGGGAGAGCTTCAAATATTTGCTGGTAAAGTTGAGAGACATATATTAAAAGTTAACGAGCGCCGACGACCCCATACGCTTGTATAATTAATGTAAAACAATTATCGGTTGATACAATCGTCGTTACTTTTGCGGGTGGATGTTTTAAAATTTGTATTCTCGTGCAAAGGGTGAAAGAGAATTGCCGGCTGTTTTCCTTCGATATTCTTAGAAATTCACCTCATGGAAAATATGCACTTGTTGCTGGCAAAGTTTACAATTATTTACTGGTGCGAAGCTAGGAAAGAACGTAAAAGCCGTAATACTATTGTATTACTGAGACTTACACGACTTATGTAAATGTCGTATTGAACGTTTGCTGTTTCCTTCTAAAATAATTTTTTTGTTGGATATTATCGTACCCGCGTTATTTCTCTGTACACCTTTTTTTAAAAAGCATATATAAACATTTATTTTATGAAGTTTGCCTTTGACCTCTTTCGAAATATGCCTCATAAATTAACTTTTTTCTAGCTAATTGACGGCACACAAATCGATCGTAATGTACTTATCACGTTTCCGCCTGTGATTTTCAAATTGCAGACTCATATTGTAGGTATACATATTACTCCACTGAGCATTATCCAAATTAGTCAGGGGAGGAGTTACTTGCAGCAATAGAGAGAATCTAGTAGAGAAACCTTTTCAAACCTATTTCAATGTTCGGTTTATGAAAGGAAAACAAATTCGAGGATTGCTTGATGGTTTTGATTCAACGAGATTAATAATAATAATAGTCCCATCTTCGATATTTGAATTCTTTAATAACTCCCGAACACACACGACTGATCTTTTATCTTTTTTTAAATATTCTAAAGAATAAGAGAAATGTGTATATCCTATTGACATATTGTGTTTAGATTTGCATAATTAAAACATCACATAGGTAAGTCCTAATATTTGTTCTGTCTGCCCCGAAAAGTTATCAAACCAGGTACTTAATAATACCAGAGAAAAGATTTGTTCTGTCACATAAAAAAATACGTGCACTAAGGAGTTAATAAATAGGTCTCCTATATTTCTAAAAAATAAACTGTGCTAAATAGTATACCATATCCACAGTGCCAGTGGCTGAGGCGTGCTGTTCTATACTACTGATCATTCCCTTGCCCTATACATACATATGTATACAAAACGGAAATAGACCTTTGCCATCCAGCACATATCAACCGTACTCGGTTACCAATACGTTCTATTACGTTCTCACGGACGTGGAGCAACTTGTAGTTATGTTTTACAGCTGTGTCGTGAACATCACTCTCGATTGTCTGGACTACCGTATCATGATCCTTTCCTGCTCTCACTTGGAACTTCCCCATCATCGTCTTTAAGAAGGGTTCGTCAATTTATAATCGGAATACAATAAAGAGAAGAAAGCAGAACAAAAATATTTCAAAGCTGCATTCGCCACCGCTTGATGATCCTCGTATTTATGAAAAAACAACAGTTGATTTTCGGGTAGACAATGGCCGCCCTATTGTTTTACAATCTCTTCACGTTCTGCACCCTTATGCCCAAAATACTCCCACGTGGCCGGCACCTTGACGTGGTGTGGGAGCTTAAGTACCTGCAATGATGCCCGAGGCTGCACCAGCTGGAGTTCGCCCGTTTGCGGCTCCTGGTAGGGTTTCTCATGTTAGATGGAGTGGTGAAAACCCTATTTATCCGTCCTCAGGGACCGTAGTTTGACTATATCGACTACGGGATGTTGTGCTCTCGAGGTACCCTAGCTTTGTGAGTAATAACAAAACGATAGATCTGTGGACTGAACCGGCACTCTCGCAACCAAGACGACAAATGCACGTTACCAAATTAAATACATATTTACGCCACTAGATTCCACACTTGTCGATAATTTGTAACTCGTAAAGAAATACGCGAATAATGATTTCGATTTAACCGCTCAAGGCCACAAAGCCAAGCCCCTAAAATATCAATTAACCGATACCAGGCTGATTCTATGTAAGAAGAGCAAGCTCGATACACCCCTCGTAAAGGAGAGAGCATTTATAGCAATACGTGAGAAAAACACATCTTAATCACAGCCACGATTCGTTCTCGGCCGCCAAATCTGTCAAGCATATAATAATCATAATTACGATTATGTAATTAAAATAAGCACTTATAATTTCTCTTCTAACCTGTCAATGGGGCCCCATTCAGGGCGGTCAACCAGCAACACCTCTTGCTCGATAAATCGGAATAATCGTTGAAGTAATTTCATACGATCTTCACCAACGGACGTAAAGCTTGTACAAGCTTGTCGGTGTGAACACTACCTGCAGACAAGCTTACGCTTTTGGGTTGCGCGAGGTTCTTTTTTCCATTTTTCTCGTCCTACCAAGTTTGCTATCTTGCCTCTAATCATGCGAACAGATCTAGCGATCGAGATTGGGAAATGTAACAGAAGTAAATCTCTCACTCTATCGCTTTTCTGTGAACCCACTGTCTATCCTGCGTGTAACACCCTAGTACGGTAGTCGCGATTAAAAGTGTCAACAAGTCCATTTCGAGTTTATTATGTAGAGTCTCCCTTAGCTGGGATTTTAGGCAATGGGGGAAGGTTGTCGCTTCGCAACGATCAGTTTTCTAATAGAACAAACAGGGACAAAGTGACTCTCAAAGAGTTTTCCGTTATAGCACAGGTGGTTATTGCTTGAACATTCTATCAAGAAATTTGATCGATGTAAACCACAGCTTTTGATCATTAGCTAACAAAGTTAGGAGTGTTAGCAGTGGCAGCTTGAGGTAACGGTTAGAGTACAGTCCATGTCTGAAGATGAAACACGATGGTGCGAATTAGCGCTATGTTACCTGAAGTAACTAGATGTCTTACAAGTTGTTAGAGCAAATTTTCTAGTGGATATGAACGTACCTAGAGCCTTGGTGAAGAGAGGGGGGGGGCGGCCCCTCTCCCGGTCGACGAACCAACTTACTACTACTACTACTACTACTATATTGAAAATATCGAAAGTTGAGTAACATTGTACATAAATGAAAACCACATGGAAACAACGTGACGAGTTTTCCATTTCTTGTACAGGAAAGCAACTTAAAAAATCAAATCGTTGTCGATCAATTGGAAGCTACCGAAACTGTTCTCATTTAGTTTTCGAATAAAATATGCGATTTTGTCAATCTCTCAATTCTGTTCATATAATACTTCGTAAAGCTTCTTTCTTAGCCATCGTGTGCTTTTCCTGCGGTCTATAATGAAAGTTTCTCTATTGTAAAATCGTCCACTGATTATTCCGTTATACTTTTTCACCATATTGTATGAATTGTTGATTATTGTTGGTTCGAAAGCGAGCTCGAATTAAAAAAATTAACGTGAAATGGGAATGATGTTGACATAGATGGGAAATAGTGATTGGTTTATTGTGTAGTAAAGAGACAGCATCACGGAGGCAGCGTATTTTAACTGGGCAAGTAGTTCTTTGTTGGATCGTAAGAATTTATTAATCCTAATAATGATTAGTGAAAAAGCCTTTGAATTTTTCATTTGACGGTGTATTCACGCTTTCTCTTGATGCGTTTACATGGGTATATTTAAATAATCACTATCACGTCACGTAAATTATTAGCACCTTAATTGCGACGTGATATTTTTATATTTTATGCGGATGTTATCCGACGACGATTGCAAATTTCATCAATATGATTAATGATAATTCTAAATTGTCGCATAACGTACTTCTTATATTATACTGTCATACATTTATTTACGGTTTTGCAAAGTTTTTAATCGATTCTACTCGCCATCGTGTCAATCACTGTGTTAAAAAAACAAGGGATTCAATTTAAATTCCAGCCTCACAATATTTACTTATACATATACATATAGTGCAACAGTATTACATTTTTTGTAGATGGTAAAAACATCTAACACGGTTTTCAATTTATTGCAACAAGTAACAGATTAATTACATGGGTAACTAAAATGAAGATCTAAATGAAGATTGGTCAGGTACCTACACTCCCGTCCATAAGTCACCGGACACTTACTCGTTTTCATCAAAATAATGATTAGAACACAGATACAGCTCTCTAATTTTAATTTTATTGTTGATTTTGTAATATTTAGGTATTTTACGATAATTTCGGTATGTAAAAATGGAAATAAATATTAGTTATTTAAATAAACGTTTAAAAAAGGAACTGCCTGCGTAAACACTCATTTCGTAAGGTTTCCATTCGGTACATGTTGGGACATATTGTTCGTTTTAGACGTTCAAATCTATCAGAGGATGATATTTGGAACATTATGAAGAGTTTATAAACACTGTAAATTATGGGAATTAAATTATGGGAAGAAATAGACAGAAACCTACGGAAAGTGTGTCCAAAGTCAAGAAAACATTTATGGGAACTATTACAGAAAAGTTGGACAATAATAAATTCAGAAAAATTAAAAAAATACTCGACAGGATGCCGCGACTAGTCCAAGCAGTGATAGCCGCACGCGGCGGATATATTCACGAAATGAAATTATAAGATATTTCGGTAAGATTTTTTACATTTCTCCACTACTTCTTTATCGTAAAATAGCTTAATATTACAAAATCAACAATAAAATCAAGTTAGAGAGCTGTATCTGTGTTTTAATCATTATTTTGATGAAAACGAGTAAGTGTCCGGTGGCTTATGGACGGGAGTGTACATAGTTGATATCTGCACAGTATGTATCAAACTGCGTAAGCAAAATACATTATGTAGTTGCACCGTGTATTCACAGCGAAAATTAATTCAGAGACCGGTTTATGTAAATCCTCATTACTCCCATTTTGTTTTAATCTGTCTTCATTCTCCAGCATGAATCAGAATTGTTGCACGTTGTCATTGTTTACCGATATGGAAAAACATGAGTATATTACGTCGCGCAAAGTTGCCATGAGATCTTATAAAGAGATCATAATCCTGATTGAACGCGTCAACGGAAAATGACGGATTGCAGTGAGTAATCGTGTGAAAAAAATCCTAGAATTCTTTATTCGCCAGAGCATTCACAAAGGTGTTCCATTTTTTCTCCCAGACAGAGAAGGCGTGCTGTTTCTCCGCATCGGACATGGCGCTAAAAGTGAGGGAATTCTTAGCCAATAATTTCAGGGACCTCAAATCGGAATGATGCGACATAAGCCCCATAAAAGCTTCGTAGAAGTCGTAGCTTAGTGCCCTCGCACCCCACAATCCCGGGTCATCGTTTGAAATAACCACTGGATAGTCTTCTGCAAAAAGTCGTCTAGCAGCGTGATTTCGTAAATCACCGACGAGGCTAAGAACTTGATTCGAGATGGGATTCACTTCAACGGCGATGTTCATTCGTTTAACAACTTCCAGGAGGAACGGATGATAGGACAATGCGTACCTAGACCGAATTGATATAATAGATAAATTAACAATTATTTCGATACTGTGTTTTATCGGTACATATTTTTTCCTTTTTCGAGTGCTACTTTTGCACGACTTTTTTTATTTGAATTAAGCTATATTATTTATATGCCTGTTATGTCATTTTAATTAATTACTTGCATGATATACGTAGGTTATTGTAGAAAAAACATGGAAAAGTAGGAAAACGAAGTACTTCTATGTCAATCATACGCCATACGAATTGAGACTGTTTTTTTCTCACTTTCAATATTTTCTTTCGTAGATTCTGGGACTTTGAACTCCTGGCCCAAGTAGTGGCGTCGAAGTAGCTGAACTTGAAATTTTTTCTATAAGTCTTTTCTCTACATGTAATTAATTAAAAGTAACGTATACCGAAAAGAGCACATCAAGAGCATCAAAATGGTATATTATGCATTTACGATCGACAAAAATAATATTTGCACACATCATCGTATTTACACATATTTTAAGCATCAAACGATGATGGCCAATTTTTAATAATTATTGGAATTATTAGAATCTTTTTGGAATTTTTGCAATTTTCACAACAGAGTAGATTCCTAATTTTTAATAAGCAATATTATTATCGTAGATATCTATTTAGATCTATGTTTTATATTTAGAACTTATTTAGAAACGAAATTTGTAATGAATAAATGACATAATTTTATTAGGGTAAAAAAGTAGTGCAAAAGTAACACTAGAAATCAGACAAATTTATAATCTACTACTTTCACTTACCCGTGACCGATACGTCGCGTATTCAATATGATAGCATCGACGAGATTTTCGTCAGTCGACATACCGTACCAATTAGTTTCTGCCGCGTGGAAGAAGAAATTGATACTTGGATCAGCCTCTGCCATGATTTCCGCGAAGTACTTCAAAGTGTGACCTTTATCTTCTTGACCTACTAAATCGAACCCAGCCACGAAATTCGGGAATTCCGTTAACAATTGCACCATAGTTTTTACATACTGGCGTGCTGTTTTGTGGTTGACGGTTCGCGACGGTGCGTAAATTATTTTAACACCTATGAAATCCGGGTGATCCTTCTTAAATCTATAGAAAAAAAAATAATTTTCCGTTTTATGTACGCCAATAAAAAGTTGACAAATTTAAAAATTATCTAACGATTCGTTGGTATCTCAGACTAGGTTTTCCAGAAATCTGCGTCTGTATCAATTTCATTTTTTCTTTGTAATAATTAAAGCAAAAGTTTCTTTTTTCGCGATAGAAATCTGTACAAAATTGTTGTTCGTTCACTTTAAAAAATTCCGTCTGAACCCTATGAATTTCCATATGTCTCTAATTATCACAACAAAATTCCTACGTTACGTAATTTCTAATTTCCATATTCGTGTGGATAAATTAATTATCTAATCAATTTCCCCACGACGACAACCCAGAAACCGATCTGAATTTCCGGAATTTTTTAACAAAAGAACGATTTCCCCATTAATGCAGACCTCTATGGCGAAGAACGAGTTCTTCTTAATCGCCATCGTACGTTCGCGTTAAATCAAACCGCGCAATCGGCCGAGTCCACTTGGAATAATCAATTAACTTTCTCTCTGCTTCATTGCACATCGTATAGAAGAAAGAACAAAAAAGATACCAGCCTTTCAGTGAGCTCCAGGTAGGTAGCCACTACATCCCGTTCATTGTACGTTGTACCATTCAAGTCGTACAATGTCGGCAACGTGGATCGAAGCTCGAGATACATCACGTTATCCTCGTACAGCTCTTGCAAACCTCGAAGGAAATGAGCTTCGTAAACTGGTTTGTACGTTAGCATAGGTGTTATGAACGCGAAGATGTTCACGAACTTCGTCCAGGCTTTATTGACATCCGTGTACACCATACTGGGATTCTCGCAGACCATTGTCAGCTGGTCCCATATCCTTTTGTTCACATCCCCGGCCCTCTTTGTATCTTCGCGTACATCACGCAACAATTCCCAGTCGCACTGTGTGTCGGGCACGTTAAAGAATTGCAGCCGTAGCTTGCCGTCGACGTCGCAGACGTATAAATTGTCGCGGAACGTAATGTTGTGATAGACATAGTCTGTGGAGACTATCGCGGTGTCGTGAGAATGCAGCACGGCTCCCTTTGGCATTCGCAGGATCTTCTGGAACACTTCCGACTTCTCGATGTCGGCTTTCGCCGTGAGGAAGTTTCGTCCTGGGGCGTATAAGTGCGGATTCTGAAACGCTGGAAATATTTCGAATCATGTTGGCTGGATCCGCGGAAAGGTAACAGGACTTATACCGAAAGGTTTTACGCATGTTGAAAACGTCGGGGCAATTTAGAATTTAAACGGGAAATATAAACTTGTTTCACTGATGTGTTACATCATTCGATATCTAGATCTAGATCGTGGAAATCGTAAGTACTTTCTTTTATCGATGTTACGAGTGTTTGATAATCGTCATTTTTGCGAATTCACGACGAATATCGCGTTTTGATATTTCTCTCTCTCTCTCTCTCTCTACGATATACATATATGTATATGTATGTATCCGTTGAATCTAATCACTATTATCATAGACAAGTGTCCATGTAATAGTGAACGAGAACACATGGATCTAAGTATATCAAAACAGGTTTCACACTTTTTAAAGATTAGTCGAATTGATTATCACATTACTTGCGTTAGACATATATGTACAGAGAAACGAACCAGCTTTGAATTCACTTTTCTTCGCCTCCATTAAAACCTTATTGGCAGCCTCTTCTGCATCGCTTAACGTTAAATTTGCACCAAATGCTAATTGTTTCTCGTATTCCAGTATCTCGTTTCGCACAGTCTCGTAAGAGCCAATCGGAAACCCGTGATTTGAGCTTATGTAAATGAGTAGTAAGAGTGAAACGAATGTCACTGATTCCTTCATGATTGATGTGGAAGTTTTACAACGTGTCGTTTGTCTTTTGCGTAAGTACGAAATATCGTTCGCAAGATCCGGTTAGATGGGAGTTAGATTTACGAGGTCGGAACGACCCGATCGTCTCGGCCGTTCGCACTCTACTGACTGACCGTTTCTGTTAGGATCATCGTATATGAGTTGTTGCTGCCGTATCTGAAATATGTACATAAGCCTGTTCATCCGGGATCGCTAAAAGTCATGCGATGAACGTTGGAACCATTTTTGTTCCCGTCCACGTGGAAATGAACAATTTCCCTAGCTCCCGTTCTAGTTCATTAAGATTTTAACTAAATAATAAATTACATCATAGTAGATTTTTATCCCATTACTTAAGTTTTAATTCAGCAATCACAAATTCAAGATACTTTAAACAATAACATCGAAATGGTAGTTGAAAATTACTGAGCAAATCAGATCTCGTAAATTATCTACCTTGCAAATTACACGGGGCAATATTAAAATGATTTACGATTTAAAAGAAGCTAGAGTCAAATTAGCGTATATATACATTAAAATTACTACGGTATTTATTAGATCATAAAACATTTCACAGCTAAAAAATTAACTTCTATTACTTTCGAAATAAACACTTCAATTAATATTGTCTATTACTGGAAAGTAAAAAATAATGTCGTATATTGGGGGAACTTAGTTTACCGATAATGTAAAAGATAAATGAACACACCTCCCTCGTTTCATTTGTTATCGGATAAATATCAATCTTTCTAGTATTAGAAAGACGTAAACTTATCACTGACAGATAAGTACTATGTATACAGCTAGTTTATATAATTTCTTATGCAGATGGAAGACCACAAGAGGGAAGATCTGGAGAGGTTTTTTCCCACTCAATAACGCCATGTGTGATAAGTACTGCGGATGAACTAAGTGACGTCAATGTCACGAAAGACAGTATTAATCAAAATTTCGTACTTAAAGATTGTAGGGCTTCGGTTAAATTAACGTTCTCGTTATTTACAATCCGTAATTAATCGACAAATTTTACTGTTCGAAAAATTTTGTATGATTTATAGACAATGACCATTCAGATGAAATAATCGGGAACGTAATGGAACTGTAATATTTATACCGGTATAGATGTATAATTCGTGTAACACAATCATATATGCAAATCACATTTTCCGTCATCTATTAACATCTTTATGGATCAATCAGGAAGGCACACCTTGAATCTGAAGCTAATGAATTATTGAATCCTAATCAACGAAAAAAATTCTTCCCACCTCAAGACAGCGATCAATACTATCATTATAGACATGTAAATATAGCTACTTATTTACATATAACGTAATAAAAATACTTACAGGACACTGTGCAAGTGCTTCTTCCAAGTACCTGTATTTTCAGTGTTAATATATCATTTAAAACAGAACACAACTATTTCAAAATCATCGTCATTTCACCGTACTTGACATTCAGAGGTTCACATTTAAAATATTTGCCTCTATTGCTAGTTCCCATACATAGGTATTGCATCATAAATATCTAACAAAATATTTCCCACGAGCTCTAACGCCGGTCACCGAGAAAATGTAAACACACGGCTGTGACAAATGTAGGAGAATTACATTCGCAAGACTTCACCTAAGCTGTCCGCTGCTATAAGCACCTTCCGCTTACATAAATGCATAACTGTTAGCTGTCAACTATACATGAAAATAAACTTTCGCTTGTACACATTTTGAAACATACTACTAGAAAAGTATGACATTTTAATATGTAATTGTAATTACATAGGTAACGGTAATATGACCGAAATTACGGCGGACTTTACAACTGTTTCTTGACTTCATTTAATTTCCTCTTCGTTTCTGCTCCTGGGACTCTAATAAATATTATATACCAGCATCCATACAGGTATGCATACAGATCTTTGTAACTTTACTAACATACATAATTAAAGTTTGTAAATAAAAAGTTGGTGTATAAAATATTTAAGTAAAAATTCTTTTACCTTTCTGAACTTGCTCCCTTACTTTTCATTTTCACAGTTAATAGGAATCTTGTGATAAGACGGAGACCATTGTTCCGATGAATTCATTTTAAATTAATCACTATAAAGTACATATACGATCAGACCCCCGAAATATGATTTTAATGACATTTCTTTATTAAATCATCCCATGAAATACATATAACAGAAGTGTCAATTGTTGTCATCCAAGGAGTAAATCGATTTCTACTAATCTTGTATACTTTTTAACATTTCTAAGTGATAGGCGCCAATAGGCTTAGAATGTGACATCACGTTCTCGTTACATATACGAGGTGTGTAAATAAAGTAATGAGACTGATTTTTTTCCAATTGTTTATTCAAATAATATTATAATGCAATACTGTCTCCTTCAAAATAGTTCCTTTGGAAAGCCACACAGCGCTGGAGACGGTCATTCCAATCATCATAGCATTGCTGGAACTCCGACACTGGAATAGCCTTCAGCTGGTCGGTTACAGCTGTTTGAATGTTTTCAACTGTCCCAAAATGAGTTCCCTTGAGGTTATTTTTCAATCTCGGGAAGAGAAAAAAGTCACAAGGACTCAAGTCTGGTGAATAAGGAGGCTGAGGAGCCACAGGAATGTTTTTACTGGCTAAAAACTTCAGTATTGAGATTGCAGTGTGACATGGCGCATTGTCGTGATGCAACACCCAGTTCATTTTGATGTTTGGTCGCACTCGAAAGACTGGGCCCTTGACAAAACAGTTGCATTGTGTCCAAGTTTGAAGCAAAACTTGATAGCACACCGTTGCTCACAATTGATGTCACTCATTTTTAGAACGCACAAGAAGAAACTGTTTCACGAAAACTAACGCTACGGACGAACAAATGACTGTAGGGCGTTCAAACTCATACTGGAGGCGTATCACATGTGCACCTGACGCTGTTCAAGGCTGCTCGTCTCTAGCGTTGCCGGATCGGAAGCGACATTGCCAGTCTCATTACTTTATTTACACACCTCGTATTTATACGCAAAAATCGATTATACTTTTGGCACCTACACACAAAATACAGTCACCATTTTTTAATTACAGCAAGTACACACACACAGTTATATTGGATATGAGAAGATCGAATAATACTAACAGATTGTGCAACATGTTCGTAGACATGAGGCGTCGTCGATCGGACGGGCAAAGGATTTATTTACGAAATATGTATTCATGTCATATTCCATGTCATGGAATTAAATAAGGTTAAGTAGCTTCGAATCATTTATCTGCGTGTGCTAATATAAGGAATCTTACGAAGGATACCAATGTACGATCCATTTGATGTAAACGACCGTCATCATCGAAGTATAAATGAGCTATGTGTACTCCTGCGCCATGGTATTCTGACTCCTCAGCGGAGAGTGCGGCGAGAGTGTTGCCTGCACCAAGGGGCAGGACTGCGTAGAAAATCATTATTATTGCAAATGGCCGACGCAGTGGATCGGACCGTCCGCAATTTTTCACAGGACAATAATTATTCGCCGGACAATAATTTAAAAATAATGTGCAGTACATTAACGTTGTTTCACTGTTGATACCAAAACGATTGCAGCGTGGTGTCTTTGAAAAGTTCCGAACGATCCAATCCGCCGCGTCAATCGATTTGTAGTATGTATAATGATTTTTTGGGCGTCCTCGTGGGTAGTCCTTTCGCTACAGTTCCTGCCGAGGAGGGTCAGAATCCCATGGGACAGATGTACGTGCAACATGTTTAGATAATGTTCTGAAATAGAATAACAATACAGGATATTATAAGTAGAACCAGTGCAAAACTATAATGAGACTCTTATAAATATTTAAACATCATGGTACTTATACGTATGGATAGAATGAATCATACATATAATGTAACTTAATGCGATTGAAATCAGTGATAATACGCCATCCTATTAATCGACACTCACTCGCGTGTTCTTTTATGGGACTCGGTATTATTTTAGGTACACTATGACCATCCAAGGTATTGATAAAGACTATCGGAATCATAATACGAGTTCTGATTTTTGTTTTAAGTATTTTATTTTATTTTTACAGAAAATTGTATCCCCTTCAAACTAGTCCCTTTGGGCAACGATAGAGCGTTTTAGTTAATATCTCTAATAGTCATAGCATTCTTGAAATGCGTTTTGCGGAAGTGCTTATATCTCGTCGTTTACAGTCGTTTCGATGCTCTCAATCGTGCTCAAATGACATCCTTTATGGTGGTTTTCAGCTTTGGAGTCATTGGATTCGAAGCAGGTGAATACGCAGGTTGTAAAACGACAGTAATCTTTTTTCGACCAGAAACTGGGCGATTGATAGAACTGTGTGACAGAGCGCATTACGGTGGTGGAACATTCGCGAGTCGGAAATGTCACGTCTGATGCGATTTATTCTCTTTCTGAACCTGTAAAAAAATTGTTCATAATAAATCTGAATTACCGTTGCCCTATTTGCGACACTCCTCACTTTTTCAATATCCGCGCCGGTTTTTGCAGTGGTCGGTTCCCCGGAGTGATATTCTTCTTCCACAGATTCAACACTTGCTCTTTCGACAAAAAATGTTCTCTGGGCTTTTTAATTTATTTCGAACGTCAACCTAGTGGAATCCCTGGGTTTAACACATAATCTGGTCGAATAACTTTGTTCTAAACGGCGATTTTCCATGATCGTGACAATGAGCTCACAAAAGACACTGAACTGGAGGTGCCCTTACGACCCAGATAGTTAACGAATTAGGGTGGTATCTTCACAATAGGTCTAATAGAGATTGGAACAAAAGCCCTCGAAATTTGGGAGTTGCATGGTAGTCAAATCGATCTCGTCGAATTTAGTCTTATTACTTTTCTAATAGACTTCGAATTTTCAAGGTAGAAAATAGAGCTACTCCATTCATACATTTCTTTTACGGATCTAAAGTTATGCACCTACATAGAATAAAAGAGTGACTTTATATTTGTTCCATTTTGGCACGTAACAATACTCGCAAGAAGAATATCTTACCCTTGTAGTGTACGCTTCACCTACTTTTGGTTAGGTTGCTTTGGAAATAATATCTCGTGCATTCAGATTACATCCCTGCTTAATATCGTCGAATATTAGTATGCTTTTATGCTTGAGGATAATACTCTTTACAGATTCCTTCATTGTATAGAGATAAGATTGTTGGAAATTTTGCCAGTTAAGTAGAAAGTTTGTACCTTTTGAAAAAATGTAATTAATAATATACAACAATACGTTTTAATATACAACAATACACACAAATCGAATGCAAGCGACGAAACGGTTACGAAACTAACTCCGTCATTATCTTCTGTGTGACACCTGCTATTCACTCCCTTTTCAACTATGTTGCATTTTGAAACCGTAGCAGCGTGCTGTAGGATTTATAACTATGTTCCCATGGTTTGTAAGTACATGTCGGATGTGATAAGGTGGTTATCTGAAATGTAGATATTATGCGATAAATAAGTGACCGGTTCTGGGAATCTGATATCTTACGAACGTATTTATACTGTCACTTATGAATATCGAAGAACTGGAAACATTTTCACTTGATTATTACTCGTGATTCAAAGGCCAATCTCATAAGCGTAACATTTTTAGATTGCTGCACTTTTCGTGTGCGCAAAACATAGATTTAACCGGATATACGAGGGTCGTTTGATAAGTTTGGTAAAAAAGTAGGTAAACATTTTTTTTATTTTTTAACTAACCTTTATTTGTCAACATAGTCTCCTTCAAGGGCGACACACTTAACCCAGCGAGATTCTAATTTTTTCATCCCGTCAAAAAAGTATGATTTGTCAAAGTCTGCAAGTACGCATTCACGGCATCGATATTTCCATCATTCGACGAGAATCTCTTCCCACCGAGCCATGTTTTCAAGTTGGAAAATAAAAAAATCACAGAGAGTCATATCAGGAGAGTACGGTGAATGCGGAATCAATTCCAAGTCCAATTCGTGTATTTTTGACATTGCGATTGCAAAAGTGTGAACTGGTGTGTTGTCCTAGGAACTACTAAGTCGCTCGTTTCAAACGTCTACCAAATCTAAACGAAGTGTCGCTTTTGGGAAAAACGTCATATTTACCAGCCAAATGAGTGCCACTTTGAGCTTATGTATTTCAAAATTTGTTGCGATGCGATATTGTTCAATTTTTACCAGACTTATCAAACCACCTTCGTATACCGAAGGGTATTGATTTGAATAAGAACATAGCAAACGAGCTAAAATATAAATGCCACCCGAAAAAATTCCCAAAAATAGAAAAAAATTAGAATTACCTGATTTTCACCGGTACATACGAAAGGTGCTCTGAAAAATTCGTGCAGTGAAATAATATTAAACTGCGATTATCACTGCCTTTTTTTCACCACTTTCATGACATTTTTTTAATTGTTGCAGGTGATTTGCATCACTCAATTTCATATTATGTATAGATCATAGTGATCGAAATACATCTGAACAAAATGAAAAATTAATTAATATTCTCCAAGTCTAATGTAAGTCAATTATAATATTAGCCACAAACGAAACTCGATTGTCCTGAGTCAAATATTATATGTATTTCTAAAAATAATATTTTGTTCGTACGAGCGATATGTGTTTCGGATACTCGTTCAGCCCAATCGCGATATTTATTAATATAATGTTTAAGGTGCAATATAATGATTAAGGTATGCCAATTGTAGAATGATTAAGATATTTTAGTCAACAATCACTACGCATGGTTATAACGTTCGACTGTTGGCAAAATGCTTACGTTCTGTATTGTGTAATATGGAAAAAGTATCTAGGTATCAGACAGGAAATTTCGGCTTTTTCGGATCAAATAGCGGGAACTATTATCAGTAAAGACTAACTACAAATGATTGTATACAACACTGGCAAGATTATTCACTTGAAAGTAAATTCTAGTATGACAACATTCATGTGATATCTTTGAAGACTGAATTACAAGTGTACATAATTGTAAAATTACGTTAAATCAAAAATATAAACAACATAATGATTATATATGTATAACTGTGTAAATAATTATAGCACATGTAAACCATTAATGTGCCTAATCATGCTAACAAAAATCTTATGAATAACAAAAATCTAAAGATATTATTAATCTATATTATTTAAAAATACATCTGATGATCTTACCTATTTTACAACCCGTCCATTGAACCATGGAATATCTGCAACAACATTTTCCGTTTGTTTGTTGATCACTACAATAAAAACCTTATAATTAATTTATTTATTTTCAAAAATAAAATTTGTTCTATAAAAGTTAAAATTAAAAAAAAATATTGCATTATCTCGAGCACTAGTAAGAACATACAAGAAATTGAGAGTTAATATGAACAATCCATTTTTACTTGCTACAAAATTTTCAGACATCTGTCACAGATATTGAAATCTATCAAAATTTTAAATACCGATTAAGGAAAAACAAATATAGCATAAAATTCTTGCTAAACACGTACCATCGGACGAACATAAAAACGTGTAAGTATTTGTAGACAATTATCCTTTACGTTGAACACAGCAGAGGTCGTAGAACGCCATCAGGAAATAATCGTTTAATTCACTAAATTGGATAAATCAGAGTATCAGGCAGTTGAAAGTGGGGGTATGAAGGTTTATCGTTACAGCGCGACTTTAGCGCGACTCAATCGCGACAACGGAAACGGTTTAAATCGTAGGGCATTGACATTGTTTCCAAAGATGAACGAGAGTAATTTTCTTACGATGTTAATTGTTCATCACGTTGCTTTAAAATGCATGAATATCACGTTGTTGGCTTCTGTACCTGGGCGACCAATCTCATTGTCCCTAGATTTGAAGAAATATTTATAAGATGGCAGAATCAAAGATCTTTTAAGTCGACTAAAGTGATCCTTCTAGGTAAAATTTTAAGCCTCACAAAATAATAAGTTTAGTCCTTGTAAATATGATACATGGTTTTAGTCTTTTCCGTCGCGTCCGCATTAATTTTCTATTCCTGCGCGAACATTTGCGAATATTAAAACTAATACACCCAAAGCTCGATGACATAAACTACTTGTTTAACCAGAGTGGCGTGCCACAGAGTAAAAAGATGATACCTCAATCAAGCCAGATTGAAAATTAGTAAATTGTGTTGTACGCAACATTATGATAACGGGTATAAAGATGTCATGATCAAATTGTAAACATTATTCGCCATGTTTACGCGAGGCACGTACTCTTTATTATCACAAAGTTGAATCAAATGTCACTTCTTTGCTGCAACACACATACACATGAGAGTATAGGAACTCTCGTTGCTATTCGACTGTACGCGCGGGAAATAGAAAAGAAAGTATAGACAGGACAACGATCTATCATGATCCTATTCTCCTCGATAGATGGCAGAACTGTGCATGTTCCTGTTGATTTAATATACAAAACGTTTCTCGTGAAAGTTTAATAGTAAAACTTAATCCTTAATGTGAAATAAAGATGACAATATTTTGTAAATGAGGTCACTTTCTATTTTCTATTATAACGAATACCTATATAACAACATTGTGATGCCACTTGATTTCATTTCTGCACTCAAAACTAAACTATTTTTAGTCACTTTACCTTTAGTTAATTTAATTTTCAAATTGAAGTATACGTACAAAAATGTCGGTTAATTAATAACCTACTGATAATTCCGAGGAAGATTGAACATTGGAAGAAACATTTTCCGTGAATATAAAATAATATACGACAGATACTTTTCATTGTAATTGTCATTCAACTGAGCCTCTATTTGGCTACATGTGCAACTGCTTCATACGAGAATATCATGGGACTCTCACGACAAACATAATAAATCAGTCACTCGTGCATGCAACGATAATTTCTCAATTTGAGAGAGTTCTTTTTTTCTGTACATATAGTAAGAATCTCAATGCCGCGCTACCTATTATCAAGTAGTGTCGTATACTTTTAAACGTATTCCCATCCGAGAAATTTGTACTTCCCATGTAATCAAGGCGGCAATAATTTATTAGGATAAGACTGTAGCAAATGTAGGTTATTGTACATAATAACGACATAAGTGCACCCCTGTACTCGAGTTTCATTTCATTGCATCCTGGAACCATTAGTACATCGCGTATGACATGTGAATAACCGAAGGAAAATATAATCGAAAATGTGAGATACTTGTTGCGATGTTGAGAGGCCGATATTAAAAGTTAATGAGCTCCGACGGTCCCGTCCATTTGTCATCATTAATGAAAGACAATTATTGATTGGCATGTCCGTGGTCATTCTTGGGCAGGAGGTTCAGAATTTTTATTCTCGAATGAAGGGTGAAAGACAATTGTCAGTCGTTGTCATTCAATATTCGCAGAATCTATCTCATCAAGCATATGGACTTATTGCCGGTACAATTCACAGTTCTTCGATGGTGCGGGGCTTGGATCGAAGACGAAAGCAGTAATCCTTTCATATGTCTTTTCACTTCTACTTATGGGTATACTAATCTCTGCAGGAAGTTTAGCATACGAAGGCCACATCAGGAAAACGTAATAAGTTACATTTTAATAGGATAGCAGTTTGAGCCCTCTATTGCGCCACATAACTTTCCAGTCATATACCCATGTTGATTATTTTAAAGTCTGACTTCGTTTTAACACCACTGTGTACCATTGCGATTTTAAAGCAACAATACTGTAATTGTAATGTTTCTCCTAACAGTTACCTAAGAGTTCATTATTTCACACGCCAGAGTTGGTGTTTTTTTGTAATAAACCGATTTTGAATTGACATTTGGTTGGTAACTTACGTTCTTCGTGCAATGTTTATTGTTTTTTGTTTTATACTTCTTTTTTTCACAAATTGACGTTAAGGTTTCTATGAACTACTATTCAGTAAATACATTTCTAAAAGTCTTATACTTACACATTTGACAGTTTCCTTTTTATTTTTCAATTGTACAGGGTGAAGCAGAGGAAACGTATGTTTTTCACTATTGAATGACTGGGACACGGTTTGATAAAAATAATAAAAACAAGCATTAAGTGATAGATTTTTTAATGCAGTTTTGAAATATACATACTTTAATTAGGTTCGAAAATAATGTCTTGGAGATGACGTCCTTCTTGCTGGATACAAATTTGGATCCTCTCCTGAAAGTTACGCACGGCTCTCTCCAACGTTTCATTCGGCACGGCTTCAATTTCCTGACGAATGGAATTCTTCAGGTTATCGATTGTGCGAGGCTTGCTCATGTAGACCCTTGATTTTAAATATCCCCACAAAAAGAAGGGCTCCCTTCACTGGCCCCCTCGCTCACCCGATTTGTCGATATGCGACTTCTTCTCCAAGAGGAAGGACGTCATCTCCAAGACATTACTTTTCGAACCTAATTAAAGTATGTATATTTCAAAACTGCATTAAAAAATCTATCACTTAATGCTAGTTTTTATTATTTTTATCAAGCCGTGTTCCAGTCATTCAATAGTGAAAAACATGCGTTTCCTCTGCTCCACCCTGTATTTGATTAATTTAGTCTCATTCAGCTATTTGATGCCAGAAAAGTCAATGAATGAACCGTATGGACTTATCATGTTTTCCCTGTGGTTTTCATATTACAGAATTATATCGCACATTCTTGAATAATCATTGTTGCAGGTATATACTAGCAGTTTCATTACATTACCTCACACTATTCGAAATAGTCGACGGAATAATGTGTCGGAACGATGTTGACGCTATACTAGAGAGTCTTTTTTTTCGAGTAGCATTATTCGGCACGTTGACGAAAATTGTCAACTTTTATGTCCAAGAAAAAGAAATACGAGTTCTGCTAGATTGTTTCCGCTCTATCGCGTGTAAGGCTAAAACTCCTGCGGAGCAAAAGATACTTGACAAATATAAACATACAGGTAAGATTGCAATTGCTACAATCTCGATTCTTTAAATGCTTTAATAATCCGGTAATACACAAGTCTGACAATGAGTTTGCTCTGACAGTGCTTTGTTGTACCTTTATTGTTTTTTAATTTCTTTATATTTTTTTGTATACATTTTTGATTCTATTCGTCCGACATGATTCTGTGTTGGTTTGCATAATTCCATTTTTTAAATCTATACTAATGTTTGTTCCTTCTGTTTTTACACATTCTTAAAATTAGTATTATAAATAAACGACGCCAAATTTAATAAAAAAAATGTGTGTGTTAAGAAGTTAAAAAAGCAGCTTTCGAAATTCTGCAAAATAAACGGTACACTTTAATAACAAAATTATTTACAGCTAAATGGTATTCCATAATTTACATGACAATGTCTCAGACAACCAGTTGTGTGCTACTAATCCTGCCCCTGTTCGATTTCAAAAGTGGTGACCGACCTTTACCGTTCAAAATATATCTACTATATTCAGTTTCTGATTTCTGGGTATATGTTGTCACGTACGTGCAACAAGTGATATCTTTGATATACTCGACTGGCATGAATACCACATCCGATAGTCTTGTATATGGGTTCCTGCTTCAAGCCAACGCTCAGTTCGAGCTCCTCCATCATCGTCTCCTAAAAATCTTCGAGAATTATGAAACGGATGAGAATGACGAAAAGAAAGAAAAAAGCATGATTTCATTTGAAAATTGCGTCCGCCACCATTTGCTGATTTTCGACATCGTGAAAAGAATACAGACTGTTTTTGGATGGACTATTACCGCCCTCTTCCTTTATACTCTCATTACTTTGTGCACACTTATATTTAGAATGTCGCAGGTGGTACTGTGTTCTAAATGATAACCACATGGGAGAAACATTATGAGTATTTCGTCATTTCAAACGAGAACAATTTTCATGCTCAAAATGGTCTCGACCAATCACATATCATCAAAACTGTGTCTTATTTGGTTTTCTAATTAAGTATGTATTTTTGTCGCACTTTCAAATTTTAAAGATTTTAAGTTGCCACTATATTAGATGATTTCTAAATTTTCTATAAAGTTTCTTGCAGTTTCTTTTTTACTCATCGTGTCTTTCCTCTGCGGTGTTTAGATAAAAAGTTTTCCTACAGGTATGAATTAATGATGCTTTCGTCTTTTTAGGTGAGCGTTATCAGCGTTGAATTTTTGTCAGTTCTGATGTTCTTTGCAGCTATGCTCTTTGAGGTATTTTGCTACTGTTGGTTCGGTAATGAACTGGAATTACAGGTACAGGAATAAATTGAAAATGATGTATGCATGGATTTTGAAATCATGATTTGTTTTATGATGTAGAGCAGAAACATCGCCGAAGCGGTCTACTTTAGTAATTGGGAATCCGTGTCTATGCGAGAGCGTAAGAATTTGTTAATCATAATGACGAATAGCGAAAAATCTTTGAATCTTTCCTGTCACGGTATTTTCGCGCTGACTCTTGATACTTTTACATGGGTAACTATTTTTCTATCATACAGCGCACTTTTATTTTACTCTGTTCTTTATTTGATTACATTATTCAATACAGTTTATTTCAATACGGTCACCACCATCAGTCAATGTGTTAAAAAAACACAGGCTCCGATTGAAATATGTGTTTCACATTATTTGCAATTTGTAATAACATAGTTACATGATCTGAAAACATACAATTACACTGTAGAACACCATTTTTTTCGCAACATTCGCTAGGTTATACATACAGACTTCACTGCCTTAAACATGAATCGGAGAGCAGCAATTCGTATCTCTCAGTTTTTGAATAATTGGAGTTTTTCAAAAATTGGTCCATGTTCGCAAAAATTTAGTGTTACGTGAAAACTAGAAATGCTAGGGTATTTAATTTAGACTCAAAAGATAGAGAAGAGTTTTCCCAATATATTAATGCATATTTTTATTAAGATCTATGATTTAAAATGCTTGTAAACAGTCATCAAAGTTAAATAAAGGACCGATGTACGTATTTTATACGTGATACTTTTGCATTTGTACAAAAAAACTGTTTATTCAGCAGAAGTTCGCTAGGTAGCAATGTATTCTGCAGACATTTCTAAAGAAAAATCTATTCAGAAATAATATCCGGGCGGTTTCCAATTCAGGCAGGTCGAGAAAATATCCGTCAACAACATGCGCACGGTATTTTGCCGCCGAGCAGTCATTTGTCGCTTGCTTCGACTTGCCAGTACCGTAACTACGCGTTAACTATTTTTTCATTTATTCTTGTAAAATAAAGGAATTTCTCTAACATGAATTCCATAAATATTTTTGAAAATACAGTAAGAAAAATGGTTGTTTAGGAATAGAGAAGTATTCTCAGAGATGTAAGTAAATTCGAATCCCTCAAATTCCTTGCTTAATCATTCTTGAATAGGAAAGGAATTTCAAGATATTTATTTTTACCTGATAGTATAGATAGAGTCTACTATAAAGTTTATAGAGTGCTATTGCAGTTATAGTATTAAGTGTATATTGTCATGTGTGATAGACACATGTGAAGGAAGACATGTAAACATGTCTATATGTATAAACTTATATGTATTTCGGAAAAGTTCCTCTAAAAGAAATGTTACTTCTCCGTCCATAGAAAATTTCTAAAAACATAAAAACGCAAAAGCATAACAGATGCAAAGATATGAGCCAAGTATAAGGAGATGTAACATTGGAATTGGTTTCTCATTAACATAAACTTCATTATACAAAGTATTTAAAATCAAACAAATGTGAACAAGTACAAATTATTGTACATACAGCTTCGACAAAATAATATCTCTAGCCTGTGATAAACTGTATGTAACTGTTACTCAAAAAATATTGAATACCGAAACACTTCCAGTAAATTGAAAATACACGTCGGGTACAAGTACAAACTTGGCCTGAGGCAATACCTCGTCTCTTGATTTTCTTCCGTCTTGACTGCAACAGATCACATTATAAAAATCTCCATTATCGGTAGAAAAACGATCGTCAAATGATGGGAAAATATGATGTAAGTTAAGACAAGTTGCCATCGGGTGGCTACGATGGGTTACGTGACAGGAAAGTTGTGCTGGAGGAGACGGAGGTGAAGACGCTGACGTTTCTTACAAAAAACCACTACCAGATGAATATGTTGTTACTTGCTGGACCAAATTTTTCGTAATTAGTCCCAAATTACAGGTCTCCACGCCGCCTTTACGAATATCATTTTGAATACCCCGAAAACCTCAATCTAATCTTTTCTGTAAAGGGCTAAGGCCTATACCAGTCGGGGACTCTTGTACTTGGCCCGAGATAACACCTTGTCTCTCGATTACTTTCCTATCTGCAACTGTATTTTAAACAAATTTAAATAAATTTAAACAAATTTGAGCCGTTTATTTTGAAAGTGACCTAACTCCATTTATCTTCAAATCGAGATATTTAAGGGTTTGCGTTTCAATGAATTTAAAAATATACGTATAGGATACTAATGAGTCATTCTGCTTAAGTGTATCTAAGGGTGTTAAATTTATAGTTCCTATTAAAATAGTAGCAATTATTAAGTGAATAATATGCGTTTTCTTATCAAGAATGGAGTTAGGCCACTTTCAAAATAAACGGCTCATTTATGGATTTCTCAAATGATATACATAAATAATGATCAAGTAGGTTTCGCATTGATTTCAAATATTATTTAATCAATTTCAACCATTGCCATACTTGAGTAAGTGTTCTAAAATCTCAATTTCAATATCAACCAGTAAAATCATGATAGTCAAAATCTTCTAAGTTCATGAAAAATTGTCCTTGCGTTTTAATTGTTTCATATTCACAAGTTATATATATTCGCATATAACCTATCAAAAGAGTTTGGAAAATAAAATTGTAGCAATTCTTTGTAATTTCATGATTAGCATTCAAACATGATGAAAAAACTTAAGAACGAAAGGTCCTCAAGTGTTTACGCTATACGTTTTGCTGGTCGTAATTGTTGATCGATTTATACGATTTCGCATTTTAACGACAAAAGATCTAAACACGAGTTTAGAAATTTTTGAAACTCCATTTCGGAGTTTTTAAAAAGGTTTATTTGAAATATGGCTTTCAAAAATTGTTTTTTATATTTTTGAAACGGTAATATTATCTTCTTTATATTATTCTTATTCCTTGAACATTTGTCCTTGAAATAAGACTTCATTCATTCAAATCGATATAGAATTCCAACCCCGAAAATGAATGGCATAAACCGCGTTTTCGGCCAATTTTTGCCGTTTTCGTGAAATACAATTATGGCACAACCGCGCCTCTCGAACCTCGTGGCAGAAGAGGCGAAGCTCTTGTCCAACCACAAGCTCTCACTTACACGTATGGGTTGGTGTCCGTCTAAATTCCTGGAAGCGAAAGGCTACGCCTGCTTAGGATTCTAGCCAAAATCTTGATTCATCTAAAACGCAAGAAACTGCTATTGCGCCGTACAGCGTATCTTTTAAACACATTCTCCATCTAATGGAGTTCCAAGAGGTTACAGTGTAAGCGATACACAACAAATTTTCCTGGTCGTAAATCTTCGCCGAGGACCCAGGGTCATTTTTCCCGAAAAAGATAGTTAAAACAATACTAATTAATGAACTGAAGATTACATACAAGTATAAAAAAAAACTTCTTTTTAAATCCGTAATTAAACGCTCGTGGTTTAAATCTTTAACTTTAAAATGACACCTTGTTCAACAAAATCGATAAAAAATAACGACTGGGAAATAGTGTGGCATAACCTCTTGTAAATACATTGGGTGGCGAACGACACATGTAAACAACGCGGTGTATTACAAGGTTACAAGGCATGTGCCATCAATTTTCTTGTCCGTAATACTTAACCGACACGAACATACACGGCTTTAGTAAATCTATGCAATATTTCTAAATGTGGTAGCTAGATTGTATATGAAGTCTACAAGGAGACGTACCTCAGTTAAATATTCGAAATAAATATCCAACCAAAACCCAGTGCAACATTTATTTAAAAATACCCCATATTTTGTAGACTGTAACAGATACCGAAATGTAAACAAAAGAATTTTAATGCCGAATATTTTAATTTGTAATACTAGTACAGTTATTAAATTGTTAAACAATTACCGTTATTAAATATTACTTCATAAGTTTAAACAAATTTTTTAAACCTTTTTGTGTCGCAGTCAGTCAAACTTTTCTACAAATTTTTAATTGCAAAACATATCTTGTAAGTAAAAGAAAAAGCATTTTATTAAGAGCACATGGTGCTTTTATGGAAAAATTATTAATCTATTGTAACATTTTTGTAATTACAACATATGTTACTTGAATGCCTTTGAAGGATGATCTAATTTTATGTATTTACAAAAACGTGCCAATAATTGCATTTTTTGTACAAACTTTTATATTTCTGTATTAAAATTCTTTTGTTTACACTTCCATATCTATTAAAGTTTAATACATATGAATATTTTTAAATAAACGTCGCATTAGTCTTCGGTTGATCGTACTTTAAAAAGTTTTGGAGTTTCAGAAAAATTGCACATTCTGATATTAACAATAAGAGGTCCTTTAATGAAATGCGTACAGGCATCGAACAAGCCAACAATGATAACCCATCGATTGTTAACTTTTCTTATCGCCGTACGGTCCCTTGATCC
Organism: Mimumesa dahlbomi; assembly: GCA_917499265.3. Classification (NCBI taxonomy): domain Eukaryota; kingdom Metazoa; phylum Arthropoda; class Insecta; order Hymenoptera; family Crabronidae; genus Mimumesa; species Mimumesa dahlbomi. The sequence continues at coordinate 9,980,652 of OU824124.1, forward strand.
CGTATGGTCTCGCAACGATCATGAGTGGGGTATAGCCGCATGGACAGTAATAGAAGGAAGAGGGTGGGAACAGTGGGTCCCCTACTGCCCTTGTAATTCGTGTTTTGTCCGCACCCGTCGCTGAAGTCATACATGCCTCAAACGAAAGGTACCAAACGCCCGTAATGACTAATGTTTAGTCACTAAACATATGGAAAATATGAGGGTCATACATACAAAAAGTAAGGTCTCCAAAGCGCTAGGAACGGGGAAAACCTGTTACTGTTGTTTTTGACTTTAGCGCGACGCACATAGCTGCCGGTAGTGAGACCAAAGCGTGGATCAATGTCCTGCAATTGCGCTTCAATATCTTCAAAAGTATACCTCGCAATTTTTTGGTGATTTTTTTATAGCAACATCATAATGTCCTCTACAGACATCTTCCAGCGGTATGTTGGAACAATGAATAGCTTTCAAGTTAGGAATTTCTATGTACCGTGGCGTTCGGTTTTTCGCCCGCGATCCCGGCCGAACCGTAACACGTATACCTGCCGTTATTGGAAAAAACCCTTGCTCAGTGCTCTCTTTGATTCTCATTTCACAGTATACCTGCAGAAAAAGATACCTCAGTAAACTTTTGCAATGCATTGTATTAATATTGGCCATTTGGTTTGTCTTTCAAGAAACAATATTTCAATTGTTATATGATATCATGAACATCGTTTCCACTCCGTGTTTTCCGGGCTTGAGACCGGCAACGGCCACATTAAAAACGCTTGTGCATTCTAAGTCCACGTAATTTACAAGTTTTCCTGCTATCTTACAAGTTATCTGCTATATACATATGTGCATATATAAATATAAATATAAAATTCGTGTTCTAAGATCATTAACGTCAAATTCAAATAATAGTGGCCTCGTTTGTATTTAAAAAAGAATATGGTTTTATTGCAACTTCATTTTCGTTGAGAAGTATTACTGCATGCAATTTATGAGTACCGCGAATTGGTTTTGCTGTACTGTACCGACTACTAAGAAGAATTTCATGATCAATCTACTCTTCATTTGACCAATATATAATATATAATATAATATATAATATATAATATATTGTTCAAATTATTATAATATATCGTAACTTACAAAATATTTATTGTTTTGAAAATTCCTTCAAATGGGTTTTTTTTTCTCAACGTTACCTACAACATATTAAAATTTTATCAAAATCTGTGACATGACTGCAAACACCCTGATCACTTGACGTGGAATGCACCACCTATTGAACGGGCTACTATCGGTATAGAATCTATGTATAATATGTATAGATAACGCTTAGTTACGTTACTGGCTACTCGAGGCAGTGGAACAGTTGCTATTCGGCGGCAAAATACAGTGCGCACGTTGTCGACGAATATTTTTTCGAACTGTCCAAATTGAAAACCACTCGCATATTATTTCTGACTGGATTTTTCTTCAGAAATGTATGCAGAATACGTTGCTAGCTAGTAACCTTCTGCTAGATACATAGTTTTTGTACAAATGTAAAAGTATCACAAATACATCGGTCCCTTTTTAAATTTTGTTGGCTATTTACAACCATTTCAAAGTTCAGATAAAGATATACACTATTTATATTGGGGAACTCTTCTCTATCTTTTAAGACTAAAGTCAATACCCGAGCATTTCTAATTTCCTTGAAGTACTACATTTTTACGATCATGGACCAATTTGTGAAAATATTACCTTTCTAAAAAATTGAGATTTACAGCGCAATTCTGCTTCCGGAATCGTATTTAGAGCAAGGAAGTCCGTATGGTTGATTTAATGAATATTACGATATTTAAAGTAGGTTCCAAGTTGTGGTATGTGCAGTATTAATAAACAATGTTACAATTTTTGTAGATGGTAAAAACATCATACTCAGCTTTCAATTTATTACAACAAATGGATGATTAAGTATATGGATAAATTAAATGAAGGCCCTCAGTCTAAATAATGATTAATCAGGTATATTGTTGATATTAGCACAATTTGTATTATGCATCAACAAGGAAAATATATGGTGTTAATGATCCACGTTGAACACTTGTAGAAACAAATTATTGGATAACCTGATTTAATTAAACACCCATCACTTCTGTTGTCCCAGCAAACCTGTTTTCATTATACATATAGCATGAAATATAAACTATGGACATATTTTGTTGCAAAATATGTGGCTATTAAGTCATACGAAAAGATCATATTACTGAACTGTCGATAACTCTCTGCAAAAAAATCAAAGAACTTTATTAGATACAGCTGTTACAAAACTATTCCAAAACTATCCCTCTTGTTCAAAACAATGTGTACCTTCTCTACAAGTTAGATATAGGTCTTGAAGTGCTTTGTTATATTACATTTCTTAAATTTAATTACTGGCATGCCATTTTAATATTATTGTAGATGAAATGCTGTTTACATAATTTCAACCATAGATTCTCATGTTTTGAAGCTCGTGTGTAGCAGTGGTGTAAGTATAGTTGGATTGAGAATTTTTGTCTGAATCTGTGAAGCACTGTGCAAAAGTAACATAAGAATTTCAAAAAAACTTATGGTCCACCATAATAATAGTATGAATAGGATAGGTAAGTAAGGTAAGTAAGAAGATAAAGTTGATTTATTAGAATTATTAGGGTTTTGGTTTGAAATTGATTTAAAAACATAAATAATTACCTTATGACAGCACGTAAAATTATAAAAAAAAAAGTTGTAATTTTTAATTCAGAGTACTTGCAAAATTCTGTATACCTTTAACGTCAACTTGACAAGAACACATGAGATTACTATTATTATATGAAAAACTATTTTTATTTTTAATGAGAATCTGTTTTGTGGTACTTGAATGTGTAATTTTAGCAGTTAACAAACATTTTATTATACAGAACCATCCAAGCTGTAGTCCTTATTGTGCAACCTTTGTGTACACTAATATTTATAAATTAAGTACAAAGACAATTATTATGAAAATGTTGCATGTTTCTCACAATAAACTGTACAAACCCGTCAATATATTTAGACTTTGTCTACATTCCTCCTTCCTAGTATATTCACCACATACAATTACTTTGAGATACTCTACATGAATATATGCTGTAAAGCTGTACAAATTTGTTCTACTGTTTAGTACAATATCTGAATAGAAAAACATGTGTAAAGTTATAGTAGCTTTTGGTGTGAATAACACATATTGAGAACTTAACAGTAGATTTTAACACTATTTTTACCATGATTGTGTGTATACCTATTTCGACCAAAAGGTGTCTTTTTAAACCTTTTCGATTGAATGCAAATATTTGTCAAAACTGTTTGGATTTTAAATTACCAGTTAAGTGTAGATAATTTAACAACTATTGTATAAAAAGTCAACAAATTAATTGTGAAGAAATAATTCAACTTAACAAATGATTTTAAGTTAAAATTTGAAAGGTGTCTTTTGACACGTCTTGGTAGAAATAGTGTTAATACATGTATTTAATTAATTGTATCCATTTCCTCAATTAGTAGACATTCTCTTATTTAATAAAAAAACCATACATTTCAAGTTAAATTATAATTACCTGATTTTCATTGATACATAAAATAGGTACACTGAAAAGTTCTAACAGTGAAGTCATGTAAAATTGCAATTGTCACTGCCTTTTTTTATTACATTGACGATATCTTATTACGTGTTGCAGTTAATCAATGTCTCCCAATTTCATCTTAATTTTACATTCATAGTGATCAAAATTCATCTATAGAAATGAAAAATTGATTAATATTTCGAAGGCCTAATATAATTCAGTTTCAATTGAATTGGTCACATTTTGTTCATGCAATAGAGAGAGAAGGACAGATTCGAACATTTAGGAGCAAAATGATATAGGTATATGTACCACTGAAATTAGTAGGTCTTAGACTCTCCAGCGTGACCCATAAATCAGTCCACCTGCCTCTAGTAAGTATTACAAAGACTTTGACAAAAAAAATTGTGCTTATAAGCTATACATCTTGTGAATATTAACAATTCAATCCATTCATGTTATTTTTTTCATATAGTATTTATGGTAATATATTAGTTCATGATGAATGGACCCCAAATGATCCACCAGATTGTGTATGAAGTAATCAAATTCTGTATTGTTTAATTTAAAAAAAATATGCAAGCTCTTTGTCTAATCAGACAAGAATTTTTAGCTTAAATCAGATGAAATAGTGTGAGGTGTGCATAATGTAGAAATCAATTAAGTAGTTGGTGTTTATGTAATCAGTACTACATTTATCCAAATATAACATTATATTTATTATATTATTCTTATTGACATAAATGATATCTTGTGAAACGAGATGGAACATGGATACTCATGCCAAGGTGCTCTATGTTCCATAAGGTCATGCTTTGGCTCGCACTGAGCTACTAATTCTGTGGTCTGCAATTCAATGTATGTTATATTAGTGCTTTCAGTAGACACTAACTGTAAAAAATTATATACAGCACTAGTAATATTGTTGAACTGAAAGAAAAGTCTGGTATGAAAACATTACTTTTGTATTCTTAGAGACTGGATTGTAACTAAAACTGTAATGTAAAACAATATATATTTATTATATGATTATACAAATCTATGATTAGTACGATTGATCACAAGGAGTGTTCAAACTTATCATTCAATCATCATTTTCTGTATGTCCTTAAATTTATTCTTCCTGTGAACAGATTCAGGATACATCAAGGATTAATGTAATAATAATGCTAATAAAAATGTTGTGAAAGACCAAAACCTAAAAATGTTATTAATCTATATTAGTTAAAAATAAACCTGATGATCTTACCTATTACACAACCCATATGGGATATCTGTAACAACATCTTCAAACTGCAGGTTGGCTACTTTAACAAAAACCTAAAAGTTGTATAACACATTGACCAGTAGTACGTACATACAATAAAGAGTAGAATTAAACAATCCATTTTGACTTGCTGAAAAGATTCTTAGACATTTATAACGAGTATAGAAATCTAAATTTTATATACAGATCAAAGAAAAACAAATATATTATAAAATTCTTGCAAAACATGTACGATCGGACGAAAATACAAGTGGATAACTGTAGCGCAATTGTCCTCTATGACAAACACACCGGACATCGTAGAATGCAATCACGAAATTTTCACTAAATTTGCTAAATTAGATAAACAGTAGTATCAGATAAATGAAAGAAAGGGTAAAAAGGTTTATTGTCACATCGTGATTCTATCGTGAAAGCGCATACTGTTTAAATCGTAGGACATTGGCGTTGTTTCCAAAGATGATCGAAAGTACTTTTTCTATGATGTTAATATGAAGAAATTTTTCAATTGATTGAAATTCAAAATATTTTGAGGCCGGCTAGAGTGACCCTTTACGATGAAATCTTATGACTTCTAATGAAAGGATTTTCCTCGTTGCCAATGTGAGAAATGAACTTGGACTGTTCTATTGTGTTTGCACTAATCTTCTATTATTACGCGTAATTTTTGCCAATGTTCGAACAGATTTATCCCGAAGCCCACCAACACGATCATTATCTTACAGAAATACATAATGTGTCAGTTCCAGCCAGAATAGTCGCCGCCTACGGAGGTGATACATCTATCAACCCAAGCCGATTATGTATTACGTGACTGCTGTTGTGGGTTACATTATCACGATGAGTACGATTGAGTTATAATGAAATCACAAACGTTATTTGTCGTGTTTACCTGCAGCAAATATTCTTTGCCCTCACAGAACTGAATGGAATGTCACATGTTTCCTGACAGGCACACACCACACACTCATGGGAATACCAGAGAACACATAAGCCCTCAACGTTATTCGACTGAACGCGCGGGAAATAGAAAATAAAGTGTAGATAAATTAACGATCCACGACGATCCTGTTCTCTTTGGTAAATAAAAGAATTGTGCGGTTACACCAAATTTCATAATAAAAACGTATCGTTTAACGTAAATAAAAGATTATAATATTCTGTAACTGACATTACATTCTATTTTCTATTATGGTTGAAAGAATGTTAACCAAACGATGTAATTTTTCTCGTAGATTTATAAAAAAATATTAAACATGGATGTGAAAATTTCGTATTACATATTTAGCTAATCTTACCACCAGTTTTGCTACCGAATTCTTTTAAAATTATTACTGTCCTCAAAACTAAAGCCGTTTTTACTCACTTTAGCTTCTGTTAATTTAATTTTCAGATTGAAGTATATGTACAAAAATGTCGGTTAATTAATGAATTACTAATAATTAGTAAGTAGATTGAACATTGGAAGAAACGTTTTCTCTGAATATAAAATAGTACATATACGACAAATATGTTTCATTGTCATTGTCGTTCGAATGAGTCTGTGTTTGGTTACATACGAAACTACTTCATACGAGAATAGCATCGTATTCTCACGACCAACATAATAAATCAGTCATTCATTCATGTAACAATAATTCCTCAATTTCAGAGAATTCTTTTTTCCTGTACATATCATTCGAACCTCAATGCCGCGCTACCTATTATCAAGTAGTGTCGTATACATTTAAACGTATTCCCATTCGTGAAATTTGTACTTCCTATGTAATCAAGGCGGCAATAATTTATTAGGATAAGACTGTAGCAAATGTAGATTATTGTACATGATAAAGACATAAGTGCACCCCCGTACTCGAGTTTCATTTCATTGCATCTTGGAACCATTTGTACACAGCCTATGATATGTGAATAACCGAAGGAAAATATAATTGAAAATGTGAGATATTTGCTACGATGTTGAGAGGCCGATATTAAAAGTTAATAAGCTCCGACGGTCCCGTGCATTTGTCATCATTAATGGAAGACATTTATTGATTGGCTTGTCTGTCGTCATTCTTGTGACAGGAGGTTCAAAATTTGTATTCTCGGACGAAGGGTGAACAACAAGTGTCAGTCGTTGTCATTCAATATCCTTTGACATCTATCTCGTTGAAAATATGGATTTATTACCAGCACAATTCACAGTTATTAGATTCTTCGGGGTCTGGGTTGAAGAGGAAAATAGTAATCTTTTCATACGTGTCTTCAGTCTTTTTTATGGGTACATTTTTCACGAATAAAGAAAGTTTAGCATGCGAAGACCACAGCAAGAAAGCATGATACGTTACATTTCAAGAGTATAGTTTCTTGAGTTCCCTATTACACCACGCAATTTTCGAATCATATACCTAAGTCTATACTTTTTAAGTCTGACTTCATTTAAAGATCACTGTGTATCATTACGATTTTATAGCAATAATACTGCAATTGTAATGTTTGTCCTAACAGTTAGGAGTTCCTTATTTCTCACGCCAGAATTGTTTCTTTTTGCTTACGTTCTACGTACAACGTTTATTGTTATTCTGATTTTATTTCTTTTAACTATCAAAACAGAAATTGAATAATACAAATTGAAGTTAACTATCCAATGAACTACTATTCAGTAAATACATTTCTAAAGATCTTATATTTTTACACTTGACTTTTTTTCGTTTATTAACTGTACTTGATTAATTTATTGTTAGTCTCATTCAGCTATTTGTTGGCAGAAAAGTCAATGAATTACCCGTTGGACCTATCGTGTTTCTCCTGTGGTTTTTCTATTACCCAATTATATCGCACGTTTTTTAATAACCATTGTTACAGGTATATGTTCGCAGTTTCACTATATTATCTCACATTGTTCGAAATAGTTGACGGAATAATGTGTCGCAACGATGTAGACGCAATACTACAGACTCTTTTTTTTCGAGTATCACTAGTCGGCACATGTTGCAAAGTCCTCAATTTTTACATCCATCAAAAACAAATACTAGTATTGTTAGATCGTTTCCGTTCTATCGCCTGTAGGTCCCAAACTCCTGTGGAGCAAAGGATACTTGACAAATATAAACAGACGGGTAAGATTTCAATTGCTACAATTTTAATTCTCTCAATTCTTCAATAATTCTTTACCACAGAAATCTGAGTTAGCTCTGACAGTGCTTTGTCTATATTCACTGTTATTTAATTTTCTGATACTTTGTTTGTTTCTTAGATTTATGTCTTTTCGATATTATTGTCTGTAGGATTGCATAATTCCGGTTTCTGAATATTATTAAAATAGATACCCAATATTATAAATCAAAATTATTTAATAAAAAGGACAAAAAATTTACTTGCCAGTGTTAATTGACAAGTATATGCGTTACGAGGTTAACACAGTAGTTTTCGATATGCGTAGAAAAGAAAGTACACTTGAACAAGAAAATTTTTCACAGCTACATGGTATGCCATTATTTACATGGCAATGGCTCAGTTCACCACTTGTGGGCTGCTGATTCTTCCCCTGTTCGGGTTACAAAACGGTAGACGACCTTTGCCGTTTAAGTTATATTTACTATATTCCGTTTCGGATGTCTGGGTGTATGTTGTCACGTACGTGCATCAAGTTATAACTTTGCTATACACGACCAGCATGAACATCGTGCTCGATAGTATTGTGTATGGGCTGCTGCTCCACACCTGCGCTCAGTTGGATGTCCTCAATCACCGGCTTCTACACATCTTCGACAATCTCGAAACGGATGACAATAACGAAAAGAAAAGACAAAGAATGATTTTATTTGAAAATTGCATCCGGCACCATTTGCTGATCTTCGACATCGTGAAAAGGATACAGAAAATTTTTGGGTGGATCATTACGGCCATGTTTCTTTATACTCTTATTACTTTGTGCACACTTATATTCAGAATGTCGCAGGTTGTGCTGTGTTCTAAATGAAGACCACATGGGAGACACATTATGTGTATTCCGTCATTCTATAGGAGAGCAATTTTGAACTTAAAAAATTGTGATGACCAAGTACATGTTATCAAAACTGTGTACATTATTTGATTTTCGGATTAACCCTTTCGTTACGGGTGCCAACTATAGTCGGCGTCTGCGACTCTTGATACGAATGTAAAAATTGTAATGTAGGTCTCTGCATCGATCCTTTTTTTAGAACTTACTATACCGAATTAAATTACTAAGGATTATAATTAGGTGTCTAACTACCCTAAATTGTATTTATATTTATATTTATAGCAAAATTTGTTAATATGTAAATAACTTGATAGTCAAAGTATATTCATTTTGGATGTTTTTCATATAATATGACGAAACAGTTGTTACATAGATTTTAAAAAAGTAAGATTCTCTTAGAAGAGAATCCCAAAGTAGGAAAGACTATCAATGCGCATACGAAAGACTACTAATGCACATTTCATGGTACATTAGTGCCCTGTTTAGTGACGCTACTCCCTCGGAACGGATTGGCGTAACGAAAGGGTTAAATAAGTGTTTTTATCACTCTCTTCCAAATTTAAAAGATTTTAGTAATTCCTAAATTTTTTATAAAGTTTCTTACAGCTCCTTTCTTACTCATCATGTGTTTTCTTTGTGGTATTTACATAAAATATCTTCGTTGAGAGATGAATTATTAATGATTCTTTCGTTTCTTTTAGGTAAGCGTTATGAGCGTGGAATTTCTCTCGGTTGTGATGTTCTTTGTATCTATGCTCTTTGAAGTGTATTGTTACTGTTGGTTTGGTAATGAGCTGGAAATTAAGGTATAGGTATACTGTAACGGGAATGATGTATGCATTAATCAGAAGTCTTGATTTATTTCACTCTGTAGAACAGAAACATCGGCGATGCGGTCTACTTTAGTAATTGGCAATTCGCTTCTACGGGGGAACGTAAGAATTTGTTAATCATAATGACGAATAGCGAAAAGTCTTTGAACCTTTCCTGTCACGGTATATTCGCGCTGACTCTTGATACTTTTACATGGGTAATTATTTTTCAATAATAACATTCACGTCGTGTTAACTTCAACACGTTGACTGTGACTCGATTTTTCTATGTTTTACCCAAACCTTTTACAATAAGGATGACGCAATTAACAAACTTTATAAATGTAGAACTCTTGATTGGTGAAATAAGATTTTTTTGTCGTTAATTGTTTATTATTCTTACTGGGCTAAGTAGACTTGCTGTTATAAGTACTACTGTGCTAGTTTATTAAATCCTCGTGAACATGTGATATCAACACGAAACTACCCGTTATCTCCTCATTAACTATCCCAAGTCAACTGTTACCTTTTTTGACTTTATTATCTGTAGCCCCAATTTTTGCTCGCAAAATACACTAATTCTCTGACCCAAAGTTCTGAACGATCATTCTTTCAATACGCCAGTATTGATTTTAACGATTCTGTCATTCTCACACAGACAGCGTTTTGCGAGCAGCAGATTTGACAATACAGTAAACCCCCGCTTAACGCGGTACTGTTACAACGCGTTTTCATATAACGCGATTTCATGTCCCTCGTATAACACGTGTTTTCCCCCATATAACGCGGGGATTAGGTTAGGTTATATTTCTGTACTGTGAAATTTATAATCAATTTCGCGTACGTTTGCACATTGTGTCAATGGCGTTCTTATAAAATTTGTGACAATGCAGATTTTTAAGAAATTAAAAATTACAAAACAGTTAAATAATGTTAAATTTTTAGCGAATAAACATGTAACATAACTATTTTTGGAATTATGTAATTTTTTTGAAATTAACTGTTTTTAGTTACATATGTATGAGTTTTTTATTTAAAATATTCTTAGTTTGATTTTAATAAAATGCCCATATTTAGTTTTTCCTTAATATTCGATTTACTTGAATCATTTGTACATAACGCGTTATACGGGGTCATAAAGCGCGTTATACGAGAATACTCATACAACGCGTTTTCCTATAACGCGGAACGGACCTACCGCGTTAAGCGGGGGTTTACTGTAATGTGAAATACGCATTTTAATCGAAGTCTATGTTCTTTTTAATACATTGATTGACAGTGGTGAATATATTCAAATAAAAATGATGAATAATGTAATCAAATAGATAATAGTGCAAAATGAAAGTGCGCTATTCAACAACAACAAAATTCTTATTAATTTGGAAATAATGTACAGTAAACCCCCGCTTAACGCGGTAGGTCCGTTCCGCGTTATAGGAAAACGCGTTGTATGAGTATTCTCGTATAACGCGCTTTATGACCCCGTATAACGCGTTATGTACAAATGATTCAAGTAAATCGAATATTAAGGAAAAACTAAATATGGGCATTTTATTAAAATCAAACTAAGAATATTTTAAATAAAAAACTCATACATATGTAACTAAAAACAGTTAATTTCAAAAAAATTACATAATTCCAAAAATAGTTATGTTACATGTTTATTCGCTAAAAATTTAACATTATTTAACTGTTTTGTAATTTTTAATTTCTTAAAAATCTGCATTGTCACAAATTTTATAAGAACGCCATTGACACAATGTGCAAACGTACGCGAAATTGATTATAAATTTCACAGTACAGAAATATAACCTAACCTAATCCCCGCGTTATATGGGGGAAAACACGTGTTATACGAGGGACATGAAATCGCGTTATATGAAAACGCGTTGTAACAGTACCGCGTTAAGCGGGGGTTTACTGTATTTGCAAATTGTGACAATAATCTGAAAATATATAATTATTACACGATGTTAAAATTTTTGTAGATGGTAAAAACATCTTTCTCAGCTTTCAATGTGTTGCAACAAATGGAAGATTAAATACATGGATAAATAAAATGAAGACTCACAATATAATTACTGATTAATCAGGTATATTGTTGATACCTAATGAATTTGTATTGACTATTCATAAGAGAAATATATTATATGAATGCTGCACGGTGAATACTCGTAGAAACAAACTATTAGAGAACCCGATTTAATTAAACACCCATCACTGCTCTTTTCTCAGTAACTTGTCTTCATTATACATATAGCATGAATCATAAATAATGGACATATTACGTCGCAAAATGTATTTCTACAAATCGTACAAAAAGATCATAATTTTGATTGAACACATCAAAGGGGAATTACGATTTACTGCCGATAACTGTCCTGTGCGAAAAAAACTAGAACTCTATTCGAAACAACTTTTGAGCAAAAACCTGTTCCATTCTTTCCCGTCTGCTTCCTCTCCAAGTCGGACGTAGATCTAGAGGTGCTCTTTTATATTATATATTTCCATTAATTAATTACTTGTATGACATCCTAATATTATTTTAGACGGAATGCACTTTGCATAATTTCAACCCTAATTTCTCGTATTTTGAAGTCCCGTTTGCTGTAATGGCGTAAGAGTACGCGAATTTTCAATTTTTCTATAATTCTGTGATAACACTGTACAATCTGAAAAAGGTTATCGTCCACAGTAATAGCACGGACTGGAGATATGTAAGTAACGAAATAAACGATTTGATTTATTTGAATTATTAAATTTTTTATTCAGGATTGATTGTTAACACATTCCGTACCATGTGTACCACCCATGGTATACATTAAACTTTACATTCAGGCTGTGTATACCACCGGTGATACACGCTAACATATTTCTGTAATATTCACTAAAAACACATTTTTTATGGTATTAATGTACATCTGATTTCAGCACCAAATGTTTCGCGAGTTGTACAGAATGTGAAAAGTACTATGTACATATATGAATACAAGTTGGTTAGTTAAGGTTTGATGACGCGACGAAATATTTTTTGATAATATATCAGTCATTAATGAATACATCAAATGGTCTAAATGAAGCATCGAGAAAGAACGACTCAACACGGACAGTGTTAAAAAGGTAAGTAATTAATTTTTGACCTCGAATAAAATTATTTAAAACACTTGCAACTTTTAATTAAAAAAGGTGCACAATTCTAAATTCCTTAAACACTAATAATACAATTCAGTATAAATTTCCAATTCTATTATTGCCAAACAAATAACTATATTTTTATTCTTAATTATATTAGTGGCGCAGTTATTACGAAAATGTTGCATATTTCTCACGATACATTAAAAGAACCCTTCAATACATTTAGACTTTGTCTCTATTCCACTTTTCTAGTATATTCATAGCGTATAATTACTGTGAGATATCCTACATTAATATATACTGTACTGACAGTAATTAAACAAAAACCAAATTTGTTCCACTGGTTAACACAATATCTCAATAGAAAAACATGTGTAAAATTATACTAATTTTTGACGCGAACAAAAAGTACGGAGATCTGTTGGGTTTGGTAGTCATTTTAACAGTTAATTGCAATGCACATATTTCGTTAATTGCATCTATTCCGTAACTATTAGATATTCCCTAATTCAATAGAAAAAACAATCACATCAAGTAAAATTATAATTACCTGATTTTCATCGACACATCGAAAAAGTAGGTCGAAATGTTTTTGCAGTGAAGTTATGTAAAATTGCATTTCCAACTCTCTTTTCCTCATCACTTTCACGACATTTTGTTAACTATTACAGCTGATTTCTCCGAATTTCATTTTAATTTAAAGAACATAGAAATGGAAATTCAATTGGCCAATTGAAAATTGTTTAATATTTTCCAAGTCCAGTGCAATTCAAATTTAATATTAGACACGCGAACCCATGTGATAAAGGCTGAAAAAACGATTCGTACTTGCAAGTATCACAGGCTGAATTAAATATCACATGTTTATCAACATTACACACGTTTACACCGGTACAGGACACTCAACCCAACTGAACTGTGCTCGATACTGTTTGCGCTGTTCACGCAGTTCGACTGTATGCGCGGGAAATGAAAGCAAAAGTATTAGATAGAACGACGACCTACTGTCTGGACTTTACACCCTTCGACAAAAGGCTGCCTGTTGTCGTCGGTAGATGACAGGACCGTGCAATTACTCGGGAGTTTAATAAGCAAAATGTTTCTAGTGAAAGTTTAATGTGTCGTATGTATCGTTTAACATGAAATAAAGATAATTATATATATATATATATAGTCTGTACCTGAAATTACTTTCTATTTTCTATTATTGCGAATACTTTTATTACCTATTATGGTTGAAAGAAATTTAACCGAATAATGTTATGTTTGTGTTAAATTTATAAGAACATATTAATCGTGACGAAATATTTATTTATAATTGTACTCCAAACTGAATTTGTTTTTAATCACTATAGTTCTGTTTTATTTCATTTTCGGGCTGAAGTTTAAGTATGAAAATAACGGTTAATTAATTCAATGCTAATGATTAGTCGCAATATTTTAAATTGGGAGAAACATTTTCTGTAAATATGTAATGGCGTACAACGAATATATTTGTTGAAAGCAGCTCATGCGAGAATATCATGGCACAAAGTTAAAAATCAAATATTGGTTTCGCCGCGGCAGCTGCTAGTTGAGATATTCAACTGTTTCCTGGCAAGCATAATAAATCAGTCATTCATTCATTCAACGATCATTTCTAAATTTCAGAGAATTTTTTTTCTCTTTACATATCATAAGAATCTCCATATTACGCTACGTATTATCCAGTAGTGTCGTGTACATTTAAAAGTCCTTCCACTTCGGAAATTTATACTTCCTCTGTAATCAAGACCGCAATAATTTATAACGATAAGACTTTAGCAATTGTAGCATCTTGTACATAATAAAGACATAAATGCACCCTCGTAGTCGAGTTTCATTTCAATGTATCCCGTAGCCATTTATAAAACGCTTATTATATGTCAATAACCGAAGGAAAATATAATGGAAAATGTCAGATATTTGCTAGCAATGTTGAGAGGCCGATATTAAAAGTTAATGAGCCCGACAGTCACGTACATTTGCCATCATTAATGCAAGACAATTATTGGTTGGTACGTCCGTCGCGATTCTTGCGGACAGACGGTTCAGAATTTTTATTCTCGGACGAAGGGTGAAAGACAATTGTCGGTCGTTGCAATTCAATATTCTTAGAAATCTATCTTGTTGAAGGCATGGACGTATTGCCGGCACATTTCACGATTATTCGATGGTGCGGTGCTTGGATCGAACGCGAAGACAGCAATTCTTTCATACGTGTTTTGAATCTTTTTTACAGGTAGACTTTTCACGAATTAGACTAGAAACGTGATACGTTATATTTTAACAGCATAGCAAACTCAACCCTCTAGAGCACTATGTAACGTTTAAGTTACGTATCAACATATCTACTCCCTCTGTCCCATAATACTTGATAGTTTTCTCCTTTTTTCTTGTCCCATATTACTGGATATGTTTCTTTAAAATTAATTTTTTGACAAAATAGTTAGTATATTTTTATTTAAGAGTAGTTTATTTTTCAAAAAATATTAAACTCGTAAGAAGAAAAAGTATTGAAATTGAGCCATATATTTTGATAAGTTGCGGCCACGAAACGAAAACTATCAAGTATTATGGGACAGAGGGAGTACATTTTTTTTAAGTCTGATGTTATATGTCTCTCACTGTTACCAGTATGATTTAAATCAATAATATTTTAACCAAACGGGTTGTTTGTATCATTTTGTATCACCTCATTTCTTACGCTAGAATTAACCTTCTTTTAATATGAAGACGTTTAGAAATTGAAATTTATACCAGACTTATTGTCTCACGTTCAATGTATACTTACACAATCTTTTTTCGACAGGTAGAAAATTAATTATCGCTGGATTGAAGTTAACGCTCCTATATTATTTCCCAGCACACATTATTTTAAAAGGATTATATCTTTGCACTTGACTGGGTCAACCATTAATGGACTTATAGTGTTTCTGCCTCTAATTTTTACATTTTACATTTATATTGCATTGGTATGAATAATCATTGTTGCAGGTACACAATGGTAATTTTAGTACATCATTGCACAGTGTTCGAAATTGTCGACGGAGTAATGTCACGTGACGATTTAGACGATGTTATAGAGAATCTTTTTTTGCGATTAACATTAATCGGCACGTGTTTCAAAATCGTCAATTTTCTCGTGCAAGAGAAGCAGATACGAGTGTTGCTAAATCGGTTCCGTTCTATCGCTTGTAAGTCTACAACTCCTGCGGAGCAAAAGATACTTGACAAATATAATCAGGCAGGTAAGCTCAAAAGTGCTTCAACTTCGTTTCTCTAAATTCTTCATTTACTTCTCAATACACAAGTTTACATTGTACTCAGAACTTTCTTTCAATTTTCATATTGTTTTACTTATTTTTTTTATTACGTTTATTTGATATTATTGTGTGCAGTTTTTTTCCATTAGAATGTTCTATTAATTCTAATGTTTGTGTTTTTTGTTCTTAAGCGTTATTTTACAGGTTTGTCGATATTATGAATATTTAAAGTTATTTAACAAACAATAGGATTCACATCGCCATTTTCCTTTAAAAAATTCTTGCGTTAAGACGCTAACAAGTTTTGATACAAAATACTTCGAGTACAAAATAAAATAGCCACATTAACAACAATATTATTCACAGCCAAATGGTATGCCATAATTTACATGACAATGGCACAGTTAACCAGTATTGCTTTACTCATCGTTCCTTTGTTCGGTTTACAAAACGGAGAAAGACCTTTGCCGTTCAAAATGTATTTACCATATTCAGTTTCCGATTTGTTGGTCTACGTTGCCACGTACTTGCAACAAGTTGTAGTTATGATATACGCGGCCGGCATCGACATCATTCTCGATTCTCTTGTCTACGGGTTCATGATCCTCGTCTGCGGCCAGTTTGACCTCCTCCGTCACCGTCTTCTACAAATCTTCGACAACTACGAGTCGGACGACAGTAACGAGAAGAAAGCACAAAGGATGATTTTAATTAAAAATTGCATCTGCCACCATTTGCTGATCTTCGACTTCGTGAAAAGCATACAGAAGATATTCGGGTGGACCATCACCACCTTGTTCCTTTACACTCTCATCACTCTGTGCACACTTATATTCAGACTGTCGCAGGTTGTGCTGTATTCTAAACGGAGACCACACGAGAGAAACATTATGAGTATTAAAACTGCGTTTTTACTTGATTTTTGAAGTAATACATGTTTTTCTCACCCCTTTAAACTTCTCTTTCTTACTCATCGCGTGTTTCCTCTGCGGTCTTTAAGAAACGAAGAATTTTTGTCACGGGATCATTCGATGATTGTTTGTTCGATTTTGTTTAGGTGAGCATTATCAGCGTGGAGTTTCTGTCGATAACGATGTACCTTGCATCTATGCTGTTTGAAGTGTTTTGTTACTGTTGGCTCGGAAATGAGCTTGAATTAAAGGTACAGGTATGAAGTGGGAATGATGTATACATGGATGAGCAATCTTGATTTATTTTACTGTCTAGAGCAGAGACATCGTCGAGGCGGTGTACTTTACTAATTGGGAATCCACTTCCACGCGGGAACGTAAGAATTTATTAATCATAATGACGATTAGCGAAAAGTCTTTAAAGCTTTCGTTTCACGGTATATTCACGCTGTCTCTTGATACTTTTACATGGGTAATTATATTTAATTAATCACATTCACATCCTGTTAATTATTAACACGTTGAGTGTGACTCGAAATATCTATGTTTTCCACATAGTTTTCGCAATAAGCATTGCGAAATTAATAACAATTGTATGTGTGGTATTACCGGTTAATGAAAGAAGACATTGATTGTCTTCAACTGTTTTTGTTTTCATTTAAGTAAAAAGCGTACTCGTAATAATGTTCTAACGTAGATCAACACGCATGTATGTTGGCTTGGCAACTAAGTAATTGCCGATTTCAGTTTCAGATGTCTCTGACTCCCATTTTTATGATCTTCTTCTTTTTATATGTATATGTATGTCAGCTGTCATCATAACCTAGCCTTTCAAGTTCATTTCATAGATATTTTCTTAAAGTTGTTTGTTTACCTCAATATTAATATGGAGGGCAAAAACGAACATTTTCGCCATATTTTGCTTTATTATTTCCGTAAAGGAAAGAACGCAGCGCAAGCTGCCAAAAAGTTACGTGATGTATATGGTGATGAAGCCCTTAAAGAAAGGCAATGCCGAAATTGGTTTGAAAAATTCCGTTGTGGAGATTTTTCTCTTAAAGATGACCAACGTTCAGGTCGACCAGTTGAGCTGAAGGGGTTACACCAGTGTAACAGCCGAAAAAAAGCGCTATTTTCATGAATTTTTTGGGGAAATATGGAAAGGCGCTAACAAAAAACTCTTGAAGTATGTTGTTAAGCATACATTTAAGTACAAAAAAAAATTTTTGTCACCAAAAAGTAATTCAAAATGGCGGCTCTACAATAATTTTCCTGAGACATCTTGACAAAAACGCGTTCCAAGGCACGCACTAGAGCACGTGCAATTTTGAAACTATTACAAAAAAAATTTTTTCTTAATCTGCATGAGTATAGCTAGAGAAACACGTACGGATTTTAAAAAATACGAATTTTTGGATATTTGGCAGTTGTTTGAAGTTAAAACTCACTTTTTCGCCAAAAAAAAACAGCAGTTATTTGGTTATAAAAATTTTTCTAATTAACATATCGAAAATTCCGTATGTGTTTCCCTTCAAAATGTTGTTGCAAAGATGCGTATATAATTTTATATGAAAATATACAAAATTGATGGAATTATGCTGCGTGCCGATTTGAAAAATCGTGTTTCGAGAAAAACGCATTTAAAGTTTTAAAATGAGTTTTAGACGTGAAAAAGTTAAAAAATCGACTGAAAATAATTTTTTAACATTATTCTGCAATCCCAGGACCATAAAACTGCCCTTCCTGGTCCAAAAATTTCTCCTGATCCTCTTTTCTTAAACATTTGATGTTGGATCGCGCTGCTTTTGCCTCATCGGCTACCAACAACTCGGTCTGCTGACTCGCTTAGCATCACTTTCAAGGCAAAAATCAGATATCTATCTTTAAAACCTTCATAACTCGTAATATACTAGTTAGACCATCATTATCGTTTTTACCACTTGAACGAGACTTAGGAACTAAATTCCAAACTGTAGAATTGAAACTTTCATTACTATTCTGCGTGTAGCCTCCTAAGCCGCGATTTAACAACTCATTACGACTCAATTCATCATAAATTGATATGTTAGCTTTGTACACTTCTTCAGGTAATGGCGATTTATGATGAAATTCACTTAAAGTTACATTTATCGCTGTTCGTCGCATAAAAGTCGTTCGAGGCGCTTGGGGAAAAGCGCAAAATTTCATACAAGAAAATTGTTTTCAGGTATAAAACGTTTTGCCTCATATTCTTGAAGGTTCAAAGTACCTTTTAAATTAATAAAAAAAAAATCGATTTTTTGAAAATTTTACACTGGTGTAACCCCTTAATGAGTATGAAATCAAAACCATCATCAAAGCGGATCGTCACATAGCTACACGGGAGATTGCAGAGAAGTTAAATGTTTCACATACAGCCATTGAGAAACATTTAAAACGTGTCGGGCTCGTTAAGAAGCTGGATATTTAGATTCCGTACGATTTGAAAGAAGTTCATCTGACAAAGCGTATCAACGCTTGCGATTTATTGCTTACACGCAATGAATTCGATCCGTTTTTAAAACGAATCATCACTGGAGATGAAAAGTGGATTGTGTACAACAATACCATTCGAAAACGATCGTGGTACAAGCGTAATGAGTCATCGCAAACCACTTCAAAGGCAAATATCCACCAAAAGAAGATTTTGCTGTCAATTTGGTGGGATTGGAAAGGCCTGGTGTATTTTGAGCTGATTCCAAAGAACCAAACGATTAATTCGGAGAACTACTACTGTCGGCAACTGGACAAATTGAATGCAGCAGTTAAGGAAAAGCGACCAGAATTGGTCAATCGTAAAGGTGTCATTTTCCACAACGACAATGCTAGGCCGCACACGTCTTTGGCGACTCGGCAAAAAATGATGGATATTGGTTGGGAATTGATGTTACAGCCACCATACAGCCCTGATCTAGCGCCATCGGAGTACCACTTATTTCGATCCCTAGACAACTCACTTCGTGGTAAAACGTTCAATGATGATGACGCTGTAAAATCTCACTTAACACAGTTTTTAGCCGAAAAGGATCAAACTTTCTACGAGCGTGGAATTTTCAAGTTATCAGAGAGATGGCAAAAGGTCATCGAACAAAATGGAAAATACATTATAGATTAAAGTTCATTCCAAGTAAAAAAAACTTTTATTTCATTGAACCAATCGGCAATTACTTAGTTGCCAACCCAATATATTCGGCTACACCTCATTATTTACCCGCCATCAAGTGTCGTACTCTTTTGGATTTGAAACTCTGAACCGTTTCCTTGTTTTCTTTCATAAAACACCCTCCCTGGCTTAAAAGTTCCAAAATTCTCTGACCATCTGCATTCATTTCAAATTGCGGGAAACTATTTTGCACGCAATACATGCATCAGACGAGGTTTATTAATTGTGGAATCGCGCACCTTTTACATTTCACCATTATCTATTGATTTCCGTTATTCAACATTCGGTATTAAAATATATTCATCAACATCATCTATTGTGTTAAAACAATCTAAGGACTTCAATTAAAATGCGTGTCCCACATTATTTACAAGTGGTAACAACGTAGTAACGCAATTACATAATTATTAAACGACGTAACATTTTTTGTAGATGATAAAAACATCATACTCGGCATTCAATTTATTGCAACAGATGACAGATTAATTGCACGGATACATTAAATGAAGACTCAAGACGTAAAGAATGATTATCCAGGTACATTGTCCATATCTACACAATTTGTATCGATATTCATTATCAAAATATATAATTTTAATGCTGCACGGTGTACCCTTGTAGACAAAAAATTATTAAAGACACCGGTGTAATTAAATGCCCATTACTGCAATTTTCTCACTAACCTGTATTCATTATCTAGCATGAATCAGAAATGATACATGTTGTCGTTGTTCAATGGTATGATAAACGATAGACATATTATTATAAATTACAATTAAAAAAATCAGAGCTGTAATTCTACACATTTAAACGGAAAATGCCGGTTGGCAGTCTATAATCGATCTGCACGAAAAAAATTTTAAACTCTTTATTTTGCCATAGATTTCTCAAAACTGCCCCCGTTCCCTTCTAACAGACTTTAGTGGAGGCAGACATATGTAGATCTTGAAGTGTTCGAGTATATTATTATTACATTACTTTTAATTAATTACATATAGGTATGTCATTTATTATTATTTATTATTTTAGAGGAAATTACAGAAAAATAGAAAATTCGAGTACTTCCATACCAATAGGTATAAATTAATTAACAAGTATTATAAATAACGAATTGAGACAGGTCTTCTTCCATGGACTTGCACACTCTCGTTTCTAGACTCTGGTGCTTTCAAGTCCCGTTTGCAGTAGTGGTGTAAAAGTGCTCCAATTTTCAATTTGATTATTATTCTTGGATAAAACGCCACAAAATAATTACGGAAGTATCTGAAAAACTTATGTTTCGTTGTAAATAATAGAGAAGAGGGGTAGGTAAGTAACTTAACGATCGCGCTGATTTATATGATATATTAAGATTTTTATTCGAATGTGATTTAAAAAAGTAAGTAAATAATGACTTTGTGACCACTAGCAACGTCATTTGAAACATTTGCATCTAATAATTCAGAACAGCAGCAAAATTTTAATAACTTTAAATGCCATTACGGTAATGTCAACTAGTAATTACTAATGTCAAACAAAGGCATATTTTCATATTTAATAACATTGTATATTCAAGTATCCCATTTATCACACAAAGTGCACTATTCATTCGTTACATAATTGCCCATTTATGTATTTTATAAAAGATGTGAATACAATTTAAAAGAAATTTAACTCAAATAAGCATGTAACGTATTATCTTTACCATAAAACACGTCAACGCCAATAAGGTGGACTTATATTGCTTTCAAAATATAAGCGCCACAGTTGAAATTGTCCGTTACGAAAATATGTATGTGTATCACATACGGGGGCAATGCAGTTTGTCGATAATGTAAAAGATAAATGAAACCTTTTTATTTTAACATTTATTCTTTTAATTATGGTATATTATTTATATTTTGTATTTTACCCCCCCCCCCCCCGCCCTCTCCCGGTGTTTTAATTATTGTAGAAAAAAATCATTTTAGTATTAATTAAAGGTAAGTCTATCTCTGCCAAATAAGTACTATGCTTACGGCTATTTCATACAATTTCTGATTAGATTGGAATATTAACGCCATGTATATGTATAAGTACCGCAAATCAGTTATTTAAATGATATCAATACCCCGAAGAACAGTATTAAACATAATTTTGTTCATAACATTGTAGGGCTTCGGTTCAATTAACGTTCTCATTATTCACAATCCGTAATTAATCGACAAATTTTGCCGATCAAGAATTTCGTTATTATCTATTATAGGCAATGATCACTCATGTGAAATAATCGGGAACGTAATACAGCTGCTAATATTTGTCCCGCTATAGATACAAAATTGGTTTCATACAATCATCATCATCATCATGTATTAACAATTTTATTTATAATCAAGAAGACACTTCTTGAAACTAATGTTAATAAATCACTGAATTGTAATCAATAAAGAAAATTACGAATTATAATTTGGAAATTGTTCCTATCAATGGCCATCGAGAAATGCTATAAATAAAACCATTACAGACGTATAAATATAGTCATTTATTTGCATAAAATGTAATAAAAGTAATTATAAGAGTAATAGAAGACAGTTCACATATTCTTTTTCCAAGTAAATTTATTTTCAGTGCAAATGGATCGTATTATTACAGAACACAGCTATTTAAAAATCATCGTCAGTTCAACGTTGTTCACATCCACATTCCTTAAAATCAATGAAAATATTTCCCTATGTTTCTAGTTTCCGTATACAGGTGTTGCATCACGGATATCTAACAAAATAATGTTTCCACGGGATCTAATCCCGTTCGACGAGAATGTATAAACACACGGCTGTGTCAAATGTAGGCGCACTGTATTAGCAAGACTTCATCTAAGGCACTCGCTGATATAAGCACCTTCCGTTTACATAAATGTACAACTGTCAGCTGTCAAATATACATAAAGAGAAATATATACTCGCTCAAATTTTGAATCACGCTACTAGAAAGGTACGACATTTCAACATGTAATTAAGCGATGCTTGTACTCACGTACATAAGGTAATCTGACCTATCGTTACGCCAAAATTTACAGCTGTTTGGTAATTTTGCTTAAACTTTCTGCTTCTGTTGCTTGAACTGTAAATAACTATTATATGTACAATACAGCACATACAGTTTTTCGTAGCTTTATTAACATACCGCAATAATAGATACTTGGTGCTAAGTACAGCATTATCTCGGATCGTTAAATATTTTAAATATTAAATTTAAAAAATGATCTTAAAATTCTTCCTACAGCTTTCCGCCTAATCAGTAATAAATAATTTCAGTTAAATAAAAATTTGGCGTATAAAATATTTGAGTAAGGATTTATTACCTTTTTGAATTTGTTGCATCACTGTTCACTTCCACTTACGTGCTCCTAATATTATTGTCTCGCCATTATCTTACGGTGATGTTGATATATATTACAGGTGATACTCATTGTGAGCGAGTTTACACCATATGGAGAAGAATGTCATGTTATCGTTAATGTTCCACATTTGACTTTATTATGAATGCCTAAGGTACTTCAAATTGTCCCCGATTTTAATGAATGCTATTTGACTTTTATAAACGTGGTTACTTAATGATAATACTATAATTGGACCATAATTTCCTGTACCACTTTTTTCGTCGTAATTCAAGGTGATATTGAAAGTTTAATTCGTCTAACGAAAGTTTAAAACATTTTGTTCTATTTTATTGGCCGTTATATAAATAATTCCTTTCAATATGTGTAATGTCATATGTATTTACATAGATACCACGTATTTCGTCGCAGCATCAATTAAATCGCTGTGAAATAAATAGAATATCGACGAAACCTGACAAGATAACGTCATCAATTTTTACATAATATTTGCTGTAAGAAATTATTGCACATTATACTAGATATATGAACTTTATTAACACGGAAATATATTAAACCAACTAATGTATACAAAAAATAAAAACCGCAAATGCTTCGTTAGGCATTTAAACAACCATTATCTTATCAAGAGTACAACCTTAGAAAAAATATATATACTATTATTAATATATTTCCATTCTTAAGAAAGTTAATATTCTGTCAATGTAACTTATCAAGAGGTATTAATAACTATACGCGTAAGTCTGTATGAACCCTGTATCGCTACAGACAGAGATATATAAACACAACTTTCTTGGAGCGACTGTAAGTATCGAGTGGTCCCCGCTTTGCATCATTCTGACGACAGATATTTAAATCTAAAATGTTTTACATTTCGCGCATTTTGATTGAATATCGAACTCTTACTTTCGTATATTCACGAAAAGCTGAGATCATCGTTTCGCAGTGGTGTATAGGAACCTGATGCTAAAGCGAGGACCATTATTTCGTTGAATTACCTTTACATTAATTGTTACGATGCAGCAACAGTTAGCTGCGACAAGTACATCTACAATCAGCCCCTCTAACATATGATTTTAATGTTATTTCTTTATTGAATCGCCCTATCAAAGATCCCTGAGTAAGAAGCGTCAATGATTAGGACATCGAGGAAAAATAATTCGTTTTCCCAAGAAACACTGTCTTCAAAAATGTTGTACTAATCTTTTATACTTTACAAAATTTCTACGCGATTTCTCTCTATCTTTAGTTCTCTCTTTTTGTCTATCATTCTCTCTCGGATCTTGTCGAAGTTAGAAATTTCTTTTTTTGGAGCAGTCTTAATAAATACACAATTTGTTATCACGTTCCCATCACATTTACCGAATGCAAAAATCGTTTATACTCTTCGCTCATACGCGTGACAAGAGGTGACGAGCGTGTCCCGAAAATACCGTGAACTTCGTATATACATACGCGATGCTCGATTCGCACGTTGAATGTGTACAACCATTATCTCTTGGGATTCAAGCCAAGATCGAATACTAACAGATCGTTAAACAAGTTCTTAAACATGAGCGTCGCCGACCGAACGGCTGAACGATTTACTTAGAAAACAATCATGTCAATGGAATTAAATAAGGTTAAGAAGCTTTGAGTGATCTATCTGCGTGTGCTAACGTGAGAGACCCTACCAGAGACACTAATGTGCGATCCAACCATGTTATAGGGTTTGGATATAAAAGACCGCCTTCGTAGAAACCTAAATGACCACCGTGAGCCACTTCTACGTACAAAGTGTTGGGGTGATTAGCTGAAATAAAATAATAATACAGTATGTTATAAGTGTATACGATTATAGAATGACTCTTATACATATTTAGACACCAGGTTATTTTTAAAACCACTAATATCTATTCACACCAATTATGGGTAGAATAAATGTGTTGTTCTTCGTGAGTAATAGACAGAATCATTCGTTCTCTTCATAATTGGCACAGATAGAGATAAACGATATTAATGACGCCACGGTGTGTAAATAGTTGTGAGAGTTAATAACGTAATTTAATGCCAACGAAATAATTCGCAATGCATCATCCTTAGTAATCGACACTCACTGGCATGTTCTTTTATGGGATTCAGTAACATCTCAGGTACAATGGGATCGTCCAAGGCGTTGATAAACACCATCGGAGTCGTAATGTTTTCAAGATAGAAAATAGAGCTACTCCATTTGTACATTTCTTTCACGGATCTAAAGTTATGCACCTAATATAGGATAAAGAAATGGTTTTACATTTGTTCCATTCTGACGAGTAACGGTACGGGCAAGAAGACTATCTTACCCTTCTAGTATACGCTTCATCTAGTTCTGGTAACGTTGCAGCAGAAATGATATCTCGCTCGTTTAGATTACACCTCTGCTTGATATCCTCGGACATAAGTATGTTTTTATGCTTAAGGATAATACTCTTCACAGATTCTGTCATTATGTACAGGTAGAAACGTCGGAAATTTTGCCAGTTAAGTAGGAACTTTGTACCTCTGCGTAAATATATAATTAAGACATACAGATGCCCTCCAACACGAGTGTTTATCGTGATACATATTAATATAGAAAAATCGCATGTACTTACTCAAGTGCATTGTATCCTTGACAAATAGATATGGCACCAATTATATTAGATAATTTATTCGATCCACGTTCGCCGAGATATTTCGTTACTAAATTGCCGCCCAAGCTGAAGCCAATGCAAACTATCTTTGTGTTGGGATGCTTCTCTACCAAGCTTTGTAGCATTATATTGTAATCCTCGGTATGACCTATTACATTAAGTGAAATGGAAAATTAATCTGGATCTTAGTCACCGTTAGTGTCCTACAATAGTAATCAAATTTCAGTTATATCACTGTACTTCATTGTTTCGTGCGACGCAGGAAGTCAAGTAGATGTGTTAACACATTCTACACCGCGTGTACCACTTTATAAGTTAAAACTGATTGAAGCAGCACGTGCATCATGGACGGTCCACGATATGATAACTAATATGTAAACAAGCTAACTATTTCTGAATAGATGATGTGATGAAATATTGTAAGATAGAATATCAGTCTGTAGTCAAAACATGAATGGCCTGAATGAAAAATCGAACAAAAACCACGCGGCATGGAAACATTTATAGCTTGTTTTATTAATTTCTTCATTTACTTTTTTACGAAACATTACAGAACTTCTGAGAATCCTAAATAACAGCGAACAATTCTAAAGTTACAAAGCCCATTCGTGATTTCTGCGACGCTCTATACTCTTGTTATCCGTGTATGTATTATTAATATACGTCATTATCCTTCTATGTGACAGTATCCACGTACCGTAGGTGAATATTCGTGGCGCAGTCACCTTTACACTGGAAAGGGCTCCAACGTGATTAAGTACCGCACATCGATACCCGTGACATTGCACGAAGTGAACAAAAGTTCTGATGTAAACGCTCTCGGAGCTGTTGCAGATCCCAGGGCAGACGGCAATCGTGATATCATCTACGATATGGAAAAAAAAGGGCTTAAAATAGAAAGCTTTTCTCAATAAGTCGCAGAAAAACAATAGGCACATCCAATGTCAAGGAATATCGACATATAGTCGTGTTCTACAAACGAAGTGCTTAGAATCGATAGAAAGAAAAAATTCTTTTAGCAAAGTACACGATGTATGTATGTACAGTAACATATAAATTATTCATCACCGATGGTCCACTGTAATGCAACGCACGGCGCTTCCTAAGCGTATTCAGACTTCCTTCATTAAGGAGCTGTGTCTTCTGCAGTTCCAATTACTTCTCGACAGAACTCTCCCATTTCAGTTTAATCCTATCGTTCACGGTATCGTTTATAGAAATCTTGGGACACCTGAACTCCTTTTATAACACTACTTAACCCCTTGACGTACAATGACGTCTGGGAGACGTCATACATTTTCTGTGCCATTCTAGACTTTGACGTCTCCGAGACGTCAAGAACTTTCTGCGGCGAACGTCGCGCAGTATATTATTAAATTCTTTGACCGTTGTTTTCTTTAGATTGATTGCGATGCTTCCCCCCTCTCAACAGTACTGATAAATAATATAGCAATATAAATTTGAAAATTAAACGTTCTGCTTCTAAACTTGCATATGAGTGTCCAGTTGGGCCAAATTAAATGGTATTCTTCGGACGCGTCGACGTGAATTTTATTTGTACGTTAAGGGGTTAAGGGGTTACACGTGACCTCGGAAATATCCCGCTTTGCGGAGGATTTTTAATAATTAAACGGCAAAATAGAATTTATTAAAACTTTCACTACCTTTAAACAGTAATTTATAGGATAAAAAGAGTCTTCGTCGTTTTCATATATTAATGTTGTAATGTAGGCTCTCTCATGTTTCATCGGAAAACAGTGGGCGCGGTACCGGCTGCGGATCATGTCGGATATAAAAAATTGGAAAATTTTATTACTCTACATGACGATAATTATCTGGTAGCGAAGCTATTTTTAAAATTCATAAAAATGCCGACATAACGACAGAGACAAAACTGTCCTTTTTCCACGAAATAGACCACTTCTATCGTCACTAACAATAAGTAAAAAACGAGAAATCGAATTGAAAAAAGGTTTCGATGTCAGATACGAAATCTAATTATTAACCCATATGAAGAGTTAGAAGTGAATTGATTGAGTTAATAGGACCACCACATCGAATAATAGCTTCGATAAAAATACGTTTATGTATTTAGAAAGATTTACTTTAGACGGATTGGTAAATAAAATCCAGTCTTTTTAATTTACTCTTAATCAGTGATATTGGCAACATAAAGCACCCCTTCTACAGAACAAACTTTTTTTCTGCAGCTAATTTGGTCAGTTTCTGGACAGCTCTGACCTCTTTAGTCACCTGCTGCGTTCAAACACTATCGGTCTGAATGTGGTGTGAATCTCAATCCATACGCAATTCGTATCCTTTAGAATCTAAAGTTTAGATCCATTTTTCCGTTCATAACGTTTGATATGTTTAAAATATTTTTGTGCCAGACGTTGAATGTTACAGAACCAAAGAAAGAACTAATACCAACAATTTTGCTGCTGGTAAAAGGACTTTTAGTTCAATGATGAATGTTCAAACCGCAATGACATAGCCTATACAGTTCACTTAAAAAAAAGAATTTTTAAAAATCGGTTAGATAGTTAAAAAAAAGAAGGAGTACTAATATTTCGACTCTATAATATTTTAGTATGTTTAATCTAACCATGCGTAGGAAATTTAAAGAAAAAAATTTGACTTTTTGACCGTGTATAACTGCTTAAGCAGAATCGATAGACTGTGTCCTTCCCATATTAAATTAGCAACACTTGGGTATAATTTCCTAAGACCCTATTAAAGACTTTTTTAATTGTTTAGAGTATTGTCTAACAAACATTTTAACACGACGACTTAAAATAATACAAAATATTTAAAGTAACAATATAGCAAAAATAACTGGCTTTTTAGTTTCATTGAATGAGATAATTTGAAAGTTGCCAGAGAATTAAAGTCCATGAACTTTGTAACCCTGCCGCCCAGTGTCAGATTGTACGTAAAATCGAACTTTGTCTTAAAATAACATTTTGTCTCAATATACCCGGTTTAAGTCCAATTTAGTCATTTCTATCGACACTAACTGAAGAATGTGTCTCACCCAAAGACAAGCATATATTTGCTACCGATTTATACGAGATACGTACACACACAGTTCTAGAAACGATTATTACATCATATCGAAATCCACACAGCAACGTACGTTGATCGTATCAGTATGATTGATAAAGTGATACGGAATCCTATCTGTTTTCGTGAAAGAACTGCGCTACGCAGTTTTAAACAGAATACGTTGAACTGGAATCAGTCCATTAATCATACAGCCGCGAATATTGTGTCTACCATGCAGATTTTAAACCGATGCAATAACTACTTTCAGTGCCGTAGTTTTACACAGACATTCGATCCAACCAGATCCAGCACAGCACTAACTTTCGCAGTGCACTGGGTATTGAATTAAATCACGTCGAATTCTGAAAGAATATCGCGATGTTTGTTATCATTGCTCTAACATTATCAACAAACGAACCTTCATAATCGTTGGTTAGGGGTTGATAGAGATCATAGGTGAGAGTCGTCTCATCTGGAAGTCCGATGTATACACGTTCACCAATCGGCCAAGGGCAACGAACACGACCAATAATACTGTGGACGATGGTCTGTACGTGACCACTGAAGCCCCATAACCTTGTTGGTTTGTATCTAAAACCATTGAGGAAGGAACGTTAAACCATACTTTACTTTATATCCGTGATCATCGTGCAGTTACCACTGACATATTTTATCTACGCGCAACACTTACTAAGAACAATTTTCTACAACAACGTACTGTAATATCACTTCGTAATTAGCCGCATGCTTGGTTATTTACGATTTTGGATATAACGCTTGTGTTTTACTAAATCGTTACAGCGAGGCGTGTAAGTTGGCTGCGTGAAAGTTAGTCTTTTCTTGCAAAGCATCCGGACGGTTCTTGTACCATCGGTACATCACCGTGAGTTAGAGAAACGTAAAGTTGCACGTTGCAGTACGATATTGAACTTGTTTATTTGTGAGCCACAAAGACTCCTAGTGGATCAGTGGAGCAGACGAAAACACGCAAATTAATGGTTGTAAAGAGCGGAGAGGCTCGGGTATATAGGTAAAAGAATTTTATTGCAAGTGCGTCAGAGAAATTATCGTGCCAGTTTATATTTTGCTCGACAAGTAATAGGTACAACGTTGATGAGGTTCTTCAAAGCAATAAATAAAATATGATAATGAAATACAAATTCTATAAAATTTTTCACGACGAGCAGGATATAAGTAATGTTCTACGATATTTGCAGACACAAAAATATTCGAAGAATTTACCAAGCCCTATGAATTCTTCCATGTGTAAAATATTTGCGTATTTTGCAAATTTTTTTTGCGCGCCATCCATTTACAACGTTAGTCACTTTATGAGTCAACCGATAAAAGAATGTGGACGAAACGAGCGTGTTTTTATCATAGGTTCAGTTTCAATCTCATGGTAAACATAAGTCGGCGATTAAGCGCCACGTGATAAAATATTAATCTATCTACAGAAATAAAGAAATTATTATGTGGTTTGAGGGCTCATTTATTCGCAAGCTTTGAATGACTTCGACTGTGAAATGGGTAATGGTTCGATGAGTTAGTTACGATGCATAAAATTTGCAAGATCGGTGCGCAACTGTTTGCAACTGGTGAAATTCGCCATTGTACATAGTAATTGCTGGAGGAAGGTGAAACTCGCTTCGTTCTTCATGAATTGTCAATTCGCGGCGCATTTATGTGGACAGGAACTTTATGGAAGTCATGCGTGTTTGGGAAAAGTAGGCTAGATTTTCCTGAGGGCATAAAAATTGAGCGGAA
This sequence comes from Mimumesa dahlbomi, assembly GCA_917499265.3. Taxonomy (NCBI): domain Eukaryota; kingdom Metazoa; phylum Arthropoda; class Insecta; order Hymenoptera; family Crabronidae; genus Mimumesa; species Mimumesa dahlbomi. Next base: position 10,011,632 of record OU824124.1, read on the forward strand.
ATGCATAGGAGAGGGACTAGGAAAGTTCGGTATTGGTTTATTGCATATATACACATTCTTCGTCAACATTTTCTTTAGTTTGAGCCGTGTGCACGGTACTGGTAAACTTGCTCGTTCTTCATACACCTATACATGACTTTACAACATGTTAACAGTCATGGTCACAACGCGATCGATCAAGTATAGCAATACATTAAACTTGTTCAAGTTGTTTTTTCTACGCTATAATGCTGATTCAGGCAGAAATTTTTTATTAAGCGCCAAAAACTAGTACAAAGAGGAAAAATTACATAGAACGCGTACGAATAGCTCGGGATAAAGTCTTAAATAAAGAACAGTTCGTTAATGATTTTTTCGACGACACAGTACGTTTTGAAAGCCCCGTGGATTTTAGCAAAATTAATAAAGAAATATGAAATAATGATATAAAATGAAATATGAAACGATCCCTGCAAGGATTCATTTCGAGGCGTAGTGCAACGGTTTTTTGATTTTTTCCATTCATTAGAGAAGTAGAATGAAATAAGTCTGAGGTCTACGACGATTCTTGATTTCCGTGAAGTAAGCCATGAAGATGGTATAATGATTGGATAGTAACACGTGTTACAGGAAAAGGGTATCCATGGCTTAAAAGGAAGTAAAAGCGAAACGAACTCAATTGCTAGGAAATATAATCATTCAATAAGCTACAGGAAGTCTTTTCATGAGAATGCCCAAGCTGCACAGTAAATTATAAATTAATATGTATCAACATCCCAAAAAGTAATTTATAACGTGTTCTAAACGATACAGTAGAATTGTGACAGTTATTACAATTCGTTAAATAAAAAATAATGTCAATGCATTTAATTTATGCAATATAATCTTTGGTGTTACTATTATTGTGTCAAAGATGTATAATTTGGACTTGCTTCGATGTTATGTATAGAATTTTAAATTACGGTGTAACTACTTGCAAAGTTACCTATTAACCGCTAATTTTAACACATGAATCATTCAGGCGCATTCTCCGGACGAATGTTTTAGCATTTATAGTAGGTTTTTTCTGGATTATAATTCTCTCTTGAAAAAGAAACGTTTCTACAAAGCGTAATAAACTTCCGTTGTTCATTGAGCGATCAATATTTTGATCCATTGTTTGATTCGCGCGTAGATATCTAGATGATAAAATGTTTGGGAAATTCGTTTGGATCAATGAGAAATAATGTGTGACTCATATCGCAATTTAACACGTACGGCGTGATAACGTCAGAGCAAATTAATCACTACCTTCCGATAAGCATGCTGTAAGCATGCTAAATTGTCTATTCCGTGAGGTCATAGCCAAGATCAGAGCATAGTTATTATGCAATGCCGAAAATGGAAAGATAATACGCTTGTTGCCCGTTTCGTTACATCATCGATTCCACGTGTCGCGTCTCCGTATCGAAAGTTATTAAACTGTCATATAGCGTTAAAGAATAAACATAAGTACTCTACAGCAAGGACAATTATCATCTTATAATAGAAATATTGCACCGATAGAAGAATTAACGTAACGACGTTAAACAGTTGTAAACAAATATTGCAATATTCATTTTTTAAGGTGTTTGCAATATCGAGTAGCTTGACTAATTATTGTATAATAGCGTATGACTAATTAAACTGCATTTCGTTCGTTGGGCATGGAAGAAGCCTATTTCTGATTTGTTTTATTTTAATTTGACCATTTAAAATAGACACGAAAGAGAGGGGGTCTAACGTTATGTTAGTAACGCGATGCCCTTTAGATGCACGAAACGAAATGCAATTGTTATTTAATCTACATTCCCATCTACGTAAATGATTTTGACGTTCGTCAACGTCGCTTTTGCAAACGATACGATATGAAAAATCGTCCGGACAGAATATCTGATATGTTAAATGAAAAATTGCAGTAAATCCGAGATGAAAATTATATGAAAACATTCGTCTCTGTGCTGGGGTGATTTTATTCGAACGGACGAGTTCCTCTCTTTAACGCTATTATCGCGACACAATTACAGATTGATGAAGTCATCATGGGTCAGTGAGAATTAGAATATTCTCGTACGAAACGATCATCGAAACCTAGACCTGCCGAGACCTTTTACATTCTCAACATCCCTGACAGCTTTCGCGAATTTTCCGTCCCTATTGATCCGCGAAATATGCCTGAAACCTATTATTATGCAAACCACTTGATGTTCATGCAGATTTCATTGATCAATCAAAGCGTGCTACATTTGCATACCGTAAAAAACTTGCGAATGGTTGTATACAAATACACAAAAAATATCCGGCGTCCCGGATCGACCTAACCTCACTTTATCATAGACCACATAAAAAGCCCATAGAAACGAAGTTAAACGAAGAAACGCGTAAAATTTCGCAGGATATCGACTGGGAACTTACGGTTCAGCGATGACGGGTGTGATTTTTAGGACCGTTGTTAGAAATCCCTGATCTTGACATACAAGGAGCGGCTTCTGGGGCGCACTGTTTACGTTGAGTATCCTGAATAGGATGCACAGGATCACGGCGAACACGGCTAGAAGCGCCGTGGACATTTTTTGTTGTCTCTGCTCTCTTCGTTGGTATTTGCAAAAATTCTACCCTTCTTCGAGTTTTCCCGTTGGGATCACAAAAAAACGGAGTTCGCGAAGCAGTGCTCCGTCGCGCGGAACCACGCACGGTATGACACGTATTCGAGGACTACGAACAAACTACGAACTCCGAACACTCCTTGCAACCGTGTATGTAACTCGTGGCAAGGACTGTACGCGACTGTCTACCGTTTGTTTTACCGGCACTTCTCGACGGTCGATTTTGCGCGTGCCTATCAATAGTTAAGTTCGCAGAACCTCTGACATCTGTTTCGTACGCGTCGAAATTCCGATAAGACGGAGATGATAGCACACGCTCATGGATCAAATTACGGAGTGGATTTTTGGTCGTGCGGTTACGATAGTCGCGGATCGAATGCAGGCAATGCAGGAGACGGGACGGCAACGATCCTCTAACTCCGACATTACCTTCTGCCACCTTTCTTTTAGAGTCCGTTTTCAGCTACTTTACATACATTGAAACCGTAAGCACATGCCTTATACTCTGTAGCTCCGTTCTTAACATTTCTAAGTACGTTTGGAACGTGATAAGGTGGTTATCTTAAATGTGAGTATTAGGCGATAAATATCCGACTGGTACTTGTAAACTAATATCGCGCAAATGCCTTTATGTTGTCGTTTGAGAGTATCGAAGGACATGAATACATTTTCACGTGAGAAGTACTCGTTGTTCCGAGGCCAACCGATTACCCGCAAGTTTTCAGTCGTCGCACGTTTTGAGTACGTAATTTTTTATTTTTACAAGGTCGAGGACGTTAGCGGAACGAAGACACGAGACTTTCGTATCCCGCGTCACCGACCTCCGATTTTGTACCATGCCGCTGCGAAACTATCTCGAAAACCGTTAAGGTCAAGGCCGTTCGATTAGAACGTCCGGTATGTTCGATAATTCGACTGCGAGTTCCATTTTTAAATCGATAAAAGGTATCTTTTAAAATTGAACTAACAACGTCAATATAAATTATCGATCGTTGTAATCAGCCACGGATACACGTTCGTTTCTCGTAATCGCATTATGTCCTAGCTATAGAAGAATTCGCAGAAAAGGGGCTTCGAACTTTAATTTAATTCCGAAAGCGTTACACGCGTAATAAAAATGATAAACCAAATTACGCTAAATCATTTTTTCTTTTAAGGACTTTTCACAAACTACAGACCTAATCGAACGAGTAGCAACCATCATTGATTAAAATAAAATCATAGCAACCGAACTCAAATATAAGTATAACACGACTTCTTGCCTTCGCGAATGAGTTCCATCGCTAGTACGCATTGTGGAAAGGCCGAATTACAATACCTAAAAGTTACGATCATTTTTCCGTCGAATTACACCGTCGTGAGTTTCGAGATCTGTGTACGTTGCGTGAATTTAAAAAAGAACGATGCGGGGTAAGGGGAAAAAGAAGGGTGCGAAAACAAATGGGAAAAATGGCGCAAAAAATGGTAAAACTACTAATAGTGGAAAAAATAAAGGAGCGAAAAAGTCGAGGAAAAGTGGTGGGAGAGCAAGATTTACCATGGATATTTTTAACGACGAAGTAATGCAAAATGCTTATTACACCTGTCACAATATTATGGATGTATTAATGTGTAGAGGGTTCCCTTGGCCAGACGCTCAGAAGAAAAAGAAGAAGAAGGGAAAAAAGTAAATTGAATTTTACGAAGCAGTAGTATCTTCAAAAAGGTTTGGTTCAACTATATTTTCTTGATATTAATTAACCGTCTGAGTACCGAAAGAATTCGCAAAACTGCAACCGTGAGGCACTGCTGAGCTGAGCTGAGCAAGCGCACATCGATAACAAAAAACAAAAGGAAAAGAAAAATGACACTTATTAAGTGCGATTGTATTTCGTGGCATTCAAACGGTTAAGTTTAACAATTAGCATACGTTTTGTCAAAACAAAATAGATTACATTGTAGTCTTTATGGCTGTGTAACATCGACGTACACTTCTACATTGTGGAAGGACATCAGTATTACGAAACATATGTATTATCTTTCTCTCGATAAATAAAAGGAACACTCCAGTACTTAGTCTTCGCCTAGATTCTCTTTTTCTAGGGTATTCATGACATGTTTGCAGTACTCTGCTGTATCAAATTCTGTATGACTAGTCATGAATGGTCCATTGAACACACAATGCACTGTTACTGTGTCTGAATACTGTAAATCTGGTAGTAACTAAAGGAAAAGAAAATCCCTTGTACAGATTATCAAAATATCTCGATAGAAAAAGAACATGTAAAATCATACTAACTTTTGGCGTGAGTAAAAAGTACTGGGAACTGTTGGGCCTTCCAGTCATTTTAACAAGTAAATTAAATACCCGTCTTTCGTTCACTGCATCCATTCCCTAAAGTAATACAGATACCCTAAGTCAGTAAAGAGAGCAATTACTTCAAGTAACGCTAGCATTACCTGATTAATTTCATCGACACATCGAAAAGGTACTCTCGAAAGCTCTTGCAGTGAAATCATGTAAATTGCAGTTGTCACCGCCCTTTCTCCGCCACTTTGATGATGTCTTGTTAGCTCTTGCAGTTGATCAGTGTCTCTGAATTTCACCTTAATCTTAAGACCATATTGATCGAAATCCATCTAGAGAAATGAGAATTTTATTAATATTTATCAACTTAAATATAAATATATTTTACTATTATCCATAAGCTAACTCACAATATCTTCTCCGTGGCATAATGTAACTTCGCCAGCGCAATCCATTGCTGAAAAATATGAACTGAAATTTGCGTTTATCCTTTCGATAATCGCTGCTAAAGGTACTAGCCACTCGTTTCGTAATACTTCTATTTCTGCTGCGCTTGTTTCCATTTCTTGTGTTTTTGTTTGAATAAATTCTTTCAAATGAGATATTTCCCTTCCTACATCTTCATATTCACGTAATACCTAAGCACGACAAAATAAATGAAAAAGATACTAGTACAAAATTACGGTTTGTAGATGCTTACATTTTCACCATCAATATTATTTCCCATGCAAAACACTTTTGCCTGTGCGATATTTAATTCGGTATTTATTTCCTCGATCGTAGGTGGTAACTTATTAAATGCTTTATTTATAGGCGCAAACGCCTCTTCAGATGGATTAATGCCATTCGTACTATCCAGTGCTTCTTGATAAAGCTTTTGTACTTCGTTTTTTAATGGTTGTAGTTCTGCAGACATTTGTTTTAACGTTTGTTCTGCGGCTCTAAGTTTCTCTCTTAAATCTTGTGACTCGTTTGTTTTTGATCTCAGAGATCGATTTTGCAATCTCATAGCCAATTTAATTTCTTCATTGGCAGTAACACACTTGAAACATTCTTCTAATTCTGAGTTATACGTTTTAAATATCTTCAGTTGCTTATTTAAAATCACTTTTATTTCGGCAGTGGAAGATTCATTTATTTGTTCAATAGTAGTTCGCTCGTTTTCTAGGTCTTGAATTTTCTTTTCAAACATAGATATTCTCGATTTTAATGCTTGAATATGTTGAATATCTTGCTGACACTTATTTCTCTGTATTCGATATTGGTCCACATCCTTGTATTTTTCACCTATCTGCTCCTCAATTTCTTTTATTTGATTATTAATACTGTTTTTATTTTCTCTTAATACTCGAAGCTTCTCCTGAATCCTCAGTATTTTCGATTTGTCTAATACGATCCCCAACATTCCTGTGCTTGATACGGGTTGCATTCTAGTAGATTTCTCTCCCGTATATTTAGACATACTTACAGCATATAAATTATTTTTACTGAAATAGCAGTTTAAAGCGTGCGGTATGTTATCCACATTATCTTCAACGAAATTTGTGCCAACAGGTATGTTGTTCAAATTGTACATAGTCACTAGATATTTCATAATGGTGGACGGGGCTTCAATAAGCGATACTAAATAATTAGTAAAACCGAATCGTTTGATATTTTCCAGCGCAATACTCGGTTGCATGGAAACATTTTTCATCGGATCAGAATGTACCGCATTTACTTGTAAATGCTGTTCATCTCTCAAACATCGCAACAATAAATTCATGTCTTGTTTATTCTCACAGACAAAAGCAATCAGGTCGCGATACGGGATAATTTTTTCTAAATACTTAGCGTATGATGCATCTTTCACGTTAATACTGAGCAACATTGGTTCGTGTATTGTTCCAGAGAATTTGCTGCGATTTTCTCTAAGCCAATGTACCGCTTTGTATGCATCAACATTCTTCTCTCTTAGCAACTGTAATCGTTTTGCCTCGATATCAAGAACTTGTATTTCCGTTTCTTGTGCTGGAATTTTAACGTTACCATGTGAAATAATCATCACTTACGTCAGTTACCACATATGAAGAACAAGAACTTACATCTGATATCTCGATTAACACGTTCTTCTTCTTCTTTTAATGCTGAATTCCTATTTGTTAATGAACTAATCACATTCCTGTGTTTATTTATGTGAGAGATAATCTCAGATTGCTGTTTTATTAGAGTTTCCTCTATAACGTAAGATGCGGAAAATTAAAATTTAACTTATTGCAATGAGAAATAAAATGTGAAACTTACCAGAACCAACATCATTTATCATACGAAACAAATCTGCATCAAGTTTACTTTTCTGCTGTTGGGCAAACTCAATATCATTGTCACGTGCTTGTTCTGCCTGAATCCTATGCTTACAAACGTTTTCACATTCTTTAATTTTATTTCCTGATTCTTGAATTTCATCCATCAGCGTTTTCAATTTTGCTGTCTTAATATTGACTTTATTATCCTAAAATTAAATGATATGAACAACAATTACCAATGCAATATAGTTTGACGCAGAAAACTTACATGATTAATCACAGAATTTTGAAGCATTTTAATATCTGATTTTATTTTTTCTATGGTAGTATTGATCGGTCTTAATTCAGACTCTAAAGTCGCCATATTTTTTGCTGCATCCTCTTTCTTCTTTTTTAACTGCAAAAATATATAATTATAGTAGTAGCATTTACCAATACGGCGGTATTGAAATTAGTATGCCTTTACCCGTAGTAATTCTCTACGCATTTGCTCGTATAACATCCATGCCTTCTTCTGTTTCAAAGCAATAATTTTTTTCTTTATTAATTTCCTTTCTTTAATACTGCTAACACTTTCTTTTAAACCTTCATATATTTGAATTTTCGCTTGCAGTATTTTTGTCTTATTTGCTATCTGGGTCCCTAAATCTTTATATACAGTTTTATGGTTTATTAATTTTTGATGATTCTCGAAAATTTTGGGATCACCAACAGATCTTTCTGTATTTTGTAACAACTCCTGTGCATTCATTTTTGAAAAATCTTGAACCTTATCTTGCGGAAGGAACTGGCAAAGATTATCAATCTAAAAGGCAAACATATGTTTGAATATCATTTTATGAAACCTGAGAAATCAGAATAAAAATAGGTGAACCTGTATGTTAAAACTTCTTGTCAAATCCTGTACTGCTTTGATATTAGAATATCTGTCGTCAATAAACCACTGTGTATTGCCTTTTCTGTTAAACATCCTTTTAATAACAACGTCTCTAGGTTTTCCACTTGAAAGATGTATTTCAATTGTAGCTTCTTCACAGCCTGCTTTTATATACTCAGTAACATGAACCGCACGACCAATCGTACTTGGTTTACCGCCCAACCCAAGAACAATAGCACAAACAATGGTAGATTTACCAGTACCATTTGGTCCAATAATCACATTTAAATTTCTTCCAGGTTTCACAGCCACTCGATCATAAGTTCTACAAATGAATAAGTTTATTTATATTTCAACAAAACCATGCCCAATATTTAAATATAAAAAAAATATATAATCAGTTACGAACAGCTTTGTTCAAATACTTACACAAAATTTTCCAAATATATATAAGTGATGATTCCTTTATCAACATTACTTTCATTCATTTTGTAGCTTTGTTTAGTATAAAACAGAGAAAATAGTTAAGTCCTAGTTAAACTATCTTATGTTTTCCAGTGACAAATAGGTTATTGTCCATTTAACATATTTTGTACTTTTTATATAAAATCATCTATGTCCCCTTCAGTTTCCTAAACAACCGTATACTTAACATATTTATGTACCATTCGAACTATTCAGAGTTTTAAGAAATACATTTATTTGTCTTTTTAGATTGCTGGAATGTGTGACGACTTCACGTAAACATAACCTATTCAAATAAAATGTGATGTGTTTGAATTTTCGTTTGCTTGTGCAAGCTATATGCATCTTACGATAAGCTAGGTCCTGCACGTGATTGCAACTGTCACAAGGGATGAAGAAAATGTACTTCTACAATATACTAATACATTCATAAAATTTGTGCTTATAGACGGTCATGAAATTCTTCTCAATTTTATATTCAAATATATCTGTATTGATAGAACGATATTACTTCAGCGAGCATTCAGAGAATTTTTAATCAATTGTAATTATTTAATCAAATTAATGATTTATACATGTGTAATGAATGACATTGGAAATAAAAAAATTATGTATATGGAAATATCTCATTACTCACGTATCCGAGAATAATTTAATGAGTGCTTTTGTTGGAACAGGTAAGTAACTGATATTTTACAATACTTTTCCAATTGGGTTCTCAGCATCACAGAATAGGCTCTTCAACTATACATTCTGAGCAAATGATAACGAAACTTGTTAATGATAAACTATGATATCATCGACGCAGGAAATGTTCGATAAGATGAAAAATATAGCAACTTCAAATGAAGTTGTCGTTGAAAATCGCAACAATATGTGCTTTTATCATGCTTAGCACTGAGTACAGTTTCTATGAGATATAAGTTTAATGTACACTCCGCGACAAAAAGATAGCACACTCTTAAATTTTGAAATTTTCTACGTATGTAATGAAACTATAATTTTCTCCTCTTAGTGTATTAAATTTGTGCTTATAGACGGTCATGAAATTCTTCTCAATTTTATATTCAAATATATCTGTATTGATAGAACGATATTACTTACATGAACTGCGCAAATTACTACAACTGAATGAAGAGAACTGACAAAGTGTGCTATCATTCTGTCGCGGTCATGATCGCTCATGTCTACGTTTTCACTATACATTGTATAGTGTTCTCTTCAACTGAAAACGTAAACATGAGCGATCATGACCGCGACAGAATGATAGCACACTTTGTCAGTTCTCTTCATTCAGTTGTAGCTGAATCGTTAAACTATTCTGAGCACGTGCCTACTTATTTCTACTTGTTTATTCAACCTTTATTATTAAAAAATTTCAATATGGGTCGCAATAAACGTTTAACGGAAGGTGAAATTCATACTATTTTAACTTTGCGAAGAGAAAATTACAATATAAGCAAAATTTCACGTATTTTGAACCGAAGTCGCAAAGTAATATATAATTTACTAAAGAATCCTGAAAATTATGGTCAAAAGAAGAGTAGTGACCGACCAAAAGCCATAAATGCTCGTGATAAACGTGCTATTTTAAGAGCCGCCTCGAATTCTTCATCGACAGCGAGGCAAATAGCTGAAGAAGCAGGTGTTATTGCAAATGTACGTAATGTCCAACGTGTAATACAACACTGCCCACATTTAAAATGGCGGAAATTAAAAAGGAAGCCACCTCTCACCGCTAAGCATAAATGCAAAGTAAAAAGTGGCGAAAAGTAATTTACACGAATGAAAAGCGGTTTAATCTTGACGGGCCAGATGGTTTTGGGCATTATTTTCACGATTTAAGAAAAGAAGAGAATATTCTAAGCCGTCGACAAATGGGAGGAGGAGGAGTCATGATTTGGGGTGCTGTAGGATATCACGGAAGAACGGATATAAAATTGATTAACAACAAATTAAATAGTCACAGATATATTGATTTAATAGATGAACAATTAGAAAACTTTCCAACCATGATTGCTGTTGAAAACTTCATATTTCAGCAGGATAATGCTAGAGTGCATACTTCTAAGTGTGTAAAAGACTATTTTAAGGCTAAAAATATAAATGTTTTGGAGTGGCCGGCGAGATCTCCCGATCTCAACATAATAGAAAATTGTTGGACGATGCTGGCGAGAAGTGTCTATGAAAAAGGAAGGCAGTTTAAAAGCATTGAAGATTAAAAAAAATGTATTCAAGAAAAATGGGCTCAAATCCCTCGTAAATATATGAAAAAATTATTTAAATCGTTGCTAAGGCGTATGCTGGAAGTTATAGAGAAGAAGGGAGGATGTACCAGTTACTAAAACCGCGTTTTCATATATAACTCTAATAATTTTTGCTAATTGTAATAATACGTGCTATCATTTTGACGCGCTGTTATCTGATTATTTTGTTGTATATCTGAAATGTAGAACTTTTTTTTGGATTTTCTTTACCAAAACATTGTATTATGTAATAAAAGTATATATGTATATAAAGTAGATCAATTTATTGTGCGAACATTATGAAAACACTAAATTTTATAGTTGTGCCATCTTTTTGTCGCGGAGTGTATGTACGTACATATATCAAATACAAATAAGTCGAAAATGTTTCACTAATGCTCTTCAATTATTTATTTCCAGTGTTCGTCAATGTCTTATAATAAACAGAACACATACGACTACAAGTTGATACAATTCCAAGATAAGGATAAAATAACTTGATAAAACGATTCTCCGTAGCTTCTTGACCGTCAACGAAAATAATGACTAACTGACAATTATTCAATACAAAGATCCAAAGTAATTGCGTGGAAGAATTTTAATCAGGATAATGACACAGTCATTTTATCATCTACAACATTTTTAATTCTGTGTTTAATCAAATTAACATTACAGGTATTTTCATTTGCGTGCATTGGCATGATCGAACGGTGCTTTCTTCGTTGTAGATCCTCAAGTCAGATCCGGAAGACGATCGTTCAAATGTCATATAGGCGATTAAATATCATTACTTTAAATTACGTTTCATCCTAAGGGTGATAACTGACGATCGAAGGCTCGAACGCCATGGTTACTTTATCGCTAACAAATTATTCCGCGCGCTATATTCCTGTCGTGACATCGAACTTCTTAGCAGTGCAAGACCGATGTTTGACCCGTTAATATCGCGTTTATTTTCCAGAAATTCCATTCATCGTTAAAATCGTAATTAGGACACTAAAATTACGTACATAAAATCATCACCCTGCTTGATCGACTAATAAAAAACGATTGATGTTCGTTTAAAATATTAATCAGTGTACGTGACGAAGACATCCATCATCGCGTGAAATTACTTTAAAACACTTTCACGATGTCTGCGAGTTCGATGAAAATCGAGAAATTAAAAATGCGTAAAAGATGTCCACTATTTTACGCCAGGGATTTCAAATCCTTGATGTATCCATGCTTTCTCTTTTGCTTCATCCTTGGTATCTTTCCCTACAAAGTTGAATCATCGAACTATGTCTCATCGAGGATTCGTTTTATCTTCTCGACGATTACCATTGTCGTCTATTTCTGTTATTCGCTCACTGTTTTTTATCAAATTGATATTTCCCATACTTTGGAATACGACTCCATACCGGGATTGCTGCAAGTCAATTTTTATCATTTCCTCGGCGGTGTAATAACCGTAGTCACCTATATTTTCACCAAGCCAAGATTACAGGCACTTCAAAACGTGTCAGAAGTATCGTCAAGACTACCACCGAAAAGTTTCGACAAAATGGCTAAATGGATTCACGCGAAGGACATAATCGGATTCTTGTTCCTGGCGTCTCATCTGTTAAACATTATCAACAGCAACGTAAGCGAGAGTCTCTCGAAGATTCTCTGTCTGTACACAACGATGGTGGTATTTCTCATGGACATGTTTTACATGAACTGTGTATGCGCGTTGAAAGCTTGCTTCGAGAGGATTAACGAGAATCTGATGAATTTACGGAAAGTTTTAATCACAGACGAGCCTCATCTTCTACGAAGAGTCTATCACGAACAAAAGAATCCTTTATTATTGTTCGAGCTGAGAGCGCTTAAGAAACGACATTTGCAGATCAGCGATGTTGTTCAAATGGTGAACTCTACATTTAGTATGCAGATAATCGCGACGGTTGTATTGACGTTTGCCGAGGTCACGTTCAGCCTTTATTTTTATATATTGCAACAACAAGGGCAGAAAGAAATTAATTTGGAAAAGCAGATTTGGTTTGCTTATTTCCTACCGTCCGTGGCCTACTTTTCTATTAAATTGACCCTGATAGTTTGGGCTTGCGATACTGGCAAAGGTCAGGCACTTCAAATTGGTACTAATATTCACGAGGTTCTTCTGAATACCTTTGATAAACAAATTAAAGACGAGGTAAGACAAATATGTATATGATGTATGCCTGGAATATAAATCAGGGGTTCTGATTTTTTAACGGATGATTTATCTGTTTTTAATGGTACAGTTGGAATTATTTTCCCTCCAAGTGTTACATCGGGATAATGTATTTCTGGCCAAGGGTCTTACGATAGACGCGACTCTCTTGACAAAGGTAATATCGATATAATCCATACCGTCTAAGAAATTAATAAAATAAATTGAAAATGTATAATTTCTTACCTTCTTTACAGATCGTCGGTGGCATCACGACGTATCTTTTAATTTTAATACAATTTTTACTGAGCACTGTACCCTGTGTGGAAAAAGAACATGACGTTTAGCTGGAAGATACATTTTTTGCGGCGCATGGTATTATTGATTCTTTGGCAGCCTTACGAAAGGCAACACGGTATGTCCATGCGCAGACACGTAGAATACGTCTTAGGCGCACACGCTGAACTACTTTTGTAAAAATGACAAATACTTTCTTCGACTGTATTCCAACGGTGTTAACAATAAAAATAATTTCACGCCGAATGGAAAATTCTTCTCGTTCCCCATGTCGCACCATTAGCGACAACAACTGGCATGCTATGTACAGAGATTTAAATGTATTACCGAAAAGAACGTACTAAACACTTTCGGAAAACATCTTCGCATGCTTGATAACGAAACATTTAATCGACCTAAGTTATATTTATAAAACTTTTCGGCACGTTGTCGTATCAACAATGACCGTAAAGCTGTTAGTGATAAATACGAATAATGTAAACACTCGAAATTTATCTTTAATATTATATTCCCACAAGCGAATCGTTTTAATACATGATATCGGTAATTTTTTAACGAACCGGGTACTGGGTACGAGACTTGTCATTCAAAACTACGACGCAAATTTTTCGACATGACGTGCGTTATCACTGCAGTAGTATTACCGCCAGCAAGGCGCCGCGATAAAGGATCACATGACCTTTGGAAATGACGTCCGTCAGTTTCCTTGCCGTATTATTGCATAATGTAAATTACCGTCACATATATCTATATGTATACATATATATATCTATATATATTTTCATACATACATATGTACTTGTATTTTTTTCATCAGTCCATTGACGTTCGCAAAATAGTTTAACGAAAGGCTATCGTACTTCCGCTCGGACATTTATAATCTTTTTTCCCACTTCGTGGAAACTGTGCCGATATGCTTAAGTACACATGACAATCATGAAGCAAAATTCATGGAAATTGTAAACGCATTTATCCAACATTTAGGTAACGATACTCGTCGCGATCGCGACACGTCGTCGTCACAATTAGACGCCTCTGATAACGCTGGAACAATGAATTCTTTTATTTTCACGTATTCATTTCTCACGAGCGTAATATATCGGCAGTAGTAACCTCGGACATGTCATTTTCATCCAATTCGAGATATGTGGGGTGGAGCCAGTCATCTATTGTCCCCAAGGTTAATGTCTCGACGAGCGTTCATACAGTGAGATAGATATAGAAGGAGCTATTTACTTCAATTAAATCCTTCTAGCTCTGATCATTTTAATTGTTTCAACATCTATACATAATATCTTACGAAAACAACGTGATTCTTTGCTAGAAAAATTAAAATACCTATTTAAAACAATCGTGAAAGACAAACTCCCTAACGTACAAAGTATTTTTGTCGAATTTCTTTTAAGAATTCGTTCAAAATTTCATTCGAATAACAATCTAATTTTTCATGCGTGCTCAATCTAAGACGTCGCGATGCGCACAAGTAGTAGACACTTAAAATTATACGAATGTTAGATGAGTGTCTAGAGTAGGGGAGGGGAGGGGGAGGGGTGGTGGAGAGGGGTTGGGAGCGAGCAATGAGAAATTGAACCTCACTGTTAACCTAATAATCTTTTTAAATGACGGAGCTCGCCTCTTTTGTCTAATTCTGGCGGTAAACAGGCGGCCGATTTGTCGTGTAGGCGATCACGCGACTGCGCGACTCATCGCGCGCGTTCCAAGGCGCCGTTAGTTATGACCGATACGCAGTTCTCAGTGTTGCGCCAACCGCCGCGCAGACAGTGCATGCGGAGGGATGCGCATTTTTTTCCCGTTTTCTCGTCGCGTTAAAAAAACCGTGACAGCGGAGTTCGAGCGGGGCCGATCGTGGTTGGATATTCGTAATCCGCGGGAAATATTAATGGGGATGATGTGTCGGAGCTGGTCGACGACGGTCGAGCATGTAAATAGAGAGAATCGAATGAAAAAAGTGTTGTTGTGAATCGGCAATTCTTATTTCCGATCGAGCCTGACAAGTTGAAATGAAGAGCGTCGGATAAGAGAATCGCCTGGAAGTGAGTCGAGAGTTTTACATAATGCGTGACCTAGAAAAAATTCTAACTGACTCGAAGAGTGTTTTGATTAGATAAACTGTCGGAGAGCAAAAAAAAAAAAGGAGAAGGAGAAGGAATGAGAAGTCTCGAAATTTGTGCCGCTAAGAAATTCTGTGCGAAAAAAAAGTGTCTGCTGGCGATACGAGGAAAATAAATACAACGATGATTTTCGCTCTTTGCATTTTCAACGGCGTGGATCGCCAAGTTCTTTGGTGTTCGGTTCTATTGTAACGCCAAGCGTTTAACCGTGGCACACGGACAAAGCCCATAGGTGTTTAGTGAATCGCACAATGCGTCGCGGAGTGTTCTTTATACTTTGATACGTTTCCTTGACCAACCTGGCGAAAATAAATCGAGGGAGCGAGGCGAATTATAAGGTTCATTCCCAAGTCATGAAGTAAGTTTCAACAAGCCTTACCCGATGGCTCTGATCGTTTTATCTCACGCCGTGAAAAAAAAAAAACGAAAGAGAAAATAAAACACCGTAACGATTAACGCATATGAGAAAAACAACAATTTTTCATCGTTTCATTGTTTACGCAAAATGTCGGCAATTCGCAGCATAGCTTGTTCGTCGAGAGAACGGTCGTCGCGCAAGTAAATACAGTGTTTTCCTTTGTAACGCGTTCTATATGCAGCTGTGATAATATTTTTTAAATTATTGCCGGAGTAGGAAGAGTTAACGAGGATTTATGACCGCGAAAATTACGCTCTTATAGACAATCCACGTTCAAACTACACACCGTTTACTACAGTTGTGCTCCCATTCCACGGCGTATCAAAGCAATTGTTTCATTCAAAAGCGTGGCCAGCAAAAGAGAACGTTTCCCTCGCGATTCGCACGCATTCAACATAAATATTGTACGTACTCGGATGGTTTCCTGTCGCGAGGATGAATATTCTTTATTTAATCGAGTCGTGCAGGTAAAGTTTTTTTTTTCGTCGCTTCTGCACGCGCGTCGATAAGTCTATGGGCCTAAAGCGACACACGGGTTATTTGTCGTATTCGAAACAAAACTGTTTTCAAGCCAGAGCTTATGTCATCCGCTACATTCCGTGCGAACAAATATTTTCGCCTGATAGGTATGACGTAGAGCGTTTCATATAATTCCTTTAAAAACATCATTCGGTATGGTTACTTTCCACCTGTTGGTAAAACCTGCCTATATATTTCCAAAGAAGTCTTAATTCTTTTCAAGGTTTCTTTGAATATAGACCTGCCGAAGTGGCTGGCTAGCGGCATGAAATTTATTCGTGAAAGTATAATTTAATTCCTGACTCTTCTGGAATCCATAAGTGCGCGACGATTCGCATCGGAAGCACCGAATGAATAAATGACAGCTCGATATTTGTAACGGATATACTTTCACATTAAAATTAATTATATTTAACCACAAAAATAGCCATGCCTGTTAACCGCGTGATTTACCGTTTCCTGCTTTTAAAATCTACTCGTACCGCGGTTTCGTGCTGGCCTACCGTTGAATAATCTTTCGGTGTTCGGAATCGCTCACTTTTTTTTTTCTTCGTTTATCAGTTCTACGGCCTTGTCGCAATCCGTTCCCCTCTTTGACTATTTCTGTCACTCTATTACAAACGGTCGACCTTGTCTACGATAGCCATTGTCACGGTGCTCCACTAGGTAGAAGTAAAGTACAATTGTACCACCGTCTCTCTGTGATTTGCAGGAAAAAATTGTTTGCTTCGTGAACCAGCTTTGACTAGCGATATTGAATCGCGTATGTAATTTGCATGTAAATCTTTTCTATCGTTGACATTACGAACTCTCGCGTTTTCAATTCCAAGCGTGTATTAATAAATATAAGAATAATACTTCTATCGAAGACCGTGGAATACGCGAATTCGAAAAATTCTGATCACGAGTTTCGCGCTTTTGTTCGCCATACAAGACGTTGGTCGATTCATTCATAAATGCCGACGAGATAAACGTCTCCCACAATTGGATCGTGCCACTTGTTTTTCTCTGTCCGTGACGTCCGGCAGCTCGCTGCACCGCTGCACCACGAAGATAAAATCGAATCTGGCCAGCAAAGTCGTGTTCGCGCGGGTGACTCAATGTTTGGCGTCTGGAAACACTTGGAAATCCGTTCTTTCCCTTCGGTTTTCCTGTCTCGTCTGGATATTATTAATAAACGAACGATCGTCGAATCGTCGCGACCGATTCGAAGATTCGTCGGACGATAATTACATCATCCGATTGGATTTTCCCCGTTTATGAATTGAATTTACATAGATCTCACTACGGCTCTTATCTTATTTATCCTCTGGTATACTCGCGCGAGCCAGGATCTCTGTGTTTGCATCTTATTTCAAGTATTCCAAGAAAGCAAACACAAAAAAGACAAAGAGGAATAACGCAGAAACTTTACTCTAGGAGTTTTCCTTTTCCATTCTCGTAACTCTGATTTATTCGCGCGTAATTAGAAAAACGAATAACAATTTTTCCCGGTCCCGCGGAACGCGCAGATTTTTCATCGTTACGAAGCATCGTCCTCTTTTCCGACGTTCGGTGAGTCATCCGATGATGACGATGAAGATCATGGACGATGATGATGCTACATATTTCCCGTCGAGGATTCCTCCTAGTCTGCGGCGTAGCGTACCGACCGCCCGGAAGTGATTCGGACGGATTGCAAGCACCCGTTTGTAGGCGCCAACGAACGCGATGCACGTCGTTGAATTAAATTAAGAGCGACCGATTGTACGGCAATTCGCGGGTGTCGTTTTATGCCGCGCGACACGCCACGAGAATAGCGAGGGAGAAAGACACTCCGAGGTGTAACGTGCGGCACCGGTTCGCCGAAATAAATATTTCGCTCTTATTCCGTGTAGGCGGATAGGAAGACATTTTTCCGCGCTGGAGCGATGCCATCGGATACGGGGTTTCTGTCTTTCTTCTTTTCTCCCCCTCTCTCTCTCTCTTTCTTTCTATCTATCTCTTTTTTTTTAGACTCTGTCCCACGGCAGTTTTCTTTTTTAAAATGCTCTATATATTCCCGATGAACGAGTCGAATTGCGTAACTGGCGAATTTATTCGAACCCGTCGGAAATAGCAGAAAAATATTAGGGTAGTTCGACGTTAAATTTCACTGTCACGTACGTGTAGCGTTATCTGGGAGAAGTGCCGGGAGCTTATTGTAACTGAATCGCCGACGACGATGACAGTGTTACACGTCTGCTCGTGCATTACTACGAGTTTACGATAGCTCGATACACGCAGGACAGCCGCACTTTGATAGCTACCGGTGCAAGCAAGTAGATACCCGTGACAGCTGTGAAATTGGATAAACATTCACGTTCCACCTTTTAAACCGTAATATCTGTCGTTCACAGTTTACCCCGCGAAGCGTGCGGCATTGCTGCATCGTATGTACGAAACATTAAACGAAAGTTATAATACACTCCACCAACGCGATCTATATTCAATCAGATTCCGTGGTATCTGTGAAAATATTCGTTCGCTATCGTAATTTACCGTTTCGCTCGTGACTCGAATCTCGCGTTATAAATAACGTTCGCCGGTAACCCTTTGGTAAATTCGGAGCGCAAAATATCGACCGGGCCTGTTGCTCCGATTAGATTACGCTCGGTTCGTTCCAGAGAAGCATGAATCTTGCAATTATCCGCGAACGGTTTGCATCATAACAGATAGAACGCGTGTGCGGAGGTCAACGTCGTTTTCTTTGCACCCGAATCGACGGAAAAGGAGCATCGCGACGGTGACCGATGACGCGGTCGCGGGGATCAGCTGCGGACGAAAGTGCAAGTCGCGTCCCGACGTTCGAACGACGGGAGTGGTCCTGCGGGTTTAATTTATCCTACGCAATGCACACGAAGTACGTCGTCACTTTCGTCGTCGACGGCCACGTGGTGGTGCGGTAACTACGTGGCCGCGTGTCAGGGCTGAGCACGCAACTTTTCGCTGACTGATTAAGGAGAACGAAGAAACAGATCTTTTATAGCGTCGCATCGTCACCGCGTATAATTGCCGGGTACGTGGAAGCGGCTCGTTAACGCGATATACTTGGATACACACCAATCATTGTTAAATGGCTGAAAGGCCTACGCATTTTCAATTCATGGCACGAACGTGTGAATGATTCCTTTACCGGCCGGGGTTTCATCATTCCCACAGAAATCGGAAATTATTTTCATGGACGGGGATATAACACTGGACGGTCATTGTATAATATTTAATCACGAGGATTAGGTTGTATTTCGGTAATTAGACACTGTGGGAAATTGGGATGTGTATTAGACGTAGATATAAGTGCTTTTCGATTTTATGGCAGAATGACAATTTTATTTAAAGAGACATATAAAAAGACAATCGTTGAAACATTCACCGTTTCGTTTCCTATGACTTTTCGTTATCTTTTGGTAAATTACGAATCGGTAAATAATCCTGCGATTATCTCGCAATAAATGTACAATAGCCGTCGATTACAATTCGTCGGAAAGAACTTATTTCCACACCTTGCACGTCCGACACATTTATAGTACAATCACAAAAATAGTTCATTCTAATTATAATAAAAATTCCATTGTTTTTTTTTGGAATCAAACGGAGTAACAGGTACGATGTTCTCGTGAGAACGCTATTGCCATAGCGAGACATCACGTTACCAGGTCTATTCATCTATTTATCCCGTTACCTCCGCGTCGGTGCCGCACCAGCGAGGTTTCCGCGTCGTGTGCCAAATATTTCTCTTCCACGTTGCGTCATAGAATTTCGAAAGACTGTTCGCCATAACCGAGAACACATGGCAAGCGGAACGGACGTTTACCTCGTTCGCGATAGACTAGAAATCTGTTTCTCATCCATTCCGTATGATCAACGATGCACCCGGGTGCTGTATGACACGCGAGCGGACGCAATGGCGGCTGCAATGGCATGTGTGCTCGCACATGCAGCGTCGGAGGGGGTCGATGACCTCCACCCACCTGCGGGAACCAGACGGCTTGGCCTTGACACGATCGGTCAGTTCATCTGGCACGGAATATCTACGCATAAACCGGGACGGCGGACAGTCGTTACTCGGACGCACATGTTTTTATGTACAATCGACGTTGCGTGCGAATATCAAGATTTCGCAACAATGTTTGATAATTATATTCATCCGTTTGAAATTAGCATCGTAGAGAGTTTAAGCCACAAATCCAAGGATATTCATCCGGTGAAAAACAACCGAAAATATCTTTACTACGCGGTTAACTAGAAGCGATTGTGTAACGTAGTATAAAGTAAGAGGACAACGATGATGATGATAAAGAAGAAGAAGAAGAAGAAGAAGAAGAAACAAGTACTATTTCAAATTGCGTTTGATGTTAGCCGCGGCCACCGATTCTCTTCCAATTCAATTGTATATCGTACATCTCGTTCTGGTGTACATACGTGTTACAGGCGGAATCGAGTTTTCTCTGTTTTGCTGGCAAACCGCGCGCAGCAAAATCGAACGACGTACATACACAAGGTGGATATAGTCGGCACTTACGAAACCACGTGACACGTGCATGAATATGAAACTTGTTTACGGGACAGAGGCAGCCCGATCGTCGTCGCATTCCGTGTAGTTAAAAGTTGCAGTTATTCACGGGACCTTGACTTCATTGCCGTGCACGCCAATGTTGCGGTTGAGGGTCGTGATTGCACGCGGCAAACACGGGAATTAATTACCGAGAATTTATCGAACGCTATTTTCTCCCGCGGAACCCGTCGTTCCTATCGAGACGCGAGAATCACGGCGTCAAAGAAATTCCAAACCGGTCGCGGATCGCGCAGGTGTCGCCGCGATTGTTTTCCAGAACACGATGTTTGCCTGAATTCGTTTCAACTTTTTCCTATCTCGCGAATTGCCGCTATATGTATACATATATATGTATGCGTGGAATTATCCAGAATTAATTATTCTTTCTACTTCTCTCCGTGTGAAATGTAATATCGTTTTCTTTTTTTCCCTATCGTGAATACGAGTTCGCGCGCAAAAAGAACGACGAACGCGAAATTCGCGTAAACAATATTTAAACTTGTTATTTCCACGCGAACGATTGCCATGGTATACATGCGAATTATCCAAATTATTTTTAACTTCCTCGCGTGCGATAATAGCCTTTTTCTACGCGGCTTTCGAGTCGCGCGGACAAAGAAACGGCCACGGCGAGACGAAAATCCGAGAAACAATACGCTTTCCGACGATATTCTTTAACTTCGAACGGCGCGTGGGTGGTCCAGATCAATACCTCGGAATGCAAACAGTAACATCGTAGTATTTACAGCAGATACTTCGTAAAAGAGCTATCTCCAGGAACACATGTGCGCGGACGGCCGAGAGTAGTCAAGATTAAACCGGATGGTTGTTTATCGCCAGGAGATATTCCGCAGAAATAAAGGAGTATGGTGCACAAAAAATAGAAGACCGTTCGGTCGAATTATATTTTCGAAATTCGATTTTTATCACCCGAACAACACCGTGTCCCTCCGACGTTTCTTCGGCGCATTTTAAATTCAAAAAGAATTCTCCGCAAGTGTAGACACCTTTATTCCGACAAGCGATACTTTAGACCTTCGACTACTAGTTTTCACGATCAATCGCGTTGGTTTTCGATTGACCGTTACTCGCACGATCCACACGGCTTTCCTGATACGTACACGCGGACAAGGCTAACCGGTCAATGAGCTCGAAACGATCGGTACCTTTGTACTTACGCCACACAGATTGCCGGACGGCATCTGGTTTTCTTTTTTTTTTCTATTTCATTCCGTTTTTCTACACACGTGCGCCGCAAACAAGTTTCCTACTCTTCTCGCGACTCGCGAGTTTTATCCTGCTACATGCTTCTATTATCACCGAGTGAAATTCAGACTTCGGCGTTTACTCAGCGTCTCGCCGCTGAATCGATTTATCACTCTTAACCTTGGACACGCGTAGCCTCTTCGTGGATAGTAACGCGACGGGGACAAATCTGAGATTATTGACACTTCGTCGTCGAACTTTTTGCACCCAGAAATTTGACTTAAGCGAACGATGCATATTCGCGTGACAATCATCCTGCGAGAACTTTACGTTTCGACGATTCACGGATCGGCGAAAATGTGACGAGAAAATATTCATCGAGCGTGGCTCCGTTCGTACGAAGAGAAATTAAATTTTTTAAAAACATGGAGAGGGAGGAGGGCGAGAGAGGGGGGGGGAGGTGGACAAAGAAATAAGACAATCTTTGGAGTATCATTAATCAAACATTCGCTTTCCTTCACGTTGAGAAATCATTCATGCTATTTTCAGAATATTGTTTATCGTTATCGATCGATGTACACGCGTCTGTTGAGGCAAACAAGTGTCATCGTGACGTCAATTCGACGCGAGTGACAAGAACCACTGTAATTCCCTGCGAATTTTTATATCGGTACGATTGAAAGTGTACACACGCGGTTTTCAGTGGAGTACGTCATTCGAGCGATGCATTTTAACGGTCAGCAATTTTCTATTATCTATTCAAGGTATTGTTATTCGTACGGAAACGAGTGACATCCGGTTCATTGCCTTTGACTTTAACGTCCATCGATGGATGCGTCCATGCGAACGCGATCTTTCCGGAAAGCAGCGATCGCATCGCGATATCACGAGTCCCGATCATAGTTAAGGATAAAGTGTTTCTTAGTAGCCTTCACGGTTGACCGCTTGATCGAATACTACACATCCCCTACCGTGACGTAAAAGCGGCTGAACGCTCCGATAATTCGTTCGCCTCGTAATTGGATCGGTAATTAAATTAAAACGCGTTTATTCGCGTGGAAGAGATTGCCATTATCGGCTCATTGTGTCCATGTCAATATCGTACGTTAACTCTCTCGGTAACTGGGCGGTTCTATGTATACGTATAAACGCCTTTGACACTCTTCTCTAGATATAAAAAGAGAGGGGAAAAAATAACAAGATCGAGAGGGTACTCACCCACCGCTGAAATTCGAAAATAATCTTTTTCATTTCGTTTTCTGTGTCTTTTTCCTCTCTTATTCTTTTTCTTTTATTCTTTTTTATTATTCTTCCATGAGGCGATCCACGGAACGACAGCTAAGTCGGCTGATGTTCAAAATATTTTCGTCATCGCGTATCGCCGATATCGTCGGTTATCGGCGGCAATAAAATACGAGGCGTTACGTTTCCGCGCCGGTGGAAAAAACAATTGATAAGACAGCGTTCCGTTTTGCCGCGAATTTTCTCTGTCCTTCTCGCTCTATCATTCACGGTTTCCCATCCGTTTATCTCGCTCGTCGACTCGGCCCGTAAGTAGTCACGCGTATGAGCGGCTCCTCGTGCGTAAATTCATTCGTATGCACTCGACCGCGTATTTGCTCGGGTGTGTTTTTCCACGCTATCAGTAGCGTAGCCAGTGTTTTATTCCTGGTATCGCGGCCGTTCGAAAATAGAGAACTGATACCACTGCCGCGGTATGCTACACACGATTCGCTATATTTCCCACCGTTTCGACGCGGTGCGCCGTTTCTCGGTAAACCTTTAACGGAATGGTGGATGACGTTTCTCGGAAAAACTACGTGCGAAACGGAGTCACGAGGAGGCGTGATCGTTTACCGTCGGTTTTACGATTTCATCGAAATTTCACGCACTTGCGTCGATCGTCACTGGCAAAACAATTTTTCATTTTATTTTTTCTACTCCTTTCCGCTACTTTACGGACGTTTTGCGATTGTCGAAACCGTTTCGTCATCGGCGCGACGACGATAGAAGTTGCCGTATATCCTCGCGAAAAGTCTACGCCGTCGGATCGGCTGTGCGGTCTTAATGAACGCATTTATCTACTTCGTTGCGTACGCGTGTGTGTCTCTGTACAAGCAGTGGCGTCGGAATGTTTTCTCTTCCTCCAAGATCTGTTTTCGCTCCAGAAATAGACGGGACGAAATGCGACCTCGAGCCACGGGATTGAACGACGTGTCTTTTTTATTTCGACAATATTTGTACCTTGTACATCTGTGCGAATTTTTACGTATGATTTATTCAAGCGTATCGCTTGAGTAAATGTAACATAAAAAAAAGGAAGAAAAAAGAAAGGAAAAACAGAACACTATATTCGCGTTATTTCACTTCGTCGTGTCAGCATCTCGTGGGAAACGATACAGGAAACTATCGGTATCGATTTCGCGACGTCGAACAATAATTATTATCCGTTGTCTTTCGACTCCAGTGTCAAGTTAATCACTGTATGCTCGATTCATGCTTACCCTGGATTTCAATCAGAGTTACGATACTAAATAGTCGAAAGTGAAACAGGTAACCACTTACTCCCCCCTCCCTCCCTCTCTCTCTCTCTCTCTCCCTCCCTCTCTTTCGCTCTTTCTCTCGTTCGCGTGATGTGCTAACGCGGCCAAATGATACTCACGCAAAGTAACATAAATATCCCGCTCGTATACAACAATACTACGCTTTCCACACATTCTCGTTAATGGAAAATTTAGAAGCAAATATATTTTCGTCTCGAGTCTCGCGACAAACTCCAGTTAACAACATTGATACTACGTTTAACAACAACGCGTTACTCCTCGCGCAGATTCATTCCCAACGATCGTTCGCGGTTCATCCACGATTTCACGTGAGTGAAACGATTCTAGAAATGAAAAAAAAAAAACAGAACAGAAGAAAATTTGAAAGAAACCGATACCGACAGTGGACAAAAAAAAACGAGGTTAATCAAATTATTTGGCGTACTCGATGCACCGCCGACCTGTCCCCCGTTAATGTTTTATTCATCAACGATAAAGAAGGTCTAAGGTCGGGCCACTTTAATAACACGGAGGCGACTAAATTGCGACGATTTTATGCGTGTGGTCGTCAGAGGCCTCCTTTGCGTCATATTGTCGCCCACCTCCAAATGCTGAGTCGATACCGACCTTCCTGTGTCAGCATTCTTCGTTCATTCCTTCATAATGGGTCTAGGTCTGACGCAACAGCGATGAAAATATCTGCGCTAGTTCCGATAAATTGCAACATTACTGTCAAGTACACCGTCGAGCATGGCTATCAAATATTTAAAACAGGTTGGGAATCTTTCCATTCCGAAGATACGATACGTCATTCGCTCGATATACTCCGATGATTCGTTTGTCTCCGACGATTATCAACCGGGTCGCCTGGGAGAAGAAACGTTCCGGAGTACGGTTGACAATATGGCTTCATTTTAAAATAGTCTTGATTGAGGTTCTTAATTATTTAAAAGATTTTATCAGCCTACGAAATGTCACGAAGAAAATGTGGGCGTAAATTGTAGATTACCGGGGGGAATAAGTATGAAATTATTACTTTTCGTTAATAATATACAGCGGGAACGAATCGCGTTAATTAAATAAATCCTCGATGAAAGTGAAATCTAAAAATATTCACCACGAAATCGTTGGACGCGTTAATTAGGTGAATATTCTCGACGATACGGAATAATTAACGGATCTTAATTTCGGCGTATTTTTTCTTTAAGAATCGAGTAAAACACCATCGAACAAAAAATTAAACAATTTCCACGTTCACTAAATTATCAAACACTTTAACGAGAATATTCTTCACGGTTCCGTGGAAAATTGCTTTTCTTGTATTTTATTGTTATTATCAAATCGATAACCATCGATCAATCGGATTCGATGACACCGATCGTAAAAGGCGGCACAGTTCATTCGCCCACAAGACGCGGGTTGAAAAGTCAAAGCGCCGTCGTTGTAACTCCGCCGGCCATCGCTAAGAATAGCACGTGGCGATCATTGCTTCTTGTCACCTTGGTCGTCGTCGCACTCCTCTTCGTCATTCGTCGTCGTTGTAAACAAATGCCGCGCGCAGATACTCGTATGACGGCTCCCGCACCACGACGTGACACCTGTCTAAACGGCAGGGTGGCCCGGGAGCCACTTTCGACACCGACTTTCCTCGAACACCACGTACGAGCCGCCCAGAAAATCTTGAACCATCTCAGGGGTTAGTGCGGCGAGGGGATTGACTTTGCCTTTGTGCCCCGCCACGACGCCGCGTCACGACAAACGAATCGCGCGAGGCAAAATCAATCCCCTCGCCGCACTACTCCCCTGAGATGGTTCAAGATTTTCTGGGCCACGTGTACATACACGTCAACAATGGCTTACTTTCGGCGATACGTTCGAAACGATATTTCGCCCGTTGTCGCCACGGCCTTCGATTGCAAATCGATGAAATAAAAATAAAATTGACGTCGTTACGTCACCGGTTAATCGAACTTGGTACACCGCGGCGTAGGTGAGACGTTTTTTTTTTTGCGAAGTTATGGTATCCGATGATGCCGTTGAAATTAGACGGAATTGATATACTTAGACGTTGCCGACGCGGCAGTATTTGAATAATCTGAGGACGGTTGAACGGCTTGATACCGAATATCGCGAAGTAATTTATTTTTCTCGATGTAGTTTTTGCACTGCCGTGTTTACGCGACAAATGGTGTAACGTTTCAAACTGATCTTTGGACTTGGGAATGTATGGGCGCCGCTCTGTCTGAACTTCTCGTGCGATATTCATCCCCCTATTGTTGCCACACCTATCAGATATTTTTTTATACGCATACAATGCCTCGTAGAAATATTAATATCGATTTTTGCTACTCGACTCAATTAGCGGGAGAACAAGTGCATTTCGTTGTTACGTTTCGAAGTAATTATTCATTTAGTCACTTCCTAATTGGTTTAAATAGAGCACGTTTTTTAAAAATTACTATGATAGCCCAATAATTATTCGAGTCACTATAATTCCTTGTGCAACATTTTCTTTCTACAAATTGTAAATGTCTTTTCCTGTTAAAATTGCGTCATTGTACAAAATAATCGACAGATTTTCTTGCAACTTTTTCTCACACAATTTCCAAACTTTTCGCATTCTGAAAATTGATTTTCGTTTCAGAAGAAGAAGGTCACAATGCTAAGACCCGGATCTATCCTAGGCCTGCTGGTCTTGTTGACCATCTCAAAGCTCGTCGTCTCGAATCACTGTCTGACAATGCTCGAAGGTAAATCACGATCATTATCGCTGCTCGATCGCGCTGCGTAATTATAGCAGCTGTTCAATTTGTCCTCCTGGCTTTACCAGGAGGCTAACCAAGCCTCTCAGATGCCATACTTGATCAACTGCATTTTTTATAAATTTCTCAAATTTAGTAATCGAGTGCACAATTAATACACACGACGTATGTTTTATTGTTAACTGTTGTTTAAAACCAACGCAGATTTCTTTTTGTTTTGGTGCGGTGGATAATATACAAAAATCCATGAACGATTGCCATTTTGCATCGAAAATTCATAGAAAAAAGTATGTAATACCGGTGGGGTCGTGTATGTGTGTGTGTCATTGCTAAACTTTCGAGAAATTAAAAAAATAACTATTTCATACATTATTGAACTTATCGGTATAACTTCTGACAGACTGACGTCGTATTACATTAGAAAGAAAACACTATACCATTTATATGAACGTTTCTATATGTTTTTTAAAAAATGAAACTTTAAATTAAACTCATTCCAAACTACAATTTGTCATTTCTAATTCACTTTGCTAAAAAATTTGATACGCGCAAACATTTCTGCTCCTTCGATAGCATACATTTATTCATATAAATTAAATTCAAAGACCATGGTCGATTTATACGAATTTGTATGCTTAGTTTGAATAAAAATTTATATTATTTTTATTTTAAATTGCAATTCGCCATCCCTCGACATTTGTCGCCCAACGGCCACATAAATCCGTGAATACTAACCCTCGCAAAATCTTTCTAATCCCTATAGAAGTAAATCCCAAAAGGGTGGTCCACATGGACGGTCAGTCGCTGAATATACACTTCGAGGTGTCCCGTAGAGTTACCCAGAGATTGGCTTCAAAGATCATGAAGATCTTTTTAACCGAGGTCCTGGGCTACTCTGGTGTCAACATCGTGGAAAGGGACGACGAGTTCAGGTCGGCAGAAGCTTTCGAGAGGCTTTCGGACACCCTGACGTACACCGGGCACAGAATGTAAATACATTTTTCACACCAACGATCGTATGTCCCAAGGTTCCCCTCCGTAACGTGTATTTCCCTACAGACTTCCAGAGACGATGGTGAATATGGAGGTTTGGATCCCGCCGCAGCTAGACACGATGCCGCTTTTAAATAAATACGACGTGAAGGAATGCGGTTCCGTCGCTCCACCGGGGCATTTCGGTTGGTTCGTTCCTGAAGCGTTATCAAGGCCTGAGGATAGTTGGATAACCTTCAGCAAACGAGACACGGTAGCCCGGTTCGACGTGGACGAGGTCAACATGCTCAGGATTAAGAATTTCACCGTGAATCCAAATACCAAATTACATTACTGCCAGAGGTCCTATTGCCACGAAGGAATGTACGTTCCTGAACAGTGTCAGGGGAATAAAGGGAAACAGCCCTGCGCTATGTTATTGACCAGCAACCCAGATGTTACGGATTTCGTGAAGGATCATATCGATCAGCTGAAATTGTACGTGAAAGTGGCTTGGGTCGGTGAGAATCTGAAGAATCTCACGAAAATGATGATCAAGGAATATTCGCAGCACAATTCCACGGTTTCAGGCGATACAAGGTAGAAATTATTTGGACCTGTTATACTTCTTGCAAGATTTTAAACAAGTGTTTAAAATTATTCGATCGAGTCGTTGTTTGCCTTTTGAACCATGTGGTCGCATTAATTATTTTAACCAAGTTAACTGAAGTGATTTAAATCAAAGTATTTACTGATCGTTGAAATTAAAATGATTGTTTTTATGGTTAAGTTTGCCGT
Source organism: Mimumesa dahlbomi (assembly GCA_917499265.3). Taxonomy (NCBI): domain Eukaryota; kingdom Metazoa; phylum Arthropoda; class Insecta; order Hymenoptera; family Crabronidae; genus Mimumesa; species Mimumesa dahlbomi. Next base: position 10,040,794 of record OU824124.1, read on the forward strand.
AAAATTGTTTTACATACATCTAATCCGGGAACGAGGAAATCTGAGAATATTTATCGGAACGCTTTGTTTTGTATAACAAGAAATTTTGAAAAACTCACGAGTAGAATATATTTAATTTTGATGTTTGAAATACCAATTATGACTGGTGAACCGTTAATTTGCACCCGAAAACATTTGAATTAAAATAAAGTGATTAATCACTGTCAGAAATTTGTACCGCTATTATATTACGATTTTTCAAATGATGTTCTCTTTGTAAGCTAAAGATGTTCTCACCCGAAATTAGTTTTAACTAAACTTCTAGAATTTTTAATACGACCAGAATCTATCCAAAATTTATTTAATTCTATCCGATTACTCAACAAACGATCGCACAATAATTAACAACTATTGAACTAATTAATTAAGTACAAATAAATATTTAAAACCCTAGTACACGATTACACCGTACTTCAAAGACAAGTCCATATTTGATCAATAGTTTTACATAATAAACACTAAATAAATTCATACTCCGGACCTTCCCGCCAAATACATAATACCATATCGCCAATCTCTATGGCGTCAACACACCTTGTATATTTTCAACGCAAAAAATCCGTATTTATTTTCCTCAGATCCTTCGTGATCTTGCACTGGACGCCGAGCAACGTGATATCAAACGAAAGGGATTTCGTAACCATCAATTTCCCGCGCTGTGGCAGAAAAACCAACGACGTCGGTTGTCATTACGAATCAAACAGGCTGACAAAAGTGGTCTGGGCGCGACTGGAGACGATCGCGAAATTCGCGTTCGAGGCGATAAATCGGGCCAAGTTTTCCCGCCACATGTACGAGGATTTAATCGATCGTCACAATCAATTCTCCGAGACGGTAAGCGAGGACGACATCGCCTGCGGCTGGTTGAAAGACAATCTCAATTACACTCTGTCAAGCTGGATGCCGAACAACGCCGACAAAAACACCCTCTTCGTGGGTGGAATATTCCCGATGAGCGGGTCATTTTATACGGCGAAATCGATCGTGATCGCGGCGAAAATGGCGAAGGAATCGATCAACGTGAACAACACGCTTCTCAGGGATTATAATTTAACTCTGCTGGCCAGTGACGGACAGTGCAAATCGGACATGGTGATGAAGTCCTTTATCGATTACATCGTGCACAACTACTACGAGAAGTTGGTCGGTGTTCTGGGCCCGGCATGCTCGGAAACGGTGGAACCGTTGGTGGGGGTTTCGAAACATTATAAAACAGTGATTATTAGCTACAGTGCCGAAGGATCTAGTTTCAACGATCGCAGTAGATATCCGTACTTTTTCCGAACAATTGGTGAGAACAAGCAGTACAAGCACGTGTATCTACAGCTTCTACAGAGACTCGGGTGGCGACGTGTCGCGTCGTTAACGGAAGACGGACAAAAGTATACCGAATACATTTCCTATATGCAGGACATACTTAGGGATAATGGAATCGTGTTTGTGGCGAACGCGAAGTTTCCTAGGGAACGAGAGGCTGATATAATGACTAAGGTATTTCATTCTTCGATAATGAAGCTTCTCATTTTATGCGAGTATCTGTTTCCCACTGTGAGCACACGATAAATCGGATATAAGTGAATTATTGTCTTGCATTTTGGAATTGTTTTGTTTTAACAGTCTTTAGAAATCCTGCAATGATAATTATACTGTACAGTTTTTGACCATTTTTAACCGACAGCTAATTGGTCAAAGCTTTATTAAAACCGACGTATTTGTTAGTAATTCTTGAGGTAAATGTTTGAGAACTAACATATTCCTAACAGCTGCCCGTGATATCTAAATCTCTAACGATAATAAGGGCATTTTAGGAAGTTTTTCAACCATTTTCAATCTACTGACAGTTGTTGAAAACTTCGTTAAACTGGGCTCAGTAATTCTTGAACAAAAAGTTTTAGAAATATACTTTCGTCTAAAAGCTTTCCTTGAATATTAGAATCGGTACAATAGTTACTGAAAGAATAACAGAAATATATACACATGGATCACGGTATCTACTTATTGGAATCAGTTAAAGACATACATATCCGCCAATCCAGTTTCTTTGATTCACATTTCTAGAAACAAATTTTTGCATAAATATCCGCATTCTACCAGGAACTGTTTCATCGAACGTTTGAGAAATCCTGGTACAAGGAAATAATTGAATTTTCAGTACTTGCAAGACTTGAAGCAGAAACGTGCCAAGATTATAATCGCCGATGTTTACGATCAAGTTGCTCGACAAGTCATGTGCGAGGCATTCAGGCTAGAAATGACAGCCGTTCAGGTACCTAACTGAAAATTACTCAATCAATAATAATCCTAATTGAGTGCCATTATTGTCGAACATGCAAATAAATTTTGCTCGATTGACTTTACGATCGATTTTATCAAACTTCTCTGACTTAACGATGTTCAGAGCCGTATTTCAAATTTTTTATGTAAAACCATGGATGCTTCTTCTCTATTTCTACAATTCAAGTAAATATTTCATCTTATATTTTTCATATTTCACTCCATAATTCATTACTTACCGCGTCACATTGTAAGTTAAAAATTCGTAATCTTTTTAGTTTCCCCATTTCTCATACGAAAATAGTCTTTTCTTATAATAAAACAGATATAAATAGAAACTTAAGCAATAACTTCCATCTCCCGATCATTTTTACCTGAAAAAGTTTGAATTACAGCTAATTAACTGTCATCCCGAACATCTTGAGTTTAAAAGAGTTAATTAAAATCGATCATAAAAAGTCAAGTAAATTCTTCAGCTTAATAATTCCTATAACAATTTTTCTCTATTTCCGAATGATGCAATGTACAATTTTCCTTTGCAAAGGGTTACGTGTGGTTCCTACCACTGTGGCTTCGCCACCTTTGGTTCGACACGGATCGCTATAATTCGGAGGGCGAGACGGTGCCGTGTACCACCGCCGAAATGAGAAAGGCGATAAACGGCTACCTGGGTCTGACGCACGCGTATTTCTCGCCCGACGACGAGATCATGCAGGAAGGAATCACCGTGCGGCAATGGCGGGACAGGTACGAGGAAAGGTGCAAATTGCAGAATCAACCACCCTCTAATTACGCTGGTTACGCTTACGACGCCATGTGGACCTACGCGTACGCGATGGATAGACTCATCCGGGAAAACCAGAGCTACGTTTTCGATCTGCACAGTGATCAGACTGTTAATCGTCTCACGGACATTATTGGGGAAACCGACTTCAATGGGGTACGCATGAAATGTCAACGAATCAAACGAATCTGCAGCGTTGAGGTGGAACCGCGTTGACCCGGACTAATTAGGGTCGGGCACTAGTTATTAGAATTAATCCTTTTAAACCTGAGTTAAATCGGGCAGTAGTACCCCTAGTAATTTATTTCACATTACTATAAAGTTTATAGTATATTTTGTTATATTATAGGTGATTATTATACTGATATAATGTATTTTGTTGTATCTTAGAACTTTTTTTTTTATTATTTCATATGTAGTAGGGTGTATCGCGTTGATATTATTGAATTTATATTTTCATTGGTAAAATATTATATTTTAGGATCGGTTCCTAACTTTCATGAATAAAATATCTATTATCTCGCTGTGCTTTTTAACAAAAAAAAGAAAAAACGTGCATTAAAATCAATACAAAATCACCTGTAATTTAGAGTTATTGTTAATATTAGAATCGTCGCGTTAATCGGTACGTTATTAACCGCGAAAGCGACTGATATCAAAAATTGAGTGACAGCTGTTTAATTGCTGATAGTGGCAGGCACGTACGAGAATTTCGAGTATTTTATTTTGCGGTTCGTTGTTCGGCTTAAGCGCAGTCCGGTTTAATTGGGCCCGGTTGACGAGGTTCTACCGTATTTTTTAATCGTTACATTGTCGTTTGTTATAATTGATCGTATGTTTCAGGTGTCTGGCAGAATAAAATTTCTCGGAGGACCTTCGAGGTACTCGGTGATTAATATCGTTCAGCATATAGATAACGATACCCGAGTGGTTGGTAATTTTTATCCAAATATTTCGGAAGCAAAGCATGAAGTGGTCGGAGGTAGATTAGATTTGAACACTTCTGCGTTCGTTTGGTTGTCCCAAACTATGCCCGACGATGGCTCGGAACCGCCCCAAACGTGTGTTCTCGGAGGCCTGGCCGATTTTTTGGACGTGTCGTGCGAAGTTGCGTTCGCCATTGTCAATATCCTCGGCTTCACTTTTCTCGGCGCAATACTTATTGTTGCCTTCATTATCAACAAAAGAAAGTACGTAGTACATGCATCTAAAATATTTTTCTATAAAGAATTATCGTGCTTTGAACGGAAATTTGTGAGCTTAGAAACTTTGGGACTTGCGACCGAGTTGTTCCCCACGGAATTTGATGGAACTCTAATAGGCAGATGAAAATAAGTGACAAATATTTTGTTTATTTGCTGGAATACAATTTTTATGGGTGAAACTTCTCTCCAAACCTGCAGCTTTCAGTTTCTGGGATAAATGTTTTTTGATTTTGTATAAATAGATGATGTTAACGAATTTGTGAAAGTATTCTAATTGCCAAGATAAATGAAATTGCAAATTTACAGGGTATCTTAATCCCTTAAAATTATATTTTTGTTTACATAAAAAAAGTACATGTCGTCAGTAATCCTACGAGGTGCCACCAAATCCGTGGGCGGTCACCCAGCTAAGTTCCCGTCTCCGAGGTTCCAAAGCGTGCAAATTCTCAATGCAAATAAGGCGGACGTAAACACCCGTTTCACATCTTTCTGCACTTTTCCAGGTACAAGGAAAAAGTCCGGCTACAGGAGAAGTATATAAAATCCCTGGGACTGGACCTTTCGCAGGCCGATTCCTGGGATTTAGACAAATGGGAAATACCACGTGACAGGGTGGTGATAAATCGAAAGATAGGGGAAGGTGCGTTCGGAACGGTTTATGGTGGTGAAGCGTTCTTCCCCGAGAAAGGCTGGCTAGCCGTTGCCGTGAAGACGTTGAAAGTTGGAAGCTCTACCGACGTGAAATCCGATTTTTTGAGCGAGGTCGAAGTCATGAAGAGGTTCGACCACAAGAACATTATCAAATTATTGGGTGTTTGCATAAAATGCGAACCCGTCTTAACGGTAATGGAATTTATGCTGTACGGTGACATGAAGACTTATCTTCTCGCTCGTCGACATCTCGTTAACGATCATAGTTACGAGGATTCCGACGAGATATCCAATAAAAAATTAACCGCGATGGCACTGGACGTTGCCAGAGCTCTTAGCTACCTGGCTCAATTGAAATACGTTCACAGGTAAGAGGATTAATTTTTCTACGTTATTTAATCTCAGCGATCTAAAATGTAATTACTTTATTCTTCAAAGACGCGCGTTTCAATGCCTCCTATGGATGTTAACGTATTTTTCAATGTCGTAGGTTAATTATCGTTTTTCTTTCTCAGAGATGTTGCTTCTCGTAATTGCCTGTTGAATGCTCAGCGCATAGTGAAGCTTGGTGACTTTGGCATGACGAGGCCTATGTACGAGAACGATTATTACAAATTTAATCGAAAAGGTAAAGAGAAAAAGAGCAAATTAAACAAGATTCCCATAAACGAGTAAACAACGTATACCTTTTTATCATTTTATAATCATTCTAGGAATGCTGCCGGTTAGATGGATGGCACCAGAGTCGTTAAGTCTCGGAATTTTCACTCCAGCATCCGACGTCTGGTCGTACGGAGTTCTACTTTATGAAATTCTTACATTCGGCAGCTTTCCATTCCAAGGGATGACTAATAACGAAGTACTAACCCACGTGAAAGAGGGTAATTCGCTATCAGTCCCACAAGGAGTGAAATTACAGCTGTAAGTAACACTTTAGTTTCTTTTGATTATTTATTTTCCCCAGCTGAAACTACGGTCGATTTCAACTACTATACATATCTATCGCACTAGGGATGTTATATGCTAAAGTTCAAGTTATAGGTGAAATTATAGGTATGAAAAACAACGGACAACCTATCATTTCACCTACGGCTTTAAATCTCTATTATCGCCACCTAGTTTTGAAGTTACATATTTATACATTTTATGTATATGTAATCTGAATTTTTTTAGTTTCATTTTGTTCAACACTATGTACCATTATAATGTTTAAATTTAAAAATTTTTCAATAATTTTATTTCTCATGCTGGTCTGAGTGTTGTTCTTTGAAATAAAATATTTAGAAATCGAAACTTAATAAATCCAACTAAGAGAAATAAAATAAATATTATTTATTAATTGCATTATATCGGACCATCTGCGATCGTTATTTAAAACTTTAAATTTAACGAAGGTAACATGGATAAATCTAACGATCAAGTAAAATTAAGAATTAAACTTAATTTCAGCAAACGGAAATATGCTAATCATATTTAATACTACTAAAATCTTAATTTCTCAACAGGAGAGAGTTAATCTACTCTTGTTGGCGTGTGGACCACTTGAAACGACCCACGGCGCCAGAGATCGTCGACTTTCTAGCAACGAATCCCAGAATTCTCTCTCCGTGTCTCGACGGTCCGCTAGCTAGTGTCCAGTTGGAGCATACAGGACAAATCGAGATGCAGTTGACAGACACTGTTCGCAAATTCTCGCTATCTTGGCCATCTCAGAATCAATCGAACCAAACTACGAGTCGCATGGATTCGCCCAGTCCACCGTTGGTCGTTATAAATCAAGAGGACACCAGTATCATTGACTCGTTGCTGAGCACGCGAGCCTCCGACCTCGAATGTTCGAGGCCGCTATTGTCGACTTCCGGACCGTCGACCCAAAGTCAATTGAATTCGAGCCGCAAGGACAATGTCCACAGGTATATGAACCTACAGCCAGGTATGACGAAGCTGGCCAGTGATCCTGGGAACAATGCGGGACACATTCAAATGGAGGAGAGAAAGTCAATGTTGCCGGACAGGGACGCCGAGGATGTTTCGATTCTTTGACGGAAGACATATTCGACGATTTCCGGTCGGAAATCGATGTACCTCTACACGTGTGCTGACCTGAGAGGCATGGTTCATGCAAGAAGGTCGAGGAGGAATGTGAGCCTCTAAGAAGTCCCTATGGAAACGAATGCTATGAGACGAATGGAAAGAGTGTTACGTGATTAGGTGACCGAAACGGGAGAACATTTGTCGCGCGAGGGTGTGAAAGTATGTTTGATTTTTCACTTTCACTGGTTTACTCTGCGATCCGGAGAAACATATATAATTGAAACAAATTCGAGGTAACAATGTAAACAATTGGATTGTCCAGTGATATTCGAACGGCTGAATTCATTGATTTATCAGAAAGGAATGAACCTAAGATAAAACAGCCACGAGAGAAACGGAATTAAATAATAAAAAAAAAGACAAAAATTCAAAAGAAAAACCCAGTTGCGACATGCGAAAATACCGGTGAGACTTTTGCCCGAGATACTAGTTCCCTACATTTTCGCTCAATCCATTTTTGAGACTGATTCACGTAGAAAACCTAAGTTACGCATATTTTGATCTGATGTCGTAGACACGGATGATTACTACAACAGATTATCGCTCGCAGGAGAGAAGATAAAAGAAAAGAAAGGCTGCTTTCAGGATACTGTATTTAAGAATAAATACAATTACAAGAAACGGTACCAATTTTGTTTCAAGCCGATTATAAAAGCAATCTTTTACTACATGTTTAATCTATCGTTTTCTGCTCAATATATTTTTGAGACTGATTCTCGAGACAAAGGAAAGCATTAAACTTTCATGCAAGATTTTTACAGGCAGTTATATCATTTTTCCTTTTTTTTTGTAAACACGTTTCGAGAAGAGGAGCATTTTAAGGAACAAGTGCAATAATTTATTACGAGACAGCGATCGAGTATCGAAGTTCAAGTAACCATGACATTGTTAGGCACGTACGTTATAATGACTTTTAAGTCCTCATGAACACACCTCGCGAAATGGTACATTAGTAAGGAAAGTTTACAGGTCGAACTTTTCGCGAGTCTACTTTAGTTCCATTTAATACACTATCCGACTCGTTTTTTTTTCAATGTAATTTAGTCACACCGTGGTAGTGACAATTCTGTTACTCGCTGGTTTCGATAACATTTTATCCTCGCTAAAACTATTAATGTTATTGTTATGTATAGAATGCGACGGCATTGTTACTCGTAACGAGGACTACACGTAGTGAATATTTATTAATTTAATAAATAGATTCTATTGAAGTTCATTTTATAAAAGAATTTTTAAGTCACATTAGTCTCAGCTACTGTGCTATTTATCTCCAAGCAATTTATTCTTCTTGACGAAAACATTATTGAGAATACCCTCGATAACATTCTTGCGTATTGTACAAAATATGTTACCGACAGAATATATTTTCTATAGATATTAATGGAAGTTATAATCGTCTCCAAGCAAGTGTTCGCTACACGAAATGACTGAGAAACTTTAACAGTAAGGGGTACAATAGTAGAACATAAAAGACTCGATAGAAAGTATTTTTAATCCACACTTTAATTCCAGTTCATGCTCCAGTTCGTTGCTCGCGCGTTTTCAATAAGACAGAGGCCGTACCTATCTTATTAATTTTTATTCTACGTTCATTTGTGTTACTACGTCTTTTTGTATCTATCGAAGCAATTAATAAGAAATTATAAAATTAATCACATAACCACTACACAAGCATGTTACGCTACGTTGCATGTTACATCACGACGACCAGCCAATCGCTTATTGTAGCACTTAGAAGTAAATTTTTTTATTTTGGGTTTAGTTAGATAATAATTGCGCAGTAGAAAAACAAAGATTTAGGGTAGTAGAGAAACACGCGGCATTACACCGTTACAGTCTTAGCATAATTCTTCCTAATAGCTTTAAATACGTTTTCTTATAACAGATTACACGCCATTATTTATTCTCGAATTGTGCAATTGTAATTTTATATCTGTCGTGAATGAAATAGATGAAAGTATACTATTTTACTGTTCTGTACGAACTATTACCGATGCCACTATTCCTTCGAAGTATATTTATTATGCTTTCTTCGATTAAATTGTACATAAAATTATACTTCAGACTTGTTTATCCATCTCCCTCTATTTCCTTTATAGGTACAATTCAATTTTCCATTCAAAAACCTTGCGAAAATAATTAAACATATAATTCGCAAATTTCTTTGTTATTTATATATCTATAAATGTTATTTACTCAATAATACTATTTCTAACAGTTGATATTCTTGTTAAACGTTTGTATTTTTGCAATAAATAAATCAGGAAAAATATTGATTTAGAAGAACGTTCTGTCTGCGCCTGTGGACTATCTATCCCACAAACATCCTTACAAATGTTGTTGCCTATTATAGTAATTCCCCCACGAATGTCGAAATCCAATACGAAAAAGTGACAAAGAGAAAAAACATATAACAGCGGAAAATTCGATTCAATGAGAAATGCAACTTGAAAATCTACCTACCCTGTATAACTCGGTCTACTATTCTAAACGTTTCTAAACGTTTACCATAACTCGAGGACAAAACCACAGACAAGAGGTAGGATCCTGTCTGTGGCCATGGTCATCCTAGATTCGAACCCAAAATGGTAACGTTGGGAGTGACACTAAAATGGTAAAGAGATTCTAAAGTCCCCAAAACCGGCGACACCGAAAAGCATAGGGCTGTAAGGTCTATCCTATATTTCGTTTCTGACAAAAGAATTTATACACTTACACGGTTGCTTGTGCAACGGTCTTGAAAAGTACCCATTGCACGAGTATTCTACCAAAGCGTAACTAATCGATACGAAAGGATAAACGTAGGGTCGATTTACAGTAAAGGGCCTTCACGAAGATTCGAACCAATCACTTCAAAGAAGAGATATATCCGGAGGTATACATAGATCATTAAAACGAACTGTACACAGATTAAGTCGTATAAGTCTTATCGGTCCGGCCGTTACCGATAAGGTTGATACGTCTTATATGGTACTCCGCCGAATTGCAGCTCACCTGCGTACAAGATTCCAGAACGAACTCGAGCGGAAGCTTTCCAGACATCACTAAGCTATTCAAAGTACCAACGGAACAATGATCCGTGGAAGACCATGCTCCACAAATACATATCACAAGATCGAGGCATAATCAAATAGCCGCCAGGCTATTAAGTCGACTATACGGTTTTTCGTATTGTTTTGGCGCAGGTGTATGACGAACGTAACAAATAACGAATAAATAACTTTACTTAGAAATATGAAAAATTGAAGCTACACATGGAAGGGAAAAGTGGAAGTTATAAATTGAAAATAAAAACTGTAATTAAAATTTGAAGATGAAAATTGGAGTGAAAAATAAATTTAATAACGTCGAATGTGCCAAAAAGTCGTGTTCTCTTGATGGTAGACGGAAAACGAAGTGAAATTGGCACATGATGTTCCCTTAAACTTTAAGGCTTAAAGTTTAAGGCTTAAATGAATGTTTTGTCATGAAAGTACCTAAAATGTCCATGTTTACTTTTCCGCCGATCCAGGGACGATTGTATTCTACATTGTGTGAATAGTTAGAATTTCTGAATCGAGAATCTAGTTTGCAAGTTGAAACAGAATGTAGACAAGTGAAATCACGGCATAAAAATAATTTAATATTTCTCCTCCATTAACATACCATTGAAAGTCTCTAATTGACTACGTTAACGTGGTTAACGTGGAAGTAAAATCAAAGCTAGAAAAAGATTGATTAGCTTATGCTATTTACTTAATATAAGTTTACAGTTGATGGACCTTGACGAATCCGTAAGAAATGTTTATTAAAAACGAGAGAAAGAGACTATTATTTTGTTACGCCAGGTCAACATTCGTCAATACTAAGAGTTACGCTCGAGTTGGAATCAATTTTCGTAATATTTGTGAGTTTTTATGGAAAGAACATCATCGCGTGACAATCTGGTAGTGACTGCGTGGCAGTCTGTGCAAATATCTTAGACAGAATTAACAAATGTTCACCAAAACTTGCTTATTTAAAAAAAAAGATTAGGTATTATCCTGATTTTCAGCGGGCAGAATATCACAGTCTAAAGTTTAAATTCTAAACAGTGATATTCTACACTGGCCCTTCCATTTTAAAATTAGAGTATACATTCCAGAAACTAAGTTACCTATGTACCTATACCTAATGCTATACTTTAAATGGCAAAAATTTCACGCACATCAACAAACGCAGTCCACGGTTCTCAATTAAAGTCGGTGTTTACCCCTACGAGACATGTCCCGGGAAATCGAAACACAAGCCAGGAATTATTGCGATTTATTTAGATTTTGCTGTAGTAAATTTAATGACAATGTAGAAAAGGAAAACTTGTACTAATTGTTAATTCAATTAATTACTACACTTAATAATAATGCTTTTCAATTTTGACTCTAATTGAATATGAATTGAATTTATCAATCTGAAGTTCGAGAGAAAATTGAACCTATCTTGAATAATGTGGAAGCATGAAAAAATTCAGTTTGAATTTAATCGGGAATTTACAACAAAGACGATAGTTCTTGACCGACGCACGACCCACGAAATATTTAACCGTTAAATATTATATACGTTAAATTTTAACGTATACGATCACACGTGTGGACCATACATCGTGTACAATTGCTAACGCTTGTGAGTTGCCGCAATATTATAATTATTAAAACTATAAACGATGTTCATCGCCATCACCTATTCGTGTAGTATCTGGGCATCCGAATGAGTTCGATCCAAATAGGAACATAATCCTGGCAATTGCATTCTACGCATCATTGAAAATGCTGAGTTAGAAAATCAATATTGAAACAGATCTTCTAACAGGCTAATCGTTACTTTGTCTTTGCATAAATTACTATAAGATATACAAGTATATTATTTTATTAAGTTTAATAAAATGATTCGAGTATAAATTGCAAAAACGAAAAAATTGTAATTTATGCAAGAAATATTGCTTTTGTCTTAGTTTGATTTTAATTTATAAAGCTGAATACATTTATTAAGAGGAGAGTTAATACTGAGAAAAATGATCAGTCAACGTGATAGTCGACTCGTAAAAAATATAGATTTTAATATAAGAAGTATTGTAAAACACTTCGCAAGAAAAATAATTGTAATGTCCATCACTCGCGAAATCAAGAACAGGACGCCTTGATTCAATCGGGTAAAACTCACGGAAAATACTCATTTCCGTTGTAGTTAGGACCCGCACAATTGTACGTCGGAGCACTGTCAAGTATGGTAACAAGTAGCTTTTCGGGGCGTTGAGTATCCAAGCATTTTGCAAGGGTTTACGACATTCGTTTTGCTGGCCGTAATTGTTGATCGAATTGTATGATTTAGGTCTTATTGTAAGATAAAGGTTCAAGACACGAGCGTAGATTTTCGGATTTTTTAAAAAAGCTTTAATTTATTTGGAATACGGCTTTGAAAAATAACCTTTTTTTAGTTACAGTTTGTTAAACGAAAATGTTGTTTTTGTAAAATTTCGAAGATCTACGCTCATGTCTTGAACCTTTATCTTTACAATAAGACCTCATTCGTTAAAATCGGTCTAGAATTGCAGTCTGGAAAATGTATGGCGTAAACCGTGTTTTCAACTGATTCTTGCAGTTTTCGTGAAATATAATTGTAGCACAAAGGCGCCACTCCAATGTCGTGGCGAAAGAGGCGAAGTTCATCCCCCACCACAAGGTCTCACTTACACGCATGGGTTGGTGTGTGTCCAGATTCCTAGAAGCGTAAGACTACACTCGCTCAGGGTTCTAGCCGAAATCCTGATTCATTTAAAACGCAAGAAACTGCTGTTGCCAACGGCGAGATTTTAAACACGTAAACCCCGTGAAGTCGTAAGGGGTTACGCCATACATATATTTTGCTAGTCGTAATTCTTGGCCGATTTTGTCGAACAAAGTGTCATTTGAAAGATACGGGTTCAAGGCACGAGCGTATATTTTCGGAATTTCAAATAATTACGTTTTCGCTGAAAAAGTCGTCTAAAACAATATTAATTATCGAACCGCAGTATACATATCAATATAAACTTATCATTAAAATGACACCTTGTTCGACAAATTCGGCCAAGAATTACGGCCAGCAAAACATATGGCGTAACCCCTTGCAAATATATTGGACGGTGATCGCCACATGTTGACCGCACCGTGTATTACAAGGATATGCGCCAAAAAATTGTCTCGTTCGTAATTCTCGACCAATACGGACGAACATGACTTTATTAATCTATTGCAACAGTTTTGTAAGCGTAATACATTTTATTTTTGACAATTGAATGCCTTTAAAGGACAATTTAATTTTTTGTATTTTATGTACGTGCAAAAACGTTGCAATAATTCAATATTTTTGTATAAACTTTTATATTTCCGCATTAAAATTCTTTTGTTTACATTTCAATTAACCTTTAAGAGATGTGAATTTTGTTAAATAAACGTTGCATTGGTCTTCGGTTAGTCGTACTTTGAAAAGTTTTGAAGTTACAGAAAAATTGCGCATTCTGATAGTAAGAGAACTTTCAATGAAATGCGTACAGGTAACGAACGGGCCAACAATGATCACCCATCGATAGTCGACTTTTCTAATCCCCTCTCAGTTCCTCGGTCCCCGCAATGACCGTGAGAGGGGTATACCCGAGTTACAGACACATGGACACATCGATAGACGGGATAGATGGTGGGGACAGTGAGTCCCCTATGGTCCCCTACTGTCCCTGTAATTCGTATTTCGTCCGCACCCGTCGCTGAAGTCACACGCGCCTAGAACGAATTGTACCCAACGCCCTTGACCATCGCTATGCCCAGTGTTTTCGTGTACGTTCAACATCATCGAAGGTCCTGCTCATTTGCGATCCTGAATAAAATTTCGGTGTTCCAGATATTACAACATATTAACGAAAAATTGTTACTATAATTTTACGCAAATTTAAATTAGAATTGGTAGAATGTATATTAAAAGTCGAATTGCAAATTGCGGTTGCAAATTGATAAATATAAATTAGATTTTTTCAAAATTTTTGCACGAATGCTTTTCTATGCATATGATACTATTAAACACTGACATAATTATTAACATGATTTCAAATGTTTATACTAAGCAAAATGTAAATTGTAAATAACTAGTATGTATTAGGAAATATTTAAATAAAGTAATACATACATATTTCGGAGGGGTGACTGATCGTGTTATCAAGACCGGCGGTACTTGATCCGCTAAAGTTTAGTGGCAAAACGACAACAATTAAGACGGGAATCAAAGGTGCAGGGTATTTAGGCAGGTACAAGCAGTACAGGAGTCTTCGAAAAAGTGTTAATCAGCAACTTACATATAGTTTCCCGATGTTTCGCTTTCTCGCGGGTAAATACGTACAATCACCTTGGCTTATTTTACGCATAAATATTAGAAGTACTTAAACCACGTCACCAATTTGATTCCATAACTTCATGAAATTGAATTCGCAAATCCAGTGGTGGAGATTTCATTGCGATATTTCCAAAATTAAAGATGTGTGCAGCAATGAACTGATACTTTTAGAATCATTTGAGTGTCAAGCAAAAGACCGCAAATAATACCTGATTCTTTGAATTTCAATTTAAACAATTTTAGAGTTATGAATATAGAGCTTTGTATCGTACGTGTAATTCCTTATCAAAGCCGTGTATTGAGTTTTTTCGGGAAGATTTTTCAATTCTTATTTCTGTGAACGAGATGCTACAAAAGTATTTAAATCTCATTACGTCAGTAATGTAGTTCTGGGGCTCTTCAAGGGCTATCCTATTCAATTCATCGTTTGCGTTATTAGACATGAAAATTTTTGTCCAAAAAGCACTGCGCCCTAATCGATGGGGAGAAGCTAGGTTGTAAATACAATAACATTATAATTTTCGTACAAAATATTTTGTGCTATCTCGTTAATACTTAAGTGCATCAATTAAAATAAGTTACTTTATGTATGCTACATTGTCGTACAAAGAACACTTCTAACAAACTCTTTTTCAAACATTTTATTTTAAATATAAAATTTAATTATACATTAAAAAACTATGAATCAAACCATTAAAAATTTCCATATTAATCGTACTATAAGAGCAAAAAATATCGCTAGAATCGCTCCCACTCTGTATTTCGAGGGTTTCATTTCCGCAGGCACTCCAGAAACAATACCTTTCGCTAAACATGGTTTCAATGACGGCGAAGTGCCTTCATTTACAGGTTCACCTTTCATCGAATGTTTCGTAGCTTCGATTATTTTGACCTTCACCATTTTTCCCAGATATTGCTCTTTCAACGGTACTAGTACCTGCTCGTAAAATTTATTATGACCCACATAGTGCTGCTTATCGTGCGACACCTCTGTGACAAGCACATCTTGAACGAGTCCCACCTCGTGATCGTATGGGGTGTAGGATTGAAAGAACTCTGAGAGTCTCTTGGTTCTCTTTTTCACGTCTTGCGTTGGTACTTTTGTCATTCGCGCGGCTGGCGTGCCAGGTCTGGGGAAAAACTGATTTATGAAGAGACTGGGAAACTTGTATTTCTCGCAAAGCTTCATTGTATCTTCGAAGTCCTGATCTGTCTCGGTGGGAAAACCGCAAATGATGTCAGTTGCAATTGTCAGGCCGGGAACACGTTCATGAAGGAAGTTGACCACACGTTCGAAGTCGGCGCAGGTGTACTCGCGTTTCATGTCCGATAACACCTAGAAACGTTAATAATTACTTGAATGAAATTGTAATAATAATTTTATTTAGCATCATGTAGACGTAAACTGTTGAAAATTAGAATATTACTTCCCGAAGTGATTACGATAAGAAATTTTAGTGATTCAAAGATTCTAAATTTTGAATTTTTATTCGCGATTTTTATAGGGTTTGACATTTTTACACATTGAAGCTTTTGTATTTATAAATTGTTGGAAATAAAAAACTGCTGCAGAATTATATTAGCATTTATACATATAATTAACAATCCGATCGAATACCTGGTCGCTTCCGGATTGCACGGGTACATGTAGGAAACTGTAGACCTTCGGGTGTCTCAGAATCTTGCTCATTTCCTCCAGGTGTTCCAGAATATACGGTGGATTTGTCATGCCAATACGCATCATACAACCATCCGGCACAACTTCGATAAGTTTCCACAGTAGTTCCGGTAGACTCGTTCCAATATCTCTGCCATAAGTTCCGGTGTCCTCGGACGTTAACCATAGTTCGCAGACACCTTCATCGAATGCCTGCTTCGCTCTTTCTACTATTTCCTCGGGAGGATAGCTGCCCAATTCACCCCTGGCGTGTTTGGTTTTGCAGTAAGTGCACTGATTCAGGCAGCCGGTGTTTATTGCGATGATCTCAATCAAAGGGTTCCTGCGCACCTTTGGTAAACTCAATTTTGCGCCACCGATTTTTTTGCCCGATTCCTTTTTCTGTTGGAGAAATCGCACCGTGTTCCCTTTTAGGGTTTCCTCGACCACTTCTACGACGCGATCGATTTGCTGGACGCCGATCATGCTCAGGCCTTGCAGGAACGAGGACTTGGGAGCGCCTTGAGGTACGCAACTAAAATTCGATAAAAACGTTTCGCTTTTATTAGGGGAAATTGAGATGGGAACATTTTCACGTGAGGGAACCAGATAGTTTAGAAATTTTACTGGTTTATAGCGCGGAAGAATAAAACTATCGAAGTACTTTTTCCGGTTCAAAATTTGATTTTAAGAGATGAAATCGTCATAAAGAAAAATCTATCGGTTTATGTTATCGTCAATATCTTAGACGTTATTAACGTTTCAAAAAGTAGGTTGGACAACAAATTTTATGTTTATTACATAATAAAAGAGTGCTAAGGCATCTAACAAGTAAATGAAACTAGATGAAGAAGCGTGAAATTTACGGAAAAAATTTATTTCGGACACGTAAAACCTGTTTTGCGTTAAACCTGAAAAGTTTCAGAATCTTTTGAATTTTCGTGCTGCTGAACTTTAGTATTTTTTCTATAGTTTCAATTACTTAAATAATCGGCTGTAACCCCAAGGGGATCGGCGGAATCCAAATACAATACAATACAATACTTAAATAATCGTAGAAGTATTAATGTGTCTATACTGTGTTCAGTAGTTAAGTAATCCGATTTGAAAACAAATCTTCGAATGGAATAGATTTTCTGGACATCGTTATTTCGATAATATTGTTTACTGACCTGATAATATTTAATCCTCTGTAACTACTCCACAAATTAAACAGCCCAAGTTTAAAGCTAGCTAAAGCAGTTGTTATTATTAAACTTTAGACAGCTTTAACCTCTGACTGTAATTTAGGGATTACATGCGGAAAATTAAATATTTGTAGTTTAGCACTGAGTTATTATGAAAACAACGAAATGTAGGAAATTCTACAAGCGAATGGTGGAATAAAATAGATTTATCGATCCGGTAGTTTATATTTGATTATTCCTTAGAACTACTGTGATATTTCGAGGACGCCAAAAGACGGTAATGAAAACTCGGAGATTTCCAAAACCCGAAATAAATAAATCGATGTATTAGTAATTAACAATCTAAATGTAGACTATATGAATTCCAAATGTGCCAGGAGCGCAAAGAACGTTAAAAATATGGAGTAATAAAGATGACATAATCTAAGGACATCTGCAGAGTATATTTGCCAAAAATAAAAAGTAATTGTATTAATGCCAAAACATTGTAGGAGTAGTACAGATGTGCTTGCACAAATTAATGGTAATTGCTTTAATCACTGTAAAAAGTAAATAGAAAATTTTAATTTTAATTTTGTAAAAACATATTCCGTGTCTGATCTTTTGAATCCTGATATTATTCTGGAACTATCAACAACATTTTTATAATTATTTCAAAATCAAAAGTATTGAACTCGTTACTCATGCGTATCAAAATAAGATCTAATATTGTATATGTATAAAAAATGCTATAAAAAAAATGAAATTTGTGCATATCATAGAATTTTCAATATTTCATTTGAATCTACTTTCTTTTAGGGGCAATGTAATCAGTGATGTAAAAGATGTAATAGTTTTGAGACTTCATTTCATAACTGAAAAATACTGTATGATTATTATTCAATAAGTATAATAATTGATAAAATTGGGATAAAATTATTAATTGATATATCTAATTAACTTCATTTACAATTAATAGCAAAGTGATCAGCAGCATGGAACTCAAACTTTCATTTTTATTTTCATGATATTCACAAATTATGAAATGAAACTTTTAAAATCGTAAGCTATTCTATCTTCAGTCCTTTAAAATATATGATGGATAGTTTTACATACCCAGCGACTACTACATGTTTGCCTACTCTCTGACCAGCTTCTATTTCATTTCTAAAGTGATCCTCTGCTGGACTCTTTACGGTACATGAATTCAGAAGCCATAGGTCAGCTTTGTCCTTCTCCTCTGTCAGTTTATATCCAAACGCAGCTAACTGGCCTGCCATATATTCACTATCCGAGTTGTTATGTGTGCATCCCCAGGTTTTGACATAAATTGTCTGTGTTCCTGGTACAATACTATTGAAGATTGGCGGCTGTGGAAGTTCCTCTACCTGTTTTCTTTTGGAGCGAACAGTGATATTCTTCCTGCTACTATATCGTTCCTTAGGCGTAATATCCTGGGACGATATTAAATCCTCTATGTCGCCTACAATGTCCTGACACGGTGGTTCCAACATTCTCAATTGAAATAGAATGACATAAGGTGTTTCAATTGAACTATATCATTGGAATACTTAAGTATATGTTCTTAGGTTAACCGGGAACTTAACGCAATTCACGGATATTCTACTTCAGTAAAGGACACTGTTTTTATATCGCTTTTTTTAGAGTAAGTAAGAGTAATCTATGGAATAGATAATTGTAGGAAATTATTTATAGAATACGAAACACGTGCTCACTATATTTTCAGTAAAACATCGTATTGAGGTTATGCTGAAAAACCATTTGTCAACACGAGAATTTTAGAGCATAAACAAGGAATAGGATAGATCTATCACTTAAGGGCGGTTCTTGTCCGAGATCTGAATTACCGACGTAATGAGATTTTAACATTTTGCAGCGCCTCCACCGCAAAGATAAGGATTCAAAAATCATGTTGCAAGTAAATTCAATATGTATATGCACAGCTCATATATGCGCCCACAATTATGAAAGTGGTCTAAGTCAATATTTCAAAAAAAATTAAAGTCTTGATAATTTGTTAATAAATGTTCCAAAACCTTTAAAAAACGTAATATCCAAAATTTTCTTAAAAATTGACTTACAATTGTTAGACCACTTTCATAATTATGGGCACATAGGTAGTATATGCCCAGTATGTCCACTTCGATGCAGAATTATATTTTTTATATGCACGATAAAACAGTGAAAGTCCAAACTTATAATTCGAAAGTCATTAAATTGAAAAATTTGTGGTCTTCTATTTATAACTTAAATAATTAAAAAATATCAGCCAATTGTTGCGTGTATTTTAGATTTCCGAGATGTCGGAATGAAATCTCCACCATCGTATTTGCAAAGTAAATTTCATAAAGCTATCTAGTCATAAGGTAAGTATGGTTGAAATGCTTTCAATATTAATTCGTAAAATTAATCAAGGTGATCTTGTGCGGTCGCGAGAGAGAGAAGTATCGCGAAACTATCCATAAGTTGCTCTTTTACACTTTTTCGAGCTCACCCGTACCGCCCATAACTGTGCGACAAGTCCGCACCTGTTATTCTCATCTTAATTCTCGCGGTATGGAGGAATCGATTTTGATGAGGGACTATTTGAAAGATAAGGGATGAACGCACGAGATGATAGATCTTGAATTTCGAAAACGTGGTTCTATCTACATATACCAGTGATTCCCAAAGTGGGCGCTACCGCGCCCTGGTGGACGCCGCGACGATTCAATGTTTCTAATTTACACCTTACTGTACTACATTTTACGAAAAAGGTAGAAACATTAATATACATATCTGTCTGTTTAATTGCTATTAAAATTTTAAAAAAAATTAATATCCAGGGGGCGTTGAGTAATATTTCTTCTGCAAAGCGGCGATAGGCCAAATAAGTTTGGGAACCTATGATCTGTACGGTAAATTGTTCCGAAAATTAGTAATTATCCAACATATTGTTTCTTATAAGGAAACCGTTTTTTTGAAATTTAAAATTGATCGCCTCGTGCATTCATCCTTTACCTTTCAAATGAATTCAAATTCATGAAAATCGAGTAAAAAATCCGAACGCATGAGTACAGGAGCTAAACCCTTAGTTTAAATCCTTAAATTCAGAGACCCCTTAAATAAATCTTTACTATTATGTACCTATACCGCAATTCATTTATTGCTCATACATTATCAATACAGCATAACGTACTATTCAATTATAATTAGTTACTATCAAATTTGTAACAGTAACATTCGTACAACTCCTGACTTGCACTGATCTTATTAATAAAAATAGTATAAATATTTTAATTCATCCATATAGTTATGCACAATATTAGAAAAGTATCTGCGTTCAGTTTTGGGAAAAATCATTAAATTTATTGTATACATTTTGAATTTATAGAATATTGTACCTAAGTGATATGTTTCTCGTCGTGCGTTGCAATCTTTTGTGCATTATTATAGTCGTATTTTTCTTTCCAATTATAGATCAGTCTATACAAAGAGAAATCCAATACACATCAGTAACTTTTTTTGGAGTGTAGTAGCTGGTAGTCTCAAATAGACATAAACAAGGACACTGGACATTACAGAGGTCAAAATCTACTTGTTGCCGTACATTGGTCGGAGGGGCTATATGCACATAGTTCTGGTTTTAATTACAATGGGAATTTGTATTTTCCGTGAGTTTCATCTGATTAAATCAAGTTATGATTTCCTTGATTTCTGAAGTACTGGGCACTACAAATAATTTCAAGGCGAGACTCTTGATAATACTTCTACAAAACGATTCGTCAGTTTGTTACAATTTTTATGACTTATGCGGTGAGTATCGCTTTGACTAACCAGTTTTTCAATTTTGCATTTTATCTTATTAGACGTAAACTTACGCGATTTGAAAAATAAGTTAAATATTGATAGGAAAAACAGTGAACAATTTTTCACTGATTAACTAGAAGATTTATCATTATAAATTAAATTTTCATTTACATTAAATTAGAATAATTGCATATCCCCAATAATCAATAAAATATTTTTTTTTCAGTTTTAGTGGCCGTATGCAATATGAAAAGTATTTCGCGAAATAAAAGCAGTGTTCTTGCCATATTCATAAATTATTCCTGTTCGACTCCCGCGTGTTTAAAACCGTCGAATGAAATGAAATGAACTGATACAACGTAAAATTCAGACGCGATATTTCTACATTTCTTTAACCGTGAGTGTAGAGTCAGGTTGTTCGTTGGAAATTATTTCGTTCGGGAGTGTAGTGTTTCTATATTTTTCTTTTTTTTGTTCGACGCGATATACATAGGTGTAACGTATTAATGGTACGCAGCAGCTGCGGAGATGATTTTCATCAAGCATCGTCGCATCACGCAGGAGGTAAACGTTAATCAAAATTTCATTCTCCTTTTAATTCTTTTAACTGATAATTTAAATCCAGATCGATATATGTAATGCGAATCAGAATCTAAAATAAAAACTTGAAAATTCATAGATGGTTAAACTGTTAATTCTTTAAGACTTTGTCCTTGTTCTGTTACAGATGACTTCAAAACTGCTAGCCAGCAGTATCATCTCTACAATCAAGGGTGTAGAAGCGCTCTGTGATCGGTGAGTCAAGAAACTTATAAGTGGTTACTTATAAATGGTTCCTCCGAGCACTCAATCATATCGTAGGACGTAAAGCTCCGAAACAATATTACTGATTTTATTTTATTTATTCGAACAGCATACAACATAGTGACCACTAGTGTAAAGTAGTTTATACTTCATATTTGTGGGTAGTAATAATCTGTGTGAATATTTAATTAGATCAGGTAGGGCTTGTCTTGCGGTTTACCTTCATGTGCACTTTTTTGTAAATCGATTGAGGGGATAAATATCCACGAACTTTATTTAAATACTTGCATTCACGTTAGCGTAAATTATATATAACCACAATACATTTCGGAGAAAACACAGCTGTACAGTGGTTACTGCGTTTCAATTTCAAATGAAAACAAACTTGGTTTATAAGAACTAAATTGAATTAAAACCTTCATATTTTGCGTAACTGCATTTCCGATAACTTGAGAAATTCCTTTAAATCATAGTTTATATACCTAAGAAAACCAGTTCACGATGGGTCGATTCTGGTTTCAAAGGATTACTTTGAACACGTTTCCACCGTTTAGAATACTTACTTTGAATAACGAATTAACCAAAATTTTCAATTGTCAATTACAAATTAAAGTTTCGCATACTTCTTGTTATTGAAATTGAACAGTTTTCAACACTATATTAAAAATTAGCATGTATGTCTTGCATAAAATTTAACTTTTTTCACTTTTTCTAGTATATATTCATTGGAATTATATCCAAGTCATTTTATTAGACATACTTTCAACAAATATTTATAAAGTGAATTGATTAGTTTGTTGGTAGATTGAATTTAATAATTTTTGTTTTAATTTTCACGCTCAGAATTTTTAGAGTTTCTCAGAGTTTGGGTTGAACTACTTAATTTTACTTGAAGGATTAAAAAGAAGGATTAAAAAAAATGTAGAAAGTTTTCTTCTGATGATTTCAAAAGGGAAACAACGTTTAAAAAATCGTTGTAGTTAGACTGTGAGCGATTGTCTGACAATTATTATTAATCCAAGTAAAATCGAAGCGAACACAGCTGGTGCGGCCGCTAGTGTCGCAAAAAATTTCGCTTTCGCAAAAAAGCGCGTCTCCTACGTTTATCGACGCTTAAGCGAGCGAAGCAAGGTAAATTAAGAATTAAGAGATAAAAGGTACTAGACGAATCCCAGTAATTAGTGTAAAAAATTCAATCATTGCTACATGCGAATTCGAAAGCTCAAACAAAAAGTTAAGATCAATGCCGTCGATTCGGGTATGGGGGAGAATTGATTACAACAGGGTAATTAGGACTTGACGACCTAGTCTGACCTATATTAACAATATAAATGTAATTCTTTATTCTACTCACATCAAGTCCTGTATAGTGATGTTAATTTAATAATTTGTCGTATAATTTTTAGAAAACAGCGTTTTCAAGAAAAGTCAGATTTTCTCTTTCTCTCTAATTACTTTGGTTAAGCTAGATAGACATTTAAATTAATATAAAAATGTTTGACTTTTAGTTCGAAACATTCCGTCTTAATCTATTCCATGAATAGCAATTTAAAGACATACCTAATCTGTGTATTTTCAATCTTAATGAAATTGCTGATCTGATTGGATAGAAATTTTTTGAAACCACACAAATCTGCCGCGAAATCTTCGAGAACGACGACGGTATTCTCAGAAATTTACTTTACACATTTTCAAATATCTGTACTTACATATTCTGTGAGAAACATTTCTGTGATCCACGATACTCAAACATATTTAAGATTTGTCAAATTTATATGCTTCAGCATATCATTTGAAAATTCGAGTCGGTAATAGTTGAGGCGTAACTGCGTACAAAAAATATGTTTTGATACCTTCCGCGGCAGAAAATAGTATCCCACCCGGGCCTGCGCGGTGTTCGGAGTTCTGTTTGGCTTTCTCCGCGGCTGGAGTACTCGTCAGTCACGTGGAGAACTTCCGCGAATACGGTTCGAGGTGTATATTCCACATTTCGCGTTTAGGGGGTGTGCGTGTTACTTGAGAAAGGGTGAAAGTTGAAGAATAAGGTGTTCGAAAATTCCTCAACGGGGCATTTCAGAAAATTCGACCAAAAGTGAGCGAAGTTTTTGGTTACTTTCATAGTTGCGGTCGATTTAAATTTTCGCACCCAGTTGAATTCGTGATTGTTAATTTATGAAACAGTGCAGAAATTTTGGTAGACTGTGATTTTGGACTTGCCGATTTTTGCACACGATTTGTGAATGTCTTGCATGGATTTGGTGTTTAGAAATCTATTAAATGAGAAATGAATCCACGAATAATCAACGAATCTTTTTAGTAAAAAGTTTGATGTTATGCTTCTGTAACCGCTAATTAAACTGAAATATTTAAATATTATAGTTAGGGAAATTATTCCGCTAAAAGAAGTGACAAATAGTATATAAAATTTAATAATAAATGAACACTTATATTACATAATTCGATATAATAGATTTTGTGTAATCTTGTGTTTGCTAAAGTATACTTGACATTAAACGTTTGTTAGAAAGTGGTAATTTATCAAACCTGGTACATACAAAATTTTTGTATGTTTTAAATATTTTCCTAAATTTATAGAATTTTTATACTAAATTAGCCATAAATTATGTGCGTATTTTGACTGACGAATATGCAGCGTGTTGGATACATAAGTTATCCTACATTTTTTAAACAATATGAATATGTAATAACTAACTTTTAGTTTTCCACATTAAGTCAGTCGTATTTTAAAACAACACTTGAAAATGGTTTACATCTTCACGGGATGTTTGAAATAAAAATTTCAACACCAGTTCATTGAAAATCTTGCGGTAGTTTACATACGTGTTCAGATAAATGTTTGATGATGCAGCAACTGAATTCATACGCGGAATTTTGAGTGCACAGAAATATTGGCGCGCAGAAAATTCAAAGAAAAAATATGTTGCATCTTATAAAATTAAAAAAATGTGGACGTGTAGAAATTTAAAAATCAAAACGTTGTCACGTAGTGATTCGGTTGTGAAAAATCCGCACTTTGTCTACGATGTTACGAACATTATTGGAAACGCATATAAATTAAATAACTTCTGCAGTACTACGTCGTCTATAAACAGTAGAATAGATTTCTTAACCGTGTTTTATTAATTCCCTATCTTTTATCATTAAATATTTGTTCTGTGTTTACTGTACTGGACGAATATTTCACAGATTTCTCTTTTATTCTTGTTTTATATAGTTTTCCATGACGGACTCGGTTACAAGCAGTTATAATGTAATGACAATTGATTATAAGGACAGTCCTTTAATTAACAAAAGTATGTCAATTTCTGTGCGACATTTTCTGTTTTAAGTAATATTAAATGTGAAGTCCAATTTTAAGAAAAATGGGTTAAAGCTATTTTTACGTATAGCCTGATCCCACCTTTTTGCTATTTAAATATTGAAGTCCTGACATTCCAACATCCCTACGATTTAATCAATAAAATTTTAGCTGTTAGGTGGAATTTGATAAAATTGCTTTGTATGGGATATAAACCACATTTAAAAATTTATTTTTGACGGCTTATGTTATTTAATTTAAATAAGGGTCCATTGGTAGTACTATACGTTGCAAATAGTAGCATAGCTTATCAAATTGTTAATTCTCTAATAACAAAGAACTGTGCAATGTGTTAGGTACTCCCCTATTTTTTATTTTTGTTTATCAATGTTTTTGGTTGACTGTGTTAAACTGAATCCTAGTAAAAATTTTATAAAAGTATTTCGACAATTTCTAATTTTTATCCTCTAAATGTTGCGTGTCAATTACGAATGTTATTTTAGTTAGACCGCATTCATAAAAATGATAAGAGTATGAAATTGCATGTACCAAAACATTAAACGTATAAAGGAAGAGTAACAGCGTTTAATAATATTTTGAAATGCGTTGAGATGAAGAATTTGAAATATGTTTGAACGAGAAAAATGGATATAAAATTCGTCTATACGTACTTTTAAGTTTGAGGATACGCTAAAATACTTTAAATCGCGGAAGTTTCGTTGCTTGAAATGAATGGAGCCTTTTTACGACTACCCAAAGGTGGATAAAAAGCCAAATATTTTTATAGCCAAACTAAAAGAAGACAATAACTCAAAAATACACATAATATGTCAACTTAATCTTTTAGTGGTACTTTTCAATTTCGCAAGTAGAAAGTACCAATTAATTTTCACGAAATCAGAGTTCTGCGGTAGAAAATAAGTGAACGAACAATTAATTTATTTTTCTTGTTTCTTTTTTATTAAATTTCGACATCAGCCAATGAAAACAGGTGGTTCGGTCTAAGTCTGTGCATTATTTTTAAAAAGTTGATATATTTCAGGGAAAGTGAAATCACGTAATATTAATATTAAGATAACTAAGTAGTATTTGAAATTATCGTGTGGGTTGAAGTATTTCACTAAATGACCGTAGAGATTTATTCGTTAATTAAAACTCATTATGTCATGAGAGTACAATGCGTGGAAATTCCTATGCCTTCATAATGTTCCCCCGAGAAATACTTTTACACTCAGAATTTTGAATTAGCTGAACTTCCCGCACTTTTAAATATGGACTATTTAAATATGGACTATTTTTTGAAGTATCAACGGATAAAAGTATCAATTTCTCCTCTATTCTCAATGTTGTATTCTTTACTTTGAGAAATCGTAACTCGCTAGAATTTCTATTTCGTGTAATTTGAACTCCGTGAAATTATTTCACTGCGAGAAATCTTGTCCCGTTTAAACTTTAAATCCTTGCGCTTTAAACCCTCGTGCTTCAACATTTCTTTGTTTTGAAACGACTGTGCCTTGGAACTAATAAAGAATTCTTGACTACTGTCTCACACATAAAAGAGAAACAACAGGGAATATGAAACGATATTTACTTTCGCGATGAAATTTTAATTTTCTTTTGATTGTTCTTATCAGACGTGTTCTGTTAAACAGATTTCCCAGATTTCAGTTTAAAATCATAGCATATTGTGCATCTTCTAAAAATATTTGAACATCTCCTAATTATATAGTCATGTGCATCTGCCAGGTAAATGAATCATGTACAAAAGATTCGCTCCTTACACTCACCTACTTTATCTTGCTTTGAGGACTCGACGTTGAAGAAGATTCAAGTGTCTCGTTCGCTGCGCATCAAATCGGCCAGTTTTAGGCCTATGTGTTGAAACAGGCGTTCGTGGCGTTTTGACGTGTTATTTTTTCCGTAATGAAGAACCGAATTCCAACTGGAAATACTTCTTGCATCAGCAACGGAACTGATTGACGTTCACCCGTACAGTTGTGTGATTGCTAAAAATTTACTTTGGGGTGGGCATAAAACTTTATGCTGTCGCGTTTTAATCGGGTCACTGAGGTATCATCGAAGTAATTAGGCATAAAAAATTAATTTTTTATAGGCGTTGATGAATATTAATGGGACATTGAGTTTTTTTGACGATGGGAATGTTTGGGAAATTTCTAAGTGTCAGGTGTGACTTTTAAAGATGTTACAATACAGTTTTTCTTTGGATACTTAAAATTTTAAGTATCGCGACTTTATTATTCTTGAGTTTTCAGTCCACAATATTGCATACAAGAGGATATGTATTTTATTCTATAATTTTTCTAATTCTTTTTTATTGCCATAAAAAATATAATAATAAATCTGTATACATTCACGGTTTTTATTAATTATTTCTGGTACTTGTAGAATAATTACACTGCCTTTGTGCATTTACCATGCATTTTTTAAATTGAATCTTCGCTCATTACTTTTCTTATCTTCTTCCCCTTTTTCTGTTCTACAGTAAATAAACCGAACTTTTTTTAAATGCAAACGATTATTATTGAAATCTACTAAAAATTTTGTCTTCGGGAAATACAACCTTTATTGACATTGTGTCATAGTTTTGTGATACTGGGACGATTAGAAGCCACGTTAGCGAAAGCTTTCACCCAGACTGTCGCTAGTTTTTCTTCACGCGTCGACCAGAGTACCAATATCAAATCGTTATTTCCTTTACGTGGCCAAAAAGTGAATTAAAGGGACAAAAGAACATAGGAAAGTTATTGACGTACTAATTGATCGTTCAACCTTCGAAATGCGAATGCTGCAATAGTCGAATGCATTTAATATTTTTTATTTTACTATTGTTTAAGATTGTACGCATACAATTTTATTAAAATAAAAACACATTTATAATATAAAATATAAAGATATATTATCCGCTGTCCTTGAAATAAATACATAATCGTTCTTTTTTAATAACCGGTATCCCCTAGTTGAAAATGAAATTGTTGTAACGTTGCCCAAAGAATGCTTCTTCTATAAAGTAAGACACTTTTGCTAAAAATTACATGCGTTTCGTTGTTTTTATGAAGTTGGGTTGCTTTTGCGACAGACTGCAGGTTTTCATTGGTCCGCACTTTTTCGAGCCATTTCTTCGTTTCCTCATTCAATTGTTCTTCCATTCTTCCGCATTTCCGGATTATATAGGTTTGACTCTGTTTCTTGGCATACTCAGCATTGCCTAAATTCTGAGTTATCACCCACTTTATACCGTTTTTCTTCCCCTTTTATACATTTAAAGCGAGTCTGGCGGTCTTTCTGATATACGTCCATGTTTCTTCGATTTTCATTAGTTTTCATCTCTTATCGTTGTCCTTCTAAGTGTGTATTTAATCGAAGAAATTCACATGTCTATTTTACCCTAATCAATCTGCAAATCTTGATGCACATTTTGTTTATTTTTTCCTTTAATCACGCTGTTACAGTTTCTACATTTTCGTTAGCTTTCAATAATTCGATTGCAGTTTCATTTTCGATTTCATTCAATGCACTTTTCAATATTTTTCACTAGGAAACATATGAAACTCGAAGACAAAAAATTAGTCAAATGAAATTCAGTGCGTCTCTAAATAAAAAAGTATACTTCTGGGACGTGGTAAATAGTCTATTTTGAAAATAGAATTACAATAGCATCATTGTTTAAATAATAAATTGGAAACTGTCTCCGCAAACAGGGGCGACCTAATTTGTCCCTTACTTCGTAATCTAACGGATAACACTCGTTTTTTACTTGCTTCTTATGTCATTAGAGCTATAGAAGTATGGTATTGATTTTTTATGATTTATGTCAAATACATTGTCACGGCGCTACTTGAAAGCAGGCACTGTCACTGCTATACAAAGATATCTACGGACTTGCGTGTTTGTAGAATTTTCCATTGGGTATTAGAAACAGGAAATAATTAAAAACGGTAATTTTAACTTACTGATAAATAAGTTATCCTCCTTATTGTTTAGACACTTCCGATTTGGTTTTATTCGAGAAACGTAAGACGAAAACGTGACGAATATTCTATTGCCAACAAATTAATGAGAAATTTCCAGAATTTCTGTTTTGATGTGAAAATCTAGATAAATTGGTGAATGTTAAATTACTTTTTTTCTTTCTTATTCAATGTTGTAGACAGCATATACATAAATTTTGACAATTCGTTTAAAAATAAAATGTTACTAAGTAATTTCGCTGGAAATTTGAAATCATGGAATTTATCTCGATGCCTTTTAACAAACTATTTAACAAAATTTAAATTCTCATTTAAAAAAGCCAAGATTATTAGGTTTGATAATCTGGGTAATCTGGAAATTCGTATAATCTATAATTTATTGTTGGTAGAAAATTCGTCGTCTTTCGTTTTGTCAGATTATTGAACTTCTCTAAAAAAATCCAGACGATCGATACGATCATCACTCTGAATACAGCTATCTCTGGGATTAAGTACAGTTTTATGATTTTTCATCTAGATTCAATTATTCTCTCCTCTCAGTGAGCGAGAGAGTGAATATTTCGTTTGTACCGCTGAAAATAAATACCTCTATCGATATTTTCACGCTATGTTAGACATTAAACGTTTTCGATTATTTGTTATCGTTATGAGACTCGCAACACCGGTATATTCAACGGTGTTGCGAATTTTCCAAATGGAGTGTCGTCAAAATAAACCAGTATTTTCGATCCTGTGCGTCATCAATACAAAGTTTATTCCCTCGTGGATTTTCTTCAAGTTATGGGCAAATAGTAGTTTTTCAGAAAGTGACACTCAAACCGTGAAACATTGCGGAAACAAACGTAGAAAGTCAAATATTATATAAAATTATATTGGAGTTTATTTTGCCATATCGTTTTTTATGATCATTCCCTTTTTTATACATATATGTTTCGTTCAACGAAACACTACTCTACAGCGGGTTTATACAGGGTGTCCCATTTTAATCTTTCCACTTGATTATCTCGAAAAATATTCATTATTCGAAAAAAATTTGTACACGAAAGATACTCTATTTGAAGGGGGACATTCAATGGTGGACACTGTTTTTTCTCAGGTGGAGGCGCCTCCGAGATATGAAGGTGACCTTTGTTTTTTTAAATGGAACTATAGTATTTTTTTACGCTAGACACATAGCCTGACTCAAGACAAATCCATTGACCTATAATATGTTGACCTTGAAACGTCATTGAAGGTCGTTTTCAGTCACTTGACATTTTTGGACATTACACTTCCAGATGATGTTTCTCGTCTTCTAAATTCAAAAGGACGACCTTGGACGTTAAGGCATTTGTTGATTCTGTCCCTAAATGACCTTGCCGAGCCCGAATCTCACAATTTCTGATCACTGTGCTACTTGGGTGCCGCCGATTCGGAAATCTTTCCCGATACATTCGGGTAGCTGCCCTATAATTTCGTTGACATTCTCCCAAAATTAAAATCATGTCAACAATTTCATTAGGCGTGTAATCAGTCATCGTAAAATTGATCACTATCAAAATTCAGAACGCTTGTAATATCTACCTACTCACAGCGTCGAAGCAACTACAGTTTAATGCCCTAGAAGGTTCTGCTAACAGATATTCCGTGTTTATAAACATGAATGTTAATAGTAGTAGTACTCTACATCGTTCTGCTGATAGTTATTCTGTGTTTGCAAACATTAATATCAATAGCATGAATGTCCAAGGACGTCCTCTTGAATTTAGAAGACGAGAAACATCATCTGGAAGTGTAATGTCCAAAAATGTCAAGTGACTGAAAACGACCTTCAATGACGTTTCAAGGTCAACATATTATAGGTCAATGGATTTGTCTTGAGTCAGGCTATGTGTCTAGCGTAAAAAAATACTATAGTTCCATTTAAAAAAACAAAGGTCACCTTCATATCTCGGAGGCGCCTCCACCTAAGAAAAAACAGTGTCCACCATTGAATGTCCCCCTTCAAATAGAGTATCTTTCGTATACAAATTTTTTTCGAATAATGAATATTTTTCGAGATAATCAAGTGGAAAGATTAAAATGGGACACCCTGTACTCGTCAGCTTGAATGATCATAACGTATGAATCATTTAATACAGGTAAATTTAACGGATGGGCGACGTTCTATGGCACATATTCACCAAAAGCGAGTTCATTTGGAAAGGACAAACGCACTGCTTGTACGCGAAGGTATCGAAATAGAATGCGATTACTTAACACTTTGACTGAATGAGGGTCACCGGTGACCGGCACCTGATTTTACAGCTACCGATTTAAATTATTTAAACCTTTCGATTCCGTTTGTCACCATTGTTAAACTATGTAGATAGATGAGTTTATAATTAATTGCTAATGACGTTCGAATGCCGATAATTTATTTTCTACGTAAATAAAATGCAGGTCCGAAAGTGTTACCGTTTGCAACAAATCAACTTGAATATAAATATAATTCTGAATATTCTTTCACATAACTTCGAACGAGGCATGTTAATACACTGGGGTTTTATTTTAGAAGTTTGCTTTACAAAAACACTTTTGTTTAGAAAGTTTGTTTTACAAAGTTTGTTTCACGAAGATTACTTTGTTTTCATGTTTACTTTATAAAGTTGAGGTGTATCAACTTTATATTTTTCTATTTTAAATAAAGAAATAGATGCCAATAATTATATTGTATAAATAACGATATACGTTGCATATTTTAGTAATTAAAAAAGATTATTTGTAATAACGCTAGGCACTTTCGTTTATAACAATTCATTTCCCTGTTTCTTCTTTGCCAGTAGCTTTAAGTACGCCATAGCACCTGCAATATCATGTGTTATGATTTCTGAAATTGCCGCTAATATGGAAACGCGGAATGCGAGAGGTTGCGATGTCGTAAGCTGTAGACAAATATTACAATCTGCCTCCTTAAGATTCATTACCGTTTATTCTCATTTTCTTTCATTACTATGCTGTCGACTCGTAAAATCGTGTATATCATTACAATGCAACAAATCATAATTATTGTATAATTATTCGGAGTGAAACGGGCATCTGGGGTTAATTATATCTGTATTTGGAGTAGTTGAATAGTTAACTATAATTTAAATTTGCGCACAGTTTTCTTGCTTCAAGTGCAACGATGCTCCTGCGAATTGCAATTATAGTTTACATTTCTATTCTTTAATATTTTTGGCTACGATACATTTTTTTATGTTTAAAACTACTAGGTAGGGTACTTGAAACAACGGTTACTGAAAGAGATGTCGTTAATTGTTTAATCACATTTAATATCATGGATAATATTCATGACGTTAATTTATTAACAAGTATATGTAGTTTTACAAAAGAAATCTAAATTTACATGACGTATTTATATAAACACTCGAGAAACTGTTCTTTATTTTTAAATCTTTCAAATCCCTTGAAGTGAACGTTCATAGTTTATTTATCAATTTCTTTACAATAGCGTCATATTATTATACAGAAACGTATTTGGAGAAGTAGAGTTTGAATTAGAAATAAAATATCTGTTTGCCGCTGCCTTCGAAATCCGGAAAATGTTTCTATATATCTGTCGCTTACGCTTGTCAAGACCATAGCTTTTCCGTTCCGCCCTGCTTCCTCATTTCCATCTAAAAAAGTGGAGTATTATACCACTCTCTATTAATCATTTTCTACTCTCGCAAATGTAATTCGGTTTTCCGCTGTAATTGAAGCGAGGCTTGATTTCACGGGTAATTTCAGAAGCGTTTCATTTAAGGAAAAAACCGGGCTGCTTAATGTTGATTTCAACATGATTAGAATAGCTGAAATACGTAGACTACGTGACCTGTATGTAACGTAATAGACTGCCATCAGAAATGATCGGACGTGTTTTTTTTTAATAAGTATAAAATATAGGAAGCGTGGAAATAATCGAGTTCTTCCACAAACCAAGATATGTCCGTATTGGGAAGAAATATTGCAGGAAAAAAGAGAAATCGATTTGAAACTATGTCTGCATATTTCTTGAGCTTGATTGTGAACTCCTGTTTGTTTATTTTTATTGAAGAATATAATCGTACTAAGGATCGAATTTAATTTTTAACTTTTACAAGTAAGAGGTAATCATAAATGTTTAATTTTAAATAATTTATTTCTATATTACGCCTGCTTGATTAGACATTCTTAACATTTATTTGACAGGCAGATTTAAGGCGTAGCATTTGTATTTTAATTTTTTCTTCAATGATCAGTATTGAAAATTGCTCTCCTTTTTATACGCCTATTTTTGCATTTCATCTCCAAAATATATTTATATAATTTTTGCAAAACGATATAAGGTTTCGGAGGAATACCTAAAACTCCTGTTACTATTATTTTTGATGACATATTCTGGAGGTGATGTGACACAGTAGAAATCATTTAACTCAGTCATCGGTAAAATTAATTATCTTTATCTGTTTCGGCGCCTCCCACATTGATTCGAACAATCATCCTTTTACTGCGCTTTTTCTCCCCCGACGATTTGCAAGAATGAACGGCGTTCAGGAAAAAGTGGGTGGGTGCGCGTCGTTAATCACTCGTTGGTTGATAGTTTGAGTAATGATTAGGTATTTCCGGTTGAATAGTTTATCTGAAATTGACGATTTTTGGCGTTTACTTACCTATGTGGGAAATTAATTAGATGTGATGCTGCAGAATTAACATATTACTTCCACCAAAATTATAATTGATATTCAAACGTCAATTGATACTATTACGTAATGTATGTGTATAGTAGATAATTTAATAACATATAATTACTTTTTTTCTTGTCGTTTTACTTCCCAATTGTACTGTTTTAATCCTCAACGATTTTGTTTTATTCAAACATTTTTATTGACATCTAAAATTTTCACGAATAAAAATTTGTAAGCACAAATTAAATCAATAATTTATGTAATTAGGTAATTAACGTTCTTCATTGTATATAGGGATTATTTTATTATAAATATTAAAGTGCTATTTTAGAGTAGAAACTAAAATTAAATGATTTAGTATGAACTGATATAATGTATCTTTGTTATAAGAAAGGAAATTGGATATTTATGGAATATTCCATTTGATTCGAGAAGAAATTTTATCTAAATTTTTAAACGTACATTTGGATTATGTCGATCCGTCTTATCGAATTCCCATTGGATATTTGATCGATGTCAATACTATGGTTATCCGCCAATGATATCCGACATTTTAAACGTTTAAAATATCTTTTACTTTAAATCTTCGTAATAGATGAAAATGCTTAGAAATATGATATGTCTTTTACATTCTTCAATATTCCGTAATTGGAAAAAAATGGTTCTTGACAATTTTGATATTATGCATACAGATATTATTTTACGAAAATGTGACCACAAAAAGCATCGAAAATGCAAAGCTATGGGCCAAGTACAAGAGAATGTTACATTGGAATAGGTTGCTCATTAACATAATTTTTACACGGGATTTGAAATCAATCAAATGTGAGCAAGTACAAATTATTGTAGAGCAACGACACAATACTATCGCTAAGTAAATATATACAATTAACTAAATTTCCCAAAATATGGTGTCTTCTCATTTAATGACTAAATCTGTTTACTGCTCTATTAAATGTACTTGGTGGCCCGCTTTTTACGAAGCTTGATGTCAAAAACGTAACGTAACAAACATTTCTAATTTAATATGTTAACAATCTGGATGTGTGTGAGAGGAAATTACATATACATATTGTAGTGTATTTCAACAATTGATGTTAAAATAAATTAAAAAGGAACGACGTGAGATATTTAAAGGACTTTCATTCTAAACAGTAAGAAGCCCGTTTTATACTGTGGTTCAGCAACTCTCTTTTAATGTCACACATTCCCAAATATTTAAGCTTAGGGGAGTTGATACTACAGGTATTTTTTACCATCGAACCTTCGTAAAAAGCGGGCCACCAAGTACATTTAATAGAGCAGTAAACAGATTTAGTCATTAAATGAGAAGACACCATATTTTGGGAAATTTAGTTAATTGTATATATTTACTTAGCGATAGTATTGTGTCGTTGCTCTACAATAATTTGTACTTGCTCACATTTGATTGATTTCAAATCCCGTGTAAAAATTATGTTAATGAGCAACCTATTCCAATGTAACATTCTCTTGTACTTGGCCCATAGCTTTGCATTTTCGATGCTTTTTGTGGATTTCACTCGATTCGTAGAATTATGTAAAGTACAGTATGTTTTTTTATTGAAATACTTGTTATTAAAGAAATAAGGAAATAAAGAAATCAGGGAATGCAGGAAAATAAAGGAATATACAGATCTCATTATTATAATAATTTTGCAATCATGATGTGGCAAAATGTAAAAAATTATCCTTTAAATGTTATTTATGTTTAAAAAATATAGTAACCAGAACTATGTGTTTTCAAATTTAAAAAAATTCTTTGAAGACGTGAATAAAAAAATCAGAGACTCTTCCCGAGACAGTAAACATTTAGTCTAGGTACTAGGACTTGCATATATTGTCAGTAATATTGAAAAAGAAAACACATTTTAAGGAATTAACAAAATAATAAACATTTAATTATTGCAAGACAGTGACGATTTTGTACCTTTGGTTTTTAAATTCTTAATTCGAAAATTATAATAAACATAGAAGTGGCCAAAATGGTTTTATGAAAACGGGGTAAATTTAAAATAATGGTTAGTGTGAATTGCTGAAAAATGTTTTTAACTTTAGAACTTTAATATGGTCAAATATATATCCTTGTAAACATTTTTCGATTTACGTATAACAACGTCATCATGTCCGTTAATCTTACGTATATTTCAACAACGGGTTTGAACAAAAAATAGTTTTTAACTATATATCATAACATTGTTACAAATAGATAAAGCACAATTTGGAGATTCAATAGCCGAGATGGTAAAGTGTCGATACGAAGCATGTAACAAAGATTATTTAACAGTGCTGGATAACCCGATAAAAATAATTTGCCTACTTTTTCTTGGAAGACCTGTTTATAGAACAATTTGATTATGTACTAAAGAAGAGCTTGTAGAAATTTGAAGATACGCTTCGACATGTATCGAAGTTTTAAAAATGAAACACATTAATTATTGATAACACTTTGAAAATTTCCGAATGACGTACTAATGCGTGCATCATGAAGGTGTCTACCTTTCCCTCTTTTTCGTAATAATTCCTTCTCGATGTGGCGTACTATGTCTCCGGATATAAACAAATGACACCGACTTCTTTGTCTCTATCTTTCCGTCACTCTGTCGCGCTCGCACTAGCCAAACAAACGACGCGACGCGACTTGGCCACGCAAGCATGTGTGAGAGCGCGGCTGACGACAAAGCAATGCGGAATTTAACATGATTCGAATTTTTCTAGCATAAGGGCCTCTCTTTCTTTACTTCTGTCTGTCACGCTTGCACTCCTAGCGCAGCCGTAGCGACAGCCCTGAGCAACGGTGCGTCTTCGTCAATCGTGGTCACTCATTAATTTTATTTTAAACATTTCTAATTACTTTATCGGGCATTTAAGTAATATTTATTTTCAATATTTCTTAATTTATTTCTTATTCATTTGAAAAAAAGTCGGCGTTTAATCTGTTTTGAGCGTATTGTTGCGATATATTGTTAAGCTTAAGTTTCAAAATCAAATACATTTCTTTTACAATTTAAGAAACCATTATGTTAAATTTATAAATTATTGATAACCCTTGAAGATTTTCTGAATACCAATAAGCGACTCTTGTATTTGGTCCGAGACAAAACCTTGTCTCTTGATTTTTTTCCGGCATGTCTCAGATTACATAGAAAAATCTACGTTATCGACAGAAAAATTATCTCGCATGGTATGAAACATATGTTAGGGTTTGACACCGGACTGCGTGACAGGCTGAACATGGAGATGGAGAAGGAGGAGAGGAAGAAGACGACGTTTCTTACAAAAACCTCGACTTTTTAGATCAAAATATCTCGCGATTGGCTTGATGGATCTTCTCGTAGTTAGGCTTAAATTACTCGGGTGGACGTCCCATACAAGAATATCACCATAGTTTGGGAGAAATATGCGTATTTAATGCGTTTGAATACCCCGAAAACCTCGATCTAATTCTTCCGGAAAAGAGTAGTTCAGGTCTACCAGTCGGGAACTCTTGTACTTGGCCCGAGTCAAGACCTTAACTCTTGATAAGTCATTATTCTGCTTTTTTCGCTATTATTTCTTGTCCTGTAAAATTCGCGGACACAATTTAATGTTGTATAAATGACTCTAAATAACGTTAAGGTTTTCTTTTCGAATCATTTACGAATCATATTGAAGTTACCGAAAAACAACTTTTAAAAAATCTACAAATATTAAGTAATTCTCTTCTCTATCGAAACACACGTTTTTCGTGGCATATCAAACAACTTTTGATTGATTCCGCTTTGTCCGTCTTGCATAAAGTGGATATTTATGGTTATTGAATGAATAAAACAAACCGTGACGTTTGAAGTAACGACAATTGACGTGATGCTTTTTAAACCAAATATCTCAAGTTTTTTTGTCGCAATAAAAGTTACAGAGGAATTTTCAGTACCCCGACGAATATCATGTTTGTTCGAAATTGGCAATGTTATTTTTTTTCTTCTTCAGACAGACACGATGTTACGGGCGTATATTCGTTTGTAGAAGGTACAAAGTATTTAGCTGATACGATGAATCCGAGAATATTTTTTGCTCCGATATTTTTCCGCGTTCATATCTCTACGGTTTAAGTCTGGTTGAATGTTTTTGCGCTTTGACGTTTCGAGGACTTAAAATTACTTGAAAGTATTTGAACCCGCGCTTACGATGCTAGTTAATTTGATAAGGTAATTTCTACAAAAAATTTAGCCCGGAATATTTTTTCCTTCTTATGTAAATAACAGAGTAATAAATTATTATTTTACTTGACATTAAACAAAGAATGTTTCTTCGTCCACTTTTCGTTGATTAAAGTTTGTTATTTTCATAATTTGAAGGATGCTTTCTCGAAGACATGTTTATGAAAATGGTTTTTTTAGTTCGGAATATCTAACACGATGTGGGTTTTGAATTCTGGTGTTGAAATGTTGGTTTTTCATCAGAACCACGCACTTTTATTCAGAGAATGAAATTTACGTTCCTTGAGCTTGCACTTGAATTTATTAATGAATTGTTTCTAAAAACCACAGTAGTGTGCGACCGTAATATAAACCCAGACAAAAATTATTTTTTTGCCCATTTAGATTAAATATTTCATTTCAATATTTTCTTTCATTTCGAAATTTAAGTTAAAAAAAAATTATATCATACACTTTTCCATTCATTCACTGTTCTATGTACTTATTCTTCCATTGTTTGATTACCACAATTGATGTTCACGTACTTTAAACCTGAAAAAGTACAGTTTTACAGGTACGGTTTTTGTTTCTATTGCATTAGAGAAAAGATGGAAATAAATTGATGAACTTTTCATATTGTATGAATTTTCAGATAAACCATCTTCTATTGTTTACAAAATGTTTGCTAACTACAAAAAGGATACAGGTTCTATGTGAGGGAATTATATTTATAACAAGTTTCATCGGAAATTTAGATTCTAAATACTTCTTGATTTTTATCACTATTGAATACTATAATTAGTAAAATGTTTCAGCTAATGGCGCCTAGACTTTATATAGAATATTATAAATGATACATCAATTTCAAGCGTTTGCATATCAATGTTTCCGACTAAATAGTTAAAATAACAAAAATACGGACTGTTTTTTCGTATCACGCGAACAACTTGAGGCGGAATTGTATTTTAATTTTCGACGCCAGGTGCAAATTATTCGCTCGGTATACATATACGTATAATATACATATATGGTAATATTATATGCCCGCGGAACAAAGATTTGCAATTAAACACCTGGGGTTATACAAATAAAACATTTGAACCACAAAATCTGTCCCTATTTTAAATAAAATATCTAAATGTATTCTTTGCTGAGGATTATTATTATACTAGCCACCCTACCGCTTCACAGGAAAGTTATCGAGAACCTGCCTAACGTTGTTATAAACTTTTACATGAAACACTGAATACAATTACTGATGATTAACTTTACTAATACATATTGTGTTCGTAGGATGCTCCGAAAGATTTTTTACTCATTATTTGAAATGTGATTGTTCTAATTAATTGTTTTACTCAGGGCCGCTAGTTTCCTGATGCACTTTACATCGACCATGCTTTTACTCTTCACTATACCCCTTTTATTATACTCTGCACTAATTTCGGCAGAATTTTTATAAAGCATCTGCATTAAGTACGTCAGCAGGTTCTTAATGACCATTTTCTTACCGCGATCTCGTTAATGCTCTTCCGTGTTTCATCCGTGTTTCCACGGAGCAGGTTGCGTGCATTCGACGAATGAAAAACTTCATTATAAAAGTATGCACTTAATAGACCAAGCGCAGACGGTTCTGTCTGCCGCTTATGTCGATTCCAAACTTTTATTCTTCTTGTCCTGCTGATCTTCATTTCTGCTGCAGCGTTGGCCGCGGTACATCGTTTCCCCGCAGTTTTCTTTTTTCAATGCGGGCGAAATCAGTTATTTTCTGTGACGCACCAGCAGTTGTACACAATAGAACTGCGGTTCCCTTAGCTTAGCAAATATTTGATAATTGACAATTTTTTGATTTAACGCTAAATTTAACAATTTATGCATACCTTTCATTTCAATATCACTCCATATTTATTTTTTCTTATAATTGAATGCAGGTAATAGTTAATTTCATACATTCAATGATAAACAACAATAGCTTTTAGATAGTAAAAAAAGAAACGTATTTATTATTCATTTTAATTAACGAAAACAACGTCGACATCTATTGAATGCAAAATTCGCAATGAAAAGGTTGAAAACGATATTTTACCGGCCTTGGTAGATTTAGTGGTAACAGACAGGATTTGAAAATCACAAATCATTTCACTGGCGAATTGTGTTCGGGGCGCAAACGCTGTTAGAGAATCGTGATAAAAATGCAGATGCGTTTGCATTGTATATTAATACGTCCCGCACGTGAATACATATATCCGGATTCCTTTAGCGGGCACGTATCCAAGGCATATGTGTATGACACCACATTCGCATTCACCCGCAACGGATTCTGGTTGCTGCAGATGTTTCGTGCAAACTAGTTTGAAGATTGCAATGGTAGCTGCAGTGCTAACGGTTACCACAAGATAAGTGCTCGCGCTGGCGAAGAAGATGATGGACGACCCGTGGCGAACTGGAAGCGCAGATCTCGCGAGAAATAGCACTAGAACAAATTTCAACTATTTTCCACGAAACACTATTTCCGGCGCGAGCCAGACTTTGACGGCTTCACCGAAGAAAGGCTTTCGTTTTCTTCGAATCGGTTATATAAAGACGAAGGTTTCAATAATGTTTAGTTTTAACTGACGATTAAAAGAATTACGAAGAAATATCTAATTTATTCTAAAAATCGCAAGTGAAGTTTTTTTTAAAGTAATAGTTTTTTCTATGTCCTTTTAAATAACCGCAAAACTGCTCGTCCTTTTTTAAAGAGTGTTGTTCAGTATGAAAGTTCAAATAACATGTTCCGCTTTTCCAAATTTGTAAACATACATCGCGGCAGAAATATCGAATGGATTAAAAGGTTAAAAAAGTGAGTGCACATAATTATCAATAATCTCTAGGTTTCTAGTTTTCATGAAAAAGTTTCATTCTTTTCCATAAAAATCTGAAAAGAAACTGCTCTGCAATGGATTAGTAGCGTATGAGTCCACACTGTACTCTATTTTTTGAAATACCCGAAACTTTGACCGGCCCCGAATTTTAGAATTTTTTCTACTTAAAAAAAAAATTGTGCTACGTATTTGCATCCAAAAGCCCAGTGATTTTCAACGAAATCCCAAATGCCGTTGCAGATGCTGGTCGATTTTGACGTGGGACGAGCCAAGTATTAAACAGTGTCGGTATCTCGTGCACTTTCCATGTTAATTCCACTGTTCATTTTCTTAGAAACTGCAGTGGTCTGTGAATTAATTTAAAACGAAGGAATAAATGTATTATTGTATTTAAAATTCTCATTAAAAATTATTCCATGTATTTTTGCAGTGAATTGAAGCGCCACATTTTCACGGATTAATTCCATTATTATTTCGCTGTGTAAAGAATTTTTTTACATATCTTGAGTCTGAATATTAAGAGTATTTCATAGTTCCGGGGTTCAAACTCATATGGATTATGTAATATCGGTGAAACCATGGGTTATCCTCGTTATTCGATACTTCGGATTAATGAGTTATTTCATTAGTGTGAACAAAAAGGTTTATTAATTACAAAGATATTGAAAATGAATAGTTTCAGCCATCGATAATTATATTTATGATTTAATCAGTATTTGGATGCGTTTCATTAAATTATAAATGATGAGAACAACTGTGTTGAGATTAAATCTTACACTATTTACCATACAGTTATAAAATCATTTATCATAGAATTATCAGTCTTTGTCTGCTGTAATCAATGATACCTACAACATTTCAACTATAAAACATTATTGGATAGAATTTTCGAAAAGCCTTGTGGTAAAAGGTTTACAAAGGACTGACATTCATATATTTCATTTTCATATTTTCATGGATATGAACAGAAATCGAGCCTTTCAAATTAATATGGGGAAGTCCAAGCGGTACCCAATCCTCTTATCTAATGATTTAAGGGGCCTTTTAGGTTTACTTTAGGTTAAATGTATACATACATGTATGCACACAGGGCCAAACCGCAGACGCTTGGTGCCTGCAGCAAGAACATTGTCATCCCTTTGGACAGAAATACTGTGAGTCATAGAACTCACAACTTGAATTATCGTAGTGCTATGTAATTGAAGAAGTTGTAACATCAAAAGTTAAGAATGCAGAAATTTGAAAGCCTACGATTTTGTAAGACACAGAAATCTAAAAAATGCACGAAATTCAAAGGAAAATTCAAAATCGTGGGAATTTCGAAGCACTGATTTTTCAAATTCGGAAATTTGATATTTGAAAAGTATGGGGAACTAAGAAATTTGTCGACTAGGCGACAGTAATTTCAATGCGTGGGAATGTTAAGGGATAGAAGATTTAAGCCGCGGAAGTTTCAATGCGTTAAAATGTCGACGGTCGGAGAC
Source organism: Mimumesa dahlbomi (assembly GCA_917499265.3). Taxonomy (NCBI): domain Eukaryota; kingdom Metazoa; phylum Arthropoda; class Insecta; order Hymenoptera; family Crabronidae; genus Mimumesa; species Mimumesa dahlbomi. Next base: position 10,083,168 of record OU824124.1, read on the forward strand.
TGCAAAACGCAGAAGTTTTAATACGTCGAAATTTAGAAGTTCCGAAAGTTCATGGTAAATCTCCAAGCTTAGAAATTGACACGCATGGAAATTTGAATGCGTGTAAATTTTATCATTACAGAAATTCCGAGGAGAATAGACTCAACATGTGTGAATATGAAAGTTGTGAATTTCACCGCAGAAACTTTTTCATGGACGGATATGTGAACAAAAATCGGGAACTAGAGTCTAGCGTCTAGATGAATTTAATAAATCATCACAATCAGCAACGAATTTTACTTATAATAAAACTAAGCCACCCCATTAAGGGATAGATTTAAATAGTATCAATTATCTGCATTTGTTATGATTATGAAAATTGTTTAAACTATTGGGATGCTAATACTATGATATTTGGAGCAAAATTAGAAGTAAAACTAGATGAAATTAACGATTTGACACGGCTTTAACTGAGCATAAATTACGGCACTTTATGTTCTATATCGTTGAAACTTTACGGCTAAATTATTGTTAACCATAATCGCGAAAAGGCTTCTTCGTTTTGTCAAAACTAGTTTGATGTTTAACTCGTGCGCCACTAAATTATATGAAAAACATGGAGATAATTGGTCTCTGCCGTACATGATAACGACATCAAAATTCCACTTGGAGGTCCTACCATCGCTACACCGAGAATAAAATTAATTATCAACAATATTTAATTAACATTTAATTTATTAAACATTTTGAAAACTGTCTCTAACGTCACGGTTAAGTACGAATAATGGTATAATGTGCTAGCGAAAATTGTAGTAAAAAATATACTCATTGTAATATAGCAAACGAAATTGCATTAATTTTATTTACTTACAAAAATATTTACGGGGCAGGAAAATTAGTATTTACGAATTAAAATGCAAATCATCGTTGTATCAATTGTAATGGGGTGTCTAAGCGGAGCGTTATAAATTAATTATTAACTTTTATTATACAGAGTTCAGTTGGTAAGATTTGCTAAGTTTGTTAAATTTGGCAAATTTATTCAGTTTCTTAAATTAATTAAAGTTATTAAATTTCTGAGAATAGGTACAACAATATAAGAAGTTTCTATCACGATGCAGTACGAAAACTTTCGTCGACCATTGCACACGATTATTCCAGTGCAGCAATATGACGCCAGATTCCAATCGATGAACTATCGATGGGTTTGAAATAATAAATGCTATGCTAGATTGTTTACATGACGTGATTCCATGTGATGTACGAATATAAGTAGTACGTCTGTGATCGAATGTGACTACGACCTTTATACTTCTGCATGTATGTGTGCGTAAGAAATTCATCCTCTTCTTGGTAGTGAAGTACATACTGGGCTAAGTGATAACGTTCTGAATTATTATTAATCATCGATCGACTGCAGTCCAGAAAGTTGCAACATTTTTGGTCAACAGAATCTGCCCATGAAATTGTTAATGAAAATAATAGTTTTCATATACAATAACATTGTATCGATTTGTTATTTATTTTGCATGGGTCTTTATTCGTTTTTTATCACTGTTTATTTTTACCCCGATTAAAAATTATTGCGTTCCGATTATAATTAGACTAGGGGAGAATATTCGGGTGATAATTTGCAGCTTTGAATATAGATTTTTTTTATTTATTTTTATGAGAATAATGCGACAGTGGCAAGTAGTTAGGTCTTTCCTTTCACTGCTTCAGAAAACGCATAAAATGCATTGAAAGTTTCGAAGTAGAATTTGAGGTGATCATAAATAAGTTAATAAGAAACTGTAACAGTGCTGCCAACTATGCTCCGATGGTTCATATGTTCAGAAGGCAAGCATTCGCGGTCGATTCTTTCAAACTTTACATTTTTCCTCGAACGCGGAGGACTCTTTTTTTGTATTTATTTGCCGTTAGGAAGATTTTAGAAATTTATCAGCATTACTTTAAATCCCTAACGTATAATTTCGAAAATTTTGAATCCTCCAGCCTCAAACTTATAAAATCTTAGGTACTTCGAAGCTAGGAACTTCGAGGGGGGAAGCATAAAAGTTTGAAAATTTCATGCTATAGAAATTTAAAATCTAAAAAATATTTAATAGTTAAGTAATGGATTCATAGATTTTTTAATGTAGGTGGAATTTGTAGTCCTGCCTTGATTTGTATCAGATCCTGAGATTAGAAGTCGCACCTCGAATGGATCGTCCAGAACTATTTATCTCGGCATTTTCGAACGTTTCCGGCTATGTGTACATACTTGCTTTCCTGATTAAAATCTATCTATTACCGAATTTCGGGGATACGGATTAGATGGTTAATAGAATCCGTTTGAATCGCGATTGAACTTGCTAGAAATCCAATGAACGCTCTCGAATTAGCCTTTGCACTTTGCGCTGAACTATCTCAAACGTTTGACTAATAATAGAAATGTACGGGGTGTATCAATAAATTTGATCGCGTGGAATGTATTCTCTATTCGTTCTAAAATCATACAACGGAAATATAATATACCGATAGTTGTGAAAAAAAAACAACATCAATTGCATTCTTTCCAACGGTATTCGTCACTTTTTTCTCATAGTTTGATTCTTGATTGTAATTTAAATTCATAAACCACATCGAAATCTTCCGAAACGTCAATTATCATTAATAACCCTTTGACACCTTATTTCTCAAAAAAAAATTTGAAATGAAGTTCTTAGACAAATATTTTCGTTACCCTAAAATATATCCAACTAATTCCCCGTATAGCACAGGTTTTATTAACTAAATTTTGCAGAATAAATTCGAACGTGTGTATTTGAAAGATATTTGACACGGACAAGTTTTATATGTGGAAAGCGAAAATGAAAACAAAATTATTTTCATTTTTTATTTTCGTTTTTATTAAATTCCTTACTATAAATTTATTTATCCTGTCGAAGACTGCTACTCTTTCTAGGATATTCTGTTATATATCTCGAAATATTCAGGTCTTCCTGTTCAAACATCTCACCTTCTACAGAATACATGTATTTTGAAATAAATTCCACAGTGATATACCTATGAATAAAATAAAGGTAGAGAGATAGCACGTGTATAATGTTTGTTCAAAATGTTTTGCAATTGTTTACGGGCACACTCATTTCAAAGTAGTTGAAAGTTCTAACAAATTCATTAGGAAGTTTGGCATTGATAAATCGGCCGGCGAGTTCGGCAATCATGGCATTAATGAGATTGCGAATACAGAGCAGCGTAGGGAGATAAATAATTAAATTCCATTCGAAAAAATAGGATTGTCTTGATGTCGAATTGGTTCTAGTGCAATCTGTTTTCTTGGAATTTCAACATCATCGTGTTGTATCTATTGCAGTAGATCGTGACAAAATAAAATTTTTTAAGTATTCGATTGGTGTATGACTTTTTAGGGTGCACATATGTACGTCCCAGAAGAAAAAATTTAATTTTTGAATGTAGATTCCTAGAAGATAATAGTTTTTGTATAGAACTGTCAATATAATAAAACTAACGTATTGGTCACAAAATAAATATTTAAGAACAATTTATAATTAGTATTATTTGTAATGAATCAAAAAACAGTTTATATAATTTCACGTTTCTGAATAGTAGTTGAGTATCGTGTAAACAAAATGTCTTCAATTTTGTGGTAAAAGATCCGCTCATGGTTGGGAAATCTAATTACATCTTATCACAGTCGAAGTATCTGTGTTCTCATTAAGCGAATCTCGATTAAATCGTTTCCATTCCTTACGGATGTAAAACGAGTCGTAATGTTACAGTCTTGTAATGTAACTCATGACATCCCTAATTAAATATGTAACATCTATTTTCGAGTATGTAAACGATAAAGTCATAGAAATTTTAATAACGCAAAATTGGGAAGCAGTTAAGAAATGTTCAGCTTAGTCATTAGTTAATGCAAAAATTGTATACATTTGTGTTATTTTCAATGAGCATTTGTAAAATCTATTTCATAACATTTTATTACAATTTTTTCGCGAAAATTTTCTGAAAGGAACATTCGAAGATCCGCGTATTCGTAATGTTACCGTCTCCAGATTTTTGAATTTTTTGATTGCTTACAAATAGATTAATTAACTGCGCACTGCTTTGTAAAATAGATTTTTTCGTAAATTAATGCAAATTTTGGATAAATTAGATAAATACCGGAAAGTATTAAAAGTCAAATGAAAACTAATGATACAAAAACTGTAGTAGTCGCAAATTATGATGCTTTTATGGCTTTAATCCACTTTCATCCTCGTTAGGGTGACTCAGAGATACCGAGGGTGAGTTGCCCTAATAGCGTTTAAAAAAAATTCGGGACATCCTACAGCATATTCGATTCCCATCAATTATCTCTAACTTTCACTTTCTTCTGTGTCTTCCGCCAAGTTCCTCGACGAAAAGTTTAAATCTTTAAACAGCCGCGTCATTTGTCTTTGAACTTTCTTGCTTTTTCGTGGAACTTTCTTCTTTGTCAGCTGCGATAAATATTTTAATATAAATTCTCTCTTCTCTCGTGTAGTTTCGTTAGTCTTTTTGTGGTACATTTAAATTCTCCGACAGAATTGGGATTTTAAAATAAAATAAATCTAAAAAAATAAATCTACCTAATAAATATAGATCTTGAAAATTTATGTAAAATATCATATAAGAAATAAATTTTTATAATGCATACCGGTAATTTCTTGAATAAGTATTTGTATTAGTAAATAAACTTCGGTTTGGTAACGAGTTCTTTCCAAGATCCCCCGATCATTTTACCTTCATTGCGTATGGAAATTCGAAATTTCAAGTTTTTAGATGATATCGACATTGAAAAGGTGTTCCTTAAAATTAGATTTTCTTCTTCGAGGAAGATAAGGGTGGAACAGCATTGGATAAAACGCTTCAACGTTTCAGAAATATTAAAATTCCTGCCCGAGCATTGGAATATTAAGTTTTCGGTGGAAAGTACCTTCAATGGATTATGAAATTTATTTTATTTATTTTAGTCCGTTTTATCACTTTTTAACAATGTTTTTGAATAAGCTAATGAAAGTATTAAAACTTTTACGCGACGAATACTACAACGATATAAAGTTTCTGTGCTTCGATATTTTTAAGCACTGAAATCTTTGTGTTCGAATATTTTTGCGTTTACACATTTTTTAGGGTGATAATTATACGCTCGGGTACATGTTTAATTTTTTAAATTTACATGTGTCGAAATTACTAGGGACTGAATATGTCAGTGATGTGAAATTGGAATGCCTTAAAAATCTCCACGCTTGCAGTATTACAGCTTTTTGAAATTTTTGGTAGGTTGAATATATTTAGGTTTTTAATTTTTTATTTGTCAACCTTTACTACGCTCTGATATTTCCTGAATTTGAAAATTTCTATGCGTTATATTATTTATTTATTTTTAAATTTGTATGTTTTGAAATTTGTAGAGATCAAGTGCTCTGTGTTCTGAAATTATTGCGTTTAGAATTTCTACGTGGAATATCTTTGCTCTCTGAAAATTGTATGGCTGAATATTTCCCAGCCTTGAAATGACTTTGCACCAACATTTCTGCATTCTAAAATACTCACACCTATGTAATTTCTCTCGTTCGATTTATCTGCACTGTGTAAGTCTTGTCACTTCATTAAATTCACGGATGCATTGCTTCCCAATTTAATCAACTCACTTCTATTATACACAAGGGAAATGAATTTAAACTTCACGTAAACTTTTGCGCGCCGATGCATCTCGCTATGAAATAAACAACGATAGCGGATGCTATGTACACATACTGGGTGTTTCATTTTAATCGATCCACTCAATCTTTTATATGATCCAAATTAATGTTTTATGTGAAATTTGAAAAAATTAATTTGGAGACATTTTAAAAATTTCAATGTCACAGACAGTTTTAATATTGAAATTGTTATTTGATAAATTTAGCTTACATAATTTATATTGGATCGTTGTAATATTAACCCTTTGCATTCGGCTGCCCCGACACTAACAAGATTGTACAAACTAACAAGATTGTAAGAGGAAGATGCCCAGTTTCAAATGCAAAGGGTCAAATGGTTTTCAAAGTTTCGATTAGCTAAATTTCACGACGGAAATTTGGGTAATCAAACGCAAGAATTAAAGACCAAATTATCGAAAAAAGTGATAAATTTTTTAACAATTTAACGTCTTGCGTGTCCACGAATTGTCGTCAAATTAAATGAAAAATTTGAATATTCTACAGCATCAGATAAATGGTTTTGTGTCTTTATTCTGGTTCCATGATTAATTTGACAATCTGTATATGAGGAAGTTTAGCATACAAGACAATCTTCAGTTATTTGGCATGATGGAGAATAAGTAAAGTGCTAGGGAAATTCGTTAACCCTGACTTCCTCTCAATCGATCGTCTGCGATGCAGCGATAATTATTTCTCAGTGCTGACTTACGAGAGATCTATCGATAAAGCAGGCTTGTTGATTTTTCGTACACCAGTTCTGCATCGACCGTCCTTCTGCAGGTTGATACCTTGGGTTAGAATTCGGCGGTTTCGGCTCAAGAAAAATTTGCATGCTCTTATTTAGAAGCGAATCTTGTTTAAATTTGTAACCGGAAGTTGATATTTTTATTTAATTTCGATATGCGCGAGTTATGAAGAAATGTACAAACTTTTATTTTATAACATCATAATGGTTAAAACAACTTACACGTTGTTTAATTCACATTTTTCAAAATAAGTATTTACAGAAACGATGACAATTTTCTAAGAATAGTCATTGTTAAATTTTAATCCCTCTTTTCTTTTTCTCTATTGCAACAGCGTATCTAAAGTTTCATTATTCTTCGTTACAGAGGGAATTACAAATTTCTGAAGAGCGCTTCATTTAAAGGTGTTTTAGCGTTTGAAATCTTTTTCATCTTACAATTAAATGAGTTCTATGTTATGTACCTACACACTCAATGCAATTGTTTGTTTTGAATATCAATGGTTGAAAAAAATAATGAGATATGTTTGTTTAACGAACAAGAACACTACAGTACTTTTTCATAGTATAAACAACATTAAAAATCTTAATTTTACGATTCCATTAAAATCTGCGTTACATTCGAAGCATTAACATCGTTAAATAGAAGGAATGCAGCTTCCGTTCAAATCCAACAAAGGGCTCGAAGTACAACAATAACAACATGTTTTTCACGTATTGCAAAGGTCAATCGTGGTACAGGTCACGTAGTGTGATATAAACGAAATTTATAAACGAAATGTGGTAAAATATCAAGTGGATAAAAAATATTGTAATTCGTACAAGCTGGCATGGTATATCGGGATCACAAAAAAGGTGTATCTGGAAAAAAGGTTTATTTTTCAGATACATCTGCCACTGAATATTTTTCTCTCAGCGCTATAATAGACGCATTTCAAACTTTATTCGTACGGAATTGATTTTAATTGAATTTGTTGCATATCTCAAAAAGGATTAAATCCTTTCTTTTTTATATACCAAAGTAATTAACCATTCACTTTTTACTTTTGAACCAAAATAAATCATCTGGGTATACGTTGCAGTAATTATTACTTTGAAATCTGAGAAATACATACATATATTTTCAAACTAAATGACTTTTACCGATCGCTGTGTTAATTTTGTGTATAAAATAACTTACTTGGCCTTTTTTGCGATCTTCAAACTTCAAAAATGATATATGTATATAAAAATTAAAATTACTTACATATTAAATGTGGATGGTGATATACACAAATGTACACTATAATTTAATATGTAAGTAATTTTAATTTTTATATACATATATCATTTTTGAAGTTTGAAGATCGCAAAAATACATATATTTTGCCAGAGTAATAATACATTCTTTAAAACTCGGAGAGTTTTCTGATTTACAAACTTTTCTTTTTGTATGTCTATTAGAAAAATTCACAAATGAAAGTTTAGTCAGTACGTTCGAAATGTTTTATTAAGTGATTTTTCAACAATTCTAATTTTTGCAATATGTAAATCTGTTTATGTTTCAATAAACTGCAGCATTTTTTTAACTGCACTACTGCTATGCATATATGTGAATGTATATGTGTATAGTTTAACAGATGAATGGTGGATATGATTATTCATGATTTTCCGAAATATCGATACATCGCTCGAAGGTATTCCTGGTAAATTCGTAAAAGCCAAATATATCGACTGCCGGATAAAGATCGGTTAAATCATTCTCCTGAAAACTAACGTGACATAATTTACGGTCACTTTCTTTAGATCCAATGCATAGCAATGGTATGAGATACAAATTTGGGTAAACTTGTATTTTTAATACCTAGAAAATTTGTGTACTTATTTATTTCCAGACGTAGGAATTACATCGCGTAGGTATTTTAAACTTTAATATAAAAATCTTCCAACAGTCCAAAATAGAACACCCAGAAATTTGGTTGCTTAACATTTTTATACCTTAGACTTTTGCGGCGGAGTAATTTTGAAATACAAAAAATTGTAAAACATAGAAACTTCAATTGTGCTGTGCAGATATTTTAAACCTTGAATAAATTTAAAAACATGATACTTTCCAAGAGTAAATTAACAAATTTTGATATTTTAAATGATACATTTCAAAGCGTAAAATTTTTAAATCCAAAATTTGTAGGTGTAGCACCATGAAATTATAAATTTTAAAGCGCAATACTCTTAATTTATAGATTTAAAGTGTTGAAATTTCGGGACGGTAAATATTCACCTCGTGGAAATTTTGAATCTTAAACATCAGAGCTTTGATATTTCCGAACGTGAAACTTTCATCGCGTGAAATGTTTGACTCGGAACATTTTATATAAACCAGTACGTTTACATATGTATACATATATGTATACATATAGTCACGATTCGCACATTTCAGAATAACGTCGGTCGTGAATGTGTTAATAAAAAAAAAAGAAAATATAAGTCCGGAGAAGAGAAGAATACGATGTGCCGCAAGGGAAAACTCAAAGTGGGCAGTGACAATGAGATAAGACACGGTTGACGCAATAGGGTGTTAGGCTCCCATGATTTTGGCTAGCTTTGTCCGAAGCCTGCTCATTCTTTTTTTTTACGAGTCCACCAATAGCCGACAAATAACTTTCTACAACATTTCCAAGTACACGTATACTTCCAATTTTATACCTCACGAAATGATTAATTAATCCATATTTGATAATTTGTCACACAGGTTTCAACGTATTATATGTCGGATATACATCACTTTAATGGATCTACTGAAATGTTATAGAAATAATTAGTGATGGAAATAAGTTTTCCAAATGAAAGTTGAGTGATTTCGTTAACGACACCATGTAGTGAACGGAATATGTTTTTGTTTTTTGTTTTTAGAATACAGTTTTTGGATGCATACGCATACATTTATATTTTTATTAAACACTTTCAATATTCATATTAACGAGCAAAACTTTCGGTATATTTGAAATTTCGTTATAACTTTTTAAGAAATGCTTCGATAAAGATGTAATATCAGCGGTGATATCAGCGGTAAAACCTTTTTTTAATTTGAATCAGGATTTTGAAACCAAAATCTAAAATCTACATATTTTACAGCTCGTCGAGCTGTTCTCATCCCCTGAAAGTACCTTTGAATTTGAATGAGCGATTGAGAAACTATGAATTTTCAAACATGTAAAAAGTCTGTTTACTTGACGAGAATTTTTATGCCTGCTTTATAAAGAATAATTACATACTCAAAGTAGATGGAAAGATTATACTAATCGACAATTTTTCAGCAATGTTTCTAACGTCTTCACACTTTCAATATTACAGAAGCAACTATCAACTGCTGTTTATTTCTAGCAGACAAAGTGCTGGAGACTCCAAGGCATTATACGAAGACTACTAAAACATTACTGACTTCTTTTTTTTATCTTTCCATCATCGACTAGTATGGTTCGCGATGTAATAGAGCCATAAAATACCGTAGGAAGCATTGGCGATGAAAATCTATCCGAAAGGAGGTATCCACGGCGATAAATACAGACCAATCGAGATATTTCCTTTCGCGTGGAATGCAAATGGTGAAATTCATGTGCAGAATACGAAAACTGATAGAACACGTATATCTACCTAACCTTTTCACGGAACTGTCGAACAGTGAAGCATTCCTGAATTACATTTCGCCGATTTTTCCTCGCGAGAGTTTCTTCTCCAGGCCTCTTTATTTTCCACGGCAATGTATGTATGTACTACGTAACATTATTTGCACCGCGGAAACAGATGCTCGTGACACACTCGATAAAAGGCAATTTCTCATTTCGCGATGAAAGCTCGGGATGTAAATATTTCCCCAAATAGCTGTGTTTTTTTTCTAGAGCAATGACGAGCAACTCGTCAATAAAATTATTTAGTTTCATCTTTTTGGAGTTACTTTTTCTAGAATTAATATGCATTTATGTATATGTATGCGTTTTACCTGCTATGTTAAACATTTTGTTTATTTAAAGTCCTTTCAACACCTGGATATTAGACTACACTTTTGCTGGTATTTTGCATAAGTTAGTTTTAGTAATGTGACATACTATTAAATTTCTTCGGTTAGCTTTAGGGGACTTTAGGGGTACTTAAGTTTTCCTTGAGGGAGTCTTTAATAATAAGCTTCTTTCTTTGTAGCGTTTCCGATTTTATTATACTTACTCGCTTAAAATTGAATAATAAACGGTAAATGTTTAAACGGATCGCGAGATTTATTGAACAATTCTTATTAAGAATATTTTTCTGTATTTTATCTGAGTGAATGTTGAATTCAATTAACGTTCTCCCGTGTATTTGAAGCCGGCATAAAAGCCACAGCCGCAAGCGCCGGACCAATAACACCGATACTTGAAACATACATATATTTATTTTGAAATGGAAACTGTCGGCAAATGGACGTATTGTTCCGGAACACCGAATTCTATCGCCGTTAACTAAACGAAGGTAACGTCACGTGCAAAGCCAATGTTGCGACACGAAAATCCGACGAGTTGTGTAATGGAAAATGAAATGGGATATCCTACTTGCGTTTCGTCCTTGTCATACTCAGCTTGTCATACTCAGAACGGACTCTCTCAAGCAAGTACGTATAGAAATCCTTGTATAACAGTTATTTTTGTCAGATCTTCCTAAGGGAAAAGGGGTTTGTCGTTGGATTGGTAAAAGAGCGATTTTTCATAAGGAAATTAATGAATTAGCACTGGGAAAATATCTCTTTCAAAATGAGCACACTTTTAAAGTGCATTAATTACAATTTTTAAAAAAATGCAAAGATATTTCCATTTATATGTAGACTGATTTCTTGTTTATACTGTTTGAATATCGATTTCACGACATTTAAAGATCACTGCGAATTCATTTATAAATGATTAGTTGTTTAGCAAAAATGTGAATGTTTGTGACTCTGTTATTTAAAACTTATTTTGCACTGCCCCTGTCATTTAGGTTATTTAACTTAGCATTCGTGACCTCGTAGTATGTGTTTGTGCATAAAATTAAAAATAAAAAACTTCAAGTATTTATTTAACGAAATTGTTTGAAAATCAATCCACAAATTGGTGCAAAATCTACTAATATTATTTGGTGCTAATATATCTTAAAAATCTTCCCGCTACTAGGAAAGGAATGGTGCCTTATGTGTTAAATTATAAAATAGTAGTTATATTTTTGAACCATTTTCCTTACAAACATGAATTAATCAAAATCGTTTCTTTCAATACTGGGAGAATGGTGTTTTAGGCGTTCTAGGATACCCTAGGAAAAAAATTTGTTGGAATTTTCTCAGACGCATGAAGGAATAAAATTACACGATTCATTCTATAAATACATACATATATATTTATTCCTCGAGTCTTTAAAAATACCCATATCAAAAAATTCCATGCGAAATACACAGTAGAAAGTATGCTGTACGCACAGAAAACGTCAAAAAAATAATTTTCGAAGTGGAAGCCCCGGATTGTTTTACAAGTATTTAATAACATTGAAGCTGTTCAAAGAATGCAAAAAACTTATGACACGAACTGTGCAGTGACGGGTTCTTTTCCTATTTTTTCAGCTTTTAAAAATTTTTCATCTGCAGTGTGATAGAGCGGAGTTTTTTTTCTTGCCGCTACGAATTGCTTCGTCAAAACGTTTTCTGTCCTCCGGAATCGCCCCGGGAAACAGTTTCCTGTCTGCCACCTTTTCTAGGATCGGGACAGACTATTTTCCTGCTTTCGCTAGAACGGACGATTCGCCTAAATTTAAAGGCAATGCAATACCAGTCTCAGAAAGGATCCGTTTTACTTTTTCGAATTTCCACGACACTGCATATTTTTACAAGAATACGTTAGAAAAGATACGTTCTTTTTCATTAAAAATATTAAACAACCTTCGGAATTTAACACATTATTAGAAGAATATATTACAACGATAAAGCATTCTTTTACCGAAGAGAATTGCAAATAGTCTGTGGATATAGAAGTTTTCTGAATTTCAGTAGGTACATTTTTGAAGACGTAAAATAAAAAAGTTTGTCAAGAAATATGAAAGATGAGGAATGCAACAATTTGTGTCTATATTATTAAATGATTTGCTAAAATCGATTTATTACAAATTGTTCAAACTTTTTCGTCGCGAAATTTCTACATGTGGATATTTTTAGATGCTATAATTTTGCTTCGACAATGTTGCCAGCGTTGAAAATTCGAAATTTTCGCGTCCTGAATTGTTTACGCTGGAATAATCCCGTGCTTGAAAATGTCTGCTGATTTACATTCATCAGAATCCTGCGAATAAAATTATTCCAAACAATTATATCTCGTATCGCCATCAAGATTTAGCGCAATAATAAACTTTCCATTTAGACGTTATGAACCACAGGGTGAATAGGAATTTTGCATAATAAATATCAAACACGTCAGGCTTTCCGGATCTGAATGATCGGGAACAAAATAAAATATAAGAACGTGCACACACACACATACGCGTGTACGTCAAGCCTTAGAACACAACCAAGACAATAATTCTTGAAATAAAAGCATTCGCGGCCTTCACCACCCCGATATTGCATTGCGGCAGTAAATTCAAAGAGATAATCGTAAACTGCACCGTAGACGGCATTTCTTGAAACTGCCATGAGACGGGAAAATATTTGAATTTCAAATTGATCGATCAAAGCGCCTTGTGTCGCTTGGGTCCTACGTTTTATTTGCGCTATACGTAAGTACTTTTCTGTACAAAGAGGTTTCAGGACAACTGTGTAACGTGGACACCCATTTCGAGTTTTCTATACATATACTGTATATGTATGTATGTACAATATGGGTGACATTTTAAATGGAAATTGTTTAACAATTTGTGAAAATTTATTCGACGATTTCATCGAGTAATAGAATATAAATTACTTTGGATACGTAATTAGAAGCTTATATGCTCTGCGAGTGGAGCGAGAATCTGGGAAACTGTAAATTTGACTCTCTGTAACCCAAAGATAAATTTTGCCTACTCTTAATAAATGCTGGGCGAAATAGGTGATAAAAACGAACTGCAAGATGTTCTGCGTACATACGTGACGAGATAAAACGTATTTTATGGCCATTGCGACCTGTATTTTGCTTGAGACACGTGTCAAATAAATTTCGATGAACGATACTTTTGCACATTGAGATTTCCGGGTTGCCCTTAAATTGCAAAATTTTTACGCGCAGGTGTTCTTGTGATTTGAAGTCTTTGGAATGCGAAATCTCTAACCGACATTTCTGTGCATTATGATTGTTACGGTTTTCGTTGCAGAATTTGAAAAAGGTAAATTGTGAAATTAATTTGAGAATCGTAATTGGTTTTTCTAATAACATTGATTTACAATCCGTTTATTGGTAATCAGTACATTTAATAAACGTTCATATTAAATTACGTCTTACACAGTTTGAGAATTAAATCTAACATATTGTTACTATTTTAATTCGTGTACTCAAATTTCTGTAAATGGAATGAATTATGGCATGTTAGTCTTGTCGTGTCATTGCGTTCATTTAAATTTTGGGAAATTAATTTGAAGTTATGGGATAAGAATTTTGTGCTTGTGAGCAAGTTTATGTATAATTAATTTGTTCATCCAATAATATCAAATAGACTTAAAAGGCTTCCAAGTTTTTTTTTGCATACCAATAATGATCTGAATCTGGCAACAAAGATTTCTTTTCTCGTAAAGTAGAGTCTCTTTTCAAAATTTCGGGTAGCCTGAAAGTTTTATTGAAATTATAACCTGGAGAATTTTTTCAGAGACACTGGACATTTTTAATATCCAAACGCAATAAATTTATCTCACTGTTATTTCAAAATTTGAAATAATTAAGGGTCCGTCCAAAGACCGACACATTCAATTGGGTAGAAATATAGAAAAGTATTTACTTCATACAAAATTTTGAACCCTCAAATGTAGGATTAGAAGCAGCGAAGGAAAAATTGTGTACCTATTACAATATTTATGACACCATTGGAACCGATCAGTTTGTAAAATGAGTAATTAATTTGTGTAAAATTACTAAATCTAATTATTAGATTTCATTAATTAAATTCACACACATTTAATCAAAACTTCAGAGGGACTCGTCATACTGTAACTGCTTCCACGACGGACGGAATAAATCTGATTTCCTTCAAATGTTTGCCTTGAACAAGACGGGGGGAGAACAATGTAGTTTCTAAGTAAGGAAAGCTTGCCAAAAACAATCGCTTATGATTACCGTTCAGTGCCCTCAGCACTCCCCTAGCGCCTCCTCGTTTTGTTTCGCTCATCTACATTAAAGCAATTCGCCTCAGGAGGCAGTGGTAACGACTTCGTGAACCACTGGTTTAGATAATTCTTGAGTTGGTTTTTACTGCATGTATGTATGTATGTATAGGATGTAACATAAATTTGGGGACTATTTTTTAGAATCGATAGTACGCACCAAAAAATGAAGAAAAAGTAAAAACCACCCTTAAAACCACCCTTTGTCTAAAAACCACCCTCTATTGAGATACAACACATTTTGCAGAAAAATAAAAAAAAATCATATCTCCGAAATGGTATGACGTAAGGGACTTGTCGTAAGGGACTCGAAAAGGGGTTGTATTTCGAAGGGGGGGAGGGGGTCATTTTCAGATAAAACCTTATAGAATTTTTTTTCATCTTTTAGTGCACATTATCGATTCTAAAAAAGGGTCTACGTAATTACAATACACCCTGTATACATAGGTGTACATATGTGGGATTATTGATGTGGGTGACAAGATGATGGTTGTTTAAATTGTTCATGAGGTGTTCACAGCTAATCTTTACCTCCTTAATTCAGGCTCTTCGCAGTCCTCCTTGCAACACTTCCTCTCAACACTTCTCGACAATCTCTCACATGTCAGCTCGCACTTTCTCTCTCATCTGATCTCTGATCTCTGATCTAACATCTGATTCGTTCTTGTCCATGCACCCCCCCCCCCCCTTATACTTTATCATTCGTCCAGAGGTTTGCTCACGTTTTTACTCACGTATTCACACACTCTTGCCATTTACCGATCTTAAAATCCGGGTTCCAACAGTAATTTGATTTTCTTATTCTGTTTCTTGGACATAAGCGAAAAATGTTTTCATTTCTTCTTTAAACTTAGTCCTCCGAATCCGCAAAATTTACCTGAAATTCAGGATGTGCAAATGTGAAATTACGAGGGTGAAATAAGGGCAGAAGAAAAAGAGAAATGCAAGAAATTCTTCTCTTTGAAAATTCAGAAACACCTTGACGGTAAAAATACTGTATAAACCTCAGTTATTCTGTTGTATACCATTTAAAATTAACAAAAAACCATGAATATTGGTGAAAAGAATGCCCTCTGTTTTCATTTTAGTTCGAAACAAGTGTAAATAAACAACATGATATGCGGCTTTCACAGTATGTGATTCTATAACTCTGTTTAAACTACAAAACCATTGTTTTGGAAAACAATGAATGCGATTGTACGTGAAAAAATATCAAAGCATAAAATTTCAAGACAAAGGCTGTTCGTTGTATTTATTTTGAACAGGTTTTGTTGTTCGTTTAAAAATATAAAACTTGCGTTGTGGAAAGGAAAACATCAAACTCGGAAGGTGAAAGTTTTTAAATATTATTTCTCAACGTATTAAGAACATAATATTTCATATTGTAATATGAAATTCGGTACAATTTTTGTTTTTGTGTTTGTGTAGTTGACAACCGCAATTTTCACGCGGTGATGTCGATTATCTGATATTTGTTCGAATTTCGAAATTGGTTCTTCCGCAGGTAATTTGTGTAATGTGTTTTCGAAAGATTTTATTTGAATTATTCTCTTTCTCAATAGTAGGTGCAAATATTTTGCCCACCAAATATTTTGTAATATTCAATTCAATCTGTAATCAGGACTTAATTATTATGTGCTTTCGATTGAAAAAGTTGTGGAACTCTGTCTCAAAAATTACTAGGCAATTAGTAGCTTTACCCTGAGAAAATTTGGTGGTTCGCAAAATGCGACACTGTAATCATTACTTAATAATTGGAGATTGCCGGTGGTGTTTTCCAATTGTAAACCGTGGTTTGCCAACAGGACTTTGATTGAACGGCAAATGTTTCGTCGAAATCTCTTCAACACGAAGAAATTCCGTGTTTCAAAATTAATTCAAAGGAGAATTGGAGTTGTAGGTAGTCATGAAATGAAATCAATCAATTGAGCCGCAAAGTTAATAACATTTATTGGCTCGTTGGGGAAAAAGCCGTGTGGCATAAAAAACCCCAGGAAAGTTACAAAGTATTACTTATCCGTAAAACGATAAGTGAGGGATGAACGTTAAATGTCTAAAATATATAATATTTTAGTCGGTTCGAAATGTTACAGTAAAGATGGGCTCCGTGGAATCTACATATGTGGGATTCGCTTATGTAAGGGAAGCGTAGTCCACATACACGTATGAAGAATGGTGGAGTCGGTAGCTCCTCGGATCCGCCTATGACTAGATCCCTGGTGGAATCTACATAGGTGGGATCCGCTTGCATATGGGAGCGTCGTCCACATATACGTATGAAGGATGGTGGAGTCGGTAGCTCCTCGGATCCGCCTATGACTAGATCCTTGGTAGAATCTACATAGGTGGGATCCGCTTGCATATGGGAGCGTCGTCCACATATACGTATGAAGGTGATGGAGTCGGTAGCTCCTCGAATCCGCATATGACTAGACCCACGGTAGCCTTTATATATACGATTTATTGATATCTATCACTATCACACGGGAGGAGCAATGTTAACTGCACAGTACAATTTCACGGTCAATATAATAATTGAATTCGCGTCGTGCGGGTACAATGTCTCCGCGTAGGTCCGTCCGGTCGCGAGGTTATTCAGAGACTGACTAACTAATCTTTTTTCCTTTGTAGTTTCAAGGATCAATGCATGGTAAATTTTCTTTCTACCCTCCGCTAGGAGGTCCGGAAATTCGACTTCGGCGTTTAATTTATGGGTTGCACATGGGCCTTCGGGCCCACGTGCACTCAAGTGGTGGACAATGGGTCCTGTGTTGCGCGTTTTCTAAAATTTGTATTTTCTTCGATCGTGGGAATGTTTGTTCACGGTCGAACAGCAAATATTGATTACTTTAAATGGAAAAACTTCCATTAATGTAATTATACATAACAGTAAATACGGCAGATAGAACTACCTACAAATATTACATATGAATCCAAAGAATTATTTATTGAAAAAATATTTATATAACTGTAGCTAGTAAACATTCAGGTTGGAATTTTTACCGGTAGTTTAAACTTCCGTCGAATATTACAACATTTGAGTTTTGCAAATCTGTCCTTAAGGGTTTCTGTTACCTGGCAAAATCTGCTGCATACTTCCCTTCAAATTATCGGGGTTGAAGTTTAAGTCAATTTTCGAGAAGATCACATGACGGCGACGCCAAAAGTTAGTTGGAAATTGCTTGTTCGTCGTTGAAACGATTAGCTCGTTATACTACGACTGTCATGGGATAAGAACTGAAGTTTTGGTAAACCAATTGTATCAGGAAATCTCTATTTAATCTGTATATCTGAAATAATGTTCTAATATCTTCTTATTGGAAATTTCGAAGGATTGAGACTTTGCTGCGCGGTAATTTCTCAACGTACTTTTGATATCTGTGGACAAATACCTCGGGGAAATGAAAATTTCTAACGTTTCAACATGAAATATAATACAACTGTTAGATACCGATATACATGTATAAACTTTGTTTTGACAGTTGTATATTTGAATTAAAATTGTATTCGATACAAATAGCATTTATGGAGCGTATATTATATGTAGATATTTTTTATTACCTTTATAGCTAGTTAAATATTTGGTGCGTTACTTCTGTCTACTAGGGGCATTAATTATGAAAGTTATCAAATATATTTTATTTTAATCGCGATAATATGCAAGAATTATAACATCTATTCTTGCTTATAAATTTAATTATTAAAAATTTAATTATTCGATTTTCCAGGTTAAAGTAACAAGTCGACTTCTGATGGGATAAATATTGACTATTACCTTAAGCTATCGATTTACCGTTTTTTGATGTATTTCAACTGTAAAGAAATATAAACTTTTACCTAACGTAAAGCGATACTTCATTTTTAGTAATAACAGAGTTTGTTTTGGTCCGAGCAGATTAATTTAAATTTGTAATACATCCCATCGTGGGTTATAACTGTACCTGCGGCAATAATCTGCTTCTCGTTGTTACTCTTTGTTTTCCAATAAAGATTCGAAAATATATTTAATACCCTAAAAATATCAAACTTTTTGCCCAACGGGAAACCACAGAGTCGTGAAAATGAATGGGCGTAATTGATTTACGTGTGGCACATAATGAGGGAAATCCTCTTAAAAGAAAAAGAATCGCGAAAATATAAAAAGCTTGTATGTTAGCTGGCCATTTGTAGCCCAGTGATTTATTTATTACGATGATTTATCTAGACGGCGAAGCTGAATTACTGGTAAAGAAGAGGGGTGAAAATCCGGCAAATATTTCAGCTTTTTTATGGCGTTCTTTAAGGAAGCACCGATGTCAAGAACATCCTCCAGAAATATCCGAAAGTCCTAACCCTCGATTTACCGTAAGGTTATATTCCGATTTTTCTTTTTATCAATAAATGCCAAAAAATATCCACTTTTTGCAACGCTTCTATTGCGGTTCCTTCGAAAAATATGGGAGCCTTAAAATAGATTATTATAAATAATGGATTTTTGAATTCAAAATCAAATACTAATCTATTGGACGTATACCGATATTTTCAAATTACGATGCATGAGATTATTGTAAAACCATTGGGTGCCCAATAAAATAATTTCATTCCTAAAATCCCTGAAGTCTTAAAATCTATTGAAAACGTAGAACGCGTTTTTTTATCTTTCCGTATGAAATGACTACATAAAGGACAATTTGATCGAGAAACGATAGAAAATCAATAAGAATCATCGAAGCGGAAGAATTTATTATTGCGAGAATAGAAGAAAGAGAATGAAAGCAAAGGTCACCGATAAGAGTCAAACTGATTATTCTCCGAAATTCGATTCTTGAATTTTCTTCGTACAGTTAGATAAAGTGAATATATGGGTAACTTCAAAAAAGGAAAATAGTGAAATCAAAGAATCTATGAATTGTTCACACAAGTATTATTAAATCTACTTAATTCTAACCATTCAATCTTCCAATTTCCGAGTTTTTAAAATTATTTAATACTATGCAAATTATATCTGTACATAATTAACTGTGTAACTCAACCAAAAATCAGATTGATTAAATTTTTCATCAGTGTATTAAAAATCTTCTAATCTCTATCATGGAACTCCCCCGCCTCAACAAATATAATAAAAAAGAATAACTGTGATGCGAAGTAACGTTTGTTTGTCGGCGTTTACTGTGTATATTCGACAAAGGATTCGCGTGGAAAATCGTGACAGTCTGTCCGCGCTGAAATTTAGCTTTTGAGCAACGGCTAATGGATTCGTCCACAAAGACAGATTTGCCCGACGCAGTTGTGGAAATGAAACACGCGTTAAAGCGTTTCTGACATCGCATAAAAACGTGCAACAGGAGGAAATGCATTTTTTTTGCTCGATCTAACGAGCGGCGGATTACCTCGAAGATTTTTTAATGGATTGTTAAATGGCCTGGAAGAGGATTGATTGAAGAGGTTTTAATATTTGAAATTTGGCATCGTAATACGAGCATTTTTTTAATTTAGATCTTTAAGAGGATTGTTCGTGAGATACTCGAAATATCGGAAAATTGCAGCAAAGTGACTTACCGCTCCAGTAAAGCCGATAAATGTTATATTGCAATATACATGATGTAATTTTCATTTGGGATAAATAAAGTATTACAACCATTTTTCTGCGACAATCTGGAAATATCGATTTCAATTTTATTATACTAACAAAATGAATGTTTTTCTATGAGACCGTTGCCTAGCTGTTTGGTGTGAAAATATTTTTATGGGCGTCCTGGGGCAGAAAAAAGATCCACAATTATTTTAAATTTAACTATTACAATTAAGTAATTTTTGTTTGATCTGTGTATATGCAAGTTTTCAACATTTCTTTGGTGAGTCTTTTTTCATTTTACAATTTCTGCATAATAATAAGTACATATAGTATGGTGTCTAGATTTTTTTTCAATTAAAAGGTAAATACGCTTTTTTTATATCTAATCATAATAGTTGATACAACTATTGTAAAGCACCAGTGAAAACTTTAAAAATATTTTTTCTATCCGGGAATATCAAGTAATCCAAAGTTATTTCATTCCTGCGTCCCCGTGATCTTTCCCCTTCAATTTGCAGTTTGCTCCGTTTCCGGTAAGCCGTACAGTAAAAGTGTGCTGACACACACAGACCGTCGCATGCAGATACACACCGATACCTTGGAAAATATACTGAAAGAATACAGAATCACATACTCCTGATGCGGAAACAAAATATCCGAGGTAAACGAAAGCAACGAAGAATGTTGCAGCATGTTAGTGAGTTGATGGAAATCTGTGTCAAAACAGAAATGAAATTGAAGGTTACTTTATCAGCGCTTTGTATGTATTACATCGATGCAAAGTTAATTTTTTTCCTTTGAAATAATAGAGATAAAAGACGGAATTATTCGTATGCTTCTTTGAGAAAATTCACTTGCAGGTGGGCGAATTAAAAATGAATATCAATCGTACCTTTTTATTCGCATAATTATTATAAATAAACAGTAAACATTTGTCCTTTTTATTAAAAACATTGTTTTTTTACTAATACTTCTATTGAAACCGAAACGGCAACTTTACGCATTTATTTAGGACTCTTAAAAATATTTCTCAGAATTTTGTCACAGTTTTCTTTGCGTTTTGTTCTTTTACTATCAATTACTCATCTTTGTAAAATATGGATAAAGTAATATTGTTTGTAGTAAAGCTGTGAGTAAACAATCCTAATATCTCTTTCGATCGTTTTCTGACGTTCTATTTAAATTACTGAATTAAATTACTGATTTCTAATCCGATGAAAATCTTTTATATAAAAATTTGTGACGAAAAGGGTTGAAAAGAACATTTTCGATCATCTCCCGATTCTACAGTAAGTTTGTTCCGCGTCCCGTGTGATGAAAAGGCATTACGACTTTTTTAAATTTGGAAGTCCTTCTAAATTCAAATTACTTCTGGAAGCTCTTTCACTTTCATTTTATACATGTATTAAATTCAGTAATGACGACGTGGTTGTATATGATCTGTTATAAACAGTTCCAAATACGTCATATTCATATTACTATGGTCGGTAATAACCTAATCGAAGTGTAATTTTACTTCTATTCAATGAACGAATGTATTCGGGGCGCTTTATTATAACGTTTAATTGGCTCAATTTTTCGAATTTATCAAGAAAATTACAAGATATTCTCCAGTTTTATCTGCAGTTTTTAAATCAATATGAATTTGTTATTAATAGCCCGTCAAAGTGTGTAGTATGCCTCGATTTTGTGGTCCTTTAATGAAATGATTTTCAGAACAACCCTGTTTAATGGCTATTAAGTAACTAACATCATGTTAATACAATTTACGTAACCAATTGCTCACTACTCCACATGCCCGAGGTTTATTAATACCTCTTTCACAAAAGACTTTTAAGACACACGCAAAACCTATAGAAATTTGTTATGTTTTTCTATATGTGAAGTTTCTTAGCTGTAGATACTGAATTTTATGAAGGAAATTATGTAATTTCTTCAAAATGTTTAGAGCTGTTTTAGTTTTCTTTTTTTATTGCAATTTTTTATTTGATGGTTTCATGCCATATTGATAGCTGTAATATTAATGACTCGATTCAATTTAAATCATTTGATTTTAAGAGAATAATCGGAATTTATGTTTCCATGAAAATGTTTTATCGTAAAAATAATTTTCAAATTAAAAAAGAATGGAGTTTATTCGTTACTTTATCTTTCATTCATTTATCTTATAATCATATACAAGAAATATATTACTCAGCTCATTTTCATAATACCCAACAAAAGTAATGGAATAATATTTGCAATAAAATATAAAAAGCCCGAAAATCGAATTGTTTCTGTAATCATAATTATTCCGAAGAGAATTCAATTCTTACAAGGAGGAAGTGAAATTTACGTAAGTTTCAACGCAGTTTCCTCGATCGAACAAATCATAATGTACGGAATATAGTTTGTGGCGCGAGAGGATTTTGAAAATGGCGTTTTCTTATTTTCGTGAGAGTAAACGAGGGATATTAGGAAGACAAGAAGGACGGCGCGGCGTTGTCGTAATGTAATTATCCTAACTCGAGACTCCTTGGCGCAACTTTTCCGCCCTTTATCCACTGTCTACCGAGCTTTTAGTCGTAAGTACGTCTCCATCCTGGAAATACGAGACTGTAGGGGTGGCTGGAAGATATTCTTTCACTGCTGAGTAGGTTCCGTCAACCCTTATCGAAACAGACCGTAAACGTCCCGTATAAGTGCAATTATACTTAGGCTGATTTCACATTAAGGGTGTTAAGTAGAAATCAATCTAGGCACGTGAATTTTTCGGCTATTGTTTTCAGCTTTAGAAATTTTCAGCGCTTTCATGATTCGCGCTAGTCAAATGCCTATGCTTTACTTTATAATTTTACGTATTTGTAAAATCTCTTAGTACTGATACTGATACAAAATCAAATTTGTAGGTTTAGATAATTGAAGATCCTAATGTTTTTCCCAGTTCAAATTTCTGCATTGTGAATTTTCTACTTCTTGAAAAATTTTAGATGCTGATTCTTCTTCGCTGTTATGTTTTGTAGGTCTCATGTTGCGTAGATTTCATTTTGTTTAGGAGCGCCTCCGGAATCAGTAAATTATGTAAAAATGCACGAACAAGTATTGTTTATATTTTAACCCAACCAGTTTCGATTTATTAAGTGATTCATTCATTGTGTTAACACATCCTCGTAATTCTCTAACAATATTTCCCACTGTATTACTATTCATTTTAACTTGTACCTACTGCAATTACGGAATTAAAGTTTATTGCTGTTAATTAGTGATAATTTACGGCCGAACGGAAAGGGATAATAAATGGAACGATAATGAAATTAACATACTTAATTAAAAGCACTGAAATGATCATGTAATTGGAAAGTAGAATGTATGTATTATTTCAAAATTAGTAATACGCGGATGAATTATGGAATAAAAAAACCGAAATGAATAATTCACGAATTGCACTACAATTTTTCATAATGTTAATTTATGTTGGTCATTTTTAACTTATCGACAAATGATTTCTATTATCACTTAAATTATTAATCATAAAGAAATATTAATATTACATTTGTGAACGTCGTTTTATTTTTATAATTTTCAACTTCGTAATTCCGCAAATGATCGAGATATACACAACGACTCTCTTTTCCATCGACACCCACGCGAACCGGATGTTATATCTGCATTTTCTTTTCTTTTCTTCCGCGACGAAAGCGTTGTGGTAACTTTAAGTTCGCCGAGTCGTTGATGCATAATACCGTGGCGCAGAATTTATAATCTATGCGAAAGAATAGCTTCCGAGAAAAATTTCACTTATGTAAGCCACCTAGCTTGTAAGTACCATAAATAATAACATTTCTTGCGGGATAAAACTCTGAAGTTTTCTCTTTCGAATTATAACCACTTTACCAATTATTTAAAAATAAATACCTGAGAATGAAAAACAGAAACATATTGTCAAATAAGAAAATTGATACAATTTGTTTCCTTGAGAATTTGCAATTAGTTTGCAGGATCTGTGTGACGAAAAATTGTCTTTGAAGAATTCTACAGCAGTAAATAACAAAAAACAAAATAATAATAAACCATATACCCCGGTATTTCTGCCGCAAGAAATAGCGAACCCCGATTCCAGGAATTATTCTCGTACTCTTACCTGGGGCAGGTAACTCAATCGAGGTCTCTCATCCCTGCTCACGGCGACGGCGGAGACATTGAACATTCCTAACGAATCAGCGCTGTTCAGAAATGTCTCCATCTCGACAGAAATCTAGAATTTTCCGTTGATAACAGGGGAGGGGGTGAAACGTAGTGACGAAAAGGCCGACAACACAAACGAGTAGAATCGATCGAACCACCGTAACGATATCAATAAATATAAACTAGCTCCAACGCGATGTCAAACGACGTAGTATTGAACAAAAAACTTTCAAGTTATTTTGTTAGTGTGATCTCATTAGTATCGACAGTGGTGAAGAATATTTTGACAACACACACATCGCAAGAAAACCTTACCCGAGTGTTGGTATTATTTATAAAATGGTAAAATATTTAATATCTTTTGCATAATATGTTTGGACGTGGTAATTATTAAATAGTTATTTGTTGGTATTTTAAATGAATTTTGAATATTCTTATTGTAAATAATGAGGGATTAACAATACGTAAAGTTAAAAATATTCGGGGCAATCGATAATCAATATAAGATGATCAATATAATCTTAATACTTAAATCGTTTATAAGTACATGGACCTTCATTTCTAGTCAATACGCGCAGTAAGTAGCCTTTACAAATACATCATATGTAGGTTTATTGTTCGCATATCCAATAATTAATATTACCATTAATAAACTGTTTCTCTTTTAACGTGGCTTATGAGAAAATATTTCCGCGAAAGAGGGCAAATACTTTTTCACTATAGAAATATTCGCTACTCAATTATGCCGTCGTTACATTTTAAAACAAAGACTACTCTTCAAAAAAGTGTGTTTAATTGTTATTAAATAAAACCTACTGGGAACCTGTGTTCATTCATAATTAAAAAGTATGTTACGGCTCGCGAAGCAACCAAGTAACGTAATAGAAACAATTTGAATCGTTTAATCGAATTTAGAACAAATAGTAAACAAAAAATCATAAAATTTCTGCAATGACTTACAATGGGAAGAAAGCATCGTTTCCACATTTAAAACTAATTGTTTGCAATAACTTCTTTTGCCCTGATAAAATCAAATATATCCACTTGTTAGTTCAACAAATAAAAACTTGTGACATTTCAATCCAGCAAATTCATATAGGAGGCCTGTGAATGGTATATTGCGCATTACTTATAGAATTTTCCGTTTTCGCGTGAGCTCTTCTTCTGTCGCTTTTAATTGGCCAGTTAGCCACTCATGCTATAATTAATCTTTCTTTCTCTACTAATTTATCTGGTATTTCTTGATGGAAGTATCTTATGATGCAACTATCCACGTTTTGCCAATTACGTCCAAAAAAATCTTAGCTTCTAATGAAATATTTTTAACTCGAAATGACGTGATTTCTACAACAAAATTATTTTGTTTCAGTTTGAAAAAGATTATTGAACACACCTGTTACTGTTCGTTTAATTAATCAACATAAAGTGTGAGATATTAAAATTTAACACGGAAAATTCCTACAGAAATCATTCGCAATTTTTTCAGGAGACCAATTATATTTTCCTTCGTCTCAATCGTAGTCCGTGTTTGGTTTCATTATTTCTTAAGACAGTTTTTTGCATACTTCAGGAAGTCTCGGTGGTGTACAAGAATATCGATCGGATGTTCATGACAGAATAATCAAAGCATTCCTTTACGTATGCATTTACTTTTTACACCTCAGTCAATATGCGACTGCAAATGCATAATGCATCGGGCACGTGAGAAACATTCTAATTTCCGTGTGTCTTGGCAAATCCTGTTTGTATTGTAAAGGTTCCGCGAAGTAGCAGAACACGACGCTAAAGCGGAATATTCGATAAGAGGATGAAAAACGAATTACGAGCGTAGAACGGCTTCTTCCAATGACTACAGGGTGATACATCTGAAGAGAATCACTCAATCTAGGCGATAAAAATAAATAAACTGTGAAATCGGAAATCATTTAACTGATTTAGATGAAAAATTTTCTAATTTGAAGTCTATTAAAATTTGGAAATATCACTGATGTACCCATGCATTTGTTGAAAGAGTTTTAAAGACTATATTGCAAATTTCTTTTCCTCGTTCAATTTTTAGAATAAGTCGAAATTTTATAAACATATTACACGTGTCTTTTTTGAAAAAAACAAGATGAACTCCAAATTGTGTCTATTTTCAAATCATTGAATTGTGAGACGAAATAAAACCATTTTCATTTTTAGATATTAGGATTACAGTAATTTGAGAAAACATTATTACTCGTATAATGTAATATTTCTTTCACGTTTACTATAATAATTTACAATCAATTGATATTATTTAAAAATGTGTGCAACTTTTATCTCGAACATTTTTCGGATATCTGTCAAACACACACCTTTGAGTAATACGTTAAGTGGACCACCCGATAAATGGCGAGTGATATATCAGTCGTAACGAACCAGGGTTCTTGAATTATTTATGAAAAGTCGCGAACCCCTACGAACTTCTATTTTGGCAGCTACAAGCTGCCCTTCTTCCACGCATCGATTTCATTCTAATCCATTCGACCCTTCAATCATTTAATTTATACGTACATATATGTGACACGGACAACTTAAATAATCTTAAATTGTACCTTTATTTAATACCGTCTTAAATCGGAAGTTTTTTACATCTTCAATTGTTTATTTTAAAAAAGGAAATCTTTTTTTCTCATTAAAATAAGGACCTTATTTAACTTTCTTTAGATCGTTGCTATTTGTTTACTACAATTACTGCATTTTAGATTCTAATTTATTTTTACCTTTTTTTATTCCTCATATTCTTTTTTCAATAATTATAATTAATATAAATGCTGACATTTTTCTGTGATTTCAGTCATACAGTTTGAAACTTTCAATACGAAAAGGTTAATCCTTTATTGAAGAACTAAAAAATGTATGTGAATAGGAATGGATAAAAAGCAATAATTACATCAAAAATTATTTCGTGTGGCCTGAATATTTTGAAAAATTTCTCGATGTCAAAATGTTTTAAAATGATAAATAGCTAAAAAGTGCTGAATAAATCAGTTGATTAGCTCGATAGCTTCTATTATGCACCTTCAGGAAAAGTGGAATGAAAATTTCTTCGTGTTTGAACTGTTTATGGCTTTAGGTTTCTACACGATGCAATTGTTATACAAAATCTAGTCTCGCGGAAACGCAAACATTTCAATATTAACGTCTATGTGTAAATACATTAAGGAAATGAAAATCTACAACGTACCAAAATGAAATGCCATAACCAGATCGCGGATGTTCGTGCAAATATTTATTAGTGCAAAGATATCTGTTGAATAATCAAGGTTTGGTGTGTAGTCGTGATTTTTATGACTTCTTCGTTCTACAATAGATTAGTTAAAAATATTCACCATCCGAAAATTACAAAAAATGCGCGAAGTTTGCAGTTTTCGGTAGACTTTTTTTGTAAAACTATTTAAATTTACATAGACATTTTAGTAGGCTATTTTGCAGTTATTCATAAAGTAGAATTACGAACTTACTTTTTAACTAAATAATTGCTCTAGGAACAAAAATTCATAACAATTTTTTGTTCCTTACATCAAGTCCTATGGTTAAAATAAAGGTGGAGTCGATTCGATGACATCGGATTTTCAACTTTAAGTCAATTTTTTATAAAAATGGCTGGCCATATACCGCTAATATTTTACAGGGTCTTTATACTCGTCACGTCTACCATTTGACACCAGTTTTATCCAAAACGCGCTGATCGCACTCGTAGCCTCCACTTGTCAGAAGTCACCATAGTAAATATATTGTGACTTTGAGATTCTGTTTCGTAAAAGATAAAATTTTATACAAAATATGCATGTGAATTTTTGCACGTTGTAAGTAGCACGAAGATCTACTCTTAACATTCACACCTGCAGAATTTCCGGTTTCAGAACACATGCTTGCTTTCAACCTCTAGTAAATCGAGCCAAGTGTTAGAGATATTTTCCGTCGAAATAGGTGAATTGACTGTTATTGTGCGAGAATTCCTTTTCCATGAATTGAAGATTTGTTTGCTAATTATTTTGTACGAACAAATTTTAAAAACTTTATTATGGTAAAGTATACTTGTCCCTTTTTATTATAAATCAATTAATATTCCGTGCTTATCTTTTGCTTTTATGAAGTTTTAAAAATAAATTTTGCTAAATTGTAAATACAAATCTTATAAAAAATGGTGACAATTTCTTTTTAACAAGAAGGTTTTGAAATTGCTGCGTTCCTTCTTACAATTAGCAAAATTGATTATATTCTTCGAGAAACAAAGTGGGGCGAGATTTTGTTAAACAATAATTCTTTTTTTTTCTGATTGCAGAATTGTTCAGTGTGGAGGGAAGTAATCGATCCAGAAGACATCGTCATGTCACAGTATCGCCAAGCAAACATTCCATCCCCAATGACACTGGTGGGTGCATTAGCAGCGTGTTCAGCAGATACGTCATTTTCTCACGGATTATCCCTTCTTAACTTACTCGTGAAACTGGCAGTCATTCAAACAGAAAATAATTGCGATATAAAGTAACGTTTTAAGGGAACTGCATTAAATTTTCAGTTTTTCAGTTTTATTATGTTACCAGTGTAAACATATTTTGCCTTTCAAATTTCTGCTCCGAAAAGATTAATTTTTCAAAAGATTTTCGTATAAATTATTGAATAATAATATTAATTTACAACTTTTTAAAAAACACGTCTTCTACACAATGAGTTGCATGGTCTTAAAAGTTTAATTTAAATTCGTCAACTACAAGAGTTTGGAAAATATTTATAAACCACTTGAGTGAAGTACGAAGCATGTAAACAATTAATTCTATTAACCCTTTGTACTCGAGATTTCCCTCGTATTTCGATCCATTAAAAAAGACAGTCGAGTGTGAAAGGTTAACTTTAGAGAATAAATTTACTTTTAGCAACGAAATAACTGTTACCTTTTATATTTACTTGCACACTAACAGCCTTTTTAAAGGGCAGTTCTTCAATTTACAACAATTTCGCCATTTCCACGTCCTTCCATGTATTCGTCTGACAGTTTCTCTGATCGATCTTAATTGTTGGAGTCTGAAATCAAGTATTGTGTAGGAGACGTGACGAAGATCGAGTTGGAGCTGGAGGAAGCTCCCAATGCGATCCTCACCGGCCCCATGCCGTCGGAACTGGACGCCACCGTGGAAATCAATTCAACCTACCCCGATGGTGAGTAACCATAAATCAGAATATTACCTACCGAGAAACGGATTTAAGCCGTTTTTCAGGTAAAGAGTTAAGGAAATATACTTTTCTTTCAAAATGACAATCATTAAAAATGCAGCAAGTGACTCACGAGCGAATTACTTAGGTAGCGAGTAATATAAACATTTAACTATATTATATTAATACATTTTTGCGGTTGGACTGATGGACATTCAAAGTTTGAATATGTTCACGTTCGTTTGTTTTTACGTGAAATTTTTAGAGTTGATACTTTTATATAATTTAGATACTTTTAGGTAATTTAGTTTTCTTTTAATAGCTTTAGCTTCTGGGATGTCATATTTCTTAGTTATCGCACAGAAAAATATTTTAAGTTTCAAGTATAAATACATATAAAGAATGTTTCAGTGCGTAATTAGAAACGTTCCCACGTCGAGTAATCTTGAATATTACTAATTAGACGTAATCCTGGATCACATGTAGACGTATCGTATGTTATGGCAAAACTTGAACAATTCTATGATAGTAACTACGACAGTTAATTTAAATACACACTTCGGACGTCTTGCTAGCAGGTTTCCACAGATAGGGCAAATATTACAACATTCCGGTAATTTGAGGGAAACTAACGATATCAATTGCAGAATATTTTCATGCATTTTATTATTTTTTAAACGGTTGCGCAAACATTCCAACCTTAATGGCTCTGTGTAAAATAATTGTTCCCATGCGTATGTATAGTAGAGTCATTTACATGGGCAGTTAGAATAATTTTCAAAAGATTAAATAGCTCGAGTAATACTATAATTTATTCGACAATCGTGAAAGTAATTTGGCAAATTTATATGTACTAGGAAAAACTTTACAACATTATTTTACAAGTAACCTATGGCTTGGTTGATGTTTGCATTTGAACGACTTATAAATAATACTTGTGCTATCAGTGAATGTAGGATCGTGTAATCACATTCTTATAAGTTATAAGTCGATTTTATCTTATGTGCCGATGCGTAGGGTTTCGTATCGCAAAAATTTCACTTGCACAAAGAAATACTTGTGAGCTTTAATTGAAGGCATAATAATTGCAAGGCTTACAATATTCAAGACGTAAAAGTTTCAAGGTATAGAAATTTCATAACATAAAAATTTCAGTGCATGAAAATTTTAAAGCATAGATACTTCGGCGCATAGAAATTGAAATGCGTTGAAGTTTTTGATCATAAAAATTTTATGGTACAAGAATTTCAGGAGGTAAAGATTTCAAGGCGTAGAAATTTATAAGTGCAGACACTAGGATATAAAAAATTTCACGGTTTACAAGTTTATGCCACATTTAGTACACATAAAAAGTTACAGGTGATTCTTTTAACATTATTATCATAATTATACATATAATAGGACTTTGTATGCATTTATCTCATCTTTTTGAATTAGTATTAACAACAAGTTTTAAGATTCGAAAAAAATTGAAACTATTAGCACGACTTACTGAGATGACTTTGAATAAATAGAATTAAAAGATAAACGCTTTAAATTTACAAAATTAGCCAAGTTCCCCTTTTGTGAAGCTTGTTTTCTTATTTGGTTGTTAAACTACGAACAGCTCGACGTCTTCTCCTCGATCTAGTTTAACTTTGTTAGACGATTGCTTGAAGACAATCTGCCAACGGTACGATGGAACAATTTAATGGGAAATACAAGGAGCTTTATGCGACGAATTCATGTTAGCCATTGTTTGATTAAAAATAATTTAGACCAATACGAAGGCCAAAGTGATTAAACATATTTAGAGAATGTAAATCAATGTTATTACTAATGCACTTGATTAACACTCATCCTTTTATATTAGAAATAAATTTCTTCAATAATCCGACTTACCACCACAAGTGATAAAAATGTTTTTGGTCGTTGAATAATGAATGATTTTCTTCAAAAATTAAAGCGATGACTTCATACTCCATAGTAAATGGTTGCAATAATGTTTAATGCTGATAAAAATTAAATATTAATAACATAAAACTCGGTTACACAATTTTGTTACATGTGTCATATACTTCTTCTGAGCGTTTTAAATTTCCACAACCTCCTAGGTAATAACATGTCAAGCAGGTAGAGATTGTCCACTAACTACGCTTTCCATCTTTGAATTAGGCAGTTGGTTAGTTAGGTTACACGAAGTGCTCAAACGCATCGCGTCGTATTGAACTAATATGTGGTGCCCGACCTATATGGACTAATTTCCCTTTGTGTTTGCTACACCATAACTGTAGTGACTCTGATTAAAGTGCTGAATTATAAACATTGATAGAAAGTGGCAGTAAAAATAATAGCAATGTCATCGTGAAGAAAATCACGTTAACTACATGCGAAGTAAATCACGTTAACTACATACTATACATACAGGGTGTAACATATCATCGGGGACCCTTTTTGAGGATCGATAGTACGCACCAAAAGGTGAAAAACGGACCAAGGAAGTTAGGTCCGAAAATCACCCCCTATCGAGATACAACCCCATTTGTAAAAAATTAAAAAAAAATTATATCTCCGAAATGGTAAGTCGGAGAGGAGCGGTTTTAATTGCAAAATAAGCGGAAAAGATCAAAGTTTACTAAAAAAAAATATAACTGCTTCGATTATTACCGTTACGTAGCATTTTTATTTGTTTATAAAAAAAAACTTTGAATATTTCTATGATAGCGGTTGATTAACAACTTGAGAAAAATAAGGGCAATGCGTCAAGACTCCCTTTTCGAAGACAGCCTAAAAAAAGTTCAACATTATCGTACGGTTTTGGCGTAAAAAATTGTTAAACACCGTTAAGTCGCCGGACTACCGACCGACCTAATGCTACTGACGACAGCTGATCCACATCTATCATATGTTTTCGAGCCGCCGTGCGACACACACCAATGTACAATACAATGTATAATAACATGCGTGAGAGATTTTTCAGTGTAGTCACTTGGCCAATCGATAATCTTTCACGCATACTGTTATAATAGATGTGGATCAGCTGTCGTCAGTAGCATTAGGTCGGTCGGTAGCACGGCAATGTAACGGTATTTAACAATTTTTAACGCCGAAACCGTGCAATAATGTTAAACTTTTTTTAGGCTGTCTTCGACAGGGGAGTCTTGACGCATTATCCTTATTTTTCTCAAGTTGTTAATCAACCGCTATCATAGAAAAATTCAAAGTTTTTTTTTACAAACAAATAAAAATGCTACGTAACGGTAATAATCGAAGCAGTTATATTTTTTTTAATAAACTTTGATCTTTTCCGCTTATTTTGCAATTAAAACCGCTCCTCTCCGACTTACCATTTCGGAGATATAATTTTTTTTTAAATTTTTACAAATGGGGTTGTATCTCGATAGGGGGTGATTTTCGGACCTAACTTCCTTGGTCCGTTTTTCACCTTTTGGTGCGTACTATCGATCCTCAAAAAGGGTCCCCGATGATATGTTACACCCTGTATATGCTATTCTGCAATTTCTTTTGATATCGCATTATAGAGGAATTCTTTATTACTTTAGAATTCATCAGAAAAACTTGTAGAATTTCTAGAACGCAGAAAACTCGAAGTTCGATAGTTTCAAAACGCGAGGATATCAGTTTTTTTTACATTTTATTGTGTAGGAAGTTTTACACGGTAAAACTTCAACGCCAGAAAATTGCAGGGCGCGAAATTTTCAACAGATTGCGATGTTTCAGAGCAAAGAAAATATCAGACCGTGAATCTTTTTAAGAGTAAAGATTTTTACGCTCTAACGTCTATTCCCGCGAATTTTTACAGTTTTAATCCCGTCAACGTAATAACTTCAATTTATTATATTTTATTTAGTATTTATATTAATCAAATTGAATAAGGTATAATACTTGTACGTGTCCACAAAACGTAATGCATATGGACACGTATTTTTGAGTTATATTATTTTTTCTTATCGGCAAACTACAATGTACAAAATATTATTATAGGATATTTAAAATTATTATAGGAAAATATTTATATTTGTAGAGTTAGGATAGAGCTGGTTTCCCAAATTTATAAAACATGACTTGGAAATATGTATATGTAGGTTACTTGGCATACACGAAATTCACCTGAGTTACAGAATAATGCACTTTCCCATTTTACGTCGATTGCCTACGGTACGTAGAGTTTCGTCTATTTTTCCCTCTTCTTTCAAACTATTTTACACTTACGGATAGTGACATGGAAATGTGAAATAATCCGAAATATCGAATCAACTGATATTGAATCAATTGATGTTGCAATAATACTTCTTGCAGTTCATGCGACGATAAATAATTTTATTTATTCGAAAAAATAAAACAAAAAATCGGTAACAATATTCAATTCGTCGAACGATTAATATCGATTATAGTTAATTATGAATGAGATAGGTAGATACGGGTATCAAGAGTTAAGGTCTTGACTCGGGCCAAGTACAAGAGTTCCCGACTGGTAGACCTGAACTACTCTTTTCCGGAAGAATTAGATCGAGGTTTTCGGGGTATTCAAACGGCATTAAATACGCATATTTCTCCCAAACTATGGTGATATTCTTGTATGGGACGTCCACCCGAGTAATTTAAGCCTAACTACGAGAAGATCCATCAAGCCAATCGCGAGATATTTTGATCTAAAAAGTCGAGGTTTTTGTAAGAAACGTCGTCTTCTTCCTCTCCTCCTTCTCCATCTCCATCTCCTAGTTCAGCCTGTCACGCAGTCCGGTGTCAAACCCTAACATATGTTTCATACCATGCGAGATAATTTTTCTGTCGATAACGTAGATTTTTCTATGTAATCTGAGACATGCCGGAAAAAAATCAAGAGACAAGGTTTTGTCTCGGACCAAATACAAGAGTCGCTTATTGGTATTCAGAAAATCTTCAAGGGTTATCAATAATTTATAAATTTAACATAATGGTTTCTTAAATTGTAAAAGAAATGTATTTGATTTTGAAACTTAGGCTTAACAATATATCGCAACAATACGCTCAAAACAGATTAAACGCCGACTTTTTTTCAAATGAATAAGAAATAAATTAAGAAATATTGAAAATAAATATTACTTAAATGCCCGATAAAGTAATTAGAAATGTTTAAAATAAAATTAATGAGTGACCACGATTGACGAAGACGCACCGTTGCTCAGGGCTGTCGCTACGGCTGCGCTAGGAGTGCAAGCGTGACAGACAGAAGTAAAGAAAGAGAGGCCCTTATGCTAGAAAAATTCGAATCATGTTAAATTCCGCATTGCTTTGTCGTCAGCCGCGCTCTCACACATGCTTGCGTAGCCAAGTCGCGTCGCGTCGTTTGTTTGGCTAGTGCGAGCGCGACAGAGTGACGGAAAGATAGAGACAAAGAAGTCGGTGTCATTTGTTTATATCCGGAGACATAGTACGCCACATCGAGAAGGAATTATTACGAAAAAGAGGGAAAGGTAGACACCTTCATGATGCACGCATTAGTACGTCATTCGGAAATTTTCAAAGTGTTATCAATAATTAATGTGTTTCATTTTTAAAACTTCGATACATGTCGAAGCGTATCTTCAAATTTCTACAAGCTCTTCTTTAGTACATAATCAAATTGTTCTATAAACAGGTCTTCCAAGAAAAAGTAGGCAAATTATTTTTATCGGGTTATCCAGCACTGTTAAATAATCTTTGTTACATGCTTCGTATCGACACTTTACCATCTCGGCTATTGAATCTCCAAATTGTGCTTTATCTATTTGTAACAATGTTATGATATATAGTTAAAAACTATTTTTTGTTCAAACCCGTTGTTGAAATATACGTAAGATTAACGGACATGATGACGTTGTTATACGTAAATCGAAAAATGTTTACAAGGATATACATTTGACCATATTAAAGTTCTAAAGTTAAAAACATTTTTCAGCAATTCACACTAACCATTATTTTAAATTTACCCCGTTTTCATAAAACCATTTTGGCCACTTCTATGTTCATTATAATTTTCGAATTAAGAATTTAAAAACCAAAGGTACAAAATCGTCACTGTCTTGCAATAATTAAATGTTTATTATTTTGTTAATTCCTTAAAATGTGTTTTCTTTTTCAATATTACTGACAATATATGCAAGTCCTAGTACCTAGACTAAATGTTTACTGTCTCGGGAAGAGTCTCTGATTTTTTTATTCACGTCTTCAAAGAATTTTTTTAAATTTGAAAACACATAGTTCTGGTTACTATATTTTTTAAACATAAATAACATTTAAAGGATAATTTTTTACATTTTGCCACATCATGATTGCAAAATTATTATAATAATGAGATCTGTATATTCCTTTATTTTCCTTCATTCCCTGATTTCTTTATTTCCTTATTTCTTTAATAACAAGTATTTCAATAAAAAAACATACTGTACTTTACATAATTCTACGAATCGAGTGAAATCCACAAAAAGCATCGAAAATGCAAAGCTATGGGCCAAGTACAAGAGAATGTTACATTGGAATAGGTTGCTCATTAACATAATTTTTACACGGGATTTGAAATCAATCAAATGTGAGCAAGTACAAATTATTGTAGAGCAACGACACAATACTATCGCTAAGTAAATATATACAATTAACTAAATTTCCCAAAATATGGTGTCTTCTCATTTAATCAGTAATTCTGTTTACTGCTCTATTAAATGTACTTGGTGGCCCGCTTTTTACGAAGGTTCGATGGTAAAAAAATACCTGTAGTATCAACTCCCCTAAGCTTAAATAGTTGGAAATGTGCGACATTAAAAGTGAGTTGCTAAAACACAGTATAAAGTGGGCTTCTTACTGTACAGAATGAAAGTCCTTTAAATATCTCACGTCGTTCCTCTTTAATTTATTTTAACATCAATTGTTGAAATACACTACAATATGTATATGTAATTTCCTCTCACATACATCCAGCTTGTTAACATATTAAATTAGAAATATTTGTTACGTTACGTTTTGGACATCAAGCTTCGTAAAAAGCGGGCCACCAAGTACATTTAATAGAGCAGTAAACAGAATTACTCATTAAATGAGAAGACACCATATTTTGGGAAATTTAGTTAATTGTATATATTTACTTAGCGATAGTATTGTGTCGTTGCTCTACAATAATTTGTACTTGCTCACATTTGATTGATTTCAAATCCCGTGTAAAAATTATGTTAATGAGCAACCTATTCCAATGTAACATTCTCTTGTACTTGGCCCATAGCTTTGCATTTTCGATGCTTTTTGTGGATTCACTTTTCATCAGATATTTTTAAGTACTAAATTTAATCTGGATACACTAGATTTTAGAAAAACAGCTTTATCAAATGTTTTTCAATTCGTGTTTCGTTTTTATATGTATTTTACATGGTATTTTCTAATATTGAAGCAAACTCTTTTCTTACTTATTGGAACCCACTGCACCGTCACACTTTGTAATCAGAATCTTCGATAATCCGAAACGAATGACAGAAAGCAATCACGTATAATCTACTCTTGCAATTAATCCTTTCGTTCTCGCACGTGAGGTACGAATTTTACAATTTTACCTTCTCAAGAATTTAACGTTTTTACAATAAAAAGAATATCTTCTCCTTTTTCGGAGCAATGCGGTAAGAAATAACTCAGAATCTGTTGTAATTTCGAATTCGTTATTAATTAATTGTTTCTGCATGTAGTTAATAATATTTAAAAGATGCTCGATTGATTTTGTCTGGTTTAATTATGAACTTTCACTAGTGATAAAATGTTCAGTCAACGTTTTATACAATACATTATATTTCTCATTTTGAAGAAATATTTGAAACTCTATAAAGTTATTTTTAATGGAAAATAGGAATCTGATTGAAATTGGTTAATAACCCTATAAATTCTCAACGGCGGGAATAAGACTTTAATTATTTCGTGAAATTATTTCTAACTTATAAGCTTGACTCTGCGATTTTATGTCGTATTTTAAAATACAAATTCCAAAAGCTTTGAATTTAATTTAGAAGCTTGCGTGACATTCAAATATTTCGACTGACATTTTATGTGAAATGTAAAATATTGAAATTTAAAGATATGGGTTTCCATTAAAAAATGCTGAAATCGTTAATATCTCGATATGCTAAATTAGTTACTCCATGGAATGAGAATCAGTTATAAACCAATTTGAGTTCGAGCTTTATTTTCGACGACCCACACAATTTTCTCTCCATTAAATTCCCCATCAATTTTTCCTAGCAATATTTGGAAAAACTCACTTCGCAACATTGCCGAGGTTCTATATCGAACGTTGTATCGAACGTTGAGGTCAACGGCACATTACGTTCACGTTGATTTAATACGTGTTTGAGTTACATTAAGCTATACCGACGTTACACACGGAAGCACGTGGTGAAGTTCACACCGTGTTGTAACAATATCGAACTAACACAATGCGAGTTTGATGAATGTTATGGTTTTGTTGAGATGAAACAATGTCCAATTTATCGAAAACATTTCTCGTTTTTTAATGGAATCATTTCCAACGAAAGTAAATTCATATTTCTTATTAATAACAATTATATGAAACGTAGCTCATTTCTCCCATAGTTTAGCTAATTGAAGTAGCGGATAGATAGAAGAAGAAAATCTAATTTGAAAATATAATTTAGCACATACGTCAGACTTTTACTCGAAACTGAAATTCGGATAAAATTCAATTCTATAGAGAATTTGTACTCGAATAAATTCGAA
This sequence comes from Mimumesa dahlbomi, assembly GCA_917499265.3. Lineage (NCBI taxonomy): Eukaryota > Metazoa > Arthropoda > Insecta > Hymenoptera > Crabronidae > Mimumesa > Mimumesa dahlbomi. The sequence continues at coordinate 10,121,570 of OU824124.1, forward strand.
TTTTGGCGATTTAAAGAATTTGATGTTTCAATTTGTATTCGAAAATTGTTGTGATAGTATACAGACCCTAACCAAAACATCAATTGTTGTTTCACTTGGAAAAGTAATAAAGTTCAGTTTCTGAAGATCGTCACGATTATGATTTACATATTTTCTTAACATCGATCTTTCTTAACACTATTAAGAGATATGGGTCTTTCATCCGACACTGACCTAATTTTTTAAAAGGTTGCTTACATTTTAACGAAAAGAGGATTATATTCAATACAACAATATTTCGTATTACTGTTATGAGTACTATTTTACAACATCAAATATGAATAGCCAGCTTGTATGTATTATACATACATGCTATACACAGTTTTAATCAATCTACAGAAATATCATCGAATTAATTAATGGTATAAACAAATGTTTTAATATAAAGTCGAAGGATTTCAGCGGAACCCTGTATAATGAATGAATTTTAGAAACTTGCAGATTATATATTTTTTTAATTGGGTTATATAATGTTCTCTACATAGTTTTTGAGATTAAAAGAAACAGTAATAATCATGACGTAAAACTTTAGTTACATAAAAGGGAGGGTATAATTAAATTTCCATGATTCTCAGTGACCTTGAAACATCTGCAAAAAACCAGCTATAAAATACACATATCCTGCATATCTTTTTCCCATTAAATTCTCCCAACATTCATCCGAGATATTTTTGATATCATTAATTATTCTGCGAACTTTAAAATAACTGGATTAATTATTCAGATATTTCAGAGGATATTTAATTAAAATGAGACGCCCTGTATGACGTGTACATGGAATGTTCATACACGTGGCTGCAATATTCAGGATGTATTACGATATTGCAAAACTTTTCGTTGTTGAGCATAGAAACTGGATTACTGTTTGAATACGTGTTTCAAAGTATATTTGAAAACTTCAGATATTTAACCCTCGAGTGCAAAGTAGAGGACAAAACGTAACCGCGTGTATTTCTCTGAATACTTCGAATCACAATAGTTTGTGTTGACACGGCCGGCTGGAAATATTTATTCTTTTATACATTCTATTTTTCACTTTCAAAGTCTAAACAACAGTTTAATTATGCTATTATTGCAAAAACTGCGCCATATTTAATATTTTGATATTTCCGACTGACTTTGCAACTTTTCTAAGATAATCCTCACTGAATTTTAAATTTAAATTTTTCATTTTTATTTTTATTTATTCAATTAGCTAAATGATATTGTAATTTCACCTCGAAATCTTTCAACTTTCATTTAACACATTTTTTGATATCACTATTTATTTCCATGATTTTTTAATGAATACATTAAAATTGATCATCTTCTGTAAATTCACATGAATTTATCAGTGCTTGGAATTTCGAAGCACACTTCAAAGCGTTGTATCAACGTATTAATTAGCAGTCGCTTGCAACACCTCATCGATTTTTTTAATATCCATCTTCACACCGGACGCGTGAATTTCGCCAATTCCAATATTTCGCTTTAATTAATTAACACTCGGGGGAATTAAAATGCACAACGGAGAAGTGCGCTGCACGTAAATGCGTACGTTGTGCAAGTTGTCACGCAAAATAATACGGGTAATTTGGTTTTGAAAGTACAGAAAGCAAATGACACGGAAATAATCCGGTATTATATATGCAACGAGCGACAGATAAGTTACCGTATTTGCGTATTCTCGAAGAAATACGTTTCATATCTTCCATCTGGTAAATATCACACAGACATACAGATCAATGCGGAATATTTTATGAGCTATGTATCATAGAAATATAGACCAGGGAATATATCATGTTGAAATGTATTCATGGATCGTGTAATATATTTGGAAATGCAATCGATACCTTTACTAAATCTTTTCTTTCATAATATTTATGTTATGAACGTAAAAACGTATCGATAATCGATATGGTTATGATATGTTCTTTAGGAAATTATGAAATAATCGAAATCACTTAGGATAATTATGGTGCATTAATAGAAAATTATTTATTTTATATTTCATAATAATTAATCATGGGATATTTAACACAAAATCCTTTTAACCATATGGTGATGTAAAATAGAGCTGACATTCTCTGAGTTTTAACCAATTGTTTAGTTCATTGAATGTTGAGTATGATGGTCCATTGTTTTGGATAATTAGTACAATTGGAATCTATATTTAAGATTAATTCATCATGATATTAATTTGTCATACATACAATACAAGGTTCTTCATAATCTCAGTTATTCGAAACATTTATCTAGTAAATTCTCAATTTTATGTCTTTTATTTCTATTTTATTTCCATTTTCAAGAAAGTCGTTTTTGAATAATCGAATGCAGCATACACAATCAATTTAAATTATTTTAATGCTTGTTTCATGTGCGAATTTTTTATAACTGTAATCTATGAGCTGCGAAGCTACTCTCGACCATGTTCACCATGTCGCATGTGTAAAGTGTAATATAACACACGTCCTGTTTAAAATTTGCACAGTGCAGTCTCTAATGTTGACGCACACTTATACGAGGTGTTTCCGAAAGATCTGGCCAAACTTTCGTACTGTGCTCTACAAACAGTGAAAAATGAGATACACTGGGTAAAAATAGTTTTTGCAAATCACGATGTATGAAGGAAGACATTTCGATTATAAAGCTGAGATACAGATTTATTTTAGTGAGCAATATTTCTCGTTAAACTTTTTAATTATCGGTATTTATTAATGTTTTATATTCAAGCTTTCTACGACAAGTTTACTGATTTGCGGAACGAGTTATCATTATAGTTTTTTTCCTTGTCGCTTTATATGTGTAGATGTAGGTACAGAGCCTGTCCTAGTTGTATTCTTTCAGATATGCATGTTTCACAACAGATTACAGATTTTTTTCCAGTTTTGGGTCACTTTTACTTTAAGGCAATGAACGATCTTTTTCTACTTATATTTTTGTAATTTTTGTTTCTTTTTTTTAGCAACCATAAAGAATTTTACAATTCTAATTTCTTTGTTAATTTCAATTTTGTTGCCATTGATTTTTTTTAATACTTTGTTTTTAAATAAAATAATTTATCAGCGCATCAGATACAATATTCACAATTGCTTAAAGTATTACAGAAGTTTAACTCGGCGACTTGTATCTTGATTATTTAGCTAACTGATAAGGATACCTTGAAGGGTGGCTTCAGTGAAATTTGCCTAAAATTTATCTCCTAGCAGATAACAAAAATACATGTCGCTAATTTCTATCTATTTAATAAGTCTAAAACTCGAATAAAATTGTAGTTTCGTTGTAAATGGATTAAACAGGCAAGAAAATATTTTTCTATTCCCCGACCCTTTTGATTCCGCGTCAAGTTCGATTTTCACGAGCACCTTTTGCATTTTAAACCGTGTCGTTCCCTTTTTGTAAGCCTCTGAGTATTGAAAGTTCCCATATTACTGGGGATATTTCATGATACGTTTAAAACCGCCTTTAACCTGTCGATAAACTGTCTCTTCCATTCGCGTGCTTAACGGACACTTGTAACGCTATAAAAATACATTTAATAGACAATTAAGTTAAAGTGGTGAAAGCATGATAACGTCGGTGAAAAGATGGCGAAAGCACGGGCCGGCAGATTCGATCAATCGATGGAGTGGCTTTTCAGTGCTTAATATCATTATTGTGCATTATCTTACATAATGGATGTTTGTTCGTCGAAGCACTGAATATTAATTATTCACAATCAACATTATGGTTACTTTATTATAAAATAATAACATTCTATGAAACATAGACAATATTTTCACAACAATAAAATTTTATTTATTTTACTTAATGTCATGGCTAATTTAAAAAACTTTTTAATTAGCTACCTCAGTTATTATGATTTGTTGATTCAAAAGTAAAAAAATATCTTTTAGATTTTGAAATTTGTAAAACTAGTGAGTTAGATTTATAATTTTCGCTGAATTTCATCGAGAATATTTCATGCTGAAATGTCTCAGATTTATTTTCTGAAAAAGCTGACAAATTTTTCCACCATAGTAACGAGATAAATTTTGATAAATTGGTAGACGTTCTCAGAAAACTAAATCACCTCTATTGATATAAATTCTACTTTTGTCAAGTTTACGTTTATAGTAAATGAAAATATGTTATTTATGTATGTATTCTGTGTCGTATTTGTTGCAAATTATCCTCGTATCTAATCGGAACGTGTACAGGGTGTCTCATTTAAATCAATCAACTCGAAGCAACATTGAAATAATAATTAATGACACTAAACAATATTTTAAATAAAAAGTCTGGAATTTCGAGTGAACACCATATAATGGACTCTTTGTAGATGCTATTTCATCCAAACTATAAAATATATAATACTCTTTGTTGTTCAATATCTTAAACACGAAAAATTAATGGATACAAACAATTTTTATATTTCTCTGTCCTCTAATAGTTATTCAAATTTCAAATATTGTCTATTCTGAGTAATAAATCAACACTTCGAATATTCAGATGTTAGTTTAATTTCAAATCCTACAACTATAATTTATGAAAATTTCATGTATGTAGTCCTTGGTCCGAAATGTGTGAATATTCATATAACTGGACAATGGTTTAGAAAGTTTGTTATTGCAAATACGAGTTTAGACGACAGAGTTTCTACCAAACATCTGCGTGAGATTTACGGTGACCATATACGAAGGTGTTAGTTTAGAACGATCCACTTTAGGTACTCCAGGAATTGCATCAGTTCGCAGCATCCGTACTTCACGTCTTCGTAAATACATCACTATCAGAGCTGGACTCCATTGAATTAAATTTTAATCAAATATCCAGAGGATTAATATTTTCGCCTTGTACGTTATTTGCTCGTACTTACATTGTATTTAGTTGGTACTATTTGAGTATTAATAACCTATTTAATTTTCAAATTATTTGAATATTTGTTATTTGGTTTGGAATATATGTATTTGTTATTTGTTCCGTCAGGAAAATGAAATATGCACCAATGTCTACCTCGAAATGTGCGAGCGTAGAATTAGCTCTGCAAGGTAATTGCTCGTAAAAATAAATATATTTTGATTTATGTATATTACTAAAATCTGCGTATGTATACTTTGTACGTATGTACATACATACATATAAAACATATTTTACCCATTCCAAATTTGTAAGACAGTTGTACATAGTGCAACTTGATGAAAAATCATAGCTAAGATGCTGTGCATCAAATCAGCATAAATAATTGTAAGCTTCATACGATTGTTAAAGAAATATTTACAATCATAACTGCAATGCATGATACTGTACATACATATTTTATTATTCAATTAAATTAAGAAATTAATTTTCACGTTTTTTACGAAGCAGCAATCTTGTCAATTATTCAACAATTATTTTGATTATTTTGATGCATTAAAGGTCGTGGTATGTTTTAAATAATCAAGCAAATGTTTCCAAAACGAACGATAATTCAGGTTTTCCTTCGTCATTTCATTATTAATTGAATTACAATAAAACTAATTCTAGATTCATATGTAATTTCAAACGTCCCCAATCCCGTTGCATTATTAGTTTTTCAAATTTCTTTCAACAACGTAATGAAATCGAATGTAACAGATGGACTCATAATTTTAACGCGGACTGTACATGCAGATGCGAAACTGAAATATCCATACCTGTTAGTACCAAGAACTGGAAACTACCACAGGACCTTAATTATGAAAAGACAGTATTGTTCCCCATCGAGTTGTAATTAAGACTGGGACTCACTCTGTGCCAATAACGATTTACATTTGCAGATCGCGTATTATTTGGGCGATTCAGAATGTTCAATTGCCATAAATTCTCCAATGTCCCAAAATTGTAATTAAACACCGAATTCTCCTGCTCTCCAATTTTCTTGTTGATAACTAATAAGATCATTTGAAAGTCCTTCCATTATATCTGTCAATCAGACGATTACAGCCGGTCTAAAAATATCTGTTCATCTGAAATTTTTTCGTAATTTTTTACAGCATGCTGCGATCAAAAACATATTTCGAAGAGAATTAACTCTTTCAAATCTTCTTAATATATATAATTCTTCTGTCCGTGTGTATGTGACTGAACTCCTCCTAAACGGCTGGACCGATTTGGATGAAATTTTTTGTGTGTGTTTCAGTGGATTCGAGAATGGTTTAGATTCACAATTTAGTCCACTGGAAAATGTTTATTTAATTAATTTTTAATTTATAAATTGTTGTTGATCTTGGTATCTCTTACATTGGATCCAACAGACAGCGCTGCGATCGCAGTGTTGACAGATTCAGAAAAAATTTGTTTTATTAATGTGTCAAAATAAATCACAAAAATAAATCACAATTGAAATATGTAGTGCTAATTGAAATATTACGTATTAAGATTAGTAGATGTAATTAGTGTGTTAAAGTTTTCGAAGTATATATGTAAAAAATTGTATATTTTGCAAACGTAGTGTGGTATTGAAGTGAGTATTTTAAAGTAGATGTAATTAGTGTGTTAAACTTTTTGAAGTATATGTAACAAATTGTATATTTTGCAAACATAGTGTGGTATTGAAGTGAGTATTTTAAATGATTTTCTATCAAAATTTACTCGCGTGTTGATTAACAAACATTCTAACCTATATATTTATTTTTATAGTTCATTGATTTCATAACACATTTACAAAAAGGTTAAAAATTTTCAAATAAGGACAACGCAAGGTCTGTCGGGTCCGCTAGTTTCTCTATATAACGATAAAATCGCAGAGTTTGGCGGTTTATAATATTTTTGACGTCCTCTTGAAAAATGAATCTGAAACATTAGTTTGTAAAGGTTAATCGTCAATTTGTTCAGTCTTTCTCGAGATCAGCCCGAGTGAGTAAAAAAAAATTGTTGAAATTGGCCGCTTCAATACAAGTATGTACTACTGAATGACACCGTATCACAGAGTTGTCAAAGTTTTCCCTGTTTCCACCATTGAAACCTTGGATGCCCCGATGATCGATGAACCGATGCGTTTTTCCCAGTCAGACGTAGCTATTGACGCATCGAGTGGACCGTTTTCTATGCGCGGCAGGCCTTTGTTATCCATTGTTAAAGGAGCCATTGAAGCTGTCACAGCGCTATCGCCTGAAATTCCCGATAAATTAAACACAATAATTTTGGATGCGTATAAATTATAATGGTCGACGAAACCAATTGCACGGGGATATTGGGTTCATTGTTGGCATTGCCAATGTGTTTCGAAATTATTGCAATGGATTTGTCGTTTCGTTCCACAGCAGGTTAATAATGTATGGATATTATGAACAATTGAAAGATAGAAATCGTTCAATTTTTTTTAAGTTTATTTTCAATCAATTATTTGTGTCGTTCTCATGCAAGATGGAAAATTTAAAATATTATAGAAAATTAATCAAAGTGTTGAACATAAAATTGAACGATAGTGGATTAATTTTTATAATCTACGTTTTCTTATGTCATTAGGTGAGGGGGGAGGGCATTGCTTAATCGCTTATCTTAGATGTATTATTTTTTCTTTATATCTGTATAAATCGATAATTAGAGGATTCAATGATGCCATCAAATATTAATAATATATTTAAGTAGTGCTTTCATATTGCAGTGCAATTTACATACTTACACATTATTGAGTATGAAATAATAATCAGTAAAGTTCAAGAGAAAAATCCCTCCTTATATATTTTTGTTGTTAAAATTATAAAGGTGTTTGAAAAAGCAGGCGTATACTTTCTGATTGTTCTGAGCGTTATTGCTCGATCAGCTATCGTATATTGGGTTTCGATATGTTTCAGTATACACATTAACTCCGATCATAATAATGGTAAAGTGCCATGCTATTCCGGAGAGAATTTATAACGTTTCATTGTATGATATAGTGTTTGCCCGCGAAATTTATGACACCCGTATACACTATAACATTAAGTTCGTTAAAGTAACTATACAAATTTGTTACTGTGTTTTATGCTTCTTTGTTTACTAAGCCGTACTTTAATGTGGTATTTTTAGTATTTAAAGTGTCTATTCGATATTATTTTTTGATTCCAAAGTTTTTGTGTTCAGAAGTTTATCGCCTGGGAAATTTATACATTTATGTATGTATCAATATTCTAGGGCCTAGAAATTAGTATGTATTACAAATTTTTGAGATTAAAAACGTGCAGACCTTAAGATTTTTACGAGTTGTACTTTCTGCGTTTTGATAAATTTACACGTATTAATTACTGTAATTTTGTCTACGCGTGTAATTTCCACGCTTAGAAATTTCTATACGTTATATTTCCCGCATTCTGAAATTTCCACGCATTATTATAATTTTTGTATTGTGAAATTTCAACGCCTTATGCTCTGTTTTGATTCTAACGTTCTAAAAATTCCATATGTTCTTATGTCGGGATTTTGAAATTCTCATGCATTTTAATTTGATTGTTCGAAATTTCTATTGATGTAACTCCTCCGTTTTAAAATTTCTACGCATTATACACACTGTTTCCCGAGACTAACAAAAGAATATGCAATAGGGCTTCCAGGTGCGGGTCCGGTGGTGGTCAGGGCCGAAGAAGCTTTGATCGTAGTACTGGTTTTGCTGATATGGGTGGCCGCCATTGCACTTTTTTTTAACCGATGGGGAAAAATCAGGATGCTGGAACCATATCAGCCGAAATTCCAACAGCAGCACAGACAAAGCTGTGCCATGATCGAGCAGACTCCCGTTCAGGTGAGATTGACATATTAAATTATAAGATTTTTATAACCTTTGTAATATATAATACATCAAATTTATTGAATGACTCATTGGAGGTTGATATTTAATATCTCAACTTTTGTATTAACTTTGAAATAATTGCAGAAATAATTTAATAATCTTTAAGTAAAAAAAAATTAAGGTTCCGTGTAATAACAATTTATGAATAATTTTTAAATAAATTATAAATTACGCAGAATAAAAGTAATGTGAAATTCATATACAATAGAAGTAGAGATTTAATAATTAATATTCTTTGTACTTTAAGAGAGCTTTAATTCGAAATTTATATCTGCGGAAGTACGCAGTAGAAATCTTTAGGAAAAATTAGGTCGTTTCACAGATTATAAATTCATTTTTGATACTTACGTCCTTGTTCCATCACATCCGTCAATTTATATGCATATCATCTTACAGACTAGTCTATGCATAATGCACTGTAACGTTCTCTGTTAATCACGACGTATTAATAACAGCTATCTAAGTCGACGTTCCGTATTTAATCGTCCGATAAACACGTTGCAATTAATTTCTGCTGCCACGGATTTCCAACGAGTCTTAATTATTGATAATGGAAAGAACAATTTATCGAATATACACTTGCAGCAGTAAAAGGATGTAGGTATAACGGCATACTAAAGTGTTCAATTTTGACTAATTTTTTAAAACTTCGTAGTCGAAATTATGTTACCATTTTTTTCAAGAATATCAACTTAATCATAGGATCTTTCGTACGTATTGCGTAGTTATTCGCAATTTTCAGGAGAACCGTTTCACGGTTTTCCCGGAAAATAAAAAAAAATCAATTCTTAGGTATTCAAACGTTTTATTGTCATATGTTCGCCGATTTGTTTTTACTACTATTCATTCTCTATTACTGAACAGAATTAAAATCCTCTAAATATCTCATGTCGTTTCTTTGTCATTTATGTTAACATCAATCGTTGAAACACATCGCAATATGTATATTGTATACATATGTAATTTCCTCTCAGACACGTCCAGATTGTTAACTCATTAAATTAGAAATGAGTACAAATATTTCTTACGTTAAATTTTGGACATCAAGCTTCGAAAAAACGGCTACCAAATACATTTAATAGAGCAGTAAACAGATGTATTAATTAAATGATAACAAATGATTTTTATAAAAATTTAGTTAACCAAATATATTTTCTTAACGATAGTATTATGTCGATGCTGTACAATAATTTGTATTTACTCACATTGGTTTGATTTCAAATAGTTCATAAAATTAAGTTTATGTTCATGAGCAACCTATTTCAAAGCCACATCCCCTTGCAACTTGGCCCATATCTTTGCATTTTTTATGCTTTTTTGAGGGTTCTCTATTACTGTCTGCGGCCACGTAATGCAGTTAAAAATGTCCTCGCGCGCAATTAATGTCCTCTTTCTTCTTCTCGCGCGAAAATTATTTAAAGGAATTGCCAATTCGTCCGTGAATTCGATTGTCCTCCCTGCACGGCATTTTATGTTACCGCGGTGCTAACAAAAGGTACGTTATGAATGCGTAATAAAATACGGCCGACCTCGTTTCGCAGTCCTGCGAATCGAGAGAGAGAAAAAAGGCTGTATGCCGAGCTCAATTTCGTTTTCGCTTCGTTGCATTTAATTATATGGTTTTCGTGCTGTTCGACGGTTTCGTGCCGCGCGATTCAAGGTATCACCTGGACAATTGTATTACATGCAGATCGTTCGCGGAACACGAAAAACTCGAGCCCATCGTCTTAGAAGATGATGCGGAACTCTGCCGGCAATAAGAACTACCCATGTAACTTGAAAAAATAACGAAATTTAATGGCAAGAATTAGAATTTATGTGTTATAAAATTCTTGGTGGTCTATCAATTATTCAAACAAAACGCCGACTCAATTTGTTCGGTTCGAACGAAAACACTGTAAAGTCATCGTTACTAATGGTCGCTACTGACAATGAGTCATGCTGTTGAATACATCAGTTCAGCTTTATTCTCTATGTTTTTTATTTATTCGTATTGTGTAGAATAGACGAAATTGTTCAATTATTATTTAAACGGATTATAGATTTTGGCATGCTTAGAAATGGGAGTCAATTCGTAATTTTGTACAGGGCAAATAAATCTGTTTATTCAAGAATAAAAATATACGTGTTATTTTTACGCACACAGTTTGAGATTATTTTAATAGATAATAACAAAACGACAACCGTTATCCCAAGACCATGCAGCCAAAAAGGACATTTGTAGTATCATGGATATTCTTTGAGGTTTTATCTGAAATAAGTGAAAAGAATTTTATATTAAAGTAAAGAAAAAAGATTCTAACCCCTAAAGTCCTCAATCTACCTCAAATATTCCGCTTTTCAAATAGTTATTCCGTATTTATCGCTAAATTTTAATCAACCAATCACCATTTCATGCACCGACGAATGGACATTTCACAAAGGCAACGAATTTACCCTATCTTGATCAGTCCTAAAGTATTCAGCGACACGTGGTTTTCCCTTCGATAGCGTACGTGACGAGATTTTGTAAGACAGATTATCGATGTTGAAATTATTATGTCAGTGTAGTAGAAAGTATCGACTATTAATGCGAAAATATTTAGAAATGTTAAAAATTTAATTTCACGTTATCGATACTTAATTTATTAAAAACTGTAATGCCTTCTTGTTGAAATATAACGTACTGTGGTATTTTCGTCGCATCGTGTTTTCCGTAATTGCTTTTACTACCTGAAAGAATTCGGGAATCGTGAAATTCACCGTACACTATTTTAATTGCCAAGTAAACATTAAGCTTGGTCGAATTTATTCAAAATTTGAATACGTTATTATTTTGACAATTTAAAATTTCAATTTCAATTATTTTACGTGTGTGTTTGAATCTAAATTTTAAATAGACCCTACGTTCAGTTTGTTTAATATAATGTATATAACATTTCGTTCCTTTTTTTGAAGTAATAGAATTTTACCGAATGTTGTCAGTAAAACGATCGTCGGATAAAGTGAATTGATAAAGTAAGTTTTTGTTTAACCAAATAAGTAGACGTTCAAATAAAAACTTTACCTTTTTAATCTTTTTCTGTAAATACGCTGAAATATGCAGAACTAAAGATGATTGAAGTTCCGCTAATAATACTTAAGTTTGATAGATTTACATATTTGAAATAGGAAAATTGAAAAGACGTGACAGTTTCGATTTTTGTAGTTGAATTTTCTCTACTCATTTTGTGATACGTGGAGTACGATCACTATTTGTTATTCCCTTTGTAGTCTTGCTTCGTATATTTTTCCACATCCCCATTCTTTAGCTCCCTTTACACCTGTCCCTTTATACTACATATACTGCATTTCCCTTTTTTCCCCCGTAGAATACAGAAAATTCAATCTACATGGATAATTGAATTTCTGCTTTGCATAGCAAAATTTAATTCTTTGAGGCACAGTATTTTCAGCCCACACATTTGTCGCTAATAAACATGTGTACATCCAATTCTGTTTTTATACGATAGATACATACGTTCCATGTAATAAAATTCGTGTAAAAGAATACACTGTACCTGTGGGAAAATAGCGATTTATTTCAGTCCTGAGAAATCAAAAAATAAAACAATGAACATGATGTTCATGTTAGAAAGCTACGCGTTTTATTTCGTAAGAATGTAAATAAATGTATATGAAAATAATTGTTTTCTTACTTATTTTAAATCAAATGCGTGAACAAAAATCATGTGAAACAGAATTAGTGGTATATGCATTTGGTGTAACGTTAAATTTAGAAAAAAAAGAAACTGAATTTTCATGAACAGAAGGTATGTTTTCCAGTTATGATTCCAACCTTCCCAAAGAGCATTTTACGGACTTCGTATGACCCATTTACATTCTTGTTCGCGCGCAATTGTGTTTCTACGGAAATTCAGAAACTTTAACGAAGCGTATTGGAATGCTCACATTTATAATAGACCCATCGATGAGAATTACATTACACATACGTATGTGCATGTATATGGACGTTTCGAAACGGAGTATGCTACATTAAGATGACTTCTGCATCATTTACTTTATATTCAACACTATATCTACTCACAGTTTCCATATACATATATGTATGCACACATTCGAATATAATTTATTATTTGTACAATTGAATTTAGTGAGCGCAATATTAGCCGTAATAATTTTTAAATTATAATTAAAACAATTAATTTTTTTCGTTATAATTAACGATAATTACTTAGAAACTTGTTGCGACTTATCACAAGCTCACAAAGCCAACACATGTAGATTATATCCTTAAAAACTTTCACCTTTGCAGGCTTCGAGTCTTATCGTTAACAACCCGGTTCCATTAGTCCGCATTTTTAATTTTGCTTGAATATCTGGAAAATCTATAGTCCTTACGATATTATGGTTGTCAGTTGTGGCAGCTAGAGTTTCGGCAGGCCATCAGCTGTTAACGGTTAGAAGGCATTTCTCCATGGGGGGCGGTCACTCCACTCGTCTATTTTACTTATCATTTTAACCAATCCAAGGAGTGATCGTTCCCTATTTACCAATCCCAAAATTTGTGGAAATTTAGCCAATCAGCTGTTTTTCTTCTTGAGCCCCTCAGATTGATTTTTACTTCCGACGTGTGTACTGCAACCTTACACTCTATACTCACAATTTTGCGATAAGGTTTTAACACATTTATTTTACCGATCTTAGAGACGTGTGACACTCGTACTATACGATATTCTTTAATACACCACGTGCTCTACATACACGGTGTAACTAAAATACTGGGACACTTTTTTAGTATCCATAGTACGCACCAAAAGATGAAAAAAAGTCTATAAAGTTTTCTCTAAATACCACCTCCTATCGAAATACAACCCCTTTTGTAAGAAATTTTTAAAAAATCATATCTCCGAAATGGAACTTTGTAGAAGACCCGTTTTGATTGCAACATAACCGGAGATCAAAGATAATAGAAAGAAATATAATTGCTGCGATTATTGCTGTTAAATAGCATTTATTTTTATTTAATCCAAACAACGTCGATTACCTATATCGTTAGCAGGTTTGTAACAACTTGGGAAACATTAAGGGCATTCATTAAATCTTCCTTTGCGTAGATAGCAATATTTTTTTCGTAAACTTTAGTCTCTTCCTGTTATATTGCAATAAAAATCAGTCCTCTACGACGTACTATTTCGGCGATATGATTTTTTAAACATTTTTTACAAAAAGGATTGTATCTCGATAGGGGGTAGTTTTTAGACAAAAATTTATATACTTTTTTTTCATCTTTTGGTACGCACTATCTATACAGAAAAAGTGTCCCAGTATTTTTGTTACACCCTGTATATTATAATCAATTGTCCATCTTCGATCTCTAGTGCAAATACAATTCTGCGGCCAAAATACAGTTTTTAGTTATTCTACAAAATCTGTCTCAACCATATACATATACACAAGCTTATGTGTATAATATTTTGTAAGAGTGTGTACCGTCTGAACAGCGCAACGACAGACACGACAACAAAACTTATAACGCACGCAGAATTTTGAAAGTAATGTTAATATCATTATAGACCGAATGTTTCAACAGTGAAGATTTGTTAACTTTTTCTAGTATAGATTCCGCTTTGAAGGTGTTGAAGTACGTTATTTTCGCTCACAATATATCTCCCCTTTATTTTTGTTTTCACTGAATCTTTAAACTGTCAAAATACGAGTAAAACAGGAATGTTACATATGGTGTTAAATACCGACACGAGTACGAAGGGTTAAATTCCCGGAATGCTCGTACACTGTCACCACGAGCTGCGAGTAAATAATTAAAGAGTGATGCGTTGTAGTGTTCCTAGCTGTGCCCTGGGTGTTGTGCTATCAATTATTTAAAAGAGCAGAAACAAAATAGTTACGATACTCGGAGGATCGTGTTATTCACAATTTTCCTGAAGAATAGGATATCTTTGCGAATTAAATAAAAGGAAAAAAATGAAAAGAAATGTTTATAAATATCAATTCTTCTAACTTTTCTATTTGTTATTAAAAGCTGTCACATTTTATAGATATAAATTAATTCGCGGAACCCGAGTCATTGAAAGGTAGAATTAGAATACGAAAAATGGATTTAGAATATGAAAAATATTTGACGATTAAGAGGTATAACAAATCCTATCTAAGAATTATATGCAGTCTGGAATTCTTATTCTCGTGAACTGTTACGTGACGACACTTCTGGACTTCGAAATCCCTGTGCATTAAGTTTCAAAGTATTGAAATTTGTTGGTTTAAAATTTTTCTGTATTTCGGAACTTTCTCGTTTCGCGATTTCAGCATTTATAAAATACCGAAATTCTTTTATTGTTATTTATAAAATTATTTTTAATTATTCAAATTTCTTGAAATGTTCTGTACCTCGGAATTTCCCTGTGCCGAGATTTCGCGGGTTCTAAACCTTTGTGCCTTGAAATTTGTTACCTTAAGAATTTCTATGCGTTGAATATTCTTCCTCGAACTGATTCCAAACACGTAACAGTTATTTGTAAATTTTCCTTTTTACTCTATGCATGCTAGCCGATTTTCTATTTTAATCTATACGTGCTAGTTGATTTTCTTTTTTAATCTATATATACTAGCACGCAGTACGCTTTGATCACGTATAAGATAAACTAAAGCAAACCAAAGCACTCTTTTATTTTATACCGCTCAGGAAGTAATATCCGGTTTTAAAATAAACGATCCCAATTTGTAAGAATCTTAAGTCAGCAGCTTCCATTTAAAAATATACACGGAAAGTTAGTTTAGTATCTTCTGCTGTGACTTGTTAAAAGTTAACCGCCTATGTGAATCTGTTACATTGCTGATTAAATCGATGCAGTATAACAAGGCCATTAAAAGTAATTGATTCACAATCGAAAACACGAGAAACGTATCCTATATGAAAATGTTCCGACCTGAATGAGAAACTGATTCTCGAAATACTGACCCGGATTATTACTGTGTATAACAGCATAAAAAACAGATTCAATTGAACTGATATTCGATGGTTTATTTTAAACTAGTTAAAATTAATAATCCATCGTTAAACGGGCTAATTACGATTACTAATTTCCCCCGAGAGTTCCAAATTTTGTATATAAGTTTATATTTTCTTTCACAATTTTAGAGACTAAGTGTGCAAGATTTCATCCATAACCGTCGAAGGGTATAAATTTTATTTATCGCAAAGTACGAAGGGGATGAAATCAGTAGAAACGGGTGGTGTGTCCAGGTTTAACGGTGCCCTATATTTTCTGCAGTGACCTCATTAAGGATCCAACGACTCCACAGGTATTTCCATCAAAAGTAGAAACTCGTTGGGGACATTGCGAAGTGCGTAATAATTAAATTTAATTAGTTTTACAATTAACTCCGCATATTTAACGATTTTCAGTAACCAATCAGTAGCCCAATGGTGATCCTTCCACGTTCTTTCGTTACCGTTTTTGTACTTTACACATAAACTGTTGTCGGGGCTACTAGAGACCCGTGCAGCTGAACTGGAAAATAATGCGTACTATTCAAACCCGATAAGGTTGATAATTTTGTAAATGTCGTTAATACTAAAACAACTATAAGTGCCCGGTAGCACAATTAGATAAGAAGACCCAATAAAACTTAAAAAATGTTATTGTATTAGTCATTTAATATTCTTTTTTAAAATATAACTTTATTAACTTAATTGGGGATACATTTAAATGTAAGTAATTTTATTTACTGTATTACGCTTGATAATTTTGGACATTCCAGTCACGTAATACGATATTTCATTGCGATGTCATTTAGGTTTCAAACAGTACCTATATTTTTAATGTTGTATGTACATAAAGATTTAAATTTTGAAGTTTCCGCTGGAGTCATGAAGTGTCATTATACAAAGATAGGTCAAAAGATCGTTAATAGTGAAAGAGTTTACGATTGGATATGGGACATACAAACACATATTGTGATTTTTTTATGTATAAATATATACGTATAGTTATATATAAATATTTGTTTACGTACGATTTTTTAAGTAATCGAACGCAGCAATTCCGAGACATATGTAAGTGTTTCAGAAATTTCGCTGCGTAGAAAATACGGAATGTAAGATCTCAGAATAAAGAAATGTTAGTACTCAGTTTTCTGTGCAAAAAAATATCTACGGATAGTAATTTGAAGAAGAAGTTTAGTGGAGTGGAATATTTGGATATGAGAATTTCTGTGAGCTCTAGGAAGACAGCAACATTATTATCTTGATTAATTAATTAAACCTATAATAGCAAACCTATGTATTTGAAGTAAAAATTAGTGTCTTGGACATAATAACACAAGAATTTCATAATTCACAAGTATAATTAGAAACATTCGACTTACTCTTTCTGAAATTGATAAAATGTAATGTAATCCATTTAACTCTCTACACTCTAAATTATGTAACCCTTTCAAGCTAGTGTTGTCATTGATTTTGCTATTGAGTTATAGTTAATCACTTAAAATAACGTAATACATTATAATCAATTGACTCCTCCTCTACGTAACAACGTAATTTCCGGTTAACTTCGTAATTTCTTCCACCATTGAAAGCCAGTTGCACGAACCGTTCAATATCCGTAGGCCAAGTGGATGTCTGGCCGGAAAATTTAATCCCCCCGCGGGTAACAAATGCTCGTTGTTCTACACGATGATTCGCAGCTATACACGGAAAGGGATGAACCTGCCGTGCGGTTAGTAAACGTAAAATATCGATGCATTCGCCGTATCGAGAGCTTCCCGGTGGAAGACTTCCGACACTCCCGGTTTAGATCAAGGCCGTGGAATATTCCTGCAGGGAACTTGGAATTTCATGACGCTGACAGTATGTCTGAGTATTCAACAATAATTAATAAGCTTCAATTTACGGTCATTTCTGCTACAATTTTGGGCGGAAAAATGTTTAAGTTTTGCGCGGAAATTTTATTGCAAGGGATGGAGAAATATACATTCGATTTGAGATTCTTATGAATGTTTAATTGAACTTTCTAGAAAAGTTAAGTGTTTTGTGAATAGGAGCTAATTGAAAATGTTCCAATTCAAGAAATTGGGATTTTAATTGTTCTTTTAAGTTGACATATACATACGGCTCATTCCATGTCAAATCGATCACCTTGTGGAGCAGCATCTGCGAATTTGTTCAAATTTACATATGTTATAATGCTTGGCGTACCATACACGGAACTGTTTTTGTTTTTTCGAAATTTTGAAAATTGTCAAAGTTACAGCCGCTCAAAGTTTTGACTTTTGTTAAAAACAGCCGAACTTTAAAGAATCATATCTCTGTAACCGTAAGTCGTACAGCAATTTTCGTATACATATATGTATACATATAAATGTAAGAAAGGTAATGATATAATTTCGAGCGAAGGGTACTTTCTACTGAACGAATACCAAAAATCTGTGAAATATCGAAACAAAGTTTCCATACGATTCTTAATTTGGCGTCGTTAATAAACTAATTGCTTTAATACCCATGTATTCTAATTATGGTAGTCACTTTTTACTTTCTCTAGATTATCTGCGTATCTACGAAAGAAACGAAAGCAAATCTATTTTTTAATTCAAGCTTAAATTGGAACGGCCAACATAAAGAATAGTTCTTTTTGACATTTCCAATAAAGCTCGATTAAAGAAATCCAGTCGGTAAAAAAATGGAATTAGTTTTAACCTTTTGCATTCGGGATTTCTCGTTTTTCTCGACGCTCGAGAACCGTTTCTCCAGTACAAAGAATTCAATTACAATTTTTTTTTAATGGAAATATTTTCTTCGTGGTGGAAAATGTGTATTTTTAATTTTTCTCGCGTTGTTATCGTTTGTTTACAGCAAGCAGTCTATTTTACATTTTTCTTCATGTTTCGAGCCAAACTCTAATTATTCAATTATGAGGACCGATAACTATTATACAATTTATTATTCCTGTACCATGATTGTGCCATTTATCCTCGACTATTGTTTACTATTTAAAAAATGTGCATATTTTGACTAATATCTCTTCTCATCCTGTTCTTTTCTGTAATATTTAATACATATGATATTACGAACTATCCATAGCAATTAGTGCAAAAACACGTTAATCGAGGTGCATCCTAAGATCTCAAAGGGCGAGTGAAAAATGCAAACACGCATTCCCAAAGTGATCGAAAATTCTCTGTTTGATGTTTCACGAACTTGTTGCCTTCGATCATCCGTCACTTGCAACGTAACACTGTTTCCAACACCACCTATAGCAGCGACAGTTCCTGGTGTGAATAATTCCTTTCCCAATCAACCGGCGAACCTTGGCTCTCGCCATGCAAAGCCGGTATTAAGTCTGTAAACCAAGCAGGCAAACAATTCGGTCTTCAGCTGAATCATTGATTTAATTACGGAACACCCCTCGGAGGCAAGAAAAACAGCGAGTAATTTCACCTGAAAATTAATCTCGTTCTGTTTGTGTGTTTACATTTAAGTAGATCATACAAACCGATAATTAACTCACTGATACCAGGTTAAAGTTAAAGAAGATGTTATAGTAAACTCTCGATAAGTCTTCGCAAGATATTCCGGCAATCGAAAGTTATAGAGGGTCCCTAAGATATTTTGTGCTCCTGTGACGTGTCCACGTGTGTGTAACGATAAAACTGGTGCTGGTAATGTATGTACTTGGAGTGAGGAGGATTCCATTGGGAAAAGTTATCGAGAGTCCATCGTATGCCACGGAAAATAAATTTTCTATGAATGTTTTCATCAAGTTCTAAATTTGTCGGGATTTGAACGCGAATAGCAATTTCGAAAAATTTTACCCGCGCAAGTTCAAATTGATCTTGACCAAGTATTCTGCGATATTTCAGTGGAACGTAACTTTCACAACTTTGGTGAGACGCAAAATTATTGAAATTTTGTTCGCAGAAGTTGACACGTGGAAATTTACGAATTACACGCCCTATTCATGTTTCCTGACATATGGAGGTATACATACATATGTATATGGTCTACGAATTATGATGTCGCACATTTGTGTAATTATGTGTAATAGTATTCTGAAATATTCTATTTTAGATAAGTAATTGTAATTAGTTATAGCTACATATTCTTTGATGCAAGCTTTTTACCGTAGTTTATTTGATGTCTACAAATATCACATTTTGATAGAGATTCAATTCACTTATAATTTTGCAAAGCTGAATGGCAAACTTTTTTGGTCGGAAATGTTTCCATTAACTAATATTAACAGATACACAAATAAACATTGCAAGTTTGTGAAATACAGTTCTTAATTTTTTCGAAAAATACATTTCTCTCGTACTCTTTGAAAGAAAAGGGCCCATTAAATAACTTGACAAGGTTCATGCGGGGGTTGTTCGTTTCTGAATCGTGGCAGACAATTTTGACATTAACTTCGTTAGGAGAAGTCTCGTCTTTCCGAATAACTTCCATAACATTTTCAAACTATCCGTCGGATATCTGTGCCTGTGTCTTGTAGAGCGTAACTACTTTTAAGTACACACTTCCCGGGGTTCAAAAAGTGCACCTAAACTTCGCCATTACCGTTTAATTTAAAGGCAAGTATCGAATGCTTTGTTGTGTACTGCCGATAGTTATTTGTAAGATTGCAGTTGATAATTTTAATTGTTCGTATTTGTGAATATTTCGGTCATAATGAGTAAAAATCGAAGTGCAATATTATACAAGCAAGATATATTTCATTCGTTATTACACGTCTAATCATCTACAAAATAAAGGTGGATATCAGAAATTGGTAGAAAGTGTTTTCTGCAAAAAGTGTTAAATAATTTTTTGAAAATCTATTAAGTATTTATAAACTTTTTTCATGCTGATTGTGTTATTCTAAAAGTTTATTGACAGTTCTCCTGCTAGATTGATTCCACATTAAATTTATTATTTTCTACAACAGATTCTGTCCAAAATCGTACATGTTATAATCTTTGGTACCATATATCATAAATGGATCCTTGGTTTTTCAAAGTTTTAAAAACTGCAAAAAATGTTTAAAGTTTCGAGTTTTGTTAACTGCTGCTGAATTTAAAAAAATTCTTATTTTAGTTACGGTAACTCATGGATTTATACTTTCATTATTGATGGGGAAGAAATAAATTTTTCAACAAAAAATACAAATTCAGGAATTATTGGCGTTGATAGACAACTGGGTAAAATTTATGTAAGAATCGTATCTAAAAAATCTAGAAAAAAATCGAAAACACCACTCAAACCCTCCTCTGTAAGGAGCAGTTCTGAAAAAACAGACACTTTTTTAGCGAGTCAATAAAAACTACTCCACTCCCTAAGTCCCTATTTCGCACTTTCTGGATGCCGTTCACCCTCTGAAAGTACACAAAAGAAAGTCGTATATTCCATTGTTCGAAAATCTGGAAAATTCATATACATTGCTCGAAACATCCTCTTTCAAAATCTACTTTGAAAAAGGCGACGCTTTTATTGTTACCCTGTAAAAAATCGTTGAAGGCAGGCATGCGACACGATGTCGCCGCTGTATGTACTTCGTCCTTTGTCTAAACATCTGAAAAAATTCAGACGTACTCTTTGTGCCATTCTCCTCACTGCAATTAAAGTCAGTATCTTAATTTTATAATAAACAATGCAGAAAATTTTTCAACAATACACTCTTAAGGCGCACTTTCTATCCTATTATTAAACACTTTGCTCTGTATAATTATCTCGGAAAAAGATCATTTCTATATGTGGAGTAGAGTACTGTACATATAAATCGATCCCTCCCCCTCCTTTCCCCATTTAACATAATAAAATTAAGTAATCCGATAGGGAGATGAAAATAATATGCGGTATTTATATGCGAATTTTCTATTTTTTGTGCTTCATCATGTCTAAAAGTACGGCGATCAACGTGTACATACATATTGATAAATTTTAAAGCTGATAACCTCGATAATACTTGTTAAAGTCTAAATCATTTGATTTTATCCTATTGTATAAACTTAAATATAGATTTCAAAGATACCCCAGTTTTCTCCTTCGTAGGATAATATGTATAACCCTTTAAAATTTCCAATTAACTATCCTGAAGCGTAAATACAAGATGCTTCAACGATTGTGCTCCCATATTCCTCGTGGACTCCTGCCAAATTTCTAATTTTCCGTTATCGCGTTACTCATGTGGGGTTCTTTATTCTTCATTTTTTCCTACCGATGTTAAACATTTCTCACTTTTCTCACATTGTCCATGATCCAGCAGTACCAGTGGAAGATAACCTGATAATCTGACTTTGAGCAACACTTAGAACCTAACGCATCTACAAATTTCTATAAACACCATTGGTGTCGGTGACAGTTTAAGCTTCATGGATCGCCAGGTTCATTATCATACGAAACCCGTAGCACAGCTTACGCAATCGTGTCAGATCTTTGCTGTTAAGAAATTTATCCGTCGGAAGCTCTTGATCATTGTCTCCATTGTTTGCATCTACTCGCGCCACTTGTTGCTGGTGCATCTTAAAGCGGTTCTACTAAAGCAGTGTCATAGGTATTCAAGAAATCCTGAATGGTATTTGCACCGAGTTTGAGTACGTCTGTCGTCTGCACGACAGTAATTACTTTCATAATTAATTAGAATTTGACTTCATTTACCGTACTCACGTAATCAGTGCGACGGAGACAAATGATAATTATAATTAGCACGGTATCTTTGACATGGAGAGTTAAATAATATATGTATTGTTGTGATTATTGGGTGCATTTAACATAATCATATGTTGAAAGATATTAATTCGAGACGACTAATTACCTTTTCGAATATTCACGTACTGAACAATAGCTTTTTGGACTGGGCTAGATTCATACTTTTGCGACTGACGATTACAATGATATGCAACGATAAACACAACAGGAAAAGAAAGTTTAATGTTTCACGGTCTAATGTGCTCAACGTCTGGACATTTTGCTTGTGTTACAAACACCTTTCATACAATTGTATAAATTCTGTAAGAAATCATAAAAGTTTGCAACATTAAAAAAAAGGAATGTACACTTTTATTTGTCGTAAATTTCTTTGAACGGCATTCCCGCCGAAACACGCTTAAAAAATGATGGAAGACCGCAGAGGGTTAAACTATGCATAGGTTTTGATAATCTGAAAAGTTTAAAACGAACCAACTCCCACTTTGGTACGCGCAGGGTGGACGGTGGAAAGTTTTTCCTCCCCCACATTCGCCCACTCTAGGGACTCTTCTCTATTTTAGCGACACCTTGTATACGTCGTTCCTTTCCAACTTCCTACCGCGATCGTAGGAAGAGTTGGAGTAGGAAAGGTTGTGTTTCTGGGAAAAGAAAGAAATTATGAAATATATTTTCAGAAAGACCGGGCACTTGAATGAATCAGTGAAACTCCTTAATTAAGGGGAGGTTCTCATTACGACCGACCAAAAATTCGAAATTTTTTTTTTCATATTTTAATAGTAAATTACCTATGTTTAGAATATATTCCCAAAACCGTTTGGTCGGAAATAATTTTTTTAAAAAGTTATGGAATAAAAACGGGAACTAAGTACTTTTTGACTGAAAAATTGAAATCGAGTGGTAGTTTGAGCGGAGGATATCTTATTCTTGGATGAATCTGCACGAACAGTATGAACTTGAGGAGGGGCTAATGTATGGCCTTGGAATCGGTGATTAGCCACAAGGCATAATATTTAGACGTTAACACAGATTCGTGGATCGAATCTTTAATCGTGTCTACTGAAAAATCGTGTTTTTCAAACTGTTGCCCAAGATTACTCAAAAACTACTTGATAGATCGCCTCTCTGTTTGTTTTGTTTTGAAGTAGATTTGATTCATTGGAGCCCCTACTAGAATCAAGATGATATATGCATTATTTTGTTTTTTACAGTACTTTAAATAGCGAAAAAAAGGTGAAAAAACGAAAAAGAAAATTCAAATGTCCGCCATTTTTTTAATTTCCGACTTTCATTGATGATTCTAATAGGGGCTCCAACTACACTCATATATTTCATAAAAATTCTTCCATTAGTCATTTTTGATAACTTTTGTAGATGCTAGAGTGGGCAACAACCAACTACCTTTTCTTGAGATCGTCATATTACAAGGCGTGTAAACAAATATTGTCACATTATTTTTCAATGAAAAAAATTTTTTTTATACCTTTTGATTCGTTAAACAAGTGACGATAAGTTAGAGTTCTTCATTTATTTCCTTCAGTGAGACAAAAATTCGAGAAAATGACCTTCTCTTGGGGCTCTCAGATGAGAACCTCCCCTTAATCGTCACGAACTGGTAAAGGAACTATTGGGTTGGCAACTAAGTGATTGCCGATTTTGTCGATAGATGTACTTTACACTTTCTTTTGTTTTGTTAATGTGGTCAAAGCATCTAACCTATATTTTCTTCTTATTGTTTGGACTTCTACCTTTAATTTAGGAAAAAAATTATATCGATTAGTGCTTTAGTTTTGTTTTTATCCTAATTTAAAAATGGAAGAACAGAACGTGCACTTCAGACATATTTTATTGTATTACTTCCGAAAAGGCAAGAACGCATCGCAAGCACAAAAGAAGTTATGTGCCGTATATGGAAATGAAGCCTTGAAAGAAAGGCAGTGTCGAAATTGGTTTGCCAGATTTCGTTCTGCTGATTTTTCACTGAAAAATGCTCAACGATCTGGCCGTCCAGTCGAAGGCGTTGAAACCCATATCAAGGCCATTATCAATTCAGATCGTCATAGCACAACACGTGATATTGCAGATAAGCTCAATGTATCGCATACATGCATTAAAAAAAAATTAAAAATACTTGGTTATGTCCAGAAACTCGATTTATGGATCCCTCACCAGCTTAAGGAAATTCATTTGACGCAACGCATTAGCATCTGCGATTCGCTTCTGAAACGCAATGAAATTGATCCATTTCTGAAAAGCCATTAGTAATTAGTAATTAGTTACTGGCGACGAAAAGTGGATAGTTTATAGCAACGTTAATCGGAAGAGATCGTGAGTGATGCAAGATGAACCAGCCCAAACGACATCAAAAGCAGAGATTCACCAAAAAAAGATTATGCTGTCAGTCTGGTGAGATTATAAAGGAATTTTGTACTTTGAACTTATGCCACAAAACCAAACGATCAATTCAAACGTGTATGTTCAACAACTCGCCAAACTGAACGATGCAATTCAAGAAAAGCGGCCGGTATTGTCAAATCGTAAGGGTGTTGTTTTCTACGATGATAACGCAAAGCCCCACACGTCTTTGGTCACTCGCCAAAAATTATTGGAACTGGGTTGGGATGTTTTGTCACATCCACCATATAGTCCTGATCTTGCGCCTTCAGATTACCATTTGTTTCGTTCCATGCAGAACTCTTTAAATGGTAAAATTTTTAATAACGCTGATGATGTCAGATCACATTTAATTCAGTTTTTTGATAGCAAAGATCAGAAATTTTACGAATGTGGAATTTGTACACTGACAGAACGATGGCAAAAGGTCATCGACAAGAACGGATAGTATCGAATTGAATAAAGTTATATTTTTAAACAAAAGTTTTGAATTTTCCTTCTTATCTGAAATCGGCAATCACTTAGTTGCCAACTCAATGAATAAAGATGATCATTTAAAAAATGAAAAATTGAAGCAATATGTTACAGTCTTATTAAACTTAAGTCTGATACGATTTTTATCAAATTGCAGTCCGTAAGAGATACACATACTACAAGATATTTAATCATCTACTGGATGGTCTGTGAAATTTAGTAAACCGAAATATATGTAATCAATTTAAGTGCATTTGATGTATGTATGTACGTACATAAATTTTGATTAAAAATTGTGGAAGTGGACCGGACATCGACGGACAATGTTGGGCTAATGAAACGATATGTTCACGATACGATAATGGACCAGTTTAATTGCCATAGTTGATACTAATATCCGTCAAATATGAGCCGTACTTATTCACGCTATAAACTTTAATTTCATATTGAAAATTGAATTCTACAGCGTAATTTATCTACCTGTTTGAAATTGTTTCGGTTATACGAGCTGTTGAGGAACGAGAGGGTGAAATGATTGTTGCGCAAATTGTTACCTTGGATTTTCGTACTCCGAGTAAATTAGATTTTAAGAAGCCCCGAGGCGTCTTGAAATGACGAAGAAATGTTTGCTTTAATTTGGTTGCCATTTGACTGTTTTGTAGTAGATGTGAAGATGTACAAGGTGTCCCATTTCACACGGTCCAGGTAAATATTATTGAAATCATTTTTCGTTGAATTTATAAATATAATTTTTAACTAGAATAAATATAATTTTTGAATAGATTATAACACGTTGTATTTGTCTTTGTTTCAACTGCAACATTGTGTTTTCTTGATAATTCTTCAACTATTTTCTTAAATATTTATTACTTATTATACACGTTCAGTCGATTGTTTAAAATAAGATATCGTATATATTTACAAAGATATGCAAAAAATATGGTACAATTTATTTTGTTCATTATATGTTTTCGATTGTAAAAAGTCACATTCTTTCGAAATTTAGACACAATGGCTGTATTTCACGCAAAATGTTCTACAATAATATTCCACAAGATTCAAATGAATCTACTACGAACCAATTTCGTATGCACATTTTCTATGATGTAATAATATTTTACGCATTAGTAAATTTTGGTGGAATACAGATCAAATGTATTCATAAATTTATTCACATGTAAACAGTTAATTATTTTATATTAGTAAAAGTGGTTTTAAAAAGCTTCAGCTCCCGATTCGCTGCATTTGGCTATAAAATTCTCTTTACGTTTAAGAGAATAGCCAAATTAAAAGTCGTTTGTCCTCACATGAACAACCCCATTGCAAACCGCACAAAGGCATAGTACATGTATTGTTTATCGCTGGTATAAATGAATACATTTTTAGTGAATTATTTCACGGGGATAAAATCGTACAGTACTATTAATATGTTCGTATTACAATACATTTTAATATCAAGAGTTAAGGTCTTGACTCGGGCCAAGTACAAGAGTTCCCGACTGGTAGACCTGAACTACTCTTTTCCGGAAGAATTAGATCGAGGTTTTCGGGGTATTCAAACGGCATTAAATCCGCATATTTCCCCCAAACTATGGTGATATTCTTGTAGGGGACGTCCACCCGAGTAATTTAAGCCTAACTACGAGAAGATCCATCAAGCCAATCGCGAGATATTTTGATCTAAAAAGTCGACGTTTTTGTAAGAAACGTCGTCTTCTTCCTCTCCTCCTTCTCCATCTCCATCGTCATTTTCATCTCCAGCCTGTCACGCAGCCCGGTGTCAAACCCTAATATATGTTTCATACCATGCGAGATAATTTTTCTGCCGATAACGTAGATTTTTCTATGTAATCTGAGACATGCCGGAAAAAAATCACGAGACAAGGTTTTGTCTCGGACCAAATACAAGAGTCGCTTACTGGTATTCAGAAAACCTTCAAAGGTTATCAATAATTTATAAATTTAACATAATGGTTTTGTTAAATTGTAGAAGAAATGTATTTGATTTTTGAAACTTAGGCTTAACAATATATCGCAACAATACGCTAAAAACAGATTAAACGCCGACTTTTTTTCAAATGAATAAAAAATAAATTTTAAAATATTGAAAATAAATATTTAAATGCCCGATAAAATAATTAAAAATGTTTAGAATAAAATTAATGAGTGACCACGATTGGCGAAGACGCACCGAAATACTTGCTCTCGGCTGTCGCTACGGCTGCGCACGGAGTGCGAGCGTGGCAGACAGAAATAAAGAAAGAGAGGCCCTTATGCTAGAAAAATTCGAATCATGTTAAATTCCGCATTGCTTTCTCGTCAAACGCACTCTCACACATGCTTGCGTGGCCACGTCGCGTCATTTGTTTGGCTAGTGCAAGCGCGACGGAGCGACGGAAAGATAGAGACAAAGCGATGTCTTTGTCAGTTGTTTATATCCGGAAACATAGTATGCCACAGAAAAATCGAACTACTGTATACGAAAAAGAGGGAAAGGTAGACACCTTCTTGATGCACGCATTAGTTCGTCATTCGGTAATTTTCAAAGTGTTATCTATAATTAATGTGTTTCATTTTTAGAACTTCGATACATGTCAAAGCGTATCTTAAAATTTCTACAAGCTCTTCTTTAGTACATAATCAAATTGTTCTATAAACAGGTCTTCCACGAAAAAGTAGGCAAATTATTTTTATCGGGTTATCCAGCACTGTTAAATAATCTTTGTTACATGCTTCGTATCGACACTTTACCATCTCGGCTATTGAATCTCCAAATTGTTTTTTATCTATTTGTAACAGTGTTATGATATTACTTAAAAACTATTTTTTGTTCAAACCCGTCGTTGAAATATACGTAAGATTAACGGACATGATGACGTTGTTATACGTAAATCGAAAAAAGTTTACAAGGATATACATTTGACCAAATTAAAGTTCTAAAGTTAAAAACATTTTTCAGCAATTCACACTAACCATTATTTTAAATTTACCCCGTTTTCATAAAACCATTTTGGCCAGTTCTATGTTTATTATAATTTTCGAATTAAGAATTTAAAAACCAAAGATACAAAATCGTCACGGTCTTGCAATAATTAAATGTTTATTATTTTGTTAATTCCTTAAAATGTGTTTTCTTTTTCAATATTACTGACAATATATGCAAGTCCTGGTACCTAGACTAAATGTTTACTGTCTCCGGAAGAGTCTCTGATTTTTTTATTCACGTCTTCAAAGAATTTTTAAAAATTTTAAAATACATAATTCTGGTTACTATATTTTTTAAACATAAATAACATTTAAAGGATAATTTTTTACATTTTGTCACATCATGATTGCAAAATTATTATATTAATAAGATCTGTATATTCCTTTATTTTCCTGCATTCCCTGATTTCTTTATTTCCTTATTTCTTTAATAACAAGTATTTCAATAAAAAACATACTGTACTTTACATAATTCTACGAATGGAGTGAAATCCATAAAAAGCATCGAAAATGCAAAGCTATGGGCCAAGTACAAGAGAATGTTACATTGGAATAGGTTGCACATTAACATAAACTGCATTTTACATAGGATTTGAAATCAATCAAATGTGAGCAAGTACAAATTATTGTAGAGCAACGGCACAATACTATCGCTAAGTAAATATATACAATTAACTAAATTTCCCAAAATATGGTGTCTTCTCATTTAATGACTAAATCTGTTTACTGCTCTATTAAATGTACTTGGTGGCCCGCTTTTTACGAAGGTTCGAAGGTAAAAAATACCTGTAGTATCAACTCCCCTAAGCTTAAATAGTTGAGAATGTGCGACATTAAAAGAGAGTTGCTAAAACACAGTATAAAGTGGGCTTCTTACTGTTTAGAATGAAAGTCCTTTAAATATCTCACGTCGTTCCTTTTTAATTTATTTTAACATCAATTGTTGAAATACACTACAATATTTGTATATGTAATTTCCTCTCACACACATCCAGATTGTTAACATATTAAATTAGAAATGTTTGTTACGTTACGTTTTTGACATCAAGCTTCGTAAAAAGCGGGCCACCAAGTACATTTAATAGAGCAGTAAACAGATTTAGTCATTAAATGAGAAGACACCATATTTTGGGAAATTTAGTTAATTGTATATATTTACTTAGCGATAGTATTGTGCCGTTGCTCTACAATAATTTGTACTTGCTCACATTTGATTGATTTCAAATCCTATGTAAAATGCAGTTTATGTTAATGTGCAACCTATTCCAATGTAACATTCTCTTGTACTTGGCCCATAGCTTTGCATTTTCGATGCTTTTTATGGATATTATTTACTTCAGCAAACGCTGTTTACTATACATAGATGTTTGCAATAATTTCGACTACCAATCGAAATTTCGCGAAACTGACAAAAAACATGTATCATATGTTTCGAGAAAAGTGACGAATGAAAAAAAAATGTGAAATGACAGGTTAAAGATTGAAATAATATTAAAATATTTATGGTAGTTTAACAACATATTTTTAGAATTATTAAAAGTCACTGTCACCTTCATCTCTGTGTAATGATAATTTTATAATTAATTTTTAATATAATATCTTTGAAGTTCATAATACTGAAAATCCTTTTCTTCCCTCATGAATACAAAATTAATAAAAGATTTTCTCGACCATAATAAATTAAATTTTCTAAATGTCACACTTTAACCTGATTGGGATCCTTATACATTGTTCTAAAATACCATATAAACAAGTCATACAGTTCCTTTGAAAAATTGGATTTTTCCTTCGACGGATAAATTCGACAACTGTTTCCTATTACATCGTCGCAAAAACCTGCAAAAAAAATGCATGAGCGCCGAGTATATTTCATGAAGCTTATGAAATCTCAAATATCAAACGAATAGACGTCAAGAGAAAGGTACAGATGGAAAATAATAATATCTCTCCGCTATACGTAGAAGGATTTTGATAGCTTTGTGTTTCCAGAGTAGCCC
This sequence comes from Mimumesa dahlbomi, assembly GCA_917499265.3. Lineage (NCBI taxonomy): Eukaryota > Metazoa > Arthropoda > Insecta > Hymenoptera > Crabronidae > Mimumesa > Mimumesa dahlbomi. Next base: position 10,151,886 of record OU824124.1, read on the forward strand.
ATTTCTCTCGTATTGAATGTTTAATGGAGTCAGACATTCTAGAGCCTCTGCCTTATCTACTTGCGCATAATGCATGCAAATGTAATCTCGGTCTTTTATATCCCGTTCACCAGAAAAGGCAAAACATCCCCGTTTAATAATCTCCGATACGAAATTCACTTACCGGCTGTCGTGGCTCGCGGATATTAACATACGGTTTATTATTTATGACGAAAACGCTGAAGCATTTCGTGTCTCTCCGTATGATAAATTACTGCGGGAATTAATGCACCGAGTATGGCGTGCATTTCTTTGAAACTCAGGTACTAAATAATATTTGGTATATTACCTAGAATGGTACTAAATTCTGATAAATTAATCGAGTATTACGTTCTGTTTCTCACACATTTACATTGTGTGTGTGTGTTTTTAGTATACCTTTTAGCAACATATACGTAACATTTGCTGCATGTAATAGTACGTCACTACCCTTTGACGTACAAATGCAAAAAACAATCGTTCCTACAGAACCATTTGTTGCATATTAGAAACTGCTCTTATCTGAGTGAAACCCGTCAGTCATTCGTCGGCATACGAATACAAAAAGCAAACTTTTGAAAAATACCATCTGTTGCATATTTGAAACAATATATCCGAGTGAAGCACGTCAGTTACTCGTCAACGCGCAAGCGCGGAACTGAAACTGTCTAAATCGTCCATTATCCAATTCAAACGATACATCATCCAGCCTGATATCGTTGTTTTCGTTTTCCAGAGTCGCTCTTTCTCGAAATACAACATCCACTGCATGGACCACGTGACCCTGGACTCGAGCCTGAGCCCCAACGGCATGCGTCCACGTCAGAACAGCGTTTTCATCGACTCCAACAGCTCTTTGGTCGCCAGCAACCAGGACACCCCTCGCCGTACAAAGAGCGCTTTCGACGTAAAGTCGTTGGTCCTCGCCGAGTGCACTGTGCAGGACTACAAAGAAGTGGAACCGAAGGGCCTGAGATCGGAATCCTCCAGGTTGCTGCAGGACCGCAGAAAAAGTGTCTGTCAGATGGACAGGTCGGACATAGGCAGACCGGTGATCAGGGAAAGGGGGATGAGCGTCTGTCAATTCGACGTTGGCAAGTACAGAGACAGGGGAATGAGTTTCTGTCAGTTCGACAGGATGGACGTCCTTGCCAGGCATGGGCCGAAGGACCGTGGCAGCCAGACGTATCATTTCGACAGGATGGACGTCTTGGCCAGACCTTATCCCGGCAGGCTGCTGAAGGACAGACGGGTTAGCGTCTGCAACTTCGTGGAGAAGGACGAACTGGGTCCCAGGGGCCTGTTAAATAGCAGACCTAGTATCGGGGTTGTCGATACGATCGAGAAGGTGGAGGAGCAGACTGATTACGAGGACATTTTCGCGAAGTGCACACCGAGAGAGAAAAGAATCGCGAATTATCAGCTTGATCAGCCCTCGTGCAGTAAATCAACGGATGTTGCGCTGGGATACAAAGCTACCTGCGTTTAACGGGATTGAATGGTGTGTGGAGTATGTCAATCGGGATCATGTTTCTTAGTAGGGTCGAAGTTGGGAGAGTTCATTTAAATACTCGCGCGTAACGAATTAAATGATATTTGGGTTAAGAGTATTTGAAATAGTTTTTAGACTGAAGTCAGACTTGATTGGGTTGTTTGATTTTTATTGTTCATTGGAATTGTTTGGTAGTGTACGTGAAAGTTTATTCGGTGAAATTTTTTTGTTAGGAAACTTTCTGTTGTAGTAATAGGTTAGGCATACTTTGACAATAACTTTGGTTTAGGTAATTACGGATTAATTTGCTGAACTTCAAGTTTAGCCAATTTCACGGAATATTGAGTAACAAAAGGCAGGTCAGATTTATGATTGTTAAAATGGTCAAGCGGAAATTTAAATACATAACTTTTAACGAGGAACAAACTATAGTGTGTACTGCGAAAATCAATTTTAATTAACTGAAAGAAAAGCACGGCTTTATATACACAACAAATGTAATATCTCCGTGATAAGCCTGTTCTTATTTATTCTAATTGTTTTTAATTATCAACTCTGAGCGATGTTTTCATCGAGATTTAAAGAATTTGACAAAATTGTGTACAATGGCTACCTTGCATCAGTCGTCCGCCAATTTCGGATTGTATGGTTTCACGTGATAATTTTATGGAATATACATATGAATTGCATACTATTTTTATGATACGAGTCCAGAGATATTGAATATTGAGTGAATTTTACAATATATAACCGTTTTCACGCAAGTACCGTTGTATTATTATTTCGGAAAAATCTATAAACCGAATTTGTGCAATTTTGAAAATATAAAGTATTGAAATTACCGCAGTTTGAAATTTGTACGCCTAGAGATTTTTAAACCACTCAATACTTACATGTTAAAGTTTCTACCGTTTGAAATTTCTAAGTATCAAAATTCATAAGCGTTGATATTTCTTCGCTTTTAAGTTTTTAACATTTAAAATATTGCCGCGGTATTATTTCTACTCTTCGAGATTTCAACTGTTGGGAATTTCAACGCTTTACCTTAAGTTTTCCATAGCTTGAACCGCCTCAGCTTGATAATTTTCCTGTCTCTGAAAAATCGAAGTCCGTTCACAACCGTAAAATTGGTAACAAAGTCAATCTGACTTTTTTTCTTAAACACAATGATCGTTTCTCGTTATGTAAAGCTTCAAATTGCAATTCCATTTCTGAGCTTCCATGGAGCGACATGGTTTAATCATTTCAAACGTTGCATAAAATTTCAAAAATATTTTTGTTCGGAATTCGCTATTAACATCAGGAAAAAAAATTGTGTATTACTTCACCAAAGATGTTGTACCTTTTATTGTGAACCACCACAAAAATTCGATCGGGAAGATTCAATCAAAATCAAAATAAATTCAAGGAAAAACATTAATTTAAAAAGGTCAAACGCAATTATATAAAAAGCAGTACAACGTCTTACACATGACAACTGAATATTTCGAAATTTAAGAAAGCAATTCTTGAGATTTTGAAAGAAATCCTAATCAGTCAACGATTTTCCAGGAACAATTAAAGGAGACTAATGGAATTATCAAAATTGTTTTAAAAATAATCCTTGCTTTGTTTGCAAGTATTTTGATATATCAGCGAAACAATATATGACATTACAAAGCTTTTCAACGGATTATTGTAAATATTATATGGATAACATTTTTTGTTAGTTGAGAAATGCGAACAATGTTTTTTCCATTTCCTAAGATGATGCATCACTTCCTAAAAAGATACTGAAATTGTTACTTTAAATAACAAAAAATGAAAAAACTCTTGTAAAATAAGATACAAAAAATCCTTATTCTATTATTGACGATGAAGAAATAAAAATAGGGATGAATGTTAAACAAGAATACAAGCATGATAAAATAAAAACGATATTTTCCTACATTACGAGATAGTTTAGAAAATACTAAAACCACAGTTTTCTTTTCGTCTTCTCAATCTCAACTTATCATAATCAAAACCTACAATAAGTTAATGACTATTTCTAAATGGTTTGTAAAGCAAAGTAATCGATTTTAATGTACAACGTTAATTTAATAAAAAGTTTCGTGTAGTACTTTTATGATTTGAATTGTACGATTAAACTAAAAACTTACAGTATGTCTGATGCCACGCACAATATTTGACATTTTCCACGCCTGCAAAGTAATTCAAAACCAATTGTAACCTGATCATAATTACTTGGTCTAGAGATGTCTCACAAGAGATGTCAGAATAAAATGGCAAAGCGCAGAAATTTCTGGGATTCGACACTTTATTGCATGTAAATGTTTTAGGAGACACTATCAGCGCATAAAAATTCCAAACGTGAAAATATCGACGAACGAGAAATTCCAAGGGTAGGAATTTCAATGCGTAAGTCAATTTGAAGAATTGAAATTTTAAGACGCCCGAGAACCACGTAATTTTAATCAGGCTTAGCAGTTGCCATTTTAATTCCCGTTCATTACTCGTCTAATTACGGGTTTACTTATCTGTTTCCATTAAATCAAGCTATTTCCAATAATTGAAAGCAGAACTCGTTTTCCACTTAATCATTTAATATTACTGCATTAAAAATATCTTGCTTTTTTATTCTATTGGTATACAGGGTGTAACAAAAATGCAGGGCTCTTTATAAGAATCGATGATGTCCACCAAAAGACGAAAAGAGTTTCTAAAGATTTGTCTAAAAACCACCTCCTATCTAGATATAACCTCTTTTGTAGAAAATTTTTAAAAACTCACATCTCCGAAATGGTACGGCGTAAAGGACCAATTTTTATTGCAACATAACCGGAGAAGATCAAAGTTAATAAAAAAACATAATTGCTGCGATTATTGCCGTTAAATAACATTTATTCTTGTTTAATCCAAACAACTTCCATTACCCATATCATATTAGATGTTTAACCACTTGGGAAAAATTAAAGACACTTACTAAGGCTTCCTTTCCGTAGATAGTGATATTTTTTTCGTAATCTTTAGTCTCTCCTGGTAATATTAAAATGAAAATCGGTCCTCTACGACGTACCATTTCGGACATATGATTTTTTAATATTTATTACTAAAGGGGTTATATCTCCATAGGGGGTGCTTTTTAGACAAAAGTTTAGAGAATTTTTTTCATCTTTTGGTGCGTACTATCGATTCTGAAAAAGGGTCCCCGTATTTCTGTTACACCCTGTATATTTATCTGCACTGCTTCACATATTCATACCAAACTTTGCATGTTCATTCCAATTGTTTGTTTTACAGTTGCTTGAATATTTTACAATTTTTTAAATCCACTGGGCAAATTTACCTCCATCACGCATGTTAGGGGCAATGTAAATTGTACAGTACTTATTGTTAGAATGTATAAGTATTACACTTCCATTTTAATTAAATATAATTATCAAGGCAGTTAAGAACATACGTTTCTCGACAAATTCCATGAGTACATTAAATTGAGAGAAGTCATGTACCTTGGCACATTTTATCTAAACGATGTAAATTGCACGAGACGTTGGGATCCGATATTACATTGCACATATAAAATATAAAAAAGTAAGGTGGCAGGGCTGAAACTAGCAGAAAAAGTGAATTTGGTTCCAACGTGAACTATTGTATATTACTTAGAAGCAATAGAATTCTCTGTAAAATTATTCGATTTATTTAATGTAAGTTTCCATTAACATACACGGATTTCATTAGATACACATCACTAATTACTTTATATGAAAAATTATAACAGTGCTTAGTATTCTTATTCACCATCTCAGGGATTGTTTATTTATTCTATACTGATCATTACCATAAAAAGAATAGAATTCAAATAGTATTTATTTATAAATCCCAAATTTGTAAAAATGTGTTCATACAAAAAATAAGTCGAAATTATTCATGAATAAATATCATTTAATTTCTATTCTATTTTTGCTGAATATGACCAACAAATTATAAGTTCACAGACTCTGATGAATCTGTTTAATTTTTTGGCATTTTTTGTTAAACGAAACCTTGCGTTCGTTTTTACAGTGATACTAGTAACACCCATATAAAAAAGCTAAATAACTTAAGTAATATCCTATATTGATTTCTTCGAACCTGCAATATTAAATTTGATGGATATCGCTCTGGTATTGGTACATGAAGCATGTTTAATAATTTCCTCGATATGCTTTCATTTTATTCGATCTTAAGGTCTCATGTTAAAGATAAACTATTGCCGGGATTTATATTAAATATTTTTCATTAATTACTTTATATGTATATGGTTTCGTTTTCGAGAATATTTTCTATTGTTGGAGGGTTGTTAATAAAGACGTGAAATTTATACACTCTAAAAAAAATGTTTAATATTCACTTTTAAATATTGCATATTATGAATATTTATTATTATGCCGTTCGACAAATCGCTTGCATACTTTTTTCGTATGCATATTTATAATGATTTTATATTTTGTTTGTGCGCTATCTTACGAAACTGCGTTAGATTACTTTATATGAGTAGAATCCAATATGAGTAACGTGAAATGAACACAAATATTCCTGTTATCAAGTTCTAGGTAAATGTTGGAAAATCGTTTTTCCATTAAATCGTTATTTAAAACTGTATTACAATTCAAACGCAATTTATAGTTATACCTACAATAATATAGTAATACTACAACGATAAAATAGTACTTTTGAACTATGAAATTTGTTAATCCAAATCTTGTTAAAATTGCGAAGTAACAGCATTTGTTCTCAATCTTAGATTGCCTCAACAATATGTAGCCAGACATTTTTTATCGTACTTGAAAATAATTAGTATAACAATTACTAAATTGCCAAATAAACAATTTGCACTTATATTAAAGTGTTGATATTAAAGTATCTTTGACACGTAGATTAGTTGTAACATTTATTTGCTTTTTTCTAGAATGACAAAACATCAGTTACATTTTATTCAACTACTCCTGTAAATTTAACATACATTGTTGGCTATAATATGAATAGCAGAAAAGGGTAAGTGATTGAAAATTATAGATAATCTTATATAGAAATGGTAATAGGCTACAGGGTTTTTAAAACAATACTTGTTGAAATCCAAGAACTTGGAAGTGACCAAAGACATGACTTTTCTCTGTATTCTGACAAATACAATAATAATTATTTTCGTACAAGATATCGGTTTTACATAATAAGAAAAATGTATCTTAAATAAATTTTATTAATACGTTTAAGCTCAATATACCCACTCATCGTTATGTGATTTAATGTTTAATTCTCACAGGGATAACAAGTTTTCATACAACATTGATATAAACGCAGATAATTATGGGGTGCGTACAAAATAACTTCACGTTTCAATGAATAACACAAAAGATGGCAATGTAATTCTACCTTGAATATTCTATAAAAATATTACATAGGTTATTTAAAGATTTTGTATACATTTTGTATACAGTGTAAATATTCTTTGACTTGAACTAATAGTAAATAAAGTTTAAAAATAATTGAAAATTAGATATTAAACTATTAATTGTTGGATTTTAGGGATTCCGGGGAAAGCAATTTTAAATTTGATAAGTTTTTTTAAAGTTTAGAGTAAAGTCCAGACGTTCACAGTTTTCTTTTTAAATTTAATAAATTCCATTGTTTAATTAGTTATTCTGTTCTCCTTATGTGCGAAAAAAGTTCGCATTTAGTTGGCCATGTATTTATAAATTAAAGAACATCTACAATAAGTACCTTAACTTGTGCTAAAGAGAGACTAAAATAACGTTACATTTATAAATATGTACAGTGGGGAATAAAAATATTTGTACACAAGAAAGTACAGCTTTTTATTTAACTGCAATTACCTTTACAGCTATATATTTGAATGAAATACTAAAATGATTAAATTGACTTAATTGTAGACGTTTTAATATTTTGACAATTCTAAGTTCTAAAATTTCTACGCTAGAATTTCTATGCTCCCAAATTTTTTTTATTTCAACATTTCGATGAATTGAAAAAATTACATGTACCTATTGATATTTCCATAATATACATATTTGAAAATTATTTATAACAGCCCTCAAAGTTCTTTGCTTACTTGTGCCCAGACCAGTGCTAAAACCTGTCGTTTAGGTCGCGACCTTTCCTAGTTAAATGCAAAATAGACTGCATCCAGTCACATTCACTTATCGCAATCGTTTCTCGCAGGAATACATTAAACTTCCTACGAACACGCGACAGAATATTTGCATGTCAATTGGGGGTGTATATTAAACAAGAAAGCTGCATCATTAATTTATTATTTCCGACCGGAAATACTGGTTGCCCGGGATTAAAATACGAGTTTATTGGAGATACGAATTACACGAAGTTCTCTAATTAACGTTGCTTTAAATGTTTATGAATATTGTATTTAGAGATTTCATGTCACTGTTTTATTGTTGATGCGTTCGCTCGTTGAAATGTAGTTAAGGCGGAAAGTAAAATACTTTTCTTTCAACGCAAATTTATTGTTACTTATTATTCGTTACTTATTAAGTTATGTAAAAAAAAACTGATACTGTTTAAAACATGTTTATGGTTTGTGCTCTAGTGAAGGACCAATAATAAACTATGTCTATCAGATCTTTGTCCAGAATTAAAATTATTTTTAATATGAAGAATAAACTATAAACAAAAATATTGTTCTTTATTTCTTACCCCGATTCACTAACATGTGGTTCATTTCATACTAAGCTGATAACTTCTTGGAGTAACTACGGTTGATTTCAATGTTACTGTTAGGTCCCCACGTCTTACCGCCCTTTGTCAATTGGACACTAGGAGGACGAACCTTAAAAAGTCTACGAGCAAATGTAAATCCGGAACCAGATCCCGTCCTGTGCCAGGGACACCCAAAAGGGAAAGGATACAACGGCAATACAGCAGAGATTTCGCAGACCCTTTTTCGAAGTGCATACTTGTTAATGGTGTGTTAGGAGAGACTCCATCGTTAGTCTTAAACAACGTTACAAGCTGACGTAGTGGGATGACTCGAAATCTTACACAAATCCTACTGATTCAGAGTCTTGTACTGTCAGGCCCAAAGGAGCCCTCTGATTGGCTGTCGTTTTTCTTTAAACTCGGCAACGGATTCAGATAGGACGTTGAGAGTTTTACACGCTTATATTAGAAATACCTCAGCTATCACCTGGTTGAAGGTCCTCGCGAGTTGCTGAGACACCCTGTATAAATACATATAGGTATTCTGATACCCCTCGCCACTATCCACATTTTAATTTCCGATTCTGTACGATACTTACAGTTTTGATTTTGAAGGTTAATCAATCGACTTATTTTCCTGATTACTGAAATAATAACGCTACGTATTATTCTATTTTGCAATTCTGATTTCTGATCTCGCGTAGGTAATACAAATTGTGAACTCAAGTTTAATTGTGCGGCGAAGTCAAGGAAGACATTATCAAGGGTCGTCATTCAAAACTACCGAGACAGCGAAGAATGAGTTTACCAAATAATTCATTTGAATCCGTGACCAGGTGAAAAAAGACTGTGACCAGACTTTTTTTCGTACGAAGCATCCTACAACACCTTATCAATCCATTGCCATTGACCATAACCCAAGTCAATGTTCAACGAAAGCGGAACAAGGAAGTGGAAGGAAATCTTTTAATTCTCAATGAAACCCATAGCTCGTTCCTGTAGTACGGAGCTGTTAATCCCTTTCAATAATTAATCGTCGACTTCCAATGAGGGACAATCGGGTTTGAGTAACCGGGCATCGTACATTTCAGTTGAAATTCCATTTCGATTGTAGCTAGTAATTGCGGACCGAGTTAGGTTATAAAATAATTCATTCCCAAAATGCCTAAAGACACAACACCTGGTCCGGTTAATTAGTAAAGAGGAAGACATCACTAATCTTTAGCTGGGGGAAGAAGGGGAAGACAGAGGAAGTGGAGGGAAAACAGGGAGATGATGGACAATCAAGACAGGAATACTCGGGAGAGAAAGGGTGGGCAGCACGGGGAGTGCGACGAGCATAGACTTGGAGCTATGGCTGTTGAAAAGGAAGAGAGGGAGGGAGAAAGAAAAAGAAGACTGGGAGGATAGAGGAAAAGAAGAATTCAAGAAGAGCATAAAGACAGCAAGGTCTCCGAGGAAGACAGGCGAGGGAGAGAATAGGTCAGAATGGGGAGGGGAGGATAGAAAGAAAAGGGGAGAAAAATATGGTGAACTGAAGAAGGAATAAAGAGGATAAAAGAGGACTTGGGGAAGCTGCAAAAAGAGTATAAGAAGCGGGAGAACGAGATGAGAAAAAAAGGTGGGCAAATGATAAAGAGAGAATTGGAGGATTTGAGAGGGTCAGTGACGAGGTGGGAAGAGAAATGGAGGTTGGAGAAAGAGGAGATGGTAAAAAGGATAGAGAAGGATGAGGTGACAAAGACTAAAAAGGGTAAGGGAAGAGGGAGGGAAAGGAGAGAGGCAACAGGAGAATGAAAAGGGGTGAGAGGGACAGCAAAGGGAGAGAGGAGAGGAGGAATGAAGACTAAGGGAAATAGAGAGATGGAAGGAAGCAAAGAAAGGGATAAAGAAATGTGGTAATTAAGGAAAACTGGCACCATAGATATACATAGGTATGGCAAAAATTAATCTATGAACTTGCAAACATAGGCAAATAAAAGAATACTCACGAAAGGTCTTCCGCTTCGGTAACTCAGCCTTTGACATCCCGATATAAACTAACATGATTCTTGTGAGATGATTGTAACACAAAGGAAAACATTTCCGGTCTGTCTACCGCGGTGGCTAGGAACCGTTTATTGCGGTACGAGTTTTCCTTATATGAATCACAGATTTAACGTTAGGTACGATTAATAAAGTAGTTCAGCCTCAGGTAGTTTACCAGTATACAATCCGTCTGTTTTATTTGGACACGGTCAAATATCTGGAAAGATATCGGAGGTAAAAAATACTATTCTTACAAAAACTGTTTGAATCCAATGGTTACGTTACGTGGGATAAATAGTTTCAAGATGAACTTAGTTCTTTAAAATAAAATACTGCATAATCATGTTTATAGTACATTAGCATTTTTTGAGACGAATCTAAGACAATCGGTCCCATGACATCGCCTCTATACGTGCACGGAGTAACTAGCCTCCGACAAAAGCACGGACTCGACGTCCCGAAGGCCGTTACGCAAAGGAGACTCCAGGATTCGGTTCCGTCGTCGCGGATGATCACTTAGTCAAGACTGCACACGCTGCAACGCGAGGAGATTTCAGGGGGCCAAGCACTGGAGACCCCACAAACCGCTAACACAGGTCTATCTATTCTCATTAGACTGCATTCAGATCCCTGCTACACCTAGGTAAACATGACTGCCCTATAAAGTCCATTCCTACGCTGACTCTCCGGTCACCGCCGCACTAAATTCGTTTCTTCTGCCTTTGCTACATCAGCAAGGTACGAATGGCAAAATATCAACAGACGAAAATTTTTGCTTGCCTATTGAGGTGATTACCTTCGGCACCAAGCATTCATGCTATTCCGTATATTTAACTTCTTATCATCATTGTTCTCAGAGCTTTTACACGCTACCGCCACCTTTGGCGTATAGTGTAATTGCAGTGCCAAATACCAAAAAACTTCATCATTGCAGCCGGGCCATAACGCCAGCTACTTTTTAACCATAGTACTCACACGAACTAGCATACTAGCGTACTGTCTAAGCGTCTACGCTAAAGCGATCACCTTCCTTCGCGAAAGGACAGTACTGGATTTGACTAACCCGGACAGGAGTAGCTGTCCGGGACTCCGAACGTCGCACCACAGGGACTCCGTTTGGCGTCCAGCGAGCACCCCAGCACAAACGCTACATTTCTAGACTACGTGAAGGTCGGAGTGTGCATTCGCCAGAAAATCTAACAAAGTTTACCGTCTAACTCGCCACCACGAGAGTGACGACCCCCACGACTTCGGCTCTTCAGGCATTCGCCACCCACCCCCTAAAACAGCCGCAAACGGACCCGTGGAGGAAACACCTAGTAGCGCTCGCAGAACATGCAAGTGAGCAGTTTAGCCATAATGACGTGGTTACGACGCAGCACCAGATCGCGCTACGGTGTCCCCACCCCATGCGCACGGGGAACCTCGGGGAGGCCCGTTCATGAAGCTCTGATCTCGATCCGCTCTGTGAAAAATACAGAGAGATCTAACGAGGTATCACACTGAATCGTTTCGTTAGATGTATGATCATTAAATTGTATGAACGACGGTATCAGATCAACACGTGGCGCTACTCTTCTGTCGGCAACTCTAATTCATTCGTGCGACTTGTTAAAAATCGTGTAGATAATGATTTATGTAACAACATTTCATCACTTACCCAAAGTGGTTACACACCCACAATTACAATAGTAGGTAATGACATACGACAAAAACACTTCTGGCGGTTTATTAATAATAATATAAAAATAATTTATGAAAAATGATTCTATCACTGTATCGAATGTGATCTTGAAATCGGCAGGTCACAAGTGTGTAGGATAGTACTTAATTTTTATTGTGTTTTGGCAGAGCGCTTTTGTAAGTGCTTGCGGTTGTGCAGTTCTCCAGATCGACCCCGGGAGGGAATAAATAATTTTTCATATTTTATATAATATTTATTTTACATAGAAAGAAAAAAGAATATATTTTGCAAACACGCAAATAAATATATTTGCGCTTCCAAGTATTTAAAAGTATTGTTTCGTATAAAAAAAAATATAAAAAGGAACATAAGAATAAACATTGAAACTAGGGTATTGTTTAGTTCATCCAAAATTCTTTATATTCGTATAAAGAGAATATTATTAGTCTAGAAAATATATGTATAAATAAAACAAGTCCTTGGAATTTCAAACATGATTCAATAAAATTATACTTTTTGTTATAAAGAACAACAAGAATTAGTTATTTAAAAAATGGAATTTCATTTGCAATTTATAATTTAATTTACATTTTTAGTTGCCTGAGTGACTTAAAAAATTGGAAAAAATATTAGAGTATTACTAAGTCAATTGTAAGATCTTGCTGTTCTGTATTAGAAGTTCTGTTGTATGCTTTGCACATGTTTCTTAGTAATCCTAGTTCTCTTTTGTAAATATTATTACTTTATTATTACACACACTGAATTTTTTAATTGAAGCTTCGATATTATAGAATTATATAAAATGTATAGATATATCATACTTTCGTTGTATCTGTGCGTTGTATAGATTCTTGTAATCTTCCTCCCGCTACAAGGAGCGCAATATTATTACTATACACAGCATATACGTATACCTCATCCGTACTAGTTTAACGAAAAGTCGGTAACGTTGAGCGTGACATGAAAATGGTAATGAAGCGCAAACAACAAGACTTGTAAGATCCTTATTACGTGACACAGAAATTTGACATATAATGTCCCTTCTTATACGTCGTCTGTGCTAAAATCTGTATTAATTAGAACGAACAAGGTATAAGTACTTCGTATATATTTAATATTTCGCTGTTTTTGCTAGGAGAAGACTTACACACAAATGTAAAGAATCTATTATTGTATGTATATCGGCCTTATACGTGTAATTCAATATTATCGAAGCATTAATTTTAAATATCTTAATCCGTATAATGATAAATTAACGCAGATGTGCAACCTTTAGCATCTCACAAACATTATTAATATTTCTCTAGGTAGTTTTTAGACTAGCCTCTAAAAACGTGGCACACGAAACCTTTCTGCATGTCCTGTAGATTACAACTTCCCAGATTCCATCGCCACTACATACACGTGGTCAGAAAGTTCTCAAAAATCAACTGCATTTTTACTATATGAACATTTTTATGTTAGTGTACAAATGCATTTTTATTGCAATACTCCATGACATACAAGCGGGCTCATTTTTTTCGTATGTTTAAGAATAATAATACCCGATCTGTCATTATATGGTAAAACTTTGTTTCTTGGAATTTTTTACATGCATGTCTGATAATTATAACTACTACTGATCTCGGAGCGTTTGTTTACCAAGGGCTTTATTAGTACACTTTTCACAACCACTTGTATCTTCAGTAATCATGGCAATCTGTTGCCTGGTATTGTTCTTTCGAGAAAGAGTAAACTGGACTTTTAAGATTAGGGACCGCCCAATAAAAATAATCTGGGATTCTGTTATCAGACTTTTTCTGCAGAAGTGCCTTATTGTTGCTGACGGGTGTAGGCTGGCAACATCTTGCTGAAATCAGTACTTTCCCCCGACTCCGGCAACAAAAGAAAGCCTTTGAAAGACGATTATTGCACCGGTTCCTCTTATTGTGGCTTCATTTTCTTCATTTTGGTAGAAGGTCTGCATGTATCTTTTCAGCAGAGAAGTTCATTTCAAGTGGGAAACTAAAAGATCAATCAATGTAGGATGATTAGTGTATTATAAAAAAAGGAGAATGTGCCAGAAGTGATATTGTATAACAATGGTGACGGATGAGGCAAACAGAAAATGGGCACAGTGCATAAAGTATAAAACAAGAGAAAATCTATGTAAATTTAAATTATAAATATTTGTTAACTATTCTGTTCTATTAATTTACAGATTCGACGTTTTTCAAGGCTTGATTTAAATATAACTATATTTCGATTTTATTAATTTCAACAAAAAATTATTACAATCTTATTTTTTGTTTACTATCATCTTTTTAGTTTTATAGAAAAAAAATGCTTTTCATTTTGCTTCTTAGAATTTGAGTTTTATATGTTTCATTATGAAAGTTACTGAAACAATGATCTAATATTTAAAATAAAATTAAAATAAATGCAGGAAGTGAAATGAAATATTTTAGTTTGTTATTCAAAGTTCTCCAAGCACAACAGATTAATGCAGTCTTTATTAAAACGAAAATATCTATATGCAATAGAACCTGTCACGATTGACTGCGATGGTTGAGTGTACTCAACGAGTTTATTCTTGGGACGATTGGTATTCGAGTGCAACAGCCTCGGAAGAAGCTATCGACCTGAAACTATTGTATGTACTACACAGACGTTTGCTATACTAATTTATACAATTCGCACGTTTTACGTCTTAAAGTTTAATTGCTCAAATAAACCAGTGTACGCAATATACAGGGCAAGGCTGAAGTCACGAACAGGCTTTAAAGCTCTATAACTTTCTGGCTTCTTTCCTTTTTTTAATTTATTTATTTTACGCCGCATGCACCTTGCTTTAGGGAATTAGCGACTGCTAAGTTTTATATGTTCACTTTAAATTGTTTGTGTTTAAATGCTGTTTTCAAAACTATATTTATAACATATTAAAGAACGCATAGATATTTTATTTATTTATATCAGTTGTTTAAAAATACCATTAAATACGGGATGAAAGTAAATAAAATAAATATTATCTCGTTGTATGTATGGACAATTAAAGATTATTGTTACATGGCTAAAATTATACTATGCTTTCAAGTTCAGTGGAATACTCAACGTAGGATCAGACAGTGCAATAAGAGAATCGATTGTATCGAACGAAAAATTATTCAATAACAAAGACGAGTCACTCTATAATTCTGTTGATTGATATTAAATCTAAATAAATCTTATGAGAACATAGGCAAATATTTAATCAAACGCCGAAATACTAATAATTATTAATAACAATACTTATACATATTATAATGTAATTACATAAAATCGTTGTAGGGGATGTACCAGCAACATCAATCAAATTTTTGCATTTATAACAAATGTATATATTGTTAATCACAAAGTCATCCAATCCCTTTAAAGATATTATATTTATAATTTAATGAACGTGACTTCTGTTTTTATGAGTATTTGCTTCACGCTTCGGTGCGCTGCACCCTTTGAACTCAAATTTCCTAAAATGAATTGGAGGGTGAAATATGAATCCGGTTATTAACACGTTCGACGTAAATAGGGATGGAATTCGAGAGATCCGTGAATGAAGGGTCGAAATATCTGGCATATACATTTCTTGTAGCGTGGTAGAACGTCGGCTAGAATTAGAACGGGTTCTTCAGCGTGTACGTACATATGTATGTATGTATGTATAAGTGTGCGTCGATAATCAATTTCAGATGGTTTTGGCAGAATACGTAGTAAACAATTAATATATGCGAAAGTTGGAAGGATAATTAGATAAATTTTCTTATTTTTATAAAATTCTTTACTTCCTCTGGTTCTTTAAAAACTTATGCAAAATAATATTTGTCACGTTAAGTATCACAGAATCGCTGTTAACTAATGTTATACAAATATGTATACACATATAATGTTTTCCTTCAACGGTACTTGATATGTCGTTCTAAACAAATTTGATTAGTTCTTGGAAATATGGTTGCTTAATTATCAAATATTTTCGCATTTTTATCACTTAAGCTGGACGATGTTCGTAACGTGGAAGTATTTAAAATTCATAGAGAATGTGGAGTAATGCATAACAAGAGAGTCCACTTTTCGAGAAGTAATTTACCATATTCCAGAGAATGCACAGCTTTTAGACATTCTTTTAGTGAGTACAGTGACGTCAGACAGAAACGTGAGTAATTTTCTATTGTTTATCATCGTTATTTTATTTTCGTTAAATTGCAGGAGAGACGAAACATTAAAACTAACTCGGAGAATGTAGTTTGCATACAAATGGCAACATTTCTCAAACCGTCAAACACGTTTATCACAATACATTGTTCGAGAAGGTACGAGAGAATTTTTCAGATAATTTCACAGATAAGTTATCAAAAAACGGTGACAATATGATATTGAAAATTAGAAAAATGGACGTGCATAAAAGTATTAGCTAAATTAGGATCGAGGCGAGGGCAATGAACATTGAAAGGAATCTGAACGTTGGCGTTACTTTTGATACAAATTTAATTTTGTATTAAATAGAGAATTAGCGCTACAACAAAAGACTTCTAAAATTATCGAAATTAAAATACGTATTGTATACGTCACAGTGTATAATCTTAGGCTGAGTAATCTATTGTTACACTTATCTTAGTGCCCATAGTTTTTGAGATAATGGTTTCGAAAAAAAATTTCCCAATCCGAATAATGTACAACTTATTTTCTACAAGTGACACAATATCATTTTAAAAAAAATTTACAAAATTGATCAACATTTCACAGTTCTAATATTGCACAAATTATAGCAATGATAGTTACAGTTTTTCGTACTTACAAGATGAAAAAAAAATCGTCTGCAATACGAACATCGAATGAGTTACGCCAACGCGGGACATAAAACCATTTATCACTTTTTTAACTTCAATGTGACACGTCGTCATTTCCCAAAGTGTCGAAGTTTCCTTCGGCTAACGTTGTAAACGGCAGGTATCGTCCCACTGTGAGAGAAATTCGCGAACTCCGAGGTATAATTCTGTCATGTGTAACCTCGATAAAATCCATAAGCCTTGAACAGCGTATCGTTAAACGAATAGTTAAGTTCAGGAGCATTCGAGTGAATTTTCTTTTCCACAAAGCCATACGCCTTTCGAACGTTACCTCCTCGAGCGGAACAGATTCCCAGGAATCACGTGAGTGAAATAAGATGTGTAACCCAATTCGACCCTGGCCTAGATCTTTTTTTTTTATCGCAGAAAAAATCCGGGTCCATTTGGGAAACGGAAATAATCTTGACCTCTGTAGAAAAGCCTCTGGAGTAAGATAGTCCTTACACTATATGGATCCCGAAAGGAGACAGTTTCTACCAGAATAACATGTCTTTTGGTCGCTAAAGTATAAAATTCGCCATTGCCTACGAACGGGATTTAATAAAATAATTTTATTTAAATTAAACGAAATGGAAATCAAAATTGAATATAAATTGCGAAAAAGAGACAGCAGTTTAGGTTTTATTTGTATCAATATTGTTTCATTCGATAACAATTTTTTGTATAGTTTTCAACACTAGTGTGTTTAATTAACATGTAATATCTGTTAACACTGATTTAGAATACTTTTGCTGCGAAAATTATAAAGAAATTAGAAATAGCCGCACGTGGACCGTTCAAGGCGTAAATTTGATTAAAATTACTTGGTATCCCTGAAACTATTACTTGGTATGCCTGGAATTTTCCGCACGCCGATACTTCCACCCACAGGAAATTATACGCGTTGGTACTGCGACGGTTTGAAATTTTTGTATCCTGTTATTTCTTCACTTTGGAATGTTTACACAATTAAATTCCCGGCTTTAAGATACCTAGGTATTCAAATTTCTGCCCTACGAAATTTGTATGCCCAAAGTTTTCTACACATTGAAACCTCGTTCTCGTAGTTTAGAACTTCGAATTTTATTCACATTCAAATGTTTACATTTTAGAATCTCTGCTAAGAAATTAATCCGTGCCTTTTGTTGATCTATCGTTTGAAAGTGAAAAATAATCTATTAATCACACAGAAGACGAATAATATAAGTTTGATTACATTACAAATATATCTTCTATTTTAATTATAATGTAATCTAATAATAATTTAAGAGATTTAGGATCTTCTCAAGTTGCCAATATTGAGAGGGCTCTTAATAACCATTATTAATAGGATGATAGCAACTCCATCGTCCAGGGCCTAAACTTTTGGGCTTTCACCCTACACTGCAGGCTATGGACGCCACGTATCTTGGCCAGATCACTGCATCTTCTTGTTGTTAATCCCGCTACTCCATGGTACTGTCTTAAGGTGCATTCACACGTTAGCCTACGTAAAACCTGAACACGTTGAGATTTTCCTATCAACCTCTGTCTGTTTAGGGCCGTGTGAGCACGTATTTTTAGGACTATAATGCTTGAAGGCTCCATTAGAAGTGATCTTTGCGTTTGGGTTGAGTGAATTCTTTTAAACGCGCAACCACATAGATCCACATAAACCAGACACAAACCACTAAAAAATTGTCGAAGCACATATCCCCAAGGCACACAAGTGCCTACGTATGTACAACCGGTCAAATTGAATTTGGACCTATAGCCCATAGCACCCGAGGAGGGGGTTCCCCCACCTCGAACACTTCTAGCTGTTGGTTCATTTTGCGCGACAAAGATCGCATAATAATACTGTCTTTGTCAGGTAGTTTAGAAGCGGGGAGAGAATGGGAAACCCTCATCATTAGTGCAACTTCAATCTGACCGAATGTACACTGACGCACGTCGGATCCAGATAGTACAGAGAACAATGGCAGAGCTACCATGTGTTAGGGTTGCAATTATTCTCCTACGTGAACGCATCCTACGGCTGAAATACAGAACACCTGTTGTTGCCGCGGTGTTAGTAACACAACTAGCACCCTGCATAACAATAGATGCAATCGCCCTGGGCAATACCCCTACCACAACGTAAATATGTCACGGTTAGTTTCGGATATTATATTAAATACAGAAATATAATAATAGTGTGTAAATCGATACTATTAAGTTCGATTGTTACGAAAAAATGAATGTATAATACAAGTTGATTCCACAATTTTTTTTTTCTCAACTCACGTGACGAAAACACACACAAGTACTTCTTTCAAATAAATTGTGCCATTGTTATTATTATACATAAGAGTTCACCTTCATTATTTCCTTATTACAATTCAGCATAGACAAAAATAAATAATTAGTGATTTGCACTGTAACGTCATTCTTACAAAAGCTTTGGCAGAGAACATCTATCGCCCTCGGATTTCACGCAAACAATTCAAAGTGATATAATTTTAATTTCAAAAGGAGGCAGATCTGCCGCAATTTTTAATGAAAGTTTTACTACTGTAACGAAAAAGAATTACTTTTAGCACGTTTAAAAGGACTTATTCATCGGAAAGGGTTCTTCAATCACGTGAATCAGCATCGTAAGACTTCCTGAAAGTGAAAGTTTATCGAGCGTACGCGATCGTTACCCCAACAACTAAAATATCCACGCGCAGGTCAATCAAAATGTCCCGGGAAAACTTGTGGAAACGGTTCAAGAGAAGATATATTAGATTTTACTATAGCATGGAAAATGCAGTCTCAAGATTCAAAGGGAGAAACCCTGGAGGGCGTTTGCAACGCAGTTTCCCGCATTTGACTACGCCACAAAAAACGTGGGCGTGCTCATAAAGTTTAATAGATCGAGATATTCCTGCTATGATGGCCTTTGAGGGTCGTCGTGGAAACGTTGTAGAACGAATAGATGCATCGGTGGCGGATAATTCTCCCCAAGTTCAATATTTGTTAAAGATCAAGGGATAACTGTGCAATACGCCTCCGTTCACAAAATGTCCCAATATTATTTTACACAGACAAGGAGAGAAATATCGTCAGTAGAACGCAAACAGTGTGAAAGTTTTATTATAATCGTAGCGGCCGTTCGAAAAATATGCGCAAATTTTAAATTTTGCGTCGAACCAGTTTCCAGTGTTATATTGTATTTTTTGTATTCTGCTAATTGTACTAGTTTCCTTAAATACGGCATTAGAATGGCAATAGAAAAATAATTCTACGTGTTAACGATAAAATTAAAACCTTTGAAAATTCTTAACGAACTGTATAATAAATTGTTGCTCGAAAAAGCACATTTTACAATAATTGACCTTGTAATTAGTCGCCCCTGATTATTTATTTATACATGTCTTTCATCCTCAACTGAGCCGACGGCCCTACGAAACTTATGCGTTTTTTATAATTCTATTTTTTAATTACAAAATGACACTTCACTTTGGGCAAACGTGGTCGTCGAGTTACGCTGCAAAATGATCAGCCAAGTGGATACGAGCTTTCGAAAATTCCGAGGGAAATTACCTGCGGCGTAACCACCGGAAGATAAACCTTAAAGAGAACCTCATGAAATTCGTGGCTTTTACCGAATTAATGCCACTTCCGTGTGCCGGGAGCCCCCAATTTCAGAATGTTCACTTACTTAATCCGACGACTTTCTTTCTCTTTATTATATAGTTGTGAAGTCAAATTTATACGTTTCTTCTTACAAACTGGGGTTGCGCACGAATTATTTATATCGTTTAACAGTGAAAAATCTGAACGATTTTTGGTATTCTCTTAAAGGAACCTCCAATCATTTTATTTTTCACTTCTTTTTTATTGAAATGCAGAAAAGAGAATTTCTGTAATATGTCAGAAAAGTAATGAGTGTTATTGAAAATTCTAGATTTATACATGTCTCATGTAATTTAATTATTAATAACATTACGTGCTGGGTGATTCGGAGAATAATAACATTAAATTGAAAGAATATTATATTCTTTTCATTACATTCAATTTCATAGAGTTTTATTAGGAAGCAGAACTATAGTCGCATTGAGGTTCTGTGGTGAGAAGTATTGTTATATAGAAATATCGAATATAGAAATATAAAAGATTCATGAGAGAAGTGGTATATAACATATACATATATTTAAGTAATCTTCAAAATATTATTTAAAACAAATAAAACCAATTAAAATTAATATCATGGTAACGTATGAAGACTTTTTTGATCATACGGAATGTGGACAAAAAACAAATACAGGTGCCATGTTAAATATCGACTGTGTCCTATATAGTTACTCATGCTGAATTGTAATCATTGTAAACCGTTTTAACGCAACGATGCAATTACTTCAATGGCTTTAATAATACGCGCCAACATTATTGTGAATTTCTCAACGCTATTGGCCCATTTATTCATTTGCGCTCATTTCTCTAGGAAAAATTCAGCGGACCCTTATACAAATATAAATATGTATAGTATAAATACTATTATGTCCCCGTGTCTTCCCGCCTTTTGTCAGTTCGACGCCAAGATGACGCACTTTTAAAACTCGAGAATTCTTTTAAGAAAACACGTGCTATGATCTTCTTAGTTGAGACTGGTAAACTATATTGAAATAAAGACATAAATCTAATCGAGGCATTGCGAACACAAAATCAAAAACCCTTAAGACTAGAAAGTTCTAGCCGTCGAATTTCACCAAAGTCAATGGAGATCTTGTCCACGAGGAAGTGTGAATCCTAAAACAGCCTCCTCTTGTGCAAGGAACACTCGAAAGGAAAGAGATGCAATATCGCGGAGATTTGCCAGATGCTTGTTTCGATATGCGTTCTTGTTAAGGGCTTTTGGTTGTCAGATGAAACTCTATTATTGTTTAGTCCGGTAAAGATTTCAAACTGACGTACTGGGAAGGCCCAAAATCCTGTATCATTTTATATTCGTGCTCTCCGCCGCGCTCCTCATTCTTATGTTCTAACCTACAACTTGACACTCATAGATTACCGAATTTAAACAAGATACTGTCACTTACTCATTCGTATAACTCTGATTCTGATTGCAACATAGTTATCTTCACTCTCAACACACCACCACGGTCTAATCCGTAAGCACTTTGAACTTTGAAATATTATGAACTCAAACCCATCGAGATAGCCAAAGCTGAGCATTACCGAAAAAATAATTTGAATCCGTGATCAGGTGAAAAGGCTTTCTCCTACATCACATCCAGCTACTCTTTATCAATCCGCTACCACTGCCCAGTTAACCTAAGTTAACCTTCGGGAAAAGCAGGACAAGTGAATCGGTGGGAATCGTAAAGATAACGAACAGAAACTGTAGTTTCCGTGAGTAGCAACGAAGGACGGTGACAATCCATTCTATAACCGTCGACCTCCAAAGCGACTCAATCGGGATTGGAGTAACTGAGAGTCATAAAATCTTCAGTCGAAATTCCACTACGATTGCAATAGATGCGGACCGATAAAGGTTATAGCGGTAGCCCAACCTGATAACCACTGCGTCGATCATATGGCTATGTCAGTAGCTTTCGTCGATAAACTCAATTAATAAACAAACACTCTACGCGCGACTAACAAGCGGGGTTACGCAATAATCGTCAAATAGAGAAACCCGAAAAATGCGAGTCGTCTATTTTTAAAATAAGCGAATATGATTGGGTTAACTCGCAAAAGAATTGACTATACGTATAAACCGGGACGCGATGCTCCGTATCAACTTCATTTTTCGATCTTTAACGATACGGTTCCCTTGCGCTCACGAGTATGATGTATAATCACAACCAGTTCTGTCAAGGTCGCGCATTTTTCAGCCGATTTTCGTGGTGCTCGTCCACTGCCCCACCACTTTTAAATAAGGGCCAGTTAGCAAGCGGCTAGACATTTCGGGGGCGCTTCGGCTCAGGAGCGTACCGTGAACATAAACGCACGTTCTGTCCTACCTAGCTACAACTTTTTTTAAATTGTACGTACCTATTCACGTTACGCTCCTGAGCCGAAGCGGCCCCGAGACGTCTAGCCGCTCGCTCACTGGCCCTTATTTAAAAGTGGGGGGGGGGGGGGAGTGGGCGAGCACTTCGAAAATTGGCTGAAAAGTGCGCGACCTTGACAGCACTGATCACAACCATAGAGAATGAGACAGATCGAGGCGGAGAGGGCGAATGTGAGCGAGAGAGAGTGTGTATGAAAACTGAATACACTAAAGATGTCCATCCTCAATAAAGTAGCGATTGGACATTCAGAGCCAGACCACAGTCTCGACTCCCACAGCACACAAAGAGTAACGTCTGGACAATCAGAGCCAGACCACGATCTTGACTCCTAAACATACAAAGAGTAATGCCTTGGCATTCAGAGCCAAACCACAGTCTCGACTCCCACAACACACAAAGAGTAGCAGCTGAACATTCAGGGCCACATCACAGTCTCGATTCCCACAGCACACAAAGAGTAGCGTCTGGACAATCAGAGCCAGACCACGATCTGGACTTCAGCAATACACAAAAAGTAGGGTCTGGACACTCAGATTCAGATCACTATCTCGTCCTCCCAATCACCAAAAAACGTCTCCGTAAAAGGATTAGTTGCTGGATATTTAGAATCAGACCACGATCTCGATTTCCACGACACACAAAGAGTAGTGGCTGGACAATCAGAGCCAGGCCACGATCTTGACTTCCACGACACACAAAGAGTAGTGGCTGGACAATCAGAGCCAGACCACGATCTCGTCTCCCCTCATACGAAAGTATAAAACGTACACTGCATGCAAGCGGAGCGATAGAATTTGTTTTGTGACTAGGTATTTAAAGCTGTAAATACATTATGCCGGGAGTGAATGAGACAACAGACTTGTGGGTGAGAGTGAGACGGAACGAATACAGTGCGGTCGACCAGCTGACAAGTGTGTTTGTGAGTGCGTATGTATGCGAATGGATTTAAGAGATAGATCAGAGCACTTTTGTATACATACATATGTTGCGTTAGGATAGGAATTTAGGATTAAAGGCGAAGCAATAGGATTCAAACGATGCGTATATGTATGTGCGAGACAGATATAGGGATGGGTGATAGCTTAGATATCTTAGAACAATACATACGCATCGGTATATAACAAGTAAGAGTAGTGAATAAATCGAGATTCTTAATAGGAAAAACGCTTCCAAATTCTTTATCGGTCTACGCTGAACCTTATTTTAAGTAAAGTCCGTCCTCGAACTCGATAGGGAAGGCGGTCAGAGGGGACCTTACCGTTTCAAGGTTATACCCTATTTCCTACCCAAAACGCCTAACGACAAAACACCTTGTCCGGTTGAATAGTAAAAGGAAGGAACTACGAATCTGTATCTGTGAAACAAACCCACGCAATGTGTCTGTGTCATAGATGTATATAAAATTAAAAAATGTATATTCAGGAACAACCATCAATTAACCTGACCTCACCTCATTCAACACCTTATACAGTACAGACGACTCAGCCCCGTCCTGAGTAAATTGCTAATGAGTCTGACTCATAAGGGGGCAAATCAATGACTTTGCGAAACAAACCGTAGGCGGACCGTTTCCGTAATCTCAGACTGGAACACATAATCAGGACGTAACAATAGTAAGCAGCAAACTTCCCCTATATACTGCAATAAAATATTAATGTGCATCAGCTTTCATTTTGAATGGGATACAGTCGTCAAAACAAGGTTCAACAGTTACGGGAAACATCACATGGCATTCCTGATTTAATCCAAACATAAATTTCCACATTCGGAATGAAACGTAACGGTGGGAATTTTATAACACTTTTATCGCGAATTGGATGAAATTGTATCGATTCTAGAACGAATTTGCCTCGCAGCGATTCTGTGTATCGTTATGGCCAAAAGTTCCCATAATCTTCAACGAGCGGAAAAATAAAACTCAACTGTCTCGCGAATACTATGGCATGTCATTTGTACGTCGTATTCTTATAGATTTCCCTTCTATGGAAATGGATTCGAGGAAAGTAAACACATGGGTTTTCCTCATACTCGTAATTTGTCAGTTTACATGAAGTTGACCTGGTGAAATAATCAGACACACATATGTACTTACGGAAAAATCTGTACGATTCTTTTTAGTCGCAAGATATTATAATAAAAAAATGCTAAAACTGATCGCAAGGTCTGTCAAACACATTTATTTCTACATGTTATTATCACAATTAACTCCCGTAAGGTAACGTTAAATTACAACCACGAACGTATTTCGCATTATGTATTAGGCAAAGGAATACGAACATTTGCTACAAAAATCCATGATTGTTTATAAAATAAATATAAATTTGTAATAAATTAATAATTATAAAACACATGGAAATAGAAATCGTATTCGAATGAATTAGGAAATATTTTCGATCCAACTTCCGCTGTGTAAGTATATGTACGTTATGTACAGTAAAGGCGCTCATACGAAGTCGTTGAACTTTATTGGATGCTACACGCGTGAACAAAAAGAAATAATTCGGGGCTCTGATTTTGACAATACAATAATTATGATTTATGAAGGTCGGACATTACGAGCAGATGATGCGTCCTCCTTTTAAAGATTATTGAGGATAATGGGATTCAAGGGTACGACGAGTAAACACCTTGACATGATTTTTAGCTTAAATGACCAGTGGAGGCTAAACATATTATTTTGTTAATGTTATAATAGTTTTGGCCTATGGTTACCATAAATCACGGCTAGCAAATATCCAGACGCTTGTAAAGGTTAATAGTTAGGGGAGTCTGCAAAAAATGTAGCTGAGTTAATATGGTAATAAAATGTATGGCATAGACAATTTAAATTGTATGTATTTGTTGGTATTGTTAATAACGATACTTTTTTTCAAATTAGCATTGAATCTAATTTTAACTTATAGAAACTAGTACAGTATTAATCGTGGTGCTTTGCTTGTAATAATTTTAATTCATTGCCTCTAAAATCAAGTACATCGAACGTTTGAAAAAACGACTTTGAATACAATTCCTTAAAACCTGAATTAGGTCTGAAATAAAATGAAAATGGACGAATAGAAATGTTTTCCGTCATTTTTCTATGATAATTTCGCGACTTTCCGTAACTTCTATTCAGTCAGACAGCTTGGGGCCTTGAACACATTTTTTCCAAATTGTTATTTCAATAATGAAACATTCTATTTGTATTTTTACCTTTTCCACCCAAGATATTTACGCAAAATAATTTGTTTCTTCGGTAATAAACAATGAATCCACAAGTGTATTTGTTGAAAGTTATAAAACGTATCGTAGAATGCACTAATAAAATTTCAGTATTAATTACAAAATAGAGTGGAAAGAAAACCAGAGTGTTCATAAAATCATATGTATAATGTAAAATAGAATGTTTGTGGTAATCAAATGCTAATATTTCCCAGAACAACGAAAAATCCTACACTTTATAGTCTTAAATAAAATTTTCCAGTTACAAAAATAATGATATTCCAAAGTTTTGAGTTTTACTGGTTAGATTCGCTTTAAACGAGCTAAGAGTGTAAGAGAATTATTATTCCTTTCTTTCTAAAAATTCCAAGATTTTCTTTTTACGGATCATCTCGTATTAGCATGATGCTTTCGGACAGCCGCGCGATATGTTTTTTCCTTTGAAACCGTCTGATCCGGTGCTTACTTGCACGACGTCGGACCTTGAGAACATTTGGCAGAAAAAGATGAAAATGGTTTCGGTGTGAAAACGACGCCGACGAGGGATTTGAAGAAAACCAAAGGAAAATCCTTGCGTTTTAAGCGAGATGCCATAAGTAAGTTTTTACGTCATTCGTCAAACTGACAAAGAATTAAACACGAATTCTTTATTCCATTATCCTTTTCTCAGACATCGAACATTTTTCATTTCGTTCATTCAAATAGCTTCATTTAATTCGATTATTCTCAAGTGATACGTTTAATAAATTTGCGCTTACATTTCAATTGGTTCTCGAATACGTGTGTAACTAATTTATTACGCTGTCAAATTTTTGCTTTATTGAATATTTTTCAATTGAAAATTTCTAATCGCTGAAATTGTAATGCCCGGAACTTATCACTGAAAGTATTACATATACAAATTTTAAATAATTGTAATTTTGTATTCTATTAAATAAGTTTTTTAATTAAGCTATTAAAACCCTTAAAACACGATGTAACCTTCTTCCCAATCAATTTTCAAAATCTTTGCTCACCTACAAAAAAGAAATATCGTTTACTCGATCACTTTTGCCCCCATTATTCTGGCGTACAATAAACCGTGCATTGATAATCCACCAGTATTATGTGTACCACGTGTATCGATTATTACATAGCAGTATACACTGGATTACTACAGATAATTAGGGTAAGCAAAGGCTAAATAGTTACCATTGCGATATTAGGGATGATAAACGGTCCGTCAGAGCCGGAACATCTATTTTCGATGACTATCCTCTGAAATTCAGGTGAAACGCTAATTATTCCATAGACCGTGTCCCGAGACCTAATGGTGTTTGTCGTGGAAACAATTATTCACGACGGGCAGAGGGTAGCTTCATATCACTGGAAACGTTGATAAACTACGTATCTGTTTGAAACCGAGCTCGAGCCGACAAAATCTGATGGTAAATTTATGTGACAACTTCCTAAAATACAGCACCACTGTATATCACGTGGTCTATTTATTAGCATCGTGATCAGCCAGGAATCGATGAACGTGAAGTTCAATCGAACAAAGTTAACCAGGAAGGAAGTAACTTGCAAAATTAATTTTTTTTTACAATACCACTTTTTTTATTTTTATAATAAATTCAGGCAACGACCTGTTTTAAATTAGGTTAGATTATTACATAGAGGAAAAGTGTTATTTTGTTTTCGTAAATATAGTAAAATTACTCTTACCAGTTAACTATAGATTTATTTTATGTCCTTTTTGTATGTACATGTGACGAACAATGAACTGCCAAACGTATTGTTTGTTTTTGTGCACAGCATTTCAGACATACGAGTGTTTGTTTGCGGGTGCTTTCTTGTGATTCGGTTGAGAGCGGTACGTCAAAGGAAACTCATTTGTAAGGACGAAGGAACGTACGTTGTATGCACGCTCATTATCTGAGCTTAAACACGACCAACATCCCTCTGACTGCTTTTTTGACAAGTGTACGGCAGGGCCGTGGTAGATGCTTGTGAGTGTATTATACATAAATGCATTTTTCAGAGCAGATTTACTTAAGTATTTTTTAAAGCAAATAGAGGAAACTTCTAACGCCACGTAATCCAGGATGTCGAAAATTATAAAATTACAAAAAATCGTGACTTTTGCTTGGTAATTAGCAATTAGTTTGCAAACACATAAAAAAGAGGGCACTGGTTCTTCCTAGAAATTTGTTATTTTTTAGCCCAAAAATTCCGTGTTGACCGTTACAACTTTCCGTGTTATTTTTGCTAATTACTATGAGAAAAATACATTTTATTATTTCTATTTAAAGAATTATTTTGTTTATTATTGGCCGTACTAAATTTACTATTATTTGCATTTGATTGTACAAATTATAACATTTATCTAAAGACTGATTATTTGACTAATTCCGTTTAGTGTTAAAGAAATCACTAGTACAATGAAATTGGGATTATAACACTTGCTGACCCATTAGCAATTCACTTGCTATGATAGTAAACTTAAAAAATGTTTTGTTACTTTAGTTAACTGAGAAAAAGTGTGTGGTGCCACACATCATTTGTGTAAAATAGTAGTACCATAACACGTATAATTATGCACCTAAAAGTAATATTGTACTATGTTGAATTTAAGTGAAAATATTATTGCTACTGATATTGTATAAAACACGGTTCGTTTTTGTCAGTGTTTTAAGGCCACGCTGAATGGTTTTAACCTTTTAAATATCGACGCCAATCGACCAGCGTCCCCTACAGCAATTTTAATAATAAATTTTTATGTCGACCGAATAGAATTGTTTATCAGACTTAATTTAATCCGCAGCAAACAAACCGAGTGGTTTATTTTCAGGCAAAATTGTTTAGATTTCCAGCGTTCGATAGATTTAAACAAAATTTGGGACTCCTCTCGTATTCTGTACTACACCATACAATTGTTCGTTACGTCAATGTTTCCTTTAATAAAAATGAAAATTCAAGAGACGAAATTCTTATTTGTGTAAAAACATAAACAATAAAGCGTAGAATATCTAAAAATTGTGTTTTTATAAACATAAATATTATTTTATTGGTACTTAGGATATTAAAAACAAATAAAAAAGCAGAAGGAATTTTCGTTGGGTATATTTTGATCTAGTTAGTACGTATTGGATTATATCTTCGGTTACATACGAGAAAGTAAACGTCAACACGCGCAGTGCTTGGCTTTATTGGCTGTTCGCAATCAGAGAAAATTGAATCTCCAGAATGGCGATGCTTTAACATCGATTTCAACGCGACTTCCGTGCGATAAAAGTAAAATTCTCAATGATATCGCGCTTCCGCGCTTTTTATGCTATACATGTATTTGTCAGATTTCCAAAGACGATAAAACCGCACATCGAACCGTACTCCAGCGAAAGCTTAGAGTTTGTAAATTTACCCTGTCTCGTTCAAGTCGTTTCCGTCGCCAATAACCGCAACTCAATTAACCGTACAATGGCGTATGACGTCAGAAAACATATTCCCCCAACTGATTGAAATTGGCAACACTTGCTGCTTTTTATTAGAAACGTGTTTCTTCTTTGGAGTCTTACCTTACAGGTTCGACAAATTATTTGGTTTTTAAAGTATAATAATGCTATGGCTAATTATTTATTTTATCAATTTTATTATTATATTTCCACGATAGCATACCGGATGAAAATGTTTTTGGATATAAAAATTGCTATATCGGATCTCGATTTTTGCTCGCACTGGATCGCGATTTTTCCATAAATAAATAAATGTGTATAGAAGCAGGATCGAAGCCAGTCATTTTGACGCCCGAGGTAAGATAAAGAGTGAAGCGCGTAGAAGTACCAATTCAGTTCGTTGAAAAACAGGAAAATTTCAAAGCTTAGGAACATCGAAGCGCAGAAATTGTCAAGCCGAGGCAATTCGAGGTGTGGAAACATCTTACAACGTCTTCTGTTAGTGTCGAAATTTCAATATGTAAAAGTTTTAAATCGCAGAAGTTTCAATGGTTAGGAAATTCGGGGGTGCAAAAAGGTCCAATTGTTGAAGCTTCAAAACGCAAAAATTTCAATAGCTAGTAAATCGAGGTGCAAAAATTTCTAAATGTAGGAATTTAAAATTACAATATATTCACTAAACTTTTAACCGTAACAAAATTTGTTAACTAAGAATAAATATATTCTTTTCTAAAAAGGGGTGTCAATGGATTAAAATTTGGGAATTTCGCTTAATATTAGATACGGTTCCATTTCTCACCTCTTTATTAAATTTTCTCCGTATCATGCATATGCACCTAAAATCTACTTTTTTTCAATTTAGTCCGATTTCTCGCAAATGATATAAGAATTTTCGAAAATATGTCGCCTTTTTGCGGGATTAGAGATCACCGATGAAGGTCGATCGTAATTCTTTTCTAGGGCTCGGGCAATCTTGAGGTTACGCTCTTTTTATCGGTTGATCCTTCACCTACAACCCCCGAAGACACTTACAACCCACCACGGACCCAAGCGACATTTTTCATTTCATTTCGTCCACCGTCGACACTCCCTTCAGTCTCACCTGCTTTTTCTCATTACTTTTTCCGATTGTCTGTCCACCCAATAATTCGATCGAGTAATATATGTATGTGTGTCAGCAGAAAAAACCTCGGAGAGGAATTAAAAAACAATTTAATTCCGATTCTTAATTTCTGTAAATATCAATAAATTTGAAATACGTCTGTGCATTACATATTACATAAGCATGCAAATAATGTTATTCATAAGTTATATTTCCCTCTTCGTAGGAAATAGCGTTAAATGGTTGAACTTATATTTCGAGAACTCGTTCTCAATTCGGTTTACGTTGAAGGGAAACGGTAAATCTGAAAAGGTACAAGGTTAATTTACGCAGTTTTACCTGTCCAAAATAATTCTAGATTAGCATCGTTCCTCGTTGCGCGACCCAAATACAACGTTACTCTCGTTAGCGCAAACGGGAACCGTAGCTGGGGCAGCGTTAACACGATCGTGATCCGCATTAGTAACACAATCGAATGAAATTTTTAATGAATGCAACTGAAAGCTGCGTGGGAACGTGTCACTTTTCACTAACTCGTGAATGGATATTGTATCGCATTACGATTGAGTCGAAATTTGTATCCGTTCGGACTAATATACAAAAGAAAGTATCAGAATTTGTTTTCCATTTATTTTGCGTGAATTTTCGATTTACAGTTCCGTCCAAAATAATTCATAAATTCTCGAGCTCACAATTACTTTTTTAACACAGTTATTTTGCTTGAGATTGAATTTCAAATTTGAGCAAAGAAGTTGTGTTGACGCAAATTTAGGACTCCACACATATTTGAATCGTATAAATTGGATACATAGAAATTGATGAACGCGGAATTTCGAAGCCTAGACATTTTTTACGAGTAAGAATTTTATTCTATTTCCTGAATTGGACAGAAGTGCCTGATGACTGAAGTTTCAGGTCATTCAAGCTATCTGTAAGTATTGAAATATCTACGTTGTATAGTTTTTGAGTTTCATATTCGCATGAATCAAAATTTCTATTAGGCACTTCAAGCTGTCGGTCTTTATTATAATATTAACTTTTAAAATAGAATGGTAGTTAAAAATGATTTTCAAACGATGTCTAGAGAAAGCTTGGAATATACGATCGATTACTTTGCGTATGTTGATAAGGTTAAAAATTTATTACATTTTCACGAACTGGGAACCACCTGTTACATTTCAAGGAAATCCTTTAACTCGAGTCGTGTAATACAGTTAAAGTGTATTCACACTAAACACGAGATTCATGGAGATAATACCGTCGATAAGTTATAAATAAATTCTGCATCGAGAATAATTTATATTTATCTCAATAAAAGAGCCGTCAACGATCTGAAAACTTCAGAAATTTTTAATTAATACTAAGGACTTGTGTAAATCACGGATATACTTTTTTTTCGGCTATTTTACGAAATGTTTACATTGTTAATGAAATCTAAACAAAATTATCAATCGCAACAATTTAATATATTTTGTCAATTTACGTCTAATCTAAAGATCTCAAAAAGCCTTTCGATAATTTGTTATAACGATTGAGAAATCGTAAAACACTTAAGTTTATCACCGTATTTTTCAGTTTCCTTTAGTCAAATTTAACCAACAGAAAAAGACTTCAACCCCTAAGAGTTATTCAAAATCTTTCATGCATTAAAGTTTGTGTTCCAAAAACTCTGCGCCAACTTTTACCGTTATTTTAAAACTGCCGCCCTGTTCTTAATTATGAATAACGGCAACGTCAGGAAGACCCATAAATATTATTTCCCGATCCTCCCAATAAGCGCTAAATTTCCTCCAAGTCGCTGGGGTTGTTTCGCGAAGATTCCTCGTCAGACGACTCGGCCTGCATACATGAAAGGGAAACACTAGAAAATGAATTTCACCTGTCGACGAAGCAGCTAATGTGGTCCAATTTGTAAAGCAAATCACGACTGTTCCGCATCGTCTGGCCAGACCGGGATTAGGACCACCATTAATATCGGTATAAAAGAGATTTGCTACAGGAGGGTTTCGTATTGCAGCGCGAACTATTTTTCCCGCTTCTATTCGCCTGTTCCCCAAAAATTCCCATTTCCGTGGCAGCAAATGTTTTCATTGTAGAAATACCGGGCGATCTAGCTTTGTCATCGAATCTACGTCTGCGATGATCGTGGTCTTCGTTCTCAATAGCTGTAATTTACTTGGGACGTAGTCGTTTGTTTTTTTTTGCCTTTTGTCTGCTGCAATGCGGACCGGAATTCGACGTGGATCTCCGCAATAGAAATATAAACGGTTGGCAACGATGGGTGGTCAAGAAAAGACAATTTGAAGCATTACTGTTTTCGGTTACCGGAAATTAGGAGGTCAATAGATAGAAAGCTGGTGGAAATGTATAACGACGTGGAAGAGATTGTTTCACCTTTCCTAAAATATCAGACATTCGGTTAAGTTATTTCAAAGATTCATCATAAGTAGTTGTATTTATAAATATAATTTATAAATGTAATATTGAAGTAAGCTATAAATGATTGCATTTGAAATTAAACCAATGAAAACCAATATGTTATAATTTAAATAGATATAAATTATTAAATCATAAATTAAAAAAATATACGTCATACAAACAAAAATTACTATCACTTGTGTAACACAGTTTTGTATGTTTGTAGCATTTGTGTTCTAGTCGTAATTAATTAGATGGAATAGATCATCACCAAGATATGATATATTGAAATTGTAATGATTGCAAAAATGGATTCGCATCCCTAAAATCTATGTAATGTAATTTGCATGTGAATTTATATTATTTTCATAATAAAATCTTGCGTAAAAACTCCAAAAAGTTATTACTCTATAAATACTGTGACTTTAACTATGCGAATCTCAGATTTTTCATTTCTACTAACTTTTATAACGTCCCATGTTCATTAAATTTCGCAAGCGAAGCTCGAACGTTTTACGACGATCTACTTGAATTTAACCGACCTATTCGGTATTATTAGCAATAAACATTAATGTGTCACGTTAAGCTGAAAACTCTGCTCTATTTGACCGGATATGCATTTCAGGTACATCGTAAACGAAAGATTGAAATCTGCAAGAGTTCTTCAAACTGGTTTATGATGGAATTTCAAATTTGCCATAATGTATCGTTAGCTATAATTTAATTGTGATCGGCAGTAGATACAGATATAAACTTTCAGTCGGTAATTACATCTTTAACGAATTTACGCGAGGAATAAACATTGTATCTAAAAAAGATTTGACAATTCCATTACGAAATTTGTCTGGGACTAGAATTTTTTAGGTAATAAAATTTGAGGCCCTGATGACCTAGGCTTGGAAATTTCAATACGTTGAAATTCCCAAATTTAAAAATTTCTACCCCCTCAAATTTCTGAACGTTGAAATTTCCGCTCCAAAGTTTCAAGGCCGTAAAATTACCGTGTTTCGAAGCAATTCCAAGCTTACAATTCCCGCGTCAGCAATTATTTGCGGATTGAACCATGCAGAAATTTTCAATCGCCAAGTTTCACCGTTTCGTTAATTCTAATCATACCATAAGAACATCTTAGCACTAATTGCAAAACGATCAGAAATTATTGCTGACTCCACGTTCAGCCTTGTTTGCCAGGAGTTGAGCTTCAGTTTGGCCAAGTGAATCTGTCTGAGAATTAATCTTTCGAATTGATTTGAGATGAGCTGTTAGGGGGGAGGGGGAGGGGGAGAGGGAGAGGGCAATTTTCTTCTACACTTTTCGAGCGTCGTCGTCGGGTTTCCACTATTCTTAATCCGATGTAACACTGGACGTCGAAAAACCGATCCTCGGTCTTCGTTACGAACGCCCACGTTTTTCGATCCGTTTCTTCCTCCCGGTAAGACGCTTAAAGCCTGATTCAATTACATTCGACTTCGGGCTGTTTTCCATTCAACTAATTGCATTTGCACGTAAGCGAGCTCTCCACTGATTGTTCGTGGAAATGTTGGGGCCTGTGCAAAAATATTGCGTGATTAAGCGAAGCTTAAAATCGAGCAGTTAGTTGGAAGAAAAACCATTCTTTTGTTAGTTTTTATTGCTCCCTATTGGACTGTGTCGGTTTCTTGAGAACTGATTGATTTTTGAATAACATCAATAAAGTTAAGACCTGGAACAACTGTGAAATTGAAATTACTCAGAAGGTATTTTGATACTAACATCGTTGCGATTATATTATATTATTTGTTAGTCTCTCGTTTTTTCAACACTCATCTTTGAATTGATTGTTTCCACACAAATATATATTTTTTCGTACAAATTTCGATTGTCTACATTCTGGAATCGTAAAAACAGTTAGCCTGAGAAGTAATATCATAATTCTCTGTTATATGTATAACATACAGAGCAATATAAAATTTACAGAAATACGCGTTACCTATTTTGGAATTATCAGTCGACAATAATGCTCTCTTGGTAAAATTTTTGAAGTATAGATAAAACTCTTTAGTTAAGTTCCCGTTCCGAAGTATACACTAATGTATAAAAAAATGAATTATCGAAGTTTTTATAACCGTATGAATTGCTTTATTGCGACGTTTTACTCTAGATCCCAAAGTAAATGTCGTTGACTTCAAAAGAAAATTATTTATTATCCAACAGCCATACAAATTCGTATTGAACAGTTGTCTTAAGCCTAATAGTAAAAAAAATAAATTATATAAAAGACAATAATCAATAAAATTCTATTCTACTACAATTTTAAGTTTCAGAAAAATTCTTAAAATAGAGTTAAACGTTGTATCCTGTGCACAAAACACTCATCTTTTTGTTCCGAATTTCTTTTATTTAGAATCGAAATTTTAGGTTACCCAAACAAATTCACCTTTGCCATTTCTAAAAAAAAAAAACATTGTATTCCACCGAGAATCTGTGCAGTCGTGGGAGTGCTTCTATGTTGCTCCAGAAGCTACTTTTCATTTCCCCCAAGCATTAGGACGTCTGACAACAAGTATACCGTATGTGACGAAACTACCTCATGCTTTCATCCGCGGAATCCCCGGTATAATGTGAATCACATTGTTTACGTGCGCGTGGGCTGGCAGGGTAGCATGTCCGCACGTGAATGTTTTTAATGTGTCACCCACATCCGCAGGTGTGACGGCTGATTAATGAGAATTCGGGAGCATCCAGTGCGGTCGCCGTTGTGCACCATGGCACCCGACAAAACGTTATCAATATTTATAGCCGACGTATTGTTACATCGCTGCATTGTTTTAGACAGTTTGCTTTCAACGGATGACGAATTAAGAAACCTAACGGGTATTTAGCGGGACAATTGCAGCACCCCGAAAGTACATCGTCGTGAGACAAAGGTCTTTGAATATAAACTTCTTACAGCCAACCCCCTAATAGTGTGACTAATTCATTCTGCGTTATAAGAAACTCAGAATAAAAAAGAAGACTAAAACTCACACAAATCCAGTGTCACATATGTGCTCCTAATTATGAAAGTGGTCTAAGTCAATGTAAAAAAATTAAAGTCTTGATAATTTGTTAATAAATGTTCCAAAATCTTTAAAAAACGTAATATAAAAAAATTTTTTAAAAATTAACTTACAAATTAACTTGTTAGACCACTTTCATAATTATGGGCACATACATATATTCGTGGAAGCGGTAACATTGCGACTGATACTGCTATTGCATTGTTCGCGTAATTTGTTTTAAGCATTAGTTTTGATAAAAAGCAGAAATGCTTCATAGTTTCCACAATCAATGAGAAAATTCGGTGATAAGTGAAATTGAAAGATGAAGCTGGATTCTTTAGTAATTTTACCGGAAGAAGTGTAACCGAAAAACTCATGTTATAGAGAAGCTATTTAAGCTAATTAAATTGTATTAAAAATATAGAAACAGTATTATTGGGTTCACTACGTACTTTTCGCGTGAAATATAAAAAAAATGCATAGTTTCCAATACAGGGTCGCAAGCAGCGTTTCCCAAACTTTTCTTACGCCCAAACACTTCGCGAACCCTGAAACTTTAATGGTACATTTTGGTTATTTTGCAGAGTAGGCAGATATAAGTAATAAGTAGAATAAACGAACGAACTACTTATATTTTGATTACAATCGCTTGTTAATGCAATCTTTACGCAAAGTGAGGAGAATCTGAGTTTTGCACGTCTTTGAACTTATCACACGATTTAAAACAATTCCAGTCTCATATTGATTTCGATCATTTTTTAAGAAAAAAATAATTATCATATTTTGCAATTGAAATCATTTTCAGGTTAAATGTTTGAATTTTCTTTTTAAAAAAATCCAAATGTCGAAATATAGGACTGAAACCTCGAATTATTTTACATCATTTAGGATTATTATAGATTAATTATGGTAATAAACTTTCAAGTTTTGTGAATTGTTTTAAAAATATTGTTTTATATCTCTTTTTCATGGAGCACTTACTCACTTTCCACGAAAATTGGTCGATCGAAGGAACTAAAGTCCTTCGTTTTGAAATGCACGCAAAAAATATCGAAGCCTCGCAACCTCGAAACTTGTAGTTTGTACAAATTAGTAAATAGAACGCGTGACTTTTAGGATATGCTATACTTATGTCCTACGAATGTCTCGTATGTTCGTTCGAGAAAACTGTGTTAAATTAAAGAGACGATTACAGATTTTGCCAAAAGTGAGTTAAAAGTGTTTTGGAAATGAGGGTAATGTAGATTCGAACTTACAAAACTTTCAATGAGTGGAAACAAATGTCAGAGTGTAAAAGTTGGAAAATTACGAAATTTCTGTGGGTAAACATTGTCGCCTTACAATTTCCGAGTTCAGGTAATTAAAAGTGTAACACTTACCTACAATAAAATATGTACAAATATTATTGGAAAGAATAATATATAGCCTTCAATTATTTCCAATAATCTGAAAATTTAAAAATGGTAATTGAAGTTATTTTGAATTTAAGAAAATGTTTGCCAAAAATGCTCAAACTTTCTTACAAACAGTTTTCTGTATCTCCCACAGTTAGACACTGCTTCCCAAGAGTGAAACTTCGAAAATGGTTTCACAGACAAAGGAAAAAGGATGCCTCCCTTTCTATGTAACTTTCATCCCTTTTGTCTATTTTACTAACGCACAAAGTTTCGTGAAATTCAGTAACGGACAATTGGTCAACGAGTTTTTATCAGCAATTTCTGATTTCCCTGTTGTACTATTTATATGAAACACAGAATGTAACAGTCCATCATTTAAGACAGCTTAAGTTGGGGTGAAATGTAATCTAACACGGTGAGAAGAAGTTATTAAAAATTAAGTCAATAACTGAGATAAAGTTTTATATAATTTTTGACGCGCACAGACTTCACTGTATCGTGCAAAATGAATCTCGGAAAATTTAACTGTAACTAGTAGAAATATTGAATCGCTTACAAGGTTAGACAGGAATTTTATTTCTCCACTTTGTTTCACCGAAAAAAAATTATATTTTTATAGTAACGCTCACTTCAAACCAGAAAATATTTGTTCACTATAATTTCCATCTTTCGAGATAGTTAAATATAGACATTTTAATAAATATTATTCTCTAGAAATAATATTTCAACAGGATCAAATGGCCAAGGAATCGAAGAAATTAATTTTCGCTAACTATAATATAGTCAATACTTCCTGACACAGTCAAAAACTGAATCAAAAAAGGCCATTATCCTACCTGGAAACCTTTCGTTTTCCAGGAACTCCTTGACATCACGCCATTTTCCACCGCGTTTCCACACTCACCAGAATTTCCCTAAATCAACCAATCAGTGTAGAATCAATACTTCGTAAAGGCTTTCATCCCTTGCTCTTCATCCTCTACACAATTTAGCCAAGACATTTTTTTTGCCAGAGGGGTGTACAATACACATGAAACAAGTTTTACAACCCACTAAGTAGCCTCTCCAGCAACCCGATAAAGCTTTCAATAGAGTATTTAATCATTAACTATACAGTTTTGTTAATCAGCTATTTAACCGTTTGTACTCCTACGTTGCCTCTCAGGCGAAAAAATACGAGAAAAACGAGAACTTTGGACCGCTAAGGGTTATTAGTTGCATGGTTAAATAAATTTATTAAAAATCAGTCAACCGACTCGTTTTGAAGCCTGATGCAGGGTCCACACTTCACCATTTAAGAATTGCTCCGTTCATGACGAACACCCGAACGGAGAATGAACGAAAACTCAGCCAAACATACGAGACACGCCAGAACATATTCGGACGACGTCCACACATTATTATACACTGTTTACAATTACATCTATATGATCAAGTTATTCCA
Source organism: Mimumesa dahlbomi (assembly GCA_917499265.3). Classification (NCBI taxonomy): domain Eukaryota; kingdom Metazoa; phylum Arthropoda; class Insecta; order Hymenoptera; family Crabronidae; genus Mimumesa; species Mimumesa dahlbomi. The sequence goes on from OU824124.1 coordinate 10,190,675, forward strand.
TTTTTCAATTATATTTTGGGGAACAGTTATTATTGCCATGAAATTAACCTTGCTTTACGAGTCATGTTTAAAATTTTCGCCATTAGGAAATATTATTATAGAACTCCTTCCTAACAATCGAGATTATTAATAGTTCCCAATTGGAGAGCCTAGTAATTCAATGAAATTTCCTGCATAATTGAGTAGAACAGACTGGTTCGTATCTCGCTCGTGTTACAAAGGCTTTGTTGCCTTGTATGCACATAGTAAACGCAACTAATTAACGGCGGACATTTAACCTATGACCACGAAGTTAGTGCCTAATTATCTGTCTCAGGTAACTTATCGTTGGTACGCCACTGTCATAGATTTTTAGAGCCAAGTTGAATACGCGAAATTTATTGTCTAATGACTATTTTGATTTAGATTAATTCGAATGGATAATAGCTTTGAAATTTCTATGCTGATAAATATTTAGGTAATATGGTATTGTTTTTATTCAGAAATTTCTGGACTTTCGAATTACCAAAATTTGAAATTTCAATATCTTGAATTGTTCTAAGCTTTGAATTCTAAATCAAATTCATATTGTTTTGAAATGTCAGCGATTTCTAGCCCGTTCGGTGCCAACTACGAGATATGCCATAGAAAGCGAATGGGTGTATCAAAACTGCCGACTGGGAGATATCTCGTGGTTTGCGCTACAAGTTCAGATATCACGTTAGTGGCACTCCGCATAAGAATCTTATTCAGTGACACCAGCTACGAGATATCTCGTAGTGCTTTTTTCATTTTCAAATTACTGTAAATACCATATTCAATATTATATCTGTAACTTGGTATTATTATATTTTGTAAAATTTCATGTTTTCTATAAAATAAAATTTTGGTACCCAAAGCAAGACGCTCTAAATTTTCCTGGCAGTGAAAGGGCTGGACCTTACAATTTCTGTAGCCTGAATTTCTAAGACCGTGGAATATCTGCGCTTCGCAATTTATAAATTTTGCGCCCTGAATAGCATATACCTCAAGATTCTGCGCCTCGAACTTCATATCTCTCAAAATTCTGCGCCCTGAAATTTTTGTGTCTCGAAGTTTCTGAACCATGATATTTCCTAGCCCTTAATACTCCTTCGCCTTGAATTTCCGAGGCATCTAATACCTGTGGTTTCAAGTTTGTAGGATTTGAAATTTCTATGTCTCGGATGTCGTGGGATTGCTATTTCATAATCCTATAACTTCTCTGCCTGAGATTCCAAACGTTTACTGTTTATACAAAAAAAATGTAATTTGAATTTGTAGAAATTCCTGATTCATGAAATTTATGCCCCTGCAAGTTTCTACATGTTAACATTCGCGACGTTTTGGCGTCTGAAATATTTCAATCAACAAGTGACTACCTAACTTGAATTATATAATAATAATACTTTGTTAACAATAACATCAATCCTATCGAAAACGGTTGCTGAATCCATGTTCAATAAATACCAATTGTACAAGTTGTTAGCAATACTTTCTCCACTGATTTTGTGTTCGGCGATACTCACTGTCGGGTTTTGTTTTAAGAAACCTAAGTAACGTTTATTTGGAAAAGTGGATCGAACAGAAAATTAATTTTGCAGAGTGCTGACCGCTTTGCGCAACATGGACCGCTTGTCGTAGGTTCAATTACTTTCTGGGAAAGCGTTAAAGAGATTGCAATTTTTATTTCGACGTAATGCAAATGAAATTCACAAGCCCTTTAATAACAAACAACGCTGAGGAATTTTAAAAACACAAACGTGATCATACACGCGATTAATATTTCGCCAATTATACCTATATCACGAAGAAATATGTCAAAAATATGCATTTTTTCAACATTCTAACCAATTCTTGGTGACAACTAAACCATTTCCACTTTGTATGTACAACACTATTATTTTACAATAAATTAACGTAGGTATATGCTTGAAAAAAAAGTATCATGAAATTATTATTGTGGGTAACAAGATGATATTTGTTTTAAATATGTAGGGGAAAATTATTGGAAAGAATGGGGTTTGTTAAAAATCTACAACTGAGCCTCCAAGTTTGTATGAATAATAACTATATTTAGAATAATCACTAAATCTACTCTCAATCAACTCACAATAATCGGACACTCAGTCCTTCTCTCACACTAAACTCGCAAAACTCTCGCAATACTCTCAATCCTCTTACAATGTTCCTCCACGCGCTCAACTCTCATTCTCCTCGCTCTCCCATCATTCGCTCGCTTATACACTCATTTTCTATCTTTCTCACTCTTCATTCATTTTCACTCGCACTTCATCCATCTCACTCACTTTCTTCACTCTCTCACTCACACTCATCCCTTATACCTAGGACAAGGGCCTACGGACCGCCGCCGAAGAGTCGACCGGGTTTTCCCATGAAAACGCCCATGGTGGTCGCTCTTCAACCGCTGCCCTTGTCCACCATAAACTCGCATACTTTCCCTTTCGAAACATTTGCCAGACACACGCTCATGCACTCGAAAACACTCATTCTGCTTATTTCTAAAATCCCACAAATAGTTTTTAGGTATTTATTGATAACTCCCGCAGTCCTTCTCCTCGCAACACTTATCCTTGTAATCTTACACGAACACTCGCACTTTCGCTTTCATCAGATCTCTCATCTCATATCTGATTCTTTCTCGTTCATCCACTCCCATTTATACCTCATCGTTCGCCCGTAGATTCGCTTACGTATTCACACATTCTTACGAGTCACCGAACCGATTGTCGGTCACGGGTCACCCAATCTCGCACACGTGCACTCGCCGAATTCATTCTTTTTAAACGGAGCATTCCAGCTATACTCTCACTAGATCCAACCGTTCGTCTTCCACATACATATACAATAGATTATCGCAACAACTGTTCGCACTTACAATATCCATTCTGTCCCCAAAATACTAATACCATAATATTCACACTTATTATTAAATGTACACTCGAAAGACTTTATACGGAAATAGCTAAAAAACGCAGCAGCAGTTATAAAATAATGAGGACACTAAAAGTAATTACTAACGTGATATTAAGTATATGTGCCACACATCGTTACTTTAACATGGCTTTAAACTTTGATTTCGGATTGAAGCACCATGTTAGAGAGCCAATTGAAACACGAGAATGTTACAGCTGATGACATCCGTATAACGTTGGACGTTCGAAGTTAATCCTGCGCTTCGTTTTGATGGCTAAACTTTCACTAACCCTCCGTTCGGACGATAATCCTGAATGGTATACATATAATGCAGCTCCAGGTCACGTAGGAATACCACATAACAATTTCGCCGAAAATATACAACGAAAGAAAATGTTCTTTATACAATTAATCATTTACATACTATAAAAGTCACAAAAAGCGTCACAAAAATAAACTTGAAAGGCAGTAATGATTATAAGAAACGATAAACCAGTCATTTCGACGCCCATGGTAGATATAGTAGTAATTGAGAATGCGAAGAATGTACCGTATCTAAGGCTCCGCAACGATTACACTCACTTTTTGTAACAATTTATTTTCTACTACTTCCATAACACTTATAACTAAGAAAAATAAGTTCTAATAAAATCTGATTGTTAGTGTGAATGTTAGTGAATGTTCGAATGAGTTTAAAGGATACTCAGTGATTTGATGAGTTGTGTTTATCAGTAATTGGCGGGCGTCTAAATTGTTTCTGTTTCTGTGGTGGGAAATTATCTGCTAGGAAACCTTGTATACAGGGTGTAACAGAAATTCTGGGACACTTGGGCTTTATGGATAGAACGCATAAAAATAAGAAAAAAAAGTCTTATAAGTCGAGGGCGCAGCTCACCCCCTACGGAGATACAACCCCTTTTGTAAAAAATGTTTAAAAAATTATATCTCCGAAACGGTAAGTCGTAGAAAAGTGATTTTGATTGCGATATAACCGGAAAAGATCAAAGTTTAATAAAAAAAATGTAGCCGCTGCGATTACTACCGTTAAGTTGCATTTATTCTTGTTAATAAAAAACAAATGTAATTATTTCTATGTTAGCGGCTGTTTATCACCTCGAGAAAAATGTGGATAATGCATCGGGACTTGCTTTGCGAAGACAGCCAAAAAAAAATTAATATTATTATAAATTATAGGTGCTAAAATTAGTAGTTTAACGCCCGCCGCGAAGACGCCTGCCGATATGCAGCCTCCGACACGTCAGATTGGTGATGTCTAGTTCTACTGACTACGTTTGACCTACTTTTTACATGTGGTACGGACTCGCCCTGGCCTACGGCTGACCTACATCTTACATATGGCACCGACATGTCCTGTGATTTACACTAAAAAATGTATTACGTATTCTATTACAGTATACATCTTACCTTTAAACGAATTGTTTAAAATTGGTGTCCGTTCACCTCGATAAATTTCCGCAATGGTTTCTTCATTGAACGCCGTACATTCGCATAAACTTCCTCCGGGTTATTATTAATTTTCGCACATTCATTTACAATGTGTTGCCGCAGCACATTCTCGTCAGGCACTGGCGATGAGTAAACAATATCATTTTTAAATATCCCTACACAAAACAGTCCAAGATAGTTTTTGCGGGTTAAACACGCTGGTACAGAACACGGCCCCACCAAAAGATTGTTCACCATACCGCACCACATATTTACGCTAAATTGTCGTTGCATATTAACAAATAGTATTTGTTACAGCGCGCAAGGAGACACAGTTCTTTATTCTTAATCTTTTAAACGATCTCCAACATTCTCTCCGACTCGTTCTTACGACACTCACTGCAAAACGATCCTCTTTGTACTGAATTCGACAGTAACTGCACCAAAATCTCATCCGCTCCTTTACATTCATTCTCTCATTTGCACTTCGTTGTATCTCGCTCGCACTCATCCCTTACGAGTTGGTGGAGGCCTGTGAAGCGTCGAAGTCGACCAGGTTTCCCACGGAAAACACCCATGGCGGTCGGTTTCGCTTGCCTGCCAGAAATGAGTGAGCAAGTGTTCGCCAAATGTTAATTGTAGGGACAGAGCAGGTAAGGCAGGTTTATGGCAGGCAAGCGAAAGCGACCGAAGACCGTCCACCACGGGGGTCTTCCGGTCGAATTTTCGGTAACGCTTCGCAGGCCTTCACCAACTCGTAAGGGATGAGTGCGAGCGAGATACAACGAAGTGCAAGTGAGAGAATGAATGTAAAGGAGCGGGTGAGATTTTGCTGCAGTTACTGTCGAATTCAGTACAAAGAGGATCGTTTTGCAGTGAGTGTCGTAAGAACGAGTCGGAGAGAATGTTGTAGATCGTTTAAAAGATTAAGAATAAAGAACTGTGTCTCCTTGCGCGCTGTAACAAATACTATTTGTTAATATGCAAAGACAATTTAGCGTAAATATGTGGTGCGGTATGGTGAACAATCTTTTGGTGGGACCGTGTTCTGTACCAGCGTGTTTAACCGGCAAAAACTATCTTGGACTGTTTTGTGTTGTTCTGTTTAAATGGATGTGCGAAAATTAATAATAACCCAGAGGAAGTTTATGCCAATGTACGGCGTTCAATGAAGAAACCATTGCGGAAATTTATCGAGGTGAACGGACACCAATTTTAAACAATTCGTTTAAAGGTAAGATGAATACTGTAATAGAATACGTAATACATTTTTTAGTGTAAATCACAGGACATGTCGGTGCCATATGTAAGATGTAGGTCAGCCGTAGGCCAGGGCGAGTCCGTACCACATGTAAAAAGTAGGTCAAACGTAGTCAGTAGAACTAGACATCACCAATCTGACGTGTCGGAGGCTGCATATCGGCAGGCGTCTTCGCGGCGGGCGTTAAACTACTAATTTTAGCACCTATAATTTATAATAATATTAATTTTTTTTTGGCTGTCTTCGCAAAGCAAGTCCCGATGCATTATCCACATTTTTCTCGAGGTGATAAACAGCCGCTAACATAGAAATAATTACATTTGTTTTTTATTAACAAGAATAAATGCAACTTAACGGTAGTAATCGCAGCGGCTACATTTTTTTTATTAAACTTTGATCTTTTCCGGTTATATCGCAATCAAAATCACTTTTCTACGACTTACCGTTTCGGAGATATAATTTTTTAAACATTTTTTACAAAAGGGGTTGTATCTCCGTAGGGGGTGAGCTGCGCCCTCGACTTATAAGACTTTTTTTTCTTATTTTTATGCGTTCTATCCATAAAGCCCAAGTGTCCCAGAATTTCTGTTACACCCTGTATATGACTGCAGGGATGGTTGAAGGCGTTAACTACTTTTTCTTTTGAGACGTGACTGGGTGACTCTAGGAAACTTCAGTGGATAGTAGGAAATCGAAAAACTACTAACAGTGGTAACTACTTGTAAGTGGTATTTACTGTCAAATTATTGGGAAGTAGGTATATCTATAGATGTGAAACCTTAGGTGAGAGATGACGTGTGGCAATAGAGTTTCTGGAAATTGAAGAGTAAGACGTCCAGGTGACAGTTCAACTAAGTACGTTTGAATGTTCTGGGTGTTTAACGATTGTGTGTTGTCAAAATTAATTTACCAGGCAATCGACCAAATAACCCGTCTGACCGTTAGGATCTTTGTAATAGTTTGAATATTTATAATCAAATTCAGCGATCCTTGTTTGTACGATATATGCATTGAGTTTCAACGTTATCGACAAATATTTTTCAAGAAAATTATTTTCTGACAAACACGTTCAATTAAACGCGTCATCCAATCGATGCTTTCTAGCGGTTCATTGTTTTCGCAACATTTTCTACGAAGTTTCCGGACAAGGGCGTGCTACGGTTTCCCTCCATTGGCTTCGAGTGACATCCTTTCTGCAACGACCACACGAAGTGTGTTCTGTTTATCCATCCCATCGGCTATCATGCGGTTATTCTGTTTTTACAGCGTACAGTTTTATCTCTAAGGTCTACTTTCCCACCCACGCCTTCAAGGATCTCGTCCTGCTTCTCGTTTCCTGCCGACACAATTTTCAACCGTTAATGACTCACTTCCGTTCGTGTTGATGGCTTTATATTAACTATCGAGTATTGTCGTCTATGTGTTTAACGCCCTTAGTGTTTTATAATTACGCAATAACTTCCTTCTCGTCTGTATTTTTATATCGAAATTTATGGCAGACTGTCAACTCTTTAATTACAAGACGTAAAAAAACATTTTTCGCGAAAACTACGATTGATTATTAATTTATGACTATTGCAAATAATAAGAATTGCCTTAAATAATATTGCTGGAATAAATCCTATCTCTGAAAAAGGAATTAAGTCTATTCCTTAAAGAAAATAGCTATTTTGTAACAAAGTAACTCATTATTAAACTAAACACAGTACAGAAAATACCATTCATGACATGACTACAGTACAATATTACGTTGAATCTACCGAAAGGGCTCAGAGCAACCTGTCAAATTATAAGTACCCTGTTTTAACCCTAGCCAGTCCAATAATCCACACTCGGTCCAGTTACGGTTAATAATCCGGTTCTCGACCAATCAATCATTCTCAATTAACGAAGTAGTCAAACTCAAATAACCGGGGGGAGTTTTTCGCTGCACTGATTACCCTCCGCCATGGTGTATAAAACTTGATGATCCCTGCTGACCATAGTGCAATGTTCTCGTCATCCATCACTCTATAGCCTGACCCGTAAAAAATACATCAGGGTGCGTTTGTGGATTCGTAGTCCTCAGACGTGGTCCTGATAAATGACGCGTAATCCAGAATTCGTAAGGATCCCCCTGCGAAAAAAAAACATGATTTACGGGAAGCCGAATCTTCGATCTGACAATGAGACGTCATATGGAACATCGAACATCGCTCCGATAGACTTTCACTGGTAATATTCTTCCGATTAGTCGTACATCCGTTTGACAATGCCAAATCTAAGGATTACGTTTATGGGATGAGATTCATCAGTTTCTTTTTTTTATTTTTTACGATTATTACACGGAATTCGTACAGATCGTCTGCTGTAAATGGACAAGAAATTTTCTTGGATTTTGGTTTTGAAAATAAAGTTATTTCTGTATTTTAATTAAATTTCTGTTTACGAGAAAAGAACACACGGAATGTGAATTAATTTATATTGCATGCAACAGTCTGTGAAGGAGAATCTACGTTACGTGATTAGCAGATGTTATAGCTATGTCAGTTTGAATGTCGTATTAATAACATATTTTCCATAAATGCGCCCCTGGAATGGTTGATAACTCCACTTTACTATTTCAAATTCGTTTTGAAATCAAATTCACTCTGAAATTAATGATTTAATTTAAATTTCAATTTTCTTTCATTAATAGAAATATTTGTGAAACTCTCACTAATCTTCAAGGCCATGGGATACCTAGCTGGTCGTTACATTTAGATATAATCTGTCATAAAATCAATATAATATTTCACTTAAGAATCTTCGCTGAACAACTTATCGCGAATCAATAACTTTGCAAAAGTTATCTCAAAGAATCTCGTATTAAGGAGAAACTTTCGCTAGAAAAATGTAGAATATAATGTTAAATTGGTCATTTTTATATTAAAAAGTTCACAGACAAAGATTTTTAATATCCCTCACAGTCAATATCACAATCATTGAATTTGTAAGTCAGCTGTCATGCTATACTAAAAATGTGTTTAAATGATTGATATTTTTATGAAATTGAACTTGAATAGAATTATGAATTTAAATTCGGAGAAACAGTAAAATCTTTAAGTTGTGCTAATTTAAGAAATCTTCGAAATATGTTAAGTATATTAATAAATTGGGTATGATGAAATTATGGGGAAATACTGAAATAGAAAAGTAGAAGAACGTGGATTTTTCTTGTAAGTGCATGACACATCTTATAAGAAACTGTGAAAATTCACTTTCAACAAAATATTCGGCAGACGATTCAAAAATGTACTGCGATAAGATACCTGAATTTGTTTCAAACTTATCTTAGAGTAGACACATACATACATATACATATATTATATACAATGTAAGCTACTGATAAGTAGCTACTGTTTTTAGTATTGTGTCGTTTCTCCGCAACTTTAGGAAAAGTGAGAAGAAAAACTTTCTACATAAAGAATCGAGCTTGTATAAAATACTATAACGTACACAAGAAAGAAATAAAAAACTTTTTCGTTTTGTCAGTGAAGATAAAGTGGAATATTCTTTCATGAGATAAATGTCGGCATCAAATTCCGCGACAGCGTTGTTGATAGTACATTTAGATCAAATTCTTGAAATTGTACGGTGTTTTTTTATGCCTTGGGGAAAAGTGGAGACAGCATTTACAAACAAACCATGGGATTTTCGCAGAAATTTTCTTCGATTTCTCCAATGTCACCACCTAGATATAAGCAACATTTATACAAATCAATTTTACTTATTCATAGAAATATCCTCAGATTTTACGTAATTATTTATTATGTATTGTATTGTATATTCCGCTGATCCCCTTGGGGTTACAGCCCAATTATTTTTATGTTTAATTACAATAATTAATTACAAGTGATTAATCTCAATGTTAGTTGCCCAATTGCGGGAAATTTAAAAAAAGAATTAATAATGTGTTAATTTCATTTAGAACGTGATATTTGGGTAATATTCGCTGAATTTTACTTTATTATTAATTTACCAATGCTCTTTATGATATAATAATTAATGGTCGTGAAAATATAAAAATTTAGATTGATATGGTTTTTAATAAACGTGAACTCCACTACTTTCGAAATAATTTATTTTCACCCATATATTGTCCTATCTAATATTTATGTCGTAACAATTTTATTTTCATAAAATTGGAAATAAAATAAATTAATAATAACAAAACAAACAATGTAAAAAAGAGTATAAAAATTATGACACTATAACACGGAGTACAAATTTGCAATGCTCTGCTGGCCACTGCCGAAATAAACAGTGAGAACTTTTCTCTACACGTGATCTGCCGGGTTGTCAATGAAATACGACGCAATCGTGGGGTCACCACGTTCACACGAGACACGTTCATTCACCGTATTTTTTTGTGGGAATGAGAGGTCACAGCTGAGGCCGATTAGCACGGGAAATAGTATCGCCTGTAAGTTATAGGTGCCGGCCACTCCTGAAATCGTAGAAGTTCCGGAAGGCAAACCGCCGATTAATTTCCGTCACCGCAGCGCGGATTGCTTCCAGACTCATTTTATACCGACACCGGTACATCGTTAATTAGTTTCTTCTTTCTCGTCGGCTTTTACGCCGCATAGACAACTAGGTCACCAGTATAACTTGTCTAAAAGGATCTCCACACGCGCAATTTTACGCGATGTTTGACACGACGTATCGTTAGAACTTCTATGGAAACGGAAGATAATTGATCGGGGAGTTTTAATGATTTCCAGGTAACTGTGGCAATTAACAGAGTTGCGGTAATTTTGAATTTAATAAAAAACAAGCTGGAAGAAAGACCTTGGAGGGAAGAAGAGGTATTTCGATATTGAATTGAAATAGAAATTGTTACTTTATTTGCTATTTAAAAAGATGCGAAAGATGTATTTGTCTATCTCGTTTTTATCATTACAATATCAGAGGCCAAACTAAATTTCACGAGAAAGTGAAGTAAATGCTCCTATGGTAAACACAGTTCCTTATTAAATTACTCAGATTTTCTAAGTTTATTTTGCATAACATAAACTTATAGAAATTAAAGGTCTTTAAAAATTGAAAGAAGGTATTTTACAAATTTAATAGATATTTTCACTTTTCATGGAAACATCATACGCACAAACATTTTTGATACGTGAAATCAGTTTCAAGTAGTCGCGACACACGTATAGTCAGACAAACCGAAGGTGAAGTACGCAAAGAAGAATGTAGGTTAACTATTATTATCGCTGTCATTGGTAGTTATGCAGAAAAAATATTAACTAATATACAACGAGTGAAATATTTTTGTGAGTCGGTATCATTTTAAAAGATCACGAAATCCAACCGTAGTCAAATGATTCTGAAATATGGCGGAAGAAATTTACCCGAACATAATATTGAAGGGCTTATCGGCAGAGGGGCGTACGTGACATTTTACGAGGAACGGAGCTAAGTGAAGCGAAAAATAAAGATATGCAAAGTTCTCGCTGCTTCTGGATTTAAAAACTAAAACAAAATAATCAGTACTTGAAGCCTTCCTCATATCTTTCACAACTTTTCTAGGCAATCTTTAAAATCTTATGTTTGCAGACAATTTCGTTACAGAAAACATGAAAACATAATGTTATTAAAATGTATGCAACTATACGAACTATAATAAATTTGGAAGGCCCATATAATATAACAAGATTGAGTGAAAGTAACCATTAATACCATATTTTGTGTATCATAAAATATTTTGAATCAAAGATGGACAGATACAACATTCTAAATAAACAAAATTGTACTTCCACATTTATGGTATGTCTTAATTGTGTTCTTAACACAAAACCTACCGACAATTTATTTATTTATTACTATTTCCACCGAACCTGTCTTTTAACCCTTTGGACTTTCAAGATTTTTTTAAAAGTGGTGCTACAATTCTAAGCTGTTTTTAGTGAATTCGTTAAACAATAATATTTATGCTGAAATGAAAGACAAAAGTTAAATAAAAATGAAAAAAGTAGTGCTTTAATAAGTGGGTCCTCTATTTTTTTTTAAATTTACTTACTTAATTACCCGAATATAAAAAGACACAATATCCAATACATTTGGGCACAGGAATTCGAAGGGTTAAATAAAAGTACAATTTTACAATTGAATACAGGCAACTGAAAATTTATTACGAACAACAGTAGACAAAATAATTTTTAATGTCAATCAAAGAAATGTATTTTCATTATAATTCAAATAGATAAGGTTGAAAGTTATTGTACGTTTGTGTGAAATATTTGGTCTGCAATTTGAAAATGGTTATTTGTCCGACCGCGGTAAGTTTAATGTTAAAATCTGGATGAGATTAATTTTGATACCTAATTGTATTTCTAAAATCTGATCCAAATTTTACGTTTCTATCTCGCATATCGTTTGTATAATTTAACGGGGGAGAGAGTGCTCCTCTTAAGACATTTCAAAGTTCTGCAAAATACTGGATCACACAAGTCCTGATAGTGACGTTTAATCTATTTAACCTCACAGGCTCACGCATACCACGGAATTATGTATTGCATAAGCACTCTCTGAAATCTTCGTTCCTCGCTCGAGGCTGTTTTTCAGTTTTGTTACCTGTCATTAAATACACCTGTTCACTAAAACTACGCTTGAAGTACGCTGAATTTGCGGCGCTTTTGATACGAGCGATAAATAAATACGGATTGGAAACAACTTGAGATGTCCGGATTAACGTTCGCGAACAATGTTACATAGTGATTAGTAAAATAGTAATTACATGGAAACGTATACCTACCTGCGAAATGAAAAACAAGAGGCAGTTTGAAGTGACTACTTTATTAGGGAACACCGGTGGTCGTGAGTTATGCGATCGCCATTCGCGAAACGTAATCGTGTGTACACGTACGTGTGTATCGTAAATCCCAGCGAAAGTGCCGAATCAATCTTGATGAAATTTATACCAAGAATTATACTAGTAGAGAGGAAGTAGAATGTTGAAAGGTTGCCAGATCTTTTAGATGCAGAATAACGGTCATTTATCATTATTTTAAATGATTTTCTCGAACAGTTTTCAGGAAGAATTTTCCATACTCGATGTAATCAATTAATTTCCACACCGTATTGTCACCAAAAACATATAAAAATTGTTTGGTTTCATAACTCCAAGATGCGGAGGAGTAACAATCGGAATCGCGTGGGTTTAAAACCAAGTTTTTCAACTTTCGTATATTATTTTTCAACGAGCAACGATTCTGCATTGATCTGATCGCCATTTTGTAAATGTACACCTTGCAGACGCGTCTTCGCGTAGGAAATAACAAGCAATTTGCTACGTGATCCCGAGAAAGTTGAAACCGTCAACGTTAAGGGCCAACATTACGATAGGAAAGCAAGATTTGTATATGAACGAATTCTTTTTCATCCTTAGAATAACAAAATCGGTTCGTACCCGAAGCAAATAGAAACTTTTTAACGGAAGATTAATTCTAATAAAAGGCATGCTTCAAGATCAAAAGAATAATGAGTTCTCATGATGATATGCATGAATCGTTCACAGGTGGTTTATTTCACATTTACAGACAAAAATACGTGCATGCTTTACATTTATAACTCGTTGCACTCGAGATTTCGCATCTTCGTCTTATTTTGTTCCTGAGGCGGGATAATCACGTGCAAAGAGTTTAAAGACTGGGAAACATTTCCTATTATATTCCACTGCAGAACAAACTTTATAATTATGAAAATTATACATTTTCAAAGCAACATGTGATCATGACTGTTACGCCACCAATAAATTGGAACCATCGCAAGAAATATAATATTAACATTCATGTTTTTCCATAACTTGTGCTCTCAATAGTTAAAAGCCTAATTTGCTTCGTAATAAAAATAAAGACCAGTGATTATGAAAGTAGCGTAAGTCATGCAATTATTATAAGAAGAAAATACATTGCATTTATCATAAGTCAGTTTAAAGGGATTCAAAGCCATATACGTAGAAGCTTTACATTTGTCTTCTCCATTATTATTTTATTTGTAATGTATCATTTTTTACTTCCATTTGACAAACTATTTCAAACGTCGCTATCATTTATTACTGTCGTTTCAGCTACCTTCAGGAATTGACACAATTTTCTAAGAAATGTCTCGAAACAAAAAAATATATTTTAATTCTCTACACGATTAACTGTAACGTTCTTAATGATATTAATTTTAAGTTAACCCAGTTACCACCCAGCTGAATTTCAATGCGTTAGCCAGAGATATCCGGTTTTATTGAGAAAACAAAAATTCCGTGTAACTTAAACAATATTAACAGTTTTTACTCGCGTTTTTACTCCATCTCAAGTTACAGAATATGTTCTAAATATGCAAATGATAGAGAAAATAGATAGATTGAAAATAACCTAAGTATAAGAATTTGGCTAATTTTATCGAAACATTTATCAAAGTGATTTCTTGTATTAGGAAACTTATATTACAACGCGAATTTTCTTCGGCCACTTTCATGATCACCAGCACCCGTATCCCGAGACTCGTCAAGCGCGCTTTCACTGTCCGTATTACATAATCAGATGGTGTAGAGTGGTTCTAGGCCACTCTGAGAAAACAGCCTCCCAACACGGACGAGTCTCAATGTAATCGGTCAAGTTGAGGCGACAGCCTTGCCGACGAGTTACCCGAATATCGGGTCAAGGTTACCGATAAACGTGTTCCCCGATTCTTCACGGCCGACTGGAATAACAGTTTACTACGATAACCGATGAAAATATAGACGGTGATCACCCACATTGCGGATGTTTGTACAAATACATATATTTCTAGAAACAAATGATAATCAATTAGACCTGAAGATTATTCATGGTTAGAGGGGTCAAATCAAATGTCTTAAAACGGTGATTTTCAACCAGTGTGCCTTGAGATGATCTTAACAATGCTGGGAAACTATCTAAGATTAATTAATTAATAAAGTTGTTTTCTACAGAAGATCCAAACGCATTAAGAATGTATACATATATCGAAAATAAAACCTAGGCTATACCGTGTCTGTAGTATTTAAGTCGTGATGGTGCGTTTTGTTTGTGTTAATAAATAAAGCAGAAAGGTACTACCTCTGTGTCAAAAGATGGGGCACAGCACACACACACACACGATTAAAGGACTGTACCTATGTAAAATTTTCAGTGACAAACGTTCGGCAGAAATATTTGTCGCCAGCAATGGACTTAAATGAAGGTAGGAGTTTTCTGGATGCTATTAACACTTTCATGATCAGCGACGACGTAGTCTTACGTCATTTCAAAATCTATGCAAAAATTTCTTAGGGTTCAGTTTGGATCGTGAAAAAATACATTTGATTAGATAGATCGAATATTAGGGTTACATTTCACCTTTTTAAAATCTGTAGCTGAATGCTGTAATTTCATGGTGGCCATTATTAGCTGACATGTAAAAGTATTATGTAAATTTAATTTATAAAGATATTACAAGGTTTCATTTTTAAGTAATATTATTAGCAATTTTGCTAATGGACCATTTTTCATCAATAATAATCTATAGTGTACTAATTTAATACAATCTACTAACTGAATTTAAATCAAGATCCGGATGGATAAACCATATTATAAATCAATAACAGAATATTGATTATTTTAATCTCATGAATATTCTGTTATTGATTTATAATCAATTTTCATGCGTCTGGATCCTGAACTAAATTCAATTATGTCAATCCACATGGCTAGATCCCACTGTGCCACAGCTATTTAAATCCTCGCTGTTCATAATACCAACATCATCGAACTAATCATATTTTCATTTCCGCGATGTCGAGTGAAACCGATTTTCAGGCTTCTAACGAAGGTCTGCGAGTCGGAGGCCATCGTATCAAACGAGAAAGGGACATTAAAGTGAACGTATAAGAGTGTCTCCGCGATCCTTTCATTCAGTTCTGACCCAATAATTCAGTGGATTCTGCGCAAATCCGTTTCTGATAACGAATATTCGACGAAAGTGGAAAAACTTTGAGTGTTTAAACTGAAAAATTAATTTAAAAAATGTGTCGTTGAAGAAAGGCATGATAAAGTACAATAAGACACACGGCAAATACTAACACCGTGGCAACTACGAAAATAAGTGCTGCCAACCCTGGCGAATTTCGAGAATACCTCCCCCGATGTGATACTGCACCGCGTGAATTAATTTGGTTGTGGTAATTGGTGAAGAACACATGTGAGAAGGGAAAAAGTAGATTTAGAAATGTATAGTTTCAATTGCGGTAAAGTTTGACATGTTATCGTTGAGGGGCTAAGTTTCAGTTTGAACTTGTCTCAATTGCTTGAATGTCGGTGAAGTTTGAGGTAGGATACAATAGATTTCAAATTCGAAGATTAATTGATGTATTAATTGGTTCTAAATAGACTTTCTTATTTGTAATAACCAAAATAAGGAAATTAAATTCAATAGCCTCATTACCGATGAAAAATGAAATAGGTAACAAAGTTAAGAAACAATCGTACTCTTTTCTCTTCTATCCGAGCAGCAAAACTTATAACGAGTTGTTATGTATCATTCTCGAAAAGGGGTAATACGCAATTTTTCAAATTACAGAGTAAATAAATTAAACGATAAAAGTTTGAAAAAGTAAGAGATCTGGTAAAAGCGAAATAAGAACAAAGAGTGGGAAAGAAAACGATGGAAAATCGATGAAGGCCGAGTGAGTTCAACGTGCCGCACCACGTGACTTTCATTCATGGCATTTTTTTCCATTGGGAAGTTTGTCTTCACTTACCCTACAACCTGAAAAAAAGTGTCTTTTAAGGGATTTACTCAGAAAAAGTCTTGTAACAAAACGATTTACATTTGACAATGTCTCATTCAAACATTACGTATGAAATGCTTGAACTTTTTGCATGAAGGATGAAAATAAAACGTGACTGAACTTGAAAGAGTATATGTATAACTGTTATTCGACTTCAAAAAGCTTTAATAAATAAAAATGTATTATGTTTGCAATAGAGTTGGACGTTATCGATATACACTTTTATTTTAATAATTATTCCAATCCAATTCCTGTGTTGTTTATCATTTACCTTGAAAACCGAGCTAGCGCGTGAAATTCAATAGGAATATTTTCTTTGCCACTCACAATTCTGATGGTGTAGACATAGATATAGATTTTTTTTTTAAAGAATTCCAAAAAAGTTTTCTGAAACTTCAACCAAAAATTTGTTGTGACCCCTTAGAAATTACGAGAATTACAAAATCACGAAATAATTTCGACATTTCGTTAAAAATAAAATTTAATGACTCCCATACAACCTTCTATCCTATTACGAGAAACTTACCGCAATTAAATCTCACACCAAATCTCAATTAGCCCAGAAAATTGAGAAAGATTATTAAACAATAATTGAGTTAAACCTTTTTTAAACTGGCCACACGTGCCTCCCGCCGTAGAATCGGTGTATCTCACTGACGCGTCAGTGGTCCGGATTGAGAAATCGCGTGCCAATTTGCCAAAAAATGAAGTTATTACTATCGACTTCTACTGTATTTCTATTACATCTTAAATGTCCATCAACCTCAAAAGTGAAAAAATTAATACAATTGAAAAATTATTTTCATTAAAACGAGCAGTTAAAGTCGGATGTATTTAAGAAAGTTGTTTTCGCGTGAAATATTTGCTTCTTTTCTTCGAAATGTACAAATGAATCTGTTTAATATTTCCACTTCGTTTTTTTTTGAAGTTAAGGGCAGTCTTTTTCGATAAAAATCATATGTTTAATTAGTCATTAATCTAAATAATTTATTTAAAAAATAAGGTTGAATGAAGTTCGAAAAATTTGTGAAATTCTTCAGATTAAGTAATCGATATCTTTTAAGTTCCACCGAGTTCCGCTTTCTAACAAATTGCTACATTTTCAGCACATCTTCCTCTTCATAATCATATAAAAACCATTTCCTACCTCGTCCTACTTTTCAAATTATTCATGTTTAAAGTTGTCGATCTTCAGTCAGTCCGTACGTTCTTTCGTACACCTACGGATCGCATCCATCTTCCTATCTTCACGGAGATATCTGGATTAGCCAGATTCACCATCGCATTCCCATTTGCATACAAGCATTAACTAAATATTATTAATAAACGTGTTTAAATATGTTACAATTCATGAAGCAGTGTAATTTAATAAACTTTGCAATTCAACCTTTCCATGAATTGCTAAGATTTCTGTTTTACTTCTGGGTGGATAAAAGTAATGTCTTAGCCATTATTATTATAATGGTATTTGTATTTTTGAGGACGAATGATATTTTATGAAAATCCGATTGCGTGATTGCGAAATAGTGCAACATGCATTACTTCCGATTGGGCAGCTTTCGGAAGAAGCCCAGGAAACGAAGCATACAGATTTTAAAAGAATTAGAAATTGGAAGTTAGAAACTTTCCCGTTATATAACGAACGAAGACATAATAAACAGACTGTTATTAACATCGGATCCGTTTGTAAAAAAAATACAAAACATACAAAACATAAATACAAAAATACAAAAAAAATACAAGAATTAGATCTTGAAGCACGGGAATTAATAGTTATATAAATTAAGGCGTGTAATAATAATAATACCATTAACAACAGAATTAAAATAATATTTTTATAATTTATTGATTAATTTATTCATAACCTAAAATTAGTAGATTATTGTAAACCATAGTCAAAATTTCGCGTCAATATCTCTTACGGTTAAAAAGTTATAATAAAATGGCACGCGATTTCCCGATCCGGACCACTGTATGACGTGCCCGTCGCACCACGTGACTTTCATTCATCCGATTATAGTGGAGAAACGTTTCTCCGTTTCCAACGTGAAAGCCTCCTCCGCGAAGCGAATTCTGCGAGCGCGTGGGGGGACGCGGATCATCGGGGACAATTCTTTCGTTTGCGTTCGTCACCATTAGTCGATTGCGGCACGTTCGCGCGACTTGATCTTCAGACTTGGCATAAATTACGTGACGCGTACTATTATTTCCCTTTTTCAACGAAAGTTCACGCGGAAGCCGGAAGTTGCCACGGTGAAATAACGGTGAAAGCATTTATTCGTCGTTTATCGTTGGGGATAGTGGAATAAACTTGGACGGCTCAATTAAGTAAACAATGTAAATGAAATGATTTTGAAACATTTCTTTTTATGTAGCTGATCGAATTTGAGATGATAATAAACGAGATTTAACGAGTGATTGTGTATCGGTAATTCAATACTTTGTGATTCATCGTGAAATGCACTTTTTAAAAACATTTGATCTGCGCGATAGCTTTTTTGTGTACTTTTGTTGTTGAATTTTTGAAATTGTTCACCGGAGATTCATCCTATTTACGGAAACATGGCGCCCCCAGAAAGGTAAGTTATCAATGATTGTTAGTACATTGATTGTTTGAAAATTCTGCTGGTTTTTTCTAAAAATTGTTTGATATTCAATTTTATAGCCCTTCAATTCATTCTAATTAATTATTTACATCTTGAAAATAATGACGAATTATACTGCGTATTATAAAAATAATTAAATCAGGATAATGCAAAAAATATGATAGAATGTCAGTTTTGCTTTATTGACTGCTTTACAATAATATCTTGCATTGTTCGCAGATATACATATATTGATTATTACACGTGCTAGAAGATTGTCACGATTTTAAAATATTTTCAATGTTTTTATTCTTCGTAGGAAAAACTAGTTATTTTAATTGTCAACAAAACTTATTTTTCGAATCATAGTGTATTATCACAATAATCTTACCTTCGGATTTATTGATAGCAATTTACATCTGCCACATATGTTGCTCACGCACTTTGCATGAGAAACAAAATATTAAACACGCATGAATTCCAGAAATTCAGGCTCATTGAGTTTTCTACGAGTCGCGTAAAGGAAACGAATCTGTGGCCAGAGTTACACTATTGTAAATGACATTTTTCAGTTCTTGCAGCAAGTCGGTAAAAAGAGTTAAAACGCGACATTTAATTGTAAATTATCATAATTATGAAATCTCCATTCTTTGATATCCATTTTTACATTGAGAAAGTTACCTAAGTCTCCGAATTTAAATTCACAATTCCAGAAACACTTTTATCTCACGGTGCTGCCCGCAATTTAGGAAACACTTAACTTTCCTGTTCCAAAAGTAATGTAATATTTAAGTCCAAAAATACCCACTCTTAAATATAGAGAGTGGAGTTGAAATACTTGCGTTGTAAAATAGTTCGGGTTCTTTTATTGATAATATTGATTATTGATTTCATAATTGTTTCTATAATAGAACTGTACCGCAATTATTTTCTGGAACTATTCTTATAAGCTTTCTCGGTAATTTCCTCTCAACAATAAATATTTCATTTATGGAATATTTATTTCGTCAACTGGAAAAATTCGTCCTCCCAATCGATAGGTAAACCACGTGGTAACCTTTCTATTTGTCACCATTTCCCAGTAACTTTTCTCTAGATCACCCGCATTACTCAGTTCTTTCTTTCATTACTTTCCTCTAATGTCTAACATTACAAAGATATATTACAACTTTAATTCTCGTTCAATTTTCATTCAGACTCACCTAAAAAGACTCGAATTTATAACGAAGTACATTTTCAACACCTTGAAATCCGGGTAAATTCATCACGCCAGACACAGTGATGTAATTCACTTTCCCTTATATTTCAGAGGGGCGTTTTAAAAATTTGTCATTTATTTCCAATTTAGTTAAATATCTGTGAAGGAAATTTATTATGCGTTTCTTGCCATTTAATTATTTTATCACCCTCAGATAAATAATGATATATTCAATGATCTTTTAAGAAAGTATTAAATTGTCTCACGCAAGTTTTTTGAGTTCACAAAACTTCTTTTATAAACTGCGATAAGTTCTATGGTGTCTATCTCTTTTCAACATTTATATTTATTTTATTTCTACAATGAGAACGTTGTAAATTTCTAGAAATCTATCTTTTAAATCTTCCTTGTGTTGATATTTATGTATTTGGAAAAGGGAGCGTTAAAATGTTTGAGAAATCTACTGCAATACTCAATTCTTTTGTCTTTCCTATTTCGCACTACTTTTTTCTCTAAAAACGTTATAAGGCGACTTTATTACACAGTAGTAAAAACGTGTTACGCATTACTCTGCTTTCATGCTAGTATTCCAGAGAAAACCATACAGTTTTCGACGGCAAAGTTAAACAAAACCAAGATAAACAAGCAGAAGTAGAAACAACAGAATAACAATTAGTAACGAACAAATTTAATATAAAATTAGATCGATCAAATAAAATAATCCGCTGAGGAACACCTGTTGACTAGGCAGGACAAGGTAAGCGAGGAGATAATTCCTCTGAAAAAGGTTTCTAACGAGTTAGCGCACCTTGCACATGAAATTTACATGGAATATAAACAATGAATATAAGTCATTTGGTTACAAATCAGGATACAACCACAAGCAAAGGTTAATATATAAAAAAAAAGTGTATAAATGGTTTCATATTTATCATGAAACACTCTTAACTTAACCAGACCTAACCGAGTCCCATATAACATTAAATGAGAGTGTGTAAAAGAAAGAATCAAGGTTATTACGATTTAAATCTACAAGCTACAAATCTGTAGTTTTCTCTTCTTTCATTTTCTTTTACAATTAGACAACTCGTATTCTATAATACTAAGTACTATTGGTTTTGATGCATATGAAAATGCATATCGTCTTTGATCATGAGAGTCTTTTATTCAGAATCAATTAGAAATATGAACAAATTGAAAATGAATCAATTAACAATCCCCTTTCGACATACGCCTTCTTGAACTTCAAATGAAAGTAAGTCTGTGAAAAACTATGTCCTGAAAAAGGCCAACTCTGAGAACCAATTTAATTTTATTACTATTGGAAAATGTCAAAGGTTTTCAAATAAAATATAAATGCAGCATTTACTATTATTAAATAGAATTTCATTTCACTTCCTATAAAGAGATCCTACTAACAGTAGCCACCGTACAATTCATATCTTTCAGACTCTGACATTTTCCAAAAAAGCGAACAAATCGGTAAAAAACTTACTTCCACTCCAATGTAAAAAGAATGTATCTCTAAAAGGGAGTTGTTTACGGACCGATTTTTATCGGGCGTGTTTTCATCTTTCGATATGTAGAATCGATCCTGAAAACTGTTCTACCGGTGTATTTCTTCCACCCTGTGTATTACTGTTATCTAAACTTTTCTAAAAGCTGCCTCGAAAAGTACAGTGAAATATACGATATTCCGGAAGTTTTGTACTGAATCGTCTTATAAAAGGAGATGCTTTTATTTGTTGCGCAAACGTTTGTGTTTCAGCGAGGAGAGCCATTCGATGCTGGAACACCATTCGGTCAATTACACAAAAGTAACGAAAACGAAAGACATGTTCGAGGATATTGAAAATAACAACACACACGAAAGCGCTATCTTCAGTGACAGAAACGCCCTAACGCAATACTCGTCTAATTCGAAAGGCGTATTTGCGCAGGTAAGGAATGCACCATTTTTACAAAGAAAATAGAAGTTTAGAAGACATTAAGAAAGAATAACAATTACGTTGCGGCGTCATGTGTAATATTATAGTTGGATGGAAATAATGACAAGTATCGACACTCATTAAAAGTGCTGGTAAAAATTTATCACCAATTTTCTGGAATGTTTGGTTATCAATTTTAATGCATTTATAATGAAATAGAAGAGTTCCAAGGTTTACACGAGTCTTGAAATTTCGGAGATTTGAACATATCTGAGCTTTGAAGTTCAACTTTGATGTTCCTAAACCAATTAAATTGTTGAGAATTGATTAATATTTCGACGCACTAATATTTTTAAATTCAGTAACTGTTAAACATTGGAACTTCCGCTTTTTAAAATGTAGGAAGCCGCACGACGAAACGGTTATTTTTATCAATTTCTACGCACAGATATATCTAAACTCTGATACGGGTGTGTTGAAATTCATGAGCAGACTTCGAGTTAAACTTGCAAATTCTTGGCGGTATACAAACTTAATTTTACCGATTACAAAGTCTACCAGTTTCTTAACCCCTTTGAGAAATATTGATTATTATTACATCCGTAATACATATTTAATTACTCCATGTACTTGTTTTTATTATAAATTGTCATATTAAACAATCTCGTCCCTATTTTCTCCGCTAAAGAATTAGAAATTTGTTAAAGAAAAGATAAAGATTATATCATTATCAATTGTATTCTGTAATATCCGTATTGCATTAATTATACATACATATTATATTGAATACAAAATTAATTGAATTGCAATTCTAAGAAAACTTTTTTTTTCTTTACTACTATAAGTGTTATTAAAATTAAATTATTTAAATATATCAACGATTGTTAAAGTTATCTAAGTTATTGGCTGTAAAAAAATATTGAAATTGTTTCATAATAAGCGACCATCTTTGTTTAGGCAAAAAAGGTGGCACGTGTTACTTGCAATTATGTTGGGCAAAATACTTATGGATACATAATTATAAGAAATACCTCGTCACGCTTATGATGAGTTGTTTATCTACGGCTATCTGAACCATATGTCACGTACTTATAACGTGATTACGGTGCTATACAACAGAAATCGATTATCAGTAAAGAATAAGATAAGTTAATTTTTATGTAAGAAGGATTGTTTAATTACCCGAAAGTTGCTGTTATTATTACAAAAGATACCTTTGAACTTTAGATTATCTCCATTAGATTTGTTTCCCATTTTAGTTCGTTTGTCATTGCATTCACATAAATAATGGTTTTTAAATTATTGTTTTTAACTAAGAAAGTAATTGGTACTGATTTAGATTTCAATTAGAATTTATTTTTAGTGTCTGCGTACATTGAAATTTCAATATGCTACTACGAGAATGGTAGTAGCAATATGATCATAAGACCATCAATTGTCTTACTTGACATTTTTCTGCTTAGCAATTTGTACTTTTGAAATTTCTGCGGGCTGATCTTCGCGTGATTTAAAGTTCGGAGCCTTGAAAACTGTAAGCAGTGATAGTTCTGCAATTTAAAATGTTTAGAGAGTTTCCAATTACATTCAATTGGTCGTATGCAAATCTAATTTTGCCGAATATTAATTAAATTTTTTATTAGGTATTCGTCATATCATTCTTGCCCATTTCATCGTTTTTAATCCTTGAGATTGTTGCATTTTAGAGTTGTTACACCTAGTATTCTGTATCCTCTAAAGTTTCTAAACCTTGAAAGTTTTAATTACCTATGCATAGATAAACAATACTTCATCAGGCAATCTGTTTGTAATTATCCTAACAATTTTAAGTATATGTTTCACCACATATCGCGTGATTAAAACATAACGTGAGTTGCAGATTTACTTTACAACACACACTAAGAGTCTAATATAATCATGAGATAGTTAAATAGCTATGATTACACAGTATTTGTGTTGACTCTCTGCTGAGGGTTATCCGTTTGGCAATTTAATTTGTAGCAGCACATAAGGAAACCGATGTTTCACCGTTGAATGCGATAATTGATTTCCTGAAAACTGTTCATTCGCTGAGAATTTGTAAATTGACGAATGTATCGTTAAATAGTTGGAGAAAAACATTATAGTCTGAAAGAATCTATGTCATTTATAAGTATTTGTATTGCATACTTTTGCAGAAAAAAATTTTTTGAAAAATTTAATTATTCTTTTAATTAAACATAGGTTGCCTTATACGTATGCTTCACTTTAATAAATTCTTGTGAATTATCTGTAAAAGTGTCAAACTAAGTGTTTAACAAACCTGAATGAAGATGTTAGTTAACATCGATTGTTAAAAAAGTTGTATTTTTTATTAAAAAGCTTGATTCTTTCCAGCAAAAGTAAAAAGAAAATTGTCGCTAAGCTTCACCGTGTGAGAAATATAAATTTTTAAGTGTTCATATTTCATAGACTCCTAAGCTTTGAACAGCTGTAACTTTGGCAGTTTTCAAAATTACGCAGAAACAAGGTTACTTGCACGTGTGGTACATACGGGACTATTACGTCGGTGTTTTTCGAAACATTCCCAGACTTTCTTCCAAACATCGATCGATTTCACATGCATCGAGGCACATGTAACACATGCATGACTGTGATTAAATTAGTAAATATTTAAACAATACGTAACTCTCAAAATATTGATGCTGACGCAGCTGGAATTGAGTTATGGTCATGAAATTCACAGTAACGTTTGGAGCAAAGTTTCGGGTGGTGTGAGGGAAACTTAAAGTGTGTGCGAAAAGGACGATCGTAAATCTCGGCAATATGTCGCAGGCAACCCAGCGATTCATCCTTCGGCATTTATACTGTCGAAATTTTCCTTCTGGAATACGGTATTCGTTTCGATATTAAGAAATCCGATTTCTTGCTGTGTAAATTGATCGCTTGATTACTAATTGGTCGAGATGAATTATTATACGTGAAACCTTAGAATTTCAATTGTAAAAGTTTATCGTTAAATTTGATTTCCTTTTTCTATGAGTTTATATACGGTTGTATTTATTTCGAGGTAATTAACAACCATTATTTTGTTTCAATCACAGTTTTTCTGTTACGCGTTCTGATTCTCGTTTTTCTTTTTTAAATACATATAATTTTACAACTCTAACTATTCGAATATGTTTTTGTTTAATTCATAGAATTCGATTCTCTTTCGTAGCACAATACGGCACGGTATAACACAAATTCAACGCAAGGTCGAAATTTATATTAAGTTTCTTTTACACTTTATAATAATTTTCATTATTGCGATTGAATTTCGAAAATTGTTTACGGAATATACAATGAGATTCCTGTATTTATAGGTGTAGAGAATAACATTTGATTATTCTCGGGTATTTTACTTCTCTACTTTATCCCACATCAATTCTTAAAGAAGCATATTTTTATTTACCTTGTATACACTTACTATAGCAACATGTATAAGGCAATATTATGCAAATGTTATTCTGATTCAGCTCCGAAACTGCAATATCCGGAATATATGTATACAATGTGTTAGAAAATGCACATTTTAATCAGTATTAAGGTTCCTCGGTCCAAACTAAGAGTTCTCAGTTTTTATAAATCACTATTTTCCGCATAATAGTTTAAAATGTCAAAGTCAGTGTTTTCCCCCCTTTTGAGTTATTGATCAGATCAATTTACTCGGGATGAGGCTGAGTCGTATTACAGTCGTAAGGTAATGATGAAGGTGTGAGGTCGTGGTAATGATTAGGTCAGCATAATTGATTCTTGACTTTGAATATATTCTTCGTCCACTTTTGTATTTTCACTCCGGAGATACGGACACTTTCACGAGTTTGTTTTACTGTTACAGATTAGTAGTTCCTTTCATTTTACTATACTACCTGATCAGGTATTTGATCTTAAACATTTTGGGTTGGTAAAGGATTATAACTTTGTCGGAGAATGGAAATGGAAATTTATAACATATTCGCCTCGACACTACTTTTGAACGTTGTAGATCGCCCCTCCTGGAATCAGATGATTCCCGGCAACTCGATCACGGTCGTTTCGTCTTGTAAAACGGTTGTTATTAAAAAGGATTGATAACAGGGAACAGGATGTGAGAAAGAACAAACCTTTTACCTGATCATGGATTTTACTAATTTGATCGGAATTGGATGAACTACTCAACTGACTGAAGACTGATACGGAACTGCACTAAAAACTACCTGAACTCTCAATTCTCAAAAAATTGAACTCAACTGCCTGCACTTCCGACTGAACTTTGAACTGAGAACTAACTCCCCTTCGTGGCGGAGGGCACCAGTATATACAGGGTGTCCCAGCCAACGTGCAGGTCCCTGAACCAGGTGATAGCTGAGGTAATTCTAATATAGGGAAGTGACATTCGTAATGTCGTATCTTAATTCGTGATCGAGTTATTAACGAAAAACGATAGCGAATCACAGGGCTCCGTTGGGCCCAGCGGCGCGACAGTTCCTACTGGCACAGTACCCTACTGGTGCAGACCTTCTACTATCGCGCCGCCGGACCCAACGAAGCCCTCTGATTGTCTGAATGTCACTTCCCTATATTAGAGTTACCTCAGCTATCAGCTGGTTCAGAGACCTGCACGTTAGCTGAGACACTCTGAATACAGGATTTTGGGCCCTCCCACTATGTCAGTATGTAACGGATTTCGGAAAAACAATGAAGGCCTCATCCAGCATCCAAACACCCTTATCGAGAATACACTTGAAAAAGATCTGACTAACTTTCCCTTTCAAGTGTCTCTTGAACAGGACGGGGTCTGATGCCAAATTTACATTTCCTCGTGGACAAGGTCTCCATTGTATCTGATGCAATATGATGTTTAAAACTCTCAAATCTTAAGGGTTTCGGAGTTTTCATTTACAACCGCTCGATTAGATTTATACAGGGTGTCCCAGCTAACGTGCACGTCCCTGAACCAGGTGATAGCTGAGGTAATTCTAATATAGGGAAGTGACATTCGTAATGTCGTATCTTAATTCGTGACCGAGTTATTAACGAAAAACGATAGCCAATCGGAGGGCTTCGTTGGGCCTGGCGGCGCGACAGTAGAAGGTCTGCACCAGTAGGGTACTGCGCTAGTAGAAACTGTCGCGCTGCTGGGCCCAACGGAGCCCTATGATTCGCTATCGTTGTTCGTTAATAACTCGGTCACGAATTAAGATACGACATTACGAATGTCACTTCCCTATATTAGAATTACCTCAGCTATCACCCGGTTCAGGGACATGCACATTAGCTGGGACACCCTGTATATTTATTTCAATATCATTTGCCAGTCTCGGCCAAAACGACCGCAGTGTTCTTTCTTGAAAGAATTTACAAGTTTTTGAAGTGCGTCGTCCTTGTGTTGAACTGACAAAGGGCACTTAGAGGCGGGGACGTAATAGCATGTAACAGCATGTAACAGGTTTTATTACTTATGCTATAGTCTATTTCCCAATATTATTAATTTGATACCAGCTATTTAATTTGATATATTTCCCGATAATTAACTTTATTCTACGTAATATGCATGTCACTGCAATCACGGAATAATTTTGAACTTTTTGCACGCAACTTGCAAATTGATTTGTTAAGGTTTCATATGAATCGTTATCAAATGTTCGGCAACTTTTGAAAATATATGCCACACACTTTTAAGCTAATACAGAAAAATGAAAAACATTTCAAACTACGTCACTTTTATAGAAAATCTCATAGAATCAGAACACCGACGTGACAGATCGAAAGAATAAATTACAGCTCATTAATTTTAATATAAATTCCTTCCATTTCTAACTGTGCGTATTCACACAAATTAATAGCATTCTATATTTCAAGTAAGTATGCGTATAAGTAATGAGTAAATAAAGTTATTGTAGTATGTTGTGTTCAATTCTATATTTTTTATTAAAAGAAAAATGACCGTGTTTCTTATTACCAACGCAAAAGTAATATTTGTCTAATACAATAGAAAATTGAAGTAAAAGCGTATTTATCTTTCCTGGGTTAGAAAATGAAACATTTGAGTATACTAATTCAATTGTGTATTCTTACC
Source organism: Mimumesa dahlbomi (assembly GCA_917499265.3). Classification (NCBI taxonomy): domain Eukaryota; kingdom Metazoa; phylum Arthropoda; class Insecta; order Hymenoptera; family Crabronidae; genus Mimumesa; species Mimumesa dahlbomi. Next base: position 10,218,907 of record OU824124.1, read on the forward strand.
ACTCAAAGTGGAATATCATAATCTTTACCCTCAAATGGCGTGTCCCAGTCACCACTTTATTCTTTACTACAACTCCCCACAAAAAAGATTATAGAGCTTAAGGTTTAAATATTACATTTCTAAAATGTAAAACGTAGGAAACGTTCAAATAAAAAAGTTATCTGTAATGTCAGTATACAGATACATATATAATTTTATACAATTTTTCTTGAAATATAATACGGAGTTTCTAATTCACTATAGGAAACAAACTTCGCCCTTTTAGTGCCGGACGAAACAGAGGTACATTACAAGGGTTTAGGAAAAAGCTGATAAAAAGCAAACTAATAATGATATTTACATGATTCAAAACGCAGCGAATTAAGAAAGGTACGCAGAATAAAGTAATGTTGGCGCTGGCACTTTTCGCAAGTATAGCGAACGCCGATATATCGGCGTCCGGCACTAAAAGGGTTAAGATGTGTTGGAGACCCGAAGTCGGATATAATCGGTCGTTTTTCTGGCGTGTTATTAGTCGTCTTTTGTAACACGTGCGTGTAAAACGTAATGATTAATTTCCTTAATTCTTTGTAACAAAGCATTTATTCTGAACCGTATTCCATTGCGTTCAGTTCATTACCTAACAAGATGCGTCCACCGATCTGTATGTATAGTACTCTACATATAGTAGAGTTTGAATACCTAAGTATTGTGCATTTCCCATATTGCGTTATCCTTAAAGAATGGAATTTCAGAAATTTTCCCGTCTTCAACCTTCTTCTGTTAGTATATTAGATTTAATTGATTAATTTTGATTGTTCTAACGTGCGTCATGCAACTGTGTTTCAGTGTTTGGTAACCGGCGCGGTGTTGTTATTAGCAGCCGGCGGAGGAATGCCAATTGGTTATAGTGCGGTTCTCCTGCCGCAATTAGCGGAAGACAATGGAACGATGCATGCGGATCGGGAACTGGGATCCTGGATAGGTACGTAGAAATTTGCATCATTTCAGATCGAAATTCGCCAGAGAAATAATATCGCAAACGAAAAATGCTATTCTCCCACAAAATTTGAAAAATTTTTAACCAACGGACACTTCTTGAACTGTGTACAACGCAAAAATACATGTCAAAAAGTTACAACGACATTGATAAAACGTTAAAGAAAATTAGCGTGATAATAATCAGTGAGAATATAAAAATGTCTATTACGAAGCTTAATAAACATTCGATTTTCCTCTTAATTATGTCTCCTAAAAGTTTCATTTCCCCTTCGACATTCAGTGATTCTGTACAAGATTCACGGGGAAAATGTTTCTCTTTCACGTTTGAAGGTTCAATAACCAACTTTCAGGTTCAAGGGTACTTTGCAATGACCCTCGCATCAAATAAATTGGTCGGACTATTTGTAGTAAGCCACACGTTGTGACTGACCTACATTCCATCTGATTGGCTGATGCTTAGCAATAAGAATCAAGGCCAAGTTTAGTCGGCCAGGATTAAGTGAACAACAAGTGTATGTTTTGTTTATTTAACGGGTTATCGAAATGACGGTGGGTGGTAACGGTCGTCACGTAAGAAACGCTATTATTTCTTATATCATTTTAGACTTAGAACAAAATACGTTATTTATAAAATGATTAGACATTTTAATTCGCATTGATAAGCATATATTTAAGTAAGTGATATGTATATGTATACATATATTACCACTGCTTTCATTGTCACTTATTATTATATCCTTTACTCTTCGACCGAACATTTTGTAACTCTTTCAAGTAACGAATCACGCCTGAACTACTGCATGATAAATGTTGTACCATTTCAATATTTGTGAACCTACGTACTGTTTACAATCTGCTATAAGTGACATAAAAACACAAAGCGGAACACAAAATATATCGTCCATAATCTCAAACCAGTGATGCTAGGTAGTGAAATACCTCAGCGTTAATCGACTAGTATCGGATCGCGCGATAACTCATCCAGGGTTACGAAGGGGTTAATATACAGGCATTCCACAGGTAATTCGTTTTTACTTGTACAAAGAAATTCAAAAATTTCATTACTAACTATATACTATTATCATTGTTTTACAAAAAGAAACATAACATTCGCAATATTTACAAATTTTTGAAAAATTTTGCGATTTCAATAATTTTGTTTCGAACCTGTAACTGTAGGAAAAAAAGATTCATGTTCCCACTCGAAGGTTTTTCACATTTATCTGCGCTCGTGGAATTGTTGCACCTCATTTTTTTAGTTTTCCAATCGTACAAGAATATTCTACAACCTCCTAGTTTCCAACAATCGGAAATATGTGGAATCATTGGATTTTTAGATTTCCGTTCAAAACCTGGTTATGTTTGCGATTAAATATGATTTCATGATTATATACATAGATGTATTTACATACATATATATGTATGTATATGTATATTTATATGTTTTTTTTGTAATGTCGGCATATTTGTTTCTATGCATTTGTCATTCGTCTAATCTCATTCTAATCAAATAAGCCTAACGAGTTTACACCGTATTATTTTCCTAATCATGCAGTAAATAAGTAATTAAGTACCATTGACTATTTTTAAATTATGTTTCGACCTCGCAAGTAAAATCATGTAACCATGAAATAGCGAAAACAACTAAGATTTAATAAAAGCTACTAAAGGAGAAAAATTGTTAATAAATTTGTTGATAGAATTGTTTAATAAAAATGTACATATTTCTTTTACATCTATTTTCTCACAACGAAAAAGAATCGAGTAAAAAAATGACTGTTAACTCATGAATAATTATAAATTTTAATAATTTTGTTCAATTCTTCAAATTACAAATTCAATTACAAATTCAATTACAAATTCATTATCTAATGCCCATTGTAATTAAAAATTACAAATTCATTATCTAATATAAATTGGAGATAAAATACACAAGAGTAAAATTAACACTTAAAAAATCCGCAGTTTTTAATGAAAATGAAAATATGCAACGATCAGTAGAAATAGTAATAAAAATCATGGTGCGTTCTGTCTCACCCGAAGGTTCAAGAGTCAACACACAGGTTCAAGGCCGTCGTAATACTTTGCAATGACCCTCGTAGCAATAATTGAACCGACTGTTTGCAGCACGTCGGACCTGACCTACATATCGTCTGATTGGCTGATTTTTATCAATGCCAGTCAAGGCCAAGTTTAGTTGTCAAGGATCGCACCTTGTCGTTCCGATGTCTTTTTTTTTTAACCACGAGACGCATTTGCATATGGCAATCAGGGGAAATTGCATGATTAAACTTTATGGTAGACGACAATGCTTTTATTCCAGTTTAAAAATTCGCAGCTATTTCCTTGGTCAAGGAGACAGGTTTTTAATATCGCGTCCTATGTAACTAAATTCTATTTTATTTATACAATGGGAAATTTTTGCTTTTATGGGTTCTTTAATTAATTTACTCTATGGGTGGTTTAAATATTATAGTGTCAAATCAGTTTTTCTTCTTCCGTAGCGAAACCACAGATATCAAACTTTAAAAAGTGAGTTTATGCAGAAATTGAGCCTGAAATCTGTTTTTACCAGAAAAAAATAAAGTCTAATTGAAGTCCGATATTTAATTTATCTCTATGGTGTATAAAGCAACAAATTGTTAACATTCTGATTGAGTTTTATTATTTATGATTTACGTTAGTTAAATCAATGTGGAATATGTTGGTAAATCAAAAACACACATACCTGGATATCGAATCGGAAAGCAAGCTTTCATTTAAAATACCGTTCATAATTTACGTAGTGTAATTGGAAAGTACATCGTAAGATCTGAAAGTATAATTTGTAAAATATTTGTAATAATAATTCGTAGTATGAAAAACTAATGTTTTATTTCTGTTCAAAAGTATAATTTCAGTAAAATACGTCATATGTATGTTAAAATTTATCTTGATATTTAACACTAGAACGGCCAAGGCAGTCAAAATGACTGGTTCCGAAATTCTTATAAGAACCGCTTTTTAAAACATTGCGACGTCCAAAATTCTTCATAACCATATTTTTACATATAAATAATTAAACTAATCAATTTACTATTCCTCTTTATTTCTTTGTTTCAAACATATTTATCCAATGCTTTTCAATTTATCCAAATAATCCTAGGTCGTTCTAGTGTTAAACTGTTTTCGTTCTATATAATACGAAGATAATATTAAGAAAATATATAATTAATGCAAAATCAACACATGTGTATATAAAATTTTGGTTCTTCAAAATGTGACATCCCGAGATTAAAATGATTATACCTTTATCTACGTGCTTCCGTTTAATGTATCCTTCGAATTCTAACGACTGTTTTAACGACTACGAGAACAATAGGCGCTTAGAATACTGTAGCGAGACTCAGTTTTTAGCACGTCATAAAATCTGTGAATTTCCTGAAGTTCGACTTTACTGTTCCCAAGTAGCTGTAATTTATTTTCGCGATTAGACTGGCATATACATATACAAAAAAAATTATTCTGATAGTCAATAAGCTTTTAAATGCGACGAAGTTTCCATATTTGTTACATAAAATATGAAATGCATAATTTTAGTATAAAATACACTAAACCTGACACAAGCTTAATTCTCAAAAATATAATATCAAACGAATGTTTTTATTATAATGATTTTTATTCGTAGTTATAAATTTACATTTCGAAAAGGTCGATTGAATTCAAATATGAACGTAACATTTTACTCGTACTCATGTTCCTGACAATTTATTATTTTACAAAGAACTATAAGACGTTTTGTAAATAACGAAAGCACTGTTTTACTTAAACAATATTTATGAAAATACACACATAATAAAACTAAACGTACCTGGAATATGAAAAGCATTGAACGGTTTTTTTAAAAATTGGACAAAAAATCAAGCATTAAAATCATTGAATTATAAAAAAATGAAGTTATAAGTTAAAAATGAACGGCTGACATAATTCAGATAATGACAAAATTAATCTTCGTCAATTCGACGTTGCCGTACCAAAATTGGTCAGTGTGTGTCGAAAGGCATTCTAATTCGCATAAATTATGCCATCATATTCGAATGAACGAAGACGGTTGTTCTTAATACTTATATTTAGGTCACCCACGTGGACCTAGACTGATATTATCAATTAAGGTTTGACAGTGGTCCCTGACCCATTTCTTAGAATTTTCGAATGTGTATCTTTGTCGCAAGGCTTCCTGCCTCTGACAGCACCTTAGCACTGAATGCGATGATCTGCAATTTTACTATTGACATAATGGTCTTCTGATTTTATTACCTATTAGAAGCTATCGTAGTCTGGAAATGATAATATCCGCCACGCGTGCGTCATGATGCGGAGATGGATGTATGCAAACCTAATTTTAATTCTCAGCCTTTATCAATAAATAAATAAACGAATTTAATAATTGATCGTTAACTGTAACAATATGAAACAATTTTTACTGGCATATTTCCTGGTCGCGATAAATTAATTGAAAATTTATTCAAATTCACCGTGACCAGTAAATATCCTAGTACAAAATTATTTCACATTCCCCTCACTCTTTATTATAGTATGATTTAATATTGAACTGTATTTAAAATTTGTTAGATACAAAATACAATTTAGTTGTATTCAATAATAATATTCATTTTTCAGCCTCGGTTCACAGCTTGGCCACACCGGTAGGATCTCTTCTTTCAGGCCCGTTTCTCGAGACAATAGGACGACGTGGTTGCTTACAGTTATCTGCAATACCATTATGTGCTGGCTGGATCATAATGGGGTTCTCGAAGAGCATAGCCTGTCTTCTGACAGGACGAATTGTGGCTGGATTCGCGGTAGGACTGATGGCTGTACCGGGCCAGGTAAATAATTAATCTTAATTAATCGCTGAGTTTTGTGGAAATTCACAAAATGCAATCTGTTAACCAATTTCGTTTTTCACTAATCCTGAGACAGCGCGACCTATGGGTTCAGCAGCCTCGATCGTCTGCCTTTTACTCCCATTTTTGTTTTCTTACTTGTTAGTTCCGAATAATTTGCGGAACGTGTTTAACGAAGAGATTTCATATTTATACGTAAAAGTGAAAAAAGAATTATTTATTAATTTCATAAGTTCAAAAAACCTTGATGTATATAAAAAATAATCAGATCTATTGATTATACAAATAATTATTATTGTAACAAATGATTATTTGTACCGTTAAAAGACAACTCTGGCAATAATAATCTCTTTGGGCCTTCTAACCAAAAACACCTTGTTACAGCCTCCAGGCTCACAATCTCGCACCCTGAAAATAGCGCACTAAAATGTTCGCGCTTTAACACTAGAACTACAGTCAATGTTTTTCATACATTTTCATACTGTACTTAATTTGCATGTGTATAATACACCATACGAACCGTTCGAGAAGTCAAATCGATTAACTCTACTTTTTGAATTATTTAAAATTATTTAAAAAATTGTAAAATAAGGCATATAAAATGCAACATTTATACTTTAATTGTCCTAGTGTTTAATTATCCAGTTCATAACATTTCCGTGCCTAGAATTATCCACCTGGAAAATTTCCTACCCAGCTGCAAATTTTAATGGCAAGCCATAATTGATACCCCTTTATAGGTCCTAGTGAGTGAAATGGCTGATCCAGGTCTCCGCGGCTTCCTCTCCGGAGGATCCTTCGCCTCTTACTGTTTCGGGATCCTCGTGATTTACGCTTTCGGTGCCTCGTTCACGTGGGACGTGGTGGCCTTTTGCGGCACCGTACTTCCGGTCTTGGCGTTTATTGCCCTAACTTTGGTTCCGGAAAGCCCTGCCTGGTTAGTTAGGAAAAGGAAGCCGGAATCAGCACGGAAAGCCCTGTTGTGGTTGAGAGGAGGCGATATGGACCAGGTGAGAATTACGGTATTCTAGAATGACATAAACAAATTTATACTATAATATACGGGACGTCCCACGATAGATGTTCAGCGGATGTTTTAGCAATAGTTTGACGAAATCAGAAGTATCTGAATGCTTATAGTATCCACTTAAAATATCTTTTTAATTATAGGAATTAATGGTGACTTATATTCATCTTCTCTTATCACTTTAAATTTAGTATTGCAACTTTTATATTATAAATGTTTCATTCGTTGAAGTGGGAAGACTTTTTTTGGCTAACTCTAGGGTATCTACAATGTTTAAATAACTCTTATCTTGTTTCTGATGATTTAAAATCACTATTTGAAGGTGTAACATATCATTAACAATAAAACTATCAATGTAGTTATCGTTATATGACAGTAAACTGGATAAAAATTTTGAAGAAAATACAAAATCAAAAGAATACTACTTTGTAGATTTTGTCATTTACACATTACAATAAAAATCAAAATAAGTAAGAAAAAATATCTTGAAACCCAATAATGACTAGAATAAGTGACAAATTAGATATTTGACCTCCTTGCTAAATGTAGTGGCCATAAAGTTGAGTTTTCCAGCCTGTATGTGAAAAGGACCAGCAAGTACCCTACAATGCCATCTATCGCAAACACAGCAAACTCACGTGACAGTTACAGTTCTAATCAGTCATACTCTTCAGGTCACTTGTTGTGCTGAGTAATTGCATTACAAATAGAAATAAATATTTTTAAACGAACGAAAAATAATTCAATTTAAGAGTAAAACGAAGTGAGGCTATCAACGGGTGTCTTTTTGTTGCAAATTTCATTGACCAATTATGAAAAGAACAAATGGAAAGGAGAGAGTAAAAATTTAATGATGGATCGTGATCGTTGAACAGATTAGAATAATTTGCATTGAAAGAATCTGTGCGCGTGTATTGATCTACTATATGTATATTAATAAGAGCTTGTTTCCGCATTATATCAATGTATACATACATATTAAGTTACTTATATATTTTTGGGAAATAAATCTATCACTCACCGCGTCTTAAAATAATTTTGAATGTCATTTTGTCTTCTACGCTGTCCTAGCTCAGTTTCGAGACAGGATATTAGAATTTCTGACGTATAAAAAGAGAATGCACTTCAACTACATCTGTTAACTAGAACATAGTTTATTTATACCACTGTAGAACGTCATAAATATTACTATATAAAATTAAAGTCACTTTCTTCCGAAATATTTCTCGTATTGTCAATTGACAAAGGGCGTTGTTGAGGTTACGGAGGACCTTGCGATAAATGATATCGTTTCCCTGTGCAGGTTAACACCGAGATAACGATATTAGAGGCTAGAGCAAAAGCAGACATGGCGCAGAGAGTAAACGACTTGTCATTTCGCGAGCGTTTCTTCTCTGCAATTTCGACAATCCTTGATCCCAGTGTCCTGAAACCATTGACGATCATCAACGTGTTCAGTGCGCTTCAACTGATCAGCGGGACTTACGTCATCGTCTTCTACGCCGTCGATCTCGTCAAAGATATCGGTAAGAATTTCCATATAAGATACTTGGACTGAATTGGGTCATGTCCAACTCCTACCCTGGCCACGGCAAGTATCTTGATCCTTTAAATTTTATTATAACTCTCTACAGAATGCACCGACAAAAAATCTGCGAGTTGATCACATTATTGAATGGCAATTTAACAGAGAAGCGACTTCACGTCACCGGCTATCATTTCGTAATTGAAATAATATATGTATAAAGGCTTTTGCAAAGTTCTATATTGCCCTGAGTTTCATACAAATGAAATAGATAAGGCAAATGCAAACACGAGTAAACTCGTGACCGATCGACAATGTATTAACACTCGAACTGGCAAGGGAGTTAACAGGGCATTTTCTGAAACTTTTCGTAACTATGTTTCTACATGTACATAGTTAAATCGATCAATTTACTTACACTCTGCATTTCGCGTTCTCCGACAAATTTGTCTAATGTTTTTAGATACACCGAAATAATTCTCGGTAGGTAGTTCTAGTGTCAAACAAGTTGCTAGACAATGTTACATTCTGACTATGCGTTACGCTATGTTACGCCTATAGTTTGTTTCACAAAGTGACAGTGAAGAGGTGGTGAAATCAAGCTAATTGATGGTTGACACTAAATATGTACATTCTTCTTTAGATTTGTATTTGACTTCAATGACACAGACACGTTGCGAGGATTTGCTTCACAGGTACAGGTTCGTAGTTCCTTCCTTTTTACTATTTAACTGGACAAGGTGTTTGATCTTTGGGTATTTTGGGTTGGAAATAGTTTATATCCTTTATTCGTCCGCAGCTACTACAATCGTAGTACAATTTCCACCGAGGATCTTACGATTCTTAGTTAGTCCTATCATACCTATTGACTCACTTTGGAGATCGACGGTTATAGCATGGATTAATACCTTTCTTCACTGCTACACGCAGAAACTACTCTTTTTGTTGGTCATCTTTATGATTTCCGGCGACTCACTTGTTCTGGTTTTACTAAAGGTCGACTTAGATACTGGCAATGGTAGCGGATTCTAGAGGACAGCAGGATGTGCTGTAGAAAAAACCCTTTTCACCTGGTCACGGATACAAGCAATTTGTTTGCGAAGGCTCACCTTTGTCTGTCTCGATGGTTTTGAATGTCGATTGTTGGTAATGTCTACCTTGAGTTCAACGAACAATTAAACTCGAGTTCACAATGTATACTGGGTGTAACAAAAATTCTGGGACACTTTACGCTTGTGGATAGAACGCATAAAAATAAGAAAAAAAATCTTATAAGTTGTGGGCACAACCCACCCCCTATCGAGATACAACCCCTTTTGTACAAAATTTTAAAAAAATCATATCTCCGAAATGGTACGTCATAGAGGACCGATTTTGATTGCAATATAACCGGAAGAGACTAAAGTTTAAGAAACAAAATATCACTATCTATGCAAAAGAAGATTTAGTGAATGCCCTCAATTTTTCCCAAGTTGTTACAAACCTGCTACGATATAGGTAATCGACGTTGTTTGGATTAAACAAGAATAAATGCTATTTAACAGCAATAATCGCAACAATTGTATTTTTTTTCTATTATCTTTGATCTTCTCCGGTTATATTGCAATCAAAACGAGTCTTCTACGACGTACCATTTCGGAGATATGATTTTTTAAAATTTTTTTACAAAAAGGGTTGTATCTCGATAGGGGGTGGGTTGCGCCTACAACTTATAAGAATTTTTATTCTTATTTTTATGCGTTCTATCCATAAACCTAAAGTGTCCCAGAATTTTTGTTACACCCTGTATAACGTGATTACCAGGAATATAAGTGCCTGAGATGTAAGACGAGTCACGGTGAAGATCGGAATTATAAAAATGAGGACCGCGGTGTTGGGCACCAGTATATATACGTGTATATAATATATGATATTTGGCCCTTCCACTACGTCAGTTTGTAAAGTTTTTCGGAACTAAACAATGATGGAGCTTCGTCTAGCGTCCAAATACATACCTTTAACGAGGATGCACTTTAAAAAAGGATCTGTATCTGTTCCCTTTCAAGTGTCCTTTGCACAGGACGGGGTCTGGTGCCACATTTACATTTCCTTGTGGACAAGGTCGCCATTGTATGTGATCATATTTGATTTCTCGAATGTTCTAATTCAGTGATGTCAAGGTCGTGCACTTTTCGGCCGATTTTCGAGGCGCTCGCCCACTGCCCCACCACTTTCAAGGAAGGGCCAGTGAGCGAGCGGCTAGACGTTTCGGGGCCGCTTCGGCTCAGGAGCGTAACGTGAATAGGTACGTAAAATTTTAAAAAGGTTGTACCTGGGTAGGGTAGAGCATGCGTTTATGTTCACGGTACGCTCCTGAGCCGAAGCCCCCACGAAACGTCTAGCCGCTCGCTCAGTGGCCCTTCCTTGGAAGTGGTGGGGCAGTGGGCGAGCGCCTCGAAAATCGGCCGAAAAGTGCACGACCTTGACATCACTGTTCTAATTTTAAGAGGTTTCAAGTTTACTTTCTGTTACGTTTTGAAATTCGGCACACTTATATGTATAGAAAACTAGGGGAGAACTAAATCTCTTTTCTTTTATTCATTTACTCTTGGAATTACAATATGTAGTTATATTAATTATGTATTAATTATAGTTAAATTATAAATATATGTATAATAACATTGACTATTCGTGCTCTCGATTTGAGATTTCGCAAAAGTCTAATCCGCGGTTTGGTGGTAATCGCCTCGTTGCCTAATTATATTGATGACGCGTTTCGCCTATTACGCTCTGGTCATTGTCTGTGATAGTTCTCAACGACTCGATTAGATTTACGTGTTTATTTCGATACCATTTCCCAGTCTGAACGAAGACGAACACAGTGTGTTATCTCTTGAAAGAAATTACGAGTTTTGAAAATGCGTTGTCCTGACGTCGAACTGACATACGGCGCTAAGACGCAGGGACGTAACAAGAACATCTTTCATGGATTTTTTGAACATATACTGTTGCACGTCCTACATGTGTTCGCTGATGATTAATATTAATACAAGCATCAAATTGTTAATGCACGCATGACACACCAAAATTTACAGATCGATCATTTCTATGTAAGCAAATGGAAAAATATATCATCGTGATCGACGATCACATTATCCTTTTTAAACACAATTTCAGAGATATTATATATATATACATATATGTATGTGATTGATGAAAACATATATTTACAAATACATCTTATAGAAATCAATTTCAATGTGGCATATATTCTCATCTACCAAGACATTTCGGTATTTTGTGCACCTCTCAGTACCTGAATGCTCTTATACAATGTGGAAAGAAACCTATTTTAGGAAAAGCTTAACCAGTTACAATCCATACAATTTACAGCCTAATTTAAATAAACAGATTGAAACAAACAAAGTGAAATTGTATTGCTCAATTTGAAAAAAAAATGTAATAGCCAAACACTTCTCTAGACTTTATTATATTATTCTATACATTTAGAAAAATTTGGATTAATTACATACTCTAATCAAATGAACGATTTAAAGTTAAACCCTCGAGTAAGTAAGAAAAATTGATGAATTAACTGCAAATAAAAGTAAATCAAATAGTTGACGGATCGATCAATTAACTGTCGAATCGATTTATTGTAAGAGAAATTGATAGCTAACCGATCTGTTCGAGATTCGAATTCGGATATAATCGGTCGTAATCGCCAATCGTCGGCGATGTTCGGGGTAGCCGGTCTTTTGTTTTTTTTCTGTAGTGCCGTTAGTCGCATTTTATAACACGTCCGTGCGAAACGTACTGATTACTTTCCTTAATTCTTTGTAATAAAACATTTATTCTAAACTGTATTCCACTGTGTTCAGCGCATTACTTGACACGATCAATATCGTTAACTCATATATTGTTAAGACTCCGTGTTATTAGAGAATTTGTATTACTGTGAGTTACAAAACTCGTTTAAATTTTGGCCTAGTAGATTAACATTTAGAAAAGAAGAAAACTATTGATGATATGATGAAGTCCGATTATAATGAATGTGCAAGTCCTAAGTTTCTTTCTCGGACTTTTGAATTCAACCGTTCTAATGCATTTTTTACTGGCCCCGAGCTGCCAAATCGCTCTTGGAAGGCAGTGTGTGTGGGTGAGGGCGCGACAAAACAAAATTAACTATGGAAATCAAAAACCGTTAATCTCAAAAATGTTCTCAACAGGAATAATATAACTAATTTGAACTATCCAAACACATTGTCCATTTTTGTTGCTATACAGGTGGTAACGGTATGAACAACTACATGGCAGCCGTGGTGACAGCGTTAATTAGGTTCCTCTTCTGTCTTCTGATGTGCGTTTTGTTACTTAAAACTGGTAGAAGAACCCTGGGAATAATTTCGTCCTTCGGTACTGCCGTAGCCTCATTGGTTCTAGTAGGATACATGTTGTTCAAGAAAGAGGAATCCTTTTTGGACGTAAGTGATCTAGATGTCGTTCTACTTGTATTTTTTATACAATTTTTACGTAAAATAAGTCGACTTATATATGTGACTGAAACTTTAGAAAACGTGAGTATGATAAATAAATATTGTCCCTAATTGAAAATAAGATACCGACGACCAAACAATCCCATTTCTTTATCATGTAAATATGGGAAAAGTTGCAAAATAATTTATTATAAATAGTTGTGACGTCAGAATGAATATTACTCGTAAACTATTAAACACGGAAAGAAATCTGGAATTTCATATGAAACCATGTAACACTGTATGATATAATTCGTAACGTTTAATTTTAACAATTATATTATATGTTTCAGAATTACGTTCTTGGCATGTGCCTATTGGTGTACGTCGGCGCAAATACTTTAGGGCTGCTGACATTACCAGGTTTAATGACGGCCGAGTTACTTCCGCAAAGAGCTCGTGGTATTGGCGGAGGCATATGCTTCTTCATTTTCAATTTACTTATTTTCTTCATCATGAAAATATTTCCCACGGTACGATAAAAATTATACCTTTACCTAATTCTTTTTATTTAGTCAAAAAAAAAATCTCATCAGTTTTTATGATAAATAATGCTTTTCAAGACTATCGAAAAATTAATGAATCGTACAAAAACAACTTTTAAAATTCCGAGTAATAGTATTTTTTACCCGTGAAAGACAATGTGCCTCATAATATACATATTAATCCTAACACATGCTTATGGTAAAGCACTGCGTAAAGTGTGTATGTACCGGTTTAAAATAATATAATAATATTTTATTTTGACTTTTCCTTCTGAACAAGGTAAGCGAAGCAGTCGGCATCACAGGGATATTCACAATTTTTGGAATTTCCGCACTAATAGTGACAATTTTTATATATGTTGCCTTACCGGAAACGAAGGATCGAACACTTCAAGAAATCGAGGACTACTTTAAAGTAATTATCTGAATAACAAATCTTACGAGATTCATATATTATAAATACTTATTCAAACAAATTCTTTTATTCTCATTACTAGTAAATTATCATTAAATTGTTCGTAACTTCTACTCGCTGTTGCATTACTTTGAAATAGCAGAAATATTATCGTTACAAATGTAGAAATAATTGATTATTAATTGCAAATTTTCGTTGCAGCAAAACAATCTGTTATGGATAACCAGATCAAGGGAGAGAAGAAAGATGGAACCCTTTACAGTTTCTAAAGCTTAGGCCTTTAAAATCTTGCGTTTCAGTGCAACAATGTGATAAAATAAACTTTAATATAATTTTGTCATCCTATGGCTATAAGCATTCCGTGTTTATAGTTTATAAATTAAGTAGGTACGGTAGAATGTTTTTTTATAGTATGTAAATCAAACTTTCGGATATTTTTTCCCCAATAATCCTGTTTGTGTTAACTATTCTCGACAATTATTCATGACACATTCTTCTGCATTCCCCATTATTTTATATATTCAGAATTTCTTCAAATATTCTAACGCTTAGGAATTAGGCATCTTAGGCACAAAAGAATACATGTAATATGTTATACTTTTAAGGAAAAGGGGCATTCGACAATAATTTTGTAGTAATATATTTATAAAAATTAAATGAAAATGTTGCATGTTTACATATACATGCGTAATTTTTATTGTTGAAGTACGAACCGAATGAATGCTTGCGAAAATAGAATAAGAAATGAGATAGTTATGTATTTATTTAAATTTTCATGCGATGAATGAATTTGTTCTAACGTAATGATAATACGAATAAAGTTTTAAAACAACACTGTCATTATCACATCATTAGTAACATACTGACCCATAAGTGATTTGTTGAATTTTTATGTAATATCGTCTGATAATATGTAATTTTAATGTCCATGTATAGAAAGAATTTTAAGTTGAAACTTAAACTACTATAATGATACATTTTGTGAACATTTTCTGTCGCTAGAATAGTTAGGTAATGGTATAAATGAACAATTAAAATAATGAACTAAAAGTTTGTGTAAGTTAATTTTTAACATTTATTTTGTGGTTTTTGAGAAATAAATTTATAAATAAATGTTCCTAATTAATTTGGTATATACAAATTTTACGATACCTAGGACATTCCAGCTCGATATTAACCGGATAAATATATCTCAAATTTATGAAAACTTAGTGATAGCATTAAAAAAAAAGATATTACTCTCACTTGATGTACCTAATGAACGGGATACTGTCGGTGTAGAATTGGCGAGTCGAAGCAGGCGAACAATGGCTGCGCAGCGATAAAATACCGGCGGATATTTTCTCAGCCTGTGGGAATTGGAAACTGCTCTGACATTAGTTCTAAACGGATTCTTCTTCAGAAATGTCTGCAGTATCCGATGCTGAGTTGGTATTTTCTGCTAGATAAACAGGTTTTTGTAAAAATGCAAAAGTATCGCGTATAAGATACATACCTATAGTCGACCTTTTCGTAAGTATGATGGTTATTTACAACCATTTAAAACCGCAGAACTTAATAAAAGTATACACTACCATATCCGAGAAAGTCTCCACTATCTTTTAAGACTAAATTCAACTCCTCAGCATTTCTAATTTTCACGTGATACTTCATTTTTCCGGAAATGGACTGATTTTCGAAAAAGTTGGACCCGTGTTTAGGGTGAGAATGTAAAAGGATCACACAGTGGATATTGCAAAAAAATGGTGTTGTACAGTGTTATTAGCGCCGGTAGTGACTGCTTAGTCACTACGGAATGACTGTTTGTCATTACGGAATTTTGATATCAAAATTAGATATTTCAGAATGGACAACTACGGATAGTTGCTCTCTTCGAGACAATCTGTCGCGCCGCTTCGGGATTAAACCTTTTTGTTCTTCGGGACGAAACGCGAACCTAATTCTGCAAGAACCTTCGGATACAAAACGTAATATAACTCTAACACGCGAGGGAAGAACAGCTTTTCTAATACACTGCATATGTATATTCTCCTTGGACATTCATCATTCACGCCACCATGTTCGCACGGACTGGAGTTGTGATTCTTTCGAGAATAAGCTGTCTCTGCACACGTGCTAACTTTATCATTTGTCGCTGTTACGGGCATTTTAGTATTACTACATTTTGTGTCCGAACCTTCTTGCAAAATTAGGCTTCTAATGTTAAGTATATTATGCTTTAAAAGTTTATTATCCTGACTTTCAGGTACAAAATATCACAGGTGACCTTACTACGTGCTATATTTAAAAAATGTGTCACACGTAGCACATATCTATACCCATCCCTTTCCAAAACACAACAGTGTGCCATGTTATAAATTATTAAATTTTCTACGAGAAACAACGTACGACACATTACAATTAAATTGGGACATGGAGTGTTAGTTTTGTATTAAATCTATCATAAAGGTTGAACGTAGTTTTAAACAAGGGATTAAATTGATACTTTTCTAGACGATGCGTTATATATTTCATCAGATCAGATCTGTACGTCGCGAGCGATTCGTCCACGTTTCAATAGTTTCGACGTTTTCGTGCATCGATCTGAAATACGGATCGACGAGACATCAGTCACGTAGCTCGGTAAACAATACGCAGTTCTAAAAAGTGAGACGACACCGTCGAGTATATGTATATATACATATATTATATGTATAAGGGCCGTCATCGACGGGCGAACGCATTCTGTCATTTATTCTGTTTCAGTCAATTCTGTCATTTATTCTATTTCACTCAAGTCAGTCAGTTATTCTGTAATCGTCAGTAATACTATCATCTTTTAATAACGATATTAATTGTTCACTAAGAATTGACTGTGGTTGTGCCCTGCATAATATCCTGACATCAAAGAACCCACACACCCACAGTTTTTCAGAAGTGGGATTAATTATCTATCCCACACTTTGCTGTATTTTGCAAACAACGAGACCTCTACCAAGCAATTGTTCGAATGATTTTGGGATTTCCATGTTTTATTCTAATCAAATTGTTTGAAGAGTACAACAATCTGATTTCTTTTGCACGTTTTAATGAAAATTAACCCATTTAGTGCCGACCGAAAGAATCGTACCTATGCGAAAAATACCGGGCCAATAGGAAGAATTTGCTACGGTTTGAGAAAAAGCTCGTAAAAAACAAACCAAGAATGATATTTACAAAAAAGACAATGGAACATATTGTGAAATATAAGAAAAATAAAGTAGTGCCGATAGTAATTCAATATTTGGTGAATATCATACTAATAACATAAATATAAAATATTATTAAAACCGTAAGAATTCATTTCACTTTTACAAACTATATTTTCATATAAAAAAATCATGAAAGTATTATTAACATATTCGTGGTGTTCTTCTGGTGAAAATAATACCAAACACTATAACATTTATATAACATTACCCGTTTTTTTTACATACATTGATGAATTATAAATAATGCAAATTATGTCGCATTTGATATCATATTAATAAGAGACAACTCAGCAACGTGTTAATTGTTGACGTAGACTTTATTATGTTTCACATTATCGGAAAAGATCTGAATTATTGATACCAAATAGAACGATAATAGTTTTTAAGAAAGTACAATTGTTTATAAGAAATTTAAAAAAAAATAGTGGAAAATGTCAATATTTATAACTTTTTTATATATTCCGAAAGACTGAAAATTTTGCTCTATAAAAGAATTTACTTTCGCTGCGACTTACAGTTTTGTACCTGTGAGTTCACTATCCCTCTTTCGCTTTACAAAGGCCACATTATTAACACGCATAAACTATAACTTCTATATCGTATTCTTACTAATACCCATGGTCATCCTAGATTCGCACCCAAAATGGTAACGTTGGGAATGACAGTAAAATGGTAAGGGGGCTCTAGTGCCCCCAAAACCGGCGACACTGAAAATCATGGGGCTGCAAAGTCTATTCACAGACGAGGTGTTAAATATCTCTACCTCACGTCTTTGGTCTATTCAATACCTCGTCTGTGATACAGATTTCAGTCAATTGCCGGTAACGTTGAGCGTGACACAAAAATGGTAAGTGGTCCTGGAAGCCCGTTTTCGTGACACAAAAATTTGCCCAGCATGTCCTGTCTACTCTTATACGTGGTTTGTGCTAGGATTCCTTTTTCCTGACACAAAAATTTACCCAGAATATCCTGTTTACTCTTATACGTCGTCCGTAATTCCATCTCTTATCTCTGCTGATATCAGTCATAAAATACCCATCCGGTAAAACAGACTCCTAATGTCCAATGTAAATAGAATAACAGACATCCTATATATATTATAAGATTATATAATATTCAACAATTTCAAGCATTCTTGGATTTTCCAGAATTCGGAAAATCGACCTAATAAATATACGTTGACGATCTATAATCCACGAAAACGGCTTCGGCGCTGATTGCGCTACCGTCCGAATCGATACAAGGCTCGTTCGCGATTGGAGGTCACTAGTAGGTCATTTCGCATCATTCTACCTCGAACACTCCGAGCGGATTGTTGCATCTAGGTGAGCAGACAATTTACGATATAACAAGACTTATTTCTTCTATTCAGTGAATCCATTTTCGCAAGTAATAGCCAATTCAACGTGACGTTTGCGAAAGTGATATCGTTTTAACGGAGAGCAATCGTAATGTTCGTTCGTGCCGGGTGTGCCGTGCATCGAAATTTCACCGTAAGGTCATTACAAGTGGTATTTCGAAGAGTAGAATAAATATTCTGAGAGATACCGAGCCATTTGGGAAGGGTAGGAACGGATTTTTCTTTCAAATTGATAAATTTTTCCATAGGTGACCTTGACAAGGTCAAACGTCATGGTCGGCATGAATTCTTGCAGATAACCGGCATTTCAAATTTTCTGCCAGTTCGTTTCGTTTGATCCAAAATGCCAGGATAATTTTGGATTAGTTTGATAGTGTATATGTATGACCAATTATACAGCGGGCTTGATTGTGTATTCTTGGGATCTTTATTGATCGTTACCCAACTTCTTTGAAGGGTACTTTTTAAAAATTTTCACTATGATATCTGGTTATTCATTATATATTGTCTATTTGTGACTGTCTCAGATTTTTCACCAGCAAATTCAGTACTTCTGTCTATTGCAACATGCCGATTCAAAGTATCAAGGCTCGTCAGATCTATGACTCCCGAGGTAACCCCACTGTTGAGGTAAGATTTCGCAAAGTGATGAATCTAAATATACATGTGTTTGTTTGGCAGAATCAATAGAATTTTCTTTGTGAATGCTGTTTTATAATTTCATCATCCTGGATGAGATATCAACATATATTTAGTCTGTGTCCTGACGAATTAAGTTATATTGAATTCTTATTATCATTAGTTGAACAAACATTTTTTATACAAATATTGTTGTTTAGCATAAAACTTCAAGTATTAGCTAAAATTTATATATTTTAATTTCTTAGGTTGATCTTGTAACAGAGAATGGACTCTTCAGAGCAGCAGTACCGTCTGGTGCTTCCACTGGTGTCCATGAAGCTCTGGAACTCCGTGATAACGATAAATCCAAATATCATGGAAAGTCAGTCTTCAAAGCTGTGGACAACATCAACAATATCATTGTACCTGAATTGATGAAGGTATTTTAATATGTATTACTTTAGAAAACACATTTTTAGACAACGTTAGAGTCTGACAATGGTCACTGTGAAAAATTTATAAGATGAATTCAAAGTTTAATTAAATTATTCATGAATACTTGTTTCTTAGGCAAACTTGGAAGTTACCCAGCAAACAGACATCGACAATCTGTTGCTTAAGATTGACGGTACACCAAATAAGTCAAAGCTGGGTGCAAATGCAATTCTGGGCGTTTCCCTTGCTGTCTGCAAGGCTGGAGCTGCCAAGAAGGGCATGCCATTGTACAAGTAAGATAATTTCAATTTCATTCATTAATAAAATTAAAAAACATTATTCATATAAGGTATTAACATTCAAATATGTATAAAAAAGTTGTAAATTGGCAATTTAAATGGAACATTTAAAATATTATATATAAAAGTGGTAGTGCGATATCACTATTTTGTTTCTTGTTTGTCATCATGTTATTCAACATAGGTATTCATATGTTAAAAAGCTTATAGCTGAAATTATTTTGATATATGATTCAAAGTAAATTGCATTAACACTAATAGGTGATGAAATATTGGAGGACAAGGAAGTAATGACATTAGTCATTGCCATATTGCATTATTCATGATTTTTATGCTGTAGTAGAATCAATAGAAATTAAATTTTTAAGCTATGAGCTTAGAATTAAGAATATTTAAGTCCTTAAAAAAGTTTAATCTTATGCTATTCAGTTTTTTCTTAAAGTTAATGTATTAGTAATGTGTGAACATAAATCTACAAGGTACAATTTATTATTATCATATAACGATTAAACTCTTTTATATCATCTCCGAGATTATTGAGGACATACATTATTTTTTAGTTTAGGAGTAACATATTTTCCAACTTCCAAAAGTTACTAAAGTTGTCCCAAATTGCAGATATATCGCTGAGCTGGCCGGAAATTCTGATATCATCCTCCCGGTTCCTGCATTCAACGTAATTAATGGCGGTTCCCATGCCGGAAACAAGCTGGCTATGCAGGAATTCATGATCCTGCCTACCGGAGCATCCAATTTCACGGAGGCGATGAAGATGGGAAGCGAAGTCTACCACTACTTGAAAGCCGGAATCAAGAAGAAGTTCGGCTTGGACGCCACCGCTGTAGGAGATGAGGGTGGTTTTGCCCCGAATATTCTGGAGAACAAGGAAGCATTGAATTTGATCCTCGATGCCATTAAAGTAAGCTTCATGTGGTGATTTCAACCTTTTGTTCTTATAACCTATTATTACCTAATAATTAATAGGTTTGCTCAGGTAACTTTGATGTTAATTTGATCTGAATACAATTTATTTTGCAAATAGACCGCCGGATACGAAGGCAAGATTAAGATTGGTATGGACGTAGCGGCGTCCGAGTTCCACAAGAACGGAAAGTACGATCTGGACTTCAAGAATGAGAAATCTGACCCCAGCACTTATCTTGAACCACAAGCCCTGCAGAACTTGTACCTCGACTTTGTTAAGGAATTTCCCATAGTCTCCATTGAGGATCCGTTCGACCAAGACGGCTGGGATTCATGGACCTCCATGACAGCCGCCACTCCCATTCAGATCGTTGGTGACGATCTTACCGTAACAAATCCTGAAAGGTAATCATACGAGTTTTCTTTAATTTTCCTTGTTCATATAGGCTCCATCCCGTTCATATTAATTAGTTTTTACATTGTTTAAATAGTACGAAAATTATATCTTTATTATACAAGAAAATATTTATATGACATGTTTGTTATGACATTTATTGATAAACTTTAAATGTATTTATATTCATTGATTTTCGAAGGACGAATGTAACTTTATACGTACATTGTTAATTGATTCGTTTACATTAGGTTTAATGAATATTTTCAGCCCGTATTGATTACCACGTTTCAGTCAAGCAAAACGTTTCTGATAACACGTACAGTCGCTCATAAAACTAGTTGAACACAGAAGTTTATTAGAATTTTTTTATGTCACGTTAAAGCACATGTTGGAATACAAAATTGAGTTACTCAGTGCATCAAGGAATCGTTACATACTTTCATGTCGCCCCTGAGACCTTACCTGGCGTACAACGATCACGACAAAAAAAATGTGTATACTTAATTTATAATTTCATATTTAATTTCCATTCTTTAGGATCAAGACTGCAATCGAGAAGAAGGCCTGCAATTGTCTTCTGCTCAAGGTTAACCAAATCGGTAGCGTGACCGAGTCCATCAACGCACACAAGCTTGCCAAGAGCAGCGGCTGGGGTACCATGGTGTCCCATCGCTCCGGTGAGACCGAAGATACCTTCATCGCCGACCTCGTCGTCGGGTTATCCACCGGACAAATCAAAACTGGTGCCCCGTGCCGCTCTGAACGATTGGCCAAATACAATCAAATTCTGCGCATCGAGGAGGAATTAGGCGCCGCTGCAAAATACGCCGGCGAAAAATTCCGCAATCCCCATGCCTAATCAGGTTATGAGGAAATCGTGACTGTTGAAACTTGTTGATAAAGTTGAGCTTTGATTATCGACTATTTTCGTAGCCTGACAAAAGAGAGATTAGTTGGAGATTAGAGTCATATGGTGTAACAGCATGGAGATTTAAAGATCAGAGCTTGTTCATTTTCAAAGCCTACTGTTGAAGATGTGTATTTAGTGATTGTTGATAAAGATTCCTTTTGGATAGAACGCATAATGACAGGCAGTTTAGAGATGAAGTTAGTTTTATATCTAAAATTGGTATCATTTTTACTATTTATGTTCATGTGGAGAACTTATTATTTATTAGCTTATCATTATCTTTGTGTCTTTTATCGACACATTTGGTTTACATTTCTATCGGATGATTCTTCTAATTCGATTTGTAAACGGACAAGCCTGGAGTTTGTCGAACTAGAAGCACAAGTTGTAAGTCACAAAGTAAAACTGCAGTGAGCTCTATGAAATGAATAGATTCTAGATGTATGTATGTCGTTATCATACATAATAAAATAAAAGACAATGAAGAGGTTTAAATGCGAATCAGGGTTCAACTTTTATTATCAGAATCTGCGTTTAACTGATCATCTACGAAGTTATGTTTATTCATATAGGAGTATTAAATACCTGTACAAATCCTGTTGTGAAAAGCATATCTGTACAAGTAAATTAATAAATAAAATTCTAATCTGCCAATACGTTCACCAAAGTTTTGCGTATCTGTATCTTCGGCACTTAAATTTAGTTTATGGGCTTTTGCAATTCGTGGGAAAATGAAGGACATGGCTTAAAATTAAGAGAAAGTCTTGTCTCGAGAAAAGTACAGTAGCGTAAAGAAATGTTTACAGATTACTCCCAACCTTCGTGCTCCTTGCTCACTATATTATCTTCGTAATGCAATATAAGACATGCGCCAAAAAGCACGTAGAGTGGGGGGCCTTCTCCCCCACCGTGACTACGACGTGGTGTGGGTAAATGTTCAACACCTCTGTCACCTCTTGTAATGGAATACCAGAGATAGTAAATCTTGTCCCCATCTCTGAAACAACAAGTGGGAGTTTCCATAATAAAATACAGTTTTTGAAAAAATGCAATAGTACATATTCGAAAGAGCCGCGTTGAGATGAGTAATTTGAAACCAATTATTAAGAAAGTCAATCCAATACTAATTTCGAAACTAATTTAATCATAAAATATTCTTTTTGTTTGGTAAGAAATATCGTCTTATTGTTAGTATGACGAATAACCAAAGAAGGTACCAGGTAATGAAGAACGAACAACTTGAACTTCATAATTTTTGCAGGTCCTCCACACCTTCGTCGAAAACAAATGATAAATAGAAAAAAGACATTCAAAATAGGACATAATCTAATAGACAAGAATTTCGATTTTTACTAATTATGAGATTATTTTGCAAATATCTGTACATCTATAAATGACTGGGGAAGATAGTTAAATAAATTGATATGATTGATTAATAACCAATGATGTATTTTCTAATACATAGTAGCAGAGTCGTTGCATTAGTGCTAACGCTAATCTGATGAAATTGAGCACGCTTAAAAAAAAGGAGTATGGGACAGTTAACTCGAAGCAAATAATAACGGTGAACTTAGTTCGACCGTTAAAATCGAGTGACGATGTATACTTACTCACTGATTTTTCTAACGTAGTATAAGTTGCTATTTGTGAAGGTTCCTACCGTTTAGCAAATGACTTCGGACTATCAATCCAATTTTTATAAATTAGGGTTATACATTATGTTTCAATTTTTACATAGATTTTACAAGATTAGATAGTTTCTATCCACGCAATGTAAGAATTAAGGAAGGACATCGAAATACTGATGATCATTCAGGTAGATGTATCACCCATTGAGTAGCAAAATTAATGTTTCTTTATCATAAAAGATTAATTTTTACTTTTTTATCTGTTAAGCCATAATCTTTTTATAAACCCGGGATAGAAAATCTATATTACACAAGGCATACATTATTATTATAATGTAAGGTAATAAAGGTATCCCTAACATTACCATAAGTATTATTATTTACATTGTTTATTTTTATGCATTAATATTTTCCCTTTCATTCTTATACGGGTTTTCTAGCCATGCAATATAGTCGATATTTATATTATATTATTCAAGTATAAGTGATGCTGAATTTTTAATAAATTAATAAAAGTAGAATTTTCAGTAATGGAATGGCATCATAAACGTTGAAAATCTGCATAAAAATTCGATAGTCGCATTATGACTGACTGACACAGGTTGAGGACAAATTTCATGAGGATAGAAAGAAATCCCCAAATGTAGACGATTCCGGAAAGAACCGAACTTTCCTAACTCCGGTCGAAGAGTTATGAGGATAAATGGATCTTGAGTCACTCGTGTAAAATTTTATAAAATTTCCATACCTTCTTTTTCCTATAAGATTTCAAGACTACCTTGGCCATTTTTACCAAGCCCCAGAATGAAATTTTCATTTTAGACCATCTGCCTTAAACTTAAGATACATATTTACAAAAATTCATTTATTGCCATCTACTTTTATGTGTTGCTGCCCAAATACATCGGTATTTCACAGAAACTGCATTTCCGTATTTATTCTATAAAACGTTAGATTTCGCATGCATTTCTGGACTAGTCGTAAATGACGCTGCCCTGCGGTTGGAATAGCCCAATGTTTGCGGTTAGATTAGCCCCCAAAGTTTGAGGAAATCCTGTTTGCATTGAGTATGTATTTGCATAGTTAATTTGGAGAAATGGCACGTTCTTCTGAGCGTGAAGTTTTGAAATATGTAGGAAAAATCTAACTACAGGATGTTCCCTCTAACGGTCCACCCAATGTGTCAGCCCTTCACGACAATGCAATAAAGAAAATTATTAGTTAAATTCCAGCCGTGTTGAGTAACCTAACTTAACAGTAGTGGAAGTAATAAATAGTACGTCGCTGTGATTTGGTCTACTTATGAATAATTGAATCGAAATCTCTTGTAAACAGTGTAGAATGATAAACTATGACTGTAAATATAGTAAAAGAAAAATATTTCTCTTTGGAGGAAAAGTATTTGCACAATTTTTATTATACCTATGCATTCCCTGCTCAGCGCAGGTAAATTTTAGGTAAGAAATTCTATCTTACATTGTTAAAAACGGCTAAGAAACCGTATACGTGTTTTGAATTAAACTCTTCGCTTGAAGAGAAAAGAAACATTCGAAATAAACATTCACTTTTAATTTACATAATTTTCTAGTAACTTTGAATAATGGAAGATTGGGCCCCCATTGTAATTTGTTAATATATTTTTTTAGATTATTTGGAATTCAGAGTCGCTTCATTAAATCTTTTAGCAGTCATAATTACGCGATAAATCTGTCGTTAAAGAATCTAATTGATATTTTGGTCAGAACATCTAGTATTACCGTCCCTCAGTGGCAGACACTCCAGTCGCATGATAAAATACTTGAACTTTTAATAAGAACACATTACGTTACAGTCGTTTAATAACGAACCGTAATTTGCACAGTAGCTTAACGCATGCAGGTCATTCTTAATTATAATAGGTTCATCTATGTGTTAATTTCTTTAAGGAGTCAATTTAATCAGATCAGTAGTTCTAGGTAATTATTCGATAGACTAGTCTGAATTTTGATTAATTCGAAATTAATTGAAACTTTCTTTAATAATCACAGTTTATTTTATATCTACTTCGACATAAACAGTTGTCAATTTTATGTTCGTTTAATCTGTTCTAAATACTTAAAAATTAACTACTCTAACTTAATCAATAAATAAAAACAATAAGCAATTATCAATTTCGAATTATTTGTTGGAATTTAATTCCCTCCACTCCTTCTTGAGTCGCACGATTCTCAGATTCGTTTGATCAATTCTCCTCGCCCGTCTCTTTAAACTTCCGCGCCCTTCCCCTGGCTGCTCTGGACCAATCGGAACTCTTCCCTCTGTTTCACTATATTCCGTGCGTCTCGAGTGATTCAGTTCAGTCGACGCAGTGTACGCGAAGCCGTTGTCACGGATTGATGTGTGTGAGGGTGTGTGTTCGGTGATTTAGAAACGTGAATTCTGCGATGCTGATGTGACAGGAATAAAATCGTCGATTCCAGGGAGACTTCAGTCGCACTCAATTTCGAAATTTGTGAGTAGATACTGCGTATTATTAAACTTCGTGTCCCTTTTCTCAAATGGGATACAGAAATGGCGACTTTCTCTTTCGACAATGAAATCAATTTGGGGTTAGAGACTCGGATTTTTAAAAAATTGCGCGTGTTTTCATGGAAACACGTGATCGTTGACAGTGAAATTAGGCACCGTTTAAAAATGTACATTGATATTGTTTGTTTCCGTATATCTATACCTCAGATGTCAATTATCGTAAGTCACCGTTTACACATTTTCAAATTAGATGAAGTTTGTATGTAAGTTTCAACTTTTGACCTATAAAATAGTCTTTCTTTAGTTTAATATCGGATTCGTTAATCCTAGAATTACGACAGTTTGTCTCGACGAAAAAGAATATTTCCCTATGGAAAATGTATTAAAATCTAATTTTTACAGAAATTTAATTTACGCCAATGTATTTGTCACTTATTTCGAGTTCCCAAAAATGTTTAAGTTTTTACATATTTATGCTACGTTAGTCTATTTACCACCAAATATGATTATTTTCTAAAAAGAATAAAATAAATTTGTGAAACTCTGTCGAAATTACGAGAAACTATGGGAAGGTACACAAAAGAACTCATGTGAATTCTTTCTTTGTGGTACGGCACTTGTTTGTATTGTTGTCACCTCTGCAACGTAAACATCTAGATGCTAAATGTTCTTTTGTGATTTCGTAATGGAGCAGGTGAAATAAATACAGAGGATTGATTGAAATTACTTTGAAACACTATTTAAAAAACGGTTATGCGTTTTTTACAAAATATGTATCGATATATTTGTTTACATTCCAGATATTTATTTATATTCAAATGTTGGAAATTCATATTTGCAGAGTTTGCAATAGCTAATCACCTTTTAAGTATGATAATATGATGTGTGTATTTCAGAAAGTAGAATCTTAAGAATTAGAAACTATTATTTTTAAATAGTTTATAAAGATAGCATAATTAACACAACACTAATTTATAGTTTATTGCATACTTTCGAAGTTTTACACACAAATTAGCGAAAAAAGTATAGTTGTATACATCTCTGTATCCTAGAACTACTCTGTGGCTGTCTCACTAATTTGCACCTGTCTGTAGAATGTATTTTTTGCCCCGATTTTCCTTGCAACAAGATTTTCATATGAGAAAATATTCCCCAGCCATTTTTCATACGTACTATTCACTATAAATGAATATCGAAAAAAGGCATAGTATGGTATACATATACTAATTATTCCCGAATTTCCCGAAATTCGCTGCCCGCTTTTGGGTACATTGTCGTAAATACAGATTTTTCTAATAACGAGATTGTTATACCATTTACACCAAGCAGGTTCGGAATTTTTGTAATAACTTGTCTTAAACATTCCAAAATGCTTTATTTTCAGAGAAAGACTTTAGGGTTCTTTCATTCCATTTAATAACTAGTATTTTCTAAGTAAAAATTATTTTT
This sequence comes from Mimumesa dahlbomi, assembly GCA_917499265.3. Classification (NCBI taxonomy): domain Eukaryota; kingdom Metazoa; phylum Arthropoda; class Insecta; order Hymenoptera; family Crabronidae; genus Mimumesa; species Mimumesa dahlbomi. Next base: position 10,246,501 of record OU824124.1, read on the forward strand.
TTAAGATAATGTTTAAATAACTTCAGTAAGAATTGGAAATTTGTTGTTTTTAAAAAGTTTGTTAATTGCCTTCCGTAAAAAGCAAAATTTTTCATTTGCCACACTTTATCTCTTGATCAAAGATACAACAGATAGAAATAATATTTGCAAACCTCATCATATGAATAAACAAATTTCAAGTGCATGACCAAAAAATATAAATTTGTTTTGACAAGCGGTAGTATCTGGTAAAATATTAATAATTAATGTTCCCTATTGAAGTATGTACTCATTTGTTACTCCGAAACTCTAAATTTTAGTAAACCTTCGAATACATGTCCTAAGATTTTTTCAGTATTTCTGCTGATAGTCTAACAGTTTATAGAAGCTGTTTTGATTTCAGAGTTCTATCGTTCGATATTGGTAAATTAAAGGATTTACCGAGGTATATATTAGAAGTTCAAATTGCTTCATAATAGATTTATTGATCAATCACTACATGTAAGAAAATGTTAAACGAATGTTTGATTTAAATAATTTCTTTAATTGTTTATCTCCGATATTACAACAATAAAAAATATCCAACAATCCTAACGGCCGGTCTAGATGTATCCAATTAAATTAAAATTTCAGAAAATATACATCTTAAATCGAATAAATTAATTAAATTCAAATTTTGTTTAATTTATAAATATTTATAAAAACGGAATTATCGGTTGAAATTTTTAAAGGTTAAATACACATTCGTACATTTATCTTACTAACAAAAAAATTTGATTAACTTCCGAAAATATTTTCTATGTTGGTGTGTTCGCATATCGCGACTGTTGACATTTGTGTTTACACTCGAAGATTTTACAGTGAAATATCCAAGCGTAAAGTCAAAATCTGTCTATTCATAGCGGATGTAAACACTCTTCTGCTTGCAGTATCTGTTGCTTTTAGATTAATCTATGTTCTGTATTGTACAGCAACTTATCCGATACAGTCTGTCTGACCTTTGATTTCGCGTTTATATTTTGTATGTGTCGTTATTTTAAACACGTGGAATGTTAAGCACGTGGTTAGCGATTTCGCAATGTTTTTCTTTCTCGTTTTGCAATGTCATTAATGTTTGTTGTACCCTATTAAAACTTGTCGGCTGCGCAATCGATTGCGTTCTTTTAATTAGCATTCTACGGCTGTAAAACTAAAAATCGAAGCTACCTCGTGTGGTCAAAGGGGCGTTTTTTTATTTGTGTCGTATATTACCATACTATAAAATGATTTTTATTATAAAAAAGTCATTTTTAAAGTTTCAATATCTATGAGTATCTGTATAAGTACATATATATTTTGTTACGACAATTTTTGTATATAATTTTTTAGTCGTTATTTCATGAGTGGAAATTGGAAAAATTATTTTTTTACGCATTCAAATAACTATCTGAAGTGTAAGGATTTTGTATGCCACATGGCGACAGAATAAAAGCTGACAAGTGAATGTAAACAACTATCTCAAAGTTTGTCAGCAAAAATCTGTTAATAATGAATACAGAAATGTGTTTTGTACTAGGTTTGTATTAAGTCTGTTTAAGAGTCGCATAATGTCTGTTTGGAATAATGTGTACAAATTATCGATAAAAATACAAGATAGCTTAATAATTATCGTTATTAAACTACTTTTCTAGATGTTAAAGTAATATCTAATTTGACTTAGAATCCTACGAATGAAACTGCTTCTATTTCAAATATCTATGTACCTGCAGTTTTAAATTGCCGAAGTTGTATATGTTCTCGCATTAAATTCAGTCAACAGTGTGCTTTTCTTGCATGACATCTTGTAGGATGAGTATGCAAATTCTAATACATATTCATCTCTTTTCTACAAGGATAGGGGTCATCGTATCTACAGTCCAACTTTAGGAATCTCGATGACTTAAATTTATATTTTTTCTGGACACAGTTATGGAACGCAAATTTGTTTCTGATCCAGACGTCACTAAAAGTCGAAACGAGTTATTTTGCCTGAGGCAAAATATGCTTGTCATAAGAAGGTTAATGAACCGCAGTATTTTTTCGCTCTTTATGGACCTGTGCAGAAACAGTTTGTGTAATAGAATTAACGAATTTAATTAAAACAAAATCATGGGATTTGATCAGACTTTGTTCTATGGTTAGTCAGAAGATTTGGACTCTGGATTGATATTTGCTTCCTTTCGTTCCGTTGTAGTTGCAATAATATTTAAAAATATAGATTTACTTGAATTACTAAAATTGATTAGCTTTTATGGTACAATGTTTTTGCACCCTGAAGATATCCTATTTTTCTGCAGTCATATTTTTACGCACTAATATTATGACGCTAACGAACTTCTATTCCTTCGCAGCTTTGAAATTTGTAAATGACATTTTTATACGCTGTGAAATTTTACGCGTTTGAAAATTTAGATCGAATATTTTAAATATTTTAAATTTTCACGGTTTAACATTTTTACGGCGTGTAAGCTTTGCCATTTAAACTTTCAGCATCTAAATTTTAAAGGACTTGAAATTTGCGAATTGTTAAACTGTAAACTAATCGCCATATTTTTAATTGGATATAGTTATGAAAGACAAAATGAATTCCAAAAATGTCAATTCAAGTTATCTATGGCTTTATATAAACGCTGGATTAATTTGTAATAAGTCCTTGAGGTTTACATTCCGTATGTCGCAAGTTGTGATTCGCAACTGTTTACACTCTAAAATACCCCCTCATTTTATGCTAAAGGTATACTTTCAAAGATATTGAAAATTTCATACGTTGCACGCGTGTAAATAATACATTGGGTTTGAGGACGTATTATTACCTTCGATTCTTCGATTCCGATTATGAGATTCAACCTAAAAAAGATTTTAAAAACGATAAATAACGATAAATTAAAAAAGATAATAAAAAGGTTTAGTAATAGTCTGATGCATTAAGGAAATAATATTATAAGACCATAATCAATTTTATGTTTGAGAATAATTGTATGAAAAATATTAAACTTAAAACGTGAAAATGCAGAAATTTGTTAGTATTTGGAAACTTTAAGACTAATAAATTAGAATGCCTTGAACACACATATTCCTCAAAGTTTTAAATCGGTAAGTTGTCCATGCCAAAAAATGCTCAGCGTCAATAATTATACTTAATTCATACTCTTCGCGTAAGACCACCTTTACAATTCACAGAACTCACAGAACATTTGTAATGCTCGCACTGTTTACGCCAAGAAATGCGTTTTCGTAAAAAAACTTTTTACTGATCAATACTTACGTAACTACTAAACACGCTCAATTATTGGCAGTAAAATATGTAACACTCAGACTATTTTGACACGTGATTACTGCGATATTAGAAATTTTTTAAAATAATCATATCTCAAGGGTTTGACTTCTAAAACACCGTTTATTTAAATAGTTTATGTAATCGAACATACGACGAAACATAGATATCCCTGCAGTGCTACGACCATTTTATATAATAAAATTAAAAATTCGTAAACATGTCATTAATTCTATAGACAATGTTCGGAAATATCAACTCCGTTGAGGTAATAATAGTCGTTTAAAAATGCGAACAAATATCCATACATTTACGAAACGACTTTCTCCCATATTACTGGAATCTGAATAAAGAGTCACAGTTAGTCAGTCTTGCATAACCTATGACAACTTTTCAATATTGATTCCTGACAATTGTAGAATGCAACAAGAAGCATTAGAATGACAAGAGTCTGGTAAGAGTTAAACGCATAGTAAAAGAAAGATAAATAGGCGTTAATTATTTAATCGTTACATCTGCTACAAAGGCAAATCTCAACTGCATGTTTACTCTTTAAGGCAATGTAAATTGTTTTCTCGTGTCGAGATAATTACTCGTCTCATTTCATATGTAACAAATGATTCATCTGAACGATTTGATGTAATTTTCTTGATGTATACTCTATAATACTAATATAACATGTTCGTTCTTTCATACCAATTAAATTTAATAATATCTTGGTTATTTGAATATGTCTTTCATTCTGATTTTAAAGGAGTGCATTTATTAACGTATTAAATAATATCTCTGGAGTTCGATAACTGAATAATTGAGCAATCCTTTTGACGTATGTATATGCGTCTTAATTAACTGTAATTTAATATTTCCGGTGTCTGAAAGTTTGATTTCCTGTAATGTACACACTGTACAATTTCAAGGTAAAAGATTTTCACAGTTCCAAAATTTCTGCGACTCAATTTTTCCGCTTTTGGAAATTTCGAAATTATACAATTTCTGCACATTATTATTTCCACGCGTGAATATTTCGTTGCTCTCAACATTTTAATTGAAAACCCCCGAAATCCTCCGCAAACTCTTTTTCTGCACCAAATTTCTCCGCGTTCTGACATTCTGTCGAAATTTAAAAATCCTACTTCTTACTTGTTAGTCGTGAAACTGGTCATGAAGTGGGCCGGTTTTTAACATCTGCGAATACGGATACGTACACAGCTGGCGGAAAGTTTCCGACCACCTTTCTTCTTTTCAAAAATACAGTTCGATATAGCAGAACATTGTACAGTAGCTATTTTTTTATTTTCCGTTTCTATTTTTATGATTAGTCTCTTTATCAAATATCATGCACCAAGTTTTCGTTACTTCCAGTGAAAGATGACTAAGGATAATGGTAATCTAATCAATGTTGGCCACATCTTTTTGTAAAATTAACGGAATGGCAGAGTAATGAGTGAAAATTTCTTTAAGTATTGTAGAAAAAGTAGTTAGAATCAGTTCTTCGTAAGGAAGTTGTGCAAAATAAGGAAAATTGAAAAATAGAACTGTAAGTCGATTGTTGTGTAACGTTGTTTTTGTATTCTTGTCATTAACAATGGTATTGTATAATAACTTGCTTTCCCAGAAGCCAAACTAATGAACAAAGGTTAAATTTATTTGACCGTCTGAATAGGCATATAAAATAGAAACCAAATTAATATGTTATTTTTAACCAAACACATTTAATTTTATTACATATTTTACGTGCATATAGAAATATTAATAATATAATTGTGTAAATCCTATGAAATAATGTAAATGAATATAAAAAAGAAATATAATAATAAATCTCTATATCTCAAAGACATCAAAGAAAAACTAATATTCTCGTCTTCGCCTTCGTCTTCTAAAGACGAAATTCACAAAATTAGCTTACATAGCATAGTACATTAGTTTTTCTTAGACGACAGTTAAAAGCAGCCAATCAAGTCTGTTTTCTTTCATCAAAATGATCAGAGTGATCATTTCAAAATTGAGAAATCTAAAGAAAGTAGAGTTGATCGGTTTGATGATCCCCTTCACATCTGAACGCCGCAACTCTTACAACTCTTCGTATATAAACATTAATCGATTTGTAAAAATTAAAAACAATCCGCACGTCCCTTTTCTTAGTCTTTTCACTGTACTTCTATAAATTGCCATCGATTTATTGTAAAAAAAAACTCCAGTAATAGTAGACTTATCGAATGCCAAGGGAGAAAGCATTATCCATCGGAACGATTAAAGAAAATTTTACTTCAGTTGTAATTGGACAACTGTACAAATGCAATTGAATTTCAGCGGTCTGCAAATCAGCAAATATCAATACACCAAACATCGAAATTTTCGCCGTCAGCGCATACATTTCATCGGATGCGCATCCGAAGTGAATCCGAAGTATGTATTCGCTGTGGCGGTGTTGGTGACGTCATGGTGAGAGAGAGCGAGGACTAATTGTAAGTAGGTTAGGTGCCTCGGACAAACGAGACGGTCACAAACTGCCTGCGTAGCTCACAAACCGCGCTCACCTAAGTCACACCGTTCGATCGACACCCGATTTCAAAATCTCCGAGAAAAGAACAATGCTTTACGGAAATTCTTCCAGCGTGCCACTTACCGTGAACTGGTTCTCCACCTGAAATTGCGGTCGATTCTCTACGGATACATTCGGATAATTTTGGAAATGTGGAAAATATCTATGAAATTCGAATTTGAAACTATACTTTTTAAAATGAAGGTAGACATTTTGTAGTATTTACAATATGCTGGATTATGGAAAACTAAAATATCCTGTTTTATTGTTGGATCACGTTACGTAGGAGGAACTCAGGTGAAGAAATGAGAAATTTGAAAGACGGTTATAATTGGACTGTTGAATTATGCTAAATGGTTGTTTCACTGTTTCCGACAATATAATTTCTCATATTTTTATTTTTAAACTTTGGCGGACTTTAACCTTATACTGAGGATAAGAAAGGATTTATTTATAATGTGTTTCAGATGACTTTGTACTAGACGTGTGTGACCGAATTTGTAATCATAAAAAAACGATTATTTCAGTATGTAAGTTACGTTGTTGACAATACGTCGTGCATCTTTAATTTTTGACTTTCTTCATTGACATTCCGAACACCTGTAACTTATTTCGTTTTTAATTTATCGCCGTCTTTTTATGTCGCAAATTATTTGTCGGAGCATTAAAGAGTGAAATTTTACGATTTTTGTTACTAAAGTGGGATTTTATTCCATTTTCATTAAACACAGTCAATCGTGACAAATCGTTTATAAATGTTCGCGCATCATGACATTTGAAATGTTCACTTTTACGTTCATGACGGTGTATAATAAATTAGTGGGTTTGAATACAAATAGTATGTATGTGTTTTATAAAGAAAATATTGTTCACGAAAATTCTCATAAAAAAATCAGTTATTATTTCATCATTATTTATTGATAAATTGAAACTGTATTAATCATTTTCCTACATACAGTTACTTTTAACTTATTTATTTTCATTTTGGCTTTTCCTATCTAGTAATAGCTCATTTCTCCTATTCATTTCTCCTATTTAATTGCCAGTTGAACCATCACTGTACTCAACCACTGATGGTATTGTTGATAAAAAACATAAGAACAATACTAAAGTGTGAAGAATTTATTCTTGACGCCTGTAACATGTGACCATAGCTGAACATGCAGCGAACGACAGAAAAGACAATGACGGCTCACTTTTAACGCTATGAATTTCGCGATACGTTACCTAACGTGTCTTCTCATTTTTTGTTGCCGACGAACCATGGAATGCGGCGTATCTAAATTGTTACATTATTACGACAGCTGTGTTGTAAGAGATTGTTTGCCAGTGCGCATAGATAGTTGAATTTTAGCTGACGGCCGCAAGCTAATTTTGTATACACATTCTCTCCGATACTTTGTCATAAAGTCGAAATCTGATTTAAGTAATAAAATTGCAATTCCCTGACTTTCGTATCTCCTCGTTTCAAGTAAAAATTTAGAATTCTTGAGAAAACCAGGTTTCCAAACACGGCAGTTTGGTATTTTTTACCATCAAATATTTCAGGGACTACACCGTTTGAAGACAATCAATTTTTAAATATCAATAGTCCCACAATTCGTGTGACTTTCCCACCCCCACCTCCCTATATGTGGATATCTTAATAAGTTAACACGAGAACATTAAAATCCAATCCTAGTTATTGACGCTCTTGAACCAGTTTTGATAACTTTTACTAATTTCTCAAAGGAACTGAGACCCAAAACATACAGGTACAAATATGAGACAGTTTTGCAGAATTGCGATCCGTAAACGATAGTTAACAGACCATGTACACCTAGGCTGGCCAAATGTACAAAATGTACCTTTCAGAATTACTTGAAAGCGACATAAAAATCTTAATAATGGTCAACTTTGCGAGTTTACAAGTTGTCAGTTGTAACTTATCTTATTAAATTTCAATCACTCAATAAGAAGTTATAAATAAAATGTCGAGTGCGCGAATATTTTTTTATAGCGAGTGTATAAGGGTATGTATAATAAATTACTAGACTGCATGAATTAGGTGTCTTTTATTTACCCTAGAACGTCGCAAATCGTACTTCACTTTATATCGTACGAGATGTTCCATTGAAATTCTTTTCCGGCATGGTGCACCTTGAAATTGTATCCACATTACGAAGCTTTGCGAACTCGATCACCTTGCCGTTAAAAGACACCACGACGCGCTTATGAATCCCACATAACCGTGAATCACATTCCTTTATTACAAAGAATGTGTTATCCGTCTCTAATAGGAACCGTTAAATTTTGTATTAGTATCGTAAGATGTACGCATACATACTAATAAAGAGTCAGAATATATGTAGGCTGATAGTTTTCATATAAATACACATATACAAACATATAGGTATGTATATGTTTCATAGTGTGTAATAGGCTTTTTTCAAGGAATTTTTCTTATTGAAATCGTAAAAATGCCCAAGCGATGAAATTTGAAGACGTAATTTTTTCAATGCCTGAAAATCTTCTCAATGCGCAAAATTGAAATTTCTGAACTTTTTAACCGTTAATATATCATGGTAAAAAGATTTTGCAAGTAGAAATTTCTTCATAGTAATTTCTGTGGTATAGAAATTTCGAAGCAGAGAATCTTCGAGCGACACTTTCCAACCGTGGAAATAATTAATCGTAGAAATTTCAACGCATAAATATTTCGACGCCTAGAAACGTTCATCAAGTAGAAATGTCACAGCACAGACCCTTCATGATGTACAAATTCTGTTAGTGTCTACTTAATCAATTTCAGTAATTTAAGCTCTACTTAATTTATTGCCATCTTATCCGTACATGAATAACAGTATTTGAATGTATTGTTGTGGTCTAGTTTCATCTCTAATGTACGTATACTTTATCTATATTGCTGTCGGCAATCTGTGAAAAGTACCTCATAGTATAATACAATCGAAAATATCATTCTAAACAATATTATTTCTGGTAAAGTGGCAGCGTTAACGCGATTGATTGAATTCCATCACAAAATTGTCGGCGTCCAATACAGTGAAGAGAAAGTCGACGTTTACGAGCTGCTATCTTCTCCGATGTGGCGGTTTATCTTCAAGATGTTTACATTGGAAGCTAAAATCTATCAATCGGTCAATGACATGATCAACTTCCATATAAATATCATGTACATATTGCAATAAATTCGTATAGAAAATAAACGAGATACTTGTTGTTTGAATAAACTGGAGCAGTTCCTAAAATAGTTATATGATTAATGCATTTATGAAGAATTGTCTATAGAAACAATATTTCATGCATGAAATTTGATAGATTTTTAAATTAGAACAGAATCCTACAATTTAAACAAAAATACCGAGGAAGTGAGTAAATTCTCGAGCATAGGTTATTATCATAATAACGAGATGTGCAAGCCTAGAAATTGCAAAGCAAAGAACCTTCAGGTCTCAGAAATTTGAATGTACTCGAAATGTACTAATTTCATGGATAAGAACTTTTTGGCGTAAAAATACTAGGATGTGAAAATTGTAATATGTAGAAAGATCTTGCAGCAGAGACATTTTTAAACAGAAGACTTACGACCGAAAAGCGTAGACATTTCAAAACTGAAACAAAACGCACGGTATTGAGTAAAATCTAAAAATTCTTGCATGAAAATTAATAATAATAATGATAATATTTTTAAAAATCCGAACAATTCTTCCACCGATTCAATTTTTATAATTTTACGTTTAAAGCTTAGGCTTTTATACTTTGATACTCTTTACATACACGTTTCCAATTTCGTACGTACAATAATCCTTTATACAGTACACCCCCCTATCATACGATAGATACGTGCCGTGTTACATTATGAGTCCATGTTGTATGCACGAGTCATTTAGATTATACAAAAACATTAGCTGTTCACAGCCCACACCAATTAACTTACTTGTTATACTTAAAATCACTTTCTTTAATAGTCAGGCTTAATATGCTTCGTGACAATAATTTTTATGGGAATAACAAATGTTTTTTTTCACAAGAATTGTATACAAATTATCAACATTTTCTACCTTTTTTCATACGGAGTTAATCGTTAATTACTGGAAGTAAAACTTAATAACATCGCAATATCTGTCTTACTCTGTCAACGTGTTCTACGATCTCTTTCAGCGTGTTATACTAACACGGTCGCAATTTGTTTGCTGTGCTGTTATACGAAACCTTGTTATATGGGGGTATACTACAGTTTAAATATAATTTTCTTTTTGTTGTCGCCAATGCCTCGTGTTGTTTTCATTATATCATTCGCTTATCTTTTGCCATGTCACTTCCACGAAGATAATGATCGGGCTCATTTTATCGCGATTAGGTGTCTGTGCCGACAGAACAAATGAGCACGATACGACATTGTGGTAGTTTTCACGGTCAGCTTTGGACAAAGAATTTTCCGTTTCCTGTTCAAACGTCATTGAGCTATATTACTGAATGACTCGTTGATCCGATTGAAGAAAAACCGCACCTCTCTTCGTATGGTCCATTGTCCGCTCGCTTTATCTGTAGCTTGATGATCGGGTGATTTCTGCAAAATTGCATTAATTTGTTTAATAATGTGTTGTCTACATACACGTTGTGTTACAGTTTTCCTATGTGGAAACTTCTACGTTTTATTGTTCTTACGGGTTGGAGTTTCTGTGCTCCGCCATCTTGAAATTTGTATATTTTTTTATTGTTATGCTGTAAAGTTTCTGCAGTTTAAATTTTTCAGGCAGCTTTAAAGTTTTCCTATGAAATTTTTTTTATTTTGTGGTAAGCGTTAAAATTATAAGGTTGCGAAGCTTTTCCGCTTGGAAGTTTTGGTTTCCTACTTTTGGAGATTTTACGGTTTGACTTTCTAGGATTAAAAATACAATGTTATATAATAATAAAGGAAACGAATCACATTAGGATCAATATTTATAGGATTATGATTTAGTAAATAATTTAATTTAGATTTTAAAATTAATTATTTTCGTTGCAAATGACTAAAGTCAAAAGGTAATTCCAATTAAAGTATTGCGAAAAATATTTATAGTTTCTTTGTAAATTTCGTGCTTTTTATCAAATTAAAAAAATATTGTAGTTTATCCCGTATGTATGTGTCAAATTTACTAATTTACTGAATTTTCAATAAGTGTTAGCTATGGAGTCAAAATCATAGTGTGTCCATACTCATTTTACTGAAAAATTCATAAAAAATTATTCAGTGAGGTGTTTCGTGTCAGAGTGTGAACATATTTAAATAACTTTCAACAATGACTGTAAAAAGTAGAGCCTTGTGAAACTATAAAATAACGTAAAAACGTTCATCATGAAATTCTCTAATTCAAAATTGCAGAGGAACGAGATAAAAACCAGTAAACGATTCGTGAGATCCCTGGCAACTCGTTCTGTTCTAAGCTCGTAAATAGATATTGCAACTAGATTCGTTTTACGTAATAGAAGTAGCTGATTGAATAGACGATTAGGGAAGCCAGTGGTCTGACTGTCATACGACCATAGTCGTACAAAAGTCGTTTCTAGCGACATCTAAGTCAATAATTTTTATATAATGTTTATATCCTCCAGGTTTGCGTAGAATATTTTTCAATTTGCACAGTTCTTAACAAATGACTAGTTTTATCTAATTATTATAGTTTTATTTGAAATATTCACGCTTTCATGGTAAACATTTGAAATTCGATGACGGTAAATATTTGAAATCTATTTCTTTCGTCAGTTCAAAATGGCAACAAAAATGATACAAAAATTTAAAAACCTTTCTTGTAATAATCTGAAAACAGCGATAAGTTCAAAAAATATGTTTTTAGAATTCATGCAGTTTTGTGATGGATGAGTATAATTAATCAGTATAAGAGCATAATAATCGTGACGGATGTGATCGTGACTAATGCAGAAGAAGCCCATTTTTCGGGGGAGGAGCCCAGTTATATTTCCGTAAAAGATCAGGCTTTCTGTCTGATCGAATCATCTCGCATTTTCTCGATGAAAGTGCGCTGTTTCTTCTGCCATGCCAAACTCTCTTGAGTTCCGTTGTCTTAAATATTCTTGAGTGAAAGTAAGTCACGCCCGTTTGTACACATAAACCTGATGGTTGCCGGAAAATCATGGATTATTATGAATAGTGATAAATAATTGGAGCCATTTCTAAAGCGTTAAAATATCAGGCTGTTTTCACAGCAAGCTTTCTATTTCGATTTAACATTAATTAAGAAAAATTAAGATAAAGAAGGAATAACGAGTTAAAAAATCAACGAATAAAGTCTCACCGAACAGATTTCAATTTCAACCTATTTTCTTGCTACTTCACGAGTTAATAAATATTTTAACTGACACTGCGACACGTTTCATCCTTTAATTCCTTAATGGAATAATGACAACGAGTTACAGGATAATGGATAAAGTACACTCAATTTCTCTGATAGCATCGAGACAGTCACGATTGCGTTAAATGATTCATTGAATGCCTGCAAAATGCATTAACTATAGTCTAAGAAATCTCTCGATGACGTTCGCAAAATCGCATCGTCGTTAAGTACTTCGTTGCAAATTTCCGTTTGTAAATGACGAAAGTGGATCAGTGATGTCATTATTTGAATATTTTACGTTCGAAAGCGGATGGGGATCTCACGTATGAGAAAACCAGATGTGGTTCTTTATTACGTTTATACAACAGTTCCATGTTATTTACGTGTATCGATTCAAATACCGCTGTTGAATTTCATAGATATGATTTTTTTACGACTATCCAAAATTTGGAATTAAGTAATCATTGCAATAATTATTTTCGACTTTATACCAAACAGTACAAATACCTATACATTGTGTGACAATTTCTCACCAACCTTATTACTACAAGAATATTGTGCCCAGCTTCAGCGCCTAGACAATGCGGTCCTACCGTGGGACCGAGCTTATCAGTGTCCGAAACGTATTCGGTGGGCAGCATCAAACATCACCTCTTTACCAACTCTCGCTTTGGAAAGTCGCTCTTCTCTCGTTCGCCAGTCTTCGTTGATACAGTTTTTATTTAAACTCAATTCTTCTCGTTCATTCCATGAGTTTACTACAACACCATTCCATGACAATTGAGAGGACCGAAACTGCCATTTATATTACTCTAATGTGTACTGATAATTCAATTACCGAATAATTATACATATATAATTTCTTAGTATTAATATCTGTAGCTATTACATAAACATTTTTTCCTTCCTAATTATATATTTATTTCTTTTACATCATACGGGTATCGCTTGAGGTTATTAGCGATTGTTAGACGTTCTTATTGTTACTGAATTTCTTTATTACATTCGTATAATTAATATAAAAAAGTTCAATTCGTCGATGGTCCTTAATTAAATATATCCAAACAGTGTTAATTAGACAAACAAGTCGATTCATACGTGAAATGCAGGCGTCGCGATTCATGAGAAGAAAAGCAACAAAGAATTATGTTAGTTAATTTCAAACTTCATAAAAAAGTGTTCTTTGCACAGTAATCCTACATAATAATAAAATGTTGTAATTATTTGTAATTGTAATCACAAGTGACATTCGATTTGCAAACAGAGAAACGGCGGGTTGATGTTTGCGACGAATAGAAAATCATCAACTGATTACGCACACTGCTCCAGTTAATTGTATGGCAGCGATAGTGACTTTCCTTCGACGTAACATTGATTCAAGGCAGTTAGCGATGGGTTTTGACGGTTTTGAAAATTTCTCGCCCACGGCCCAAAAAATCTTCGTGCATAAGGGTGACATATTTTTTGTTTCATTAATTGCTGTTTATGAATGAATATCACGTCTTTCGACAGAAATTATACGAATACAGTCTATACGTATAACTTGCAGTCTACCAAAATTCTTATACCTTCTTATTTCTACTCGGCCATGTTTCTAGACTAATACACGAAAAAGTAAAATTAAAGTATTTCACTGCTGCTAAAACTTCAATGACAATACGATCGATTTGTTTAATAAATTTATAATACGAGTTATAAAGGCATGGTAAGTATTAACACTTTTTTTATTTCACAATAATTGTTACGTTAATACGTGGGATTTATGAAAACAGAATCTGAATTCGCAGTGCTGACATATATCAATCTATAAGTTACCTATTCTATTTTCGAAGTTTACCAGTTTAATTATCAAACTACCTATTAAGCTATCAAATATCAAACTTTGAAAAATAACAATGCAGAACTTCAAATAATATAAATCAACCTTAAATGTATCCCAAGTTTGACGCATCTGATAAGATAAAGGAATGTATAGGTCCTCAAAGTCAAATATTTACCGCTAATAAGATATTTTTAAAATCGATGAAGTGAATGTTTTGAGAATGAGAGTTTTGGGAGTGAGAATGTTTATTAAATAAAATAAGACAACTATTTTCAATTGTTAAAAACCTCGTTTATTAATTAAAAACCTGTTTTATTACTAACACTGCTAACAAGTGAATATAATTTCTATTCATAAAACTGAGATTAATCCCCAAAGCAGAGTATACATTAATTTTTAAAAAACTCCATTTGTTTTGCATTTCAACCTTTATTTCGAAAGAATATACTCTTGCATGAATATCCGCAGTTTAGTGATAATATGTAACTCTTCGGCATTTTACCTTGTGCAGGTGTAGAACTGCGAAATGTAAGTTGATCGGAGATAATGCGTTTCATTGCCATCACTGCGAGCGGAGAAAGGTCGTATATCCGTGACCATTAACATTGAAAAAGAAGTGTGCGAGCCTGTTAACAGGATCGCCGGCATAAGTAGCGTTATATGTATACAAGTATACGTGTATGTATCTACGTGTGTCATGTGTATGTATCTACGTGTGTCATGTGTACGTATTGTAACGTTACGATCGACATATTCAGGAAGCAGTCGAGTTCTTCGACTGAAACACGTTTCCAAACGTCCGGAGCGAAATCCGACCGAAATCGAGCTGCAAAACCAAACATGAGCATCCATTTGATATACAGGACTCGCCAAAGGTGGTGACACAACAGAAAATCCCCGATTTTTTTTGTCCAAATATAATTTGCAATTAGGAAATAATTAACCAAATCTGTAGGCGGATGATTCGAAAATTGATGCGGCAATATATGTGTCTACTACTTTAAAATCTAATTTATTCGCCTATTTCGAGCAAACAGATGAATGTTTCTGTACAGATAAATCTTGTTTTTTTAGGTAAAACGATGTGTCGTTTTCCTATGAAAAACATTAATGCACAGGAGAATCTTCATTTTGGCAAGATAATTTTATTGTTTAATTCTTTCGTGGAAATACAACGGCTGTGTCTTTCAAAGATCGATCGGTTTGTCGATATTTCGAAAATCAAATTTCCCCAGGAATCGAAAATTCAGAAACGTTGGTTTAACGTGTTTTTCTCGTGTATGCTTGTTATGGAACGAGAGGATATCGCAACTGCATCGTTTCTACCAGTTACAGTGGGTCACCGGGATTTGTTTGGGCGAAAGTTCGTTCCGCGATCGCATCTGATCGAGCGAGCCGCTTCCGGATGCCGAGTATAGAGATTTTCCTTCGTTTAACCCATTCACTGTCGGGAAAATTAAACACGTCTTTCCCTGGTTAACAAAAGTTTGTTTTTACACTAAACCTATCGACAATTTTTACTATCCTATTTCTGCCGAACCCGTGAACTGACGGGTCTTTACATAAAAGTTGCGAATGATATTATTAAATACAGGTAACAGGAAATTTATTATAGGCAGCAATAACGATTATAATTATAGTTATAAAAATAGTTATAACGTTCAAGGTAGATCATAATTATAGTTATAACGTTCAAGGCAGTATTTATAATGTAAATTTTGAATTTGATCATTAGACCGACCGTGATAGGTTTACCGTTAAAGAAAACAACTAAAGAAACTTCTTAAAATTTAACCGTTTACACTCAAGTATCGATCAATAATAGGCAAACGTAAATTCTAGAGGGTAAAGAGTAAATATTAATCGTGGAATGTTTGCTGAAAAAATCTTTTTCTAGAATTACATATTTTGAATGGATTTACTGCATCATGCTCAGGATTGAACTATTTGTTTTTCCGATGTGACAAACAATTTTTGCCGCAATTTTTTACTATTCGTTTCATCAATTACAGTGCAAAAAAATGAATGCATGCTCGCTAACTGGGACGAGGCTTCCTCTCGTACGTTTCTACGGCGTCTGTATGTCGTCAAGTAAAAATGAAAATAAAATTCAGTAGAAACGTAAGAACAGCATTGTTTGATACGCGATTTTTGGCACAGCTTATAATTTCGTTAATATCAAGCTATTTGCAATCATCATTCGATAGGTCCAATTTAATTCAGCCATGTAAGTATCATGATAATTAGTGACACGAAAAAGTTTCACAGGCAATTTAATTTAAATGAAACTTGCTCCTTGTTGTTCGTAGAATGATGACTAAAGAAAACACAAAATCAATGTTGCGTATAAAAGCTATGTAATTTCATAATAATAAATTAGGATTAAGAAAGTTGCCAGTAGTTTCAGTATAGAATATCGCTTATTAATTTTGCGAAATATACGAAAGTCATTAGTCACGTCAGGAATTTCGTTGCTCACAAAAAATTTGCAAATGAGCTCGGGTGTGTGACCTATCACAATATTTCCGATTAAATTTCGCAGCCTTGAGACGAACGGGGACATGCTGACTATTTTTAGATATCTTTGGATTATTCGTTTTATGGATCATTCGGCCACCCAATTAATTAAATAAATGGTTATAACATGAAAAACTACTTTCTGAAAGACATTTTACTCGTTCTGCTATAAAACTCATCGAATTTGTCACACATCAGTTTCTTCTTCTGAGTACAGAATTATTTTCTTATCTATGAAATTATTAGCCAAATGTATAAAGTGAAACCTGCATTTTTAACGCTACTTTGATAAAATAAAGGAGTAGCCGTTGTTCTTATCAATATTACTTGGAAAATAATTGTGAACTAGTGTATTCGAAAAAGTAAAGATCTGCCTTTCTGTCAGATCAATATTAACACATCGCCGATGCGAAACAAGGATTCTCGATTTTGTAAAAATATGCATCGCTGACAGAACACAAAAATTCACTACTTTTCCAACAAGTGTTCGCTATACTGATAATTTTCCAAACAACGAAGCTATTTATTACATTAGTACATTTATTATTACGTATATTTAGTACCGAGCAGGCAATTAACCACATCACAGTGGTCAGGTAGGAAAATTTTCGAAAACAATTTCCCATTGGTAATATGTCAAGGGAAATATGTATGTATCTAAGAAAGAGGGGAGGTAACGGACATGTCACTCTTCCTTTCATTCACTTTTCGCATCGACACCAGTCAGTTTTCATATGAAATAACAATGGTGATAAATAATTACTCAAATGAAAGTAGTAATTAACGTTATGCTAAATAATAATCGAGGAAAATAAATTTCAATGTACCCTTTGAAAGATATATTATTTTCAAATTCCTTATTTTGGAGATTATTTAAGTAATATTAAAATAACAAATTATGATTTTTATTTTTGAAACTTATACACGGTTAGTTCAGTGTGACAAAAATATTCGTAAAAGCAATTCGGTACTACAAGAATACCAGTACCAGTACATCAAACTTTATTCTTCTGACAAATGACAAATATCAAATTTACTTCAATTCCAAATAAGATAACAAGTAATGAGAAATAAAGTGAAGACTTTATTTGAATATTTATTTCAGTGAAGTTCTTTTCAATAAATCCTACATCACCTCACCTCCTGCCCATAAACTTTTCAATATAAAATAAAAAATTTTAGTTTTTAAAAAGTTATGTTCACCAAACACGCTGACGTATTTCCCACATACCCAGTGTCCTCCTTCGGGAAAACCTCACCCGTTTACGCTGTTTCCGTTTCGAATGGACACATTTCCTCGAAATCCGTGTGGAAGCCCGTCGGTGGGTCGAGTAACGGGTATTCCACTTGGCTCCGCCCGATTCCTCTCGAATTCCACGCCGATTGTTAGATCCGAATTACCTTACCGTTACTTTATTCGAGTGCGTCGGTTTTCGGCTGCGGGATTAATCGAAAACGTTTTCTGACTGTGGCTGGGATACTGGAATACTGGAATACTGGGATACTGGGATACTTGGCTGTGTAACGTGGTATTTAGGCCGCGTTCACTTCTCTTTTCACTTCTCTTTGTTGGTTCTGCTGGATTCGATCGAAATTAATCAACTAGGAGTTCGACTAATTGAATATTCATTTTATCAATTAAAACAAATTAATTCATTAATTTATTTTCTTTATTTTTTTAGAGGTGCACACTATTCGGGTGAATTCATTTTCTGATTTTTTTTTATAATAGATGTTTTACGTTTAGAGTACATTATCAGTTGTCCGGATACCATGCGAAAATATCTTGAAAAGTAAATCATGTTTGAGGTATTATTAAACTTAATATGTTTATCTAAAAACTTATGAAATATTTCGTTTCACTTTGAACTTTATGTCTGAAATGTGTATATTGTTTTATGCGAAAGACAGATAAATTATTTTCAATAAAGTGGCAGTATAAGGGTTCAACTCTATTAAAAATGGAAAACCAATATATCGGCTCAAACTGTTTTTCGGAAAACCCACAGCTACTACACATACGTAGCTGATATATCGGCCCTGTGGTTCTGTAACGGGCAATACAGATTTATATATTGTAATATCTTTCTACGGTTCGTAAATATTTAAAAAAAAACAGAAAGTTTGTGCCGGATCATTATAACGTAAATTCTTCGATGATGAATGGTCTATCTATTGTACGCATCTGGAAACTAACGAATCAACGTTTGAGTCCCAGTTTAAAGAATCTTCATAGATCAAATCTATTAAAACGTGGCCTGATCCACTCAAAAATTCTCATGACCCGGGATTTTTGAATTATGATATTTGTATAATTATACATTTTTTACCAGCAATATTATTCCGAAGCACGGAAATTTATAAGCGTGATAAACGTGATCGCATGAAAATTGAAAATTTAACGATAACCGTGTCCAACGTAGAGAATTTCCGGCCCCTCGCAGAGCGCGATAAATAATTTCCACGGTAGCTAATCGTGTAACACAATAAAACCGGTATCCTCGTCGCGCAGAAATTTCCCACAGAATTGCTTATTGGCATTGATTACATCTGCGGCATGTCTTGTGGGTGCGTTCATGTAACAGCTATCTGCATTTTACCGCTTTACGTCGTGACTTAGTTTTTATCATCATATGAAACGGTTCTATCAAAGATGTACCCTTGGCAGAAGTAGAGCGAATAAATTGCTGAATTTAGCGCTGGGATCAGAGGACAAGGTTTTGAGAACATAGAAATGTTCTAATTCAAGGAATTTCGAGAAGTAGAAATTTTAGAAGTGGCAGAAATTGCTAAACACTGAAATTTCTTGGCATCAGTAGTTGCATATTGATAAAATTTATGAGTGTTAACATACCGAAATTTGTATTAAATATTTAATGACCAATACTGATTTATTTATCATTCATGTTGCCATGGTAGGCATCATCGTTACCACATTGCGGACGGTGTATCTTATTGCTGATCGCGATCAGTGCCCTGGTAATTTATATTTTTTAATGCTTTTGATTCACCATAAAAACCTATGTACATACAAGAGTATACTATTATGTTAACATAATTGTGTGTAGGTTTTAATAGTTGAAAAAGTGTTTTCTTCTTCGTAACTGCATTTTTTCTTCGTTAAATGTCAGGTCATTAAAACCAATTATTCCAAATGTACCAACTTTAGTAAGATTATACTACAAAATTGATACGCAAATCAGTTGTTTATTCTATTAAAATTGCATACGATGCATAAATAGAGTGCAATTTTCTGTATGCTATGAAACCAAATTGTTAGTAGAAATATTTTGTACGTAGAAGATGATACATAACGTTTAATATTTTCAAACATTGTTTTTCGTTTAATGCAAATAATGGCAATTTTGTATACATCTATGTATACATATATGTTTCTAAATTGTCAAATGTAATTTATATGCGTCATCCAATTCATTGATTCATGCATAAAACGTACAATTACATAGTTAACGATCCAATATCTAGTTAGAAAGTTTCTTGGCGTTTTATTTTTCAGTGAAAAGAATAACTTCTTATGTGTCTTTATTGAGTAACACTTTCTACCGTTTCACATCCCATAAGGATTGCTTGCGGCAATTATGTTAAGTGTTATGATGCAGTTAAGACTTATTTTTAACACGCGCTGAATTTGTCCCGTTTCACACATCCGCAGTTTAATTGATGCATTTTTTAAATTATTATATTAAAGAAAAATATTTCTATAATATGAAACTTCGGAAATTAACTTCTGACGCGAAGACTTTGAATTATAATGAAATTAAAAGTCATTTCGGTAAAGAATTTTCTCGACAGTTTATTGTTGCAGCTCTACACAAAGTTGTACTACATTTTTTATTTGACTGGACGTGAAAAATCATCATTATGTTTTTCTGCCAAAAAAATAGAATAAGCACCCTGTGTAATACTATCAGTTGCGAGATTTACAAAGTTATATGAATTAAAATAGTACAGGAAATAGCGAGGAATCGATTAAAGTTGTAAACAATTTTCTACCTAAATATATCGTTTATTATAATATTAAATATAAGTCTTTTCGTCGACCTTAAGCTTATATTCTTATATTTAAATGTATTTATTTTATTCGGTAAAGAAATAGGACAAATGAAGTTCTCTACGAAGTTCGTCCGTGTTTATCTGAATTTCATTCAATCATTCGAAGGTCATTGCTCCAGCGACGACTTTGAACAGGTATTCTTCGGTGACCCACATACGGAAACGGATAACAGTAACGGCAGGCGACGTCCAAAATTTAAACTGCCCTGTTAAAACAGTGACATATTTGACACGTCAATTGCTATCGCGAGTTTCTCCAATTTGCCAGTTGGCAGGATATACAGCTGTATTTTATTCTTGTATGCTTTATTTTATATTAAATTACAAGTTTGCGTACGTTTGTCTGTTTGAATGAGTTATTTATATTCATAAAAAAAAAATCGGTATTTTAATTCAATAGCTGGTAAATAAAAAATACAAATAAAGAATATGTAGTACTCGTAATTTACCACGTTCTTACTAATAAATACGTTTATTTTTGTTACAGCTGAAACTACCAAAGAACTAAAATAGCATGCCAAATCAACGATGGATTACCACAAAAAGTTTCTTTTTAATTTACCTTGCCGGCACACTATGGACTGTCGTTGGTGAGTACATTTTATTTATAAAATAAAACCAAAATTTTCTACACCTACCACATTTTTGTATCAATAAAAAGATTATATCATTTTGGAACCAGGAAAATCTGGAACGGGAGAAAATGAAATTATTCTTCGCGTGTTTTTGTTTTATGTACTACCATATTCTTTTTCTACGTCCTATTAAATTTTCCAAGTAAATTAATTTTGTAATACACATTTCATTGAAGGTTCCAGTTTCTTTTTCGAATTGTACACAAACCGTCCTAACAACATTGTAAGCAAATTGTAATCATAACACACCTTACAGGCTCAATTACACGGTCCGTATATGTTAATGATAATAATTTCAACTTATCATTATACACGTTCTGTTTACGAATGACGAAAGTAATGCAGCACGCATTTAATTAACCATTGACATTAAATTATATGTTATTAAACAGTTTCGTTCGCGAAACATGCTAATAATCGACTGGCTCCTATTGAATATAGAAAACAGAACGATACTCGGAAAACCTCGTAACCTCTTTTTGCTGAGAAAGTACTTGCGAATTGCATGCGATTCAATCGATCATAAGCGTCAATTATGTGATTCCCAGACAAACGTGTATTATGGAACGATTCCAGCGTGACGGTGAAAATATAGAATTTCAAGTCGACGCTGACGCAATTACCCGGTTGCCAGTAACACTGACACATTTCTTAAACTTAGTTCGCAATTTTCTTGTTTATTGTCACTGTTTCTACACGGAACCTTGCAAAATTTCACTACACGTAAGCCGTGATGCATTAAGGTGTGTCCGATGAATGAAGCGGGCCTTGAGAACAATGTATTTATAAACGCAAGCTAATTACAGCGTATCCAATTTATTTAAATCGGTAATTCAATTCTATTCGGAGTGACCGCATTCGTGGATGATTGAATCGATACAAATGATCCCGTGATATGAATTTTATGGGAAGTTACGGTATCGTGGGATAAGAAATTATGCCTTGAAATTACTTATACTTGATTAACGAGTGTTTTTATAAGGAATGTCGTAAAGGAGATGCGGAATTTCAGTGTCAATTAACGATTCGTTCCTGTATGTGTGCGCTCTTCGAAATTTATTTAGGAAAACTTAAGTAAGAGTATATACAAAAAGTAGAACTTGGAATGTGGGTGTAATTTTGGTACGTCTGTATTTCCAATTCATTCACATTCATGTCACATTTAACAGTTGTTGTGTGAAATTATAATGAAGTTCAATAAGGACCTTCTTCGTTGCATGTCTTGAACTTTCAAGGTTTATTGTATATCACGTTTATTCTTCAAGTTTATTAATTAAATCTTGAAGAGGGCAAGTATGTATGCAGGATCGAAATGTCGGTTGAAATTTGAAGTTTTTGCTAGTATGAAATAATAAATGACGAGGTCAAAGATAAAAAACAGTGCTATTACAATTTCCACTTATTTTAATCTTACAAATTAAAACGTCGGCGATAGTTTACAAAGAAACCTTGAAAACTATGCAATGCCACACAATAACTCGAAGTTTTATTGGAAAGGGGATAATAGGTAGTTAATCCTAAT
This sequence comes from Mimumesa dahlbomi, assembly GCA_917499265.3. Taxonomy (NCBI): domain Eukaryota; kingdom Metazoa; phylum Arthropoda; class Insecta; order Hymenoptera; family Crabronidae; genus Mimumesa; species Mimumesa dahlbomi. Next base: position 10,269,219 of record OU824124.1, read on the forward strand.
TTTCAACTATAAACAATCTTCCATTTTCTTTTAATTCTATTGTTTGGTTCGTGGAAATGTAGGCTATGTAATTGTTTATTGAGTTCCCTCGGAAATTTAGTTTCTGTTGTATATTTTTCTCCTTAAAATAATAGATATGGAAGTGTTTTATAATTCATGTTTCCTTACATGATTCGCATGATTTTTGTCCATTTTTTGTTATTAGATGAATAAGAGTGCAATTTCACGACATCTTGTTCAGTCTTTGTATTATAGTTATATATATTCTATTTCAAGTAATTGCGAAATTCTTGGTGCTTCCCATGACGCGTTTCGTGAATTGCAAACGTAATTTTCGCTTTTATTGTTTTCATTACTCCACTTTTTGGTACAGCAATTTCACTTACTTCCAACGGAAGTACTGGAGCTCATTTACTCATATTATCAGGCTTATCGTTGCTTTTGGGTTCTGCGTGGCATGAAATCCACATTTGTTTAATAACGTTATTTTTTACGTACAAATTTTAGAATGTTATTATTCCAGTCCACAAAAATATCTGAAAATTTAGTTTACAGTCCAATACAATTACCGTATAAATAAACTCTTGGACTGATGGCAAATTTTCTCTTTTCTCGTATTCATTTTTATATTCTTTCCCATTTGCAGGGAACCCGATTCGCGACCGCGCGAAACGGGAGGCGGAAATCGAGGCTACAAATTGGACAATGCTGGCAGACGAGTGGTTTGCGACACAAGCGAGGAGCATGGAAAAGATGGACGTCACCATTTTGCCCTTCACAGATAGGTTTCGAGATTTACCAGCTACTGCAGAGACATTTGTCATCAATGGGACAAGGAACGATCAGCTGTCGAGGGTAATTTTTCTATTCTTTTTTATCCGGTGTGGTCTCAAAAATTTTATTATGGAATTTCTGTATGTTCAAAGTGTGTTCAAAAACATTGTACCTTAAAATTTACGAAAGTTTAGTACGTTGGAGTGAAATAAAGAACAGAATTAATTAAAATAAATTTAATGGTTCCGTTCGAAGACTTTTGTTGGCCATTTGTGTATTAATTTCTTACTTTTATGTACAAATAATAGACTTTTGATTTTTGTAAATATTAATTTACACAGTCCCAGGTACCGTTACACGTAGATGTATACATATAGTTCACGATGAATTAGTGTAAACTGTGCTTTGGAATTATAACGGTGCCGAGAATCAAGGAAGATTTAGCAAAAAAGTAATTAACACGCAATCTACGTCGGTTTTTCTTGCTAATTATCTCGGAAGATCGGTAATGCTGCTCTTTAAGACGGCACCTATAATAAATAACGAAAACTTTCGTTGCCATGTAAATAATGAACCACATACGGCGAACATGCACTATTACCTATTAATTCATTTTTTACTTTTCCCATATTAATTACCCGACTCTTCCGCGAATTTCATTAATTGAAATACTTTTCGCGTTCTATACGATGCAGGAAATTGTAAATTAAACCCCTCCTTTATGTGCAACTTTAATAAGATAAATTTAACGATACAATACTAATATTTTTATCGTAGTACAAAGTATAAGTTAATTATTAAAAATGGACAAATTAATGTTTTCCGGCGATATCTTTAACTTGAAAGACATATGTATCGGAAAAAGTTTTGTCGCAATTTCCCAAAATCAGAACGGAAACCCTAACATTTCGTAAAAACTGTACGGTGGCAATTGGCAGCTGATATCGTATGGACAGCGAGTCCCGTATAATCCGAGGAATTTCACTTCGTAACCTTCCCCTGCAAGTCTAGACATTACGATATTATTCGCAGTCCGATTGATGTGGAAACATAGCAAAAAGAAACCGGCTGTTTCACGGACTGGCGATTAATTTTCACAAGGCGCGATGTCTTTAGCCGTCGTTTTTTCGGTTCTTCCGTATTTCCCTCTTGTTTTTTTTCTCCTGTTCGTCGAGACGATGTCGCCGGCTCTCACTTTCAGTGCCAAAATACTTTCACCGAGTCGAGTGACGGGAATACAAGTATGTACTGTATCTTTCGTATCTGTGTTTACACGCACTCGCGCGATCCAGTGGTATTGACTTTCCCCAAGAAAGTTCCGGAATCATCGATGTATGATTCTTCATCCCTGCATGAGTAGCATTATCGATAATAACCGATGTAATCAATGAAAATCGGGAGAAATTTCGGTACTCTCGCTCCGACAGTGTCTGCAACATATGTATTCATTCATTAAAGATCACCGGTCGCCAAGGGGGTAAAAACGTGAAGATAATTTAATTACATTCGGGTACAATTTTCTGCACGTTTTAACATATTGACATTTTTCCTTCCTTGTGATTTGTATTAGTGAATTAGAACGATTAATAGTTTAGCTGTCGGTAATTTATTCTTCCTTTTTTTTTAACTGGAAGCTGGATAAGATAAACTAAAATTTATAGCTGCTTGATGTAATGGTTTTGTCATTACGATCAGGAAAAAGTGGAATATCCTTGAAAAGTTCAAGGAAATTTATCTATTACAAATTCAAATGGAAATCATGTAAAATCAGAAACATGGAAAACGTTACTGTCGGAAATCATTTTCAGCATCAATTAATGAACTGCACTTAATGAAGCGTAAATCTATAGTTTAAAAAGTTTCCAGCACCGGAATGTCGAATATCGAAAAGCTTCCGGGCACCAAACGTTCCAAGGCGTAATAGTTTCATCGTGTAGAAATATTTCATCGGAAAATCCGAGATCGGGATTTGGATCGTGTAGATATTGTTAGGTAGCAGCATTTCTAATAAACATTAAATTTTGAGCATCAGCGATTTAAAAGCGCTGAAATTTCCATGCACATAAAGATTCAAAATACTTAAATTTCCAAACGTCAAAAGTTTCAAAGCGCCGTAACTTTCGTGTGCCAGAATTTTCAAAATGCTGAATTTTCCATGCACAAGAATATTTAAATGGGAACATTATATTTGAACACCGCAGTTTCACTAATTGTATTAATTGATTTATTATTTTGGATATTAGTTAAATCAATAATAGTTAAATTGCAATTAAAAGTTAATAAATTGTATTATGTATCATAATTACTTGCTATATTTCAGTGACCCTTAATCTAAATGCGCAAATGTCCCATTACGTGCAGGATCTCAATGTATATTTATTCAATTTTCATTTCAGTTCAACTACTCTCGAATGCTATGGGAAATGGAGAGTTCGCAGCCCAGCGGACACCTATCCGGATTCGTAGACAAAGCCTTGAAATTGCTGGATCTTAGACAGGTGATGATGGAGGTGGAAACCTCGGTGATGTCTAAGATGTCTTGTACAGCATGTAAGGTCGGCGCTGGCCTTCTCCAACATTACATCAAGGTCGGAAAAAGTGACGAGGAGATCATGAACAGCATCTACCAGTTCTGCGTGTCCTTAAACATTCAAAGTCCGCGGGTTTGCCAAGGAGTCACTTTAGTTTTTGGGGTAAGATTCTATTTTCTATTTTGCGAAATGATTTGTAAGGAAGTTTTGAACATTTATATTCGAAAAATGATTGGAAAATTTTTGTATTTTAACTTCTCGGTTACATGAAGTGTTAGGAGCGTGGATTGAAAACATGTCGGTCTAACGTAGAAGTTCATTAAGATCTTTCGTTTATATTATTGTTCAGTGCAGATTCCTTTGACGTATCTGTACTTCGGTCATCGATGCTCCAATCGATCCCGGAATGGTCAACATTGCTAAAATTTTGTACAAAATAGTTTATCGCCAAAGTACATTCGTGATTCGAAACATGAAACGCACGAGAAGCTCAAAGCGAAATTCAAGGACAACAACCTTTGCCAATTAAAAGATCTTATGGTGTTGGCGTTTTGAGACAGATACACCAAATGTAGAAATTTAAAACAGATCTATTTTAAAAATAATCCTAACAGAAATTCTTATTAAACTTCTGTAGCAAGCCGCAAAGTGATCAATCTACCCTTGTATAAAATAAACTGTGAATGTTAGGTATTCCTATTCTCATGGAATGCAGATAAATTATTGTGCCTGTAATCCAAGAGAGTAACTACAAACCAATGTTTGATCTAGATCGCATCGTTTTTCATCTGCTACCTGTGGTGCATACGTATCTGCAACAATTTTTCGCCATCAGCTAATAGTATATCTCCACATAAATTTATAAAAAATAAATTTATAAAAAATAAATTTATAAATTTATAAATAAATTGTATAAACAATAGTTTCGTATAATTCGTATTCTTCAATTTTTTTGTACTATGTTTCAGGGTGAAGTGATTTACGTTCTAAAGCAGGTGAGCATGGGCCCAACACAGATTTGCAGCTTCGTTATTGGTGATGCCTGCGACGATGCCTACAATCCTCTCCATGAGTGGGAGGTAGCCTTCCCGCCTGTTAAAAAACCACCCATTAAGCCACCCATACCACCCCAAGAAGGCGCACCAACCTTCAAAGTTCTTCACATATCGGACACACACTACGATCCGTATTACCAGGAAGGTGCCAACGCTGAGTGTAACGAACCCCTTTGCTGTAGATTGACCAATGGTGCACCATTGACAGCATCAGCTGCAGCTGGACGATGGGGGGATTATAGAAAGTGTGACACACCGAAGAGAACTGTAGATCACATGCTCAAGCATATCGCTGATACTCATTCGGTGCGTAGAATTGATGAGTCACAATGCAAATAGCATCAAGTTATTATAAGAAATTTTCGTGGGAAATTAGACATAAGTGTTTGATAAGAACTGCCGTAGTTAATGTAATATGGTGTCGGTTATTATAATTCAGAAGATTTAAAATGAGCGAGTAGAGAATGAAAATGTAGAACCATTAATAAGTGCAATGAAAACAATTGCCAAATTTATTTAAACTTTTAAGGTAGACCTTTTTAACCACGTCTTTTGTTCTTCACCAACGAAAAAGAATTATATTTTTATTTCTTCAGACGTCTTTTTGCTCTTGAAATTATTTAGATGAGAGAGTATATCGTTTGTTTGTTACGTTTGATTTGAGGTTTCTGTGCATTAAAATTGCTCTACCAAGAAGTTGTTACGCATTGCAAATTCTAAGCTAGAATATTCCTATGCTTCTGTGTTTGGAAACTTTGACCTTTCTGTACGGAGATGTTTTTAAGGTTTGGTATTTAGAGACGTTGCAATTTTTACGCGTTACGTTGATACTTCTAAGCTTTACCGTAACATCATCTACGATATATGTAATATTATAAATCGTTAAAATCGTCATACTCTCAACAATTTATTCAATTATCGGTCCTCACATATACAATTACATTATATTAAATTATGTAAAATTGTTAATCTAAATCCTTGTCAGTTCATAATTTCTCTGATTTAGGACATTGACTACATTTTATGGACGGGAGACTTACCACCGCACGATGTATGGAACCAAACGCGTGAGGAGAATTTGAAAGTTTTGCATGAAACGGTTACACAGCTCATTGAAATGTTTCCTGGCATACCGATCTTCCCAGCTCTGGGAAACCACGAAAGTGCTCCAGTTAATAGGTATGCTCTTCATCTTTGGTATCTTTAGAAAACTCGAGAATTTTTACAATTACTTTCGAAATGCAATAATTATCATTATTGTACGTTAAACGCAAAATGGAAATTTACAACCAATATTTTACAAAATAATAGTTTAATAGTTATAATAGTCTGCACGCCGAACATATAATCTTTTACAGTGTGCTATCATGTGAACTCCTTCTTAAGTATTTTAGTTTGTTTAAAGTGTTTTTGTCGTACATTTCAACATACATATTTGCGCCCTATTATATCTCACGTTAAAATTTGTTTCAAAATATTCACGAGTTCAAATTTCGCAGAGTCGAAATTTCTGTACGTTCATACCACTGCGAAGCTGGATTTCCATGTGTTCAAAACTCTGTACAATACAATTCAGGTGCTAAATGCCCACGCGTCGTCAGATTCACGCACCAAAATTTTTGCATGTTAATATCCCCGTGTGGTCAAACGATTTTGCCATAAAATTTCCTCTAAAATTTCTGCACAATCACCTATGTTTAAGGAATAAATGGGTCTTTCCTAATTTGAACCTAATTTTTCGCATAACTACCCAAGGATTACATATTTTTTCAGATTATAAACCCGACAAACTTTTAAATCTCAAATGTTTTAGCTTCCCGCCACCCTTTGTTCCCAAGGACAACGACATCTCATGGCTGTACGACTCTCTGGATAAACACTGGCGACGCTGGCTCCCGGCTGGAGTCTCGCATACAGTGCGTCGCGGCGCCTTTTATTCGGTCCTCGTGAGACCTGGCTTCAGAATTCTGTCTATCAATATGAATTATTGCAACAACAAGAACTGGTGGCTGCTGATCAACAGCACCGATCCTGTCAGCGAGCTACAGTGGCTGGTGTACGAGCTGCAGGGAGCTGAGATGAACGGGGAGAAAGTTCACATCATTGGTCATATTCCACCTGGGCACTCGGACTGCTTGAAAGTGTGGTCAAGGAACTATTATCATATCATTAATAGGTTGGTCTACCTATAATCTAATTGGCATTCTATGCATGGATTTCTTCATTTGTTTCAGTATTAGAGGAAACTACAAACATTCGCTTGTCGTTATATTTGTAAAAGTAATTTTCATCACGCATTTGAATGGTATTTTCATTTAAATGTTGAAAACCAACAATACAACGCGATTCATAATATCGACAATTGGAAGGGTGTAAAAAAAAATGGAGACTGTAGCTTAATCGTACAAAAGCGGCAAGAGGAAAATCAAAAAGGTTTCCGCTCTCGTCACCCAGTCTGACAATCTTGTTTGAAAATTTTTGAACAATCACTTTTCTAAATTTTCTTTCTTTGTTGATATAATAATGAAACAACTACAATCGCCATTATTTCACTTCCGCGGTGTATAACGATCCCCGCTTAATTGTCGCATCATTGTACTATACTGAGCCTTAGCAGAGACGTCTATTGCTTGTTCATAATTACGGAGGGATTCCCAGGTCCCAAACAAAACCTTTACGTCTATTACGACATCTCTCGTCCGTTCATTCGCACATAGTTTCGTTTGTAGATTGAATGTCTAACGAACAAATCCCACGCAGAAATTTTTTAGTGTATGACTTGTTATTGCACTCGTGTAACACTGAACAGATTTTTAAAAAACAATTTGTATACAGGTACGAATCTACAATCGCGGCGCAGTTTTTCGGACACACACACTACGATGAGTTTCAGCTTTTCTACGACACGACTGATCTAGGCCGGGCCCTCAGCATAGCATACATCGGACCCTCGGTGACACCTTATTCTGACCTTAATCCAGGCTATAGAATATACTACGTCGACGGCGATCATCCGAAGACCACTAGAGTAAGTTCGGCAAAAAAAGGGAAAGAGAAAAATTCTGCATTTACATTATTATAGAAAACCGATTCCATATCAGACCCCTTTGTTTAAACTGAATGATTTTTACAGTAGAAAGGACTTTAAACTTGGTCCAGTCATCAAAGTGAAACAACATTGAACGTTGATAGTAGCACTTGAATGGATGGTGATTGCTTAAGAACTAAACCTGCTGCTGGCATATTTTAGTTTATCCATTTTATTAATAATATTTATACACTTGATTTAGTTAACTGCTTCTTTCGCATTTTTCTGACCTTGCGTTGTTGTCCCATGTACGTTTCTACTTTTGGACTGTATTATATTCACCCCCTACAGACTTATCCTAGTATACTGGCTAAACAGTTCAATTATTAACTGCTAGGAAATCTATTTGTTCTCTGTATAATAGTTATCAATTCATTACAGATGGTTGTGGATCACGAAAGTTGGGTGATGAATCTAAAAGAAGCGAATTTGTATGATTATCCCATCTGGCAGAAGATGTACAGTGTAAGACAAGCTTATCAAATGCCATCCCTGTTACCAAAAGACTGGGACTCCCTAATTGATAAGATGAGTAACGAGCCAGCAACGTTTGACCTTTATTACAAGTACGTATCATCTTTTTATTATGAAACGCTCCTTGTACTCGGATAACGATAAATTTATTTCCGTAAATATCTTATACACATTTTACTCTTACTTGTTAGTTTAAACTTAGGTAAACGGACAATTACGATTGCAATAGATGTTGTAAACTAAAGGAACAATGATATCGTTTTCATTTATTTGCGTAGGTGGGGAAATACAGATTTCTTTAAGGACGTACATACTTCTATTACTTAAGATCCTTGATGCATATGGTATCTTTTCAGATAAATCACATACTAGGGGTGGTAAAAGCCAAAGTAGAGTTGGATTGAATATCAAAAAATGTTCAATGCAAGAGAAATACACAAATTGAGAAAGCTAACAACATATACAATATCGTGTAGCCCTCCTAGAAATACAACAAATGGCCATTCAGCCCTACCCAACACAACGCACTAGTATCGAATGTAACTCATGAATCCTCGCTGTTATTCCAGGCACTACCACAAGAACTCTCCGGTGAGAGCGAACTGCAACGACGAGTGCCGAAAACGTTTGCTGTGCGACCTGCGAAGTGGCAGAAGCCACGACCGGAAGGCGCTGTGTCAAAGTTTAGAATCGAGAATCGACAACGAGACGCGGACTGGTTGGCGGGCCTGGATCTACAACGGCCTGGCATTATCGTACGTACACGACCTGTGGCTCAAAGCTTACTCCGGAAACGTCGAGACTAACAGTGTGGATTAAGGGAAAGTTAACACGCTATCTGCGCACGGTTTTCTGAGGCTGGTTTCACACTGACAACTTCAAGTCTGTCAAGCTTCTAGACGGTTAGAAGAAGCATCTGCGCGATCACGTTTCCAGACATCGAAGTTTTGTGCTCTTAAATTTTCGGCAACTGTCCTTTCTTTGTCTTGAAAATTTCTGGGCACCGATACTTCTGGAACCGGGATCTTCCTAAGCTTTACAATTATTCTGAAACCAGCCTCTTATTATGGGGATTAAACGTGGTACTGGGTAATATTGATATTAAGACCAGAGGAAATTATTTATTCGTTAGTGGGACAAGGAATTGTAAATAGAGAATTGCATACTGTGTTTATACATATAAACCGATTTTTGGTGAGGTATGTGATAAATCTAACTTTTATAAGAAATATACTTCTAAACGGTTTCGGGTATCGTGCAAGAATTGTTGATGTGATTATCTGTGGGTTAAGTTATTGCTGACTTATTACGACGGAATGTTAAACTGTCAAATTATAGTTATTTTTTTGTTTAAAAATATTAAATATCAAAGGTTGTGTTTAACAAAATAATAACGTTTTTAATTGATTCTCGTTTAGCTTTCTCAAACTTGAATAGTGCTTGAATAGTGCTTGAATAGTGCTTCAATTATTTTCTTTTAGAATCATAATTTTGTTGGATTTGTGCTCTTCGAAGTAAAATACAATGATTCTGATACGTATAACGTGTCATAATTACATCTCCCAGAATTTCTTTCCTAACTCGGGAAAAATAAAATGAGAAAATTCCTAGAGAAATGAAGATATAAATTCTTAAAACGCTTTCATGAGTTCTGAATCATTCTACTTACAATATTAGTAAGTGAAATTTTGTGATCCCAATAGGTGACAGTTGCGCAATACATATATTTTACAGTTTTTGAAAATTAATCTCGTACTACAAGACATTTTTATTTTCACTGAAAGAAATATATTTTCGTTTTCTTTAAACAAAATTAGTTGAGCCGATTTCAGTAAATATGTAGTGCTATATCAAATGTTAATTAAAGTTTGATTAAATTTACTTGGTAATCTTGACTCTCTGCATATTGATACGTATATTGAATATCTGAGAATTTCAATGCGCTAACACTTCTGCTACCGAAAAACCTTTACGCTGTACAATCTTAACGGCTTACAGTTTTTGCGGTTTCAAATTTTCGAGCTTTGAAATTTCTGCACTCCTTTTTATGAAATAATAGACACTTTGAAGATTCTGGCAATTTCCTTGAAAGTATACTCGCAGATAGTGTGTTAATGTGGAATAATATATGATAATTCATAGATATTGTTATCAACCTCGTTAACAACAATTTAGCGTGTTTTCTTAAACTGTACCGAAAGTGCCTTAGAAAAATGCTACTACTATGCGTAACTTACGTTTGATAAGGTAGATTAAATGTATAAATAACAATACCTGATAATTTTAGTTGATTGGCAATTTTTGTCACTTGAAAACTAAAGGGTACAAAAGAATGATAAATAATTGATTAGGAATATGATAATTGATATTTCATTCTAGTAGATTCTGTAAAGAGAGATGCTTAGTAATTTGGAACACAAAGATTGTGTAATTAATTTTTAAGTAGTATGGTGCAATCATGTAATAATTTGTTATTAGTTGAACCTTAATGTTATTATTCTTAATGCATTTATAAAAGGAATACATAGCGTTAGAGTAATGGAAAATAGATTTCCGATTGCATTCCAGTTCAATATGTTATCTATGGACTAATTATAATCAATTTTGTAACGCTTTAATCGAAAGTGTTATTGCTTCGATGTTTAATATATAAAACTGCAGGTTATTCACCAATATTCGAGTCCGTTTTTTTTTTACGATTTCGTCACATGAACATTTTTCCAAAATATCTTCTGCAATTTAATTTAGTGTTACTTTTCCAAGTTAAAAGTTTGTTATAATTAAAAATCTTCATTATTTCAACAAAATGCAATGTATATCTAATTGCAACATTGCTTATTGACGAAATTTAGTTAATGCACATTGTTGGTGATCTCAGAAAAATGTGCCATGACACTAGTTAAAAACGTGTTAGTTCGTTTCGGATTAATGTTGCACGATAGTACATTAATTTCTGCATTAACTAATACGCAACGAATGTGCACGTTTGCTATGTTATAACATACGTCTTCTTTGACGTCGAATAATAGATACTTGAACCCTATTGTTTATACGCCTTTAATTACTAAGAACTTAAACTAATAAAATTAAGCAATAATACTGCATCACTAAATTACATTTAAGTCTACTGATCATCGAAAGAAAATTGTAGTTTCTTTGCGATAATACATACATTTTCAGTTTTCCAGCTTTTCTAAAGAGAGATTTATTATTTATTTTTATTGTCAATGCAATAATACTTCAAGCGTGAAAAATGTCGAGGCTTGGTGGTTTCAAAGAAAAACTTTTACATAATGAAGTTGCAAAGCATGGAAATAGTTACGGAGTGTAATTACAATTCGGAAATATTTTTGACGCAATCAATTTTCAACTGTGGAGTTTTAAAGGCGCAATTTCAAATTTCGACTAAGTTTAAAAACGTTATAGTAACACACTGTGAACATACACTCTAGGAAAATTCAAATAGTCAAACGTAATGTGTATAGCAATTAGAAACCAATGTTCGTGCGCAATTTCCACATGTTTAAACTTTCTTTTGGCAAGCGCTCAATGTACACACTAAAGATCATAGTTCAATTTACTGATTTGCATGTCGAAATGTTCTTTCCATATCGTGCGTTGAAATTATGTAAATTTCCACATTGCGTAACACAGAGTGCAGCACCCTAGCGTAAAAAATATGATTACGAACATTAAGTAAATTAAGATGACAAAATTTATTGAATCTGTATTTCATAAATTAATTTAAAGTAGTGACAGTGAACTTTTTCGCACTTTAACTACTTCGTAGACAAATGCTCAACATTACCTTTATTTACATTGTGTGAATAGAACTGCATAATATTTTGTGAAGATATAGTTTTAATATGAATGAGTAGAGTAATAAATAGACAAAAAATATCGAAATAAGTTATCATTTTAGCTGCTAATTTTTCTTTTATTTCATGTGCATAAGTAGTTTGACAAAATTTAGTACGCACAAAATGTATTTTACTATATCAGCTAGTTCATAGTAAATAACTAAATTAAACAAAACATGAACTACTGACTTGGCAATACAAATTTTTCAATGTTTGGTTCAATAAGTTACAAACATTTCTGATATCCGGCAATCATAGATTTAATCTAATGTCTCAATCGCGCCATAGAATTTTGCTTTAGAAACAATTGTTTACGGTTAATTTGGACTTCATACAATACTTGGCAAAAATTTTCTATTGAACGATTTCGTAACTTATTTGAATGAGAAAAGCCATCAGAGTTTAATAAACTCGTTTCTTCTTTTCTGTGGCGGGAACTGCACTTTTCAACTTTATCACCACACTCACTAAAAACAAGCACTTGCACAAACAACTTCTGTAATTTCTAGACTGTCGCCGAATCTTTAACACACGCATGCCTTTCATAGGTTGCCGATAAAATATTACAACGAGGTATATTCTCTCCGATTATTCGTGTGTTACAGAGGTTTTTTGCGAAACAATTAGCAGCGTAATTTTTCCCATGGGAATCTACGTAAAACTGTTGAATTATTCTACGGTTGACTTGTATAAATGTAACGAAGAACGCAATGTAGATATTAATAGTGCTCGAATGGGTGAAACCAAAAGGATTACAATATTCACCTAATATAAATATAAATAGCTTTTGACGAAAGTCATAAATGACATTGTATATATACTTTATTTTTGAATAAAAACATAGTGCGGCGAATTGTTCAGGTAATCTATTTCTATTCGCTGTATATAATTCTTACTATCGCTTTACTTACTATTATTATAATCTCACACTTTTTTATTTAAGGTATAAGGTATATTAATGTTACCGGTATACAGGGTAGGTCAGATAAATAGAAGCAGGTTGTTTCCTCCGAAACTACTGGATACATTTGATTTTTTTTGTGTAAAATTGGAAAGCTGACTGACTCTGATACCCGCGTTAAACAACGCAAATTTCATGACAATCAATATTTACGGTGTTGATACATCGTAGCTGTAAATACGCTTCTCACAGCATCTACATATATGTATATTATTCGGTTTACCTCGAGGCGATACCTTGAGGGTATCGAGTATATGTTTTTACTACCACGAAGAATCGCACCTTCTATCACATCCAAAGTGGAAAGTAGTTTTTAAGTATATCGATGAACACATTGGTGGTGGAGCACGTATGCGGTGATTGGAATATCTACTTTCCTGCCATTATAGTATAGTAAGTAAACATGTATATTTTGCTCTATAATTTGATAAGTGCATCGAAGACGCAGCTATTTTCAACATAATAGTAGTCTAAGTAGTGTTACAAGTATCTTTCTTTTCTAGTTTCTTGGTTTGAATCAGTTGTGGTTCATTATGGAATCAGACTCAAAATTTTAGAGTACTCGATGTTTTGTTTCTCTCAATTTGCTTCTTTGTATAATTAGTTGTTGCATTCTGTCAAAGCACGAGCTTATGTTACATCGATAAATGTAATGTTTTGTTGTGTTACGAAAAATATTACTTAGACTACTTATTTACACAGATTCAGAAGCTATTTTACTGCTATTATTGTTGATTTTCATCTCGTGTAGATATAGAATTGTTAGATGGAAACGAAAATGAATTACGTAAAAAATTTCAATTTTCCTAAATGCTTTCGATAAGTCTACGGTGGTTTTCGCGGGTTAAATACGATGTGTGATAAAAAAGTACGGTGATTAATTATTCACAAAAATATTTAGCAGAATTAACACAAATTATATTAAATCATCGTCAAAGTTTCAATCTTGGAGAACAGTCCAACAGAATGAACCTAAGCTTCGGCTACTGGTTTTTAACTAAACGAATAATTTAATTTAATTAAAAACCAATTAAATTATCTGTCTAATTACTGACCGCCATTAATATTTCAGATTTTTAATTAATTTATTTAGCTGAATTTAATTGTCCGTTCTGAATTAACATCGGAGTCAAACCCGAAGCAATTGAACGGAATGAAAGTATGCAATAGGCGCAGAGAAAAATATGCCGGTCCAGCAATCTGAATTGCTGATTTTTCTTACAAGTGTAATTTTCGAATTTAGATAGAATAGACCGAAAATTCAGCGAAATAAACCGATAAATAATCTGTATTATTTGTTATTTGCTCCTTAATATACAGGGTGTAACAAAAATGCGGGGAACCTTTTTATAATCGATATTACGCACCAAAAGATGAAAAAAAAGTCTCTAAATATTTGACTAAAAACCACCCTCTATCGAGATATAACCCTTTTGGTAAGAATTTTTAAAAAATTGTATTTGCGAAATGGTACGTCGTAGAGGAACGATTTTCATGTTAATGTTACCGAGAGTGACTAAAGTTTACAAAAAAATATCACTATCCACGAAAAGAAAGCCTTAGTGAGAGCCCTTAATTTTTCCCAAGTTGTTAAACACCTAATATGATATGGGTAATCGAAGTTGTTTGGATTAAACAAGAATATATGTTATTTAACGCCAATAATCGCAGCAATTATATGTTTTTATTAACTTTGATCTTCTCCGGTTATATTGCAATCAAAATTAGTCCTTTACGACGTATCATTTCGGAGATATGATTTTTTAACAATTTTTTACAGAAAAGGTTATATCTCTATAGGGGGTGGTTTCTAGACAAAACTTTAGAGACTTCTTTTTCATCTTTTGGTGCGTACTATCGATTCTGAAAAAGAGTCCCCGCATTTTTGTTACATCCTGTTTAATTTGATCACACGTCGTGTCTAATAAAATATCCAACATAGTTGAATAATAGCTTCTGTGCATATCTGTGCATGTGAACAATGTGACCAGCATCTAAAACGCGTATTATTTCTTTTGCAGGATGTCTGTGTTCATGGCTATTCCCAGATTCGCGTACAATCTACCAAAGTACGTTCTAGGCCTGGGATAAACGGGGATGCCAATGAATAGAAGAAACGACGTGATTTGTGATTTTAAATTATTATTCGAACTCGTTGCCACCGTTGTAGATTCGCAACGCACGGCGTCCAGCATACGACAAAGAAACGGACGCGGGGACAGTTTCTGTATATTTGACAAACGCTGGTTAGTTAAATGATTTCGATAATTACTGTAGTTCAATTAGCGCGTTCGTGGGACGATTTAACGACGTGGAAACGATGGCACGACTAATCCTACGATTACGATGTGATTGAGATTACTTGGTGCAGGAATTCCAACGCGTAGAAATAAAGACACGCGGAAACGGCGGCTCATATTAGAAAACTGTAGACGTGGAAATTACGAAGCCTGGAAATTCGAGGCGTAGAAATATGATAGGGTAGAAATATTGGTGCCTGGAGAATCGCGGGCGTAAAAATGTCGCGGCGCGGAAATTTCGATGCACGGAAGTTTCCCAACGCGGAAACATTGGCGCTTCGAAATTTCGAGACACGCAATCAGTAATTAGCTCTCATCGTTTTCAATTGAATTCGCAGTTGGAATGGTGGAGAGAATTATCGTACGAAACAATTTACGATTTTTAGATTGTTTCTATTTCCTTAAGGAGGTTGCATGTTTTTTTATTTAATTTTCTTTTCACGAATTGTGGAATATATGCTCTCCATGAATTTTGTTTTCGCCGAACTCAAATCAATTAACTTATAGCGTACGACAAACAAATTGATTACAAATTATGCATTCAATAGAAATTACAGTATTAGTAACTACTAATTACACGCAACACACATGCCTTTCAGACTACTAACCTGTGTCTTGGCAACCCTGCGAAAACACCTTATGTTCAATTCATTTAATCCAATTCATCTATGTTAATCTGTCTTTCGAGATGGACATTTACAATATAATATTTTCTGGTTCAAATTCAATAATAGTGTTTGCGCCACTGCTTTAAAGAAATCAGGCATAAAAGAAACGATATCTGCAAAGTTGTGTATTATTTCATTTTTTTATTGCATCGCTTTTGTATTCCATTGTTCCGACACGAAATACGGTAAAATACACTAATTTAATAAGTGTCGTGAGTTTGGCAAAGTCAATGGAAAACAAACGCAAATCATTTTTAATGGTATTCACGTGATGTAAAAGTATTTAACGATTTATATCGCTGTATCGCCGTAACATTTATATTCGTTATTTGCTTTGTATTCGTGTATACTTGATAACATATTGTTTATATCCTATTCAATATATCGTTTAAAGTAACACCGTTGATTATTCGAATTGATAACGGAATTCATTGAGAAGTATTCAATTTCTGTCGTAGTCTTATTCCAGTGTAACTTTCATCGAAAGCAAGTACTATATGACACTGTGTTACTATTGTCTAACAATTAAGACATTAATTATAGGAGTAATTAGGGACGACAGTAATTAGTTAAGAAAGAAGTCTACTAAATTGGTATTTTATTTATTGTGGCTAGGACTGGACAGACTCTTTAGTAATTATTGCGCAGAAATTAGAGTGATCGAACAAATCTGTTAGCATAATATTAATTCTAATTTCGAAGAATATTATTACAGTGATACGGAGAAAATTACGTGCCGTAACAATATACGTATCAGGATAAAGTATACAGTGATTGACCAATTCATTGCAGTTAGGGTAGTAATTGTATAAGTAAAATATGTGTTACATGTATGATGTTGCATTTTTTATTTAACAGCATGATGACGTAAGAAAATGTTGAAAGAACTCGCTTTCGCTAAATAAGAGTCTAGAAACCATTTGATTTCCATGGCATGGGTGTACTAATTTATTAGAAATTCATCTAAAATTATTATATAATGTTAGTAACTACCATATTCATTACAAATTTATAGTGGTTGATAATCGTATTCCTGTGATAGATCACACAATTTAGATTTGAATTTTGACCGTATTATGTTAGAATGTCGGTTTTAAGAAAACCATAAAATTATGTGCACTTTACTTGAAAAAGTAGTGATTAATTTGTTTTTATATATTTACGAAGCGAATGAAAATAAACATTTTTTTTTGTATATTATTATTTTTTTTCGAAGTCCTATATAGAGTAGCCCCCTAATAAGTTGTAAGTTGAAAAAATGTCTGGTTAGGTGAAGCAAATTATATTAATATGTTTTGAATCGACTTTTGTTAAGTACAACAAACTCGAAAATATCGAACATTTAAAGGAAACACAATGTTACACAACTTTCTAAAACTCAATAACTAATTTATACTGCAACAGAAAAAATTATATATTTCTTCAGTAAATTTGAACCAATCTGTAAATTTGGTACAATCTGTCCAAAATCTACTGTCGTTTCCTGCACAGTGGACTACGAATAACAGATTATTGACGGCGGACTATGATATATTCGTAAAGAGTCGCTCATAGGACAAAAAACTCTTAAGTCGATCTTCCGATATTCGTCAACAAACACGGAATGGTCAATCGTTGTATACTTTTAACTCTGTGTGATTCAATATACATATACTCAAACTTATGAAATATTTGCAATTTTCAATTTCACATCATAGTTGTTGAATATATTTATTGCCATCAGATAAGAACGTAATCATTGTTTTCAGTATCGTGCGTTTCTACTACATAATTATAATGAACTTTTGTAAAAGCTTTCATTTAGATATTAACCAATTCATATTTAAACGGTTTGGTTTTGCATTCCAAACGTCTTCGTTTTATTAGGAAATCTATTCTCTCATTAAATATGGTACTCTGAATGTGTATAAACTTTTGAAGGAAAAAGGTATACCCATTTAGTCGTATAAATAATTAGGACAATTCTGCGGAAAGTATAATAACAATTATGAAATATTATTTATTGCACTATTTTATTGCTCAGAGATTGCAAAAATCTTACCAGCTTATAGAAACTTGACAAATTACCAGTTTAACCGATAGGAAAAATTTTAGTTTTGTGGAAATTCTAGTATTTGATAATTATTCAATTCTGGTAATTTGTGTAGCATATTTAAAACTCTTTTAAAAAGACTATTGAAATTAAAATAAGTTTAATCGAAGTGTACAAAGAGATTGATGTTTAACAATGTCTTAGTCATTAAAAGAACACACATTTTATTAGCACTGATAAAGTTTCTCAGTTTTACTTTAACCGAGCTAAAATAATGATGTAACTGAACACTGTATGACACCCAGCGTCTTAATTACTAAATTGAGAAAATTTCTTCCAAATCCTTTGAGTTTAAAAAACAATGTTTGAGATTAACATTATTACACTAAGTACAGGTTATATGTGTACGAATACCCATGTATGAGACAACTGAACTGTATATAACAAAGTAGATGTTGATTATTTATGCACGACTCGTTGTGTTTTAGCTGACTTTGTTATTAAGTATTAAATACATTTTTATACTTTAATACAGTGGTACTCATTTCATTCCAAACAATCCTTTCGTCCTTAAGGGGGGGGGGGGAGTAAGGGTTTGCGTTACCGAAAAATCGAGTTTTTTTTTGCTTTTTCTTATAGTTCAATATTTCAAGAGTATAGTCCCAAAATTTGAAGATAATCGGAGAAAAATTCTCGAAGTTATTGACCAGTTAGTCGTCATATTTTCGGTCGTGCGTTTGCCGCTCACATCAGTGATTTTATAATAGTAATGAGGGATACGAAAATCTGAAATACGGGGTTGTAAAGTGTAAATGAAAAGCGTTTAGACTGAGTGGCGAAGCGACAAAAATTAAGGAAAAAACGGAGAAGTAAAATACTCGGCGGAAAAGGAATTTATCTTCACTTTTGTACAGTTACTCGTATATCTTTAAACGCGGTTTTCTCGAAACCATGTTTTCAAAGTCCGTGATCACTGCCATTTAAAACATACTTCACCGATTCTTTTCAAACTTGGTACATACCTTCTATATATAAAATACCTCCCCCAACGATTAGTATGATATTTTTTTTTGACATTAAGGGGTTTTTCCAGTAGCAAAATGACGGAAATTCTAGTGAAAAATCGCAATTTTTGCTTCAAACGACCACCAAAAGTGTTAAAATGAAAAAAATAACAATTAGCGATCGTTGGGGGGAGGATTTACTCATTTTCTAACTAAATTTTATTGTTATTTTGATTTCTGATACTTTTCGGCTGAGATACAGTGATCACCGCAAAACATGTTTTTCGAAAGGCGTTCTCGGAAAAGCTCCGTCACCGGCTTATTTATTGATATTTTGCAACCAAAAAATTACAAAATGTTGTTGAAATAATAATATATAATGTGCAAAAGATTCGAACAAATTTGCTTTATTCGTTCGTCTGAAAGAAAATCGCAAAGAAAGTGTTTTTTTTTGCCCTGAAACCCTTCCCCCCCCCCCTTAAAGCATCAGACTACGGTAAAATAAATTTTGTTCTCATTTTTTTTCTTTCATTTTCTGAAAGATGCATTCGTTAAGAACGCTCTCGCCAAATTTTGTGAAGAAATTCGTGAAATTGACGGAGATACAGCATTTTATGTGAAACCGTTCCCAGCGCACGACCGCGTCGAGCGGCAGACGTGCGGCTGTTACACGGGTTTGCTACGTGGCCATCCTTTGTTGATCCCTGTGAACCTTTAACCTCCCTTTAATTATTAAAGTTTAATATATTTCGGTTAATGTATTGTATCCGCTAGGAGGGAAAAGATGGGAAATTCCCGTTACTGAATTGAATAGAAACCCGGTAACCAAGCGTAGAAGATTCCAACACGAAAGAGTGAGTTGTTTTTCGGCAGTTGTACGATTCGTGTCTATCATTTGATTTGTATCGTGTATTCTGTGTATCGTGATGGATAAAAAATCATAAAAACAAGTCGTCGGAGGACCAACAAGAAGGTGTGATAGAAAACGGTCGAAATCTGGTCCACCTAATAGATATAAAGTAGAGAGAGAAGAGCCGAGACCTAGCAGCAGCTCTGCGAGAAAGTTAAGCAGTGGCCAACTAGATTCTGTTACGGTGAATCCAACTGTCGGGTACGGACTGGGTAAAGACGAGCTTCTTGAACGATGTCTAGGCGCGTTTCACCAGAATAACGAGTGTTTGAACTCTGTTATATGGAAAATTGCGCCAAAGAAATCGCGGAGCGGCAGACCCACAGTTAAAACTGCCGATAATATTGCTTTAATGCTTTTCAACAATGGTCATATTGGTCTCATGAATGTATTGGAGATATTGGAAATAAAACTGGATAGAGCACTCTACCAATATTGTCTAAATATTGATGAGAAACGGATATGCGACGCCGAGCACGAAGCCGAACACAACACGCATGAGTGTCGTCTGCGTGCAAAACACAAAAAAAATGATCCGTCTCTGGATGCTGAGAAGCTGTTCTATGGTCCAGGAATAGCTGATTAATGGTGAGAAACAAAACAAAAAATACGTATATAAAATTTAGTTTGTATGTCGAATTATCCTTCAGCAAAACTTTAAACGCGTTTTTTCTCGAAACTACGTTTTTCAACATGGTTGATAGCATATTTAAAAAACTATTAATCCGATTTGCATTTACTAAGTCTTAAAATGTTCGAAGTTCCAGTCTCTATTGCACCACGTAGGATTTTTTTTTATAAAAGCCCTCCTATTTTATTTGTTTCGTATACGATGAAAATTCTCTGTGAAAATGGAAAATAAAATTCGATGGTCTGCCATTTTTTTCTTTTTTTAGATATCCAAATTTCCCTACGTGGTGCAATAGACCTATATGTCTAGTTTATGAATATATTTTTTTGTATTCTTCAGATGAACCGTATGGCCTAATTTCTGTCAACCACCAAGCAGCAACTTCGTCGGAGTGTCCTTTTGGAAGCGGCGTACACCGCAAACTATTTTTAAGATTCGAATAAAACAAATTGTGTAGGGTCTTCTATGTCTATACAGGGTGTCCCAGCTAACGTGCACGTCCTTGAACCAGGTGATAGCTGAGGTATTTCTAATATAGGGAAGTGACATTCGTAATGCCGTATCTTAATTTATGGCCTTCTTAAATCTTAAAAACGATAGCCAATCAGAGGGCTTCGTTGGGTCCGGCGGCGCTACAGTAGAAGGTCTATACCAGTAGGGTACTGCGCCAGTAGGAACTATCGCGCCGCTGAGCCCAACGGAGCCCTATGATTCGTTATCGTTTTTCGTTAATAACTCGGTCTCGAATTAAGATACGACATTACGAATGTCACTTCCCTATATTACAATTATCTCAGCTATCACCCCGTTCACGGACGTGCACGTTAGCTGGGACACCCTGTATATTGAATATTAGTAAGAATAAAAACAAAACCATTCATCCTTTGCCCAAAAAAAATTATGAAAAATACACCCTTTTACCGCGCGCGCACCATGGTCTGGTACCAGGGATAACATCTGTTTGAAACCTGGAAAAAACGTGTATTTTTGGGATTTTTTTTGACTAAACTAAATAAGCAATCAAAAAATCCTTTTGGGTATCCATTAACACTTTACCGACCGCTCACAGAACATGTGTGTGATGCTGCCGCCGAAGATTATTGGCCAGTACCATATTTAATTGTGTCATATTTAACTCATTTCGTACATATACTGTTATTGTTATTGTTATTGTTTTACGTGTATGTTCGCACATATTGTATTATTTCGTGAATTGTAATTAAGTTTTTTTAAATTAATTCATCAAAAATATTGCCGGCCCCTGGCAACGTTTGTCTGTATAGACGTGCGGCCATTAAAGTGTTAATTACACTTTCAAGTCCACAAATATTTTTTTACATTTTTATTTAAAAACAAAATGGCGGCTGTGTCCTCTTCGTCAATTATTAAAAAATATTGATTGTTGTCCATTTGACACTGTTTTGAAGAAAAAGTTTCGTTTTTGTCCAAAAAATCGACACTAATTTGTTTATAAAAATCGTAATTGTTCATCAATCATGAAAATCCTGTGTACTTCACCAGATAATTTACCTAAGAAGGTACAGTTAAAATTTCAAGTCAACCGGTTGAAAATTGTTTGCGATCTACTGCCAGCCGATTGTGAAAACATGGTTTCGAGATAATCGCGTTTAAAGTTTCAAAACTACTTATCAACATGAAAATTCTAAAATAATAGTTTGCTGATTTTTTTACCTTTACCCAGCGATACCAGGACCATATACAGGCCCTTCCAAATTCAAATAAAGGTCTTCCATTTATTTTCTTGACGATTTTGGAGGCATCGGACATTGAGCGCTCTGCAGACGTGGCACGAATAGCATCGACTTCCATGGCAAAATCGTAAAAATTTCGGCCCACAACTTGTCCGAGACAATCCAACACGTGCATGATACTCGATAAACCATCGTTGAAAGTCATAAAAGCAATTTCAATAATAGTTTTGCCACTATGAAAGCACTTTGGTGCGACTGTCCAGACAGCCTTATTATTAAATGATTCATTTGAATTTTGTGTAAAGCCTCCAAGACAGCGAGAAAGTAAATCATCGGTGCTAAGTCCTTCGTATATAGGCTAAACTGCATTATAAACCTCAATATGCATTGCAAAAACACTCAAAAGAGTGTCGATTCGGCGGTTTCCTGTTCGATATTTTACTCTTTTTACTATTCTGTGAATTATATTTCGAGCCTTTCCGGCCACTGTACACCTTGTCACTCATATTGAGATATAAAATTGTAGACGTTACCACGTAATTCACAGTCGCGATTGTTTATATCCTTAATTTCTATTGAGAGAATGAACTGGAGATATCAGGATAGGAGAGCAAAGAACTAATTATCTAGACTGGCATTATATATAAAATTTTTATGTTTAACGTCAATTAGAGACACAAATACCTACCTTTATAATCATATCAGGCATCGGTAATAAAAAGAAATCGCGCCATTACGCTTTGGAATTCAAAAATAAACTATGTGTAAGTTCGCGACACTTTCTACGCTTCTGAGCGCCCGAGGCGCTTGAAAAAATTACCTTAAAAATATGTTTGAAAATTTAACCCATGGAAAATTCTTATTGCATATTATTTTTGAAATGTTTATACATCATTTAAGCCAATAAAAAAAAATGGGAAAAAATTTTTTTTCAAACAGATGTCCTTTAACTCCTCGAAAAATGCTAGTTCAACAGCGGCAAAAGTACGATTGCAAAATCACCAAAGAAATGTTAATGTTATTTCTTATCCATTTCTATTCAATGAATGTGTCGTTCTATCAACTGCATATATGTACACTGCGCGTCAAAAGTATAGGTCCATTCTTGGCGGTTAATTTCAGTATATTGCTAAAAGAAATTGATATCTCACAATACCACGGGATGCGGGACGTTAAAAGTTATAAGAATTTGTAATTAGTCTTATTGCAACTCAATTAATAAAGACGGTTCGTGCAAACGCGTTCAAATGTCCGCTTTTTAAACAAAGCTCAAACCTTTATACAATTAAATTTTTTTACAGCAGATAGAGTCTTTTCAGAAAGGTAATACGTTCCATATTTGTTTGTGATTAGAGAGATTCTTGTTTAGTGTTTTTATTTCTAATCGAGATCGACTCTAATTTTGAAAACAATTTGTCCTCTCGCTTAATATACTTCGCAACAAATTGCAACAGTAATGCGTAATTGCAAGGATGTCGCATACCTAAATGCAGTGTCTCATTTTCTGCGTCAGACGTAAAAAATCCTGCGACATTTCCCGCATGCGTGCAATTCGGTCGATTAAAAAACACCTGTCACGCGAGATTCTGGGGATAAGTTACATTTCTCACATGCGACGAATCTTTCGCGTTTCAACAATTAAGCCTCCAGGACCTACTCTTACAAATTGTGTTTTTTCTTCGGTACAAAAAAAGAAAAATATTAAATATTTCATTTAATATGGAACGTTCTAATTATAAAACAAAATGCCGGAATGTAGATTATGCATTTCTTAAATACAATAAAATTATCTAACAATAGAAAAAAACGAGTTTTTCACTCATGGAAAAAGTAGGTTATACTTCTCCTGATTAAAATTATCTAAAAATCGACAGAAAATATAAAATTAATTCAAACCCAAATTCTACTACTAGATATGCATACATACATATATGGAAAGTGACGGATGGTCCGATTTGTGTACAGATGCTTTCTCTTCCTACTTCTTTTAGTTTCTCTCTTTCTCGCCGTTCTCGTCCTCTTTCTATTCGACATTTTCGAAGAGGAATAAGATTTGCCTGTATAATTCAGCTGTGAAAAAGATCGCATGACGAGGTCGACGGATTACGACATCAACCTTGCCTGTGAACTACGCGGAAGGTCGAACGTCCTTTTTCTAACTTAACGTTAAACACGGACTTCCCATGACACTTTCGATTTCGTACAGGTAGCCAGGGATGTTGTGATGTTGGTCAATTTCGTCGGCAGGTAAAAGAATATCGGGATGCAGAGGTTTCGGAGCGCAAAAGGTAACGGTCCGTAGGAATTTTCGAGAATTTAAAATTGAAATGCGCGGAGATTTAAAAGTTCTATAAAATTCGAAGAAAAGACATTTGAAAATTTTAACAATGTCAAAGCGTAGAGGTTTTAACACGTAGAAATTAGACAATTTGAAAGTGTAAGTATTTTAAAATGATTAATCATTTGGGATGCAGGAAGTTGAAAAGTATACAATTTTTGAAAGTAAACGAAGTTGAAGAACAAATTGAAGCTGAAAAATAATCTCAGAGATTTAGTCAAAGTTACACCAATTTCTAAGCGCGAGAGTTTCAAAATTGGAAGACAAAATTAATTAACGATAGATTCAGAGTTCGCAAGACTCTTTGGATTTTGCAGAAGTTTGGGGATGCTTAGAAGTTGATCAGTTTGGTCGACAGTTGAAAGAAGAGAGCTGTGAAACAAGTTTGTTCTAATTTGTAACGGCAAGTTTTGAGAAACATTAGCAACTGTGGCTCCTAACACGACGCAATATTTTTTTTAACTTTCTCCCATTTTTTTAATACGCTTCGCGGTACATAGTGCATTAGAATTAACTGAGTTTTATATTACATATTACTTCCGAATGTTTTACGTTAATTTTTGCATCGTTTTAATAAAATTTTAATTTTAAAAGTCTGTAAATTCCGTTTAGAAAAATATTCCTCATTTTGCTCTGGTAATCCTCAATTCTTCAAGAAATATTAAAAACATAAGAACTTCGCAATGTGAAAATACCAATGCATTGAAATTTTGAATTCCAGAAATGTTTGAGGAATATAAATTTCAAGATGTGACAATTAAGTACAATTCGTAAAAGTTTGCAGATTAAACAAGCTTCAGAATGTCCAAATTTCGCAGCAGTGAAATCTTACAACATGGAACGTTCAGAGCGTAAATGCTTAACAATTAAACAAATACCGGTGCAGAGAGACATCGTTTCAGGGAAGTTTTTACAGGCATACAAATTTCGAGACTTGATAAATCCAAAGTGTTAAAATAAAACAAATTTTGGGGGCCTACAAATATCGCGTTAAAATTTCAATTGTTAGTAACCGAAAACAGAATAGAGTCATTAAACAAAATTTCCGAGTATGTAAATACCGCCGTGTCAAAAAACAAAAGGGTGGAAATCTCAATGCATAGAAATATTCTGGCGCGTTCAAATCCCACGACCCAACAATTTCAATGTGCAGAAATTGTATGCGTCCATAACAAATAAGAACTGCCTAAAGAAAAGCCTCGATCATTCAACCGCAAACAGAATCGAAATACTGTGGAATTGTAAGTTATATGAATTAGCATTGCTATTAAAATATTGAATACGATGAAAATCTTCGTACAATAAGAAGTCGCGATTGCCTGGATACAGCAGTCCGAGTAATTTATCTTTATCAATGAAACGTGCACGCTTCAAGGGTATTAAGTATTCAACAGAAGAAAATTTATTCCAAGTATCGAGATCTAAGTGAATACGATCCGAAGATGAACTCATAAAAGCGGACTTACGCAAATCAGATATGCATTGTAAATCGTATAAAGTGCATATTAAATCGATTGAAATGACGTAAATAATGATCGGAACATTAATATAATCGTCTACAATGAGCGCTTTGTGACATTGAATGTCACAATGAGACAGTTTATGAAAAATCTTCGTGTTTCATGTAAAACAGTTGGATCGTATTTCAATCATCTAATTGTAAGTACGCCGGATCTGATGTATAAAAATGACTATTAATACTCTAAGATGACAAATTCCAGGTAATAGAAAATTACAGGTAACACGTGATACCTAACAAATATCCGAAGAAAAAAGACTTCGACAAATGGCAAAGAAATATAATTTTTAAGGTGTTGACGAGATATTCCTTAACTTCTTTAACAATGTGATAGATGCATTAATGTGGATCTGTTGGAGGGTAAAAAAAGGGTAAACGAAAATATGAAATTCTTGGAAAGAGCATAAAAACTAAGGCAAGGCTAGAATTTATAATGGTAAGCAGGGGATCTTATAAGGCTGGTGTCTTATTTTCTTTCTTGATTGACAGACGGCTATGGTTCGGAGTCGATCATCTAAATAATTAATTAATAATGGGATTTGGAAGTGTTTACGTCTGAGTATATCTGCGCTTGGAAATTTTTTCATCTTCCGATATTTACGCCTTGAGATCCAATTTGAATATCCTTGTGTAAATATGGATAATTTCCAGGCGTAGAAATTTTTACGCACTGAGAAATTTATATTTTTAAATTTCCATGGTTGGATGACCGTTGCGTCAGAAATTGCCTACGCTGCGTTTCTGTGAGTTCGCAATTTTGCACGTGCTGAAATATCTGCAGTTAGAAATTTCTGCTTCTGGCTATTTCTGCGTATCGAAACTTCCGTTTCAAAACTTTTTTATTGAGCCGTTTCTGAAGAAGAAAATCATTTACCAAAATCTACAGCACAGCAATTCCAAGACGTGGAAATTTCAGTGTTCAATCAAATTTGCGAGAGTAGGAATCTTGAAATGAATCGAATGTCAGAAAATAAAAATATCACCTGGAAATTGCTGAACTTAATGATATTTGACGACCATAATTTTCATTTCCTTTTGAAGATTTTGCCGGTCTGTGAATATCTAAGTCCAAGTATTTTAGTATTCCGGCATCGACGAGCTGAAATATAAAAATAAATGTGTCCGAGTAATCCTAATCATTGACAATCCAACAAATATACAGTGTGTCCGAAGAAAGCGCAATAAATATGATACGTCAGAGTCGATTCGTGAGGCGTACTACTTATGAGCCTTTGATGAAGATTATTTCGCACCAAGAGAGCAGCGGAGCGCATATCCTCTCAATTTCTTACATCCACATACATACGTGCACCTACACCAACGTCTACATGTGTAACAGGTGATTTTATGCTGTATGCTTCTTTCATCATTGCGATCTTGTTCGGAGCTCGAAGGCCAAACACGATTTATAAATTACCGGAACGTATGCTTTAATGTCACCGCCGAATATTATTTTAAATAAAACATCGCTCTGCCGTATTATTTTATAGTTATATTTATAGAATAACGTGTAATGGCAGACATTCTGACTTCTCTAATAACAGGAGTTTAAAACTCTCCAAATTCGGGGATTTGTAAATGTTTCATTTATGCAGTCCATTTTGAGCGTATTGTTTTTCAAGTTTGATGATCGCACAGAGATAATTTAAACTTTGCCAATATTTGTTTCAATTTTGATATTGTATTTGTTACATTCATAACGAATATAACGATATTTGATTTGAGTGTTATAGGAAAAAATTCGTTTAAAAAACGTCAATGAAAATAGAATATTAAAAATATGATAGCGGGGTTGAGAGGAAAAGTGGACACGTTATTTGAAGTAACTTTGACGAAGGTATATGAGATAACTATTAGAGACTTTTTCTTTTGCAGTTCCACTTTTTGTGGAGACCCACAAATTATAAAACGGATATTAGGTCATGATTAAATAGTAACAATTACGATGAACGAACAAGTTGATGTCATTATGTTTAGTATGAATGATAAAAATAAAAGATGTAAAATGCTTTTAAAATAATTTTGAACGGTTAATCGCTAATTTCATTTTTCCAAAGTCTTTGTGGCAAAATGTTTAATTTTTTCAGCTTGATATTCATTTTTTTCTGATGAGGGAGACATTCATTAATTGTTTTTCATCTTTTGGAATTAATCCACTAAGGTAAGAATCACTTTGCATTTAATCAGAATCTAATTCCCTACGTGAATTTCCGAGAGAGAAAAATAAATCCCGCATTGTGATCCAATTGCATTAGAATATCCCGGAAAGAAGACCAAGCTTTCTTTTCTGAAATAAACAGATTTAAAAAGGAGCGTATGAAATTGGTAAAAATGTGATCCAATACGTTATAGTTTTCAGTAAAATATGAATTTCCAATACATAATAACATTTTAATTTCGCGGGTATTCATCCCTACTGTTTTTACCTGTAGATATTGTTTACTTTGAAATTTTTACCGCAATTTGTAAGAAGCATATTCACCTATTTCCATTACCTTCAAACTTACTACGCCCTTACGAAATTACATGGAAAAACAGAAAAATTCATTCAATAAATTGAAATAAATTAAACTTGCAATAAATTAAATTGAAATAAACAAAAAATCAGCGTCCAGTTTATTTAAATGTATACCAAATGAATTCACAAACATTTCCGTGGTATAATAATAATCCAGATCGGGATAAATATTTTCCTTCCGAGAGATTCTGCGTTCTCGAACAGTCCTTGCAGGTTCCAACAATCAGCGCAAGAAAGGAGAAAATCTGGGAAAACGTAATCAGCAAAAAGCATCGAAAATGCAAAGGTATAGGCCAAGTACAAGAGGATCTGGGAAAACGTAATTACATTACGTGTATGTGCTAAAAAATAGTGCATTGTGTTTTTTCGTTGAATCACGGTGAGTCGGATCGATTGCGTTTCTCCGCTATTTTACGAGGTGTGATTATACAATCGATCGATCGAGGCTGCGCGAAAATGTCAAACAAGCAAATAAATTTTTGCGGATGATACTCTCCGGGTGATGATCCGGCGTCCTCGTCTTCCTCCGAGAATTCGCAGATTTTTCTCTCTATCGGGCTCCGCGAAGTTTGGGGAAAGTGGGGCCAAGAGTTTTGTATAAAAGCGCATTCCTATCCCATAGCAATCATTCGAAATCCCAGCTTCCTCCATTGGATCCGCTGATTCCAAACACACGCTCTTCAAAATGAAATTCCTCGTAAGTGATTTTATTTCTTGTGGTTAAGTTAATTGATTTTCTTCACTATCGGCGACTCTCGGAAGCAGTGGTTGGCTACTTAAGTAGCGACGAATTTGATATTTCTATTATTCTTACTTCGTTCTCTAAATGTTTAGTGATTTAATAGAATCGGCTGGAAATGTGAATGACTTTGCTACCGGAAATTTAAGTAACATTTTTTTTATCGGATCGGTTGAGCATTGATTGAGAATTCCTGCGAATTTGATTTTACAAATTTAATTTCAGTGCGAAATAACTGTATGCCTCATATTTCTAACAGATTAATTTTATTGCTAGCTTTATGTTTCAATGTCAAAGTTAGTGCTATTTGCTTAAAGAAAATACGGTGAGATGGTTAAGACTTTAAATCCGTTACAGTTTACACTTTCATTCATTTTGATTTTTATGAAAATATCATAAGTTCGCATAGAAATAACAGCGAAAGTAGAAATTTTGTGTCCTCCGCATTCTAATCGCGTTATAAATAGCTCGACCAAATCTTTGTCAATAAAACATTTGAATTTGCCAACGTAATTTGTATATTTTTTAATTGTCTACTGTTCTTAGTCGAACGAAAATTTCGCTGGCCTAAAACTTACGCGATTTCTCAATCAGCCGTCGAATATGAAACAGTCACGTGATTTATAACGCACACCGAGAGAACAGGTGCTTACACAATTCAGCATCATAAAAAAGAGATTTTTAGAAGATATGAATTAATATACTATTTTAAATACAAGATTCAATCATAATTCACAATACTTTCGCAATTCTTGACTTTTATTTTACATTACAGCCGGATCTATAAACACACTTCCCATTGTTTCGTTACAATTTTACCATAAAACTTATAATACACGTAAATCTGAATTCAAACAGGAACAGCAAGTTATTAACGAAATTTCGTTCAAATATAAAAAGTATCGATCTAGCTTTCCAGCGTTAAAATTTACAAAAAAAATCTGATAGTTCATATTCACTTTGTTCTATAAAAACCGTCGTTGATCAACCTATTAACAGAGCTACAAACTCCCATCAATAAATTCAACTCGATCTTAAAAAAGCCAGTTATTCACAAAATTGTCCAAATATCATATTCGAAACGCCTATTTGCAATTTCAGATCGTCTCCTTCGCCCTCGTGGCCTTCGCAGCTGCCCAGGTCTCCCCGCCCATCGCCATCTTGAAACAGTCCCAGGATAGCTCCCCCGATGGCTCTTACTCCTTCTCTTACGACACTGAGAACGGAATCTTCCACGCCGAAAGCGGGGTGCCAGTTTCCGTCGACGGCAAGAGCGACCCGGCCGTAGTTGCCCAGGGTGAATACCAGTACACCGCTCCCGACGGCACCCCCATCGTCGTCAAATACGTTGCTGACCATGACGGATTCCGCCCCGAAGGTGCCCACATCCCGCAGATCCCCCTTCTGATCCAGAGAGCTCTGCAGTACAACAAGGAACACCCCGAACAGGAGGAATAGACGATAGCCCGATTTCTGTCTTGATGAACTTGTAGATTTAACGCTTAATAGAAATTAAAAAAAGAATCAGAGTTTGATTTATTGCGCTGTCCCCTCCACCCCCCCCCACAAATTAGTTACCCCGAGTGATTCTTTGAGCCCAGGGCGTATCACGAGTGCATGATAAAGGGTCCTCTAGGGCTCTTGGACAGGTATTTTCAGCTACGGGAGAGATATAAAGATATTTCGCTACGTCGTTTTAAGTTAAACCGTCTGACAGTTTGGATATACGTGTTTCCAGCGAACCGATGACATCACAGGGATTTCAAATAAATGGTGCAGTTAATTCGAAAGGGGCACTGATAAAATATGAAATTGTTTTCTGAAATGAATATTGTTTTATATTAGTTAACGGGAATATCATCGCTTGATGTAACGATGAATGTAAAAATTCTAATCAAAAATTTGAAAACTGTCATTTGATAGGTGTTAATAGGAATAGTGTCAAAGGAAATTGAAGGATCTGATACCACGTGATTCGAGACGTGAACGAAAATTAATAAATGAATGACTTCAACTTTAAAGTAAACTCATTTTGAGAAAACTTAAAAAAGTACAGATTTACAAATTTTAGTGACTATTTTAACGCAATGAACTCACGATCGGTTTGTGATTCGTAGTTCTGTTAATCGAATTTACTATTAAAAGGCGGAAACAGTTCCGCAGTGATTTGGATCGTACGAACTTTTAGTATATAAATGAATTTTTTCACGTACCGCCACAAGGTTCCGAAAAAAGAATGGAATTCCCAAAGCGGTCACGGTGACGCAACGTCTTACCTGAGTAGGAAATCAGGTATTTCCTGGACGTAAAATCATTATTTCCATTTCAGAAGATGCGGGTTAAAGTGTTTCGACGTTGCGAGAGTAGAATAATCAAGGCGCAGGAGGTACATGATATACAGGATGTTTCAAATCATGTGGACATAACTTGGGGAGGGGGAGAGGGGATTGAGTTCATTAAATCAAGAAAAAAAATAGTTCATATAATTATATGCACCGATATGACCTTGTTCTCGAATTCCTCTTTTCAAAGGGTAGTTTTCCAAATGCAAGACGTTCAACAATTGAACATAATGAAACTTCTCAAACAGAATACAAAAAAAGAAATTTGGTGAAATCGTATTTCTAGATACAAAGCAAAAATATTGTGTCATCCGAAAACTGCCTAGCGTCGAACAATTTTTTAATTAAAAACCTCGGGATTTCTACACGAACGAAGTCCATCCCATGGTCCGAAGTTGAAAAAAGGTCGTCAACGAAAAAAATCGCCGATTTTTCGAAAGATTTCTTAATCAATTGAACGTAATATCATAATGAAAACTCCGCGTAACACTTCTCTACAAAGTCGACCTGTACTCTATCAAATTATCTCCGATCAGCGACTCTTTTACCCAGAAGCAAACGTGGAAAACGTTTCCATGAAAATCTCACGGCTATGGAATGCGCCGTGTTGTCCATCGATTATTTCAGCGCCGATCTTTCTGCACGCACAATACAACAAAAAGAAGGAAACGGTGAGATGATGGGGTACGATAATGCGGTCTCTTGTGACTTCTTACGCCAGTCAAAACAGAGATGGGATCGTCCGTTCTGATTTTTATCAATTTCGGCTGTCGACACGAGCCGAGTACACGTCACACGGCGGAGCGGAACATCTGTATGTATATCAATTCAAAGTATTCCACACGCGTGAACCCTGAAGAATAGGTCCCACGACTGAAATATAGTACGTTTCGATTCGCGAAATGATGAACAGCTTGATAGACGTCGTGTTACAGGCGGAAAGTCGTTGTCAGTTGGCGACAAAGGTATAAAAACTTAGTTGAAACGCAGTTTTTACGACGTTCATAAAAAAGATGTTTTACAGCTTCGGATTTAATTAGAGGTTTGGTGTTGGATACTTTTAATTTACCTTTTGATCATGCTTTGACTGACAATGAGTTCGGTTTAATCATTCCGTTAATAAATTTTGTTTTCAGTGTGAGTTTGCTGTATTTTGCTTCAATTGTGATGTTAGTCAATTTTGTTTTGATCTTTCTCCTAAATCTGAATTTAGTGAATTTGCGTTTGATCTTAGTCTTTACCATGATTTTATTACGTTTTCTTCTAATTTTAATTTCAGCCCACTCGAATGGGATTTTCCTTTTATCGTGTATTTCATGGGTTTGTACACCTCCATACAAGTGAAAATTGTAATTTACAGCCATTCATTTCTAATAACTTGAAACATACAAAACCGAAGATGGAACAAAAGTAAAAGCAGTATACAAGAACCGTCAGAAGAATTAGCAATTGCTACTGTGTTTCTTTATCAGATGATTGCACCGCGGATAAGACGTAACTTCAACTTAAATTCACACTATTATCCGAAGTATCAAATACAATCTCCTACTTTATAAACGTGCAAACCATTAGCGATAAGGTACTTTAATTTACTTCCACTTTGATTCACATCACATTTCCCCATACTTGATTCTTTGAGTGGTGGAAAATGGCAAGACCGAACTTGGCACCAAAGTTATCGAGTCAAGTTAAGTTTAGTCAATTTTTAATCGTAACGTTTTCCAAGATTTTAAAAGTGAAAACAATTTCTAAATCATTACCTCTATTTCTTATAGTTTATTATTCATCGACGAATTTGAGACACTCATTGGAAACATTAATCAGCTGTTTCAAGCGACTAACGTAATTTTTCATTTTAAATTGGTAACGATTTACAATTATTGCCCCAAAAATAGGTTCGATTTGCCTTGGACTTACAACAATAATGCTTAGAAAATGTATTCCCTGGTACACAAACGAAAAAGTTAATTTCTCCAAAAATGCGTCTTACAACAATGTATTTGTGTATTACGCGTATGAATATTCAAATGAATATTTTTTTTCCCGCGAGAAAAATGACGGGGCGCGTTTTCCCACTTTAATTGAATGATATATTAGAAACAATAACTTATGGAACTTATGAGAGTTGCACTATTGCTTCAGCAGAAAGAAATGGTAAAGTCATGACCTTCTACAAACGTTTCGAAGTAATAAGGAAGACAAGCGAACATTACGGTAAGATGGTAACATAAACAACAGTACATATACATCTGAATTTCTGGGATAAACGTACATATACATATACATACATATGTAAATACGTAGTACGTTTCCAAACAATTTTTAAATTCTTAGCCCTCTGGCAGAATTTTCTAATAAAAATTTCATATTTTTCATAAAAATAGCGCTGTATAAACTGAATTATCTTTAACGATTTCCACTTCTAAACACTTTTTTAAAAAACACTGATGAAAATTTTATGTGGTCCCCAAAAAAAAAAGTGCAAAAGTCTTAATGATTCTTCTGAACCTTATTACATACCCACTCCACATTCGTGTCCCTCCAACAAATCATTTTTATCGTGAACATTGTTATGTTGCGTGCAATAGAACCCATCGGTAAAATATTTGCAAAAAAAAATGGAAACAGGAAGATCCTGGGAGTCGGCATCGTCGCGATTGCCTCACCAGAGAGAAATGCAAAAGCTGTGACCTTCTAGGAACATTTTAAAGTAATAAAGGAAGACGAGCGCAGATCTGAGGGCGGATTATATCGGTGTGCTCTTGTTAGGCAACCCCGTGCGGCATAACTAACAGGTCAAATCTCGGCACGGCGAGAGATTTCTGCTGGCAAGACCCACCCATCTTCCCTGAATCGCCATAAACAATGGAATCGACAGTTCCGACTTGCCGTAGACATATTTTTGCATTTCGAAATGGTAAGTCTTGACCCTTCGCTGCTGTGAAATTAAACTGCGGATGTTTATGCGAAGACAATTACTGTAGGATTTTTCAAATCAATTTTTTGTATGCGAATCAATTATGGGGCATGGAGTTTATTGTTGAAATCCTTATTCTATTCGACAGAAATACACGTTTACTCCAAATTTCTGCTTTTTATAATTTTTAAATCCGAAATATTTCACGCGATTTAATGTCTAAACCCTGAAAATCCCACATTCTCTACTTGTTACGCCCCGAAAATTTCCCTCATTAGAATTTCTTAGCTCTGAAGTTTCTGTATTACAGAATAGTGAATGTACTAATAATTAAAAAATTCCGAAATTCTCTACATTTTACATTTTCTCGAAATTCTTTTGTCCCAAAGTTTCTACGTCTTCAAATTCCACTTTCACAATTCTTGTGATGTCCGAAAATTAACATTTTCACCCTACCTCATGCATAAAGCAATAATCCTGGCATTAGGTAAGGTAAAGGCACCAGTAGTTGACACTTTGGTATAAAAAGACGTAAAATTAGAAAAGTGTGCACTAAAACAAATTGAAATTTACGTGAACGTATCACAGTACTATTCAACTATCAATATTGAAACAATTGCGGGTGGGCGTGCGTCAATAACGACGTGAAGTTCAGATAATGAAGACGTTGTACGTGTTTCGTGATAATTTCAAGATTTCCTTAGAGTATTCGTTAAGGGCATTGGTACACGGTAAATATTAAAAAGTTATGATAATAGTATTTTTTGGTAAAAAATGGAATGCAATAATCTTTTAGAGTTTCTCGATTTGGCTGGGTGTCAACTAATGAACCAATAACCTTACCGAAATAAAACTCCTATATTTTTTTTACATGCATGACATGAACGAATTTCTTGTGATATTATGGTAGTAAAATGTCAAGTGCAATGATAATTATTTATGTTTTTTATATAAAGTGAACTCAGTCTATTCTATGTAAATAAATGGAAAAAACATCCTTAAAGTGTCAACTATTGGTGCCTTTACCTTAGTTAGTAAATAGTCGCCGCGTTCCTAAATTTATCCGCATATTCGGCGTACCGCAAAATGCGTTTGATATTTGCCGACACCCTAACCCGAACTACTCGTCGTACAGCTTGGCATACTCACACCCACGCGAAAACTCCCCGTGTGAACCACGAGGGAAGCACGGAATAAGTGTCGACGAACGTGCAGGTATGAATAGCACGGAGGATGCGCAATCGTTTCTTAGTGAAAGAGAAAAAACGCGATCGTAGCTGTGTTTTCAGGCAGCTGGACGAATGCAGATCCGAGGGCGGATTACCTGGTTCTTCTTGAGTAACGCGCACCTGGCATAACTGACAGGTTATACCTTATTTCATATTTCTTGATACCAGGGACGTATACTTCCAGCTATCTCAACTGACAGGAAAGTAGATTGAGTTCAAACGATAGAGGGTGTATCGAAAACACTGGAAATTATTGCTAATTATTGCTGTGTCGTGAGCCGCAGATTCGACACTTCGTGGTCACTCAAATATTGTTTTTTTTTTATTTATTTATTTATGAAAAGTTTCATTACAAAAATAATTTCTTCCTTCTTCAGCAATAAAGAGAAATTTATTATTGGTACTTTTTTGAGATGGTCAGTGGAAAAACTTTTAATGTAGATTTTAAACCGGTAGCTAAGGATCCGATGGAAAAATCAATTTTTTATAAATATCTTCTGGTAAGTATAATATATGTATAAACGGGGATGCAGCATTAAAAGCCTATTGCTGTAATTAATTATTGTCAATACTTTTTCGAATGTCGTGATATGTCTTGTATGATGCATCCAAATCTCGGATTTCCTTGATGATTCCAATCAGTGAGAAAGATGTTGATCATCCTTCTCACATAGATGAAGTAAATTGTAACAAATGAAACGATATTGTTTTAATTTCAGAATTCTACTACTTATCTAATTCGAATTATGCAGGATATATGACGCAATAATTAACCCTTCTAAATGATGTGGTGGGTGTCAAAAAATTCAGATCTTGAATCCGTAATTCGTTCCTACAACCACGATCTTCTTATTTCTTGGGTTGCCTAACCTAACAGTGAGATCATTAAAAAAGTTCATTCTGAAATAAGAACTCGTTTAGTGATGGGTGGTGGTACTTTATAGAGCTATTGTAGAACGATTTTTCTATCGAGATATCCTAGGGAACTGAAGGCATGCTTGGCTAATAGGCTATGCTAATTTGTGTATCTCATCGTTGGAAAAATTGCAAAATCTAATGATCTTACAACCAGAAAGATCACTTTTTTGTTGCTAAACTATCGCTGTAAATTAGTCAGATTTTCAATAAAAGACTTGGTTTAAACGTATTAATAATAATTTAGTTTTAATCAATTTCATTTTTTTTTAATTAATGCACGTAACTCCTCTCAAAATAGCTTGGTAGATCTTTTGCTTTCCAATTATAACAAAAAAAAGGGTTATCATAATGCGATGTCTTTTTCATGACAATGTCTTGATGAAAAGAGAAACGATCAGGAAAATAAGATATCTCGATGGGCTTATTGTAACCGATTGCATGAAATCAAATCAGAATCTCTCACGAGAAGAGCAGTTTTTAATGTCAAGGCGCCGCCTTTTATTCAAGCTTACCCGTAACACCTTTCTATACTACTTACTTTACATGTAACTATTGTATCAAACACGTATGCTTTGTAATCCATTCGTAAACGTAACGCTATCGAATCGCGTGCTCCATGTTTCATTAAAACTATTACATCTACAGTGGGTTACAAAAGTCTCCGTACAATGGGATGAAGTATACAGGGTGCGGCTATAGATTTTAACACAATTCAATTAAAACTTTTGTAATGAGTATTAAACATAGGAAAATAAGAATACTGCAAGGGTGATAAGTACGTGGCTCACAAATTCAAATGCCTAGAATATTTTGAGTCCGGACATTTCAAACGCAGAAATTTCAAGCTATAGACGTTTAAACTCGCAAGAATTCCAAAGCATTATGATTTAAGTATTAAATATAGCTAAAAAGTAGGGTAAGGAAATCACATTTTACTCGCTGAAACTTGGGAATTAAATATACGACTCTCAAAATGAATTTGGAATGAAAATAATAACAAATTGACATAATTTAATGAAATTCTTAAAAATGTTATATTCTGGTAGCCAACACCTTTGTAGACTTCCTTATATACATTTGCTTTTATACGAAGCATGAAAGGTCGGCATCATAATCGCATACTTGGAAATTTATAGTCGTTCGCGTATACGGATGCATAAATTACGAAAATAATTTAAGGACGCCTAATGGCAACAGGCTTCGATCGTAATTTGTTCAATTAATTTCATACGAACGTGCAATGATTAACGCGAGGTTGCTAGTTGCAACATTGATTTTAATTGATTGAATGAAGATCAAGTGTCTGTAATTAGTTCTATTTCTAACACCTCTCGAGTGCCGTAAAATAGGATGAAGGTCGCTGGATCAAGAAGTAATTTATATTTATGATCTAGCGTAATGCTGTTTACCTTAGTATTAATAAAATGAGGATGGGTAATTATTATTATAGGATTCAGGAGTAATATTTATATCTTTAAGTGTATTAAAAATGGCATTGCTTTATAAACTATGTACTACGATTATTTCCAATCAACTTTGAAAATGACATAAAATATTTATGTTTGACTTATCCAATTAATGCGTTAGTTCATTAACTTTTTAGAACGGTTGGATCCCGTTTACAATAGGATGAAATATACGCACAAAGCAAGACTGTAGGTTCTGGAATTCAACACTTTGGAATTTCCATACTTAAAAATTTTCCCGTTTTCGAATTTTTTTGAACCTACTATTTCCTAAGTATTGTCATTTGTATGCGACAAATTTTTGTTGGGTTCAAAATTACTTTGCTATGAAACTTCCATGCACCAATTATTTGTAGGCTTAAAAACTTCTTCTTGCATTTTTTAATTTGTATATCGTGAAACGTCTATGTCCTGACCATTTGTACGATTTATTATTTTCACAGGGATGATTTTCACTATGAAATTTCTACGTCCTAAAAGTTCTGTGCTTTGAAATTTCTATTTATCGACATTTTTGTACATCAACAATTATTACGTTTTCAAATGCATGTACCATAATATTTGCATGCCATATCGTTTTTACATAACGGTCACGAGTACATCTTGAAATTTTCATCCGTGCGATATTCGCTTTGAAATTTCCACGCCTTGAAATTTCTGCACTTTAGAATTTTTATTCCTTGACATTTGCGTTCGAATCTCTGAATTTTCCACACCTTGAAGTTTACAGATTTAAATTTACAGATGGTTCGCGTTCCAGGATTAATACGCTCTGTATGCTACTGCAAGAAGTTTCAACGACCAATTCAAACGCTTGTTCGAAACCTACGCACTTGGATTCCAGTGCAGTCTTAACGAAATAATGACAGCTTCCATGTCGAAGCTCTGAAACACGGTTGGAATGAAATCGCGTAATGAAGTCGGACGAACCCACCCTTTTCTTTTGTCTGCTGGCACTGCAACTTATTGCACTCTGCCACCTTGCCAATATTACGGATGCAGTGAACTCCGCAAAACAGATTCTCTATTGCGAATTAAGCATTCTTTCGCATTCATTTGGATGAAAATCACTGTCGCAACGCTGTCGCGCTGCAAACATAACGGAATTATTTGAAGAGCACCTAATTAACCAGTTGGTTGCAAGTAGAACAACCAGGAAAATACTTTATTCAAATTTTCAAACTTAGATGTATCGCAATCTGAGAGCGTCATCGCTATGGACTTCCTATTTGACGTAATAATACTGAAAGATGACTGAAAACACTGCCACTCTTGTATTAAATAGGAAAACTGAAAATTTACATTTTGTGAGATCCCTATGTGAGTATATGATTAGACATGGATAATATATTAGTAAATATTTTACAGATATTAATATAGGTATTTTAAAAGACTGCCAAAGATTCTTATTTGTTAATTATTAATAAATCTTCGAAATTTAATTTCTTTTAAGAACATAAAATTCTGTTATAAACCTAACACAATGATTAGCTATATTTTATTTTCTGAGAATGTTTTATCTTGTATAAGAGTCGAATAGTTCGCAATGAAAATGATTTCGATTTCGAGTTCAGATTATCGTACAATGTAGAAATCTTCTACGATCCGATTCTCATAGGATGTAATTACATCGGTTTAAGTGCATTAGGTTGCGAATTAAATTATATACACTAATATATATGCATAAATTATAAGTACGTTTCGAAAGGATCAACATTTACGTGTTTCCCTATATAATGGATCGCCGAAGGAATTACGAAAGAAAATAAATTCTATTACGTCGATTGCTAATTCTCAGAAACATTAAGTTAAATACTACCTGTCAATTATATTCTACCCACATGTCATTTCTACAAACTTTAAACAGCATTATACTACAGAAAAAATACGATAATCATCCGTAAGAATAATAGTCTTCGCCACTTATTTAAAGATATATGTATGTGTATCCTACTTTCACGCCTTTGATAAATTTAAAAAATAAAACATATTTTTCATACGTCGAATCAGTTTGAACAGAAAATTGATAATTCAATTGTAAGTGGTGCGAATTCCTCACTTACTTCAAATTAACACGGACAAGAAATTACTCCGTTTTAGTTTGAAGAGGTGGTAATTAGGTAACAGGTCGAGTAACATTAATAGGGAAGAGTTTTGTACTCTAAGTGGTTCACCTTTTAGATGGTAATCTGTGAAATGTGTTCTCCGGCGTTGTGAAGAAATATTAGCTCACTTTGTTTTCGCAGTCATCCGCGTAAACCGTGAAACTAAAGTATATTACGTAACAGGTCCCCTGGTTTTCCACTAGCACATACTTAGGTCTTCTGTATTCCGAATATTATACAAAACGAGGAAGGGACTTGAAGCTGACTTTTCACTATTGTAGAAAAAGGCGTGTCAAAGTTTCGAGAATTACGTAAGGGAAACCTTGCATTTTCTACCATTAAATAAAAAATCGTGTTGATTTTCTTTACTCCAAAAAATGACTCGTATTCCCCATTATTGCATAAAAGGAGCATTGAATTTCCCGTTAATGGCTAAGCAGACACCCCAAAGTTTCTGTCACTCTATAAGAGGGTTCCCGGATGTTGCACTATTAATACATATTAACTTCAAAAGATGTATAAATTGCACCTTTTTACTATAATTAATACACTCGCTATTGACAAATTTTTAAATGATCGGGCCTGATAATTGGGGCTGGTTATTATTAGATGTTATTAATTAATGTACGATTATTATTGAAAACGTTGCCATAAAGCTACACATACTTAATTCTAATTATTCAATTATTATTCTACGTCGATATTTCAATATTCCCAATCATGAGCCCCACTATTCTAGACTACAATTGTGACATCGAATCTCGCTTGAAAATTGTTATCTCCTGTAGGTTTTTGTGCTACATTACTCTCTGTTGCTTATTCGCATCTAGTAAATGATG
This sequence comes from Mimumesa dahlbomi, assembly GCA_917499265.3. Lineage (NCBI taxonomy): Eukaryota > Metazoa > Arthropoda > Insecta > Hymenoptera > Crabronidae > Mimumesa > Mimumesa dahlbomi. Next base: position 10,310,149 of record OU824124.1, read on the forward strand.
AACATCTACAGAAAATTAATAGATTTCTTACGTCATGTAAATAAATACGCACATATACACACAATACATTACATACATATACATTATGGTGGTCGTTAAAAATTAAATTTTTTGCCACGCCCCCTAAAAAGCTTCCTTTTGATGAAAGAACACTGGGGATTTTTTTTTGTTTAAATTAAAAACAACACGTGCCTCAGGACGATCTAACTTAATACGAAAGAAAGTTTACTTAAACCTTGGAGTGAAGAAATCTTGATATTAAAATTACGTTTGTACTAATTTAGTTTTAAAATAAAAATATTAATTTGAATATCTTTCGTTTTTTTATTTAATAGACCAAATCAACTGGGAAAAATTTTTAATTCAATTTTTTTTATTGTTATTTTGATTAACTGGGATTTTTTTATTGATTTTGATTCGATAATTGTTTATATTTCGAATAAAATTGCATTTTTCATAAAAATTCCCAAAAACATGATTATACCAAAAAATTAACTTAGATCGTCTTGAGCCACGTGTTGTTTTTAATTAAACAAAAAATTTCCCCAGTGTTTTATCAACAAAGGGAAGCTTTTTAGAGGGCGTCGCAGAAAATTTAATTTTTAACGACCACCCTAACATACATAATTTAAAAAATAACAAACAATTATGTAATAAAGACAGATTAAGTTTTTAAACAAATTAAATATTCAACATGACGAATGAGAAATAATATTTAAGTAAAATCTCGTTCTCCAAAGTCAAGTAATTTAATGACACTGTTTGTGAGAAAGAAATCCTTTTAGAAATGCAACGTTACAATCAAATATTAAAACTGAAGAAATTATTCCTGACAGTTATTACTGTGATACATATCTTTATCGTGAGGCCACACAGTGTGTCAAACCCACGCAAATAATTCAACGATTCTTTCAAAGTGGAGGAGGACTTAATAGGTCGAAGAACACACAGATATCCTCCACCATAATGGGGTAATAATTTCTTTGTTTCTCGTCCGAGCCAGAGACAAAGCAACAATCTATTAGACTGTCACAAAACTGCAGAAACAGCGCAGAAATGTCATTATCATATAAAAAAAATCATGGCATTTTACGATAATATTAAGTGCTAAAAACTTACCAAAAAATATTTTCAAATCACTGACATATGTATGTATATCAATTTTTTATTCTTTTGTTTTGTAGGTCAAAACGATAATACGCCATATCAGTTCAAAATATACAAGGTGTATCGCAAAAGTTACCGTACTGTTAAGAAATAACGGAGAATAATCAGATTTGGGGGACAAATATTTTATTTTATTCGAAATATATTCATTCTGCATCAATGCAGCGTCCTACACAGTTAAGGAAACGATTTTTCCCTTTTTTGCGCAATAATTGATGATCTTTACGACGTTTATGATACATTAAAAAATTTCTATTTATATTTTGAGCCATCGGAACAAAAAATGTTGCAATGTCGTAACATTTCTCTGTGGCAAAAGGAAAATACAAACTGAATGCCTGCTACTTAATCAAACTCATTTTCCGATCATCGTAAAAAAGCCAGTCGTCACTATTGTGCTGTAATTCGACTTGCCATGGTCCCAATATACCAAAATTTAACACAATCTCATTCTTCAACGATAAAACTCTACTAATTACAAAAATTATGTAAAATATTATTCGATACAAAAATGTATGTTATATCGACTAACTACTTGAAAAATTAAAAAAAAAAAACGCCATCGCACCAACGCCGGATCTCATATTTTTTCTTAACTGAATTGTAAATAATGCGTAAAGTCTTTCTCGCACGGACGAAACGTAATAATTAAATCTAATTATAGAGCCGCAATAAAAGCCATTGATCCCCGAGCATAGAGAATGGGAACTTTGAACCTTTCGGTCGTACGAAATAATATCTTTTCTATAATTACTACTTAAGGTGTTTTAAACCGTCGATCTCACAGTCGGACCGAAACCACCAATTAACGTATGAAGTAACCAGGTATGCGAATTATACGCTTTAACGATAACATACTCGTATACGTAAGTGCCGGGGCCCACGCGAACATCTCTCGGGCCGCGAGATCCTGATAGGCCGAAGGACGAGAAATACCTGTATACGTATTCTTACGCCCAGGGAATGTCGCAAGGATCATCGATGCGGTGAATCTCGGAATCGCGCCTGTTGATACAACGGCCAGGAAATGCCTACTTCCTATTTGCATTTAGCTCTCTACTGGAGTCCGATTAAAATTACGCGCTGATCGGGAGCCTTGGGTATTTCGAAGCCTCGAACTTTTTGTGCACCGAGATATTTCACTCTTGATATTTCTATGGATGTTTGCTAGATACGAAGATTGTGGGCTTTGAAACTCCTACGACCTGACATTTATAGAATTTAGTTTAATTTAGACCGAAGTTTGGAATTTTGGTTTGTTGGTTTGGAAGTTTGGAAGTGTGACGTGATGCGTATCTGAGGGTTTATTTATCCCTGAATATTTTCATCGAAGGTCCTACACTTTAAAATTTCGAAGCATGATGATTTTAGTACTGTGAAGCTTGCAGCCTCCGATTTCTGCGCGTTGATACAAACGTGAAAATTTACGACTTTGCATGGCTATCGTTTACATAGTTAATGTAAAAAATTTATTCAGAAATTTTCAGGTACTTAGCATACTTATTGCAAGTACATAAATAATAATCTAATAGACCGTAGCTGTAGAAATTACATAAACGTATGAATGTATTCGTCTTATCTTTTATTACTTATCTCAGATTGATCTAAAAGTACATATTATTTTTGAAAAAGGAATAATAGAAGAGGAAAATGAATTTCATTGTTTCTTAGACCTTTGAAATAATTGATTGCATTCTGGAATAATAGAAGAAAAATCAAGATTGAAGGCTCGGCGTAAAAAACGCTATACGTGTCAAAAAATGAACAAAATTAAAGAAAATATATAATTCCATAATTACTGACTACTCATTGGATGCAACGTTATTACAGGGTCTCTAACAATTGTAAACATTCTAAATTTCCATTGTATCCTAGTTATAAATGAATAATATAAAAGTCGACGCAAATGGTACTCGCATCATTTTCTACGTACAGTTCTCAATTATCGCAAAGACTAATATTTCACAATATTTCTTTATGTCTAATCTTTCACAGGGTTACAGATTTATTTTAATCCTTCTTAATTCTATGCTATTTCTCTTATTACACAAGCCGAGTGAGTAAAGTACCATGTGAAAAGCGAATTGGGTCATTTTCCAAGGTAAATCGACACATCTGCTGTGCTAATATCCCATTCCATGCCTTATAATTTACCTCGATTTATGTATATATCACTTAAATTCCACAAACATAATTTGTCACGTCAAAACGCAGGAAGGATTAAACACAATAATTAAATTACCAAAAGTATGATATATGTATAATAAAATATCCCCTGTATTATTTTTCTTTTACAAGAGCAAAGTAACAAAGAGGAAGACTAGACGGTATTAAATTAAAAGCCTACTAACAAAGTCCTACGAAATTAATTCTTTTCTTGAAAAGTGAACGAGGAAAAGGTCAAACCGTAGGATTAAATGTGGCGTCGAAATTCCAACAATTCAATTCCTACCTTCGCAACGAGTTTCATAGGTCGAAGGGCGACGTTCCACATGTCGCAAGGATCTTCACCGCCGTGTGGTGTGGTTACATCGTAACGGGCAGTGAAAGGAACACGCCCTGCGATGATCCGTGGCGAATCCGATCTGAATCCCGGGCCGAGGTCATCATGGTTCGCGTCCACCGCATCGTAGGTCTCTATCTCTATGTACGGCAATTATCAAACACACGAGACACACAGTGGCACACAAACGTCTGCATGCAGCGTGATCAAATTCATGACGACTTAATTCCGTAGCTCATGAGTACCACGTCGTGACCAAAATTCGTTCAAAAATTAGATTTTCATGGCTTTTGTGTTGCAGGGATTCGATTTTTTCGGGGTAAATGGTTTAGAGTCTGGGCTGAATTGTTATAAAGATAAATCAAGAAACACAAAGTATTTGGGATGCGATGTGTTACCCGTCCACATCCCCATTAGGGGTTGTTCTAGTTGAATTAAGTCAATACTTAATTAAGTCAATACTTAATTAAGTCAATACTTAATTAAGTCAATACTTAATTCAACTAGAACAACCCCTAATGGGGATGTGGACGGGTAACACATCGCATCCCAAATACTTTGTGTTTCTTGATTTATCTTTATAACAATTCAGCCCAGACTCTAAACCATTTACCCCGAAAAAATCGAATCCCTGCAATACAAAAGCCATGAAAATCTAATTTTTGAACGAATTTTGCTCACGACGTGGTACTCATGAGCTGTTACCTTTGTAGAGAGAATTCTTTTTTGGAGAATTGAAAAATTTATAGTCTCATAATATTTTATGAATATAAAAACTAGAAATTAAATTTATTCTTACTGTTTTCTTGAAACGGTTGCTTTTTTTGTAGAGGCTATTTTACGACGGTTCATTTCTGAGATAATCGGTAGAACTATAAGGCGTTTTGAACGATATTTTTAGACTATCAGTGTATATTGTAATATGCAAATTAAACGACAATATAGAAGTGAGGTTCCATAGGAAGAGTTCTGAAGAATTGCGAACGATGGAAAGATCAAATCGCAGAAATGTCACAGCGTAAAATTCACCGCTAAGAAATTTTAAAACGCATACATATTAGATCATTGAGTCCAAGCGACAGAATACTTGAGCATTAAACTGTAATGCAATGAATTGTTAATGAGCTAAAATTTTAAGGTTGCCAACACTTTCAAAGCGTTTGAATGTTAACGAGTAGAAAACTCAAAAGCTAAGATACTTTAGAGAGTTAGAGACTCACTGAATAGAAATTTAAAAACGCACAATTTCTAAGTATAAAAATTTTCAAATATACAACAATTTGTAAGATTGAAAAATAACAATAGCCTAGCACTTTGATAATACAGAACAGTTCGTGTCTTCTAATTAACAAATTTTAGTAAAGTCAGTAGATTTGTTTGAAATTAATATAAAAATATCAATGAAAAAATGATATAATAAATTTGATTTGCCTGCGAAGAGAATTTTCAACAATTGAACCACTCTTAGGAGTGTTTTAAGTATTCAAGGGGTTGGCGAAACGCAACCCCTTTTTCGCGCCGCCCTTTGGAATCAATGTTTATCGTCCTTAGGATACATCAACAATGTGCTTTACGAATATTTTATTCGAAACATTATTATTTTTCATAACCATTTCTACTTTTAATAAAATATTAAAAGCTTTCATAATATCTGTTAACATTTGAAACAAATACTCAAAGTTTAATCACATAATCGTGTAGAGTACGGGGTCTTACATTTCATATCTCAAAAGGTTGGACAGATTCTTTTATTCTCTAACACATTTTCATAAAGGAAGTGTCGTTTTATTCCTAACATTAAAACACACAATCCGAAATTACGTTCAAAATTATTACTTTACAAATCAGTAGCATGAAAATGTTTCAAAACTCTCAAAAATTTTCAAGGGCACCTTTAACATGATTTCCTCGGTAAAATTAGAATCAGAATAAAAAAAAATGAATTGTCCCACGTCGGAAATCGCGTAAAACATGCAATAACAAATTACGTTGATGCGACTATAAAGAAAAAGAAGAAGAAGAAATTCGTTATTCAAAAAAATTTAGAATTTCATAAATGGAGGTAAAATGTGAAACAACCCCACTTTCTAATGTATAAAAAGAACAAAAATAAGATAGAACAGTTTCTAGGGTCCCCAGGAAGATTAGAAAGAAGCAGTCGAGAAGAAGGTTTTAATCGCGGATTAGCGAAGATTCCGGCGAGGGAGTGGCGGGGCAGAAGCAGAACGGGGACTATAAAGTCCCATGGCTGGCCCAGCTGGCCACTCTAACTAAACGAGCTGTCACGTTACACGTGTCTTTTCCCATCAAATCATCAGCAGGATTTTAGTGTCCGGGAAGGATTTCCGTGGATTTTCCGCAGCACCATGAAGATTCTAGTGAGTGTTGGCTGTTTTTTTAGCATTGTACTATGAGGCATGTTTTTCATTGAGATTAATTAAAGTTGCATCGGTTCCCGAGATAATTAACAACTTTTTCTGTAGTTGCTATTGTTTTATTATACGTTTTCTTTTGCGTTTCTGTTTCTATTATAGAGAATGTTGTAATTTTGGTTTTGTTTAATAACTTTTATTGATTTTTCTATGAGTTGTTGATTAGTTACTAATTTATTGAGACTCAAAGAGGGAAGTTGAACATGATTTTGATTCGAGTTGTGTTGTAAGTGCAATTTGTGTTGGAGTTTCATTGTTTTTTATTTGAATTCAATTCGGGAAATATTTTATGTATTGTATAATATCATGAATAATTTTGTCCATTTTACTCGAGGAATTATATATCCATATAATATTTCATAGCTCGGTAATTTTCGCGTTTACTGTTTTGTTTATATCATTGTTAAACAGTAATTGCTGCACTATCGTCACGTTCCAACGTCTATTTTTTTAAGATAAATTAATGTGTGTAAAGATTCAACATTATGAACTATAATTTTCTAGATTTTTTTTTGAGGGAGATAAATGAATTATAGAGTTATTAATTACTAGCTTACGAAAGCAATGTAACAAAATTTGTTTCAAATTTTACAAAGGCATGAATTTGTAAAAATATATTCCACCACAAATACATTTATAATTTAAATAATATAAACTCGAAATACATGCATTTCATCACGAAGTACAGTATAATAATGATTAGGGTGCAATATTTACTTTTTATGAATGGTAGAATGGTACCGTGCAATGTTAATATTTTTACGTGTAAAATTGTCGAGTTGTCATAATTTTTAGCGGGCAAACACAACACAAAATATTAGAACTTGCAAACAATATAACACAGAATTTTCACAGCTCGGATATTTAATAGGATATTTATAAGCAGGGGAATTCTCATAGGCACTGAATTGTCATATTTGATAAAATTTGTTTCAATTAGTATTAACCCCTTAACCTACAATGACGGGCATAGCCCGTACGAAATGAACCAAATAGCAGGTAAATCGTAGGTTAAGGGATTAATAACAATAACTACCTGCCTACAATGATAAATACGTATATACTTTTAATAACCGATATTAAAATTAAATTAAACGGAAATAATTTTGTCAAATCCATTTTGATGAGTGCACAGGAAACCAGTAGAATTTTGTAGCAACATCCGCGATTATCTTAACAATCACACACATGATTGCTTAGAAAACAACCAAAATCATATTTTCTCAACTTTGAAATGAAATTATTAATATACAGTATTTTCGGAATTATTAATAATTATGTAATTGTGTCTCAATGTTAGTGTAACAAAAAGTACACAGAATCTAGAAAATCTTTGAAATCTATATAGAATACAATTGTTATTAATGTTCCCGATCACTCACCTACACAAATGTGTACACATTGAAATACCAAAGAAAATATATTTTTTCCTGTCAAACCTTTAAAACATTGTTCGAGTTCTGCGAAACTTCTTAACGATTCGCTATTGTGATAACCGTTCTAACGCTAACGCAAACAGGAAACTAGTCGAACGGAGACACTTGCATTCAGTCGCTGGCGAATCATTCAAACGAATAAAACGAAAACTCATCCAAAAGAATGAATAATAAAGCACGCGCTTTTATATGGTATCTGTCGAACAATAACATTCCAATGGCGTAAATCAATGAAATTATGAGATATAATAGAATAGCATAGGTCAGGAAGATAGAATGGCGGAGATAGAGAATATGACGCATCAATTGCATATAATTATTCATAAGCACATCGACGTCGCGATCAAAATTCTTTCGCGTTCTCGCCTGCCCACTTGCGACCTACCTGCCGGCCCTTTTCTATGACGAATCTAGAAACTTGCAAAAGTCCTCTTGCAAAATATTATTCGAGACAAACAGACGTGTTCGTTTGATTTTTCAACCAAGAATTGTTTAAGTATATGGAATTATACGTTCAAAGCGACATCTCTTTTTGTTTTGATAATTTATTTGTTTTACATTGCATGCACTCTGCTCAAGGTTATGAGTAACAATTAAATTTATGAGTTTGACATGTTGTTCTTGTTTTTATCTTCTATTCGATTTGATATCAATGATATTGAAGATACGAATATTCAGATTTTGGTAATATTGAATTTAAAATGTGTACGAAAAAGTTTGAATTATTAAAGTATTATTCTGTTTTCGCCTTCATAAATGAAACAGATTGTACAATATTCTCGAATAAAGGGTTGATGAAAAGGACGAACTGATTTCAGATTTTACTTTAAAATAAATGTTGAAGATAAAAGTTCCGTCAGTTTTAAAGAAGAAAAAATTTGACAAATGACCAGTTATATTTATATAAGATAATGGTGACCGTGATACAAAAGAATATTTTGTAACTAAGGGAACAATCTTGTTAGCGTAGGTGGGAATATTAATAAGCTATTAAGTAATCATAGACTTCCGCGTGCAAACGTTTCTCGTCTGGGCTTTTCACGTCATTGTTTTACTTGACAGCTACAATAATTCGGAACCGAAGGTTGTTGAGTTTCCAGTAATTCAAATGTTTAAAAAATGTTCTGAAAAACCAGTTACAGAAACTGTTCGAAATTATAATAATCTGCATTATTAAATATTTTGTTGTACATACATGTAGTATAGTAATTTAATAATTTTCGTCCATTATTTCTTACTAGTCTTTATTTAATATTTCATATATTTCACGCTAGAAAACAATTTTGTTAATGTTAAACAGCAAATTATTATTCTACCACAGATTTTAAGAATTTATGTCGTAAATTCGAAAATTACACCGCAATTTTAACCATTTGTAGCGAAATTTTGATAATTTACGTCAACTTAAAACACTTAGGTACCTGTAGATTATATAGCATTGATTTCAAATGGTACAAGAATCTATCTATGGAAAATTGCCTTAACAATTCCATAATAACTAAAGAAATACAAAAATATGTAAATTCGAAAGTTGCACCTCAATTTTAATAATTTCATAATGTGCGAAAATTTACACATTTACATACTTACATGTTACGTTGTCATTAATTTCAAATGACATTAAAATCTACCTATGCAGGAGTATTTCAACAATTTCATAATAACTTTACAGATATGCTTGCTGGGTCTGGCGACCATGGTTTGCTCACAATTCAACAGGTACCCGTATAATCCTGATTACTACGGCCGACGTTTCGCCATATTGCGACAGTCTCAGGATTCATCTCCGGATGGATCGTACTCGTACAGGTGAGATCCTAAAACTTTTCCTCACTAATTAAAGCACCCATAAATGGATAACTATTCCAGCCACTTTATTCTTAAACTAATATAGGCCCACTATTTTATATTGCAAGCTATTTAACGACTTAAACTGTACCCCATTTAAAAATACTGTTAATACTTTTATCATTGTTAATCGAAGTTCCCTTTTCTAAAATGAGATTTCAATATCTATATAAATAACAAGATACCAGAATAAAAAAGAATATATTAGTTCATTGAACAAATTTTCGGTGATTTCGAGATTTTCTGAAATCCAATTAATTTCCATCTATAATACATATTGTTTCGTACCAATAGATTCTAATAGTGTCTATGTGTATCGATTAAAATGCGACGCCCTGTACATGTAATTCCATATTCCGGGCGAATGGTAACCGTAGGTGAGATCGTCCTTCCGTACACCGCCGGATAAGATGCTATTCGTGTGTTTCCTTAATTGTAAGAGCAATCTCGACACGCTCGACGAAGCCCGCTCATTCTCGGTTTTACACACGTGTGGCTAGGATGTATGTACGTTTTAATTGCTCGCTAACGCGTTCTCTTATTCATCTTCTATTCGTTTTCCGTGACGATAGAGTGTGCACCGTCTAACGTGACCGGCTGTATTATTTCATTTTTAGTGGATCAATGAAAATTCGACGAATCTTCAAGGTGGTGACTTTAGTTATTGTATATTTCTCTTTAAATCAGTTTTTAAGGCAATCTTCAGTTAATTTTTAAATGATCATATCATTTTGTTTCTTACACTTTTAATACGTTTATTAAAATTTCGCATTTGAATTGAAAATTAAAAAAAATCTCAACTCGCTATCTCAATCACTAGACTTACGTAGTGGATTTTCCGCAATCTGAGACTTTCACGTGATATATTAAAAAGTTAAAATAATTCGTACTATTCTGCGAAATTTTAACACAGAAGAGTATTTGATAACTGTAATATTTCGGCTAGTAGAATACACTTCGATACCGACGACTATAAGATACGAATCGACGTATAGAAATTTCAAGACCAATTACCCGCTAATTTTTATCAGTCATTACAAACGCAACCGGTTGCTCAAGTGTTTATGGTGTCCATGGTCGTGCGCTATCGTTCGATAGCGCAATAGAGAAACCTCCGAATGGGAACCAAGGACAATAGGGAGGATCGTACACGGCTGACCGATATTTGGCACTTTCTACTGCACTCTGACTTTCCGACACGTCCGAGTTCCCTCGAGGATAATCGATCGGGCGCGTCGAGGACACTGGCTGACTTAGGGTCAAGTTACCTCACACAACTTCAGGTTGTTTTGTTAGACGATTGAATGGACGTAATGAGAAACTAATGCATCGGAATGAATCGTTTAAATCCGATTTGGACGGCCACCCCTTTCGTTGTTTCCGTATTTTAACTGTAAACATATCAAGGTCGGTCAAGCAGTCGTTTGGAAACATTTTATTAAAAATTCTATGTTCCACGTTATTCTCGTTGAATCAACTGAAAAATGTGCATTTTTATATTAATATTTATATTAAACTTTTATTTAAATTATAAATCAATATATGTAAATTATAGACAGGTTTACTGTTAAGCAGTGGCACAATAGGGTGATTTTAACGCGAGTCATTTTCGCACGATTTGAAGTTTTCAGATGGGTTTGATTTACAATAAGTACTTTGGCAATTTAAGAAAAAGGGGTGCTGTATTGGTCGTGTATGTACAAGATTATTGTGAGATGATCTTCATATTATTGTGAGTTATTCTCCTTTAGTATCACATATTGAATGATTTCAGGGGTGGCAGACTAGAAACCAACCCTCGAAATTCGTTTAAATACTTTTCACGACGCTAGTGATCGATTAGAAATTTGGAGGCACATTAACGAATCAATATACAACAATTTTTTAAAATAAACTTTCCACCTTTTCTTTTTAAATATATTGTTTACGTAAAACAAACCGTAATTCACACATTTCTCTTACTGTACTCAATTGCAATAATAATTATCCGAGTCGTTGTACTTTCCTTCGTAAACTACGTAAACACATATTCGTTTCCACTTGAATAGACCTAGAGTCTCGTGTCAACAAGGTGATATATTAAGAGGACGGGATGTTAGTTAAACAGCCCCAACAATTCTAATTGCTTTATTCAGCCAACAACAATATAATTCAGATAACACAGCGAGCCCTTTCAGAAGTGATTGAACGTGCAAAGATAGTTAATTGGCACCGATGTTAATCGCGCGCGCGGCGCACAACGGCCAGTTGCGCAATCGAATAATTACAATCGGCCTACCTATTTACCTACCTACCGATCCAGCTACCTAACTACCCACACAGACCAACCGTTTTACTCGCTGACAATAGTTACACAGACCCCTCCCTCCGACTAACACCTGTCTCGCGAACTTTACAAGCTCCTCCTTGCAAAGGAGGTGGCGCTTCCATCAAACGGTTTGATGAATGAGACACATACGGTCGTCAAACGAGCGTCCGTGCGGTGATAAGTAAATGAAAACTCAATTTTCTAAGCCAAAGGTGAAAGTAGAATCCAGCTAAAACAAGAAGATATGAATGAAAAGTTTCGGGTCGATTTACGGAGAATTTGGAGAAAGGTCAACATTTTTGACACAGCACTGATTACTATCTAAAGAATCCACTCTTTGCGTCAGATTTTTGTTTTTGACGGGGCCATTTCAGTACATTGTTAAAGGAATGTGAAAAAGGCAATACTACCACGCCTTTTGGGACGTCTGTAATTAGTTTCGTTGTATTTACATCAAATTTCGAAACTCTGAAAATTTCAATGATTTGAAATACGTGAAAATTGCAATACTTAGGAATATTGGGCGACGTAGACATTTGAAAAATAAACAGATTTCGCAACGCACACGTCCCGTTTTGAAAAATTGTTAAATCACAGAAATACCCAGCCAGAAAATCATCACTACGTAGTAGTTTCAGGGTGAAAAAAATACCGACATAATTGTATACAAACAAAGTTTAATACAAAACACTGTCCATTAAAAAATACAAACTGCAAACCGTTTCAGGCATACAAGTACCTCTTTGTAGTTTCTAATACCCAATTTTAACATTTTTAATTTCTAAATTATTCTTTAAAAAATATTCCCAAACAACAATTACATTAAACAAAATATATTCCATCCTAGTCTATGAAGACTGAAACAATTATTTACCGAAGGCTGGGAATCTTTTATTACATTTACGTACATCCTACACGTTAAATTCTTTTATAATCTCCTTTAAAAATTTTTTGTTCTTTCTATTATCTGCTAAAACAGAATTTTTTCGAAATTAATTAGCAGGAAATATTGCTCTCCTCTTGTATACATAGATTGTCTCTGAAGCTGACAGGTTCTCTTCGCGGGCGGTACGCCGTAAATACACGTGTGTCGCTAGCTTTGATGGATTGTCGATTCTTCTCTGATCCTGGAATTTCTTTGATCGCGCCATTTACGCTGACAAATGATCCTGGTACAAGTGTTATCGATGATTTATCCCAGATCTTATCGCCACACGCGATGTGCAATACAATGAATTATTATGTGCCGTCTTATGTTACGGTCATGTGTCGCTGTAATCTGTTACACCGTATGATTATTGCGTCCTTTGTTCTTGTCCGTCTTTTGTGGAGTATTTGTGTTTCTACGGTAATGATTCAACGTCCACCTTCGGAGTGAATTATGTTTGTATAAGATGAAATTACGGATAACATTCAGCGTAAAAACTCGCTGTGTTAGATACATATTATTAAATTCATAGATTTCTGTTGCAATGTTAATTCTTTTGTTCTGCTTATGGCAATTGTAATAATTGATGGAAATATAAATATAAATAAAATTAAAAAAATTATTAAAATTTCACTTTTAATTCAATTCAGCAGAATTAAAGGTTAAACTTTCATTCTCAATTGAATTTCCTGCAATGAAACATTAAAAATATCTTAAAGTTTATCGAAAACATTTTCCCAAGCCACTTGTCAAAGTTAACAGTTGCACGGGAAATCCAAATTTTAACACTTTATCACCCGGAAGCCTGTTAATTAGCAATTTTTCAATTCATTTCAATTGCGGGCGGTAGATAATGTATTAACGAGTAGCTACTATTTTACTCATTTCGTCACGTCATAATAACAAATTTTTTAATACACACCAGGTCGAAATATCACGCAACAAAATACAGGGTGTAACAAAAATTCGAGAACTTTTTTTGGGAATCGATAGTACCCACTAAAAGATGAAAAAGAAAGTCTTTAAAGTTTTGTCCGAAACCCACTCCCTATAAAGATACAACTCCTTTCGTAAAAAGTTATAAAAAATTATATCTCCGAAATGGTAAATCGTAGAATGCCGATTTTGATTGCAATATAACCAGAGAAGGAAGAGATGATACTTTATGAAAAAAATATAACTGCTGCGATTAATACCGTTAAGTAGCATTTATGTTTATTGTCTCCCCATATGATCACCGATTCGATTTTATATCAAGGATGTCCCTGTTTTTAAATTAAACCGCACCATTTTTATTCCAGCTACGACACAGAGAACGGGATCTCCGTGGCGGAGCAAGGGGTCCCGAAGTACGCGGGGCCCAATCAGATCGAGGCGGTCAGGGGTCAGTTCAGCTACACGGCGCCCGACGGGACGCCGATTCTCGTGACGTACACAGCCGACGAGAACGGATTCCAAGCGAGTGGGGCCCACCTGCCCACACCGCCGCCGATTCCAGTGGCGATCCAGAGGGCCCTGGCCCACAACGCGGCCCACCCCGAAGAGGAGGAACCGTACAGAAGATATTAGGCACGTCGAGGGTCAAGATAATTATTCGCGAGGGCTGGAGCTATTTAGATCGATGTCGGAGTTTCGAGAGTGTCGTTCGTGTGTCACTGTTTGAGTGTACAGGCAGATTAGAGAATCAGAAACTTTAAGGGGAATCTAGAATTAATTTGCTAGGAATTTTAGGGAAGTTTGAATGTTTGTTGTGCGAAATGTGGCGGTTATTTAAATAAAAGGAATGAAAGTAAGATCGATGTGCAGGAATTTGTTAGTGATCTTTGGACAGTATCGAAGAAATTTTTGGTGGATATTTAAAGTAGCACTCTGCGACACTCAAACGGGCCAATGTGACTCGATTTTTTGGAAGGAAACCCAGGATGGATCCTTCCTAAAATTTGTATGTTTTATTGCTGGGTAACGGTTTTGAAATATATGAAATAGAATAATGTGAGACATGAAAATTCTGAGCGCTTCGAATACAATTATTTATTCAAGCCTACTTTAACTTTCGTTGGCTCTGTACAATAATCATGTTTAAAAATTTCTATTAATAAATACAATTGTTAATGGAAATATTATTTAATGAACTCATTATAAACTGCAACCCAGAATAGTCATCTGAATTTATTCCGAGATCATTGCTGCGCAGTTAAAAAAATCTGACAGTTATGTATTAAGTATAAAAATGTAAAACACTGTTTTATCGACGTAAACAGTATCCAGCAATTATTATCAATTAAAGAAAAGCTCTGCAATAAAGCTAACGAGACAGTGTTTTACGTAACGAAGGATATTGTATTCCACGATACACGACACTCGGCGCAAAATATCGGCTAAGAAACGAAGATTGTCTCCGATTTAAGCTTATTTAACTTCGACTTGCTCCCAGGCATATAGGAACCTGTACGACGCTTATTTTACCTTAACCCCTGTTAAACCGGATATACAAATTTCGCTTTTGTAGCCGACAGCGATGATTTCCATCGATCTATGTCGTTCCGTCCGCAAATCGTCCTAATCGACTAACCGATTCGTTCATTGAAGACTTGCAACGAAGTCTAGTGCTTCGCTTTACTGATCTTAACGCGAGAAGACTATTTAAAATCTGATTCAAATTACTTGGTAATTGATCGCTGTGAATTCTCTGCGCCTTGAATTTTCATTAAGCCTATATTTCTGTCACGGGAAATTTGTATGGTTTTCTAAATATTTTCGTAAATCTCTTTGCGCTTTGAAATTTGTCCACCCTGGAGTTTCTAGGTGTTGAAATTTGTGTACAACTTTGGCGGCTAATTTTTAGATTTGTTAATTCCACGCTATGAAATTTTTATCGCTTCAAAACCCCGTATTTGGAATTTGCTTACCTTGAAATTCTTACACTTGAGGATTCTAGGTTTTCAAATTTCTATGTTTGAAATTCTTACGTTTGGAACTTGCAGACATCTTATGGCTTGGAGTTCCTGCGTCCTGAAATTTCTGTGTTGTTAAACTTTCTATGGCTCAAAATTACCATGCCTGGAAAAAACTCCTGTGATTACCAAGTAATTTTAAGCAAATTTTAATTGCAATTCTTAAAATACGAACTTTCTCCGACGGCCAGAGAAAGGGAACGGTGTACATACACGAACATGGAAACAAGGGGAGGATAAACGGATGCAAGTGTGTCCGTGTATTGTATTGCGTTGTATTTTTGCTATGCGTATTTTATTATATTATAATATGTATTACTATTATATGTATAATTGTGCATGCGTATATACATATACATATACATTGAATACGAGACATTATTTTACGCTTTATTTCCTTTCCTTTTTCAAATTTTCCTTCGAAAATATGGACATTATTGTCAGGAAATAACTGACTGATGGTTGTAATATACTAAGGAGAATTATTTTCGATCGTATTACATATAACAACTACTAAAAACAATTTTCACGGCTTTTGGTACGATCTGACGAAACTAATAAAACATTAATTAAACAGAAATTACTTACAAATTTCTGCAAAAAGGAATTCCAATTGTGTCTTCATTTTCCAACGTTTCGACACCCATTGGGCCTCCTTAATCAAATTCCTCATTGCTGAAGTTTTTTAAACTAATTTAGTTTTAAAACGAGCTGGAAACATGCCGGTTTTCCATGTTTTACGAGTGTGCTGACTAAATGCGTACTTTGGTGCCGAAATGTTGGAAAGCTTTTCAAAAAAGGCAATTGGTATTCTTCTTTGCTGACGTTTGTAAGTAATTTCTGTTTAATTAATGTATTATTAGTTTTGTTTGATCGTGCCAAAAGCCGTGAAAATTGATTTTAGTACTTGTTAGATGGTTTCAATGAAACTTGGTGGTGATGTAGAGAAGAAAAAATTATTTTACTCAATGACATGAAATCACATTCAACCGTTTTATTTACAGAAATCAACAAAATTTATTGGAATTTTTATTATTGTACCTTATTACATTGTTATTGTACCTTTAAACCAAAAATTTGTTTTAAGCATAAATTTCTTGTATCTTCAATAGTCTTTCAGCAATGAGAGGGTAAATCTTCGGAAGCAATTTTTTATCCCTAAATATGAACAATAGAAAAATCATAAAAAGCTATTTTATGTCTAACCTATTACTGTCTTTCCGAAAAATTGAAAAATTTTTATCTAAGTATGGATAACCTCAAAATTTAATACACGCAGTAGTTAATCATTTTATATTATGCAAGTAAAACTGAGTGACTAAAATTTGCGTAGAAGAATGCTATAATTTAATAATTAAAATACTATAATCGACAGTAATTGCTAAATGACTAAATTCCGTTAATGTATTAAATTACTGTTATCATCGATTTTGCATAATTTTTGTAATATTCTGTGTTTTGAACTTCAACCCTCTCGAATGTCTACACCTCGCAACTTATGTGACTAAAGATTTCTGCTTCTGGAATTTACACATTCTGAAATGCTTCTTCCCTAATATTTCTCTATTCGAGATTTCAATGTCGAAAAATGTCAAGTTGCACCTTTAACATTTAATTCTCAAACTTCCAATTAAAATAAGTGTCTATTGTCGCCCGCCATTTAAACAAGCGAGAACTGTTTCATCCTGTCAGTAAAACCGGCTCTAGAAAAAAACGAATTGTGGGTTGCGTTTTGAAACGAATGCACCGCAATTCACAGCCGGGGAATTCCAATTGCCGGGGGGATAAATTATTCACCAACGCAAGATTCCATGCCGCGGCTATTACTTAAGGTATCCCGTACGTAAGATGAGCTCGAAAGCGGACACGATCGATCGACAGATTAAACGATTCCAGGGAAGAACGTGTACCTTGATCGTTAATCAAAATTCTCGCGGTGTAATTATTTACGCGCGGGATACATGCATGTATGCACGCATGCTAGAAAGTATCGACAAATTGCTTGTGCGATGTTCTAATTGCGAATGAGCGTGAAATTTTAGGCGGACCAACTGAAATGCCAGTCGTATTAATGTTAATGGTAATCGTAATATCACGCTAAAGGTGAGTCAGTGAAAGCAAATCATCGGTCTCTTGTCCATTGCACAACGATCGGCCAATCGACCAACCGGCTGGCTGATGGGTACCTATAACTATTATATCGCTTCGCTTGTCGAACAAATGTGAGTCATGTATTACCTTTTACATGTAAGTCCCAAAATTATTTGCTTCTCGTCGTACAGATCGTTGACGTCGAAGAGATGAATGGATTTTAGAGAGACGCTCGATAAATGAATTTTTCCCCAAAATACTTTTTGAAAGACGAAAATAGGCCGTTTGGAATGTGGATTAAAGTGCAGGGAGAAATCATCTTACTTTGAAATTAACTGCGAAATTGGTACACAATGAAAAATTTCAACGATTCGTGGTTCGATTGCATCGAAATTTCTACGATTTAGAATTTGTCTGCAGGGAAATACTAATGTTTTAAAAATATAATGTAAGTGTAGTACTCTGAAAATATGTGTTCCTTAATTAGAAATTTACGCACCACGTAATTTGCGCCTCACGCCCCATTTTCAAGCTCTAAATTTTCATTTCGAACTTTTTTCATTTTTCTACGAAAAAAAATTATAAAAATATCGTGCCCAGCGTACAGGAAAACGTATTTAATAAGTTACAAATATAACAAGAGAATACCCGCCGGCAGCCAAAAAGTTACAACAATGGTTACGGTTGCACCTGTGTAATACTCACGACCCCATAATTCGTTCAATATCGAGGTCGTCCAGGTAATTGCCGGCTTATGAATCAACCGAAAAATGTACAACAGCCTCTTATACTTGTTACCATACGATGAGGCGGTACACGAAATCGATATTTTGCATACAATCGTGAAACGTTTTGGTCGTCACGCATCGGGGTCACCGTTACACTGGTCAAGGGATGTAATGAACATGCCGTACAAAACGGGCTACGTCTGTCACATATTCTGTCGAAATCACCATAAGAACGCCATTAACCCATTTGCATCACACGGAAAAGTGGAAAACTCTTCTTCATCACCAAAGATTGTTCTTTATTGTAGATAAATGCATGTACAATTAAGTACGCTATTATAACGAAGATAATTTGATCTAATAAATAAAAATAAAAATTCATAGAAGTCTAATAATCTAATTCATAGAAATAATTAAATACAGTTAAGTAAATTTTGGAAATTTTCCCTATTAAGTAAATAAAATTTTGTAGCCACGTAACAATTATCGCACTGATAAATTGAATTTTTTCCGCGTTTTTGTAATAAACTAACTAGAGAAATGTTCTTTGATGATATTCAAAAAATGTTGGAAAATTTTTACCGATAAATCTAGTGGTTTTAATAATGTTATATTGTCTTCAATTATTATATGAAATGCTCTCTATTTTTATGAATACTTCTGAGAATAACGTAACTGTACAAACGGATCGTATTAAGGAAATAAAAAAAACATTTTGCTATTCGCCTTCGAATAGTTTAATCCCCTTGCCATCACCACTATTTCCTCACAACGTTAATGCGCTCTGACGATACTGGTCAGGCAAGTAGCACGCAAATATGCGCTAGTTATGCTATGGAGATAAGCCACTCAAAATTTTTTTGATATGAAATGAATACTTATCTAGGTCCATTTTATCTTATTTTTTAATGCTAGTAAATATTCGATTATATTTTATTTTATTAAAAAATTTAAATGAGATAATATTACCGGATTTCTACAATGATGAATTTATTAAATTAAATACGAGACATACGCAGT
Organism: Mimumesa dahlbomi; assembly: GCA_917499265.3. Classification (NCBI taxonomy): domain Eukaryota; kingdom Metazoa; phylum Arthropoda; class Insecta; order Hymenoptera; family Crabronidae; genus Mimumesa; species Mimumesa dahlbomi. Next base: position 10,329,564 of record OU824124.1, read on the forward strand.
TTCTAACCCTTTCAAAACCTGTTACGAGAGAAAGGCGAGTAAAAGTATGCACACAGGATCAAACTTGCATATCAACTTTTCCGTAAGTGATAAAAGTGTCAAGTATTACTCATTGTATGGTGTTGCCATATATGTAGACTTATTCGGCCGGGAAACTTGTTAAAAATGAATAGAAAAAATGGCATATGTTAATTAATACGACTTTGCATTTTTATCGTGGGATGAAATATTCATTTAGTAATTTGGTTTTAATTGTTCTGCCTCATTAAGTAATATTTGCAAGTATTTAGCCTTGTTGCATGCGACTGGATCACCGTACAAGTTCGCTAATTAAAATTCGAGAAATAATTGAATGCAAAGAAGTTTGAAATGGGAAGGGCACTTTGTGTACGTAATTATGGGTCACTGAAGTTAGTGAATACATGAAAAATAAACGATGGATGATTTTATAAATATATCGGATTGTTTTTGCAGAAATGTTTCTGAGTTGTTGACTTTAAAGTTCTATTGAATTCTATAATTTAATGTTTTTATGTGTAAAACTGTTTCGTTTTCAAAAACTCCGCGTTAAACTTCCCATGATCTAAAATTTTAATACTTTCAGTTTTTGATCCTAAGATATTCTACGCTTTGATATTTTTACGCGACAAAAATTCTACAAGTTGAAATATCTGCAATTTTAATACTTTCAGTTTTTGATCCTAAGATACTCTATGCTTTGATATTTTTACGCGACAAAAAGTCTACAAGTTGAAATATCTACATAGTGAGTTTTTAATTCTTGAAAATATTCTACGCCTTAAAATTTCTGTACATTAAATTTTTGGCAACCTGGAACTTCTATACAGAGAGATTTGAATAATCAAGAACATTCTGCGCTTTGAAATTTATTCGCATTTAAGCTTTAAATACACAACTTTTTGCGCCCCATTCCCGAGGTGGGATAAAAAATTAGGAAAAGCATAATAATGGACGATTTCTTTTAGTACAAATGGATTTTAACGAACTGCCAAAAGAACAGTTGATTTTATATCGCTGTTAAAATTTCAAGTACTGAATCGAATCCGTCTGAACTTTGCAATTGACTAAGGAGTGGTTACACCTCCCATCACCTATCACCACCTTCTTAATAATTTACGTAACTATGTATTGACAGCCGTTTCAATTCATCTGCGTTTTATCATCATGTTGTGTTTCTTAGAACGATATGAAACTGTCGTGAAGCGAATTAACCGATTATTAGCATTTCCTGGGTATACTTCACCGCGTATGACAATGTTTGAATTACTCAATGAAAGATCCTGTCAGGATAAGTCCATCAAAGCTAATACTAACATTTTCAATTTATTATTCAAATTATACCTCTATGCAACATAAAATTTGAATAAACTAATATTTCAAAAAGCCAGTTGGTTCACTCGTTAGCGTTTTCATTATTCAAAAAAGTGTTTTTTTGAAGTTATTATTTGATGTTAATATCTCCTTGTGTCCTTTGATGATTTCAAATTTTCGAACAACTCTGTATCTCATTTCCAGTGAATTGAGTAATTGTAAACCGTATAATCATAAATGTTAGTCTCACCACGTGTCACGCACCATAAACAGTGGATTAAAATGGTATTTGCACACACCTACATGAATAGATAAATCTCGCCGAGATATAAATTCGTTTCAATAAGCAGCCTCCTTAGTTAAACTATTAATGAGAATTAAGCATGAAAAGGATGGTAAGTGGCATAGCGTAAAAATTGAATTAGACGGTGCTTCAGTTAGATGTATCGAAAAATTATCCGATTAAATCGTCTACGCCGATAATTCCCAGCTCTGTATAGGACATTAGATGAAATAGCAAAAAGAATGATCGCGCGAGTCGACGGATCGCTGGGCGTGAATATGACAGGATGAATTCCTTTCGTCGCTCGTCATCTACATTGTAGATTCTATAATGTATAACGGAAAGAAAAGAAGGGTAGAGCAGAAAGAAAGGAGTCGCCTGAATGCCAGCTGGATTTCATAATTGTATGTATACACTTGGAGCACCGGTAAAAACGAAAACGTTTGTCGTTCCATCAACGCCATAGTAACAGTCATTCTAACGTCATTGCTTCGCGTAATGTACTCGTAATACTCATGAATAATCGGCCCGCAATAGCATTAAGAAGGCGCGATATGCGATTCACCTTTCTCGGGATCGTTAAATATCGCTCCGATCGGACCTTGACGCTTTCATCGTGGTAAAAGGCGGAAAAGAAGGGATGAAACTTCGCGGAATGAGCAGACTCTATGGGAAAATCGGGGAAATGCGGGAATTCTTCGATGATTGTTGAAACGCGACATAAGGAGAAACCCGCGACACTATTACGGAATGTTTTGTTCTTTGTCTTCGTTGTAACCATTTTTAACACTGTTTGATTTTAAAGAAAGTTTGTATTTTTAGGTTCGAAAACCATATAAACTCTGATCCCTTCCAGTAATACTAACATAAAAAAATCGGTCCTCTATGACATATGATATATTAGAATGTGTTTCGACGGGGGGTGTTCTACAAACCTAAGTGGATTTTTTAATCTTTTGATGCGCACTCGCGACCCGTGAAAAGAAACCTAGGTTTTCTTGCACCCTGTCCGTGATAGCAGCGTTGCTCCACAATCCACTGGTTGGAGAATGCTGATCTACATGTCGATCATGTAGACACATCTTATTAGGACAGACCTTTTCGGTTTTATGTATACACAAAATATATGTAGATACGAATGCAGATGTATCGACGCATAGCAAATTCTCAATGAAGAAAGCGCGAATTAATGACAGTATGTGTGCCAAAGTTACGAGTTGAATGCGAAAAAAAATATTCTGTTGCCCAAAACTAACGTTGGATTTTCCAATAAGAAATAGTAGTCTTTAAAAAAAATAAAATTCTTTATTGAACAACCTTTTCCTGTGTCACCGTCAACTGCATAATTTCATGTTTCTATAACATTCCATTTGTTTCGTTGAACTCCTTAACATCTCACTCAATTTTACAAAAATATATAAACATTACCACCTTTTTTCATTCTTTCGTTTCTCTATATAAATGTGTATGAACTTGGATGGAACCAATTATTTTGAATCCGATGGAAGACAGTTACATTTGAACTATCGAACGTGGTTCCGGAATGGTATACTCGATTTATTCTTCGTACGCGAAATTTTAAATCTCTCCTGTTATTAAAATTATCTTAGGCCTCATTCTTTACTTCGCCGTTAACCCTAGCACACCGCTGAAGTTTCTTTTCTTTTAAAAATGTTTATTCATTCATCCATACAACTTTGTTTATAAGGTTTTAAAACATCTAAAGAAATACCAACAGTAACAATAGACTCTAACTAATTGTTCACTCACCTGTGAAACTCTTAGCCAAAACGGCATGAGGAGACGTACTCCAAAGTATAGTGTAAGACAATCTTTGATAAAAGAACTTACGAGTCTAGTCAGTCTACTTAAACTGGAGAAAAAATACGAAACAGAGTAGTTTGAAAAAAAAACCCAGAACAGTTGGGTAATTTTCGAATCTACTGCTGGGCCGGTATACCTAATTTTCGCTACTTTACCTAGTACGTGATAGGTATACATAGAGACAGTTAAGTTCAGGGTCTCAGGTCTAGTAGGGTTAACTTAGCGAAGTAGTTACATTGATCAGCGGATAATGTTTACATGTGTACGCGATTCAATGAGTACACACGAGCCGGCTTCCTGACAAGACTGCAGTACACTTTGGCGGGGCAAAATGACATAACCAATGCGGTCACCCAATCATCCGTGGGGAAAGTGAAAAATTTGCACTCTTCCCGCACGGCGATGTTTCTTAACCTGTTAACCGGGGATTTAACTTTTGTTCAACCGGACGAAATATTTCGTCATACCCGATTAACAGGTTCATCCCAGGTCTCGAACCAAATTGACTTCGCCAGATAACGCGACAATACGAAAATTGTAGATATTCAGTAGCTCGCACACGTTGAAAATTTTTAATTCTTTTATAGAAAATAGTTTCCTCGTTAATTTATACTTATGTAAAATAAATGCTAAGTCAGAGGTTCAGTGTATTTTTCTGTATTGGGTCACTGATCGAAACGTATCGACGATTTCTCTGCCTCTTTTCTTTTCTTCTTGATTCTTTCTCAGACATTGACGACGGTTTAACAAAAGACAGGGAGAAGGAAGGCAAACGATTGACGCATACTGACAGCATGCATCGTCTTTTGCATATCAAATAAGATTCTATAGCACAGTAATCTGCAATGATAAAATAGTAAACTCATTGCTTAAACCCGTTTTACTCCAATTTCAAGATTATATTATTTAACGATGGTAAAAACAATATGTTGGGTGGCTAAACTATCTCAAATACGTCTTTCTTGATTGTGTCTATGTGGAAGGAAGCGCGTAGGTGTATAGCGGCCTTTACACTGAAACTATACTAGAAGCGGTTCAACTAAAGGATCACAGTAATCAAATAGCACTTGATCGTGTTCGGTGTTATAATGATCACATGTGGGTAGGTGCCTTTTAAACTGAACAACCATTGATTTAGTAGGTGTAAGTAGAACTTGTTTTATAGCGAAACTATAATTTCATTCAGCTGTTATACACAGCATTTCTCTTTATTTAGACATCATCAGCTCCTTTACACAATACCTAACTAGCACTAGGTTATGATAATTGATATTGCTTATCCTAACTTCGTCACCATTGCTGAGCGACGTTTTGTTCTTAATTAATTAAGAACTTGGAGTGATTTCACGTCAATCATTGTAAACTACTGATATTTAGTACAAGGGTTGTAGTATTTTTTTACAACTTAAACTTATGAAACTATGAGTCCCATCAGCTTGAGTAATATGCTACTGTCCACTTTAAATTAATTTTGATATATTATCATCTCGATAAAATTACATTTTCGTACAATGTTTTCCAATGACAAACAAATGTCATAATTAAGTGAGAAGTAAAAATTAAAAAAGAAAATATATATGAGAAAAATTTCGCTAATTACTTCAAAGTAGATCCGACGATAAAAAAACCTCATAAAAATAGAACTTCGAGCCAAACTGAATACTATCTTCTCTTACCAATAAAAACAACTCTAGCTACGCCGTGAACAGATCACAAATGAACCCCCGACTCGTCGATGATACTTTATTGCCTGCCTCCTCGAATCTCTCAAACAACCGAACAAAAGACCCTCCGCCATACTTATCCCTATTTATCTCTTTATGGTTACCCTGCTAGAATTTGATGACGATTAATTTACCGCCCCAGGACACTGGATCTCGAGACTCTCTGACCTTTCCTATTTTATTAGCCGTGTCTCGCTATATGCCTCGTCAGCTTCACCAGCACGAGTCCGCATACCTGCGGGGTCCTCCCAGAGTCTCAGGAATTATGCAAACGCTTATGGTTCGAATCTCATCGGGATTCTGGTCCCGAATGTACTTTCGATGCGGACGAGAGCTTTATGTAACTCGGAAACAGAGTGGTTTTGTCCCCTACCGTCTTTGCTTGCCAACCGATTTAATTATTACCACAGTCGGTCGCTACACTGTCGGAGTCAATCGTTTTTTTTAACACTAAACTTACCACCATCGAACCGTTAACACATTGTTAACCGACAATTTTATGCAGAAGCTATCCCGTATCACCGGCTATTATTTCCTGATTAAAATAATACTTTAAAACTGTTGCAAAATTCTATATTGTCCTGGGTTTCATGTATCGAAATAGCTGATACATATGTAAACACAAGTTAACTCGTGATGGATCGACAACGTATGAGAATGAAAACACGAGTTAACGCGTGACCGGTCGACAACGTTCGAGCATGAAAACACAAGTTCACTCGTGAACGATCCACATAAGTTGAGTGTTTTTGAGCTCTAAACTAAAAATTTTGCGTTGGGACTTGTAATGTTATTTTTGTTGATTCAAATAAAAAGAATAAATTTTTGTATTACTGTTTAAAAAGTTCTCATTATTGTTTTTGTTAGCGAGAATTTTAGTGTTACCTGCATTTGATTACAAAAACATTCTAAAATTTACTTAAAAGCTGGTCTATAAGAGGAATATTAGTCGTTTTTTAAAAGTGGTATAAGTCCAATTTTGAAAGAAACGTATTAATGCTAGTTTAATGTAGACATCGAAGCTTTCTTTTGAAATTAGTCTTAAACAATTTTATTTCAATATTGTAACAGTACCATTTAGGAAAAAAGAAACTTATAAAAGGGTCTATAAAATGTCAGTAGATTTAGCATTAAAAATGACTATCACGGACTTCCGGAGGCGTCATCCGATGATCCGCATGTCGATGATGTCACAGACTTGAAAAATGTTGACTTATATTTTCGCAAATAATCACGTTTCTCCCTGTTGTAACACGAGTGTCGGCACACCCTGTAAGCGTCGATGGAACAGGAAAAACGTAAACATGCGTTTGAAAGAACATGAAAGGTGCTCCGGGCTTGGCTACCTGCAATAAGCGGTAGCTTATTCGTCACGTAGGGACGGGACACAGAATTCGATTCGATAAAATGGAAGTGGTGCGATAAAGGTTATAATATGAACTGCAACCGACTACGATAAAGGTTATAATATGAACAAGATAGGAATTATATGGATATGATATTCTCCTGTCGATTTCTTGATCCCGATCATGGCAACGTGTCGGGCTGAAATTAATTTTCACAAATGGGGTGAAATGAGTGAAATTGAGCCGCGCAAATATATTTGTTTAACATAAAAGCTACCGACAATTAATTTCTCTTGAACCGGTCAAATAATCGAACTTTAATTAACAGTGTTTTTTAATTAATTTAGATAACAGTTAATTCAACAGGGGTAAATCAAAATTACTTTTAGATAATAATGTCAAAATTACATTAGGGTATTTTAATTTCTGAAAATGTGGTTGAAAGCTATAGCGTTGATACAGATTTTTTTATCAAAAAATTAAAAACGGTCATATGACTGCCCTCGGTAGGTTTAGAGGTAAAAAATTTATACGCAGTAAATGATTCATCAATTTATATTACAATTAGTCCTGATCATAATTGCCTATGGATTACCACGAAATTTCCAATGACCTATAAATCAACTCCAAATGAATAAACATCAATTGTAGTTCTACTTAAAATTTACTAGACTTGCTTAAAACAGAATTAAAACAGAATAAATAAAATATTATTATTCTTTGTAAATATTCTATATCTCTTGAAATTTTGCTGTCAAAAATTATATCTTTTAGGAGGAAAAGCAATTTCTTCATCGTCCATTATGTCATTGAGTCATGTTATTACAGATTTCACGTCCCCTAAAAAACAATGTCCGAACTAAATTTCATTCCTCCTTGTGTATCAGTGTTCCCATAATTTGCATGACAACATTTCTGCATACAACGAGGAAAAACTTGTACGTACATTGCTCGCATTGCATTGTTCTTCTGCATGTAGTATATTATAACAATGTCACGAGCTCAATTTGTCACACACCCACACAGCTACTGCTTTGGAATGGCAACGGATCGACGATCGAAGATCGAAGATCGAACGGAGAGGAGCGGCATTGTCTTACGTCGGAGATCTTATTTTTCTTCTACGTACAGTATGTATTCTTCCATCGTGTAATAGCATTGTTCTTAAGCAAGACCGCTCCCACTTCCAGATGTCCATATTTTCGTGTAATAATGTTACATCTACCGCTGGAAAAATTCGAATTACATCATTTTTGAGCTTGGCATTGCCGTATTAGACTTTTGTCTTTCACGATTCTCCATTGTATTCTGTATTTCCGTTAGTATTATTTTAATAATAATATATTTCATAATTAAATGAAATCAGAATATTTTAAGTCATCCGCAATTTTAACATTTGCTGGTTGGCTGATTAGGAAAATAAAGTATTGAATATTTGTAACCGAATTATTAGAACGAATTACTTAAATACTGATGGAAGGATAAATATGTTGTATTTTAATATAGGGAATCACTAATTTCATTTCAGTGATGAAGGTAATATCTGTTACCCTGTTATTTTTTTAAATCGTTTAAAAGACTGACGACTTCCAGTTGAATATTATTTTTGCTATTAAACATGTATATGATTTTAATTTTCCTATATTCGACGCCAGTTAAACTTTTTAATAACTTTCTCCTAAAAAAAGAAAATTACATAAGAATGCATTTACCTGTTTCTAATTTCACCCTTCAAGTATTGTTACAGATGCATTTTCAAAGTTAATTAACAATTTGTGTTGCCTTCGTCCAAGTTTATGCAAATAAATTTCCTTGTCAAAAGACAGGACTCATTTTTCATACCTGCGGTGATTAAACTTTTAAGCACTTTCACTTCCGAAAATAGCTAGCGTAGTCCTTCGTAACCTTTACCACCTAATTTAGATTTTTAGAAATTGCCACTGCGTCCCCACGCAAAGAGAAAGCATTAAACGATTTAATAACCGATACGAGTGTCAAATTTGACCTGGACGTTTGAAAAATGGTAGCCGATCAGAAACCGCTATCGCCTGTGGTGCCATTATGCGAAAAAAATCATTCATGTTCTTTACCGATACATGCCAATACATAGGGTTAAAATTACGTAATTTTGTTACTTCACAGAATAATTTCCTGTCACATGTATTAATTAATTATAAAAATCATGGCTGTATTGATCCAATTCATTGAATAAATCGAATTTACACATAGATCCTTCAAAAATTAAATATAGTATGAAAGTGAATCATCGTCTAAATAATAAAATAGAATAATAAATACAGAAAGTTTATAATAATATAATAATCTGAATGATGTTAACGTACGTATCATTGATATTCTTCACCTACTAGTATTGTATATTATTTAATTGCACTCCGCAAATTCCATTCGATTCGAATTTCCATATTCACCTTTTTGATTCATTATTTGTATCAATTACAATAAGAGCAGACAGTTTGTCTTATAACCCTCGGTTATGTTACGCATACACTTTGGTTCAATAAAGTATGTAATAATAACAAACATTTGTATTATATCAAAGATTTCTTGATCCCACACCAAGAACATATATCGAATGAAAAATTGTCTAATCAACAAGAAAGTATCATCATTTCCCTTCAGGGTTAACAATTTTCTTTCACTCTAACTTGAGTTATACGTGCGTCGTAAGCTTTCGTAATTCACAAAGAATGTGCAATTCCATTTTTTCCCACGTTAATAATTTTCCGTCGTGACATCCGCGATTGTCCAAGAATATACGATCCACAAAAAGCATCGAAAATGCAAAGCTATGGGCCAAGTACAAGAGAATGTTACATTGGAATAGGTTGCTCATTAACATAAACTGCATTTTACACAGGATTTGAAATCAATCAAATGTGAGCAAGTACAAATTATTGTAGAGCAACGACACAATACTATCGCTAAGTAAATATATTCAATTAACTAAATTTCTCAAAATATGGTTTCTTCTCATTTAATGAGTAATTCTATTTACTGCTCTATTAAATGTACTTGGTGGCCCGCTTTTTACGAAGCTTGATGTCAAAAACGTAACGTAACAAACATTTCTAATTTATTATGTTAACAATCTGGATGTGTGTGAGAGGAAATTACATATACATATTGTAGTTACAACAATATTGTAGTGTATTTCAACAATTGATGTTAAAATAAATTAAAAAGGAATGACGTGAGATATTTAAAGGACTTTCATTCTGTACAGTAATAAGCCCACTTTATACTGTGTCTTAGCAACTCTCTTTTAATGTCGGACATTCTCAACTATTTAAGCTTAGGGGCGTTGATACTACAGGTATTTTTTACCATCGAACCTTCGTAAAAAGCGGGCCACCAAGTACATTTAATAGAGCAGTAAATAGAATTACTCATTAAATGAGAAGAAACCATATTTTGAGAAATTTAGTTAATTGAATATATTTACTTAGCGATAGTATTGTGTCGTTGCTCTACAATAATTTGTACTTGCTCACATTTGATTGATTTCAAATCCTGTGTAAAATGCAGTTTATGTTAATGAGCAACCTATTCCAATGTAACATTCTCTTGTACTTGGCCCATAGCTTTGCATTTTCGATGCTTTTTGTGGATTTCACTCCATTCGTAGAATTATGTAGAGTACAGAGTGTTTTTTATTGAAATACTTGTTATTAAAGAAATAAGGGAATAAAGAAATCAGGGAATACAGGAAAATAAAGGAATATACAGATCTCATTATTATAATAATTTTGCAATAATGATGTGGCAAAATGTAAAAATTAATCCAATAAATGTTATTTATGTTTAAAAAATATAGTAACCAGAATTATGTATTTTAAAATTTAAAAAAATTCTTTGAAGACGTGAATAAAAAAATCAGAGACTCTTCCGGAGACAGTAAACATTTAGTCTAGGTACGTTTCTGGTCATGTGTACAAGGTTCTCGCAGCATGTTAGAGATTGTTGAAAGACTTACATATATTGTCAGTAATATTGAAAAAGAAAACACACTTTAAGGAATTAGCAAAATAATAGACATTTAACTATTGCAAGACAGTGACGGATTTGTACGTTTGGTTTTTAAATTCTTAATTCGAAAATTATAATAAACATAGAAGTGGACAAAAATGGTTTTATGAGAACGGGGTAAATTTAAAATAATGGTCAGTGTGAATTGTTGAAAAATGTTTTTTACTTTTAGAACTTTAATTTGGTCAAATGTATATCCTTGTAAACATTTTTCGATTTACGTATAACAACGTCATCATGTTCGTTAATCTTACGTATATTTGAACGACGGGTTTGAACAAAAAATAGCTTTTAAGTAATATCATAACACTGTTACAAATAGATAAAAAACAATTCGGAGATTCAATAGCCGAAATGTTAAAGTGTCGATACGAAGCATGTAACAAAGATTATTTAACAGTGCCGGATAACCCGATAAAAATAATTTGCCTACTTTTTCTTGGAAGACCTGTTTACAGAACAATTTGATTATGTACTAAAGAAGAGCTTGTAGAAATTGTAAGATACACTTTGATATGTATCGAAGTTCTAAAAATGAAACACATTAATTATTGATAACACTTTGAAAATTTCCGAATGGCATACTAATGCGTGCATCACGAAGGTGTCTACCTTTCTCTCTTTTTCGTAATAATTCCTTCTCCATGTGGCGTACTATGTTTCCGGATATAAACAACTGACAAAGACTTCGCTTTGTCTGTATCTTTCCGTCGCTCCGTCGCGCTCGCACTAGCCAAACAAACGACGCGACGTGGCCACGCAAGCATGTGTGAGAGCGCGTTTGACGAGAAAGCAATGCGGAATTTAACATGATTCAAATTTTTATAGCATAAGGGCCTCTCTTTCTTTACTTCTGTCTGTCACGCTCGCACTCCGAGCGCAGTCGTAGCGACAGCCGAGATCAAGTATTTCGGTGCGTCTTCGCCAATCGTGGTCAATAATTAATTTTATTCTAAACATTTTTAATTATTTTATCGGGCATTTAAATATTTATTTTCAATATTTTAAAATTTATTTTTTATTCATTTGAAAAAAAGTCGGCGTTTAATCTGTTTTAAGCGTATTGTTGCGATATATTGTTAAGCCTAACACGTTCGCGGACAGTGAAAGTTGCAGCGACGTCCAAAAATTGACGGTCGTTTTATTTTTTGATTGGTTGTGATATCCGAAATTTGATTAAACACATTTTATAAGGGTAGTCCGATTATCATATTTTAATCGTTATATACAATGAATGCTATAGCATCCACGACAAATTTGCTTCCCTATGCAAATTTGTAAATACACAAAGAAAAAATAAGATAATACGAAATACCTAAAGAATCAGTTAGTCATTACCTTGACAGGTATAATAATTACAAAAACTTAAGGTTATATAAAATTAAATTCAAAATAATTGGTGTTAAAATTTGAATGCTATAGCATTCATGTCATTCTGCATTACAATGAAAATGAATGCTATAGCATTTACATCCGCGAACGTGCTAAGTTTCAAAAATCAAATACATTTTTTCTACAAATTAAGAAACCATTATGTTAAATTTATAAATTATTGATAACCCTTGAAGATTTTCTGAATACCAATAAGCGACTCTTGTATTTGGTCCGAGACAAGACCTTGTCTCTTGATTTTTTTCCGGCATGTCTCAAATTACATAGAAAAATCTACGTTATCGGCAGAAAAATTATCTCGCATGGTATGAAACATATGTTTGGGTTTGACACCGGGCTGCGTGACAGGCTGAACTAGGAGATGGAGATGGAGAAGGAGGAGAGGAAGAAGACGACGTTTCTTACAAAAACGTCGACTTTTTAGATCAAAATATCTCGCAATTGGCTTGATGGATCTTCTCGTAGTTAGGCTTAAATTAACCGGGTGGACGTCCCCTACAAGAATATCACCATAGTTTGGGGGAAATATGCGGATTTAATGCCGTTTGAATACCCCGAAAACCTCGATCTAATTCTTCCGGAAAAGAGTAGTTCAGGTCTACCAGTCGGGAACTCTTGTACTTGGCCCGAGTCAAGACCTTAACTCTTGATTAAATTGTCTTATTTTTTCTAATTAGATTCCTAGTTTAACTTACAAGTCATACTTAAAGTTACATTTAACGTGATCAGAATTTGTCTTTGTCGCACAACAATTTTATTCTATGTACAATCCTGAAATTTCAATCCTACAATAATAACAGTACTTTATTACTCTATTTTTACACAAAATGGCGGTCTTTTAATTAGTTCTAATTCTCAGTAATTTTTACATAGATACAATCTGTAATGATCCGATTAATGCCATCTCAAAATATAAAGTTCTTTTGGAGTTAATAATTATGATTAACCAGGTTGATTGCAATAGAATTCACATTTAGGATTTTCGATCGGACGAAATGATGCATTTCACTATTAATTAAGTCATTTCGAAGATTTGTGAACCACAAGTGCCAAAAAAAGTTGAATTTGTATTTCATTTGTGTGTGAGTGTCTTGTAAATGCATGACACTTAACGTTCAAACTGACATTAAAAAGATTATACAATACCCGATCAATATGTACATAAATAGTCAGTTATTTATTAGTTACTTGATTCTATAGGACACAAAAATTAATTTTCATCGCGTTAATTCGAAATTTAGCATGTTGTTGCCTACACACTGATACAAATTACTAAATTTGAACTACTTTACAGGTTCTGAAATATTCAAGGGAAATTCCCTATCTTTTTTAACCAAGCAGATTTTTCCTATCGTTATAAAGTTCGTTAAAATTAATGTAATTATTGCTAAATACTTACATACCGTGCGAATTTATACGCAACTTACACAAGTACATGCTGTTTTAAAATTGCAATTGTAATTGAAAGAGTTGGTTCGGAAACTGAGCCGGGATTCTTTTTAATTTTCATGCTAATATATCGGCACTTGTTAATTTAAAGAAACTGCTGCCTAGATTCTCCTTTATAAGTGTATACATATTAATAAGGAAAATAAGGCGTAATTAACATGTGCTCGCAAACCAACTCCTTTACAAATATTAGGTATTCCCACGTCGAAAGTACACGCGTATTCATCAATGGAAAAAGTTGGTAAATTTTATGCAAAATTCCGCACAAGTTATCTTAATTTTGTAATGCATTCGACTTGTGAATTCTGTGATGGTTTGCCGGACGATCTTCGGCGCCATGCAAAAGGGCAATTAAAAAATAAAATTTTAAATACACCAGTAAATGAAGAGGCACACAATTTTAAGACTTTCATTTTAGTAAAAATTTTTATTGTGCGCTTTCAAATTTCTACACTTGGAATTTTACAGAGCCGGTATTTTTCCTTTGGAAACTTAAGTGCACCGGTAGTTCTGTAGGTTGAAATTCCTAGGCATTAAATGTTCCACGCCCAAATACTTAATTATTTGCTCGGAAATTTATAAAGACAGATATTGTTCTAGTTTGAAATTTCCAAATCATTATCAAACACTTATTTTATCAAATATTATCATTGTCTTCGCTATTAGTTTTTCTATTGTTAAATGATTCTCATCAATCTGGAAGGGTCTACTACTTGACTTCGTTTGATTGACGGTGACGTATGTACATACATATACATCATCATAAGAATAGGGATGACATATGGTATTAAGATAGGTAATGCCCACTTGAAAATATAGTTTTGTAAATAATGCAAAAAAATATAAGGGATATTGCTACTTTTTATTACTGGTTGAATATTATTACTAATACGACTAAAGCACGAACAGTTTTGAAGTTGACTTGGTTCTTCAATATTCATTTAAAACGATTCATGCCAGTTTTTAGACGTAATATTACCAACAATATTATTAGAATTTCTAAGTGAATTAGCAGCAAGAAAACTAATTATTAAATATTAGGCAATATTAAAAAGAGGTGGTAAGAAAAATTGAAAAATAGGAAGTGTCAGAGTGAAAAAATATAAAAATACTTTTTTGGTTTCGGGGTCTTACCCCCCGATGTTGGGAAATGTTACTGATTTGCGGGTAAATTCAAAAATTTGTCGAATTTCAAGCTTTCACACAGGCACCCCCACGAATATTCGGATATTTAAAATATTGTTCTTCTTTTTTACAGAATGCCCAATCAGGATGAAATTTTTTAGAAATACTAGCTGAAACTGTATGAGTTTCGAATGCGTCAAGCGAGGTCTGTTTTTTCGATATTACGGCCAAATTCGCAAACTTGCAAAAATTATGTAATCTTTGTTCGAATTGTAATTATTGTGCGAAAATTTGCAGAAAAACCAAACGTCAAATGATCAAAAAAATAGCTGGAGAACCCGAAGACACTTACTCATGTTTAAATCCATAAGTGCACAATAAGTCAACCCTAATAAGTACACCATAATTAACAACATTTAAAGGTATTAAATTGCGACAGGACAACATACGTTTAAAATTATGAAATGCTTGATGAGTTCAGACAATACCAAAGCGATTTTTTTGGTGACTTCATCTGTGAACAGTGTAACGTAATACTAGGGCGGTTCACCACTTATATAGTATATTAATTTTTTTCTCACGTCTTATGCTGAGTAGTGTAAATCTTTTTTTATTATATACTTGTTTTAATTAGTAAAAGTAATTTACTCGCATTTTTAAGTAGCAATTTTCTATTACTTGTGTTGAACCTAAACATTATTTTAGAATGTATCATACACAATTGGGAAATGGAGTAGTTTTATTCCAATTCTATGCTTTATAAATTGAAGTAGTTTGTTCGACTTCCACTTTACATATCTTCTTTTACAACTCCATTTTCTAAAAACGCATTAAACATACTTGAATGTTTATTTTTTTCCTAATTCCTGCTAAAAGAATGATTAGGTAAAGTACAAATAATTAGTTTAATATGAGAATCAATTATTTGAATTAATTAATAGTAGCATACATATAATATAAAACTATACTCAAGATCTTCAAAATGAGATAGAACACACACATGAATAAAATAATCAAATTCACTCAAAAATATTGTGCAAAATAATGAAAGAAAAAAACGCAAAGAACTTATGTAGTACCTTAGTTCGACCCGTACAAAATGTCGGAGCTAACATCATAAAATTCATCTATCTATGGCCTTTTCGTAAAAATCGTCGATTCACGTCGGAGTGATTTCATCGGGCAGTTTTCAGGGTGAAAGACAACTGCTGGCCTTCGACACACTAAACGCGCCCTTACTTTTGAAAAAGTTATAAATCCAATTTGGAACAAATGTCATTTAAGACTAATTTAACCAGAAAACACCGATGTCTACCTAAAACTAACATTACCTATTTTTTTTTATTTTAAACTGAGCTTATACCACCTTCAAAAGTAACGGCCCAAATCTTGAAAGTAACAATAAAATCGCGAGCTTAGCACTAGAACGACGGAGGATTAATTGGATGAATTGAATAAGACCGGATAAATGTGTTTGAAACAAAGAAATAAAGGGGGATAGTAAACTAATCAGTTTAATTATTTACATATAGAAATATGGATATGAAAAGTTTTGGAAATCGCAATGTTTTAAATTTAAGCGGTTCTTAGAAGAATTTCGGAACCAGTCATATTGACTGCCTCCGTCGTTCTAGTGTTAACACATCTGTTCCAAAATAAAATTAAACTTAATGTTTATTTGTTACCAAGCTGTTGTTCGTTTTCACGTCCATGGGCCCGTATGTTTCCCACATACCACCTATTCAGGTATTTTCAAATTGTTCGATCCATCTCGTAGCATCTTTCGCTGTTCTCCAGCGGTGGGGCAGATCCGCGAAGGCGAGAATCAAGCGGATGAAGAGAACGGGAAGGATGGGAAGGGAAGATCTCGTCGTATAAATGCCGTCGGTACCTGTGCACAGTACCGCAGATTCGGCATTCAAATCGACAAGACCCCACGGATCATCATGCAGTACCTAGTGAGTGACTTTACAACAGTGAACTTAAACATATCGACTCACAAAGGAATTTTATTAGAGTTTGATTAAAATTGCTTGGTGATCGGGCACCGAGGAATTTCTACGCCTGGAATTTTGCTGACGATGTTTCGTCTATCTCTCGGGATTTCTTTGCGTCGCAATTTCTGCACTTAAGAAAATATTAACCGTTACAATTTCTGCCCTTAGAAATTCTTTTTTGGTAGTATTTCTGCACTTAAAAGAGTCGTTAGAATTTCTTGGCGTACAAATTTCTGCACCGAGAAACTACGGTGGCAGGAAACAAGTAGTTTTTAAAGACACTGTGGTTGGGTTAATTGTATTGCGACCATTATTCGGTATCGGTAAGCCCGGGAATTGATAATAACCGATTTTGGGGTGGGTTTTGGTATTGGAGAAGGTGAATGGCTTAAAATTATTAAAGACTCTGGAAATTTTTAAAATTGTTATGTCAATGTGATTGTTTAACAAACTATCGAATTCAAATCAAGTACGAAACAACTTCTAACATTAAAATTAATAAGTATTAAACTAAACAATTTAACTTTGCACACGAATCGAATGAATAAAAAAATCATTCGCAATTATTATAAAAATTACTTATTTTAACTACATTTAAATAACTTCTAATTTAACCGAGTAACAAAATAATTCTTCCATTGGATTATGATTTATTGTCAATAATATTTTACCCCGCGATTCTACGTCCAACATTTTTCCGCAAAATGATGGCGCACTCGCCTAATCACATAAATAAACTTACAAATTACTCTACACGTTAATGTCGTCAATTTACATGCGTAATCAGAAAATAATTTATTGACATTGTAATCGATAACTTTGTATATTGCGTTGTTAAACACCTGTTTCTTTCTTACAGATACTCTTCTCCGCCGTGTGCAGCTGCGCTTTCGCACAATTTGGATCGTTCCAAGGTTTTGCGAATCAAAATGCGTACAGGCCAACCCCTAAACCTAATTTCCAACAACCACCGGTGCAACCGCAATATTCGCCACAGTACAAGTACGTGCTTTTATATGTTTACCACCCGTTCTTTTTATACAAATTATTTAGACCTCTTAACCCTTTGAATTTCATTGTCACCTTTTAGGCACCAGAATAAGAAAAATAAAAGATCTGGTGTGCTAAGAGTAAAATCATAAGTGTCAATGTAAAATTTTGTAACAATTTGAAACAGTTTTTTTAAAATTGTGAGTACACTGTAGCCGCGGATAATTAAAGAATGAAAATTATTGTGACTTATCCATAACCGAGTCAATAATTTAGAACTTGAATATAATATTCGTAATACAAGATTTGTAATAATTTTGTAATAATCATTGTAAGATTATAAAAAGTAATTCTAAAGTGGTGCAGTGTACTAGAGTTAATATTGAACAACATAAATTTGATTTTCTAGTAGTTTATAATTCCGTACACGTAAAAATCTCTAGACACAGAAGTTCTTAGGTGAAAAAATATCTAAGTATGGAAATTCCAAGCGCCAGAAATACGTTGTGTACGAAGATTTAAATATATAAACATTCCGAAGCGTAGAAACTTGAAAACTTAGAAATGTTGAGATCGGCCAACATTCAGAACATGCAAATACTGTCCTATATAAATTTAAAAGCTCAAACCATTCACCGCCATAAGTTTTTCCCAAGTTAAAAACTTCAGAAACCCAAATACATTATGAATTTTTATTGATTTCAAAAATACTAATTTTAAATTTATCATTATTTAAAAAATTAACTGAATTAAATTCAAACAATTCTGAAGAAAAAAAAAGAAATAAATTCGTGGCCGGTCTACAGATATTAAATGAAACAAATTACTTGTCTTCAGCTCCCCGGGACGATTCATTGCAATCCGTAGCCAGCAAAAGGACACGTATCCCGATGGCACTTACACTTTCAGCTACGACACCGAGAACGGTATCTCAGTTCAGGAAAGTGGACGCCCTCAAGGATCAGGGCAGGGTCAGAGCGAGGTAACTAGCAATTACCTGTGTTTACTCGCTGTTTTGTAGAACCTCGTTGCTAAGTTAAATGTTATCGCGAACATTAACTGCTAGATGAATCAGAAGAACGTGACGTGAATTAAACTACACGGGGTTTACCTTTTATTAACGAAAAAAATTGTTGCACATTTTCGAGACGAATTCAGTTTCAAACGCATAATCTATTTTTTGACTCACTTTCCTTCCCCACAGTGACCTTATAAAGCTCAGATTCAAATTTCAAGGGTTCTTTCATTATTACTTTGTTAATTTGTGTTGAATTATTGAAACAATTGATACTTGATGACGAAATTTGTTTACTTAAATTTAACCTGTTGAGAGTTTACATATCAAAATAATAAGCAAAATTATGTTATTACGTCGTAAGAGAGCTAACAGTCAGTCGATAATAATTGGAATTCAATCATGTGTCTCTGAATTAAGACATTATGTGCATACATTAATTACAAAATAGTTCTATTAACTAGTATCGTAATATTTATATAAAATATAAATAATACTGTCGAGATTATATTTCGATGATTTACTTTCTCATACATTTATAACGGAATATTTTTTCCCGAACATTAGTTTTCCAAAGATAATTTAGAAGAATTTCTTTCGGATTTACACAGAAGTTAATTTGACGTGTATAAATGCCATACGCATAATTTAAAAAAACTGATTTTTCTGCTAATCAAATTCGATTTAGGTATTATCAAAGATCAGTGAAAAAAATTTGCTTAATTCTTCACACATTTTAAAAGTGGTCTTTAAAGTTTTTCAATTTCTACAATATTCTACTGAAATTTTGAGTACAAAATAGGATTTTGTTAATCGTCTACATAAATAAGTAAATTTGATAAATATATTTATTGACATTTACACGGTCAATTTTCCCGAAAAACTCTAATAGTTACAAACTGTTTCCGAATTGAATTTAGACACAACACTCTACTCAAACGAAAACCACAAAACCGACAGAAATGACGAAACGAAACCCACGAGATGTCCAACGTTTCTAACACAAGGCGTAACACTATTTTCCTCAGTTCCTTAGAGTTCCATTTCTCATTCTTGGACCCACTTTCCAAACGTAAACGCAATCCCACGTCATGCGGTATTGAAAATGCAATCTCGCGTCATCCTATGTAATACTTCTAACACGAATACCACCCACTCTGTCTATGTGTATTAGCAAATCAATGGCCCACTTCTTTACGCATCAGACCATACATACTTGCAGACTATCACATTTGAAAAATCGTTATTCCAGGTGGTCCAGGGTAGATTCTCGTACCCCTCGCCGGACGGAACCCCGATAACCGTGGAGTACACAGCCGACGAGAACGGATTCCACCCTCGTGGCGCTCATTTACCCACACCACCACCGATCCCAGAAGCCATCAGACGAGCCCTGGCAGCCAATCCACCTGGTCCCGATGATTCCGACTACAGACAGCCGTACCAGCAGAGATTCGAGGGATCGTATAATGCCAATCCGTACAGAAGGTTCTGAGAAATATGATTCTCAATTCGAGGAAGCCCTGGAAGACCCCCATTCTACGTGACGTGATACGTGTATATATATGCCAAGAAGCTAAAGGACACCGAATATCGAATATATTAGTCGTTACTTAATAAATCAATAAATTGTTTCTATTTGGCTGAATGTTTTATTGTCCAGTTCCCTCTTCGTTGCGAAAGGATATCACGGAGATTCGATGGTTTTAACATAATACTCGAACATGTTTTACGGTTTTCGAAATATTTCTAGGGTATACAATTTAGAATGTGCGAAACAAAAGTCGTGGGAATTTCAGACAACAGGATAGTCGGAGCGCCAGAATTTTCGACATGAGAGTGTCAAGGTTTACAAATTTATTTTAATCGATAGAATTTCGGACCCAGGTATTTTAACAGCGCAGAAATATAGTGTAGAAACTTTCAAGTCTAGAAATTTCATCGCGTAGAAAAAATGAACGCAGAAATCTTATCGCATAGAAGCATCGAGACGCAGAGTGTGCGCCACTTAGAGATGTTCAGGTGCAGAAATTGCAACACATAATAACACCGAAGTGCAAGAATTTCCAAAGGGCATAAGTGTTCATTAAAAACTGTCAGAAACGGTATTTTCAATACATAGAAATTTGCGTGTTATTATACTGGTCTTTACTCGGTCCATATAATGTAAAACCAAAGTCTAAACTGTAAAATTTATTAACACTAAATCCATCACCTCGTTTTTAAACTCTAAACCGAAAATACTGCTATCATCTTTGTATCTGTCAACTTTTCTGCTAATTATAATGACGAAAAAATAAATTTTGTTCAATACCATCTAAAAATGATCTTTATTATCATCCGTATTAAACATAGTATTAACGGTTACAACTTTTATTTAAGAAACAAGTATCTAAATTGTCGGTAGATCCAGGGCGAAGCCGGGCACAAGGAATAAACATCGCAGATCAACGGCGAAATCCTAAGATCCCAATTAACATAGCAAACATAACGTATCCTCCATAGAACAATGGGAGGAATCCCATCCCATGAAAAGTCGCTGAAATCGGCGCGAAATGGCATCGCCTTCTCAACGCGTCATCATCGACATCGCGATGCCACACGCCGGGTTTGCGCCGGTTCACAGTCAGCCACCTTTCGCTCTGAAAAACGCGTCGGCTGAACTTCAGATGCACCACGCCCCCCGTAAACACGTAAGATATCATGGGATAAATGAAACGGATGGGACGAGAGTGAAAGTGTTCTAACGGATCTTTCGTTGCTTCGCATTCTTTCGCACATCATCCCGGTCAAGGACCGTCTGACATAAGCGATGCAACTTGGGCGGTTCTTAGGGCCCCCTTGAAATATCCCCGAGCGAAACGAGAATGAGAAGAACACCTCGGCAGAACTTGGACGCGTCGATTATGAAATCCTTATCGTGATCAACGCCACGGAACACGCTTTGTAAGGAAACGTATAATGAGCCTGCCGAAGCTGACGGTTCGGGTTTATGCGATTTCCGTGTCATATTTTCAGAGGCTTTTGGGAGATTTGGACAGTTAAATGGGTGATTCGTCGGAATATAAGATCACAGCGTTTAAATTACTGGATGTCGTAAATGTGGCGTAGACGCTCCAACGCCAACTTCAGAGTCGGTTTAACAAGTGCAAGTACTTACGTAAGAAAGAACCATGCTACCATGTTTGGTATCTGGTTCGCTTGGAAATTGAGTCAGAGAAGTCTTATCTTTGTGGAACGAAATTTTAAACCTTGCTGAGAAATTTTATGGTTTCGCTTATAGAGTGTTATGATTTAACTATCATTCGTAGAGGGTATCAGTGTGTGCTTAGCAATGAAAAACTAGTGTCAGGTTTTGGAAATAATAATTATTGTTCCGAACGACTCGTGGTCTTCGCTTTTGTTCTCTCCCTAAATTCCGACAAAACAGTGGAATCAAATTTTATCAATTTTACGACTGAAGCTTGAACTCCTAGAGAGGAAGTAATTGGAACATTTAAAAATCGCCATCACCTTTGGTTTCACACCATTGAATGGTTTTAAAAGTCACATCTCTGACCTGGTGTTTTCATGTGAGCTTTTTGAAACTAGATATTCAAAGTTAAATTCGATATAAAAGGGTTATTAGAATATTTATTATTGTCTCGTTTCAAATAGGAGTAACATTTATCTTATTGGAAAATATGGAAGCAATGACCAAATTAAATAAAATCACACCTGTGGCATTGAAATATCAATTTAATAAATTTTCTATCTATACAAGAAAATAATCAGATTAAAGATATACATTTATATATTAATCTTTTGTAAAAGACTTTGCAAAAAGAGATCTGATTTTTCCTTTGTATTTCCAATAACAAAATTTTTAATACAGAGCAACGAAGACAGTTGCTCTATGAGGAAGAAAATATATTTTTTCGCAAGTACATTTGGTATACCCCAAATACCCTATTCCACGTATTGTTACGAAAATTCTGGATTGGTATGTATGCGTACAAGAATACGATGACTGCGACCACAAATACCTACTATCTATTCGTGACGTTTCATTTAAATATTGTATCGAACAAATTCAATCATGACTACGCTGTAGAATTACACACAAATGGCAAGGGTGAAGGTAAAAAATTGATGACTCTAAAATTGTTTGAATCAAAACTCAAAGAAACAGATGAAGTTTGTGGTCGTTTTTGTCGGCTCATAAACAATTAAAAAAACCGATCTGGGACATTCATTATTCTAGTCCATATAAACTATTCAGTTTTCACCTTCTTTTTGCACCACGCACTTATAATTCCGTTTTCTTTTATGTTTCTACGGTCATATCGCGGTTTTTAATGAGTCTGCGGCGATTTCGTATACGGATTAAATATGGACGCTTAATTCCTACGTATTACACTTAATATTTATATTTTTCATAGAATATCGTCCGCGGTACCTGTAATTCGTCCAGATCCGTTCGATTTAAGCTGCGCTTTGAATCGTATTAAATAACAAACGTAATGTTGCTCACAGAGTTTTATCGCGTAGGCAATAAATACTATATTTTCAGATAAAAGTGCAATCAACACGTGGAATATATCGGAAACGCTTTTGTCACGTTCATATTAAAGACTGAAGAAGTCCCAGGGCAGAAAGAGGAACAGGGATGTACATACAAGTAAATACAAACAAAATACAAAGTAGAAGCAAACGCTTAGAACCGAAATATATATTTAATCGATATTGCATATACACTCTTGCTTTCTGCTGCTCATTGCCCGTTGCATTCCGCGTGACGAGAATATCATCCAAATTATTTACAAGATTATAATTTCATACTGCTGTGCACCTTCCGCTACTGATCCTCACCCTTTATTGCCTCGGCTGCTTCTGACGCACCTTTAGTTGCAACTGCGTTCGATACTACCTCGACCACTTTTGACGCCGCCTGGAAACAGTAAAATTGAAACACTAGAAACACTGGACATGGTCTCTCGAGAAGCAAATACTTGTATCTAGGCCCTAGGGTATCACTGAACTTACTAAATGATTAATTGTCGCCAAAAGCCGTCACGAATCACTAATTTCCCGACTTTTTGTTTCGCGCAGTTAATCAAGTTGGTAAACGCTAAATGAGATACATTATTTTATATTACCACATAATTGAAAGTGTCTACAATACAGTCATATGTGCTACCATTTTAATCAGAATGAAACACATAATTGTGTTAATAAAATTTTCACAAGGGGTCGAAAATAAAGTTTCATTCTGACGTTAGTGTTGTGTCACTAAAAACCAGGTGTTTAAAATTGTGGAACTACGATCGCTGTGAAAAGTTTGCATCACAGCTCCGCATCATTTTAATCTCCCCTTCTGACTCGAAGAAAATTGAATAAGTTTCGATGTTATACCGTGCAACATACGATCGCACCCACGTACCATTTTCAAGTCACGCAAAAGTCCGACGGCCCTTGTGAGTTGCGCGAATGATTTTATTGTTTTGTCTCGATTGAAATATCAGATCCACGCACCAACTCGAAAAGTGCAATTACAATCCAGAACAAACTTCACAAGCATATGGCTAATAATTTCATGCATGACGAATTTCGATCAATTCATCAAAAATTCGTTATTCAAGATATTAACTAATTGGTGCCTGCCTCGGAAATTTCTCGCATTAAAGGTGCCAGTTTTTGAATACGCTAATATGTTCTTTTGAATATTACCATGATAATATACTGATTTTTTAGTCATGTCGTTTTTCGGTTGTTAAAAAACGATAAACTTTGAGACTCGTACCCAGGTTTCGTTTTCTTTTTGATATTCTGTAAGGTTTACTATTTAAAATTATTTGAATAATTAACTAAACCAAAATAGCACATATTAACCAATTCACAATCAAAGGAAACTGATAATGATAGATGTTAGTTTAACGAATCAGTTTCTGAGTAGAAAAATGTTTAATACACTACTTATACACAACTAATACACTACTTCACTTACGGATTTAACCCCCTTCCAAATTTTAGAGCCAAGTTTGCCAAAGAATCCTGGGTCCGCTTCCGCTTCTGCTTCGGCCATTGCTTCCGCTTCAGCTCGCACTTCGAAAACATAAACGGCAGCAATAATTGCTACTAAAAGGGCCAGCGACACAAACCGGGGGAATCGCATTTTTCTGCAGCAAGAATTGATGTTCGAAACGATCGAATATCTGCCGTAGTTTTCATCTAACAACGATTGCCACGATGTTTTATACGATTCGAAGGGGGCCATTTTATCTATAATAATAAAACTGAAAAGGTAATATAGATTACGAATAAATATTATGGTATGTTTGAATAAATATTATGTGTTGTTTTATCTGTCTGCAATTAAAGGTCTTTATTGTCACGAAAAATCGTGCAACAACGAACAACTGGTGATACAAAACTTCTGACGCATTGTTATAAAACTATTTCTTGCACGTTTACGGATGTTTTGATGTTGCATAACGCTTATTACAAAACTTCATTGTCGAATTCTATAGGCACTTGCTGCCAATCATATAGTTTAATATACTACGCTTAGGTGGTTAAAATTTAACAATTTGATATTCGTTAATCGTTTTTGCTGGTTGACATCTATTGAACTATTAAACACTGTTGGTTAACTTAAGTATTTTAATTTTTACTTAGTAGTTACACGAGTGACCTCGTTCTTCGAGACATGCCGAAAAAAAATCTTTTAAACTATCAATTGGATTGTTTTTAGATCTTCAAACAATGGCTAGCATGGAATAACTATGGGCTAGATATTTGCTGGGAGATAATTGCTACTCATTAATCAAACCAGTAAACATCTTCTTCGGGCATATTTCAGAATGGAATAATCGAAACTACCTTAGTTTTTTAACAAATTAAACTGTGTAATATGTACGATACAATTGTATTGACTCGTTCAAAATAAAAAAATTAAATAATTTCGGAATAAAAAAACATAAATATTCGTTAACGTAATCACAGACGAAAAGAGAGTAGACCTATCAGTCAATAGTGGGTTGTCTCTGTAATCGTGTGAGGCAGAAATATCGCGAAACTATCCGTAAGTTGCTCTTTTATACTTTCTCGAGGTCGCCCGTACCGCGTGTACCTGTCCGACTAGCCCGTACTTTTTATTCTCGTCTTAATTATTGTAGTTTAGTGCACCAAGTACGATCGATCTCAAATGCAGTAGATCTGACATTGTCAAATATAATGTAAACCACTAAGTAGTCCACGATAGAACATCCTATAGTAAACACGTATTCGTAACATCCTCCAAACCTCCCCCCCCCCCCCCCCCCCGAGGTAAATTACATATGATTCCAATCTTTCCTATTATGTACTGACCATTTTTATGTATTACAATTCATTTAGCTCTTATACATTCTTAATACCATAACACGTTATTTAATGGCAAGTACTTAAGGGGGGGGGGGGGTAAGGGTTTGCGTAATCGAGAAATCGATTTTTTTTTGTTTTGCTTTTTCTTATAGTTCAATATTTCGAGAGTATTGTCCCAAAATTTTAAGATAATCGGAGAAAAACTCTCAAAGTTATTGACCAGGTATTCACCAGTCGTTATATTTTCGGTCGGGCGTTTGCCGCTCACATCAGTGATTTTATAATAGTAATGTGGGATACGAAAATCTGAAATACGGGATTCTAAAGTGTAAATGAAATGTGTTTAGACTGAGTGACGAAGCGACAAAAAAATTAAATAAAAAACGGAGAAGTAAAATACTCGGCGGAAAAGGAATTTATCTTCACTTTTGTACGTACAGTTAAATCTTTAAACGCGGTTTTCTCGAAACCATGTTTTCAAAGTCCGTGATCACTGCCATTTAAAACATACTTCACCGATTCTTTTCAAACTTGGTACATACCTTCTATATATAAAATACCTCCCCCCAACGATTAGTATGATATTTTTTTTTGACATTAAGGGGTTTTTTCAGTAGCAAAATGACGGAAATTTTAGTGAAAAAAGGCAATTTTTGCTTCAAACGACCACCAAAAGTTTAAAAATGAAAAAAATAACAATTAGCGATCGTTGGGGGGAGGATTTACTCATCTTCTAACTAAATTTTGCTGTTATTTTGATTTCTGATACTTTTCTGCTGAGATACAGTGATCACCGCAACACGTGTTTTTCGAAAGGCTCTCTCGGAAAAGCTCTGTCACCGGCTTATTTGTTGATATTTTGCAACCAAAAAATTACAAAATGTTGTTGAAATAACAATATATAATGTGCAAAAGGTTCGAACGAATTTGCTTTATTCTTTCGTCTGAAAAAAAATCGCAAAGAAAGTGTTTTTTTTTTGCCCTGAAACCCTTACCCCCCCCCCCTTAATTACTATTAAATGTGTAACAATAACATTCGTTCAGCCCCCATTTGGTTCGATCTGTATAATAGAAATAGTATTACTATTTAAAATCATTCATATAATTATGCATAATATTACAGAAGTATTAGCATACAAATTTTCGGAAAATTTTGATTTATTTTTATCCCTTTCCAATGATTAATTCTTAGTGAAATATGTAATTTTAATTATTTTTGTTCATTAATTTCATTGCATGTCTTTGGAATTTGTATAAAATTGTAAGTGATATTTTTCTCTCTTAGCGTTGCAATAATTGCAATATTTGCAACATTTGCAATTTTAGATCCAACTATACAAAAATAAATCTAGTACGCACCGGCAGTTTTTGTTGGAACGGAGCTACTAGATGGCCATGGCAAGAACTTCTAACATAGACCTAATATGCGCGATATACTGACTGATTACAATCCGTAATAATTATTACGGGTCAACTATTCGACTGAACATCTTCTTCGTCACATAATATTACGAAAGAGGACAGTCTAAATAGGTGTTGATTAAATCTTTTTTTTTACATTTTTAAACAGTTTGCTGCAAAAATTTTAAGCAGTTTGCTATGAAAATGAAAAATGATTTCGGTTGCTATACTTTCCCGTTCCCGAGACGAATATAAATGAATTGTAATTTAATTGCCCTTTATTCCTCAGCATTCTCTTTTCTAGGGAAGAAAAATATCAAAACAAAAACTATATGTTCCGTGTTGCCAATTTGTAAACTGTTACTATTACTGACGCTGCCAATGCAACGCTCTTAGTAGATGCTGGATATATGTACATAAACGGCGTTAGCCGGTGAAGGGTTAAACAAGAATAGAGAAATACAATTTTACATGTAATTTGAAATGTCCTTTATTTAGAATGATAATTTATAAAATTGCGACTAATTTTGCAGTTCGAAAATAACATAATTATTCACGAACAGAAAAATTCAACACAATTTTACGAAAATTGTACGAAATACAAATTTTTCTTATTTACAATTAAAATAATAATTAATTAAAGCAACTCTGTTACTGATAATATAACTCATAAGTCGGACAGTAGTTTGAATTTTTTCTCTCTTTTTTTAAACACAATTTTTAAATCGTGGGGTACAACGGAAATGATTTTAATTCGCTATAAAATTAATTTTATTTCTCTTAAGTACGTTTCACAAAAGTCCGATTTATTTAAAGAAGAAAAAGGGGACGTCACAGTTTCATTGTGTGTATTATTTCTAATAATTAGAAACAAAATCAAAACTATAATTATTAATTAAAAATCATGTAGCACATAGTTTTCGTTCGAAATTTGATTTCGAATTTATCACATTTGCAGTTGAAAAAATTTGTCGTTTAATATGAAAATTCCAAGACTTTGTTGTCTTGTAACAAAAATTACATGCATAAAAATGTTGAAGGCTGAAAATTACAAAGCGCGGCAGCTTCCTCAGGTATGAATTTTAAAGTTACGAAAACTAACGTGTAGGAATTCTGCAGCGAAGAAATTCCAAACCACAGGAACTTCAAAATATACAAATTTTATTGCACAAGAGTGTATAAATTCTACTTCGTAAAAATATCAGCTGACAGAAATTTCGGACTGCCAATATTAATCACGGTAAAAATTTCATAGTGCAAAAGTTTGAAGGCATACAAATTTCGGAATTCGAAATTATCGATACATTGGATAGCATAAAAGCGCAGAAATTTCGCAATAAACATATATACTTACGCATAAAATGTCTACGTTTTTACATTATCCTGAAATTAAGTTCTTTCATTGTGAATTTTCAAAGCTTTCAATCATTTTCAATGCGAAAAGATAAACCGCTAATGTCAATAATATATTAATACCTATTTCTAATACTAAACAAAATATTGGAATTTTAAAGGCCCAAAAACTGAAATGCGCTTTAATAATCGAAAGATTAAACTATATACATATATATGTATGTATTATGTATACAAATATACATATACATATACATATACATATACATATACTTACATACATAATCTTGACGCAACCATAAATTTCGAATAGTCATTATTGAATTATGGTCAAAAATAAAATTGAAAATGTGATCTGGTCCCCTTTCTCCACAGTCCCAAAAACTATTAAAATCCGGTGGAAGAGCGTGTTATGTAACTTTCATTTGATATTCGAAATTTATTTAAATCTCACGGCGAATTTAGTGTCTTTTAACAGCAGAAGTAGACAGCATCGGAAAATATGCATGCCAAACGGAAATTTCAGATAAACGATATTTGAAAATGTTAATAAAATTTAGCAAACGAACATTGTACTAATTAATGCTGAAACAACGTAACGAAGTGTCAAGATGTTAATTAAATCGCCTTCAAATTGTTTACTGTTCGAGCGAATGCAAAACCGCAAGTGTACGAATTTCAGGGCGCAGAAATTTCGAATCGTTGTAAAAAATTCCAAACAACGAAATTTCAAAGCTTGGAAGTTTCAACAAGTACGAGTTTTAAGGTTTATAATTCGATTGCGCAGAAACTTTAGAGCGTAAAAATCTCAACTCGTTGAGATTTATCTACGTTGAAGTTTCTGAATATGAAAATTTAAGTGCGGAAAACTTTCAAATCATAGAAATATTGAAGTAAAGTAATTTGTACACCAATAAATTTCTGCACGTTGGAAGTTCGATGCGCAAACTCTTACGATGAAGAGATTTAAACACACAAAAATTTGAAAATTTCCAACCTTGAAAGCATAGGACCTCCATGCTTATGAATTCCAAAACAGAAAAATTTCCACCCATACAAATTTCACGCACCCAACATTCCTTTCTAAATTCCATCACTTCGCACAACACAGTCTTCCGCAGGCCCTCTGACACGTACAAAACACTCTTCAGCTCTCTACCTAGTTTCTTAATAATTAACCATCTTGTTATCCGCTAACTGTACAGTCGCTACGGGATTGCACTTACAGGGAAGGAACGAACACACAGGCACACGCACGGTGTCCGTCTTGTGTGTGTACCGCACGTCATGTTATCCCTTTTCCCATTGTCTTCGGACAAAAATCGTTTCTTCAAATATTGGTGGGGGAAACGCGGGTCGCACGACGTTCTGGAATTCTCTAAACGTGGAATTCTGAACTAAAAATAGAAAAATATGGTTCAAATCTGCGAATTGAAAATGAAATTGATGAAACCGCATGTGTAAAGCTTCAAGATATTTGTACGCTTCGAACTTTATAGGTTTCAAATTACAAAGTTTATACGACGAAATTTTACTTGCGTCAGAAATGTCATTGCTTACAAGCTTCAACATATAGAAGTATTAAAGTTCAAATATTCTAAAGCACTCGTGCGATTTAATTGCTCATTTAAACAAAGAAGTAAGTTCAAGATCGAAGGAATTTTTAGACAAACCAATTTCTAGTCG
This sequence comes from Mimumesa dahlbomi, assembly GCA_917499265.3. Lineage (NCBI taxonomy): Eukaryota > Metazoa > Arthropoda > Insecta > Hymenoptera > Crabronidae > Mimumesa > Mimumesa dahlbomi. Next base: position 10,359,872 of record OU824124.1, read on the forward strand.
TAGAAAATATAAAGCATTCAAAGAAGAGCGCTGAAACTCGGGACACAATAAATATAACAATGTTAAGAACTAGCATAGCGAAAACATTTGAACACGAAAGAAATTTATTTAACAGAACTCCAATAACAGCGAAAACTAGTTAGTCCCTTATATCAAACATAGTATACCTGCGCGATTATACAGAAAAACTTTTAAACACAGTGAAACGTTAAGAACATCGAATTCAAGTGTACATCTCATATAACATCACTGTATATTTTCTTACCTCGTCCTCGTCTCAGCCCTCCCGTAAAATCTCCAATAAAAGCCTCCGTAAACTATCCAAACCCGTCAGGAATCCGCAATCGGGGCCCTGGTGTACCATTACTTGACTCGTGTGGTTGTGTACGGAACCGCACGCGTCAAAACGGCCATGCACAAATGTCGTGTGCGCAAAATCGATCATTCGGACATCCACTAAACTCTCACGGTCTTGATTTTGTCTATAGGGACACGTGTACCTGGGAAAGAAAAGTATAAGAAAGTATAGATTAACAACAATGTCACAAAAATCCATGATTTAACATAAATATAAATATTCATTTTAAGTGGAACGCACCAAGAAATTATAGAAACCAATTTTTAAAAAATGATACAGCAATAGCGTTATATGTAGATAACATACCTGAATATTGAACTAAAAAAAATCCGTACGGTACTATGCTACAAAAATTATTATCTTCAAGTCCTAACTCCTTGGTCTCCTCACCTTTTATTTACGGCCTCGTCCCCTGCCTCCTCTGACTCGTAAATCCTCCTCAATCTGTGCCTTTGCCGCTTCTTTCCGCACTCTGGCCGCACTTCGACGTCGGAACTCGTGTCCTCGGCGTGGTCCGAACAAAATTCCTCAGATCCAAGCAGCATCCATGGATCCAATGGGCCTTGCAGCATGTCCAGCAGGCCCCCGGACTCAGAACCCACGAATACCGTCTCTTCGCTGCCAGAAATATCACATCGAATTCAATTTTTCTAGGACACTTTTATTCTCAGAAGGGTGGGAAGGGTGATTTTGTTTATTGCGCATTGGGGTGCGGAATTTGAGCTGTGTACTGCACTGCGCAGAGATGTTTAACTTGAATAATTTCTATTGGGCAGATTTTTTTTTCTATCAGAAATCATTTCCATTGTATTGTAAATTCAGTATAATTATGTAACAATTCCGTTGCAGTTACCATTCAATTGGAATTCAAAATCAATTATATAGTACGTCAAATTTAATTCATTTATTAATCAAATCCAGTCAATTTTAGACTAAACTTAATTATATGTAGATCAATATGGCTGTGTTCTTAATTCAACGGAATATGTATACATGTACATGCATTTTCATTGTATTATAAATTTAAAATACAATGGACCCAATTTATGATTGAATAGATCGAAAAACACCAATGCAGGTGACGTATCACCATATTGAATGAAACATACAATGACATTGAATGTAATTGTAACAAATATAAAAATACAATAAAATTAAGCATGAACAGATTAGTAACAAATAAGAAATAACTTTATTTTCTAATACTCTCCTACGTAAATGATTCTGAATACATATATGTTTGTACCTTAGCCTCGAATCTTTTAACATGAAGAATTATTATCACGAAAAAAATAAAAATAATTGTACAGTGCATATCAAGTGATCAGTCTATCCTAAGTGTCAAGACATAGGTCTTCATACAACTATAGTATATTGTATGTTGAAATAATAATATCATCCAGAAAAATTTTATAAATTATCAGAATTTCTAAGTTACAGATAAGCAAAGTGTAATAAAACATTTCGCTAATAATTTATAGCTCTTGGACGGCAGAGACCGAAGTAGGCGGAAAAGCGTTAATTGGTGACACTGAGTAAAGCATTCCTTATTTTTGAGCGCAGTTCCGAGTTCTCCATTAATTTGTTTATAACAATACGATTCTACATACAACATGTTTGTCGTCAAACCCTGGTGCGAAAAATAGATTTACATAATCGCGTGACTGATAAACAAAACGTGTAATTGATTATATCATCACAACTACCACTGTGTGGAAAAGTCGTTGTTGAAAATTCTACATGGTAATCATTCTAGTATAGATAAAAATGTACTTCAACAAATGATTACTTTATAATACATACACTTTCAATGAAAATACAAGTGCCATCGTGTGTAAGTTCAACTTCATGAATTTAAATCAGAAATTACGCGATTTTAATAAAAGTTCTCGCAGTAAATGCAGGTGAAAGATATATAACCTAAATTTCACTTTTTCATCGTTGCCTTGAAATTTCACCAATGTGCGCATTTAAACGGAACCAAACTGGAGTACGAGGTAAACCAACAGTAGCATCCCTACCGTTTAATTTCGCACTGTCTAAAAAAAGAGATGTATTACATACTACATAGAAACGCGAAATTGAATACGAACTGCCGCGTACGAAAAAGATACGTTCGAGACAACAATTAGACTGTTTATAAAAGTGCACTTGGTGAAATATGAGATCCCGGCCTAACAAACATTTCAATTTATGGGAATATTTTCTATGAGTACCTACATTTGAACCTGTTATCATTACACCTCTATATTTCCGCCAGAGCGACTATCCGTTCCATGGTAAAACAACCAAGTCGTTGAACAATAATTTAATAATTTAGTGATCGACTGACTGACCTGAGAGTACATGTAGTGCAGAAATTTTGTGTTGTGTTGTTCAATTAACGTAACAATACTTTCTTATTCATTTTTCAAATTTTGATGTTACCAAACAGTGGTGTTAAATAATGTTTCAATTAAATAGTAATCTTTAAAAAAGGGAATGATGAAATTCTATTTGTGAAATATCATTAACAAGAACGTTAAAAGACAAAGAAATGTGTTTGTAAGTTTCACTTCGATATAGTATGATTTCTTCATATGATATGCTCATAACAATCATTATCGCTAGTATCCAAACAAAATAAGATTTTATTTTATGAAAGAAGAATTAAACTACTGAATTCTCTGCGCAGGCTTGTACATGTTAATAGATTGTCGAATGGGAATTAAATTGTAATTGAAGATCTGTTATTCTCTTACCATCTGTTACCCGGTTAACGGACTAACTGGCATGCAGGCCCTGCGGCTCATATTTTCCAGTGAAGGAAAACAGTTTACGCGTCTGCACACAGAATCTCAAAATCTCCAACACTCCAGTAATGACGATGGATTTTTTCAGAATTATACATAACATACTGAAGATGAAGCAAATAAAGCAAATTTCTCTGAAACTTCATAACCCCAGATGTGACACCCGTTCTCTAATCAAATGTTGACTGCTTTGTTGAAATTAATCACTAATCCTTGACAGTTCTAGAGTTACACAACAGCTTACCACACAATGTATTTGTGGAAGTGTGAAAAGGGTTGTGTAATAGAAACTTTCAAAGTTTAAAAACTTTAACACTGAAATTTTTGGACATAAAATCTTCATGTAATGAAATTTAAAACTTGTTATTACAGAGATTTTAAAGTGTCAGTATTCCCTGTTGAAGAAATTTCAAAGCTTTGATATTTCTAAAAAATTGAAATGTCAATTTCTTACATTGCACCACAATAGAAGTAAGAAGAAATCTGCTTCGCTTATATTCGTCTTCAGGAATAACTGGGAATTTCAATTCAGAGGAAATAGCAGAAATAGTTGAAACATTACAATTGAGAGACTCAGAAGAAATACTGTCTCAAAAAATAAGTTCATGACAGTGAGACAAAGATTTCAGAGAAAACAGTATAATATAAATAAAATGCATCCGACATGTTGACAGTACGTTGACTTCTCTGTTTCTTGTTTTGCAACAATTTATTTTCTTATTGCATTTGCTTTTTTATGAAATAACACTTGAAGAAACATTAGCATTTCAACTTATAGAAGTGACTAAGTCCAAAATTTCAATGACTTTGGAACAATTGAAGCACAGAATAAATATAAAGTTAAAAAATTTTAAACACTAAAATATCTAAAGCGGTGAAGTTTCACACATTAGTAGTTTTGAAATGCAAATACTTAAAAAATTAGTAATTAATACAAACGAATTTGTAAAATTTTAAACCTACAATTCAAATTTCAAAGCTTGCAGATAGTTTAAAGTTTTCAAAGCACAATAGTTTTGTTGACTCTGGAGTAAAAGTCTAGTAAAAATCTTCAGCCACAGTATTTGTAATTACGTAGAAATATTTAAAGCACAGATGTTTCGAAAATCATAATCTTACAAAGCACAGAAATTGTCCAGCATCATAATGTTAAATCATTGAAATTTCGATAGTACACTTTTTTTTCTATAATTAAATCGAACAAAGGTAGTATCGCGTTCATTCGAATTCACTAAGGAATAGATAGCAATTGTCCGATTTAATAACAGACCAGATTTACGAGAATAATTTTACAAATGCAATAATAAAAATGCAACTGACTAGTATTGAGGTATACTTTTACAAAATTGACAATGCAGTCAGTTCGTTATAATGACGAACGTCACTGATATAAAAATAGTTTGAATATCTTTTCACAGTGCTTTGACCAAATTAAGCAAAGTCTGCATTAATGGGATCTAGATTCACACGATTTTACTGCATCTAATAATCAAGATAAATCAACAGGTGTAAAGTCAACTTACTTTAGTAAAGCAAATTTGAATGGCAATTCGCCCTGAGTCCTCAAAACATGTCAAAGAACAAAAAATAAATATGCCACTCTTCATTTTCATTAGTACCAACCTTGTGGGGTAAAATCCGCTAGCATTTTTAGCACCCCTCGCTGCAGCTTCCCCGAATCCTCTATGTAAAGCTGCTTGACTGATTTCTTCTTGTAAGGAAACGCTGAAGTCTGACGAATTACTAACGTCAGCATCAGCATCGTAGGATTCTGAAGTTGAGGGCATGTCGAAGTGAAGGCGGGGCGAGAAATCCGATTGATAGCCTTCGTAGACCACTAAGAGAGAACTGAAAAAAAAAATGTAATATAAATGTGAGGATCTACAAAACTCTTTGAAAATTTGATGATTGCAGCATTGAAATTAAATGTCAAAAGCTAATCACGTTGGTTAAATTTATCTGATTAACTATCTGCATCTCAAAAGCACTTACCACGAATAGAATCTGTAGCTACTTTGCCTTTCAATGGCTCTCCGCAGTTGCTCCAATCTAGAAACTACTTTCTCTATTACTTGCATTCGTAGACAGAAGCCATTGTGAAAGAATCTGTATAACGCAGCCTTGAATCCTTCTTCATTTAATTCTCGGCCCCAGTATTTGTCTCTTTTAACATAGTGACTTGTGTCAGCCTGGTAAACCTGCAAGATTTGCTTTTTAAAGGTGAATTCATTTCAAAGTCGTCATAATTAGACGAGTTAAGCGATGATTGTCGTAATAGTCGATTATAGATACTCATGACTTTACTATTTAACTGTAGGTTTTCTTGTTCACTACATCTTGTTTGTGTTTTGTCTTACATTTGTGTTTACAGTAACGAAAAATAAATGTGTACTCAGACACCATTTAGTGGACTAAAAAAGTTATCTTAAGGTTACATACATGCAGAATACAAACCTGCATTCCACAAAGACGAACACCCAAAGACGCCGACGTTGTCGCAGCGCATTTCGCGATCTGTTTGCTGCGCTTCTCTGCTGATGCGTCGTCACCATGCTGGCGCGTTCCCATCTTCAAATCTAAGATACATGGATGTGTGTACTGTGACGTTATGTTCTCCAAAAGCAGAAAATCTGAAATTAAAAGTTAAATCTGAAAATGTAGAAATCTGACAAAATTTTAGGCAACGTAAATGCAACGTAAATGTTAAAAAGAAATGTTCCTCTGAGTAAGCTAACATTATACATATAAGGAATGTATAAGGAATGTGTACATATAATAATAATAATTAGTATAACCCTTGTATACACATAACTATTAATTATGTTATAATTGGTATTCAAGTGGATGACATAATCTATATCGTTTAACGATTTCGTACAAAATTCCCGAGTATTCCATCTATTTTAATCGAATTAAAATTCATTTTTTTCATGCAGGAAAAAACAGAAATTGATCAGCAACTAAAACAGAGTTTATCATGAATAGATTTGTCAAATATGTTGAAATAGTAATATGTAAACAAATGTGTAACCATTTTATGATAAATATAATCAAAAGTTTAAAATAAAAATGCATATTTACATACATTGCCTGTTTTGTGTGCTATCCAAATGCATCCCTGGTTTTGTGGATCCTATTAGACTACTGTCACAATGAATTCTCATTCTGAAAAACAATTTATAGGTTTGCAAAAATACTTAGAAACTTTAGGTTACAGAAGTATCATATTCTTTCAATTGTGGTGCATAAACCATTATTAAGTACAAAATAATTTTCCCACATTATAAAGAACAAAATAATTTTCTATGCATAAATCCATATTAAGAGCATGTACATATAATATTTTTTTCTTATTGATTTAGAACACAATATAAAAGAATATAACTACAAATAAAATGTAAAGTGCCAAACAAAAGAAAAAATAAGTCCTTACTTCAGATATACTACACTCTGGTAAATTTAATACTTTTGAAAATAAGCTTATTCATTTTTGTAAGATAAACAAAAGGACACTAAACTATTTTAGGAATTAGTTGTTAAAATGTGACCATTGAAGATGAGTATATTTTTAACAAAATTATATCCATAAAAATCAGCAATTAAAAATTTCTGTTGCATATCCCATAAAATGTAAAAAATGGCAATTGTAATAGTTCACCTGAGAACATCATCCCGCTTCCTTTTTGCAGATCCTAAAGATTGTCTGTTATCATCTCTAAAACTGGGACTGTAACGCTTATTTAAAGTCACTTCTCCACTATTGGAAGCCTGCATAACACCTAAAATAACATTAATAGTTATTTAACAATTTCATTTTTCCTTGTAAATGTTGTGCAAAAATCTCAAAGCTTAGAAATTTCAAGGCATGGAAGCATACAAACTTTGAAAGTTTTATGTAGAGATTCAAAATATAGATATTTTAATGCATAAAACTCTCAAAGTCAACAAATTTTGAAGCACCAAAATTTTAACGATTATAAAACCATTATAAAACTGAAAGAAAATCATCAAGGTGCAATAATTTTAAAATGTTTAAAAATATTATAATGTCGAAATTGCAATGCATAGAAATCTCAAGGTCCAACAATTTCTGAACTCAAAAGTTCACATTCATACATATCAGCCTATTTTATTCATCTCTTAATATTACCTTTGAATTTTGGAACAAATATTTGTATATCCTGTGGAATGTTCTGGTAGAAATCAAGTTCTCTGCTATTCAACGGCTTGCAAATTGTGTTCTGGTTGAGCAGCAACAGTCTTGTGTGGCCACCGACCTAAAAAATTGTTTTCTAGAATATTGACTGCTTCCAAGTATGAAAACTGTGAAAATCGTATCTTCAAACAATTTTGATTTATTGGTACATAGTGATAGAGCAAATACGTGAGCTGCTAACGCAATTAACAATATGACTTTCAGTATTACCAGTAAATGTAAGCAATGACAATAACTTCATATTATATAAATTTGAAAACTTTTGAAAATAACATTATCGCAACTTATAACAAACACTACAGTCACACAGTTAATCCAAATGTCCAGGCAAAATCATGAGAAATGTACAGTCACACTAGTTTCTTAGAAACACATTCACTTACAAGATATCATATAATACAATCACCAATCATTATTCGAAGAATCATATTTCCTACTTGACGTCGAAAACCATAATGCGAAACAAAACGTTCAACTCACACACATACACATACACACGTTACACATCGTACGCGCGCGCGTGAAAGTGTGACTCACCTGGTTTTTGAGTGGTAATAACGCAACCTCCTCCCCATGTTCCTGGCTGGAGGTAGACGCTGATGAGGATGCAGATCCGGATGTGGATACAGTTGTGGATATGGATGTGGATGTTGACGTTGTTGTTGATATCGAGGTTGATGTTGATGTATTTGTAGATGTAGACGCGGATGTGGACGCGGATATGGACGTGGATGTGGATGTGGAACTGCAAGCGAGCCACTGCGCTCTTTCTGTTTCTCCCATGCCACGCGGACCAAGAAACACCATAACCATACGTCAACGGTGGTGTGATTGTTCGTTCCGCGTTTTCCTTAGATTTCTGGAATCTTAAAAACTCACTGTATGATACAACGGTTGTTACAACAGAAAGAGGAGCAGTGCGACTGGGATCAGCTGTGTGCCATCGAGCAGCATCTAGTGTGTGGGTGGAGATTGTGAGATGAGTACGAGAGAGACATCTGGCGGAAAAATCAAGAGCGGGATTATTTGAATTACTAATATAATTTTTTTACTGCAGATTAACATTTGATAGAAGAATACTGTACACATACTTTTAAGATGCCTCGTTTTCTTTAATTATCACTATTTTACCATTTTTTGAATTAGATTTAACAAATATTAGAAATACTAACGTATTTATCAATTGAAAAATCAATGGAGTTATATTGTTTTATTTCTGTTTTCACTAACACAAATATATTTATTTATATATAGAATACATATTAGTATATATATTATTTAGTTTCAGCAATATTTGAAAAATTAAGTGCGAAATTTGATATCAAAATTGCACATTCATGTCATTAAACTTTTCGTCAATAATTCTACTTGTTCTAATAATCGTTAAATGAAAGAAAGAAAACTGTTTACAAACCATAAGTTTAATTAAACAAGGTTAGTTATAATTAGTATAACAATAGAGTATAGTTACAATCATAACAATAAGGAACAGTATTAAAAACGCATTACAAACTTCAAGTCACCAAATCCCATTTATTACATGTACAACATATCAAATGTCTACACTTCGATTATTCAAATTCTCAAAAATGTGTCGTATTTAAACATTTAAATTTTGAAATGCATGTGTTTGGAAGTTTCCAAAATGCAAAACCGCTACTTCTCAATATTTTTATTTCCCAAAAATTTGTGAAATTTATATGCCATTAAGGTCCCAAGACTTTATGTATCTCTACAAAAGCCTACACCATGCACAACTTCAACTCTGGACAGATCCCAGCAACACTTTCTCGTAGTTCTTCATTATGACATACAGGATTCTCCCTTAAGTCCAGCTCACATAGGTTCACTTTCTTTAAAAGATCCAATATCTCTGAGACATCTAACAAATTATTATTCCGTAACACTAGAGTCTTCAAATTTGAGAGAGCAGGAAAGTTTTGTAGATTTTTCAGCCCATTGTTGGACAAAGACAATATTCTACAGTTTTTGAGATAGCGAACGCTATTCAGATTAGTTGACAAACAGTTTCCATTCAGGTTTACTTGCTGAAAAGTGGCAAGTTGCTGTTCACACGCCAATGTTGTCAGTCCAAGGCTGGATAAGTCTATCATAGCCTGACTTTCTAAGTTTTTCTCAGTGCAGATAAAAGAATTTTGCAGGTCCTGTTTGGTACAGCAAAACTGGTACAGTTTGTGCTCGATTACGTATCTACTGCCTGCAATAGAATTTAGATATACTGCATAGAGTTGTAATTATTATAGTGAACAATAATTGAAAATCCCAGTAGAAAACCTGAAATTTCTATTTTTTACAATTACTATACACTTGCAACCCAATTTTTATTCCAGATCTTTAAATCCATTAATTATTTATATGTGTACTCACGTAAATCCTTATAATAATTCCTCCTCATACTATCAACCTTCTGAAGTTTCTCCAAACTCTCCAGAATCTTTTCAAAGTACTGCTTTGCATCTATATGCCTCATTAAAACCACTCCAGTAAGAAGTGCCCACTTGTTATCTGGCTCCATCACCCGCAGTTCTTCACAGTTCTTTAATTGATCATTCAGATCTTCACTATGTATATTCTGTTCCCCCCTGTACACCCATTTGTCTTCACAATGCTCTAGATCATAGTATGTTGCACCAACTCCTACTCGCATACTTGTTATTTCAGCATCATTTATCTTTGCTGTCCAGTCCGTGGAGGTTAATCTGGGTATGAGAGGTTCCCAGGAGACACAGGATTTTTTACCATTTACTTCAACAGTCAACAAGTCACAGAAAAGTTTCTCACAGGCTGTGACAGTTATATGGGGTGGCAAGAACTGTACATCACAAACAGTTGGTGAAAAAGGTGTATGTAGAAGCCAGCGATGATAAAACCAAGCACTGGAGTCATTTGGGTCGGTAAATGCTGCATTCAGTACCAAATCCAGCTCTAAAACATTAAGCCATTATGGTCAATTTTTTTCGAATTTGAGTCATCTGTTAGCAATGTGATGATTTGTAATTACAAATCAAGTAAAAAATAAGATGCAACGTGTGATAACAAATTTCGAAATACTAGAACATACCTTCTTTCTTTTTCTTTTTTATAGTCTCCTGATCAAAATTTTCAAACATTTTTAACAGCAGCCTACTTCGATAGTGCCATGAAGAATAATTAGAGAAATTATTATAAATCTTTGAAGTAGAAAATTCAAATTCCTCGGCATCTGAAATTTCTGCTTGCTGCACAACAAATGTTCTGTAATCCCAACAGTGAACTGAACAGAAAAAATTTGAGTTATCTAAACTATGTTCTGTATTTGTATATATAGATATTTTGGCATGATGAATTTTAATTTCAACTTACAATTTCTGTCATCCAAATTTAAGCACTTAGCACACAGCATTAGTTCCCTTTTCCAGTCTGCCTCCTCAATTCGCTCCATAATCCATGCTCTCTGATGCCAGACACAGTAGGACTTTGGATTCTTTCGTAAACAGCTCTCTGTAAGATTTAATTCCTTCGTGTACAAGTCCTGGAGAGCTTCATTATCCCTGTTAGAATTCAAACTGTCTACTTAAGTGTATATCTTAAGTTTACAAAAATTAATTTATTTTATTGAAGTATATATTACAGAAATAGTATTAAGCAAAATATTACAAGTCATAAGAAAAATTTTAATAATAGTAACAGTCTAATATTCAGAGAAATCTATTAGAAATTTACAGACTTGAAATGGAAATATAGCAAAAAATATTTATTAGCCTTTAATCTTATGACTTTAAGCCATTATTACATCACAAGTTTCTTAATTTTCTAGTCTTTCATATCATGATGAAGTCTTTTTTGATGATTTAATTACATCCAATCTTTGCCGTCACTAATAGTAGTGCTTAGAACAATTATTAATTCAGCAAATTACCAAGAATTACTGACGAAGGCTTCTCTCCGTATATTCCACAAAGTATAAATATCAGGATTTTGTAAAAGCATACGTTCGGTAACCAACATCATTTCGTCATCATAAACTTTATCTTTCCTCTGTGACATAGAAAATAGTGTATAAATACTAATTATTTAAATCTCTTCACATAGAAATCTGACACTAGATAATAACATGCATACCTTTTGGAAAACTACACCAATGTCAGCTCTGTAATGAGCAAGTTTTTCTATCCTTTCTTTCTTCTTTATCGCCTCTTGCTCAGCAGTTGTGCGAACTTTTACTCTCCCATGCTAAAAAATAGACAATTCCTTCAAAGTTTATAAAAATATGGTACAGAGTAAAATATTTACTACTTTTTATTTTTGTACAACATAAATAGAAAAGAATGAGATGTTTTAACTAATGAAGGAAATCAATTGTTATAGTTTTTGCTTTATGCACTGAAATAATTGAGAAATGAAATAAAACAAATTTAAAATACTGAACACAGTAAAGTAACTAAACAAAGGAATATTACCCTTAATAGTTTGGAAAGTGTAAGTGTAAGTTAAAACCACGACTATACGTTTGAAAAATATTAAAGAAAGTTTTTTTTATTAGTGATACTACATATCTATATGCAAAATACTTCTTAAAATTACCATGACAGATTCCATTTAATAATAAGAAAATTTGTAAAAACCCAGAACTCAGTAGACTATTTCAAACATCGTGAATAATATTTATCACAATTTTATTAATTTTATTATTAAAATAAACATTTTAGTTACCATTTTGATAAATTTTCTCAATTCTTACAGATGTTTTACAACAAATTAGGTGTTGAGGTTATGTTAAAAATTCGCTACGTTAAATCATTGTTTGAATTCGTGAAAGAAGGTAAAGCTTGATTATTCACTGCAAAAAGAATCTAATTTAATTCTCTTTGCATTCACTGACAAGTGGTACCGAGAATCGATAAGTCATGGAGGGGGTAAAATTTGCGGAATGCGGGGCAAAACGGGTCGATTAGTTCTACCCCAAGCTCACTGCGTGGCACTGAAAACCTGCCATGTTTTTTAACATTATCATTTTAGGAGCTTCCACTCTATTAGATTCTTTTTGAAATGCTAGCAATAACATTATGCACAAATATGCCTGCATTATTGCAGTATTATTGCATCCGAGACATATGACGTTAGCAGACAATGGCAGATAATTTCCATGACACTCTGCATGCATACAATCTTTGCTGTGATATTAATAACATCGAAATTCATTTATATTCTTTATTGAAAATTGAGTTCTCCTCGATGTAAATGAATACAAAAATTTTCGTAAATCATGTTATTATAATCCTACATACAATGTAGTTGTTCAGATTCATGTATTAAAATATACATAATTGCAGACAGAATATGCAATATTAAAATATACCACGTAAAGATTACTCGCGTACTATTCCATACTAAAGTTGACTTAAGTATTGTACTAACGTCCTATACAGGGTGTAACAAAAATTCTGGGACACTTTAGGTTTATGAATAGAACGCATAAAAATAAGAAAAAAAAGTCTTATAAGTTGTGAGCGCAACCCACCCCCTATCGAGATACAACCCCTTTTGTGAAAAATTTTTCAAAAATCATATCTCCGAAATGGTACGTTGTAGAGGACCGACTTTGATTGCAATATAATCGGAAGAGCCTAAGTTTACGAAAAAAAATATCATTATCTACGCAAAGGAAGATTTAGTGAATGCCCTCAATTTTTCCCAAGTTGTTACAAACCTGCTACGATATAGGTAATCGACGCTGTTTAGATTAAACAAGAACAAATGCTATTTAACAGCAATAATCGCAGCAATTATATTTTTTTTCTATTATCTTTGATCTTCTTCGGTTATATTGCAATCAAAACGGGTCTTCTACGACGTACCATTTCGGAGATATTATTTTTTTTTAAATTGTTTACAAAAGGGGTTGTATCTCGATAGGGGGTGGCTTGCGCCCGCAAGTTATAAGACGTTTTTTTCTTATTTTTATGCGTTCTATTCGTAAACCTAAAGTGTCCCAGAATTTTTGTTACACCCTGTATAACTTATGGCAACATGGCTGTTTTCTTCGCTTCGACAGCTTCGGCTCACTCCTCTTTTACCGGGAGCACATTTCTGTGCTTTTACCTCTAGTTTGGGCTCCGGGTATCAAGTCCAGGATTCTTGACATATTAAGCGTATATTAGTTCATTTTATTTTCATTCAGCATATAATATAATTAGTTAAAGATTGATTGAATGTACTTGTACGTTTAGACCCAACCTCTCTGGAAATTTCAACTGAGAATGTGTTCAACTTAAATTCAGTATTTTTTACAGTATATAATTTACTTTTAAGTGAGATACAATGTCAATTTTCCAAAAAGTGTCGCGCCTATGTAGTCGCAGTATAGCTTTAAGGAATTTTAACGGTCAGTGGAGAAACAGCTCCAGTGGCACAATATTTAAAGGTTTATTTGGTATGCAAAATATACGTGCAATGCGTATTCTACCCATTGGGGGCTCAATTGTAGCTGGATATGTCCTGTATAAATATCTACCACAGGAGGAGTTTCAATTGAATAAGGAAACTGTAGTTACCCCAATAAAAATGAAAGGAAGTTTCAATATTAGCAGACAGGTAATATTCAATCCCTAGCAACTTGAATATAATGCTTTCTATCCTGTTGATTGTATTATAGCATTGCAATCCATGACTTTCCAGAAACCGAAGCTGAATTTGTTTATCCAAAGTTTGAAACTCAAAATTTATGATTTTAAAATTTCTAAAGTTTAGACATATTAACACATAAAACTTCTCAAGTATAGAAACTTCAAGCTTCAAAATCCTAGTCTAGTAATTTAAATAGAAACTTTGTACTATGGAAACGTTAAAGTACAGAAAATTTGAATCCTAAAATCTTGAAAGTATAAAAATTTTAGCTGTAAAAATTGATACATATAAAAGCATGCAAATTGTACTGGAATAGCATTTTCCAATAAATAATACAAGTAAAACAGACTGATAAAAACAAATAAGCCTAAAGAAATTAGAAAACTTATATTAATAATAATTAATGTCTAAAGATTTATAGACAAATCATTAATCGACAGATTATTAAATTAAATTCCATACTGTTTCTTTTAGGTGCTTTATCCAACAGATAATACAGGATTGAAACTTATACTTTTGCAGTACCAATCATGTCCTTTTTGTTGTAAAGTAAGTTATGTTTAATACCTTTTATTATTTGTTAAGTCATGACTGCTATGCCTTTGTAAGAATTTCATTCTTGATACAAATGAGATTGCTGATTAGCTAATTTCTATTGATTTTAATTTGGCTTGTAATGTCACAATATTCCAGGTACGGGCCTTTTTAGACTACTATGGACTGTCGTACGACATTGTTGAAGTAAATCCAATTTTCCGCAGTGAACTTAGTTGGACTACATATCGCAAAGTTCCAATACTTCTAGTTGAGACTGAGTCAGGCTACCAACCACTTTTTGATAGCTCAATGATCATTTCTGCGCTTGCTTCTTTCCTACGCAAGAGCGATCTGAGCGTAGAGGATGTGGCAAACTATTATCCCATCGTTGGGAAACTGATTAATATGAAAGCCACTTTCGTCATTGAGAAAAAATATGATTTGATTGATGTTAATGAATCAGAAGCTGTTACGTAAGTTACACAAATCAATATTTCAAGTAATGGACATAGCTAATTATTAAATATTATTCAATGAATTCATTGTACTTAAAAAAAGATTTGTCCTGTTTTGTCTATAACATTTGAGAGGTATTTTGAAATACCAAAAGCAAAGTTTCTTATGCCATTATCGATATTTATGATTATCATGATTGTCATTATTTTAATTGAATTTTCAGTCAAGAAAAAATGTGGAGGAAGTGGGTAGATGATGATTTTGTTCATGTGCTTACACCAAATGTTTATAGAACACTCCCAGAGTCTTATAGGACATTTAAATGGTTTGCAGAGGTAAACATTAGTTTTATACAAAATCATTCTTTTACCGAGCATTTCAGAAATACATATTTATGTACTGGTAGAGGATATACAGTATATTAGTACTTCTTATCATTATGCCTTGAGCATTGACATTTATATGTATTACAATTTCAATACAGAAGTAGTTTGTACTTTGAAATTTCTTTATAGATGTTTATACAATCTAAAGTTTCTAATATTTGTAATTGCTATGCTTTCAGCTGTGTCTAAGCTCTGAAATTTATGCATTTCTCCTTTTTTTTTAATGTTCTAATATTTCCACATTTTATTATACCTTCTTTTAAATAACTTTTATTTTCTTACAGTCAGGTGAATGGGAAAACTATTTTAGTAGCTTTACACGCTCTCTAATTATCAATTCGGGGGCTTTTGTAATGTGGATTGTAGGCTGGAATGTAAAATCAAAATATAAATTAAAAAATGATGTACGTCTTAGTCTTTATGATGGAATGAACCACTTCCTTGAAGCTATTGCAAAGAATGGTACACGTTTTATGGGAGGTGCACATCCAGATCTTTCCGATCTAAGTGTTTATGGTGTGTTAAAAAGTATTGAAGGATGCCAAGCTTTCAAAGATTTGTGGAGCAACACGAATATGGCGGATTGGTTCGAAGCTATGGATAGTGAAATAAAACAGCATGCAGGTAGTGTGCTGTTAAATTTGGCTGAGAATACAGAGACCATGTAGATATGTTGTTGTTAATATAATTTATTATTGATACTGTTGTTCTTTGTTTCCTTGATGATATGACTTGTGTATATGGGAAACATTTATATTAATATATTTTGAAAACTAAAAAGACTGAAATTGTTCAAGTGGAACGTTTGAATGCTTGGGCATTTCTAACCTGCCAATTTCCAAAATTTTTAAATGCTGTACTGCAAATGTTAGAAATATTTACACTTATTGATATATAAATCCTTAAAAACTTCAAAAGTAGTGATTTGCAAATTCCTAATTAATACAGTTTTATCCACCTAGTGGGATGCAGCCTTTAGATCTACAATTTCTGTGATCATTGTGATCAATAATTCTGTATATAAATGTTTTCTATCGTGTTTATTCCTCTCCTGAAACTCGTTTAATCCCGGAGTAACATTCCTTTATCCCCTTTTTTTGTCAAGATCTACTCATCTATTTTATCTAATGTTGATTCTCGTGTTACTCTTCAATACTCCCCCCACCCCCGTCTTCTTTCTACTTTCTTATATCTAGGTACGAAATAAACAAAAAATAATTAAATAAAAGATACTACAAAATAGAAAAATAACGGAATGCATTATAATATTAAAAAAACGAAATCTAACGGGAAACCGGAGATATAGGGAAGATACAATAGACATGATGCTGCGGAAAAACTGGAAAGAAATTGGTATAGAGAAGATGAAGAGACAAGATGTCGAATCTGTGAAATACAGAAAGCACATTGGGAAATGCAGGTAAATGGAAGAGCGACTGATTAACCAAGCGCAAAAATAGAAAAAGCTGTTTAAGGGGGAAAGGGCCAGGATTTAAAACACATCTCAATACCATTTAAATTTCATAAGAAAATTTATTATAATAACAATATATTAATTACGGTAATAACAATAATAATAAGAATAATAATAATAAAAGTTGGTACAGAGGCGTTTTCAAATGACACAAGTTTGTACAAGATCGACATTGCATTTTGTCTTAACACGTTAAGCGCCACGTTTGCCGTCAAGCGGGCCCCGCCGGGCCGCTCATCGATAGGCGACTTCGAGTATAAACAAATGTCAGATAACGTAGACCGGCTTGAGAAGTTTGTATGTAAATGTAGGGGATACTGCGCCGAGTGCTATGACATAAAATTCATGAATGTTAGGATCAAAAATAGTCAAAAATGTAACGCGAAAGTTACAAACTTCTGTGATCAATGTAGAAACAAACCCCACCTTTGTTTACCATGTTTTAATCAATTACATTCATGTTTTTAAGTATTATCTGTTTTCCTTGAAGCTTTTCCTTAATTCTTTTCCTTAATATTAACCAAACAAACATCGATGTCGCCTAAATTAAATGTTTAATCTCATAAGTACGCCGCAGGTCCGTGCGGACCGATCGAAAAGTCTAGCGTCGGTCCGTAGGGATCGGTGTGGCGCTTAACGTGTTAATAAAAATAAAACTATAATTTGAAAGATCTAACAGATTTAACATAAACAATATAATTTTACGTTGTACTTTAAAAAATAAGAAAAAGTATTTAATAATTTATATAGGTGCGCAAGGAATTTGACGATATGTTAACGAAAAACCTCTGTTTTGTACGTCTCTATCCTCAGCACCGTCTCTGCCTTCACTTTCGTCGGTAATTGTGTACAAAACGAATGGTTTCGAGTACGCTAAAATTAAACATGATGAAATTAAACACGATGAAAAAAAAATATCTGTATCCAACTTGATTCATTTAATGTCAGTGTCAAGACAGCAGACAGAATATCACTACATTTTATATATGTATACATTTATGTATATTTAAAGATTAGGTATCCACTGAGTGTTGTCCGAAAGCTGAGGAACTAACGGATCAATTTCGATGCAGGTTTCTAATAAGCAATTTTGCCTTATAAAGTTAGCGATCGCTCTTGAAAGCTGTGTAAAAATGTAGTTATAAAAAACTATTATACTTATGAAATTGAACTTACAGATTTTAGTGGCGAATCGAACGCCGCAAAATCTGTCGGCACCCACAGCGACGCCACCTTGAAATGGATGCGGGATGATCACGAAATCAGTTTTGCAATTTGTTCCGTTTAATGCCACTTCATCGGAATCTGCAAAAATATCTCTGGATGTAGAGATTACGACGCATATAATTCTAGAATTTCAATCCGTACAAATTTTTTGCATCCGGATATTTAAGTGCGTAAAAATATTCAGATGTACGGATTTTAGCTATGGAAAGTTCTAAACGTATGATTTTCGATTACAAGTTTTTTAGATTACAAATTTTAATTTCATAAAATAAATCTTAATCACATATTTATTCCTCACTTATGATCGATGGATCAATGCCGTTTGGATCGCCGGAAACAGAAAACGATCCAGATGAACTTTGTGACCACTCTATAGCACAGTATCCCAAAGCCATACGCACACAAATACCATAATTTGTGTTGACCATTTGCCTCGTACCTACTCCAAAATCTACCACATCAAAATACCAATAATTGTAAAAAATTAAATATAACGAACAGCTTTTTACCGTTTTACATAAAAGTCTTTTAAATTTGATATTTCTATGTTCGGTAAGAAGAATGTTACAGAAATATAAGAATAGTAGTTTTTTAATAAAGTTTTAAAAAATCGTATACGCCGATTTACCTCGTGGATTTAACGATGCGCCATAATTGAAACTTGAAACGGTGTCCGAAACTGACTTGTAATATTGTAGACAACCATTTGGCGCTGAAATGTCAATTACAAACAATACATTAGGCGTATAATGTCTTTCTTGTTAATAAAATGAGGTAATCTACAATTGACCAGATATATTTGAAATATACAATCATTACTGGTATTATTATCATCATTATCACTACGAAATTCGTAATCGTTGCAGCGTCGTAGATTTTCACATGTTACAAAAATTTTTAAAAGTTCGCGTGTTGAGAGTCCTATGGTAATCTGTATCGAAGATCTGCATATAATTAGTAAAAGTTTCAACGGTAGCATGTACAATAAAAATAAAATAAATATAAATGTAAAAAATTAGCAGAACATCGTAAGCTTGCAAATAAATATGTATAAAGCGTGTAGATTTTAACAAATACGCAACAAGAAAGGGTCTCTTTCGCTTGCACGGTGTTGCCGTTTATTTCATGCTGTTCCATTGAAAAACAAACAGGGAAATTGCTCAACTAATTATGTGTACGCTCAGAACAGACGAAGGAAGGTATCCGTTTCACCATCGTGAAACTCGTTGATGATGGGGAACAAATTTGGGGGTCTGATTAGAGAAATTAAGTCGTCCTTGCATGGAAGCTCGGTCTTTGTATAAAATGCGTTACATTCAATAGAAATACCTTTGCATATCGAATCGCAAGCCAGCTGTTGTATTCTGATATGCCATCGACGATCAGTCGTATATCCAGCGTTTGTATCAATGGATATAGTAATTGGTGAGGCGCCATTAAATTCTACGTAAACTGAAATTGGAAAATTCAATAAACGTCGAAAGCATTTGATGAATTAAGAGCAATATATTTGCATAATTTCTTCTAACGTACAAATCAAACAAATATTATTGATCTAGGATTTCCAATTTGCATTTATAAATTTCCAACGATTCGAATTTTTATCAAAATGTAAAGTCAATAATAATATTAGTTAACGGCAATTTGTTACCATGTTGATTTGCATTATGACCGCAAATTCTCGGAACGGACGTTGACGACCCGGAAACTAAAAGAAGATCATAATCGCATACACCGCTGCCATTTGGCTGTGCTAAGCTTAATTCCAGAAAATCCAAACGTAACTGAAACAAAATCAATTGTAAAAATATTGAAAATGAAAAAAATGATCAATCTGATATAACAAGTAATCACATGTTTTTCGAAATAGTAGTACATTTTTTCAAATAATTTTCTGAAATATAATTAAGTTGTAACGTTTTGCTTACAATCAAATAAGAAAACTATAATTCATTGACTTAAAATAACCCTATGCACAAAATATTTAATTGGAATTTATTACAGTTTATAAAGCGTAAGAAATATGATTTATAAAATTACCTGGCAGATGTCCGAATTACATTTATTTACAGTTATCGTACATCGTTCGCCACCTTCAAAAGTTGTCGGATATTCCGGATTTGTAAAATATGTGTTATTTACATTTGTAGTAGATCCGCAAGTTTTTTGAACTGTGAATAATAAATTTTCGCTTTTTATTCGTTCACCTTAATCCTTTCAATATGGCGAAATAATCAGTTCAGATGCAATCCATTATCGGGAGCAGTTATTTCTCCTCGAAGTGAATATTACGATGAAATAACTTTTCTGCCTCAAAGGCTGAAGGTCTTAGAGAGACGTATAAACGACCCCGTAACAACGTATTATCAAAAACAATGCTTTTATTCTCATAACTGCTATAATTTTTAACAACACCGTCACTCAAAAAGTTATCGTCATTTGGAAATTACACAAGTGAGTATTTACAAATTTTCTA
Source organism: Mimumesa dahlbomi (assembly GCA_917499265.3). NCBI lineage: Eukaryota > Metazoa > Arthropoda > Insecta > Hymenoptera > Crabronidae > Mimumesa > Mimumesa dahlbomi. The sequence goes on from OU824124.1 coordinate 10,380,421, forward strand.
CTGATTCATTTGCATCGAAATTATTACATATGTGCATACATATAGCGGGGTTCATTAATTTTGCATAAGAACTGTAAGAAATATGATTTTTAACAACTGAAATAGTTAAAATTTTTGTAGTAAACCAAAAGTATGCATTACAACGGTTCGTTTACTTCTACTTTAAAAGCATTATTTTTCCCGTAACATTTATCGAGTTCGAATCGATCGCGCGTTTATGTATTACAGTTACGTATGTATACGTACAATCTTATCTGTAAATATTTTATATGTAGTTTCTCTGATGGTAATTGTAGAAAGTACAATGGAATACAGTCAAGTAGAAAAAAATACAGGTTAGTATAAAACAATATACTTACACACACAACAAATACCGTGGCCATTGGCACATGTGCCGGACGGTGTGCCACCATATTGAGAACATTCTCTTCGTGTAAAACAAGTGCCCTTTAAATTATTGTTCGCCATACACTGAGAATTTGCGAAGCGCACCACGCTGAACAACGGAAAAACTGTTTTTTGTAAGAAAAGATGAAATTACACGCTATTCATATTCAAATTTCTGATGTTCCGTTTTTGACAATTTGTCAAAAAGCGATATTGAGAATTTTATACGGAAGCTGTATATTTTAGCATTTAGAGTACTGGTATTATCTATTACATGTTTGGTTTAACTTAGAAAAAAGAACAATGAACATGCATGCACTCATAAAGCAGACGTTAAATAATTACAGCATATACATTAGTTGAAAATTATTATAATTGATGATTAAACTGATTAAAATTATTAGTGAATTCAATGGTATTATTTTTAACAGTTTAAGATCGCCCTTATTTCTTTAAAATAAATATCGATTACACACGTACTACAAAGATTCTAATGTTAAAATAAGTTCATTTTGACCATGAAAGTAAGAAAAAAATATTTTTTGCACAGTCCGAAAATATCACCTTATGTACGATTGAATGATTTAACTCACATTTGGCGGTCCGATTTAATGTATTATATTCCAATCCGATCACACTGAATCCACACAAAAAGGTCAGAAGCCACACACGCAGCATCTTCGAAGTAGAAATACTCAATGATCTACTCGTTTTGCCGCGTAACGGCGCAGCCAATTAGAATGTTTTGTTTGCATAACTGTGTAACTTTAAATGTGGAGCGGGGTTGTGTGACTTTTAATTCGTGTGTGACTGCACAAGTGTGTAATTATGAAAATAAATTTGTCTGTAATCTTGTGGCCACAAAAAATATTGAATATGGATTAAGTATACGAGGATTTGCAAGTAATTTAATTATAAAAATTCTTTGAACGAAGTAATCGAAGTCGATTTAATGTGGTCAAGTACAAATTATTATGCACCTTCAACACAATACTATCGCTAAAGAAATATTGTGCCAATATTGCAAAAAAAGATATGTATAAATTTATCACCTTTTTCAATTAACTGAGTTACCCAGAACATGAATAAGTAGCCTTCATTTAATTAATAAATTTACTACTTTACTGACTATGCTTGAATGTCTGTTCTTACGAATGTTTCATGACGTGCAACAGATTTTGTTCAGAATTCATATCATGTCCTTCGTAGCTATTCTACAAAAGAATAGTAACAAAATAAAAACAAATACCAAAAATAAATATGTATTATTTATTATTCCTCGAAGTTCGCCCGGTAAAATGAATTAATATGTTCCTAATTGTGAGTTGAGAAGTGTAGAACTTTGTAATACTATGTTATTGAAAATTGTTTATTAGAATTAATTTATTGGAATGGCAATTTTCAAAACTTGAAAGATGCGAATAGAATATTATCTGTTAAATATGTAAGGATCGATAGCGAAGGATCGATAAACTATGTCTGCCATATTGAAATTATCCTGACCGCCATTTCAGTGTCGTTTCCCTGGCAACCACCAAACAAAGCATTGTCCACTTACACTGTTCAATCTATCGAAATGGTTAATACAATGTTAAAACAAATTAAAGCTATGTAAACACACACTTACCTTAAAATCTGATCTAAAAAAAAGTGAAATGAAAGCTCATCCTGCGTGGGTGGATAAAGTACAAGATAAATCTGAAAGATGGTACTTTCATTTTTTTTTTATTTTACTTAGTATTTGTATAAATATTAATTTTTTAAATCCGCTTTTAGATGTTGCTTTTACGTCATTAAGCTTCGTAATGAACCATAAGTTATGTTTGAATTCTTTTATGTTTCGCATACGATCTACTGATGCTTGTGGCTTTATATTAATCTTGGTATGCCTGTAGAGCTAATCGTGAATTGGATATTATGTATTATAATTCACTTTCGAATGTGTCGTTTTGTGTTTAATATAAAAATTCTCAATTTGATTTTCTAATCTTGTATTAAAAAACTACATAAGCAACAGAAATTTCCTATTAATGCTTTTTTAGTCAAATACTAAAATGTTCACATTTATATATTTATACATTTCTTTAAGTTTCCAAATTTGCTGGTCTTTCTTTCCTTTTAATAACTTGCCTTTTTTCTATTGAAATTTGTAAGCATTCAATTTTTGTTTAAATTTGTATTTCTTACAAATTGTGTGTTTTGCAGTCACTGAAAACATTTTAAGCATCTGTATTTATTACAATTCTGTACGAATATCTTTTATTCCATAATTATTTTCTATCCTATGAAATTTTCTGATATTTAACTGTCAAATTTTTACCCTAATTATTTTGAAGAATTCTACTGTTTGAAAAATATATTGATAATACAAAGTTTATGTAAGGATTACTATTATGATGCATTATATTAGAACAATAGATTCATTAAAAATTCGTTTTTCACATGTCTTCATTATATATTTGATCATAAATATTAATATTAATAAAATCTTTGCAGTATATACGATTTGTGTTTCAACCCAGATGGCAGCCAACTGATAGTTGCAGCTGGCCAACAGGTTCTCGTTTACGAAACCACAGAAGGTGCTTTAATTCAGCCATTAAAAGGTACACATAGTAAGCTATATTGTTAAAAAAGTGAATTTGATTCTATTTTCATTATGGAATTTAATTTAGTCACTGTATCAGTTAGATTCAATTATAACTATTTTACTTCAGAAAAGAAAGACCATAGATGTTTGAACGAGCAATAAGATATATGATCAATTTTGATTGTTCTAGGACATAAAGATGTAGTGTACTGTGTGTGCTATGCCAAAGATGGCAAAAAATTTGCATCAGGTAGTGCAGACAAGAGTGTCATTATTTGGACATCGAGATTGGAGGGAGTTCTTAAGTATTCGTAAGTTACATTTCTTCATTTTCAATGTAAAATTGGTTGAAACTATTCAATGTCTTTTATATTCTCTTTAATTTGATGTACTTTCTAAAAGCGAAATAGAATACATAATGGAGGAGGCTTTATAAATATGTAACTGTTATCACTATATGTTGTCTTATTTTTGTTAAATTATATTTCAATTATAATTTAAGAATCATGCAAACTGTCTAACAATTATGGAACATTATTATGTTTCAAAGATGTGGATTTATGAAATTATCATATTTACTTAATCAGATATGTGCTAATACTGTCAAAGAACAATATGCATTTATTTTATAATTTTCAGGCACAATGAAGCTGTGCAGGCAATGCAATTTAATCCAGTTTCCCATCAACTACTAAGCTGTTCGCTTTCTGATTTTGCTTTCTGGTCTCCAGAACAGAAAGCTGTAGTCAAACATAAATCCGGTGGCAGAGTAAATTGTTGTGCATGGACTAGTGATGGACAATACTTAGCAATTGGTCTTGCAAGTGGGTTTGTTTCTATTAGAAATAAGGTACGTTGGACTTTTTTAAACATAAGGGTCATTGTGATTAATAATTCACATATTCTGATATGTTAGAAAGTATTATATATGGTGCATCCCTTGTCAATTAATCTATACTGCAAAATCACAAATTTCTGTAAAATTGCAGTGCATTTAAAAAAATTCTAATATGCCTGTGACGAAAAGTTTTTGGACACCAAAGTTTTTAAGTTTATAAATTTAACATATTGGCATATTTCGTATTTTGAAAGTTTCAGGCTTTTTCAGTAAACCAGTGTTATAGTTAACACATTAAGGACCGCTCACGAGTTTTCTCGTATTTCGCGTTCGGTCGTTGCGGACCGCTCACGATTTTTCTCGTGTTCGGTCTGTTACGGACCGCTCATGATTTGTCTCTTGTTTCGCGTTTCGTCTTACGGATGGATCACAAAATAACTCGTGTTCTCTACACGCTGTCTTTAGATGTCACCTACTTTGATACATTGTATCGTACTTTGCGGATTTAAGTATTTACATTTGATGATTTTAGAACGTACACGTTTGCCCAAAAACATGCGCTTCCAGGCGTATGTCTTGCAGATTTCGGGCGGTCCTTAATGTGTTAAAATACAACTTGCACATTATAATTTCAGAATGGTGAAGAACAAACTCGAATTGAAAGGCAAAACAATGTCCCAATATGGAGTTTATCTTGGAGTCCACAATGGTAAATATTATTAAAATATCTAAAAGTAGCAGTAATGTATAAGAATGACATCAATAAGTAAAATGAAATCCATTTATTTTCCTATTTTATTATTTATTTCTAAAAACACTACAAACATTAACTGTCATTAAAGAAACTACTTTAGTTACTGTGGTTGAAACTGACAAGCTGTATAACAGTGTGAAAGCAACAGTTTTTGACGTGTTTTTAAGCCGTATTATTTAAAGATTTGTAGGGAATTCCCATAGATTTTTAAACTATACTCAAAGTACAAGTTCTGCCATGTTCTTCTAGGGAAGATATAGGAGACATACTCTGTATCGCAGAGTGGTCTGGCACCCTCTCCTTCTACTCAATATCAGGTCGTCAAGTTGGACGGGACAGAAACCTGTCTTTTACACCATTGCGTGTATGTCACTTCCCTTTGGGAAATTACTTATTAGCCTGTGGCAGTGGTGGACAATGTGTTTTGATGACACATGAAGGGATTCAACTTGCCAATGTTAGTGGACCGCATGGATCATGGGTGTGGAGTTGTGCAATACATCCTGGAAATACAAATGTGGTGAGAATTAACAATATATGGTACAGTTAAAATTAATTAGTTTTTAAAGTCCATAGACCTACAATTCCCTTGTAAACTTTCTGCAAAAGTTACAGTTTTATTTAAAATTTGGAATTGTGAAGAACACATCAAAATGGAGATAGAAAATCTTGACAAATAGTTCAATGACAAATCTTCATTTTTGTATTTTTATTATTTGAGAATGCAATAAAATTTACAGGTTCTGGGTTGTCAAGATGGTACAATAACATATCTACAGTTATCCTGGGATGTTGTTCATGGGTTGTACGGAGACAGATATGCATACAGGGAAAATATGACTGATGTAATTATACAGAATTTGGTCAGTGGACAGAAAGTACGGATTAAGTGCAAGGATTTGGTAAGTAATGAAGTAAAACAGAATGCGATTAAACACGCTCAAATTTTCAATTATTTCGCGACTAACAAACCTCAATGTGTGTAAATTCCAGTGCACAAATTACAAGGCATAGAAATTCCAAGTTGCTGATCTTTGTCTAAACAATAAAATTCTAGGTTTCTCGCATTGCTGTTTATAAAAATCGCTTGGCAGTGCAACTACCCGAGCGTGTAATAATCTACGAACCCTCAAACAACAGCAACAACAATGCAGATCACATGCATTACCGTATCTGTGAAAAATTGAATCAACCTCTTACATGCAGCCTTTTGGTGGTTACAGCAGCAAATTTGGTACTCTGTAATGAGCAACGGCTTCAAAGTCTCAGTTTTGGTGGAATCGTGGAACGAGAGTGGATACTAGATGGATTGATTAGTTACATTAAAGTGGTAGGCGGTCCTGCAGGTCAGGAGTGTTTAATTGCAGGTCAGTGTTTTGGTTTGTTATAAAAGTGTGAATGTTTATTAGGAATTATAAATGTATTTTATCATAGGTATTCGATTTATTTTAATTTGCTTAAGTATGTGTATGCTTTTATACCTGCAAATACCCATACCTTTTGTTGAGAGCATCATAAGAATTACAATACAGTTTACTTTTTCCAGGTTTGAAATCTGGGCATGTAGTAAAAATTTATCTGGATAATCCTTTTCCTGCACCTTTAACTAAAGTGTCAGGCCCTGTTCGCTGCCTTGATGTTAGCTCATTAAAAGAAAAACTAGCAGTAGTTTCTGAAGATGGTATTCTATCTGTCTTTGACTTGGCTACTGACGAAAAATTGCAGGAATTTCCAGGCGTATGTTCGGTAGCATTCAATGCTGGCTTTGAAGATATTCTTTGCTTCTCAGGCGGAGAATATTTGGCCATCAAAGTAGGAAATTTTGCAGAGTATAGGCAAAAGTTTCCAGGGTTTGTCGTTGGACACAGTGGAGCAAAAGTGTATTGCTTGAGTGGTTCTTCTATCGCTACTATGGAGGCAAATATAAAATACTTTTATATTCACGTCTATTAAATGCATAAATCTTGCTAGAGTCATTAAAACGAATTAAAATTAATTTTACTTTATTAAATAATTAATTTTTTTAATTTTAAAGGTTCCACTTTCACTGTTCATGTATCAGTATTTGGACATTGGTTTCTTCTCGCATGCCTACAAAATAGCATGCCTTGGAGTGGCAGATTCAGACTGGCTGTCTTTGGCTTGTGCTGCGCTGGAAAACATGGAACTTTCAGTAGCATATCGGGCCTTCTGCAGAGTAAGAAAGCTTGGCTGGTTGGAAGTGGTTTGTGAACTAGAGGATAAACTACGCAGTGGAGAGTGGGGACGAGAGGCTTGTCTGGCAACTGCAGCAGCTGCACTGGCTAAGTTTAAGGATGCTGCAAAGTTGTTTCAGAAAGCTGGCCTACAACATCAGGCACTAGCCATGTATTCTGATTTGAGGATGTTTGATGTAGCACAGGAGTTCGTTGGCAGTGGGAATAGCCAGGTTCGTAGTTTTTCATTATGTATTTATTAATTATGTTTTTATTCGTTAATTAGTTTATTCCTTCGGTAATAGTTAAAGAGGGAGTTAGGGTTTCATGGTACAAAATAACTTTCCTTACGATTTTTTTTCGGACGTATGAATAAAGCAAATTTATTCGTACCTTTTGCACATTATGTATTAGTATTTCAACAACATTATGTAATTATTTGGTTGCAAAATATCAACAAATACGCCGGTGACGGAGCTTTTCCGAGAGCGCGTTTCGAAAAACTCGTTTTCCGGTGACCACTGTAGCTCAGCCGAAAATTATCAGAAATCAAAATCACAATAAAATTTAGTTAGAAAACGACTAAATCCTCCCCCCAACGTTCTCTAATTGTTATTTTTTTCATTTTTAAATTATTGTTGGTCGTTTGAAGCAAAAATTGCGATTTTTCACTAAAATTTCCGTCATTTTGTAGTTGGAAAAACCCTTTAATGTAAACAAAAATTATCATACTCAACGTTGGGAGTAGGTATTTTATATATGTATAGAAGGTATGTACCAAGTTTGAAAAGAATCGGTGAAGTATTTTTTAAATGGCAGTGGTCACTGACTTTGAAAACGTGAAAGCCGTAAACGCGTTCCGTAGTATCGACTCAAATTATCGATCACTTGTCCGGTGCATTTTCCTTTATAAAATCACTGAGCGGCAAATGCCCGACCAAAAATATAACGACTAACTGGTCAATAACTTTGAAAGTTTTGCTCTGATTACCTTCTTTGGGACAGTACTCTCGAAATATTAACTATAAGAAAAAGCAAAAAAAACGACCTACAAACCCTAACTTCCGCCTTAAGGTAATTAAAGTTAAACAAGCGTATTACTTTAGTTTTAACATGAAACAGAAATATTTCTTTTCATTCATTCTGAAATTCAATGAACAAAAAGAGTAATTCATAAGAAATAAAATTTAACACTAGTTCTACCAAGAGGTGTCAAAAGACACGTTTCAAATTTTAACTGAAAATCATTCGTTAAGTTGAATCATTTCTCCACAATTAAATCGTTGACTTTTTATACAATAGTTGTTAAATTATCTACATTTCACTGGTAAATTGAAATCCCAACAGTTTTGACAAATATTTGCATTCAAACGAAAAGGTTACAAAAGACACCTTTTGGTCGAAATAGGTATACAAATAATCGTGGTAGAAATAGTGTTAATTGAATTAGAAAGGGGATTGAATTTTATTTCTAAACAACCCAATAAATTTATATGAATTTAAATAAATTAAAATAAATATAAACTAAATATCGTATATGTTTATAAATAATCAATTTGTAATTTATAAGTTATTACATACTTTTCTCAGGACCGTACCACTCTTCTCCGTCGTCGCGCAGAGTGGGTCCTGAGTTTAGGCTCCCCTCGCGCCGCTGCCGAATTATTTCTCTCAGCTCAAGACGTTTCTCGTGCCGTCAGCATTATCTGTGATAACAACTGGGTTGACATGCTACTTTTAGTTGGCCGACAACTGGACAAAGCTGATCGCGAAAATCTCACGCGAATCGCGAAACATTTGAAGCGATTGGGGGTCTCCCATGGTGCTGCAGAGATTTTTGGGAGGCTCGGGGATGAACCCGATGTCGCGGATGTATTGGTGGAAGCCAGAGCTTGGCCAGAAGCTTTTGAACTTGCGGAGAGGAATCAGAAATTAAAGGGAAGAGTCTATGGACCCTATGCTAGATGGCTCGCGGAAAGTGGTCACTTTTCTGAGGCTCAGGAAGGTGAGTGATCCGACAAAAATAGGTTGCCTCCTTTTTGACGCGTATAAGCTTATAAAGCAGTAATACTTTTCTTGACTTTTTCGATTTACATTTTTTCATCATACTTCTCATGGAAGTAATTCAACAAAAGGTGACTTGCGAATTAATTAAGAAATTAAATGCAAGGTGACTTGGCACTTCATTACTGTTTAGTTATATTCAAATTCTAATTTGATAGTTATACAATTAATTTGACAAATTAAAATATCTATTTTCTAGCATTTCAGATGGCCGGCCAATCCGAGCAATCCATAACAGTTTTAACAATGTTAGCGAGAAATGCAATTGCAGAGAAGCGTTACCGTGACACTTCTTATTTCTACTGGCTACTTTCTCAGATCACGTTAAATCTGAATAAAAGTGACGAGGAGTTGAAAACTTTATTCATGATGTACTATGAAAGGGCAGAAATTTATTATGCTTATGACGAGATACACAAATATTTAGTATGTATAAGTTTATTATTTCATTATAAAAACTTACTATTATTCAAAAATATTTTTGAGTCAAGAAGTGTTATAAGTAAACATAAGCTAGTGATATAGTGAAAATAGTGTCTTAGTGGAGATGAACAACTTAAACCTTATAATTGTTGTGATACAGAAATTTTAATGCATACAGATTTCTAGGTAAAGCAGAATCGAGAACCTCTCATGATATATTTTATATTTTCGAACGTCGAAATGACTATGGACTTATCAAATATTTCTATGTAATTCTCTTATCATGGTTTAGTATTATAATGTATCAACCATGTTTTTATTTTAGGAGGAGCCATTCACTTCCTTGATGCCAGAATCTCTGTTCAACATATCTCGTTATCTACTGTCACGTTCTCAAACTCTGTCTGCCATAAAGATTCCAAAATTCCCCATACTTCACACACTTCTGAAGCAATCGTACCTTCTTGGAGCCCACAAACTATGTATGCAGCTAGTAGATAGGCTACGTGGAAGTGTTGTACCCCAAAGACAATTGGCGCAACTGGAATTATCAAGCCTTGTTGGCAAAGCGTGTCCATATAGGGATCCGGAGGATCTAATGACCCTGTGTTATAAGTGTTCGAGTTTTAATCCTCTGTCTGTCGAAGCAGGAAGAGCTTGCGTGCAATGTGGAATGAGATTTGAGCACAGTTTTGTGATGTTCGGTAAGCTGACTTTGCTAAAATGCTCGAGGATTAAACTATCGCAGTTTGTTCCTTCCTATCAAGCCACTTTTTTCATATCGCACACATATTAAAAATTATAAAAAGAAAGTAAAGTAATTGTTACAAGGAAAACGTTAATAAAGTTCCCTCACATTTGGTATGAAAAAGATTTCAAACCAATACTTCTAACAATTTTCTCTGCGAAAATATACTTGAAATTATTTATGTATTAACATTACGTTCAAAATTACAGAAATACTACCATTGGTTGAATTTGAACTGGAAGAAGGTATCAGCGACGAGGAGGCAAAAAGATTAATAAACGAACCTCTACCAACGTCAAATGATTCTATGGGTGAAAATCAATTAACAATTTCTACTGAAAATGACCTTTTTACGGCGCGTCTAATGAAATACGAGGTAACTTTACAATTGCATTAATTGGGTAATTCATTTATTTTAATACAGTTCATACGTTACTGAATCTAAAATAAAAATATTTAATTGTTTAATACATTCAAATTGAGTTCCAATAGTAAGCCACTATTATTTCAACTACTTATTATTCTTTTGAAGTATTCTGTCATATTACGTTAAATTACATTGTTCAACAAATTGAGACCTATTTTAAATCTCGCAATATCCCTTGGGTTATCCTTATAGACGTTATCACCCGAAACATGAATCCGACAGCAGAATTTCTCCGTAACCCACATTTTTTGAGAAATTTGAGTTTTTAACAAATCGGTTCATTTTCGCAAGAATGAAGTATTACATGAAAACTAAAAGTGTCAGGGAGTTAAATTTAGTCAAAAAATAGGGGACAGTTTTTCGAAGTTTTAGCGCATACTTTTATTAAGATATGTGTCTTTAAATTGATGTAAATAATCACTGAAGTTCAACAAAAGGCTGATGTGCGCATTTTATACGCGATACTTTGCATTTTTACAAAAAACTGTGTATCTAATAGAAATTTGCTACACAGCATCGAATTCTGCAGACATTTCTGAAGATGTATGCATTCAGAAGTAATGTCAGAGCGGTTTCCAATTCGAATAGGTCGAGAAAATACACCGATAGTACCTACCCCGTTCTAAAAGACAGTTCTGAATAGGAAAGTATGTATTTACTTAATACAATTTTCTATGGGCGAAGGGAGAGATGATCTGTGCGCAGGGCCGCCGTAACCTTTTGCGGGTCCTAGTTCAAAATTTTTGCGGGGCCAGAATACACATTCAAATCCTATACTTAAATTTCATAATAAGGAATTATTTATTATAAGTAAAAAGGGAAGTTAAATATATTTTTTGCAACATGAATATTAGATAATATTTCTCGCTTTTTTGCTGTAAAATATTTAATTACGTCATCAAAATTGATTGAGTTTGCAACTTTGCTTTCTATTGAAAGATAAGATTGATCGAAGATAACTTTTTATTAGTTTTCAGCTGAAGCCACGGTTACTGGCGTAGTTAACATTATTTGTAACAATTAACAAATCTTGCACTCATGTCAACAAGGGTCCTGAAAAATGTCTATTACATTTTCCCAAAACGCCCTTCAAAACGCAGAGCCTAGTGCGACAACGCGCAGAACTCGCTTCGCGCCGGCCTTGCTTGTCCGAATGGAAAACTGCTTTCATATTACATTTTTCTAAATGGATTCTCCTTCAGAAATGTCTACGATGCTGCGTAGCAAATGTCTGCTAGATAAGTAGTTGTTTGTAAAAATGCATAAGTATCGCGCATAAAATACGCACATCAGCCCGATGGTTAATTACAAGAATTAAAAACAACATAGCTTCAAGCAGTAACATACACTAACATATTTGGAAAACTATCCTTTAACTTTTAAGACTAAATTTGACCCCCTGGCATTTCTAGTTTTCATTTAATACTTCATTTTTACCAAAATGGATTAAAAATTCAAAATTCTGCTATCGCAATCGTGTTTAGGGTGAGAGAGATTATAAGAATGGAACAGTGGGTATTGCGAAAAAGGGTGTTGCACAGTGTTATTACTTAAATAAGTATTACGAATATTATACATATAATGTATTGTACAAAATGTCGCACTAATTTGATAGGAAAAATTGAGTTCGTCAACAATTGTCGTGGGAAGAAATGTATTGAGATCCATGGAACCGTCCACAGTTTTAATAATAAAATGGCCGAAACCGTTCAAAACTAGATATTATAGGAATTTGCTGCCAGATTTGCAAATGAGTTCTTGCAAATCGTGCTTGAAAGTAAGTGAAATAAAAGTAATTTCTTTTTTAATGTAAACTGTGTGTCATGTTTTTTAACAATTTTAGTCTAGCAATGAGATTTGAGATATCGAATCTTTGTGGGTATTCGAATTGATAGAACAAAATTTAAAAAATATTGATTTCAACGTTTTTAATTATTTGATTATATTAAAATCGTGAATGTTGAAATCCCAGATACTTGGATTTTACTGAACTTACAAGTTACTTGTTAGTCTTTTTTAACTTATACGGATGCCTTTTCCTTGCATCCCTGTTTTGTTCTACTCTTAAATACAGTAAACCCCCGTATAACACGGTACTTTTATAATGCGTTTTCATATAACGCGATTTCATGTCCCTCGTATAACACGTGTTTTCCCCCACATAACGCGGGGATTTTCCACGTTATATGTCTGTACATATTTAGTTTTTCCTTAATATTCGATTTACTTGAAGCATTTTTACATAAGGCGTTATACGAGAAGACTCCTACAACGCGTTTTTCTATAACACGGAACGGACCTACCGTGTTATACGGCGGTTTACTGTATATCCTTCTTCCTTGTCTCTCACCATCTTGCTCTCTTTATTGCTCTCCTTTCATTCGTTTTTCTACTTTCTGTTTGTACTGTCTTTCTTTTTTCGTCATTCCTCTCCTTGTCCCTTATTTGATTTATATCTTCTGCTTTCTTTTCTTTCTTTTACCAATTTGCACCGGAAGTTAAACGCGAAAGAAATTTCTCAGTGTATGAATTAACCTCAGTATATGTTTATATAATGTTAATCATATTAATTGCAATGTCATGTTTATTATTTTTAAACATTAAATATCTGTTCCAGATTTTTCATTCGGACGATTACGAATTAGCGTCGCTGCGATATGGTCACTGTCCATTTTGCAGAACTTCCAATAAAAATATTGATTAATTCAACAAATAATTTATACAAAGTTCAAACATTAAAGAATTGTACATAACAGTATTGCGTATCCTAATAAGAAAATAATTTTAGATATTATTGTTTCCCATTTCTCTTTGTACGTGTGTATACTGAACAGTAGTGAAATTGACGGAAATTTTTAAGGAAGATAAAAGAAACTAAACGATGTAATAATGATGAATAAATCAGCGAATTAGTACAATGTGTAAAGTTTATTTTCTTTGTTCGTTTCACATCTTTGTGAAAAAATATACCTATGCAGGGTGTACCGTAATTACGGGGATTTTCTCTCAGGATCGATAGTACTCACCAAAACATAAAGAAAAATCCTAAAAAGTTTGGTCCGAAAACTATCCCTTATTGAGGTATAACGCCATTTGAAAAATATTAAAACAAATCATATATCTGAAATGGTAAATAGTAGAGGACCGATTTTTATTGCAATATAACCGGAAAAGATCATATATATGTATATGTTATATGTATGTAAACAATATTATAAATATCAAATTAGTTTTGGGATTTTCCATGTTGAAGGTCGCACAAAGCTCATTGTATGATAAGTCGTTGTTACAGGCTTCAGCTCCAAAATCACTTGATGGTAAGAAAAACTATGTAGGCCCATTTAGAAATATATCGTTAATCTTGAAATCTTAAAAAATTTGACATAGAAAATAGTTTTTGTATGGGACAGCATTGATCCTACGACATTAAACAAATTTTGTCTATAACATTTTGTCTATTTTTAAAAATAAGCCAGGTATTCAGGGTGGCTGCAATATGTGAATAAATGTACGATAAGATGAACAGAATTGAATGATAAAATATTTCAGACATTTCAATAAAACACATCTAAATATAAATACTAAATTTATTAATACACAAAAACAATCGATTATCAAAAATCATGTTTTTACTTCACTGTATTTGAGCACAAAATATTCCAAAACAGAATCCAGATCGGCAATAAAACCGCGATGGCGACGTTATAGAACCAATTTCCATAAATCATGGAATCCATAATACTGAAAACAAACGCCTGTTTCGTAGCGCGGTATCCGCGAAACAAAATCGAGAGAATTGAATCATTTCGGAAATTCAAATATGTGTAAATCATTACTATAATGTTTGACGCGACGAATGGATGTAAAATTATCCAGAGAATGTAGACAATAATTCGGAATCTGAAACAAAAGAAATGTGAGTTGCAGATAAATTGGATTAAAAACATACGCAGCATTAAGATTTAATAGTCGTGAATTCTAAACAGTAAAAATATTTAACACTGTTGGAGAACAAAGTTGGAGGGCACATGTAAGCAAGAAAGTTGAATTTAAACATGTGTTTTACATAAAATTAAAAAAACAGGTCCTTCTTGGATTAAACAGTATTATTGTAGATGTAAGACATAAATATAAAATTCATATGTAAAATGTAACTAAAATATTACTTTTCGACTAAAAATGTACTGTTAACGTAACAATACTACAATACCTGCTTGTGGGTGGTTGTTTAGGTGAAATAAGTAGAACCACAGGGGTGTAAGCCAGCGCTGCGACCAGAGCCAACGAAAAATTGTGCATTGCAATACACATAAACACTGTGGCAACTTCTACTGAGGCTATTACACACACTAGGGCAGTGTTGTTGTATTTCATTGGCCTGAAAGTGATTTGAATACATTGCATTGCACTTCTATTCGAAATAATGGCAGAAAGGTATATGATTTTCAATTTCACCTAAATTTTTTTAATATACATTAAATTTATATACCATTTTAAAACAGAATAACAGTAGAAGGTTGTAATTTGACAAATACCATAAAAACCAAGTTCAGCAATTTTCATGGTTAGATATTAAAAGAAGAGCTAAGAAGTTCAAGGCACGGTAGTTTCACTTCAATTAAATTCAAACTCATAAACATTTTTTGATTATTGTTTTTACTGCTATGTTTAAAAGACATTGATTTTACCTTCTACTACACAGTGGCCACAGTATGGTTAAAAAACTCAGAAATGCAAAACCAAAATAAACAGAATCTTCAGTGCGTAGAGTCCAAATTTTTCTTCCAAGACTTGTAAGAACGCTTGGGGAAGACATTAATACTGTTCCACATATGTGAGCCCAGAGAATATGAGAAGTTATTGCGCCTATATCAAATTCTTCTATCTGCAAATATTAAAAATACTAGTTATCCATTAACGTGATTAAAATTTTTACTTCAAATGACGAAATATAAGAATATTAGAAAGATGTATTTAACAATCTTTCAATTTGAATGAAAAGATTGGACCTTTGGTTTTTCTATGACTGGATTACTTTTTTCTTCACTAGAAGTATTTGAGACTTGAAGTCGTTGCCACATTGAAAAAGCTTTTATGAATAATCCCGCAATTATTAGGACGAGTGGTCTTATATACCATCCTGCAAGAAATTTCTTATAATAATTCGTCCATATTAAAAAAACTAATCTTCTATCTTGAACCAACAATACAGAAATTATTACAAATGTAATATCTTAATTGAACATTTAAATGAATAGACATGTAGATTTGAAATAATATATAACATACCAATAGAAATGTAAGTATTAGTGGATGGAAGGAGATAGAAAAAGTATGACTGGTGAAATCGCTCCAGTAAATTGTTTAGTGATCTCACTATACTCTCCACTATGCAACCAACTTGATAAAAATTCCCTTCTGAGCCTTGACCAGTAGCTTGGAAACCCTCCAAAGTGATAGCTTCAATTCCAAACCTGTACAAATAATTAAATATTAATGAAACTTCATTCATTATTACATGAGACAATTATAATAGATCAGGCTGTCGTGGGGTTGAAATAATGCAAAAAAATGTATCTTTCTTTGGAATTTAACATGTGCCGACACCATAATTAACACACCTATGAAAGAGGCCATGGTTTCCTGTAGGAATCCCAGTTGCCTGTGTTGCGATCATCATGGAAAGTGTGCGCAATTGATAACCCCAGTTCTTCATCATACTATTGTAGTGTACATTATGGTATCGCTGAAATGTGCGCTTTATTCCTTCTTTTGCTATCATGTTTTGGACCAGGTTGAAAAGATCAAGGTTTGGAAGCTGTCCATTTAAACCTTCCACCTTTGAGCATCAAACATGAACAGGTTACTTAAAGCAGAGCATATATTGTTTTTGAAATTGGAAAATGGAGATGACTCACTTTAACATCAATGTAAGACACGCGTAGGCCATGAAGTTCCAAATTTACAGCAGCCTGAATGGCACCAGCTCTTCCCTTTAATTCTCCTGCATCAAGGACTCCTTCACGACCACTAGAAACGCCATGATAGGCTTCCAACCAGGCCTGAGCACCAAGTTGTTCATGTTCGGTTATTAGGAAAATTAAATCCTTTGCCCAGTATTTCTGTTCTGGGAAAACCAGAGACCAAAGAGATTTTTTAAACAAAAAATTATAGCAATACATTAGATACATTTAGGTTCCAATATCACTTTATATTAGTGGTTTATCCTAGATGAAATAGATCACTTCCTTGAAAAATATATAATTGAATTTACTTTTGCAGAACTTGGCGAAGGCAAGAAGCAAAGCAACGGAAGGTGCAGTGTCCAAATAAATTCCATTCATTGGTCTAAAAGGTACACTGACAACAATGGCTTCTGTACTTGCTGCCCTTGGTGCTCTTACAATTCCATAAATATTTTGCCCTGTAAACTAAAAATACATTATCGTAACCATCATGCAGTTAAAAACATGAATTTAATGTACTATTAATAAATGCAGAAATTCTAAGTGAGTAAGTAATGTAAATAACTTTAACTTTTAATTAAATGTAACCTTACCTTCTGTTCTTGTAATGGATACGTCAAGGAAAAGTTATGAACATATACATCAAGGTGTAATTGATTCATTTTGGCTGCCAGCCATGCGTAAGGCATTCCATCTGGGTAACGTTTCATTTCATGTATTAATTCATGATAAAATTCCTTTGATGCTTGCTCCAAATTACTTTCCTTTGTTACGAGTCCGGGCAAAAGAGCATTTTCAGAGAAATATGTGTCTAAAATTGTAAAATATTGTTATATTTGGAGTATTATATATTACATGAAAAATACACTATTGAATTATTTATTAGGAATTACTATACTTTCTTTGTAAAAATTAAAATAATAATATTTCACAATTTTATTTTTGCCAATAACGTTAAAATATACAAATACCGTATATTGAAAAGTTTACAATGAAAAATTGTGAAATAGCACTATGTTCAACAGCAATGTATCTTTTAATATAGAATGAAAACATTTTAAAAACTGTGATACAAAAACAAAATTGACATACCGACCTAACCTAAAACCTAAAAACAATTATTTACTACATTCTACTTACTGTCATTGAAATTGGGCAACGCAAGTAGTAAAGTCCAAACAATTCCAGAAATGTATAGCAAAAAACAGAGCTTTCCTTCCCATTTTAGAAGAGATTTTATAATTTTTCCATTACCGGCTCGGGGATCCGTCAAGAGACCCATTTTAACCTCAAACTTTAATTGTTTGACACATAGAGTATTGAATAATATGAAAGGTCCTCGTGCCTGTTATATTACGCCATCTTTTAACCCGTTGGACGAATCAAAATTGGAGGTTTATCCCAAAGTTCACGCGTTTTTAATTTTGAACGTAATTATACTGCCTTGGTTTTAATAAAATGTGAGTTGTCCCTCAAACATTAGGGGAAAAACTTAATTAAATCCGAATTATAGTCCATGGGATTGCATGAAAAGTGTTAATCTTCGTCAATATATTTTCGCAAATTAAGTGCCTTTGTACAGCCAAATTTATAAAGCGTCCCAGTAATATTCACGTCAGTGGAACCGAAAATTTAAAATACACGTATAATCGGTAAAAAGTGGAATAATATATTCTGTGCGTTATAGTAATTCTTATAATTTCATCGTTGAAATGGCTGAAATAACTTTATAAAATATACAAAATTTTGCATAGATAAGTTAGAGGAAAAGAAAAAGGCAGCATACATATTGTATGTACATACATACATATTTACGCTTACAATAAAGAAAAGGCAATATGAAATAGGTGAGTTGTCGGATTATGAATTACGGCACTGTACTAATTACTTGAATTTGAATGAAATAGGTTCTTTTCGAATTCGAATTCGCGCGAGAAGGCAGAGTTATTCATTGCGAAGTGAGATCGAGAATCACATTGTAGTGGTGGTTAAGTAAATGTAGGGTGAGAGGGATCTATTAATTGTACCCCAGGGTACAAAGTGGTCCTGAAAATAGCGTGCGTTTTTAACAGTGATTCTTATAGCTCATAATACTCTGTAAATTTTGTTTCGTCCCTTCTCAATGCTATTCCTCTATCGGTAATTCAGTGTTTGAAATTAGGAATGGTTTAATGAAAGGACATCTTTCACAATACAAATAAGGAATACATATTTTCCTGCACGTAAAATTTTAAAGAAACACATGTAAAGTATAGAACCAATACAACAAAAGCGACGCATTAATTTCATTCAGAGAATGATTAAGTAGGTTTACATACTATAATACATCCACGTTTCAAATGAAAAATATTAAGTGTGAACAAATAGCTCAATATTTAGTATGGAAACATTTTATTCCAAAAATTAGGTAATCGTTTAAAATGTGAATTAAATTAAAATATAGAAACGAATTCTGCCTTATTCGAAAATTGATTCCCGATGTACTCTTTAAATACATTTAAGTGATTAACTGATGGAAATTCTTATAACCGTTTAGATCGATGACATCAATGTAGCTGTGGACTATCTAAACTTGATTTTTTCCAAATATATGTTTACAGTTGCAACACAATAGAATCTAATAAATTGTCCTTTAGAAACTGACAGATAAAATTGCTATCTCTCATTAAACTTAGCCCAATTTAAAAAAAATACGTAGGTATATCTTAAAGGACACGAAAAAAAGGTTTACTAATGACGTGGTGACTAATTTTCTATATTTGCTTGTCAACAAATCGCATACCTCATTCGCTCTCGGGAAAGTGTACGCTTGCAATTTGTTAGACATTTTCACATTCTACAAGTCTTGCGTTTCGAAATTTGTACGCTGTAAGTTGCTTTATTATTTGCAATTTTGTTCACTTGAAATGTTTACACTAGTAACTTCTTTATGCTATTGTCGAAGTTTCCGTGTCGTAACATTTATATCCGCTGATATTTCTACATTCAGATATTTCAGTTATATAAGAATTAAGTATTTCTTCAGTGCTGTGAGTGTGTGCTACGTGAAGATGGAATTATCTACGTTATTCTGTGAACTTACATGTGTAGGTACTGGTGGGGATAATTCCCCTTTTGCGCACGCATACTCACAACGCTGAACAAATACTTCTTGCATCATTGACAACAGACGTTGTATTAGATTAAATATAATACCACAATAACTGTTCCTCAATTTATATATCTTCATAATTATATCGTTATATACGTAAAGTGAAATGTGACGTGGTATGAGATAATGTAAACATTTATTCTTTCTGACTATTATTTAAAATAGACTGTTGAAGAATATTTGTAAAACGATCGCACAGAGTTAGAAATGTAGTCTCTTCATCAAAATGAGACTTGTATCTTACGTTAGTACGTTACGATATTAACTTGATATAACATGTATACCTATTATGTGACAAAATACAATTTTTTGTCCTTTTAGGCGGAAAAATAAGAGTATAAAGCGTAAATCGGAAAACAGAAGTGGGAGATTAGATAATATATGTCGAATATACTGTACTATAACTCTCGAAAGAAGTAATTTTATCATGCAGATTTGAACGTTTAGAAATTGCCAGGTGGGAAAAATGAAATAAACTACTACTAACGGCATCGAAATGTTAACTCTGAATATATCATATTGTATAATTGAGAAACTTTAAAGTACATAAATTAATATTCAATCTAAATTACAGCAAGATTATAAGACACGAGAACAATAACTCATATCTCATCCACAACGCACAAATATCTCTAAACCTCTGTCCAATGCTTCTCTTACTACATATATCATCGTTGTACAAAGAGGGGATAATTCCCTCTCCACACACACACACACACGCTTAACACGCAATTCTTACTATCTTACTCTATTGAATAGAGTCTATTCGATAACCTGAGAGTAAGTGGTTCAGTTGGGTTTAGTGTTTCTCCTCCGATTCTCAACGTTTTAGCTTAAAATTTAAACAGAACAGTGGCATTTTAAACTTTTTTGGTGTTTGTGATTTTTGTACCTGTACTTGTGTAGTTTCGTGTTGGAGCGTGCTGTTTGTTACTTCAAGTTCTATTGGATTTAATCAATTAATCGGAAGTGAGTATATGAAATTGCAGTTACTTGTAATATTGCTTCAGATTGAATTAATTGAATTGCATTTGATTTAAATTGTTTATTTCATTTAATCCTGGTTTGGAGAAATATTTAGTATCGCATTGAGTTCGAAATCGTTGTAATCTAAAATGTCTATGTTCTGAAATTTCTATGCATTGACATTGATATGCTTTGATAGAATTATGAAATTTGCAACTGCTATATATTTCTATTTATTGAAGTTTGCATCCGACAAATCCTCGGGACATTAAATTCATATGAAATTATTTCGGATTTTATTTTATGCTCCATCGAATTTGAAGACGCTATTGTATTTAAATTTCTAATAAAAGTTTAGTAGAAATGTTTAACTTCAGTTCATATTTACATTCAGTGATATTGCTGTCTTCTGGGATGTTTACTGACTGAATAATTTGAAACGTACGCTATGGTAATTATTCGAATTGAATGACTGTCTTGTTGCAATTGAATTTGATTCTAATTGCATTGGAATTTCATTGAAATTTAAAAGCATCAATATGTGTCGATTTGCATTTAATTGCATTTTATGGTAATTGTAATATTGCTTACAAGTATTTTGTTTTTCAAAGCTTTTGCAATTATAGGCAACTCAGTTCATTATAAGCAAATGTATTTTCTTTAAGTCAAAGATTAGCAAGTTCAGTTTATTTCCATAATTTTTTCTTTTTTTTTTAATTTTTTGCCTGCCCTCTAAAATGGCTTACAGTTAAAACGGTGTCTACACCTGTACCAAATTTTATCGGAATCTGTTAAGCTGTTTTCGAGTCAAAATAGACAATTATAATTTAAATAGTGTAAGAGAAATATATGGCGTTACAAATATAGGTATACCTATAGAAACATTTAATTAGCTTTGTATTTGTAAATACATTGCATTTTCATTTAGTTATACTTAAAACGTTTACAAATACTGCTATGGAAATTTTTACAGTAAATTACAGTTTAATTTAATATCCATTTCAGGGAATGCAACTGTAGTTCAAATTGTAATTCAGTGCGTTATTAATTTCTCTTCACCCTGCATTTACAGATTTAATTTTAACTTGAATGAATTGATTTTCAATTCACTTAAATTTAATCCGATTTCTCTTTCAATGTATCTTTGATTTAATATAATTCAGCTTTAATTAAACTGGCGTATAATCTTACAAGTTATTAATACATAGTTCATGGTGCATATCAGCTTAATTTAGATTCAGTTTTAATGCAACTGCAAATTCAGTTTGACTTTTGTCCTCAACACATATTGATTTGGATAAAATACAATTTTTATGTGATACTTCAATTGAATTCGCTGGTATTAAACGGAATGTTTTGGATGTATGATTCGATACAATTCTGTTTTTGTTTTTGGTGCTCTTAACCGAAAAGTTGCGAAATATACGATAAGATAGAAACAGACAAACACTTGACAGGAAAACATTACGTAAATTCTTCCATACATATTTTCCACACATTAATTTATTTTATTAAGTAAGTACGTATGTACTACATAGGTATTACATACAGACATTAATGTACTGTTAATTAATAGCTATTTTTTATAATTCGTATAAAATTTATTAACTGCGCCTGTAAAATAAATTAAGCTTTAGTTTCTTATCGTTGTAGCTGGCATCTTGTATCATTTTTAGTGAAATATAATGGCATATTTTTAAAAAATTATTTCCTAAAAGTGTAAAAAATTAAAATTTTATAAACGATACTGGAGCAAAGAATTTATCACGGCCTCATAAGTGACTAGCTCTTGACAATGAAATTAACAGATGACACATAGTTCGTTAATCGAATTGGGTTCGCTACTTCATAACGGTGTTAACCATAAGTAATACAAGTTTCTAAACTCAATAATACATATCCGTCATAAATTAAATATACAGAAAAATTTATATTAAAAATTATATCTTATACAAAAATAATTATTGAAATAAATTAAATTTCTCATGTAAAATGTTGTTATATTTACATACTAAATTGTATCTAAAATTAAAATAGACAAGAAATTGTGTCTCATACAATCAGATTAGTTTAAATATTTATATAATTAATTTCTTTCATTTTTCTTTAAGTAAACAGACATAC
Organism: Mimumesa dahlbomi; assembly: GCA_917499265.3. Lineage (NCBI taxonomy): Eukaryota > Metazoa > Arthropoda > Insecta > Hymenoptera > Crabronidae > Mimumesa > Mimumesa dahlbomi. The sequence continues at coordinate 10,403,054 of OU824124.1, forward strand.
AAAATTGACATGCAATTCTAGAATGTACAGATTTCTAATTGTTTGTTTTTATATACGTGTATGTGGTTTTAAGTATCTCGTATCAATACGAAATTAGAGATCTGTTCTGGCAAATGAAACATAATATACTGTATAGAAAGCGTGCATTCGATGACAGGTATCAGATTTCTTGTCATGTTTGCTTTCTTATTTAGTTTATTGTGGTATATAAAAGCCGCAAAGATATCGGTGTATGTGCAATTCATATTATATATTTATTTTATTGTATTTTTAACAGGGATTAAAAATAAACTACATAAATCACATTGAAATTTTGTATCGTTACACAATGTTTTTACCTATCGATGTTTCCATGTTTTGAAGTTTTAATTCTCAGATTTGAAAATACGTTTTACTTCGAACATTTGAGATATAAGAAATGAATATTAATTTAATAACCGTATAATAATTCCATTTTAACCCGTACATTTGGCATTTTCAATTTCTTCCAAATCTAATGAATTTAATTACACTTGTAATTAATTATTCCATTCGAATTTCTAGAATGAAACTGTACATTCCTGGTTTACGAACATTCATATTCGTATTGCATTATCTGAAATTCATAAATACATATACGTGCGCGTATACAGAGGGTTTTGACCCGCTCAAGTGGCGTTTCCCGCTGGGGGGCATGCTAGTGAAAAAACTTTATCTCTTGCGATGGATACGACCGCAGCTTCAATGATTGTTGCGTTCTCACTGACAAGTGGTTGATTCCACTCTCTGTGAGATTCTCCACATCACGTGTTGTACGTATAGTATGATGTAAGGGGACGTCTAACTGTTGCTAGGAAACACTGTCCGGATAATTAATGTTCGGATACAAGAGGGTCTACTATACAGGGTGCAAAAAAACAACCGTGACCTTTTTTTTACGATCGATAGTACGCATTAAAAAAAATGAAAATTAAGCCAAGCAACTTTATTCGCGACGTAGCATTTGCTTCGACCTATTATTAACACTAGCGATTAATTGGTATAAATTTTTTATAAAGTTTTATCCCTGCTGATAGTATCAAAATAAAAATCACAACCGAGAATTTTTCAGAAAGTTTCTAAGATAGGGTGTGTATCCCAACAGATGGGGGATTGTGGTTTTAAATGGATTAGCTTTTTTCCCATCTTTCAATGTGTGCTATCAAGTCTGAGCCCCCGAGGACCCCAACGTATGATTATACCTTGTATATTGACTTCACCCACTTGTTGACGATTTCAAGGAGCTCACGAGTTGTCGTTTGCACAGAAACAGGTGCACGGGGCCGATGACCTGAAGTGATATCGATGCACATGTGTTGCAAAAATAGTTTAACAGAAACTATTACGCCAGTACTTTCTCCAGAATCATATGAGAGCAGATAACAATTAATTTGGAGAAATTCAATAACGTACTGCTTATTCCATATGAAACGAATCACTTTTTGAAATAACGTCTAGGATCACGTTAAAAATTACACATACTACAGTTGTTGATATACGATAAATGAAATTCTATTCTATCCTATACCCGTATTTTTTCGGAGTTACGAAGAATGTAAATTATAAAAAAGAAATAAATTACATTTCGTTGGTGGTAACATTACTTAGTCCTCGCGTTTCATAGATTTATGTTTAAAACAAATAGTCGGCAAACATAGTTCATATAAACGTTATGCATGTCTAATCTAGACATACAAACCATCGTAATTACTCGGGAGAACTAGGCGAGATGTGAGCGTGGAGATTAATTGAACTTTTGCTGGACAAAGAAAGCTTTGTCAATTTTTCCGCGGGAATACAAAGACCGGGTTACGAACTTTAACAAGGAAAAAATGTTATAGATAAAAAAATGCCTCTGGTTAAAGTCTAGGTTCTAGACATCTAATGCATGCGTGTATTTATCGTTGTTTTCTCTTTGGCGTTACATCACTTCCGCCTTCTTCTACTCTACCTTATACATATCTGACTTACCTTATATCTGACTTATTGTTAGCTATCGCTCCTTCGTATTTTTTTTATTTCATTTCTTTTATTTCAAATCCATTTTTCAGCGAATGTAATGGAAGATAATTTTCTAATGTAATGCATACCGTAATTCAAGTAAAACAGAAATCCCGAACCAATTTGATGATGTTCAGTTGTTCAGATACATTTAATAAGATAAGTTTACAAATTCCTGGTTACAGACATTTCGTACGGTTTCAGAATTGTATTAAACAACTGTTTTTGGCGTTCAAGGCAAATATGTACTTTCTTATCTTAAGAATTTCTACAAACGAGTACAACTGAAAATTGGCGATAACGCGAATTAGTCTGTAAGTGTTTTAACAGTACGTTTAATAATTTCTAATTACATACTTTGACAGACTCATAACTAAGTATTACTTTTTTCGTAAAAACAGAAATAGCAAAAATTCTATAGCTTATATTGTTTTAGAATTATATGTATATGTATATTTGAGAATGAAAACACGAGACTTATAAACATTGAGTAACGAGATTTATAAGGAATCTGTAGATGTAAGTAAGCACACTTTGAAGATTTGTCAAGGTCGGAACATAAATTAAAAGTTGGGAAGAAAAAGGTAAACATTAAGTAAGCTGTGATTACAATTCCAAAATTTATCTAGTAACAATTTGAATATTTTTAAATAATTACAATCTATTATCGAATTTAATTATCAGATTTATTACACATGTTTTTTTTGCAATCAGAACATTTCTCGTCTTCAGAAATCATATTTGAAAGTGAAGAAGACATCTCCGCTGCAAGCTTGTGCAATCTAATCACCTAATCTGAGACTAGAGTACTTGTCAAGAGATTACGCTACTTCGTTTTGATTTTATCACGGTTCAAAACTGTCAAAAATCTCTTTCTTCAACAACTGTTTTTCTCTATTCTTCTAATTAAATCAATTGTGTTCTAGCCATAACAAATCCCTAAGGTATGTACCAAATTATACGACCTTATCAACCAGAATGAATTTTTGTAATTAAATAAACGTTACGTGGCCAAATGTATTGCATTACTTCAATTTAACATTATTAACTTCCGTGGCCACCCTATGATATTACCATACATATACATCCGTAGTAATATCGGTGTGATAGGCTTACGAAACATCTGTTAGTATGAATTTCATTATCGGGCCAGTGTGTTTATTCCAATGAAATTTATGTATGTACATAATGGCTGATTTACCCGAGAATTTCGATGCGGAAGAGAACAAATTTCGGCGCCCATAAATTTTGTAGCGGTGTACTTCATTTTCATGCAGCGAAATTGCAAAGCGCCATACTTTTATCGCGTAGAGGCTTTAAAGTACGACAGTATCAACTTTGTGATCGATATACATCAGGGTAGTTCAATTAGTGAATTGTGAATAACTTCTGCACAGATTTCGAAAAGGTGGTTGAGATTGCGATTTGCGTTCGGTTGGATGATTCAATTATACAATATAAAGTAACAAGTGCAACTTCCTCTAGGCAAGAAACATATTGCAACGCATCAACCAGGATTGTAACAATATATAGTCTTCACATTTTGTATAACGCATACATATTGTGTATTTTTTAATTTTAACATACATTTTAATAAGAGAAAGGAAGAATTGTTATTTGGCCTTCAGCAGATCAATTAAATTCAATAAAAATGAAAAAATAAACCAATAAGTGATCACTCACCTATCCACAATGAGAAACAAGTTATTATAATGAAAAATTATGATTCCAACGTCTTAATTTTCCGATATAATAACTTGTTCCTCATAGTGGATGAGTGAGTGATTACTTATTAGTTAACTTTTTAATTTTAATTGAATTTAATTAATTTGTTCCAACCGCGAAATAACAATTTTTTCTCTCCCTTAGTAATATATTAACAGTCGTTAAAATAACCGATATTTATCTTGATAAGAATTTTAATTGCTCTGTTTGACTGTAATAAAACATTGTGTACACTTAATGTTAATGAAACAAATTTTTTATTTTTTTTGTAGATCCAATCGGAGTAAATATTTTGAAACATGAACGGGATATCAAAAACATCAAAAGTATCCCACAAACTAGTTTTTTACGTCAATGGAAGAGAGGTATGTTAATACATGTCGTTTAAAAAGTATTAACTAACATTTTATTTCACATTTAAATTACATAAAAGACAAACATTATTCGTTCCAATTTCTTATTTTTCCTTTCTCGTTTTGATCCTCCTACCTGATCATGATTATGCTTGATTCCTCCATTAATTTTGTCATTAATCAAATCATTTTTCTACTCTAGGTGGTAGATGACAAAATTAATCCAGAATGGACACTTTTATGGTATCTTCGAAACAAATGTATCCTTTTCAGACGGTTTTCAAAAATCTGACGTTTACTAAGAATCAAATTAATTTATTATACATACAATTCTAATTTATTTTATTAGTTATTTGAATGCCGCGAAAGTGTAAAACATACTAGTCTCGAATCTGAATTACTACATATATCTTTTACAATAGATGTCGAAAACAACACTCGTATTAGCGAGAACAAGTTTGGTCGATGCGGCGCAAAACCTGCACTTACAATTTGAATTTGTCAATAATAATTATCCTTAAGAATTTATTTAGTAAGATTAACAGGAACAAAACTAGGATGTGCAGAAGGTGGCTGTGGAGCATGTACAGTGATGGTTTCAAAATTGGACAGAAAGACAGGAATAATTACGTATCCTTTTAAAACTTATTGTAATACACCAACATTCGGTAAAATACTATCTTATTAATTACGCATGATATTTCGGACGAAGATAATAATCCTAAACAAATGCTTACATTCGGCCATCTAATAAAAAACAAGTAAAATCAATAATAAATGAAAACTCAAACAAATTCAATACACTGTTACGTATGAATCCTATGATTCCTACGAAAATTCTAATCATGGAATTTTTTCTTGGCGACACTCAGCCGCCAGGTCCCCTTTTTTAGAACGTAAACAGGATGCGATATGCACATGGTCCTTGGCCTCTGGTCTAGGACCCACGGATAGCTACACTCTCGACCCCACACGATAAGAAAACATTTACGCGAGGGTCTTGCCTCCCCCGAAATTCCAGAATTTCCAACCGTCTTCTCATGTAGTATCTTTACTCCCACCATAGGATAGATTTCCTAGAATTTTCTATCCCCACTGCTTTTCGACTTATATAAGGGCCACGAAAATGCATATTTTCGGGTTACTCTCAGTACGACGCTTAAGCATTACACTACGAGATTAGGCCCAGTTCCTTTTCGAGTTTTCTTTAACCTTCGATTGATTATAGTCTGTCCATTGGCATATTCAACTCTTGGTCGGAGTTTCCCCGTTTCAACTCACGTTAGAGTCACTTGCGAATTAGTTCTGAGTCATTTTATTGTGAAGTCTCGTCAACCGTCGCTGCCCAAGGGTAAACACTTAGAGCTTTTCAATTATTCTACTTACTTTCTTTAAATTCATACACAACACACCAAACATACATGTACTTATATATATTCGGGTGAAAGAATATACTTGTAATATTTTACCAGAGACATAAAGTTCGAGTAAAGAATTATTTGTAGAAATTAAAGCCTTTCCTCTAGCAACAAATCTAAAACATAATCGAGTAACGTACCCGCAAATTATTCACTCTAACCGCTCGGAGTGAAAGAAATAAGTTACGAGAGTTTATTACTTTACGACTTTACCGTAGCAGGTCAAAACCACGAACAGCGGGTGTCGGACTGCGCGTGCCGTTCGGCTTGCTTTCCGTACCTGTGCGACCATTTGCCGTCCTAGCAAGTGCGTCGTTATTAACCAGAGAGTAACACCTTGCAGTCCACCTGTAAGTACATCTACCTCGGGGTTTCACCTTACCTTAACATATTTTACCACTCTGAAGACCAGCACCCTATGGCTCTGTTCATAGGCTCATCTGGCTTCAGATTCCTTTAACTCCGACACGGGACCAGCACCCTATGGCTCTGTCTGTAGGCTCATCTGGCTCGAGTCATTCCTGAGATCCTCACACACCTGAGTGAATACCAGCACCCTATAGCTCTGTTTATAGGCTCATCTGGGTTCATTCTCCTTAACTCTTCCACTCTGGAGACCAGCACCCTATAGCTCTCTGTATAGGCTCATCTGGCTCTAGTTTTATTCCCTCTCTATACCAATACGAGACCAGCACCCTATGGCTTTGTTCATAGGCTCATCTGGCTTGTAACATTCCTCACCTCAACTCAAGATCAGCACCCTATGGCTTTGTTTGTAGGCTCATCTGACTTGAGTTAAATGTCATTTCCTAGATCATAGATCAATTAGTAGCTCCTACTGCTTTTGACGTATGATACCCCCTGCTACAGTTAAGTCAAGGAAGAGACGAAAGCAACGTCTCGTCACAATTATTCCATAACGCTCGCCGGCCACGTTCTGGAAACCCGCCCGGCTCGTAACAACACATACACAATACTTATATGTATTAATCATCTCAAACAGTTACGTTCTTAGTAGAAACATTATTACACTTAAGGTTGCGTACACCACCTTAAGCTTACACAATATGCGAATGGGTCGTCATTGTTAGTTGAACTGTTTGGGTTTGAGTGCCAACAGACGCCTAAAGACACACATCGAATCCGAGCAAACCATTCTGAGATTTCTGTTGGCTTGGCAGGTTACATTCTGGCAAAAAAATGCCTTTAACAGTTAGCTAGCTCTCACAGACATGCACAAAACCACCCCGACAGAGCACTACAGTGCAATAGTATTGCATTTGATTGCTCGGATCACGTTTGACATCATGGGGGATCTCGACGAGGCCCACTTCTTTGCTCCGATCCTGAACACATACTATACATATAAGTTTAGAATGGGTGAATGGGAAATAAAACAAACGCTAGGTGGTTCAAGCCACTATTGTATGTACACATCTAATAACAAGAGAGAAATGCGGCCGTGTCCCCATGAACTCGGGGAATCCCGGAATTTCGACGACCTCCTGATTAAGCTGACCTGAATTGGAAGATACTCTGGGCAAAGGAACACTTCGCAAAAATTATTGCCTAATCTTCCGGCAATGATCACAACTGGCATCCCACGCAATTTAAAGAGATGCACTTCACTAAAAAAACGTTCCCGTTACTCGTAATGCTATAACAAATACCACCGTATTAGTGACTAGTTCTTTTTACTGCATAATACTTAACATTTTATTAGACATTTAGCGGTAAATGCGTGCTTGACACCTGTAGCTTCTCTTCATGGACTTGCGGTAACAACAGTAGAAGGAATTGGAAGTACAAAAACAAAGTTGCACCCGGTACAGGAAAGAATTGCGAAAGCGCACGGTTCGCAATGCGGTTTTTGTACGCCCGGCATTGTTATGTCCATGTACGCATTGCTGAGAAGTAAACAGAAACCTTCGATGAAGGACTTGGAAGTTGCTTTTCAAGGTAATGTTTCGGACTATACTGGCTGTTTCTTAATTTCTCGTCCTGTAGATTTTCATTGTTGCTTATGTAATGGCAGTACAATTTTAGAATTTTTTATAATCTTAATTTCGAAACTCTAAAGAGTCTAAAGTGTACATGTGCTTTATATTCTTTATTACTTTTTCAGGAAATTTATGTAGATGTACGGGATACCGACCTATAATAGAAGGCTATAAAACATTTACAGAGGAATGGGAACTTGCTCAAAGAAACTCGAAACTGAAAGAAAGTGAAAAACAGAATGGTTGCCCGATGGGCGATCAATGTTGCAAAGTGGCGTTCACTTCCGAACCTACTGAGGTTTTTAATTCGAAGGAATTTTGTCCTTATGACCCTACCCAAGAAGTCATTTTCCCGCCAATGTTACATGTCAGTATTTGAATACATTATTCTTGCATTTGTTAAAAGCGATATTTATAAATTTTTGTTATAATTACTTGGGTACTCTACGAGAATTTAACCAGACTCTTCTTTATTAAGTACTATTTTGAAAATAATCGATAAATTCCCATGATTTTCTACGGATTTGCATTAAAGACAATAGAAGGGTAAAGTAGAAATTGTACAAAAATCTTTATTTGTTTTTCAGATGTCTTCACACTTGGATGATGAATACTTGATTTTTGAGGGCCAAAATGTCACGTGGTACAGGCCAGCAAATTTACACGGGTTACTTTTATTAAAAGACAAATTTCCGGACGCGAAAATTGTTGTTGGAAACACGGAAATTGGTAAATTTGATCAACTACTTATAAAACTTATTAAAAAATTTACAAATCTGTTTCCACCAACTTTACAACATTTGCTTTTGATCAAACAAACGCTTTGCATCTTCTGTACGTTCAGTGTCGGGAAATTCTTGGAAAGTAGAATATCAATATAGATAACGATATTCTAGGGTTCTATAAGAGGGAGATATCCAAAGAAGCTACTGTAACTACATAATTCGAAAACTAGATTTTATAATCTTTCAACAAACAAATAAAAAATCCCCATCATTATCAATTGTATTTAGTGCAAGAGTCTGTTGAATTTAATATTGATGCATATTAATTTCAAATAAAGTAAGAACTGCTTCATTTGACTCAAATAACGCTAAACTTCGTGGGGATTTCAATGATAATGTGCATCAGATGCAAATGTAGTCTGAACACTTCTAATGTTATATAATGCTACAACAGTACATTCTATCCGACTTGGCTATAATGTTCAGAAATCGATTAGAATGTCAACGGTATACGAATTATTTACATAATACGTACGTGAAAGTGGAGAAAATTTTGAAGCACTATGGAACGGGTTAAAGACCTCCAGGTATTTGTTTGTTGCATGTATGTAAGGTGTTTATTTGAGTAAAGCAAATGTCATGTCGCAACCTGTCGGATTGGTAAGCTGCCAAGTATAGAAATGTCATTACGTATACATATGAATCCCGCGACAGATATGATTTCTAAAGCCGGAGACTAATTTGACTGCAAGGAAAATGTGTATCTAACAATGAACATGAACATTTTTTCCAGGTGTGGAAGTAAAATTCAAAAATGTAGTATATCCCGTTTATATTCAACCCACTTTAGTAAAGGAAATGTGCAGCATCGAGGAAAATTCAGAAACATTGAAAGTTGGGGCGAGTGTCACACTTTACCAGTTTGAAGAAAATTTGAGGCACCAAATAAAAAAGAAACCAGGTTATTCCGAATTTTAGTTACATTTTGTTTAATATAATTCGAAATTAATTTAATTCAAATTAATATAAGTAATTACAAATATATAATCAAATTTTTAATTTATTATTTTATTTTAATTTTATGTCACTTATGAAAAATTATTTTAAACAAATTCAAATGAAAACTGAGATATTACTGTAATAGTTAATTGAAAAACTATGCAAGTCTTAACAAAAATTACTAATTTTGTCTTTCTATCGATGAATTGACTACAATTGCCTTATTTTTGTATTTTTGTAGAGTACAAGACGAGGATTTTTAGTGAAATCATAGATATGTTACATTGGTTTGCCGGAAAACAAATAAGAAATGTCGCTGTAAGTGTTTGGAAAATTTCGCTGTCATCTAGTTTAGAAATCCCCGTCATACCGATTTTTTTATTAATTATTTTTTATTATTTTTTGTTTTTTCTAAACACCAATCTACTATCGGTAGATAATATATGTATAATTGGGGTAAATAATCTACCGGCTGACTTTCTGAACGATTATTTTACCAATACACCGTCATCCGAAGAAAATGAGGTGGACACATGGCAACTAAATGAGTTTGAACTATGTATATATTCTTATTTCCAATAGGATGTTTACTACTTTCCCATAATTTCTTCAGTAACACGACATTCCTTTTTGTTCAACCCCACATATAATATTACCAAAGCTTAAGTGTTTACGTATTTGGAAATTTGAAAATTATAATTGACATTCCAAAAATATGAGCTACAGTAAATTCTAATAAATCTACACATACTAAAATTTTCAAGTATTGGAACAATTCAAAATTTTCAATTAGTTTGCAATTCTAACAGGCAATCGGTGGCAACCTAATGACCGGTAGTCCGATTTCGGATTTGAACCCAATTTTTATGGCAGCGGGCGTAAAACTGAACGTCTCTAGTTTGAGAAATGGAGACAGATCAATTATAATGGATCACAATTTCTTCACCGGCTACCGTAGAAACGTTATTGCGAAAGAAGAAGTTCTTGTCTCCATTGAAATTCCATTTTCCAACAAGGTAAAACAATAACAAATTCTTAATCCTTCTATTTTGAAATTTGTTGATTTTTCTTGCATCATCCATATTATAATGTAGACTGTTGATGCGTTAATCTTTCTGTGATTCGATTTTTTTCAGAATCAATATTTTGTTGCATTTAAACAAGCGAGAAGAAGGGACGATGATATTGCAATCGTTAATATGGCGTTAAATGTATTTTTCGAATCAGAAACCAATATAATACAGAAATCTTATTTGGCTTTTGGTGGAATGGCACCGACCACCGTTTTGGCTAAGAAAACATGCGAATCCATTGTAGGAAGGTACATATTATATTTATCAAATATTTTCACAATCTCCCCGATTTATTTAAATTTCACAAATAAATGGATAATAATTGGGATAAGTGATTTTGTTGTTTTCTTTTTTCCTCGACATTATCACTACTTATATGTATAAGAAATTTTAGTATAATAGTAATAATTAGTAAACGGAATGACTCCCTTTATTAAAAAATTGTTGAAAATTCTTTGCAGAAAATGGGAAAGAGATCTTTTGGATTCTGTTTATAATTTGCTTTTAGAAGAATTACCGCTTCCTGATAATGTTCCTGGTGGAATGGTAAAATATCGACGAGCTTTAACGTTAAGGTATTTTCTCGAAATTTTATGAAATTTAAAGAATGCAAAGCATGCTATTTAATAATAATAATATTAATAAAGTATTCTCCTTGTTCATATTGCACATCAAAGTTCTTGGTTCTTTCAAAGATTTGGGGACTGCTATTTGTTACGTATATTTATCTTTACTTTTATTTTTTGTTCTTATTTTTGGCATGCTCACTTTGTAGCCCAATTTGTCGTCTAGCTCTTTTTCTTCGGCCTTTTCTCGAATCTAGCTCTATACTCGCTTCTATTATTGTTCTACAATCTAACTCAGTCAAAAAATTTGAAAAGGAAATATGAAATATATTAGTTTTTATCAATAATATTTAATTGAATATGTTGAAATATTATCATTGTCGAAAAAATTTAAAACGACTCCAAAACATTTCCAGTTTGTTCTTAAAAGGATTTCTAAGAATTTCAAAAGAACTACAATCCACATTAGGAAACATAGAGACGATCGAAAAAGAATGTGAAAGTGGCGCAGAAGGATTCCATTACAAAGAATTAAAGAGTTCGCAGTATTTCCAGGTGGTAAGTAAAACCTATTATTATTAAATGATTAGCCATTCGTTACTTCTGAAGTGCATTATTATTTGAAATAGGGATAAAGATTCCGGAAACAGGTAATAGATTACTTTGTCTAAAGTAGTTTTTCCAGATTCAACTTATGAGTTCTAATTAATTGTCATGCGTCATCCTAATTCTTTTATTTTAAAGACTTTCTTTGTGAACTTTAAAGGGCCTTTCATCCAACGCTACCCTGAACGATTCTTTGGTTTCTTTGGTATTAAGAAAACAAAAAATTTTAGGAAACTTCACCGGTTCTCTACTACTCAGAAATTATACGGATTTATTAATTAACAAAATTATTTTCAAACTATTTTCACCGACTAATTTGCTCTAAACACAATAGCTATAAGATATATGTATACATATACACTCACACCTATTTACACTTTCTTCCCTCAAAATATTTCATACTTCCAACTCATTTCTCGAATTTTCTGATCACAGGTATCAAAAGATCAGGAACCGAACGATCTAATTGGCCGGTCAATAGTACACCAGAGTGCTTTAAAACAAGCGACAGGGGAAGCTCTCTATTGCGACGATATTCCTAAATTCGAAAACGAGCTATATTTGGCTCTAGTTTTGTCCACAAGAGCTCACGCAAAGATTTCGAAAATTGACGCTACGAAAGCCCTTGAATACAGTGGGGTTGTATCGTTTTTCAGCGCCCGAGATCTCGAGGATAGCCAAAGGTGGCACGGAGCTGTGTTTCACGACGAGGAAGTTTTTGCATCGGAAAAAGTTAGTTCTTAAAGTTCTCTTTGTTAAAAAAAGCGTGACAAAAAAGGGTACAATTTAAATATGAAAATTAATTTAACGGTTGTCGCTGGATTAAAACAGTTTTAGAAAAATTTTGAAAGTAGCGCATTTTTATGCTCAATTAACACGTTTATAAAATGCGCGCAAATAACTTGTATTTTATCGAATAAACATAACTGCACCACGCAAAAGACCCTAAATTTCAGAGATTTATATCGATAATAAAATAAACAATTATATTTGTAGGTAACATGTCATGGACAAATTATCGGTGCAATTGTGGCAATTGATCAAATAACAGCCCAAAGGGCAGCAAAAATGGTAGACGTTCAGTACGAAGATATTGAGCCCATCATTATTTCGATAGAGGTACACACAGATTCCTTTTCTTCCCTTTTCCAATTTATCTTTTTAAGTCCTTGCAAAATTTCTACATTTGCAATTCGTTTAGAATTGGTATGACTAAGTTTTAGCTGGAAATTTGAAGTACTCACATTTTTTTCCGCATATAAAATACTATATTATCCATATTCCGTCAAGGGCATACGTATAAAAAAGCTACGGTCTTATGCAATGTGCCCGTGCACGTAACTTACGAACACTTCGCTTTGACTAGGACTAACGACATATGTCCACATAATAATTTGAATTTTAAAAATATCGAGTAAACAGAAAAAACCGAGATAAGAATGTGAATTCTTTTGCACACTTCACCGGTCGTCAATTTGAAACTATCGAAGTAAGAATTTCTTAATGAGTCACATTCAATTCCAATTATAAATCTATTTCATTCAATTTGAAATACAGTACAATTAATTTTGACTTTACGGCAAATGCAATTGAATTACGTTAAAATCGAATTAATAATTGATTCTAGTGTACGTTAAAGTAAATATAATTTTAAATCCGATTCAAGATAAGATAACAACTTTTTCAGGACGCCATTGAGCACTCCTCGTTTTTCAACAGCACCCCGAAACAAATACAAAATGGTGACGTTTCCCCGGCATTCGCTACCTCTCCACACGTTATTTCCGGAGAAATTCGAATGGGTGGCCAAGAACATTTTTATTTAGAAACGCACGCTGCCATTTGTGTTCCAAAAGAAGACGACCTTGAACTGTTTTGCTCAACGCAACATCCTGCAGAAATTCAGAAACATGTCGCCAGGACACTGAATATTTTTGCCAACAGAGTGGTAGTTAGGGTGAAACGACTAGGGGGTGGATTTGGAGGAAAGGAATCGAGAGCCGCGTTGCTTGCATTACCTGTGGCATATGCGGCGTACAGGTATGTTTGAAGGGGGAATCCTACTGTAGAACATGACATTCTAAGAGTTTTTTTTAGAAATAGCAAACTGTTATATTATATTAGCAAATTTGAAGTGCATGTCTAAATTTCTGAAGCAAAATGTATGAAGTTGATTCACCGCTAGAGAAGTGTTGTTATATGTATGTATAGCGTCAACGGAAAGTTGAAAATTGGCGATAAAGTTGAACTGGTTGATCGAAAAACATGAACCAACTTTTTTGATTAATTAATGACATTTTATCGTCGGTAAACCCAGTAGCAATAGCAGTAGTAGTAAGTTTGTAGTTAGGTCGCGTAAGAGGACGGTTCCACCCACCGACACTTTGGGCAAATTCATACCGACTAGAAGCTTTGCTGACTATCAGGTTTGCTCTAAGATGTCCAGTTACTTCGTGTGGCACGTAGCGCGAATTCGAACCACGTTGTTTCACCTTCAGACCAGGGACAAGACTCTGAACAATCCTTCGAACTGCCATGCTCTCTACTTTGTTAGCTAGTGGCTGCAGGTCGTGGTTTACGTCGGGGAGTTCTGTGGTAGGATGTTCAAGTACTAACCGCCAAAGAGACGGCAGGAACCCATTGGGAATCACTTTGATCCGATTTGTTCTATTAGTCGGTAAATCTAACAAACCGTCAGAAATTTCAAAATATGTAAAATGACACAACCTTAAATCGAAATGTTAATTCAGGTCTTGTCTCGCTGAAATGAATTGTTTAATTGGCGGAATTTAAGACAAATTGGAGCTTTCTCAAAGAGAGAAAATGGTATTTTAAAAGATCAGAAAATTTCCAAAAAATTAGATGAATAGTGTTTAAGTACTGTCCAACTCCTTTCGAGACCGAGCAAGAATAGATCGCAGCATTGCAGGCAATGTTACACGTGCTCCTGTGCTTGACAAGCAGATAGAAAATTTATTATACCTTGTAGCATACCGTAACTATCATAATATGTTTTCAAAATGTCGTTTCAACGATTTATGAGGGAAAAACAAATCGAATTTTCTTTCTTACTCGATACAACAGAATCTCCCTTTAACAAGTACCTATCCATGTATTCTCAAATGTTGTACTCAATCCTTTTTCGAATTTTTACAGACTGAAAAGGCCAGTACGATGCATGTTAGACCGAGACGAAGATATGATGATAAGTGGGACGAGACACCCATTTCTTTGCAAATACAAAGTTGGGTTTGATGATACGGGATTAATAAAAGCTGTGGAAATTTCTATTTACAACAATGCTGGTTGCTCGTACGATCTTTCCCATTCTGTAAGTTTCCGATCGATTTTTTTTTATTTCGTTAACACTTTCTTTTTCATTACAATTGCATTAGTACGATTTAATTCACCTTCACAAAAGGCACATGTGTATGTCTATGAGTCTATGTCTGTACATACATACATACATACATACATACATACATACATACACTCATATTATTATTAATGAAAAGTATAGTTTCTCATAAATATTCGATATATGAAAAGTTATTATAAATTAAAAATTTTAGGTTCTTGAACGCGCAATGTTCCATTTCGAAAATTCCTACAAAATACCAGTCGCAAACGTTTTAGGATTTGTTTGCAAAACGAATTTACCATCAAATACAGCTTTTCGTGGATTTGGAGGTCCCCAGGGCATGTTTGCTGGGGAAACGATGATTAGACACATTGCTGAATACTTAAAAATTGACGCCGTAAAGGTAAATTATTCGAACTTTTCAATTCACAATTTTTCTACCTCCCATCTAATATACTCATTCTTCAAATTTTACGTTCTCGTTAAATGTTAAACTTTATAATCGAGTATTAAAATTTTCAAATACTAGCAAGAAATTTGAAACGTCTACTAACTCAATACGACTAATATGATAAGCATCGACTAATTAATTGTACCACCAAAAGAATAATATTTCATTCTAATTATATTCTTATTAAATGCTAGAAACTAACCGAAGATATTTGAAACAGGTTGCAGAATTAAATTTATATAAAGAAGGAGATCTAACTCACTATAATCAAAAGTTAATCAATTGTACTTTGGACCAATGCTGGAAAGAGTGTCTTTTTACATCGAACTATTCACAAAGATTGGCAGAAGTTGCAAAATATAACAGGTATTTTAGTAACAAAAACTGACAAATTCAACAAATACATATGTATGTAGTACCTACATAAAAAATATTGAGAAGTTGAAAAATATTTCTATAAATATTTTATTTAGTATGAATGAACGAAATGTTTTTTGTCTCTGTCGGTATAATGGTTAGCAATTGCAGCAGAATTAACAATCTAACATGTTGTAGGGAAAACAAATATAAGAAACGCGGCATAGCAGTGGTGCCAACTAAATTTGGTATCGCATTCACAGCACTGTTTTTGAATCAAACTGGTGCCCTTGTGCACGTATACACGGATGGCTCTGTGCTCGTAAGTCATGGTGGTGTGGAGATGGGTCAGGGGCTTCACACAAAAATGATACAGGTGAAAAACCAGATTTCTTTTATGCCCATCAATTGCTGTACGCTCCTTTATAAAAAGTTGTAACTGCATCGTTTACATTAAATTGATAAAATTTGAATTCATATATTTAAATGAAAATCTCAGATCGTAAAATATTCTAGATGCCTAAATTTGTAGATCTAGGTGTTTGAAAAATTTGAAGTTGCAATACTTATAATGTAAAAATGTTGAAAAGAACTATTCATATATTTATCTTAGTAATATAAATAATAATTGTTATTTTCCTCTTACATAGGTTGCAAGTCGAACACTGAAAGTGAATCCAGAAAAAATCCATATTCTAGAAACTGCTACAGACAAAGTTCCAAATACTTCTGCAACAGCTGCTAGTGCTGGTTCAGATCTTAATGGAATGGCAGTTATGGTATATCTGATTAATTAATTTTATATTTTTTGACTGTTTCCGTCCGCAAAGACTTGATATTTACATTACTAAACAATACACTTTGAATGCATAGTGACAGATTTAGCAAAAGAAAAGAATGAATAAGGGAAGGAAATGAACAGATTTGAAAAACGGGAATGAATAGGAAATAAATCCATTCCCAATTCTAAGAATAATGTCCTGCTTAAATGAATGAATTACTTAAGGGAGGAGTTAGGGTTTCAGGCTAAAAAATAACACTTTCTTTGCGATTTTTTTCAGACGTATGAATAAAGCAAATTTATTCGGACCTTTTGCACATTATATATTAGTTTTTCAACAACATTATGCAATTTTTGGGTTGCAAAATATCAACAAATACGCCGGTGACGGAGCTTTTCCGAGAACGAGTTTCAAAAAACACGTTTTGCGGTGACCACTGTATCTCAACAGAAAATTATCCAAAATCAAAATAACAAGAAAATTTAGATAGAAAATCATTAAATCCTACCCCCAACGTGCCCTAATTGTTATTTTTTTCGTTTTAAAACTTTTGGAGGTCGTTTGAAACAAAAATTACGATTTTTCACTAAAATTTCCGTCATTTTTTAGTTGGAAAAACCCCTTAATGTAAACAAATTTTTAATAACTCAACGTTGGGGGGAGGTATTTTATATATAGAAGGTATGTACCAAGTTTGAAAAGAATCGGTGAAGTATTTTTGAAATGGCAGTGGTCACCGACTTTGAAAACGTGAAAGTCGTAAACGTGATCCGTAGTATCGACTCAAATTATCGATCACTTTTCCGGTGCGTTTCCCTTTGCCGCTGAGTAATTTGTGTCTCCGTTTTTTCTCTGGATTTTTGTGTCACCTCGACACACAGTCTAAACACTTACCAATTCAGGTTTCCCTATCGCACACTACTGTTATAAAATCACTGAGCGGCAAACGCGTGACCGAAAATATAACGACTAACTGGTCAATAACTTCGAGAGTTTTGGTCTGATGATCTTCAAATTTTGGAAGAATACTCTCGAAATATTTAACTATAAGAAAAAGCAAAGAAAAAAAATCGATTTTTGGATAATGCAAACCCCAACTCCCCCCTTAAATCGATTAATAAATTGATTTTTTTACTGACTATTGAGTCTGCTATTCTTTTCACTGTTAATTAATAACGATTAACTCACATTCTCTTTTAGGCAGCCTGTACAGAAATAATGAAACGCCTTCAGCCTGTAATCAAAAGAAATCCAAATGGAACCTGGGAACAATGGGTACAAACAGCATACTTTGACAGAATTAATCTTTCTGCCAATGGTTTCTACAAGACACCAGGAATTGGATATTCCTTTGAAACTAATTCTGGGGATCCGTTTAACTATTTTACTTATGGTGTTGCCTGCACTGAGGTGGAAATTGATTGTCTCACAGGAGACCATCAGGTAAAGCTTCGGAATCAGAATTTATAATTACACTGCAAGCACAGTTACTGATGGTCTTGAAAATATTTTAAACGTTCCCCTTGAAATATTTGCTATCCAAAGTATCTAAGTTTCGATTTTTTATGAGAGTTTCATTTTCAGCTTCTTCGCACTGATATAGTGATGGATTTAGGTGCCAGCCTAAATCCTGCAATAGATATAGGTCAAGTTGAAGGTGGATTCGTACAAGGTTATGGTCTGTTTCTGCTAGAAGAATTAATTTATCTTCGTAATGGTGCACTTTGTTCAAAAGGCCCAGGTGCATACAAATTACCAGGTTTCGCCGACATCCCTGGAGAGTTAAACGTTACGTTACTGAAAGGAGCTGGGAATCCCAGAGCTGTTTACTCTTCAAAGGTGGGCAAACTTTTCAAATTACATACAATTTGTGAAATAAAAAACACTAACTTCAAAAATGATTCATTTATTACGTCCTATAACGCGTAATTTTCCTTGTTTGCCGCACATTTTACTAAGACATTGATATAATCTCGTAGTTTCGCAAAATGTAACAGAAATGTAATTACGGCATTGGGAATGTCATAAAATTACTGCACGTCAACATCTTTACGAATATTTCAAACACGTGGAAAATCATATATTTTTCAGGCGGTAGGCGAGCCACCATTATTTTTAGCTTCCTCAGCCTTTTTTGCTGTTCGTGAAGCAATTAAAGCCGCAAGAAAAGAAATTGGGTTAACTGAATATTTTCGATTTGATGCTCCAGCGACTGCAGCAAGAATTCGACTTGCTTGTGTAGATGAAATCACTGAGAAGGTATGTAATTATCGTTTTTATGCAGTACGTGAACTCTACAAAAAGGCTCAATCCATTGTTCTGGATACCATCCATTGTACGAACGGTGTCGTAGTAGGGTATATTCGACTTTTGCACAACGTGCAGTTCTTACATATACATACATATGTATGTGTATAGACACATCGTGTTTTTTGGAAGGAATTTGGAATTTCATTAAACCTTTTCTGATCGGTCTATTTCATTGTCCATCAGTTGTGAAGACAAAACCCAATAAGATTTTTGATAGCCAATATTCAAAGATTTTTTCACGCTTACTCGCCGGGATTTAGGCTTCGATTCAATATACATATACAATATGTATATTCCTAGAATAACAATAATTAAACGGAACTCGAGAACCGTTATAGTATTACCCGGACTCGTGTCTGAATCGAATTTCAAAACATAGTCAGAATTGTTAATAATAGCTATTACATGATTTATTATAGAAACATGTTTGTATACTGTAACGATTACTACTACTGTTTATACAATTGCAATACGAATATTAATATTTTTGTATTTCTCAATTCAGATCGCAGAACCGGATTTAAAACGCCAATGGAACATCACTCCTTAACAAATATAAAAAATTGTTGAATATTCAAATTTTTATAAATGTTGGGATTTTAAATACAAAATATTATACAAAATAAAAGAAAGAAATATATCTCATAGTTATATAATACTCAAAATATTGTACATAAATAATATATATTTTTTAATATTGTATCGTACATAAATAGAACAATTGATTCGGTTGAATCTGACAAATAAATTAATCATTAAGTTTCAGTAATTACTTTCAGTTAATTCGAATCTTTTAGAATTATAACTGAATCACCCATATTCATTCACATTTCCCAAAATTAAGAGAATATACATAGAATATTTAAAATAAGTGCTTGATGACCCTTATGCTATTTTGAAAAGTCTACAAACAAGAAAATTTGTCTTAAACTTTGTCGCAATGTACTTTTTGACACCAATCACATTACAAAAACAGTATGCTTTACACGAATTCTAAACTGATTTCTATGAACCTAAGAAATGTTAAAGTATGAAGCAATAAATGTTAGTATATTTTAACGGAAAACAATTCACCTCTCATAACATTGAGGCCCTATATGAACCTCAATAGGGTAAAAATTTATTGCACCATGATCTTTTATGTCACATTGGGTGTAGGTAAGTTTACAAATTCTATGAATGCATGAATATTTACTGTGTTGGATGAGCAATCGATTTGATAAACATACTTTAAAAATGTTTTGTTGATAGCATTAATGAGTAGCTTTGATGAGTAGGTGAACAGCTACTATACACATACTCATACTATCCTCATATTATTTATATTTTTGTTTGGATAAAATAGCTTTCCTCAGCTAACAAAGTTCAATCAATGTTAAGGTCATACATTTTCCCTCTAAAGTCCACTCTTCCTTTAAAGTTGACTCCCGAGTCTTGCTCCTACTTTCCATACCATTCTCTCATATTATATGTGTAACCTACGACATAGACATAATTATATTCAGGGCACAATGAAATAACTATGTTAAATATGTCTATCAGTAATCTATATAGACCACTTAGCACCATAAATTCTAAAATAATTTCTTGAATAAATTCTTTAAATTACTTTCACTTATCCTATGTGTATACACAATATGTATTCTGATATTCTACCACAATATAATTTTCAAGTGCAGCAAAAATGATTTCTATTACTCTATGCAGTGTAACTTACCAAATAATTCTATATTTACACGCTTCCAGCGCCGGATTTTTCAACACTTTCAAGTAGACTTTGTAAATTTGTTTCGAAAAGTTCACACCTAGTTTTGAATCAACATTTTATAATATTAATTAACAATCCTTTAATTCAATTCAAACAAAATCCAATTGTATCTGTATATCAATTGTTAAGAAATAATATCAAAATTATTTTAAATTTAAAGTTGAATTTGTGTTGGTAGGAAATTCAACTAAATTCGAATTTAAATCTCTAATGCAATTAAATTAAAATCCTGTTTTGATCACTGAGAAATTAAAATAAATAAAAAACTAATGTTATAAAATTAAATGACTTTTCTCACCTAATAGGCATTTCAAGTGAATAAAAAGGATTCTTTAATGCATAGTCTGCATATAGCTCGTATATTCTCTTCAGCAGTATTTCCACGCCACCTTGATCCCTTTCCGCCACAACAATAAATTTAATTCCGGTCAATGTTTGGTAACAGTGTAATCTAAATGTGTCTGCCTCCAATATTTCAATTCCAGAGCATCTTGGCTCTGGACTCAATTGGCTTGCGATAGCAAATAGTGGATAGAACATTGAGGCAAGGAAAATTTTTTCATTTGTTGTCATCCTAGCTCTGCTAAACCGCAGACTTAGGGGAAAGTTTTCTGGATCATTCAAAAATTCAAATACATCTTTGCCACTTTCTAATTCCCTGCCCTGCACAGCACAGCCATTTACTGCCATCAAGACGTGCCCGACTGAAACATTATGTTTGAACCGTTGAATAAAAAATTGAAATTCATAATCTTAAATAAACATAATATCATGACGATCACACAAACTGTCAAATGAACCTCAATGCAATTTCTATTCAGATTCATTTTAGCACATCAAACGTTTCATTGCTACATAACAACTTTTAGATTCAATTGTTCATCAACATCAAAAGTAAAAGTATCGGATATTCTCATTTATTATTTTCTAATTTGAAACAAAATATATATGATGTAAAAAATTAGAATTTTACCATTTATGCCATCCTTTTGTCCAAAGGACACAACAATTTTCTTATTCTCATAATTCAATTTAATATCTAACGGATAATTGAAAGTCCTTTCGTTTTCAATTTTCGGAACATTATGATCATGATTAAAAATCAATCCACCAGACTTTGAAACAATATAAACACCGTAAATCACCATTTTTAGGTTATATTCTAATGGAACGTTATTCGTCGTTGGAATTTCACATGTATCGTTTCCGTTGTTTTATTAACATTATTAAAAGGTCACAATAAGTTACAAAAACTGTTTGTTGATTTTAATTCTTTAAGAAAAAGTAGATGTCAAGAAGAAATGTTTTATAGGTTATATTTCATAGATTGCAGAGGTTTTAAAGACCAGATTAGTGTGATTTGTTGTGTAACATACAGTGACATCTGGAAGCAAACAATTCAAACATTTTAGATGATTAACAATTAGCAATATTGATTGATATTAATTTCGAACTGAATAAGAAGGGGAGAACTTGGTAGGAGAATTGGGATAATACAATGAAGTTGGTGCAAAACAAAATTTAATGTTCATACTGCAATATGATATTTAGACTATCTTTAAAAGAGATCGTTAGTTACATACAATACCAAGCTACTGTTTTATTGATAATTATGTGATAATGTCGTAATCAATGTATTAATTTGACACTCCTAATATTTACGATATAGAGGTGGTACATCAAATCAAATGACTAAATGTGATACATCACACTTAATTTATTTAAGATTTCAATTTACCAGTCTTTCGAATTCCAAACTTTGATGTAGTATAATTTTGGCATTTTTCAATGTTTCGAAAAAACAAGATTAACTTCAGTTATAGTGCACCAAGGACTTTAACATATCTGATTTTTCATCAAATAGCACGTACTGTTCCAGAAGTCGTACAATTTGATATGGAATGAGTTAATATTTATTAATTTTTCAATATGTGTAATGTACAGAATACAACCTAAATTATAAAATATTTTACAAGCTATTAGTGTAACTTAATTAATTCCTTAAAGGTAAGTTATTAATTATAAATATTCCTCACTAGAATTAACTCCATTCATTGGTGGAAAGAAGTTAAGAAATTATAGAAATTTATTATTAACATATGTATATTAAAATAACAATAACTTGTATACTGAACGAAATTTGTAAGTGAATTCTCAATGAGATATTTTAATAGAACATGACGTTAAAAGTTGGTGTACAAAGTATCGTAGTTTCCATATATCGCTTGGGAATTTTTTTTTACATGTCACGCCATTTCCAAGAATTTCCGCAAACTAATTCGAAAGCACAATCAGACAACATTGTGCATTCACTAACAAACTTAACTTTGAATGTTTTACATGGTAGTTAGTAGACTAACCGCCCTGTAGTTGCAGAGGGTACCACAATAGCCACAAATTTCGGCATCAGGCACCTGACACACGAAACCGTACTGCATGTCGGGTTTATTCTTATATGTTATATTTGCCTATATCTCGTTTATGATGCGATATTAATCATATGGAATTCCTCATATGTGAAGTCTCGCACGATTTCGAACATTAACCTTCAGTTTTTTAGTGGGATACGCATTTTCCGCCATCTGGTAGCTCGAGTGACAATAATCAGTAACTCAACGTCACGATAAATTATTTTCCCTCCAAATCATTGGCAAGACAACGTAAACAAGATATTTCGATAACGCCGAAATTATGTCTGAGGATTCACGCTTTTCACACAAAATCTACAATAACGACCCGTTGCTGTATAAAAGCTACGTCGGTAAAGAAGTTCGTGTTTTAGTAGAAGACGGTAACAGTCATGATGGAATTGTTTACACAGTGGATCCGGTCTCTGAGAGGTTAGAAATTGTGATTATTCGATCGAACGTATGAGAACATAGAACCTCATTGTAATTTGTTCAGCCTATCGGTTTTCTACGTTTATGAATAGGTTGACATGTAGCCAATTAAAGTATGCATTCGATTTTCGGTACAAATTTTTGAGTATAATAAAGCGCCACCATTTTATGCCCGCGAATTGGTACTGTTACGGTACCGAGCATGAATATTTTGATATGCGCATGTGCAGTGATCGGTGTAGCTATGTTTTTACTGTAGCTTAGAAGCGGATCTTTCAAGTGTTGCAACCCATTCAGCTACAGTGTAGGCTACTGTAGCTGCTACACCAAGCATTATTGTATTATGAAACACATTTAAAATTCTTTTATAACCTGCCTGTTCACTGTAAGCATTAAAAGAGCCTTTTGAGTCCTTACAAGGACTTTTCAAGGCCACAGTAAATATACAGGTTGAGTAAGTTTCAGTCAAGAAAATCGGTTATGTACTTAAACTGGATATGTTCCAAACGGTTTTCTGCGTCATCAGTAATTTCGAAGATAATTTACTGGAAACTTTAAAATGGGACGCTTTGAACGGTAGTGGGAATGCCGGTCATTTGCAGGTTGTCTCTTCGGAAATAATATTAACTATAGATTCCATAGGACACGTGGTTGGACAATAATTTTATCCAGTTACAAAAAAAATAATGAAATAATGACGATGCACCTTGCGATGTACCTTAATATTACAAAACTCCACAAAGGTCGTCTATTTGGTCAATCTCGTGTGGAATGATTGATTTTACTGAGAGCTTTTGCGCGTTATAATGTATAATTTTTGAAATTCTACATTACGAGCTATAGATTTCCAATGTACCAGAAATTAATCCAGCTCACGGTATATGTATAATAAAACTCAATTTTTTCAGTGTTGTACTTCTCCAAGGTGACCAAAAGAGTGCTTTAAGAATCCTATTTGGACATTCAATCAAATCCATCAGCGTTCTTTCCGAAAAAACCATCGAACTTACTGAATTATTTACAAACATGCCAACAATTTTGCAATCTGCCATTGAAGAGCGTCGTAGCGTTATATTGCAATTATTAAAGGAAAACAGATTCGACGTTAAAGAAGAGAAAAATATTTTGACGATCGAAAATGTGTTGTCCATTAAACCGCCGTATGAAATTAGCGATTGCGTATGTGAGAATAGTATAATTTTAGGGAGAATTCAGACTCTATTGGCAAGCATCAAATAGTTTCAATAAATGACAAGAAAATTGAATGTGCGTTTTCTACACATGTGTGTTTTGTACTGGATTTTTGCGTACTAAAGATAATTCGAATATTCGCAACCAAAAACAGTTTGAACTCTCATTTAACGTATTTTCAAGACTGGGATTGTCATGCGACATCTTATCGTAAGACGCTTACCGCGTGGAACACTGGAATTCAATGTTTTACTACGAATCTTCTAGAAACAAACCCAATAAACACAAAACCAGCAATTTTCATTAAAAAA
Organism: Mimumesa dahlbomi; assembly: GCA_917499265.3. Taxonomy (NCBI): domain Eukaryota; kingdom Metazoa; phylum Arthropoda; class Insecta; order Hymenoptera; family Crabronidae; genus Mimumesa; species Mimumesa dahlbomi. Next base: position 10,427,909 of record OU824124.1, read on the forward strand.
TACTATATTTATTAAATGACAATTCGAAGTGATTTACAGTACTATATATAATCAAATAATGTCGCAATTTACTTCGACCAAGATATACATATATAATATTCAGTAGGTTTTGTATTAGGCCTTACTTGTCTGATATTGTTCAAGTTTATAAAATATTCCACATTGAAGTGTCGCATATGAAACATGTAATTATCTCCAGGAAGTAAGACATACAAATACAAAATATAATGTAATACGCATTTACTTAACGTATAAGCATTATCATGAAGGGAACAATGACATTAGTCATGTTATTAATTAGTCAGTAATTACATAAAGAAGCACTATCATTACAAATCGAACGTTCAGTGCCTTTAATACCACTACGTTTCTTAATCGTCTGCGCGATACGTGCAAGTCGTCCCTAGCTTGCCGCAGTCGAGAGTCGCGATGCCGTTGTGATTTTGGGGCGGTTACATTTGTGCAATTCGGCAGGAAGACACGAAACAGCAGTGCAATACAGTAATTCCTCCCAGAGTGTAAAATATTCGGGACCGGCTCGGAACATTTTCAGAAACGTGGGGAACCAATGTCGCACATAATAAATTTCTACTGATTGTTGACAGTTCGTCTTTGTATTTTTCCGACAGCGGCGGATGCAGAAAAGGACAGAGAGTAATAGACGAAGAGAGGCTGATACTCGAGAAAACCGATACAATTTAAATGCGTGCATATCGGTGAGTTGACACACTAATGCAAAGACAAATTTTTTCTAATTTTGGCTTTTTGGCAATGAAACTTTTTTTAACAAATTGGTATGGTTTTTCTGATTAAAATGGTATCAAACACGATACAATTCCGATAATTTATGGTATTTTGAAAAATATGAAAAAAATTTATAGGTTACGCAAATACCATCGTGTTTGGTATCATTTTAACCAGAAAAATGTCACAAATATGTTAATAAAAGTTTCATTAACAAAAGGCCTAAAATAAAAAAGTTTTATTGTTGGATTAGTGTGTTGGCTCACACATACACAGCTTATCTCTTAGGTCGCTCGACCCTCGGCTCGACCCTCGGCTCGACCCTCGGGTCTCCGTTTGTTTTTCTTTGCCGCCGGCTCAGACCCGTGACGCTTTTTCGGGAACTCAGCATTGTCGGTAGGCTACATTTTCGGATTCGACCAGGCCATTCTCTCTGGATTCAGCTGGTTTTTCGAACACTATTCGCGATGTCATATGGTACTTATGGATGTTTAAACGAACAATTTCGGAAATGTAGAAACGCATTCCATTCCATTGTCGGCAAGTCACACAAACATATGTTTTCATCTGTTAACAAGATAAGGACAAATCAGTTGATCGCAACACGTGTTTGATTTCTGACCGATTGATTTTCTGTTTCGTTAACCCCTTCAGACCCGATTTTTTGTTCGTTTAACAAAAAATGATTTTATACTAAAATTAATTTAATTCATGTGAATGAAAGCAACAATATACTTTTTACAAAAATATTTATTTCAGAGGTTATTTTTTTATATTAGATTCACTGATAAGTACATTAAGTATTGGAACTGAGTTTAAACCTATACGTATTAAAATACAACACGAAAAGTATTATGTCCATTACAATGTGCACAGGGTCCGAAGGGGTTAATTACCCGACTTTCTAAAAATAAGCGAATAAACTCGTGGTGTTCAAGGCTCTCTAATAATAAAAGTTATTGTCTCCAAGAAATCTGTACTTTTCCTTAACGCATTGGCGAACAAGCCTTATTCATCGAAAGTCCAAAAATTGTGGACAATAGATCATGGATGTCCTTTAAAATAATTATTAACGCTTGTAGAAAGATATCCTTTACCGCTTTAACAAGACTATCAATAAACCATGAGCCTGCCCATAATAAACCGCCAATGATGACTTGATCATGTGGCAAGTAGAACTTTCCGCGTTCCGACATTATTAAATAAGTAAATTTTATCGAAATTGTATCATGTTTGGTATCATTTTAATTTAAATAACGTCACCAATATGGTTGTAGAATTTCCATTGCAAAATAACTAACAATAAAAATGTTTTATCTTGCTATCATTGTTATCTCGCCCATAAGAATGCTGTTTATATTTCTTGGGGTCCCGTCGGCTTATCTAAGGGAGCCGCGCTCGTGTTACGTTCTCGCTTGACTGAATCCAGGGGGAACCCCCCTGGAGTGGGGATGACGACGAAACATTTTGCGCAATGTGCTTTTTAAACACTCTGGGAGGAATTACTGTATACACGAGTGTCAAACGCAGAATCGAAACGGCATCGCTTTGTTCGTGTGCACGGACCTTTAATCTGGTGCCAACTGGTGCATTGACGTATTAAGTCGTCTGTTGGTCGACTAACGGTAACAAGATTAATCGTTTGATTGTTCAATAATAATGTCATAGATTCTACTTTAATTTTGTATTCATTTCGTTCAGCAATACAGTTAATATTGTAATTGTTATATTTGATATAAATCGTTTCCTTAATATTGGTTTTAAAATAATTTTGTTTTCTGTGTAATATTTTTGAAAATAATGTATGTTCTTCAGAATGTCTTTTCTTTAAACAGAATAAACTTTTTTCAATCATATTTGTGTTCTTAGATGGAATGTTTAAGACATCCTTTCCATTGATTAATACATGTACTGTTACGATTTGTACAATTAACTTGATATGTAATATTTGAATTGAATGAATGATAATTTTGTCAATCCTTTGATTGAACTTTCTTCGATATTATTGCTATTTTTACATATAAGTCCAATCTCAATGCTATCAACAGATTTTTAATTCTAATTACTATTTGATCAAGAAATGGAATTCTAATAAATTTTTATAGTATTAAATACATTATTAATGTTATTATCTCGTTCATTAATCTTCTTGTTTAACTTCCTGCTAATGATTGGCCTAATACAAAACCTATTAAACTATATATAATTATAAAGCGAAGCAGTTAAAATATCCCCCCAAATCCGATTACTTTTATCTTATTCTACATTATTTCTTCTCACTATAATAAATTATCTATCATATGTATTTGATTCGTTAATTAAAGTAGCATCCAATTTATTAACTAAACGAATCGCGTGGCATGCAGAATTGCAACAAAAAGTTTACTTCATTCGCGATAATACTTGAATATTGGAATTTGTTATAATTAATATTTTTTATTTCAATTGGAAATGTAATTAGCATTTAAATAAATGATTACAGTTTAAACTGAATTGTATCCAACTAAAATTAATTGGCAGATTAAATAATAAACAGTGAAATAATTATTCATTTGTGAAATGTCACTTCTTTTAGTTGTCGATGTTATACTATCATTAAATAACAAATTAGATTTTATCAATTACTGTGTATAATTGATAAATAACACAATTATTTAGCTCTTTAAATAAAAAAGAGAATTCATTATATTTCTGCAAAAAATTACAAATGATCAATTCATTATACATGAAGTTTCATGCACAAAATTGTGCAAATTTCGACAAAAAAAAATACTCTGAAAAAATGTGAATAGAAAAATAGTAATTAAATTTGCGCCAAAAAGCTTTCTGTGCGAACTGTAAAAAGTGCATTTAAAAATTACGTAGCAAGAAGTTAATTCATTAACTGCTTTGCAAATTGTGAAATTTTGTACGAAAAAATGACTGTAGCGAAATATAAAATAAATGCAGTTGCGGCAGTGCGCCTATTTTATTTTCCATTTTCCCTAAATTTTCAAAATACCTCACATTTTCTCTTAGAATTCCTAAATCATTTCATGACTCAAACGTTTTCGATTTTTTTAGAACTTCATAATTTTCTAAACAGGGCTAACTTCGAGAATTTTAAATTGAATTTAAAGTTCCACGTACAAATTATAATAACCAATTTTCAATGATTAGATATGGAGTATAAAACTCATTCTTTAGTACTATTTTGTCATTGAGATTCGATCAGTTTTTAACAATCGAATTCAATTCTCAAGCAGAAATTCTTAAATTGAATTTCGACTTATGGATTTATACTTTAATTAGCTACTCTTGAGAATAAAAATTTCGAAGTGGATGTCTAAATTTCTATAACAGTTTTGAATCTATTGTGGTAAACATGTCTTGCTTTCATATATTGTAACGTGGAATTCAACCCTTTCCATTCTCTAATTTCGGATATTTCTTATTCATACATTTAATTTGTATCTATGTTTCCATTTTCTTCAGCTCTCTACGTCTGCTCTGAAATTTCTATGCACTGACGTTTTAGATCATTAAACTTCTATTCTTTATTAATCCTGTGCTCTGAAGTGTCCAAGCATTGCAGTTCCTACATCTTGAAGTTCCTGCACGTCGAAGTTTCTAGGCATCCAAACTTACCCTCGCAGAAATTTCTAAATTAGCAACTATATTCGCTTCCAAATGTAAACTCTCCTTTCAATTGCTTTAAGTAACTTTTAACTTTCCAATTGTTATGCTTTCTTTTTCCTCAAAATTTCATAGGTTGCAATGTGTCAGTCTGCCTCTGCGTCGGAGTAATATTCTATGGGATTTGGATCTCGTGGCTTACGGGAATATCTCAGGCCCAATGTGTCCGCAATATTCTCGATGTGCGATAACACCTGGAGCAAATAGATTTGATAAAAAATATTTAAAGTTAGAAAGGTCATTTTAAAGTGGCGTTCCATTCTTTTCTCTTACGCCAGATTCTATATTTAATTTAGAAATACGATATGAATGTAATGTTAATAAGTTAAACAAGAATTAATAAATTGCATTTACAGGTAATAATGAATGAAAAACTTGAACATCCGATTTATAGTCGTATATTATTACACGACCAAAGAATATGTCAACTTAATTTTTGTTTAGTTTTATTGCTAGTCCGCTTTTATTGCACAAGTTTGTATTAACTGTTAGAAACATCTTCATACTATAATTCAATTTATTAAATTAAAAAAAAAAAACAGAAAAAAATTACATAAAATACTTACATAGTCAAGTTGGTCTTTGGTATGTGCTGCAGAAAGGCAGAATCGTATTCTGCCTTCCATTAAAGGTGTCGCTGGGAATCCTACGCCCACTACTGCTATATTCCTCGTTGTTAGAGTGCGGACTACAGCTCTAAAGGAAACGATTTTATCTTTACATATTTTTTAATGACCATTACAATAAATTAAAAAAGTATGCATATAAACGTTACCCAATTTTGGAAAATAGATAGACTAGCATCGGAACCACTGGTGAGTCTTCGTTGCCATAAATAATCACGCCAATTTGATTAAGTCTGCGTCTGAAATACCTGAGTAAAAACAGAAATACGCACAAATTACAATAAATGCAATATTATGGGTCTAAAAATACCAAGAAGTAGATATTGAGGGCCTATAAACTTTAGTGCATATAAATACGAAAGAAACTGGAAAACATTCCTACAGTGAAATTTTGTAAATTTTTACCTGGTATTTCTGGCAAGTTGTTTGGTTCTTTTGGCACCCTCGTCGGTGCCATCTTCGCCAGAAATTATTCTCATTGAGGTAATTATCTGCTGTGCAATCGGTGGCGACATAGCGACGGCATATGCATGCGCGTGGCTTTCTATCCTCAAATGATTAATCAACTCCTAAAACAAGAACAAGTAGACTTTGTTTGTTAAAAAAGCAAATGTAGAAAATCTATGTTTATTCTTATACAAATTCATAATAGAATGGTGTGAATCATGAAATTGAAATATTATAAGTGCCGTTTGAATTCAACTCGAATGCAAATGAATCGTATTTATTTATGACATTAAGATACAGGTGTATCTTAAAGTAGGTACTTTAATTAATGTGTATATGTGAAGTTAAAACAAGTTAAAAATGCATATTTTTTGGAAAACGCAAACATACATTTACACACACAGTCATTCATAATTAAACATACTTTTGTTCCAGCTATGTATCCACCGGCAGAAGCGAAGCTTTTCGTAAATGTTCCCATAAGAATATCAATCTCTTTGGGATCCACGCCATAATAATCGCAAACTCCTCTTGCGTGTGTTCCTAACGCACCTGTACTATGTGCCTCGTCTAGGTATAGATATGCCTAAAAATTAAAACAATGTCTTAATTAATTGCTAGAAACTTCAATGCGTGAAATTTGAAAACTTAGAAATAGCATCACATAGAAATTTCAAGTCATCTTCGAGACGTAAAGATTTTAAAGTTTGAAGCTTCCATCCTTAAAAACGTGGAACACAAAGATTGAAAGCTGCAAAATTTTCGAAGTATTGGAACTCTATCACGTAGTAATCTAAAAGCTGAAGTTCTGCAAAGTGTAAAAATATCAGTACGTAGAAATTTCCAGGCGTACAATTTTCGAAGTTCTGAATGAATAATAAAAGGTGAAAAGTATACAAATTTTGATAGAAATTGGACGATTTCAAATAAACATAAAACAATAGTTAATTACTTTATACTTCTTTTTGAGCTGCAATATTTCCGGTAAATGCACGATGGAACCTTCCATGGAATAAACACCTTCTACAACAATCATTATCTTTTTCCATGGCTCACCTGTTACCGGTTGACCAAAAACTATGGCATTTTTTAGACAGGTTTCCAAGTGCTTCACATCTGAAAATGAAATTACGTGTGTAGTTAGTATAACGTAACAAATTGCGGCAATATATTAAGTTGCAAATTAAACATATATCGCAATGAATTAATTTCAATATATTATTGCTTATCTCAAACCTGGGCGGTTCAAACTAATTGAAGAAAAAATTCGGAATCAATTTTACTGCAACTGTAATTTAACTACACAACGATTCATATACGTATATTTCAAATTATACTACAACTGAACTGAAATCTAAACGAATTTCAAAAGACCCTCAAACTTATACAGATTTTGTAATTTATTCAATTTTACTTAATTCGATTCAATTACATTCAATATCAACAAATATTAATCCACCCACCATTATGATTGAATACCCTAACAATGGCACCGGACAATCTGAGTCCAAGGATAAGTGAAGCGTGATTTTTCTCATCACTTAGTACCAAACAGCCTTTGCTGATGAGTGATGGCAAATTCAAAGCATTCGTTGCAAATCCCATTCCAAAGACTATGGCATCTTCGACGCCCAGAAATTTTGCCGTTAATTTCTCCAATTCATCGTGGATCGGCATGTTTCCTTAAACAATTTTTATACAAATGTAAGGCGTGTTATTTACCCGAGAATAAGAAATTAAATTTTCATTTTTTAGTTAACATTTATTTCATATTTTATAAGATAACAGTAAATTGGCTAGGATTCTACATTAAAAAATATCTTGCTTTAATAAACAAAAAACTTATTTAGATAAAATTTACATAAATGACTTATAATTTTTTAAATAATATCACTTTAATCTACAATTGAAGCCTGAAAATCAACGTCGCATTTAATGTAAAGTAACTGACAACTTCTACATACAGATACCGGTGATTTAATAAAATATTTTGCAAAAAACCAATTTCCTATCAAAATTTCTTTAGATAAAAATTCCTATATTTAATAAAATAGCAAAAAATAAATAAATACCGAGTTCGAGACGCGTACTGCAGCTGGTACAACCCAAAGTTTTTAAAGTCTCTATGCTTTGATCTGCACATATTCCGCTGGACTCGGCAAAACCTAAATAGTTGTAGGATCCTAGGTTTATACAAGGTGTCGTTGTTCCTGTGAATCTGAAAGAAAACAGTACAAGGTAAGTTTGAAGTCTCCATTTCAAAGTCCATAGTCGTTGAACATTCAGTGCGATGATTCTTTGCAATCGCGAACTCGAACAATTTAACATTAATATGTTTAAACATTTACACATGTTGAGATTTCAACACGGTAATGTCTTCACTGTTGTAAATATTAAAAATTAAAAATTTCTAGACTCTGTAATGTCTCTGCGACCAAATTTTAATGTTTCGAATATCCAAAGTTTCCAAATTCTATGTGTTACAAATTTTAGATCTACAAACTCATAGTTTTGTAATTTCTGCGCTTCGAGTATTACTACTGGATAAGTGTGTTACTGCGATATATTCTAATTGCCACAAATGATACTAAAGTGTTCATTTAATTTGATTTAATGCAAATACAATGCAAGTTCAATTGATGCTTGAGAGAAGTTTAACCGATACACAACTAGAATTCTCATGAAATTCAGTCAATTTTCATTCATGTACATTTTTAAATAGTCCAACATTCAATTCCGAAACATCGAAAATTTTATGAAATATTTCGATAACATTTATTTAGTCACAGGTACTATACATTTTAGATTCAGCCCTGCTAAAATGTCGGAATAAATTGTTGGGTTGAACATTCCCGCGTTAATAAGACAATTGCCGATGCTTATGATCCGACATTCATTTTCATTAAATCCATTAACTTAAATAAGACCTTATGAGATTTCTTTTAAATTTGCTAATAAAATTCAGCTTGCAATGCGTTGTAGCATACCAACTCAAAACAGACTACATATACAAAGACTTTACTTGCATTACATTTTATTCAATATATTAAGATTATTGATGGACGTTTAACAGTTGCAGCAGTCTCTGTGCCGTTTTTCCGCTTGAATTGAGTGTGATGCTGAATATCGCTTATCTTTTTTAGCAAAATTGCATGGAACGTTTAAAGCCTGCGCACTTGAAACCGCACGAACCGCAACTCTATACATGTCAAGGTCTCAGAATTTTCACGCGTAGAAATTGCAAGTTTTCGGAACTTCGGTCAAAGTGTACAAATATTTTACATTTGACATTTTTTTCTGGGAAATTTCAAGTTTACAATTTTGAAGATGCACATAATTTTCCCAACCTTTGGAAACTCGAAGTTGTAAAATGTAGGAATTCTGCGACAAGACAAAGTATGAATACACTAACCCAAACATAATGTCATTTTTATGACACCCACACACGTTAGGATTAAGTAGAATAACCTTATCAGTTAGGAAGTCCGATTTTCCAACTACGATAACAGTATGGTCAGATTTAAGTATTAACTAGAGTTCGCCATTTGTAGAAAATAAGTAGACAAAACAAGTCAAACTGTAATTCATTCCGACACTACCCATAGGTAATGATATTAAAATTGAAACGTATTTCAATTTTAATAGTTATTTCAATTTTAATAGTTATGAGTTTTGTATTTTTCGTGAGAAATTTAAAACTAGGAATACGGTAAGTTCGAAAACATATACATGGAAAAAAAATATAGGTAAATGTAAAAATTAACAATTTCGCACAAGTAGAATTATTTGTGCAAACTTCAAGGTCTACAAAATTGTAACAGACAAAATTTCGCTGACCACAATTTTCGTGCCGTCGAAATTTCACGTGAATTCACTTGAATGTAAACAATGAAATTTAAAATTTCTGGTCATTGAAAATCGTAGACCTTAAAAATTCAGGCTTTAGAATGTTTACACTGTCCAGTACCCTCGTTTCAAAGCTTCTTACGGTTGAAATAATCGTTTTGAAATCTCAAGGTTCATTTACATTGTTAATAAAAAAAAACTAGCTTACTCGAATGTCCACCCGTAATCCTTAGTGATTCTATCTTTAAGCGTTACAGTAGCGCCAGGAACAGAACAAATCGGTCGATTCCAACAGTCTCTCACTCTCCTGTATACGTAGCGCAGATAAAATATGTCGAAACTGTGGTAGAGTGGTGCGTAACCCTGAAATACCACGAAAAGATAATTTTAAGCAAGAAGATAATCTCAAATCATCTAACGGATAACTCTCAACCCCGATTTTTTCGAGTTCCCTTAAACATTTCACTTACTTAAATTGTTTGAGTTTAAAAAAAAATACGATTTGTGAAAAATACGATGTTAAAAACTATTATTAACGCTATTTCTACCAAGAGGTGTCAAAAGACACCTTTCAAATTTTAACTTAAAATCAATCGTTAAGTTGAATCATTTCTCCACATTTAATTTGTTGACTTTGTATACAATAGTTGTTAAATTATCTACATTTAACTGGTAATTTGAAATCCCAACAGTTTTGGCAAATATTTGCATTCAAACGAAAAGGTTTCAAAAGACACCTTTTGGTCGGAATAGGTATACACACAATAGTGGTAGAAATAGTGTTAATATTAATGTTAAATACTTCTTTTTTACTTTTGATTCAAATAATTGAAATGACAGAATTTCAATCAATTCAATCAAATTGAATTTTAAGATTGAATTTCAAGAATCAATTTTCATGTATATTTTAACTCATTTACCTGTCTATTATATTCCCTGGCGACTTTTGGCGTAAATAGTAGCTGGTTGATAAAACCAAGGAACATCAGGACGTAGAAACCAAAATGAGTTAGCGCTGCGGTGATGAATGGCACTTTTTCGAATGATTCCTTAGACCTCTTTAATTTTGAACACGGTTTTTCTTTCTCTGGAAACTGATCAAAATATTATTTTTTTAAGGGAGATTGCATGGAAAATATATTTTTTAAATGTCGATGTCGTAAGAAGTTCAACGCTCTCAAGTTTTTACGCGACAGTGTTTCTATGTATATTTTCACGGTTAACATTTCCCCCTGCCAAATGTTACTAGGCCCTTAAATTTTATATCTACCTTAAAAATAGTCATTCGACGGAGTGGTACCAACATTCACTTTTAATAGACATTGAATTACATTTCACCCAAAAATATTTGTCTTGAAAGATTGATTTTATAACAAAAAATATATAAAAGTATCAAAATAGCTATCCAGGAATATCTGAAAACTTTTGCAATTTCTACATTGTAAGCCCCTTGACACGTTTACGCAATGAGATTTCATAACTTTAAAACATTTTACGAACCAATATACTTAAACATTATTATTTCTATGCATTTAAATTTCTGTGCTGCAACGTGTTTTGCATACTGAGATTCACATACTCCAAATTAAAAATTTACGCCTTGGCGAACTTCCGAGTCGTGTTAATATTAAATACTTCGAATTTCCTCGCACAGAAATTTCAGTGGTTACAAACTTTCAAGAATAAGAATTTTAAAGTGCAAAAGTTCGAAGTAGAGAAGTTTAACTTTCAAACTTTTCAAACATCTCAATAATTAACAATGGATGGTCGACATACGTGGAATAGCCTTTATTTATTCTGTTTTTTTTTTCAGATGGAGAAGATAAAGTTATCTGAAAATACCGTTGGATGTTCATAGAAAAACTTTTGTTTCTTATCTAAAGTCGGGGCGGCTCTGCAATAAAACGTACCTCATGCAATCAAGAGTTGATAGATTATGACGTAGCACTTCAGACTTTCTCGAAATTGAATTATTCAGAATATTCTTAAAATTAAACAATTTGATGAAGTTTACTTATAATTATTTCGATTTCATCTTTCTCTTTCAATTTTTCTCAAAAATAGGGTTTTATCTCCAATTTTTGCAATTTAGGGCTACTAAAATAGTTGTTAGTTATCGTTATCGAAATAAAATCTGATTGTATTAATGATATTTTAATGATGTAACAATATTTTGGAACTTTATTTTATTACTATGCTTTTAGAAAGACAATAAAAAAATTTACTTATTGTAACTGTTTGTTGGCTTTAATTAGGCCGCTGCGTATAATTAGAATTCTAATTCCAATTTGGTTAGTCTTTTGTTAGAATATCAACTACTAGGCCAAATTTCAGTATAAGTATTAAAATCTTTATTTTTTTTAATAAAAGAAACAATCGAACATTATGACAAAATTAATTGTATTTTATCTGTCTACTTTCACAGTAATAGTTTTAAATTATTTACGCATTCATATGTATAACCACGCTTTGAAATGTCTACGCGACTGTATTTCTAAACTTTGGAGTATCTATTAATTTTGAGTTTTCTAGACGCTAATATTTCCGCAACCTAAAAGTACACGAAAATATTTGATGACCTCTGAGATTTTTCCACATCAAAATTTTTACGCTGTGAACTGTTTATGCAATCGTGCTAACAGATTCAAAAATCTTTACATGTCGAATTATTATGTGATTTGACATGTTTTGCTACTCAATAACATTTATATGTGCTCGCATTCTACGCACCGTGTACTATCGAGTACCAAAATTACTGTGCGGCCAGACTTTTCACGTGGGTTATGTTGAGGGTTAAACAAAATGTAATAACTATGATTACGTATCACATACCACAGTTTACATCACTGGTCAAACGTGTTATGAGAAAAGGGCGATAACCTGACAAGGTCAGATTAGAAGTTCGTAGAATATTTTTTATCTAAGTTCAGGGCCGTGTCAATAGGCGAGAATAGCAATTAACACCTAATTGTAACAACTGCTACCAATCTAGAAAAGCTTTTCATTTCCTGTGTCTTGAAATTTAACGCGGTCAAATTTGTATACTTTGAAATTGCTGGCACCATGCTACTGTCACGTGTGTGTCTGCTTTCAGTATACAAATTTATATATGGTGAGTTTTAATGTTGACATTTCATTCTGAGAATTTATATACGCAAACACTTCGCTGCGAAAAAGTTTAGAATCGTAGGAACTTCATGGTACATCAATTCTAAGAAATTAAAACTTGAAAGACCGGTCCTTATAATAATTGTTACAATTAAGTATGGCGCCCTGACTCTCAGTAGTACAGCCCTGATTAGATATCACCGCATTAGAAAATTCAAGCACTGCGTCAAAAACGTGCCGAAATAAATCAATCGTAATCGTTTTGACTCACGCAGTAATCCTGAATGAATAATTAAATGGGGTAAACTGAAGTCGAAAATAATTCACTGCTAATTTGAAAAGAATTAAATTCTGTTCGCTAATTATTATAAAAATTTACTCCTAATTTTAAAAGCCTTAATCCAAGAGGAAAATTCTTTGAACTCATAATTGAAGGAATTCTAAATCCTACATTAAAAGGTACTAATAATTACAATATGAAAAGTATTTTTTGTTCAGCTCAAACCATTTACTATGATACAATTTTTTTGAAAATTGTAAAAATATTTGATTGTTTACTAATCAATTACTAAATAGTGAAATACTTCAACAACAACCGGTACCGTAAATTGCTGGAATTACAAACAAAAGAGTTTTAACATAAGATTATAAGTTCATAATAAATGAAAATTGATATAAATTGAAACGAATTATACGCAAATTTCAAGTACATATCTACAACTTGTCAAATAATAAAAGACTGCAACGAATAACGTAGTATACCCGCATTATAAATTAATATACAACCACTGCGTCAAAAAAGTTTCAATAGCTTGTACATTTTATTTATCGTAAATAATTAAATTATTCTGTTGCTTTTCATGGCGAAATGCACGACATTATTTATATACGTATAAAACATGGCTTAGGCATTCGTAAAAATATTTTAGTATCATTAGAATAAATATTAAAACTACATGAAATAAATTAGGTTATATCTTCAAAAATGAAGACCCACAACAAAAAAATCGTATAATTTAACCTAACCTAAAAACATTACCGCAAAAATAATATTTTTTAGGTTTCTGTAATTTCTACATGATTATGTAATTTTGATTAAAAATGTTGTAAATTATAAATTTAATATTTATTATGTATGTAACATATCACATTAACAATTTCCATGAAATTTTGTATTCGATTGAATTATAAAAGATTTTAATTACATAAACAGAAAGTCGTTTGATTATCGGGTCGAATGGGCTTTCTTTGTGCCATAAGATTTCAAGGTTTAAAATTTAGAAAAATCAAATCACATAAGATTCGATATATGAAATTGCTAACCACGGCGAATTTCGGGGCACACAATTTCACGTCCATGAACATTCGACGGACAGACACACTTTATCACCGCAATTTGAAAATCTAAAATTTTTGATGTATACAAGTTTTGTAATATTCATATTTAATATATATACGACGTGTTAAATAAATATTAAATTACTGCGAGAAATGTGAGACACCTAAAGTAAGTCTTAATAATTTTGGTTTCTTATCTTCATTCTGAATTATAAGTTAATTATTACCCTTCAAAATTATAAACCAGTTGTTAATTATTTAAACTTCTAACCAATTTTCGTTTATTTTTTTTTGAAATAACAATTAACAATCCGAACAAAATACCGCAAACAGTAAACAGTTCATTGCGTCAATCGCAGTTTCTGACTAACGTAGTACTTGAAACCGGCACAAACGGAACGCCGAATCCGAAAAACTAACCTACATTTCATCAATTAATCAAACAATGGACTAATTGACAGTACGAAACATAAAAAAAAAAGTGGAAACTGTAAATAGAAATGGCACTAAAAACGAATGACACATTAATTCGATTCTAACCTCCACACAGGTGGCGTGGCCATTAGCCGCGCCGTTTCGTTCTTTTTCCATGTTCGGGTTCACTTTTCTGCCACGCGCCGCCATTTTGAAACTTACATCCGGAAAACACGTCCGCTCTCCGGCGCGGCCGTGCGAACACTGCAGCACTGAGATACGCGAAGAAAAATATACGCATGCGTCCGGAACAGGGACGGTTTGAAGGGGCGAATGTGGGTTACTCATTCAAATACTTTAATATTACTAAATATCTCATAGCCTCTTACATTTTTTTAAGACATTCAAGTTTTAACATCTAGAAATTGAATTATGTTTTTAAGGATTCGAATTTTTTTATGCTTACAAATTGCTAGACATTAAAATGTCTACGTCCAAATATTTCTAATCTTTGAAATGTGTATTTATTAAAATTTCTATGCTTTAATATGTTCAGGCCTTGTAATTTCTAAGTGTCGAGGATAATGTGCTTGTAAATTTGGTAAATCAAATAATAATTTTTGAGATATTTCATAGTAAGTCGTTTGCTTCCACAGTACAACTCATTCTACCCTACATTACACTGCAAGATCTAATCCCATCGGTTCAGGCCGGATCCCTTCCGCGTCTGTGACATTTTTTATTCAATCACGTGAAATGACCAGGGCCTAGTATTCGCACTGTGTAGTCAGGGCGTCGTCCAGATTACATACTTTGACATCTATCTTGATGGAGTTGCGTAATCACGCGTTTGTTCTAGGTTTATCATCATGCGAAATTAAATCATGTGGAGTTAATTAACGCAATTCAATTATTTAACACATTCAAAGTTTTTACTTAATTAACTCACCGAACTAATATTGAAATGAAGTCCTCTTAAAGAAAAGCTTATGATAATTGCACTATTCCTCGATGAGAAATGAAATCTAAAGTTTTAAAACATTATTTTTTAATATTATAGTTTTTGTCATTCACACTCGGTAAGCCACGTGCGATTCAAGGCAATCACTGGTCTTGCTGCACGGATATCCAATAGTTTTAAAGAATATTTTTTGTTGCACTCTGATGGGACCTGGTTCGAACCTGATCCAGACTATTGCAAATGGACGTAAAACAAAATTCCAGGAAAATAGAAAATGGTGCGCGGAAAGCACACCTGATACTTTCGAAACGAGTAGCGTGCGGAGCGGGTCGGACAGCCATGTCAACAGTTTCATCCTCGAAGAAGAGTACCTACGGCAAAGTTATTCACGTTGAAGGGTTAAGCGGCTGCTTACGCGCTTTTGACCCTCCACCATTCGCTGTTCTCCAATATACCGCAGGCGCAAAGTGTCACGCTGCTAAGAATTTCGCACGGATATTCTCTTTCCACCCACACCTCCTCTCACTGTTTAGGAAGGATGAGGTAATATGGGGATCCATTATAACTCTGGACTGAGCGTTGATTTTCTATATTCCAAAGGGAGCACTGTATTTATCGGACACGAAGATTCCTCTATCATCCACCAAGTATCGGAAGTTAATCTATAACAAACAGACTGTAATACTAGTTGGTCTTTACGATTGGATTTAAAATCGAAATGGGGCCTTTAAATTCCAAAAAATCGTTTAAAATCTTACACTCCCAAAATCCGTTTATTTATGTTTCGAAACAAGCAGCGAAACGTAGAAAGGGATACTGATACTAAAGTATCATTCGTCCAACTATGACTGTAGCAGCCGTTCTCTATAGCTATTATTCGGAATTAAAACTTAATTAGAACCAGAATTCTAGAAAAAATACCAAGGAAATACCAAAATCCTTTTCGTATCAAAATCAATATCAAAATGCTGGTTTTGATATTGATATCGGTATCAATATCAAAACCAGCACGCGTGCTATCTAGAATTTATCCGATCAGAAATGTGCGCAATCAGGACATATTCTTGCATTGCGTATGCCCTACTTACCTTACCGTGCATAGCTTTGACCTAGGGTATGGACAGATCAATTGTCAAGACTGCTATTAGATCAAAATCTTTACCTTTGGGAGGAATTTTTTAGAATCAATTGTTTGTCTTTACTCGTTTATGCGAATGACCGTTAATTTTCCAGTTCTCCGTATTTCATTTCTCAGAATTTTCTATCGAGGCCACAGTTTATGATTTTTCTAACACAGACGAGTTACGACAGACGGAATATTTTAATTAAAAAAAACCTGTTCATATGCCGTTTCTAAGTGGATACCTTTAAATTAAAATATAAAATGTACATATAGTGAAATACAAAAAATAAAAAAGGAAAAAATGAGACATTTATATTTAACGTACATGGTAGTTGACATTTTTAAATTCTTCTTTATTAGATTTGAAACGAGTAGATTTAACCCTTTCCTCATAGTTGACATTTTTAAGTTCCTTCTTTATTAGATTTCGGACGAGCCTAACCTTTTCCCCCTGTATGGGACATATGCAGTCCCCGCCTGTAAAATTTTTAGAATTACTGTGAAGCTTGCATTGTTGTTGATGATTCGTCGTTATGGGGTCGTTAATGCGTCTCTCTAAGACCTTCAGCCTCTCAGGCAGAAAAGTTATTGCATCGAAATAATCATCCAGAGGAGAAATAACTGTTCCTTTTAATGAGGCGCACTCGAACTGATTTTTCACCGTATTGAAAGGATTAAACCGAACTTCCTAACTTTTAGTACTCACAGGTATGGTGCTTTCCGTCTACCAAGTCTACACGAAAAATATGATTTTGGTTGACTTTTGTAATTGCACTTAAGAAAAAAATCAAAAAGAACTAAGAGCCTGTAATTTGGGAAAACTTTGTCGCTCCATAGGATTTAAAAGTACGCTAACAGTACTTATAAGTTTCATAAAACTCCAAAAGCAACTCGGATCAAGTTGACAACTGCACGTTTCTTTAGCAATTTGACAGAAAAGAATATTTTTGGGAAAACTTTTGTATTTTAAAATTACGAGGCTTTAGAATTTCTGCATTTCGGTGGTTTGAAATTTTGAAATTTCTGCTTCTTTTCCGTTTTGCTGCCTTATGTCGTGCCTTAGAATATTTGCTCCAATTGTTCATTATTTGATAGATTGAATTTCATTTAAAGATCGTGGTACAGTTCATTCTGCCTTAGCCACCAATTACTCTTGACTCAGACCTGCATGGTCTAGTCGTCACATTGCGTGTATCTAATTGAGAATCATTGTGTTCATATATGTACAATACATAAAATGACTATAAAAATTCTGAATGTACTGTAGATTTGTATCACTATGTATTTAACAATTTACATTTAGCCTTCGGCTTCAGTCATGTGAATGTCGGTTAAGAAAACTAATATAAAAATGAAATGTACTCTACATCACAAAACAGCATGTTAAATTTATTTCATATAGGTTGTATAGTTTTTCTTGTTTTTCGCTTGTCCTCTAAGATAGAAAGATCTCTACACGCGAACCTCATTTTCCCGAGATTTGTAAAGCCGTGATCGAGATATGGTGGAGCAAACATGTTTATGAAAATTGAATGTATGGAAACAGTCAGAGAAATAAAAATTCTGAAAGTATATTCTTAATTTTAGACATAAACAAATTTTTGACCATTAACGATCATAAGAAACAGACAATTGTTTAAAGATAAATCATATCACTCATTATACCAAATATTTGTACTAATTATAAAATCCTGCCGATGTAATTATACAGGGTGTAACAAAAATTCTGGGACACTTTAGGTTTATGGATTGAACGCATAAAAATAAGAAAAAAAAGTCTTATAAGTTGTGGGCGCAACCCACCCCCTATCGAGATACAACCCATTTTGTAAAAAATTAAAACAAAATCATATCTCCGAAATGGTACGTCGTAGAAGACCGATTATTGCTGTTAAATAGCATTTATTCTTGATTAATCCAAACGACGTCGATTACCTATATCGTAGCAGGTTTGTAACAACTTGGGAAAAATTGAGGGCATTCACTAAATATTCCTTTGCGTAGATAGTGATATATTTTTTCGTAAGCTTTAGTCTCTTCCGGTTATATTGCAATCAAAATCGGTCCTCTACGACGTACCATTTCGGAGATATGATTTTTTAAAAATTTTTTACAAAAGGGGTTGTATCTCGATAGGGGGTGGGTTGCGCCCACAACTTATAAGACTTTCTTTCCTTAGTTTTATGCATTCTATCCACAAACCTAAAGTGCCCCAGAATTTTTGTTACACCCTGTATACATACACATATGTATATTTCTAATTTTTTCGTAATAGTTCATTAGCGTCGTATTTCCTCATAAAAAATAAGGTGATAGAGTATATGCCTAATTCGTATTTAGGCCAAGATATAGTATAAGAGTCTCCCAGTGTCATATACGAAAAAAAAATATTGGCGCATCTAAAACTCCGTTCTGTACAGTGCGCCATCACCTAGCGCATACTCGAACCAAAAATGTTTTCTTTACCGATCGACATTGTGTGAGTGCACAGAACGTATACAGGAGTAGAGTAGCTTTCTCGTCGTGGCATGAGTTACTTGCAGTCTCGCGTTAGAAATGGTCGACTTTTCGTAGGAGTTGACAAGCGTTGTGCTCTCTCTCCCGAAAAACGAATATTTCGTAAAAGAAGGACGTTCCGTTTACAAAAACTTAAAATTATTTCACAGTAAGTGTGCTATTGAATATTTTGTGAAGAACGCTATAGTTGTGCAATTATACGTACAGTTCTCTTTATTCGACGTTTTGATTGGAATTATCGCAGACTTAACAATACGAATGATAAAAGAAACTTTGTAGGCCTTCCTAGCTTGATATTCGGATTACGCAAATATATATCGTATATATTCATTACTATGTATCTCTTTCTAATGAGTGTTTACAATGATTGATATAGTAGACGTAAACAATATTTAAGAGGTTATGTTATTATTTGAGGATACGAGATGGAATAATGCAAAACGTGCTTTGTAAAAAAATCTTAAATGTGGAGTAGTATATGTTCTTGATTTGTATTTTTGTACTCTATTTGAATAGTATTGCACATTTCCTCTATTTATACTCTATTTCATTGTAATAGAGCGCAGATGAACAGCTTTCTCAAGAATGGGCCGAGTGTTTTCAACAAAATGACATTTTCTTAATATATAAATCGGAAAAATCAATTTATCGATATAGATTTTTCAAGTAAAAGGCATTTTCAATAAATATATATATACTTTTTGCATTTTCCCAAAATTTACGTTTCTGTTACAATTTTGTGTTGATATTACTTGTACATCAAAATTTGTAAATCCTTAAAACTTAGTCAATTTCTTGCCATTTAATTCTGTAAGTGAGCTTAACATCCAGACAGATGCCAAGTGTCAAAGATGAATCAGAGGCAGAAGGGGAGGAAATGTCGCACGACAGTAATGAAAGTAACCAAAGCTCTGCGTCGTGCGACAGTAGTGCAGAGCACAGTGACAGTGATGACTCCTCAGAGATGGATGAGGACGAGTGTGAAAGGCGGCGCAATGAATGCATGGATAACTTAGTGGATTTAGAAAGACAATTTTCCCTTCTTAAAGAACAGTAAGTACACATTTTTTGTGCAATAAACTTAAACAAATGTAACTCTTACATCTTTCCTATTTCTATATTTTATATCTATTAAGTCGTTTGCGTTATTTATGGCAGAATAACAGCAGCCTTCATAGAAGACAGTAGGATTGAAATAAGACACTTAGAATCATTTGAAGAATAGATAATTAGGACTGATATGATACTCGAATCCCTTTCAGACTTTATCGTGAAAGAATCACTCAAGTGGACACAAAATTGGGTGAGGTACGTGTAGGAAAGTCGGAAGAGTATCTAATACCATTGGAACGTTTGAAAGAGAACATGAAAACTAAGACAGAAGTAGCTGGAATATTGAAGCAGTATAGATTACAAAATATACAGAACAAATTTCTGGCAGAGGAGCAGGCTGCCTTGCAGAATTTCGAAAGCGAAAAAGAGTTGATCTGGGACTGTATTCATAACGATTTGCAAGACAAAATTCGCAGACTGGAGGAGGACAGGAATAACGTTGATATTCACGCAGATTTATGGTTGAATTCAACTGGAAGAAGAAGAAGAAATCACACGGAAAGAAGAAGAGCCGTTTCAGTTGCTGGCCCGTATATTGTTTATATGCTTAACGATGCGGATATTCTAGAAGATTGGGCACTAATCAAAAAAAGTTTGGGCAGTCGAAAAGCAGAAATAATCTAGTTTGGCAACGAAATGTTTAAAATGGTGTTGACAAAAGTTTTTGAACGTTATGTATCGTCCTTTCGATCATTTCGTTCGTATCAGGAGTTCAGCGCTTCCGTAACATCAATAGTACTTGCATAGGGTGCCTTTCTGTATAGAATTTTGATCTCTACGAAAACTTTCGTCGCATACGATCTTCACATGGTGAATCACTTCATACAGATACGTGCGTATAATGAATGCATTGCGTGTTAGAGAATAGTGAAAATTATGGGAGAATTGATTGGTGAATGTAGTTGTTACATTTAAATTTAAACGCACAGCGAACATAAGTTAAGGTTAAGTGTAAAAATTTATGCTAGTTTATGAAATTTTAACCGCGCTTTATTTGATTACGAATATTTCACATGAAATACATTTCACGATTAAAATATTAAGTTGAAAATTTATAAATATTTTGGATTAAAAGATTGATTATATTACTTCTTGGAAAGTAATTTTTCGCTTTGTAATTATACGTGTAAAAAATGTATCATACTAGTTAAGTATATTTCATATTTTTGAATAAACTTTCAACACGAATATCACTTGTGTCTTGAATACCTAATAATAGTATATGCGCATGTAAGTACTGTGGGCCAAAGCATACCTGGACCATCTCAGGGGATAGTGCGGCGAGGGGATTGATTTTGCCTCGCGCGATTCGTTTGTCGTGGCGCGGCGTTGTGGCGCGGCACAAAGGCAAACTCAATCTCCTCGCCGCACTACCCCCTGAGATGGTCTAGGTATGTTTTGGCCCGGAGTATACATATATCCGCACATTTAACCTACAATCTACTTCCTCGTAAAAAATCGAACTTTTCACATAAAATAAATCATCTATTGCCATCGGTAAGGTTTTAACAAACCATTATACAATTAAAGAACAACTTAGAATATAGCAAATCTCTATCTGAGGTTGCTTTTCGAATGAATACTTCAATAGTCACTTCAACTGTTCAAGTATCAAGATATCTTACATATCAGTAATTAAATATTCATAAAGTTATATCATCTTAATTGGTATTATTATTTTTTTGTATTATACAGGGTGCGCCATAATTTCCGTCGGTATTTAAACATTGAATAACTTTGATATCTATGAACCGATTCTTATGAGTAGACATGTTTTTGAAACGTCAATTCAGTACAATTTGAACCATAAATCGCTTTACACCGAAAGAACGCGCTGAAACAGTCGCACTGTTTACATTGAAAATAGTCGTATTAACTCCACGTGCGTATCGTCGGAAATATCGTGGCCAACAAGCACTGTTTAACAAGACGTTCAAATGAACTGGTTGAAGCGGTAAGAGAGAGTGTTACCGAGAATCCACATGTGTCCTATCGTCACCGCGCTCAGCACGTTGGGTGATTATGTCTGCCACAAATGCGTGCAAAAGGTCTGTACAGTTACTGGTTTTAACAAGACGGTACGCCATACCACACTGCAATTCAGACAATGCAGGTTCTGCAACGAAAATTCCCTGGACGTGTGATATCAGAAAATAGCAACATTGACTGGCCACCTCGATCTTCAGATTTGATCCCTCCGGACTTCTTTTTGTGGGGTTATTTAAAAAGCAAAGTGTACGCCAGCAAGGCTCAGACCATTGACGAGCTCAAGGCAAACAGGCCTACCGAAATCGTCACTATATCGCCCGAGATGCTCGAAAAACTGATGGAAAATGCAGCAAAATGGGCACACTTTGCTTTGGCCAATAAAGGCGGCCACTTGATTGATGCTGCATTCAAAAACGAATCCCAATAAATTGCAAAGAACCAAATTAAATAAAAATACCTCATATATGGAAATCGACTGTTCTTTTAAAAAGTTATTCAATATTCACATTCCGACGGAAATTTTGGCGCACCCTGTAGAATGAACAACTTTCTAATAAAAATCTTATTTTGTGGAAGGAATAAAATAATTGTATGTAGTAATGGACTAACTTGATACCCCGGTAATTCCTTGGCGCATATTTCGCGCGCATTTCAGTTTTAACATGGCGCTTGAATTTAAAAACGACGAATCACTGACGTTACGTATTACAACGTTAAAATCTAAGTTCGAATGCTGCTAAAATAAGAGAAGAGAACAAACTGCAAATTTACGAATAGTATATAACATGCTATTATACGTAAAATATCATAGTGAGCGCCACAGTGTTTTGAATAATATTTAGAACCTTATTTCACTAATAAACAAATGTTGAAAATAAAGCTCGGATATAAATAGGTTTTTTAAGCGTATTGATTGTTAAGAGTTGGACGGGGAATGATTTTCATGAAAATAAGATTACGTCCTTTATTGTATGTAAAACTTATTTTTTTTATGGGTATACACTTTCAATTTATTTGTGTAGCTCAAATATGGATCTGTAATTATGATGCGGAATGTGTATATGTCATGTGTGTATGTATGGTAACGATGTAAACATGTTTATAACCTTTCATTGCTCCAATAACATTTTCGTGTTCTGTTCATGTGTTATTTTTGTCACAAAAATTCGTTGTTTGTTTTCTGTGTATATAGGTATGTGTGTATGTATATAAACTAATATATATTCTAAACTCCGGCGGTACCGTAAAACCGATTTCAATGAAATTTATATATTTCAAAGTTAATGTCACTTAAATGTTTTCAAAGTTCGTGCCATACTTAGTTTTCACACGAACTTTCTTAAGCTAGATATTTGAACTAAATTTTAATTCAGACAAGTTACTAAATTATTTGGACTTTTTCAATACCATTATTTTAAATTAATATGTATTTAAAGTCTTCAAATATGCTATGCCGGAGATAATTTTCATATCGAATTTATTGTCCAAATTTGTCACCCAAATTTGTGTATATTACTGCAATGACAGGGGAAAGTGGGATAAATACAGGTAGGGGTCAAAGCAGGTGCCCGGCTTTCATTAATAATAACTGATCAAATTTCTCAGTTGCCTTCTGTCTTCCAAAGTGATCGTGTCGGGTCTGTAAGTGCGTTACAGAATTTTCTGGAAGCATCGTTAAGTTCTGAACCCTTTTGGACCTCGTTTCTTAAAATTTGAAAAAAAGATCTAACATTGTGTGTTCCTATTTCTTTACTATATTAAAGTTCGTTTAATCTATCAGCACTAAATTTCTTTACTATATCAGTTATTGTACAAGTTTAATATAAGCTTCAACAGGAATTTAATTTTGTTTGCCAGATATAGTGTTTAAAACCACAAAGAGTGGTGTTAAAGTTTACCAGACTATAGTTTGTGAAAATATATCTGAGTTTATCTGTATTGAACAGGTCTGAAAGAGTGAATTTGTAGCAATGTCGGCTGCAAATAGCAACCGGAATGTCCGTCGTAAGTAAATTGAATTATATTATAATTAAACAATATATAAATACACAAATAAATTCCAAAGACCCAGTGATTTTTCATCATTTTGGGTTCCAATGAACTGTGGTATTGTAAATAAATTTTAAATTGCATTTTGATGCCTGTTTACACTTTATCGCAGACATATATCATTAAAAAACATGGAATGTACATAGTTATTTTTCTTAAGGATAATTAGGTTGAGGATAAATATGAGGATGTAAAATTATGTCGGTAAAATATCTATGTATTATTATATGAAATTATATACGGACATATATAAACATTATTTTTGAATGCATATACCAAAACTAAATATTACATACCATTGGGAGATTGAATATTCGGATCTGCAAACATTAAATTGTTTGAAAACGTAGAGTTTAAGTTTTCCTCACACTTATTTTTCAACGTGTGATGGAACAATGTCATCTTGCGATTTAATACTTGCGTCAATGGGAAAAATATAGCTTTATTTTTGGAACGTGCCGTGCATAGAGTGCATACGCATGTAGAAATCGTGGAACTGGCGAATTCGATAATTCGAGAGTATTGATAACGCGACGAGAATACGTAATTAGTTGAGAACGTGCAAACTGTGAATAAAAGGGACCTTCGAAACGAGTCGAACGACATCAGATTATCCGACTAGAGTTACAATTCCGTTATTATTATATTCGTACTATTTTTTGATTGAAATTTAAAATTATAATAAATCATTAGACATCTATCTTTTTTTTAAACATAATTAACTTTAATACTTCTGTTTCTTTATCGAGTTGCAGCAGCAATGTGCGCTTTGAAATTTCTACGCAGTGTCATACCTACGCATTGATATTTCTATTTATTGAAATTTTTACGCTTTGTAATTTCTATCTGACTAGATTTCTATGGTTTTAAACCGCTGTGTTTACCAATTTTTTACGATTTGCAATCTATAGTGCTCCTAGGTCCTGAAATTTAAACAGTTTTTGTAATAACAGTTCACATAAATTTTCTCATCTTGAAATTTTGAGGTGGCCGTGATTCTGCGTTTGGAAATTTTTACGACTTGCAATTCTGTGATGTAGTTTGGTATGTATGAATACATATGTACGCTTTGAATTGTGTATGCTTATATATTATTGCACTTTGGAGTTTCTGCACGTTTTTGCGTTTACTGATTCCTCTATCTTTTAAACAAACGTCTTGTACATATATGAATTGATTCTTCTAATGAATATAAAAAACATTGATTAACAAATAATCCCCATATTTCAATACAATTTTTTTCATTTCACATATGAATTAATTCCTTAATCACTTTCATTTCGCATCAATGTTTTCCCGCCAGAACGTGTGGAAAATGTGATTCTATATGAATTTATTGATAGAGTTAATATAGCCAAATGAAATTTGGGTGGGTTTTTAACCTATTGTTTCAATTTAACAGCATTATGAGATCTAACTGTTTGATGTAATTTGGAAATTAACAAAATCCTTTAAGTACAACAGCAATATTATTGCATCTGACACCTAGAAAGGATTACTATTAATTTAGATAATTATTTTATCTAGACCCATTCAGAATTGGTCAATCTTTTCTTCACCATAACTGTGATAAAACCTTATACTTTCTTTTCGTGAGTCCGAAAATAGTGTCAGTAGCATTGTCCGATTTTTAAAAATAGTTCCCATCGACTGAAGTTACCGCGGAAAACATAGTTCCATTTACTGGACGTTGATGGAAGTGGGCGGATTCTCGCGGGAGATAAATATACATGTCGGAACGATAGTACTTTCGGAATGCAAAATCGACTGGGAGATTTGAATGAGAGTTGCAAAACCCTACTGGCCACGCACAATGCCCACCGTGTCTCGGATACTTTTACAGCGTGATACGCGAAAGAAAGTCGCGATACGCGAAAGGAAGTGGAAGTGTTAGGTGCCTCTATGTAACCCACATTCGATACGATTCGACGATTTCGTCCGATCCGATTCTAGTCGTTTCGCCATCGCTATTATATCTATACGTGTCCACAGGTATACCTTACATAGTTACGCATTTGTGAAACTTCATTTTTACGAACGGGAATATTTCATTCGTGTCTAGATGCAAATGAGAGGCTGTTCGCATGTCGCGAAATTCTATTTATACTTTTGTTCAACAAAAAGTCAAGTTGGAAGTAGTCTTTCATGATTTACAATATTTGAGTTGAATAATCGAGTCCACTTGCAGATTGTATTTGATTGCACTTAAATTAGAGAAAGTATCATATATTTGCCTATCTACTTTTTAAGTTTTGATATACCTAAATTGTTTTACTACACAATACATTTGATTCAACACAAAAAGCCTGTTTGATTCGAACACATTTTGTGTATTTAAAAAGATACTTTCAACAATACTTCGAACAACATTTGTCAACCCAATGTTGCAACAATATTTAAAATAACTTTGTTAGTGTTATTCTGTGAATATATGGTATATTTATATGAATTTATTAATAGAGTTAATTCTGCACAGTGAAACTTCGGGTGTTTCATAGCATAGCGTCTATTAAAAATATTAATACATATGTTGTTTGAAATTAACAGAACTGTAAGATCTATTTCTTGTAATTCCTAATTTCTCAAAATCCTTTGAATATAATAGTAATATTACTACACCTGATACCTAGAAAGGATTATCTAACTTTTACAGTCTTGGTCAATTGTTAGTAGCAATAAAACAATGTCAATATCTAATACGAAGAGAACTATTTCACTATAATTACAAGATACAAATGAATGAAATGCATACCGTTGTTTAGTATCTTTATTGTTTTATCATCTTGTCAAAATGAAGTACAGATACTATACTCTAAATGTTTCCGTGTTCACCAGTACATTAATAAAGTTTCGCGAGAGAATGAAAACATGATAGCCGGTGATATTAGTTATTTAGTGCGATCAAGTTTATAAAGCACCATGTCAGCTGCGCCTTTCTTAGTTCAAACGAGAGAAAGCTTCTATTTGCACGTCGGCGTGTATCGATATAAATTATCTTTATTACGAGTGCACTATTGTGCACTTTTCTTGTATACATGTCTGCAAGATTTATAGTGAACGTTAAAAAATTCGATTTAATATGTCTTTTATGAATAACCGGTTTGATTATCCGCGAACGTAGAAGTAATGTTTCATGCACTATTCGTCAAGTATTTTGATAAATATTCATACTTTAATCCTTTGCGTTTGAGAATGTTCCTTTTCTTCTTATTACGGTAACTGAGACTCTCCTCTCGAGTGCAAAGGGTTAAGGTTACAGCATTTATTTGAAATTGGAATTTCACGAACGACGGTTAAAACGGGTCGTTTAATTTTATTTTAAATTATATAGATAGCATTTTCTATCACATCACTGTAAAGAAAATATTTACAATCTCGCACATTGCACTTATTTTTACTTTTAAAAGTACTTTTTAATTGTATGTGTAAAAAGCATGATCAGTTGCTTGCACACATTTATATTATAATAAAGTAGAATATTTTATACACATATATATTTCACTATTATTAAGTGAATTGTAAATACAAGTACATATACATATAATGTATCTTCGTGTATAAATGCCCCTTACATTCGTGATATTAATAGTTATCGTTCCCATTTCGGAAAAAAATTATATTGCGCTATTCTGAACGTACTTCAATTTGTAACATGTAAAAATACTGGGTTATTTTAATACTTCTCTATGTCTGGATTTGATGGGCAATTATGTTTGTATCGCGACACCACCACATCAATTAAGAGTTAATTATCCCGATGGCATTCAGAACGGACATAGTGCTTTTAGTTTCTGAGTGCCGCGTTTAGTTAGTATAGTACAATACAGTTCAGTGCAGTACTCGCATTTTGCACGTGCAAAATGCTCTGTATATTCTCGTAGACGCGTTTCTCTTGTTTTTGCGACACGACGTTAAATGACCAGCAATAAACTCATAATAAACCGACATGAAATAATTAACCGTAGTACGTAGCGCAGTTAAGCGATTTTTCTGAGTGATTAATTTTAAATGCTATCGTTTCAGTCTAAAATTCTGATGAAGCTTTGAAAGTAATTATTAAAGTTTGTAAAATGGTCTCAATTTGTTTTATAGCTGATTTAATACATCAAATACGTAGATTGTCAACTAATTAGTGAGATGTAACCATGTTTGGAAAAAATCTAAATTAAATGAAAACTTAATAAAACTTATTTAAAATACTTTAAAGATTATTTTAACGTCTTTTGAAATATAAAACTTTACATATTGATGAAATGAGACTTTAATATCCCACCTATCTAATTAATCTGTTTATAAATTTCTTTGTATTTAATTCCGGACGCAAAAAATCTTGCAAAACTAAAATATTAAATATAAAAAATCCAAAATTTAATAATAACTGAAACGGTGAGTCGTAACATTAGGGCAGTCCACAATGTTTTTGTTACAACATATTTCTTTTTGTAAATTATTGTAAAATGTTTTAAATTTCATATTTTGGTATTGCAAGCTTGTTTGCGACTGGAATATCTCTTTAAAAATTTATATAAAGATAATGCATAAATTTTAAGATTAAAGTTTGAAGGTTTTAAGACTACAACACAAATAAGACTGTGTTATATGTATACATAGTATACTAGTATAGTAAATAGTATGTAGAGTATACATAAATAACACATTAACGACAATATATCAACGTTTAAAAATTTACCGAAAATTGGTTGTAACTTATTAAAAATCTATTGCAGAAGAGATAATAAACTAATCAGGTGACCGCAGTCGATACAAATTTCGATTTACTGCCGCACATCTTGTAACGAGCCATCGTTGATACATTTAAAGTTTAATTACAACCTTCTACAGAGTGCACCAATCATAATGAATATTTTTGTAGTATTAGCTGAAACGTTTTGCTTTCCGATGTATTTATTTCAGCAAAATTTGGAATACAATTCAAATTTTGCAAAATAGTGCTCCAATTTCAAATTTCATACAGTAAAGTTCTGGCAATATTTATTATACACATTGTGAAACAAAATGGAGAGTGATTCGCTTTGCAAATTTGGTTAGAATTTCGAAAAATTACAATATTTGCTTCGGTGCATGAAAAAGTTAAATGTATTAAAATACATATATTAGATAAAATTTTATCTGAATTTTATATTCAACAAATGATAAAACACTATTTCAGATCTGATCATCTCGATCTGCAAGAACTTGTGAATCACCAGCGAAGACAGTTTTAATAAAGAGATTTATTCTACCACGATCCTAACCGACAAATGAATGAATCTCGCGAAATTTGCACATTTGTACGTTCGATTTGTACTTCTTCCGGCTTTGGAATAAAACCGAGCAAGAAACCGGTTCTCTTCTTGAAACTTCTCTCGCTCCCTTTGAATCGAACGGAAGACCGTCATTATTGTTATGCCATCGTATTGGCTATTCAGCTGAAAAAGGAACGAATATGATTAACGGCCCGTTTCTGTACCTCCAGCGTTAAACTTTTTGTTCTCGTTGTTACAGGTTAGAATTGCATGCGCAAAGCGAGAGCCTCGATGGTTTTGCCGTTGGTTATTCGCGTAAAATGTTTATATCTCGCTTAAGTAAAGTTTACGGGTTAAACAGTGGTTTAATTTTCATGGCGTGCTATGCCATGGTTGTTAATTATCATGGCACCTCGATCACGCATTATTTTTAAGTTTGAAATTTTATAGTGTTCTTTATTTATTTTGTACGAAAATGTAATATTAATTTTCACCGAATCCTGATTGTGAAATCATATTTCAATTATATAATATGTATTTGGTATCATTATTATTCTAGTGATCGAAGGACTCAATTCAATTATTGTAAGTGCGACAATGAGTTTAAATGAAATTAACTTTCTCGTCATTCGATTAACAGTAAGCCGTATTTTATTTTAGAGGGAAGAGAGTAATTTCATTTGATTTTTCATCGAATTCGTTTGAAAGATTATTAAACGGAATTAAATTGAACTGCAATAAAAGAAATTTCTTTCCGTTTAAAATACAAATTATTTCAATATACTTAAATATTTAAATCATTCAAGTTATCCGAAGTTATTTCGATGATAATTATCACACTTCATAATTGGTTAAAATATTTTACGCCACACAACCTTCAAATAATTTCGTTCTGAATTCATAGAAATAGTTTTTGTAAACGCAACATCTGTTACTTGGAGATACATGTTTACGACTTTGTCGGAGTGTCACTGATCGTTACGTCTCTTTTCACCAAGCATGTCATCCTTGTTGCTTTGGAATAAGTTTACTCTCAGAAGAAGGATGGTTCAGCAAAATTTTCAATTCTTTTACGGAGCAAAGGTGAACCGTGTAACATCTGCTGTCCTACGTTTAACGCGTGGCTTATTTAATCCTATATAAATAAGGACGTTCTTCCTCTTTATTCATACTTTCTTCTGAGAAAATAAATTCTCACTTTGTATGAATATCCTTTTCAAATATAATTTGATATTTTATTGTAATACTGTGCTACATACGCAATACCTCTCATTCGGTGTAGAATTTTCTGCGATCGCAAGTATTAAGTTACTTTTTCTGGATAATTAACCACTGATCCAATTTTTGAAAAGTGTTAACAAAAATTTGTTGAAAAATGTTAAAAAAAAGTTTGAAAGAGAAATTTGTTATAAAGAATTGTATATAATATTTCCTTTCAAAATTATAATGTAACTTTCTTCAAATCTGACATCTTTCGTAAAGTTGTAAAAGATCATTGTTTTAATGCTATAGGGAAAGATGAAAATTCAAAGGAAATTTTAATTAAGTGGTTTTATGCCATACCGTTGATTATTTTCTGTGATATACGTACGTCCTCTTACACAAGGTTTACTTAACAAAATTTTATAATGAGTAAATTATTAAATGAAATAAAAATTACTATTTACTTACTAATCTTTTGCGTTAAAGTTTCTCCGTTTTCACATTCGTAATTTTTGGAATTATCATACCATGGAAATTTTACACGATGAAATTACTGTTGTATAATATTAATCCGCGGTGAATTTTGTAAGCTTTTAAATTCCTATGCATTGGCACTTTTAAGTTTTCAAATTTCTACATATTGAAATCCACACGTTTTCAAATTTCTACGCGTAGAAAGGTTCAGCTTTTACGTTTCTACAACTGCAAATTCCTAACCGTACGAACCTACGCTTATTTCTTTCCGCGTGCGATAATTCTTATGTTTTCAAATATTACCACCTGACCAATTGTGCGACACAAATTACTACAAAATCTCGCAATTTCTGCACCTTCCATATTCGTGCACAAAGGGAAATCCGGACACGGCCGTGGTGAGCGCCTCCTTGAGGTACGTCACTGCCGCACGTCACACCTGTTGCCCTGAGTGGGACACCGGTGTGATACGTCACTGGCCGTAAACTGTTGGCACGGCTCACCTGTTGGCCTCAGTGCTTGCCTGGGTTCTCGAGCGTGCGGTTCCTTCCGAACCAGGCTCTTTATCCAACAATCTCTTAACGCGTCTATACCTCCCCATAAAAAAAAAAAAACAATCCGTGTCTATTCTTTCGATTCGACGAGTTTTATTTGCCGAGCCGGGGGGAAGTAAACGTCAGTGTGGATCTATCGACGACGCCCAAGCGGAAACAGCGTCGGCCATTGGCGAAAGGAGAATCCAGGACTTTCCGTGGATTCCTGGAGACCGTTTGGACACACGGCTTGGGATTGTATGCAAATACAAACGCGGGGAAATATATCCGCGAGCCTCCGCTCCTACCTCCGCGTTCTGCCCCGCCAAGGTCCGCTAGAACAGCGTGTCTTTAGTCACGAAGAGAGGGACGGCCAGGCACGCTCCGGGCGATCGTGCGGTCCGCACGATCATTTCGCGAACAGGTACTGGTCACCGGGATTTTCAGTGTTTTCGAGTTACACGACAAGTTTGGTCACCTTAGTATAGTACTACTGTTAAATTGAGAATTTTCCAAGTGATGATTATACTCGAGTTAAATTTGCACGCGTATTTGCCGATGTGCCGACTTTGCCGGGAGAGTCCTTTTCAAGGCTGTTTTAGGGACAGCCAGCCGGAAACGAAAGTTTTTCTTTATAATTATTGACTTTATAGGAGTGTAGATTACGTTGGAGTTATTATATACTGAGATGTTTTACGTGTTATTATACCGGTGACAAATTGTGGTTCTACTTTCCCAGTTGCATGGAATGTATACTTCCAAGTGGAATATTACTACGGGTGAAGGAGAAATTTTGAATACGCGCTATTTGAGCGCTTTGGAATTTTTTAATATCGATACCGGGATGGTATGCAGGTATTAGGTGCTGGTGTCTGGGCAATTTGCAATTGCAATGCGCTGATATTTGCGCAAGTTGCAATTTATTCACATCACTATATCATGCTTTGTAATATTTCCGTTCCGACATTTAGGTGTCTTGCATTTTCTGCGTAATGAAATTCAATGCGCTGAAATTTCTGGGGTCTGAAGTTCTATACTTATTGATAGACATTTTTGCAAGGCAGCACGTAAAATTTAGATGACGTTAGGCACGATTGGCCGATTTTGGGAACAAATATTGGTCGCACAAATTTTCAATATATTATATAATATTTAGATGAAAATAGATTGTTGATTTATTACATGTTACACATCATGCAGATATGTATACAGGCATTCCACTTTTAAGCTTACAAAGATCGGTGAAGCATTTTCAAGGTCGAACATTCCTTTCGAACCGGTCGGAAAAATGATTAAATTTTTTTAACTAAATTACAACTTCTAAATACCCATATTTGTCGGTACACGGAAATTGTATGTACATATATACCATACATCAAATGCCGTAATTTCCGTGGATTAAAGTGCTAAACTGTTGTAATTTCACCGTTTTGTAATTTCCATACGTTCAAATTTCTGAGCTTTCACATTTCTTTGCCTGAATTTGCCTGCTCTATTTCGCCAAACATTTAAACTTTTATTGAGGTAAACTTTTACCAAAATACCAAAGAAAACTTGTACAGTTTCACAAGGGACGACTAGAAATTTGTTTTATATACTTTAACTGTAAAATACTTTTCCACAGTTTCACGAGAGTGGGCGGGCTTACGGTTATACAAAACATTCTAGTAGTATTGTATATTAGTAGTCATGAAACAGCTGACTGATTTTAACTTTCCAAATGTTGACAGAAAACTAATTCTGAATATTTATAAATAATTTAATACATATAAAGAATTTGTACACCCAATAAACAAAGCAAGGAAAATTATTAAACAATTCATTAGCTACGTTAAAAATTTTAAGAAAATGGTTTTAATGTTGTTGAGATATATTTTTTTTAAACTTTCGTTGGTGTAAGTCTTTATTAATACAAATAATTTTACGTTAATACATTTAGTATAAAAAATATTGATCTTGATTGAAGATGAATATAAACAAATCTTTTCAGAGCTACAAACTGAGTATTACGACGTGTATAAAACATATAATGCTGTAGTTTTAATAAACAACTTGGCTTGTGTTTGGTATGTTCTATAAATATCTCAAATTATACGGCCAAAATGTTATCATCATTGGTCCAATATAAAAATAGATAGTTCTTGATATAGGTAATTAAAACAAAATCAATAAATACGCATCATAGTCGCGGTAAAAATTGCACAAACTGTTATTCCTAAACATTCCTAGTAATAATTTTCATCCGAAAAATATAGAGTCTACTGATGTATTCTAGAATACATATGTATGTATACGTATACGTATACATACATGTATATAACTCACTGATAGTTCATTAAGCATTGTCCTCAATGGACATGTATTGAACATCCTTTCTGACTCATTAGTAAGTAGTATGTATTTAAAATAAATATATGGATAAAACACTTAACAACTCAGAAATATTTTGAAGTCATTAATTACTTCTTGAAAATGTATGGTTACATTTAATTTTGTGTTTAAGTGAACTAAGGAGCTTATAGGTATAGAAAAATATAGAGAAAAGTGAAATGTCTTAATAAGTACTGTGAATAATCGTACATCGTATAAGTATCTGGTGGGCAGATACTGGGTTGAACCTGTTTCCCGCAATATCGTGAAATGAGCAAATTTCATTTTTGATAACTATATATGGTTGCCTCGATACCTCTGCAAACTGATACGACTTGCGTTGCAAAGGATTGACAAATTCTTTGCCAACAAAGAATTTCTTAATTTCTCGTTTATGTAAGATAATGGACTGCAAAATAGAAACTGAAATTTGTTATAGAATATCTCTGATGTTTCTCGTAATTTCTCGTTTGAAAGTAACATATCGTAAAACGAAAATGAATATACTAATGTAAAAATGAAATTATTGTTTCTAAATCATTTACTTAATAATTTACATAACACGCTGGTCATTTTGCATACAGATTATGCAGTCGTATGTGAGTTAATTGGGTCAAACAACTTTTACAGAGGAGTAAAGTAGTTTGACGTTATAATCTTACTTTCGTGCCAATACTTTTTTAAGTTTATTGTTTCCTGTAATATAAGTGAAGCATAACCAGTATTTGCAGAATTTGATATGTATTTCTCATTTCTTTTGCTGCTAATAAAAAGTTTCTGTATCGAAAACCTAGAACTGCTTGACCCAAATAACTCGCGCAAAATTATATAGTATTAAAGATCTCTCTATTTTAACTAATAATTACATCTTCCTGTATACAACACTCATTACCGTGGTGCATATTACATTTTTACATTTAAAAGGTGTAAGAGAACTGAAATTTGATTGATTAAATGACGGAATGGATCAGTAATAATAGTTACATCACAGTATGTAAAAACCAGTCCTCAATTAACGAGTTCCTGTCTTAAGCATCATACATTCTTTGATATCCGTGAGAGTAAATGATCGATTTCAAAACAGGTTTCAGTTCAGGTTTCAAGAATTTTAGTTATATTAACGGCCAACGTACAATATTATTGTCTTGCAAATATACTTTGTTTACCTTTTTCATTTATATGTGCCGGTTGGTTT
The DNA here is from genome assembly GCA_917499265.3 of Mimumesa dahlbomi. Taxonomy (NCBI): domain Eukaryota; kingdom Metazoa; phylum Arthropoda; class Insecta; order Hymenoptera; family Crabronidae; genus Mimumesa; species Mimumesa dahlbomi. The sequence continues at coordinate 10,462,880 of OU824124.1, forward strand.
ATAAACTTAAAAAGTATCGAAAAATATGATAATATTACCCTAGATTTTGCAACAACTCGTGTTGTTCTACTCTAATCAAATTTGAATGTTTGCAAATTCATTTTCAATGAAATTTCGTACTTTCCCGTTAGATTCTTTATTTAAAGACGTTTTTGCTTAAAATTCTTAAAAGGTAGAAATTAAAAATGAAATGTTCTATTTCTATTTCTCTTTTCTTCTGACGTATGCATATACTTAGAAAAAAGATAGTAATCATTGATGGTGATGTTTGATTCTCATGTTTTCACCTAAGCAATTATTCTTAATAAATGTGGAAATTCGTGCACCTCATTCTACTGCGAATCAATTTAAGTAATTATTACAGTTCACAAATACAGTGAAGTTTGAAAATTAATTACATATTACAAACATCTCCATTTACGTTTCAACATTCATACACCAAGTAAATACGATAGTGGAATTGCTCTATTTTTCTCGTTGGTAAAATTGTATATAGAAGTACGATATATTTATTAAACTAAATACTATTATATAAAATTACGTTAAGTTTACTTAAAGAAAGTCATTTACTTGGCGCTCTAGTAAAGGTAAAAAATACGTGTATTACAAAATAAATCTATAAATAGAGTAATTTTAAAAATTCTGTATAATGTGAAAAAAAAGGGAAGTAAAAGTTAATGTAAGCACAGTCAGTGAGTTCATTGCGAAGCAATGCTTCTTTTCGAAACAGAACTTTTTCGATTACATGGAATACGATAGGTGGATATCGATATCTACATAAAAGGACACTGCTACGCGATTTTTACTCGGCGATTCCGTGTTGCAATAGGATACGGTTGACGGAAAGCATAATGCGTTGCGTGATTTTCTTGCAGTCTATGTTTGCTTATGCAAAATAATTCGTTGCAAAGCGAAATCGGTGAAAGTAATTTCCATAAACCAGTGTCACCATTCGCCGTCTTTGCCCAATATTTCTCCTAAAACTCGCGAACGCTTCGAATCGGCGTGAAAATCGGTGTTACCTAGCCTGCGAAAAGTTTCGCACACTATGTCACGTGAATGTTACGCAAGCGATTGCAAAAATATTCTTGCACTTTGCTTCTGCCAGTCAGTGAACCGATAATTCGCAATATCGACAGACCGAGAGAAATAGTGACTTTGCAATTCAATAACATGACAGGCTGAGAGAATAATTTTCAGAAATAAAAAGGACAAAGTTGAAATGGTGAAAATATAGCGAGTAGAACGAATTTTGTTGATGCGAATATAATAACATCGTTTGCGAAAATTAATGGTCGATTTTCAAAATTGTCTGCTAGTTAACTAGAGATCAGATTCATTCGACGTATCTGCGAATGCAAGCAGGAAAATCTGTGGAAGTGCGAAATCGAGTAAATCGGTAAATCTGTTTATGACAAACGAGTATACTGATAAAAGTGATAAAGATTTTTTATCGTCGCCAGTTGTATTTTTAGTTCATGACTTCCGTAGAGTCTCTTAAAATGTTTTCTTTTTCGCAAAATTTGATTGACACATAAACTAGCATCTATTTTTATCTGAAAACGTAAAAGCCTTTTTTTAAATATTAAGTCAGTTACCTAATTTAAAAGTCTTTACCTCTGATTAATATTGTTACGAAAAAGTAGTAGAAAGATGAAATAGAGTAATGCGAGGCTGTACAGGCTTACCATATATGTAAATATTATAATAGATAAGAAGTATCGAATGATTCGCGCTAATTTAATAACTCTCTTATTATTTTCATACGCGTCAGTTATCATAGTTGTTTAGTTAAAGATTTTGATTTAATTTCAAACTCATTATTGTTAATAATATTTAAGAATATTATTTAAATTACAAAATATTAAATATTCCCGCGTATACTACAAACGCAATACTATAAAACAACAAAATTAATGCAGTATAGTCTGCTTAAAGAGATGTTTAGATATTTTACAGCCCTAAAACTTAATTGCACAGAAATCTTAATACGTATAGATGTGTACTGACGATTGTATATGTATATGTATAATAATGATGTACCGACATTTTTGATACACGTAAATATGCTTGAGACAGTTCCAAGCGATAAGCCAATAATATTTCGATATTCTATTTATTTGCCAAGCGAGAGTGGGCTACGCGTGTTGCGAAAAGACTAATGCGAAATTTTTCTGTCAGAATCGTTATTCCGGTTTTTTTGCGGTGTTAAGTCCGACTGATCAGAGTTGCATACCAAACGCAACACAACTATTGGCTATATTAATATTTCCACCACAGGTACTGGACTAATATAAAATAATTAGACTTCTTTCTTTACAACCTTGTGTAAATGTTAATTAAACTAGATACTGCATAATATTTAAATGCAGTGAATCCTGAACCGTTTAAAAGCATTCATTTGGTCAAAGATGCATGCGTTAATATTAAGAAAAGTACGATTATATGATCACACCAGAATTTATTAGACATTTTAGAGTAAAATAATTGTACAAGGTTTTATTCGATTCTTCCAATAAATGGTGTATAATTTTTGAATATTACATTCGAATCCTGATCATATGTTAGTATTTCAGAATAAGATTTGCATGAAATAGTTTGGGTAGTAAAATCATTTAATGTATACTAAAAATTTTACGAGTTTTCGATGATTATATATTACTTAATTTTACCCGCAACAATTTTCATGATATCGTGTTAATCAGCGGAATACTTTCTACAACTGATTAAAAAATAATTAACAATTTAGATTCGACTATGCAATCTCATTGTTAGTTACGATCTTGTTCTACCGGTTTACACAGACATTTAACTGGTTTCAAAGCGCAAACACGTGGAGACGTATCGTATTCAACAAAGATTTTGAAAAACTTGACGAGAAATCAATTTTTTTCTCGTTTCGCATATTTATAAATTCGAACACATCTAACATTTTAATAAACTTCCACGCATTCTACTAATACATATAACACGAATTTCATCAAACGGGGAATGTTTTGCACTTGTCCTGGAGGTGAAGGAATTACGGAAACATATAATTTCTCCCAAGGTGGCCCTTCCCTTTAATTCACCGTACTTTTTTGCTCGTATCCGTGGTTGCAACGACCCGCGAAAAGAGTGACGGGGGATTTTTCTATTGGCACCGTTACGTTCCGGTTTTTTCGCGACGCTAACGCCGACGATGAGAGTCTCGCTCTTCACGCGTCACGACTCGAAGTGGTTAGACAATGCCGGGAGAAATTACGGTCCTGAATGTCGTGAGAAACATGTATACGCCGCGCATTGTCAGCGACGCGTAATTGGCGGACCGTTCGAAATCATCCAGCTCTTAGTTTGCACCAAATACACTGGTCAATGAGCAAAACCCATGGGAAATTAAAATGGTTCATTTTGACAAACCTTAATTGGACAGGGAGTGTGGGAACATGTGAAAGTGACAAAAAATCAATTTTTTACAAGGGAAATGGAATCACATTATACAAGTCAACGGCCTTATCTGTGTTAAACAATATTTTATCTAATTCTTTGTCAATGTGTTTTGAGTGGTTGTATTGCTTTTCCGAAAAATCTGGTCCTTTGAACTTTCAGTTGTTTATACATTAAGTGTATTTTTAACAACGTTATGAACATTGTGTTGTTTCTGGGCTTCAATTATTCTCCTGATGTATTAAGTTTTTTTACACTTATATTGTCTACTACATTCACTTTCTATTTAAACACTTTTTGTTTAAAATATTTAGCTTTGATAATGTGCACATATCAATTAATTTATGATTTTAACTTCTTCGTGAAAAAGGATCGATTGATTTTGTATTTTGCATTTAATATTAAATTCGTTAACTATTCCATATTTGACCATTTACTACTTGCAGTATATCATCGCTTTGTTAGCCGCTTTTACATTCCTTTTAAAAATACATTTGGCAAAATATGGTGAAACTTATATTATAATGCTCATGTATGTATAAGCAATTAGTATAACTTCAGCCATCACTTTGTGATCATGTTACTGTCAATCACCTTGAAAGTCTATCAATCGATGAAATACTATTGTCTTTTTGTTGTTTATAAAGTTTATTGTTCTAATGATGAACTTTCAAAATTGTTCGTGGGAAAATCTTACTGGAAGCGTTGAATTTTCATGTGAAAAGTATTACCTTTCAAAACATTCCTGTGAAATAATATCAGTGAATAATCGTACGAGGAATTTTAATGGCACGAGAAATTTATTCATTAGCCTTTGTTTCTATTTACACGAGACACTTTTTCAGTTGACGTTAAACATTGTTAATCAACGATTTAATAATTCTGTGAAATACGATAATTAACTTTTACACTATAAACTAAGTAAAAATTATTTTATCTTAAATTCCAAACACATGGTATTATTTCACTTCTTATTTCATCTGACATATGATACGTTAAGCTGCTTATTTCAAAACAGAGTTATATGTATACCGTGAACTATTCTTTTAAATCTTTAGCTGTCTTACTCGACACTTTTTACAGTTGTGCTATTTATTTACAATTGAATTCTTCGCTCTAGTTTCCCGTATCAATTATTCACTATACTTGTAGAACAATTTCACGCGTTGCCAATGAAACCGACCATAAATGGAAACCTTTATTGCCAGCGGCTGTCAAAATTGAATTTATCGAAGCCGCGTTTTCATGTTCCGTATCCCACAGAAACACGAAGGTTCACACGTAACTTTTGTTTTCCACAGTACATATTTCGTTTGCGTTTCCGTGACGTATGAGAGAAAGTCACCAACATTTTTGTATTGATATTTTCTCACTGATTCCATTGAATTTCGTTCGAACAGTTGTCGATTAAGTGGCTCTGAAATTGGAGCAATTAATGAATAGTCAGATGATAATAGTGTGAAACAATCGAAATGAATTAGATTATGTTTAAAATGACATTCAGCTAATGAATTGAAAAATTTGGAAAATCTCTAGAAAACAATTCAGTTTGCTTCAGCGTTAAGTAAAGTTATATATTTTGTTTACTTAATGTTAAGCAAAATTACACGTATTTTGGAGAATACTAGAATATCTCATAGAAACAATCGCTCTAAATAGATTTGCAATTATCAATCGATTAAATTAAATCACTCCATATATCAATGTAACATGTCTGTAGGAAATTTCACAACCAAATAATCTCCTTCTAATTAAATAATTAATATAATGAAATAATGAAATAATTTGAACAATCTATTTACAAAGCACACACATTTGTCTCTTGCATAAATACGAAATACTTGTTCTAGTTCTCGATTCTCTTTTTACTTGTAAAATGAAAATTCTGCATCACGATGTGCGAGAGAAATCCTCCTATTTAGGCACGGAAATTGAAAGGCTCGAGGTGCACTAATCTATTGCAAGGAAATTACTATGCAGCGGGACATGAAAAAAAATGATGATTTCTTTTTTCAATTATGTATCGTGAAAGTCTGCAGTAACACTGCAGTGTAGAGGCTACACAGCCCGGACCTATTATTGTCGATAGAAAATTATTTTTCAAAAGTTTGAATGCCTTCATAAAAATGTTTCTAGGCTCCAGTTTTTTATTTACGCTTGTGTAAGCAAATTAAAAATGACATAAAAATACACTCGACTCAACAAAAACCATTTTATGAATCAAATCATTCTTATTACTTAATTATTAGCGACATGAACAATTTCATTATTAAGGAAACTTTAATACCTTTAATAATTTGGCGAATCATCATTTTACAGTAAAAGTAATTATATCCTCAACAATATTTGCGAGAAAAAGTATTCTTAATTAAATTAAGGTTAAAATACTAACAATAAGCTAAGTAAGAAACGCGAAAAATGAAATGAAATTAAAATTAGATACGAAAAACGGCGTACTAAACATACAGTTTCACGGTGTGTGTTATCTTGCGTTTCAACGAAACTTCTTTTCCCAGGGGGAAGTTTCCGCAGAATCGTGATTAGGGAAACACTCGCGGTGCAATTACAACCATCACGTTGTATTCTTATCTTTTGTAAACGGAATATAAAGCGTGACGACGCTCGTTATTATCTGCTTACGATAAGTGTCAAGGTTGCGAAACCGGTTGTAATTAAGGCCACTTTTTGGCTTCAAATTTGCGTGGAAGATTGAGGTGTTCGTGGGAAACAGGAGGCAGGAAATGAATTGTTGTCTTGTCCATACATTCTGGGAAATAAACATTTCGAAGACGCAACTAAAGATTTTTATATCAAGACATTTGTACGACTTACATTTACACTCATACTTATGTATATTGGTCTTGGCCATAGTTTGATGTAGTCTTATTGTGATAGCTGAAAAAATACTATAAATAAAAGAACACAAATTGTTGCATGTTTAGAACAAATTGCGGGAACTATTTTCAAAACTGACTTGTTGAAATTACGTGGATTTGGCTTGTAGCCATACACCCTCATAATCTTACTACAATTATTTGTTTGTTATCCAAAAATAGTTAATTGATATTTTTCTTTGAAGATTATTTCAGAGAAAATTTCTTTAGCTCTGTCAATAGTTATCTAACAGATTCACGATTAGTTTAATAAATACTGTGTTTCATTAGTCCGATCGCCGTGTAACACAAACACGTTACATTCTCGAGGTCCTTCACGGTTAAACAGTTACAATGCGTAATAGGAAGGAATTGCAAATTAAGTTTTTTGAGCGCCTGACGCGTGGGTGCGCGGAATGACGATGATGATACAAATACAAATTTGCACGGACGTGGGTGCGGTTTAAGGCAGCGGGAAAGTTCGGTCATCTTCAAAACGGGAAATGTGACGTAACTCTCCAGCTAAAAAGCTGAAATAATTGAAAAACAAGGGGAACCAGTCGTACATTTGCAAGAAAGATACAAGAGTAGCATAAAAAGAAAGTGTTTTCACTCTTAACCGTTTACAAAATAAAATACTCTTGCGGGCATAATCATTCCACGTTATAAAATGCAAGTTGCACTGCACATCTCGATTTTTTATGTAGATGTCAATTTTCTGTATATAATATAACAAATTCGTCCAAATGCATTATTTATAAATTTACTTATGTACTTATTGTATTATTTGAAAGTAAACAGATTTTTGCAAATAATATGTAACAAGAATATAACAAGAAAGTTTTTTTTACATAAAAATCGTTAAAAAGGCACTTTATCTGTTAATTTTTGAAAACTAGGATTCTTGTACAGGTTCCATTGCATTAATAATCAACTCCTCTTATGTCAACGTGTGCGAAATATTATTTCTCTTCGTTATTTTCTTGTTCTCTTGACCTTGTTACTACAGTAAACAATAGAGTGTAATAAAACTTCTGACTCATCTTTGAAACATAGATTTTACGCTACTTGAGTTTGTGTTTAATCGGCTAATCGAAATGTCTAAGAGTATACACAACGTTTTATTATCGATATTTAATTAATTCATGGATTATAGAGGTTACCGCAATTCGTTCCGTGATATATAATTAGTTTTTGGAAACTGAAACTGAATAAATAAGACGCAGGTGTACCTAAAATATTTATAACGCAATATAATTAGGATTTAACTAATTCGAGATTATCCTTTGGGTTCAAAAGTCGTTTCTCAATTTTTCAACGTCAACCTAATCAAAATTAGGAGCAATCCAAATGTCAAACCATTGCGATCAAAACTCTGAAAATAAAGAATCTGAAAATAACATATTTCGCTAAAATTCTTTCTCGAGTGACCCATTTAACACTTTATATTTAAAGTCTATATTTAGATGGGTACAGTCATAGAAACAGATTTTAGCAGTCGTTTCTGACTACCAACGAGCTATTTCACGTTTTTATATTGACGCAAAATACCCACTCACCCATACAAACAACTGCGTTCACCTTTCGTCGAGAATTGCTGGAACAATGTTCTAGACTTAAGCAGTGAAGAAAACGCTGTAAGCAGTCCTATTAGTGACCCATTTGAAGTTAACGTAATAAGGGGCAATGACAACAACAATGTTTCTGGTGAATACGTATTGCCATATTAGTATTGCGTTGAGTAATAATGGAGTATCATTGTGCTGTAAAACAACTTTCACATTTAAAATTTCGTCGGATCCCAATAAAAGTGCTAAATAACTAAGAACTAATAAATAAACGATACAATTCATTAACACGGCGAAACTGTAATATTCTGTAAGATTAACAAACATCGCCCTACAATATGGAATAACAGAAAAATATTGTTAATTATATAACTTATAAAGCACACAAAAATTCCTTTTCATTTCATTTGAATTTTGATGACATCGAAGGACATGACATCCTAGGAAATAATATTAATATTAATATTTTTATATACTTTGTTCGTTTATTATACATATTCTCAGTAGGTATTCACGTAATTACTTTGTTGCGTAATAATTTAGTATTTTCGTATTCAGTCTTTCCGTTTCTTAAGAAATTTGTCTCTGTAATTCGCATAACCACTAATTCCTATTAGTCTTTCTCGCCTTTTAATTAGAATAAATTAATTCAATGAAGTTAGTTAAATCGTGTTAATTAAATGCTAAATTTCCGTCAGCCGCAAATCGTAGTTTGGCTTTTTTTCTGTAATCCTCCTTCAATTTTTCCGGATCTTATAACTTTCCTTGTTCTATTAAACGAAATACGCTCTTTTAAAAGAACCATAACTCTGACTGTTTAAACAACCAGCCGTTCACTCGTAGCTTATCGATCTGTTTTTGAAAACGGTTTGGCCGCATTCCTAGAAAGTGAGAAAACTCCGAGTTGGCGTTCGCGCATTAATTCCGTCACAGCCACGCAAATGCACGGGCTGCACAGTTTACTGACCTTGGTGTGCGATACTATAATACATACATGTGCACCTGGATAGCCTGGTAACGCACGGAATCGGTTGAAATGTAAAAGTAAAAGAGAATTCGTGTGTCAGCACTCCGAAAGAAACAGACCCAACGGGCCATGGTGTAACGAGAAATTGGTGAATTTAACGCGTGAACGGAAAGGTTCACGCATCACTTTTATGGCGAACACGCAAATGCATAGTTCGCATCGCGTCGCAGTTGACTGACCTCGAAGTCCAGTATGCGCTAGCAATGGCGGCAAGGAAGGTATCTGCAAACACTGAACAAACCAGCCTTTCGATATTCGAGGACTTTGCCCTGGGTGACGATGATATCGAAATTCTCTCGTTTTTCGAAACACGTGTTTTTAATCGATCGCTTAGATTAAAAGAAAATCTAATTGATTAGTTGCTTGCGAATTGTTTGGAATTTCAAGGCGCAAAGTGTTTGTAGGTTGAAAGTTAGGAAATTTTAAAATCTAGAAATTATAGCGCGCGAAAAGTACAAAGTATTGTATATCAAGTTTCGGCGCGTAGAAAATCGAACATTTAGGAATTGCGATGCGTAGAAATTTACGAATATAAAAAATTTAAAAGAATTGAGACTTTGGGGCGTAGGAATTTCGAATGCAGACGTTCTATCGCGTACATATTTTCATCACGTAAGATTTCTATCGCCTAAGAAATATAAAGCGGAGAAATATGTCAAAATATTTAGGTAATCTGAGAGTTTTCGAATTTCAATGTGTAGCTGTTCGAGAGCTTTCAAGAGACAAATCTTTTACCGCGTAGAGATTTAGATGGGCACGATATACCATGGTATAGAAACGTCGTACACAGAAATTCCATCGCGCAGAAAAATCACAGCTCTCAATAATTCTAATAAGTAGAAACTTAAACGCGTAGAAATGCCAACCACTCAATATATCGACATTTAGAAATTTCACTTTTATTTCAATTGCTTGCTTCCACATCAATCGCGACACATAAATTGTTACTTAATTTGCATTTGCATGATAAAATTGACGATATTTGTAAATCGAATGAGTGAAATAGCAGATGACTTACGAAATGTTATTTCTATAACTGGATGAATTTTTTAGATTTGTTTGACTTAATTACGTGAAAATGTAAGTTTTCGTGAAATAATAAGTTTTTTACCCACAAGTCGTAGCGCACGTAACATACTTTGCTTGGCAGAATGACACCTGGTTTAACCAGATGATTATGTTATGTAAATTTCGGTGCCGCATCCTTTGTGCTAATAACACACTTTAAAGGATATAGTGTCAGCGCTAAATAAAACTACGTTTTTCTGCGCGCAACCATAATCGGTTTCTAGCTTCTAATCACGCGTTTTCCTGTACGCGTGCTGAATGATAGACACGTAATCTAATCGCTAACGGTTTAGAATCGTGGTACAATCGACGATTGTGCGAACGAATAGGAATCGACGATAGTTTAAAACTTTTATTTATTTAGACCTGAGAAAAATGCAGAGATAAAATTGTTGATAAAAATGCATGTACAATTCAATTATTAAGGTGCAATTCATTTTATTTAATTGACTATAGATTATTACGATTTAAAAATTACTGAAATCAAAACTTATGTGCGTCAATATTGGTACTGTTTAAAATGTTTATACGTAGATATTTCTATGCTCCGACATTTTTACACAATGGGAGTCTAAGGTTTGAGCATTTCGGTGCTTAAACGTTTCTGTACTTAATAATTTCTGGGACTTGAAGTACTTTGCTAAAGTATTAATCAAAAGTTGCCAGAGGGATTAAAGGGAAAAAGAAATTTTGACAAAAGGGATCAAAATATCATCACGTCCAATAACAACTAATTACTGTACTTTTTACTATTTAAGGGTATGTATCAGAAAACAGCATGGAAGAAAATACATAGTATGATCTAGCTGAAAAACTGTTAAGTGTATTGAATCGTTCATAAGATTTACATTTTACTTACATACACGCACGTGTCAAGTATAGCGCTAATATCTTCTGCAAACGTAATTCAGATATATAAAAAAATTACTTTGCATCTACGTTTATCTGCCTGTTCATTTACTTATACGTAGCTGTATGCTAAAAAGTAAATGTTGACTATGTGATCTCACAGTTTATTTTAATCATCAGCTTCCGTATATAAAACGTGTGAACATAGACGCATCACATTTGAATTTTTTGTTATAATGAAAATTTATTTTTAGTTTAATAGTGACGTAACTCTGGAATAAATAGTATTGATTGTTCTTTATTCCTTTGCACCAAAAAGTTATTCTTTGCGCTTATTATGCAAGCGGAGGCTATTTCCATTTATTGTCTCGCTAAAGCTATATGAACAAGTTAGATACCCTCGTCTAAAAATAAATCCGCTGCCGTCAACCCTGTTAACCGTTCCCGCCAGAAGGGTCAATATGTTTTAAAGGTCGATGCTACTGATACGTTTGCATACAGCTACTTACACGACAGTATATCACGAGAGATGAAGCTACTAAGGGGCTGCTTCAAAACGCGAATAGCACGTTTCTCAGAGTACAATAGTCAATGAAAGACTGTTTACACTTAATCAAAATTCAACCGATTTTATTTCAGTGCTTTCTTAAGAACACCTTCGAGTAAGGTCGTTTATTACAATTATTGAGACTTACAGCCAGTAAAAATGGTATTCTCGCATCCTGCTTTGCGCAGAATAATGAATGTTGTTTATTGAGATTTTTTTGATTATGGAAATCAGTTTATATTTAATGTTTAAACTTAAAGATACTTGTTTAATTGTGTGGCACTGTATGGTAAATGGTACTTTTTTAAACACTATATATTTTAATATATAAAATAGTAATAAATTAATAGTTGCAATAAATTGCAACGGATTCAATTTTGTGTGTTTTGAAAGCACTGCGATTTGAAATCTTTGCGCGCCAAATATCTCTGGTTTTATAAATTTTGCACATCTTGAATCTATACATATAACGGGTTTTCTACGCTTTGACATTTATATTCTTGAATATTTCTCTCCTTTAAATTTATCAAACGATGGAGTTTTATGAAACTTTTTCGATTTGGAAATATTTACGTTCTGGATCATTGTTAATTTTGAAACATCTATGTTCGGAATTGATTTAACATTGAAATTTCTACGTCTTACAATGTTGTTAAATGATTTTTACTTTAGAAATTCCTTTAGTTTGTAGGTTCTTTAATTTTAAAATATTCAATGCGAAATTTCCACTCAGCATTAATTCTAAGATTTGCATTTTTCACGCCTTTACATTTCTATCCATTGAATTTCCATAACCCGAAAACTTGTTGCATTTCACATATTTTTTTGCAGTTTAGACTGAGTACGGTTTGAAATTCATTGTCTAATCAATGAACATTTACTGAACCGAATTTGTTTAAACGACGAATCAACTGACTTTCCGTAAATTCTCCCTTTTATTGCTCGTTCGTTATAAATTTCTTCTCACAGGTTTACTCGTTTTTCATTCTATTAATTCACTCGTGCGTGCTTCACTTGCGTGTTAAAGTGAAGTATGAAACTCTCTGTGGGAAAAATGAATCGTGAACGATAAGTTCGGCACGGTCGGAGGGAAACAGTGAAAAGAATGCGAATTACGTATAAACAAGCATAAGGTATTCCGGATTACAGCGTGGCACGAAACGCTTGAATTCCACGCTCATTCCAGCGGCCAATCAGGGAAGCGAAAAAAGTTCACTGCCGATTCTACATAATTAGCCGCGACGCGCTTCGGTTAATAGCCTTGGTATCGAACATCTTAATCGAATATTCAGGCAAAAATTTAGAAAGCCATATCGCAACGCTGTGGATTATTAGTCCAGATTAATTAATAGGCAGAAAATTTATTACACGCGGTGTCCTACTTAAATGTAAAAGGTCGAGCTTCTCTTTGTACGTTCAGATGTGATTGTTAATTAATTTTATCATAATTTCTTATTATTAACAAACCGAGAAAACTGAAAATCTTAATGTTTGCGGAGCATATACCTACTTAAATAAAAAATTTGTAAAAATATTCCATGGAAGAAGTGTATTTATAAGAAAATTGATTTTCCAAAACAATCATATTTTCTGTGATTTTTTACGTGTACAATATACCTGTATGTAGTAATTACAGTTATCTATAATTGGTATGCCTCCGTAATTTTCTGTAATTAAAATGTACGGAAAATTTAATGTATCAAGCGAATGAGCCGAGGAAAAATGTATTCTTGCTTATATCATAAAACGCAGTTGAGTCTTACTCTTACATAAGACGCTCTAGATTAATTAAGATGCTTCATTAAGCGTAATGAATTTACACCCGACCCATTGCAGCTATAAAATCTTAATTATTCCTTTATCAAGAATAAGATGCAACGCGTTCAAATCGATGAAACTTAAGTAAATGTAAATTTACCATTCATATCCGATTTAAATGAATTTTAACAAGCTACTTATGACATATCCTTCGATATCCTGATTTGCCAGTAGCACTCAGTCCTCTATCTCAGGATCGATTATTATTGAGAATAACAGGTTGCTTCCTTTCCAGGAATGATATTTTATTATCCCTATCTGTGTTTTATTCCGATTACACAGGATATTTCTATTAATTTCTATTTTATTCCTATTGTTCAAGTGTACTCCTTTGAGTATTGCGTAAAGAGTTCCAATAATTTTCTATTTTACGTCCATTACTCACTTACATGTTAGATTCCTACAATTATTCTTCATTTTTCTTCATTACATACATTATTTGATAAGCAACTTGCATTATGTAGAAACTACAGAAAAAATTTAATTCGTCTGTCCTATTGCAACAAGTGCCAATAATCCGCATAAAGAGACAAAGACTTTCGCGACTTCTTGATCCGCACGTTAGAAAGACCGTCAGTCATTGTCGAGCGTACATATATATAATTCGCTTTTCGCTTTGTTTTCCATCGTGTGCACGCAGGGCGAATTAAAGGAGCGACTAAACAAGGAACGCACTTTTCCCACTCTTATAAACGAGCGTGGTCTACTTTCGGCTTGGCAGTCGGTTCCATTAGCAGCTATGTTTAACGAGAGTTTCGTTCGTCATTCATAGTGTCGTGACACCAATTTGCGTGCATGCAAATCGGGTTTTACCATTAACATAATCCGCCGGCCGCGTCCGCGGGATCAATTCGCGTTTATCTTCTTACGTAAAGAAGAAAGTGCAGCGAGCAGATACCGGATGGATTGATCGCAGATGAAAATAAATAAGGATTAAAATAATGTTATCCGAGATTTGTTGGATAGGTGAAAGAAAATAAGAATGACGATGGTATGATGCATCAAGTTATTCGTGATATGCGCGCTGGAAATTCTTGTGCGTTCAGATTCATACATTTTAACTGACAAGTGTAAGTCCTGCAATTATGACGATTGCAATTTTCTGTATTATGAAATGTGTTGATTTTGAAATATCTACGCGACGACATTCCCACGCCTCGGAGTCTTTGTTCGCTGAAATTCCTGAGTTCTATAATTTCTGTTTTCCAATTTCTACGCGTCAATATTCGTACGGTTCAAAGCTTCTTGGTTTAAAACTGTTGCATTCTGAAATGGGTGGGGGTTGCACTCTCTGCGCAGGGAAATATCAACTCCGATATTCCTGTCCTCCAAAACTTGCTTCCCGGGCAATAGTTCTAATTTTTAAAATGTTTACGCGTCACGATTTCTACGTTTCGCACTTTCCCTAATTGAAAATATTTAACTGCGTACATTTCTACTTTGATCTTCTTGTACGTTTCGATGTTCTTGGACTTTTGAGTTTCTAGATTTTAAAGCTCTAGCATCTCGAAATTTCCACGCTTGTAAATATTACAGATAAGCGCCCTCAGTTATGCGTTCATGTTTGGTCGTCGAGTTCAGGATGTCGTTAATAAAGAACGAAAATCGAACGATTGCACGCGATACGGGACGTCAAAAACTATAAGAATCTGTACTTAGTTTAGTTATAGTTCAATTATTAAAGAACTGAAGAGCGAAGATCTCAAAAATCGATACTTGCAAATTTGCATTTACACATCGACAGGATAGGTCTACTTTGGAAATCGTTACCAGTTTCTGTATATCAAAAAGAAAAACATGACATTCATTACATTAAAAAATCCTACTTCTACTAACTTTCTTCTGGTACACAATTAAATTTCCATATTCCTAATAGCGTTTTAGAATTGTAACAAAAATATTGTCCTGATTTCTCAGAATCTAATCACTGGTTTGTCGAGAGAAGGAAAATAAAGAATCACTAATATATTAAGCGAATATTCAAGGTTGATCATCGAACCAGATAATCGTCCTGCTTTTACATACATACGTTAAAAGAATGTCGAGAACCGCATCAGGCTCGCGGCGATATCGTAAAATAAGCCTCGTGGGGTCTGGAGTCCGGTCTTATGCACCAATAAGGCAGCATTCTGGCCAGGTCAATGCTTACTGGTTTTGTGTTTCACCTCGTTCCCGTGTCTCGCACTTTCTGCGATCTCCGCTTGAGGCGAAATGCCTAGTAGAAGGACTCGAGATCCTTTTTCGAGAGTACTACAGTTGTCGTTCGCTCCGGTCTCCTGATTCGTTATTCTTTATTCGATGAATATCAATTTATTATTGGCAAATCCGACTTCGGAGTATACGAATTCTTCGCAAGCAGCAATTTCAAACCTTAGCAAACACTCTATGCGGAAAACTGTAAAAACGTGAAAGTTTAGAAACCTTGAAATTGTTTGCTCGGAGAAAGTTCAAAACTTGCAGATTTTAAGAGCTAAATTTAAAGGGCCGAAATTTTGCAGTGCAGAAATTTGTAAAGTTTTAGAATTTTCAAGATCTAGAATTTCGAAGATTAGAAATACCCGATGTATGGAAATTTCATAGAAATTTCAATTTCTATCGAATACTTTCGATGGCATAGAAACTTCAGAGTGTAGAAATATTCAATTTGAATCTCTGTTTTTGAAAATTTCTATGCGTTGTAACTCCTGCGCTCCGTAGATTTTATCTTTAGATATAACTGTGTCTGCATACTTTCGCTATACACTCGTATACGTCTTTGTTTTTATTCACTGACGCGTCTGCGCTTTCAAAGTTGTACGTATTGACACTTCTAAACATTGAATTTTCTGAACATTAACTTTGAAGTTAATTTTTTTCATTGCTCTTTGTCCTTCCCGAGATTTCCTTTGAGGATGTTAAAACAGAAATATTACTGAAATACTCTTTTTTATTAACTGACTCTAGAACTACATTCTGTGGATTCTTGCAGGAATGTAGGTATCGTTTATTTCCAGTTTTACCTAAAACGGAGCTAAATTGTTTATGTGTCAAGGGGAATATCTTTAAAATGACGCATACATCTGCAATGTTCTCAGTCTTTCTTTTCTTTAACTGGTTCTCTCATTCAAGTGATCTTGTTATTTTTCATAGTCTCAGATTTTGTTGCAAATTTTTTTTTGAGCAGTGCAATGCAACAACATTATGTTCCTATTTTCTTCATGTGGCTTTCAGATAAGAAGTGTTGTTTTAATGGTAATTTTAAATTTGAAAACAATTGAAGAATTTCTGTGATATCATGTTTGTCAAACATTTTACCATATACATATAATATGCAGAAAAAATATACCCTGGATGTGTAACAAACGACATACGGAGATGTAAATCGATTACTGAACTAAAATTATCATTAACACAAATTTGATTTTTATAAACATGTATATTGTAGTACGCAACGATGACCTTCCTTTTACACTTCCGAAACTGTAAAAATTATTTGAAATTCTTCTATCTCCTATTCCATAATACATATTGTTAAAAATACTTTGCACCAAGTTCCATCAGCAATAAATTTTTTTTTGTCTTGTAAGACAGGCTCACATTTACCAAGAACAGAAGTTGAACGAATTCCGGTGTTGGTATTATCTGAACCCTCACGTTTCTAATTCTGCGTTGCACTATGATAAACGTGGATACCGTATCTATGATAAGGGTTGCACTCGAAACGATTGCACTTGAAACGAGGCGTCTTATCGATATTGGAAGACCTTTAATGTATCTGCAGAAGCACAACTTTCTCTTTACGCTAATAGATTCGTTTCACGACCAATCGATCTGTTCGGGATAACTTTTTGTAACCGTAGCGGAAGTTGTAACTTTTGGAGAAAATAGTGACATAGCAAATTTGTTTCCCGTTGAACACCATTTAAGTATATATTGTCCCTGTTTTGGTCTGTTTAATTCCATTATTTTTTTAACGACATTTTAGGTAAACAAATTTGTTTAATTTAATATTTCGACAATAATATTTTTTTATTAGTAAATTTCTATAATACATTTTCAGTATTTTGTCTGGATACGATATTTACATTCCAAAATTTTTCCGCCCTAATATTTTTGTGCTTTTTCTTCAGCGGTGTATTTTCTACAACTTCAAGGTCGTTAAGATGCTTCTCAAATGTAAATGAACTTTAATAAATTTAACGATACAATTAGTTTTCTATAAATTACATGGTTACATGCGAAATCTGTTTATCTGGATGTCATAGGAAAGCAGTTTTTTTTTATCGTCACCAAAACATGCAGAATTAACTGTTAACTCAAGAAAATATCGATATTTTCAAGCTTCAGCCAACGAAAACGCGAAAGGTGCAACGCGTCCCAGTTTCCAGCTTAACTATTTCGTTTTCATTGGCCAAGGCCACGACATCGGTTTTTCCTCCTACAAGCAAGAAAACTCGGATAATTGTCAGAAGAGAACAGCCTGATTAGAAATTCTAATTTGCATTACTGGAATGTTGTAAACGCGAGTTTGTAACGTTCACTGCCTGGGCGACTTGCTATTGTTTAGTAATTAAATGGTAATGGAATATAACGTTTAAATGCTTTTTGCTGAGGATGTTTTATTTACGCAACAAGAATTATATTTATCGTCAGTGTTATGTATATTTGTGTTAAATAGAAAATTTATATTATTATAAGAGTATAATCAGTCGGTTTTTCGTTAAATTGTATTTCACATTATTAATTTGTTAGTTAAAAATTAAATATATGAGAATATGTACTGCTGAAGAAGAGCATTTTTTTTTATTGAATTTCCAGTTTTTTAACAAATACCTTTTTTTTAAATGTAATACAATGTTATACAGTATTTTAGTTTCATATAAAAAGGAAAACCTGTAGATATATTTGCTTCAACGATAAATACAAATGCAATAAGTATAGAAACATGTAACCTATCTTTCCACAAAAATTGTATAAACGAAGGAAAAATGACTTACCAAAAATATTAAACGAATGAATACATTTTTTTGTATCTGCTGAGCCACTTTACCTTATTTGAATTTATCGATAACTCTATTGGTTCTTCACTTGTATCAGATAGTATACCACAAAACGTATTAAATTACTTGTGCTCACAGAAAGCTGAATTTACAATTTACGTCCGCATTGGTATTCATGGTAACAACTTGTAAATGTACCTCCGAATGTGATTGCATTACGTTACGTTTATAGAATTTTCTATATTTCCAGGGACGGAGTCTTTACGGAAGGAGAAGCATCAGCATGAAAAGAAAAATTCGGAGTTCAAGATGCACATGAACGGGCATCAAACACAGCACGAAATGGGTGAGTTTCCTTGTAGAAACATTTCTGATCGGAAAAGGAATCGTCTAAATACGAATGATTAGATGAAATTTATTCGTTTCATTTTCTTAACGCATTCGAATAAACATTCGTTCACGCATCACGTGTTACGAATGTAAGTTTTCTGGTCAAGACCAGATTTAAAAGAAAATTGGAGTTCTAAATTTAGTAGATTATTTTATATGCAATACTAGAAATTCAAGTTTTAATTTCAATTACATGGGATTGTGAATTGAGATTTATCATGTTACTAGTAAACTGGAATGAACCTTTCACCGGAACTTTTAACTGTTAAAGTTTAACATATTTGAAACCGATCATTACCATACCATGGCGGCAAAAAAATAGGAATAATAAATCGATGAAAGAGGCAAAAGTGTTAACTGGATTCCATACCCTGAGAATGATAGACACAATCATGGAAAACGTTAGAAATATTGTATCCAATTTCAGAGTCGCCACTGTCAGCAAATACAAAATGAAATTCTAAACCACATACAAACACACACATTCGCAAATAAATTATCCCAATATCAAAATCGGCTACTTGAAGCTACTTGAGAAAATTATCATTTTCTCAGAAGCCTCTTGATTCGCTATCAGCGAATCGCGCGTTCGTGAATTTCAAGAAATCGAGCCGGTAATTCGAAATGTCGAAATGTGTGTCGTAAATGGCGAAGAATAGACATTGTGTGGCGCACAGTGGCACTTGTTATATAAGCCATTCAAGGTGCCACGGTGACGTTATAACGTATAAACATGAAGGTGCGCCAGGTTCATCCTGTTCTTTCATTAATATCGATCCTACATTCGCGGACCGGTTCGGGCGCCTAACGGTCCACGGAATTTCGCGAAATTCCATTGCTCGATGGATGTCACGGGAATTTTGTAATAATTAAAAAATTACACCACACTTAGACCGTGGGTGCTAGTTACCTTCGAATGCGAGTTACAGAAATATTACTTGTTTACTTTGACGAACTTGCTTTTCGCATAGAACTTTTCATCGTATGCGAATAGCAGATATTTTCGTTTTTAAAATACTTTCCTTTGTATAAAATATGCATCAACGACTTGATTATTAGTGACGCCCATACATATACTACATATATACATACATAAATACATGATTAATGATTGTTGGTATAAGTCTAGGAGCATGAGAAGCACATTGTACCTTTATTTACAAAGATTTCGGATTACATTTTGATTGTTAGGTTGAGAAATAAAAGCAATTATATTGAAATTGTCTCGAACCTAGTTATAAAAATATATTTTTCTTCCGTGTATACAAAAAGTTACACGAGAAATCATTTTTTTAAAGGGACTTCCATGTTTCTTTATTTAAAAATTTTTTCCAGTCAGATATCTGCAATAGTTTAAAACTGACCACTTTTTCGAGAAAACGATCAAACTACTTGATCGCTACAATTTCAAAAATTGTTTCGATTTGTAATCGAAGTCGAATAATATATTGCTCCGACGAATTTAAGTAAGAAAGACATATTCAAGGTCGTCGAGAGCTACAGGAAAAGAACGATAATGCGTTGTGATTTGCAACGATAACACCGATGGAGTTTTCCTGACTAGATTTCAATAGAATTACATTTAATTGTCTGATTCTCAAATAACTTCTTAGTCATCTGTGTTCATCGTAAGCCATCGAATTCGAAGAAGTTGATTACTTCAATTATTTATCTCTATGTTGAACTGATATGAATATGGTTTTCTAAAAAGTTATTATTATTTCACGTTCCTGCAGAAATAAATATAAGATTGAAGCCTATAGTGAATATAGTTCCATCGTTTTTATAGAATTTTTCATAGGTAAATATCAGCAGCGTACGACGTGGTTATGCGTATTTTTATCTCCTGAAGTTCCCAGGAACTTGTCATGGAATGCGGTAAAATGTGATGAGAGGAACGGAATTCTTTCGCCGACTTACAAACGTCATCATGAAAGACATTCAAGAGATATTTGTGCGAAACTACTTGAGAATTGTATACGTTTCCTGGCATATGAAAAAGTGTCTAATCTTTTCGCGCATGTTGTTCACAACTTACAAGAGTTTTGACGAAACTTCATTCATTTTGTCAAGAAAAACGAAAATTCAAAGTTAAATGTTAGTCCGAAACGAATTCAGTATTGCAAAAGTATACATGGGGTGGAGATAATAAGCACATTACAATTGAATAAAAATAGTTATTATATTCACGAAAATTTGTATTAAATATTGTTTTACCCAAATTATTGCTTACGTATACATTTTTCTAAAGTATTGTAGTTGCAGGAGACGATTGCAAACATTAGGGGCCAAATAAAATTGCCATATTCTATCAACAAACATATTTTTTATTGTAATTAAATAATTAAATTAAATATACATCCACGTATGAATTATTATTCCACAGAACTTTGGAAAATGAGCTCACCCGAAAGACTTACATTTCGGAATTGTTTCAATCCATATTAAAAATGAATTGCAGGACCCTTTTTGCCTACATAAATAATTTTTGAAATTGAGACAAATAGACAAATGAATTAATAATGGAGATCTCAATTTCAATTATATCAGGTATAGTGAGTTTTGGTAAAGGCTCTCGGAATGAAAGTATGTTTTCCGAAAAGCAGCGAAAATAGAAGAAAAATGATTCATAGAATTCTGAGCCAATAATCTATCGGTACAACGAGGAAACAGAAGACAAGGCCGTTCTATCTATGTGTAACCTTTCGCTGCCGCTATTAATAACACAACGCGTATAATTAAGCGACACCCACAACGACCGTTAAACTCCTACGTATCGCCATGCAAAACTCATCTAAAAATATGATACATAATCGTCCTTGTCGGGATACGTTTTGTCCGACGTTAGAGGGGTGCACTTGGCATCACGTTGATTCGTGCAGGCGCCAAGTACCGAACTGTAATGCAAATTCGGAGGACAAGTATATACCTTTGCTACACCCGACTCACACTTGCAGAATTTGTTACAATCTTCGTGGCGTAACTGTACATAAATGTTATTCGTTTTCGGACAGATTCCAATACAACGAGATTGATGTTCGGTGGAAAGCCAGTGGACGTTATCGATATCGAAATCAGCGATAGGTCTGGAACATTTCGATAGATTGGATTGCTGGCATACTTGGTTGGTATAGTCGAAATGCTGGTTCTCAGGACAGGCTTTCAGAGTCGGGTCTCCATTTATACAGAGGTAGTATTTGTTGCAAGAACATTCGTGGGGCAAACGGACCGTTTCGTTCGATCCTGCCGCAGGACATGCGAACGATGACAGTTTCAATGAATTTGGATTTGAATTGTACACGTTGTCGCACTTAACGTGTTCAGCGAAGTCACAACCGTAGATGAGCTTGTTGTAGCGCATACCGGAAGGACACGTCTTTTCCACTTTGATACCTTTTTCACACTCGTAGTATTTGGTGCAATCCTTGTGAGGCAATGTTTCCCGGAACTCACCATCCTCTTTGGGACAGTCCTCGTCGATGTGTTCGCTGGTAGTAACGTCAAAATCCCAATCCTTTGGTTTACAGTTGGCTATATTGGCATACAGACATTTTCGCAAATCGCGATCGAAATTTTCGGATTTGTCGCAGGACTGTCTGATCTTCTGTCCACTTACACAAACATAGTATTTGTTACAGTTACATTCATGTGGTATAAGTGCGTATCCTTTTGATGGGCAGTCATTTTTCTCCTCTACACACGTTGACTCTTCTTGCGGCACACATTTCTTATAACGCTCATTAAAATGCATTCGTTGAGGACACTGTTCCAACGATTTCCGACCAAAAACGCATCTATAGTAGTGATCGCACTTAGTCTCGTGCGGAAATTGAACGATGTCATTCGGTGAACACTGAATCGTTGAGTCAGGATTCGAGTCGTCCGAAATGTGGCAGACGACGTCTGACGCCCTCTCGCAACATTTTGTCTTAGGGTTATATGCTTGACCGGGTTCACAGGTGTGAAGCGTGGCTAATCCATCGCAAAGACAGTAATATTGTGAGCAGACGCACTCGTGTGGTTCGGTATTTTGGCAGTCACTGGGACGACATTCATTTTTGCGGCATCCTGCCGTTTTGGGATCCTCGCATCTTAGTGCCTTAGGGTTGAAGTCTAGATCATTTGGACATTTTCTGCGGAACTCATCACCATTTACGCATTCATAGAACGACTTGCAATCACATTCGTGCGGATAACGTTTGGTACCCCAACGAGGACATCGTTCAGCTGGTGGTTCTTGAGTAGTTGTAGTTGTACTCGTCGTTGTCGATGTCGTTGGTGTCGTCGTCGTTGTCATTGGTTTAGTTACAGTGGAGTCGCATCCTATTGCTGCAGGATCCACGCAGCACTTAGTATAAGAATCGAACACTTCCCCATCTGTGCAGTAGAAAACACGAATGTTGTTTCCTCTTTCACAGAAATATCTCGGCGAGCAAGTGCTGCATGTATCCGGTTTAGGGTCGTCGCAAGGTTCTGGCAAGCAGGTCACAGTTCGCCCAGGCGTTGTTATTGTGGGAGTCGTTGTTGGAGTCGTTGTTGTTGTGGGAGTCGTTGTTGGAGTCGTTGTTGGAGTCGTTGTTGTGGGAGTCGTTGAAATATCCCGACAGCCTGCTGTTCGCTCATCCTCACACCTTTTCCTATCCGGACTGAAGTCCATTCCGTTTGGGCATTTTTTAAGGAACTCCTCACCGTCAAAGCATTCATAATACATTTTGCAATCACACTTGTAGGGAAAACGTTCGGTGCCCCAACGGGGACATCGGCCTGTTGGTGGTGGTTTTGGAGTTGTAGTTGTTGTAGTTGTTGGAGCTATCGTAGATGTAGTTGATGTCGTCGTCGTTGTTGTTATTGGTGGCGTTACCGTGGAGTCACAACCGATTGCTGCGGGATCTACGCAACACTTGGTATAAGAATCGAACACTTCCCCGTTTGTACAGTAGAAAACATGGATGTTGTTTCCTTTTTCACAGAAATATCTCGGCGAGCAAGTGCTGCATGTATCTGGTTTAGGATCATTACAATGTTCTGGCAAACAAGTCACAGCTGGCTCTGTTGTTGTTGTAGTTGAAGTCGTCGTTGGAGCCGGAGTTGTTGTAGTTGGAGTCGTAGTTGGAGTCGTAGTTGGAGTCGTTGTAGTAGTCGACGTTGTCGTAGTTGGAGAGGTTGGAACGTCACGACATCCTGCCGTTGCGGGATCCTCACATCGTAGCTTTTTCGGATTAAAGTCCATTCCATCGTCGCATTTTCTAAGGAATTCTTTACCATTGATACATTCGTAATACAAGGTGCAATCACAACCGTTAGGATAACGTCTGACACCCCAAGCAGGGCATCGGCCAGTCGGTGGTTTTGGAGTTGTCGTTGTCGTCGTCGTTGGCGCAATTGTAATAGGATCACATCCAATTGCTGCAGGATCTACGCAGCATTTAGTATAATGGTCGAATACTTCCCCGTCTGTGCAGTAGAAAACATGGATATCGTTTCCCTTTTCACACAAATATCTCGGCGAGCAGCTATTGCATTTATCTGGTTGAGGATCGTTACAGTGTTCTGGCAAACAAGTCGCAGCTGGCGGAGTCGTTGTCGTAGTTGGAGTTGTAGTTGGTGTAGTAATTGTCGTTGTAGTTGGAGTCGTAGTTGTTGTCGTCGTTGGAGTGGTAGTTGGAGTCGTAGTTGGTGTGGTTGAAACATCACGACATCCTGCCGTTGCACGGTCCTCACATCGTAGCTTTTTCGGATTAAAGTCCATTCCATCGTCGCATTTTCTAAGGAATTCGTTACCATTAATGCACTCATAATACTCTTCGCAATTGCATTCGTTAGGAAACCGACGCCTGCCCACAGGAGGACATCGGCCAGAACCTGGTGTGCTCAACATTGTTTCCGATGTAACACGCGAAGATGGGTTACATTCTATTTTTGAAGGTGCCACGCAGCACTTAGATCTAGAATCGAATACTTCCTCATCTTCACAACGAAATACATGGATGTCCTTTCCCTTTTCACAGATATACGTTGACGAGCAATTACTGCATGAATGTGCTACAGGATTATCACAAGCATGTGGTAAGCATTCCAATGACGGACGTTTAGGAGGCACATAGCATCCTGCCTTCTCAGGATCCTCGCATCTTAGTTTAAGCGGGTTGAATTCCAGACCAGCTTCGCAGAATTTAAGGAATTTTCTCCCTTTTACACATTCGTAATAGACGGTACATTCGTTCTCTTTAGGGCGACGATGGACACCCGTAGGTGGACATTCCATAGGTAGCTTTCCGTAATGGGCATATTCTCCTAATTCAGAACTCACACAGCACTGGCTTTCGGGATCAAAGGTTTCCCCATTTTTGCAAGAAAAAACTTCGAATCCACCGTTTACTTCACAATAAAATTCGGATGAATATTCATTCCCATGTTGTTGAGGATTCTTGCATGTAACCGGCAAGCATGAACTGGAAATTGTCGCGTTGCAGCGTACTCTACTGGCATCGTCACATTGTAATTCATAACTATCGAACTGTTGTCCGTGTTCACATTCTTCTCTCGTCAATCTCCCATTGGTACAAGTGTGATAGACAGTGCAGCTGCATTCGTTTGGGATAACTACGTCGTCTTTCCCCTCGCACGTCTCTATCATCCTATTCGACTTTTCATTAAATGAAAAGTAATCGTACCCTAGTTCTCTTGCATCCCTACAGCAATCAGTTTTCAGATCAAAAATTTCACCAGCGTTGCAAGATTGTGCAAAGAATTCGTCGTCCTTTGCGCAGTAATAAAGTGAACTTCCTTCGCACTCGTAGGGCAAAACTCCCTCGCAATCTGGTTTTTGACACGTGTGTTTTTCAGAAGTTAGACTGAGATAAGTATCAGCGATATCCTGCCTCTGAGAATTAACTATGGCAACCGTTGCCACAAAGACAACAGCCGTCAGATATGGCCCTGAAATTCAAGAAATATCGTTATCAAATTATATTGCACCGAGTTCGAATTTAATGTTTGCTTCGAAACAGTATTTTATCGGATAATAAGAAATCAATAATCTGTTGCTCGTCTATCTAATTTCGTACAATATTGAAATATTTATAGGGGTATTATATGCGAGTGGTACAAGAGGGTATAAAATACCAAATTTTATATGAACATTGTGGGTAAATGTTTTGGTAAGAGTTATAACAAAAATTTAAACCGTGAAATACGAAAGAGAATCGATATAAAATTAGTGGGGTGTTAAATTTAATATGAAATTTGTGTGAGTTTTTCTATCGCGATGTGTGAGCAGCAGGTTGAAATGCGGAGACACTGAAACTTATTTTTTCTATCACGTTTTACACGTTTGTTGTAACTTTCGACGGACGCATCTATCAACAAAATTTTTATTACATGTTTTTCTTATGACTCGAGGTACCTCATGTATTTTAGGTTCTAAAACTCGAAATTCGAAATGTTTTACTTTGAAACCAAGAGAAATGATGGATTTATCGCATCGTAGACGCTTTCACGAAGAGAAGAAGAAAAGAAAACGTCACTCGTGATTAATAATATTACACTTCTCGAAAATGATCTATATTCTTCGACACACTCACCTCGCATCGTGAACGATGTAATCAGCCAATCTAGGTGGACGTTGTCGACACTTATCTAATAGGCAACTGACGATTCCATCGGGTCGATCGACTTTTTATAAAGTCCTTATCACCAAATCGCACCGTAGATTACCATATCTAGCGTGCGTACTTTTCGTCGAGGAACTTCCTCCCCTTCCTCCGTCGGACACAGAATCACATTTATTTTCGATTTCCGAAACGGTGTACGTCAAGGCCGACGGACTGGCGACCCGCGGGCCAAACGCTGCCCTTTTACACCCTGCGTATATTCGTGATCTACAAACGTGATATTATAAATGCTAAATATTGTGCATCTGTCTAATCGTTACGCGTGTCGAAATATTACGAAGTAATATCTCTGCTACACAAATCTCCGGACTTATATCTATTGTGATTACTCGAATGACATCAAATAAAAATGTAGATCAAAGTGGAAATAACATAATAGTTGTAGTCAAAGAGGAGACAGTGGTTGAAATTCGTTTTTACTTAGACGCTCGCAAGGCAATATTGTGTACGTGTAATAGCATCGAGATATAATGAAATTAATAATACAATGGTATATAATGTGCTCGATCGTGTATTGTAAAAATATTTGAGCACGGCAAATCGATGCGATTAAGGTATTGGATTTTCTTTCCTAGAAAATACAGTTTAGATTGCGAAAAGATCATTTCAAGAGCAAGAAATATCCATTATTTCTTTTATCGTGACGTCGAATTATTATTACGTTTGCGATCGATATGATTTATTTATAACGTAACCATCAAGTGGATGGAAATTTTGTTAGAAGAAAAATCATAAAACCTTTATCCGAAGTATCGGAAATCGTTTATCAGTTTCACATTTTTTGATCGGTATTTAGGACATACTGATAGATTATCAGCGTATGAGTTTCCTCGAGTTCTTACTACGTTATTAAAAAATACGATTGTGACATAGTTCGCCCATCATCAAGATTTAAGCATATCAAGATATGAGGGCGAACTTTGAAGTGACTGAAAATATTGATGTCTCTTATCGGAATTATGAGGCAATTGTTAAAGTACTTAAGTTTTGGGCGTTCGTTAACAAGATTGTATGAAATCGTTCAGCGAATTACACGCTATACAAATCTTTACTTACGCTCAATACCGACGTTTCGATGGACTTTGGTACCGCGACACAATTCTGTTCTGTAGTGGTGAAAGGATGACGGACAGTTAAGTTGAGAAATGAAAATTAATTCTCCAACAAATGACAATCATTATACACACTCCTGGAAGATAAATAATAGAATCCCCGTCTCTGTAATTTCATCTGCTATAAAATACCAAAATAACCTGTCGTCACTGTAATACTGGACCAATGAGTCTATCCAGAAATAGACATTTCAACATTAATTGAATTATCAGTTAATTAGCATGAATCTTTAATTAACTTAACTTAGGCTAACGAGAATATGTAATAATTATATATTTCATTGTGTACTCTATATCTCCGCCTATAAGTATATAGTTTCATTGTTAGTGTAGGAATTTTAGTCAATTCGGTAGTATAGTTAGTATGAACACGTTTAAATTGAAACAAATTTCATATCAAGAGCATTTATAGTTCAATCATGATAAAAGGCGTTGGTCTTAATTCAATAACCTCAATAAGGCTATCGATATTGACGCCCCCATTGTATCATAGTTGCCGTTCAGTAATCTCCCTGGTATTTTAATCGAAAGTTTGAAAGTCTGGTCGTGAAGTTTGACAATCTGGAAACATTTACTAATGAAATATACATAATTTCACATTAAAACGGAATATTCTAAACGATTATTACGTATTCGTTCAATCGATAAAGGACGATCGCATCTTAAATTACCAGTTTAAATTGTACTTTGGAAATTGGATTCGTCTAATTCCTGCCATCTACTTAGGTGTAAAGTGTGCCGCGTGAATGTAGGCTAAGGTTGGTTACACACCTAGACTGTCTAGTCAGATCACTAAGAATTTGAAAACTTGGAATCATTAGAAACATCTGAGTTCCGAATTTGGAAAACACATCAAGTTAGTCGCGTCAAAAATCTACAGTAGAATAAATTAAAGACGCAGAAATTTTAATTCGCTGAAACTTTCAGGCGCATATAAATTTGATGGCTTGCGAAATTTCGACACGAATAGTAATGTCATGGTTTAGAAACTTCAACGCGCAAAAATTTCAACGCATTGAAATTGCAATACCTAGAAAATTTGTAGTATTGAAATTTTTACACAGATTTCGCAACCATACACATTATCATATACATTTACAGACATTTCTGGTCGTGTAGAAATTCTTAAGCTTATTTAGTTAGAAAGGTGTTTAAAATATATCGGCGTATAGAAATTGTAAGGTCGAGAGACAATAAGCGAAAGATCTCCGAGAAGTTAAAATTTTGTAATGCATGTTATGTATACATATGGTGCACGTTAACAGATATAGTGATAAAACTGTACAATTTTAATTTTGAACCTAAAAACTATTCTGACACGCAGCAACGATCACGACTATTAACTCCCAGACTTTTTCGATCCAGTGGTGCCAATTAAAGGTTATAGCACAGGAGTTACGTCATTGCATCGATGGAATTACGTCATATTGGATCTTATTGGAATCGTGACAACGTAACGTTAATGATATGTTTAGATTAATGCTTGCTATACACAAAAGTATATATCAATATTCCCTATTTCTAAGAGGCACTAAAACTTGTTACAATTTGATGTGATGGTACCGTTCACAGATATTTTTTATACCTTATACTAAATAAACTAAATTTATGTAACTTGCTATAGAAATACCATTTATATCGTTTAAGATGAGAGGTGAGTGTACCGAAAAATATGTGTAATATTATTAATCACAAGTGACGTTTTCTTTTCGTTTTTGTGAAAGTATCTACGATACGATAAATCAATCATTTCTCCTGGTTCAAAATTAAAACTTTTCGAATTCAGAGTTTCAGAACCTGAAATACACTGAATCACAAGTTCAACGGAACTTGGTCGACGGGGCTTGCCAAAAGTCTTATGGATATAAAGAGTTGAACAAACACATTGGGGCCAAGAAATCCGGCATCTCGGTTCGCCGGATCTTGGTGTGAAACTGACCTAACTCTATAGCTTCCGGAAATGGGGTTAGATTCGCCTCTTTCGAACGTAATAAACGAACGCGAGTTGCATCCTGGATATCGGCACACCCTGCCAATTCTTCGAAATCATTTTATCCTATATCGAGCGCGCTGTTCCATTAAAACTACTCGTTATGTCATCCTTCGGCACGATTCCACCGGATGAAGTGACAAAGTAAGGTCGAATCGCCAGAGATACGGGAGAGAACAAGCTCTGTTAAACAGAAAATTGATTTGGGATAAAATTCGATTGGCAAGAAATAAAAAAAGTTCTTTTTCAAATGTCCAAATCATTAAAATGTTGAATTTGTGTGTAGCGAATTGTGTCATTGTTTTCACTATCTTCAGAGAATCCACTGCAAATAGCGCAATAAAAATTAAATTCAATGAAAAGGTTAGTTTGAACTTTGCCAGAGAATTGTAAGCCGTAGAAGCTTCACTTTAGAGAAGTACCTAAGTATTAACTTTTCAACGTGTATAAATGCTATAGGGTAAGAATATTGTCGCACAGATATGCTAAAGCGTATAAATTTAATTGTGTACATATATGTGTAGTGACAAATAGAATTTTCAAAGCGTGGCAATTCGTGGAAATTTGAATCCTCAGTGTGCTCAGGAGTTTCAGAGCACAGAACATTCAGAGTGTAGAAATTTCAGTTATTCAAATATTTCGGAGTAAACAAATTCTACGGCATAGAAGAATCAAACAATTGTAAAAACGTAGAAATTTGTTTAGATATTTTCAACTCATCCTATCTTGAAAACGGTATCTTTTAATGCACGAAGATTAGTGGAAAATAGTAACAGTCATGCTAGAATAATGAGGTGAAAGAGTGTTTTTCTTATTTTTCAACAGAGTTGGAAACCTTTTATCGCAAAGCAAAAAATATTAGTTTTGAATGAAGTAGTCATCGTAGTTAACAACTTCGCCTCGTAATTTCACGAATATTTTCAATGTCATTGGTGTAAATAGTAGATGCACACTACAGTAAAGCAAGTACACGTGTAATAAAATTACATAAGGCAATTTGATATATCGTATCAGGCTTGATCTCTGATAAGCGTATTTTTCATTATCTGTTCATATAAAAACAATCCTGAATAAATTATATGCATCAAAGTCTCAAACTAATTACCTTAGAAAGACAATCGAGTAATTGTTGTGTGACGAAAAATGGAGATAAACGCAGAACGCGAAAACAAAAAAATATTGGATCCCTTATTGCCTAATGAATTTAGAACCTCGAACAAACATCTGGACTCTCTTTGTTTGAATGTCTTCGATTATAAGTAACTTGGGTAAAGTTTGATAGGGCATCAAATCACAATCCAAAGTGATAACTTGTCTGCGGCTATTCATCCATATGCATTGTATATGTATACGTGTTTTCCATTAGAGAATGATAAATACTATCTAACTGAAAGATTTGCTTGCCAATTACTTTCTTCGAAAACATTTTAACAACGTTCCAGTGATGAATAACATTTTTATTTTTTGACACAAATATGAATATTTTTCGCGTTATTAAAAATTTAATTGTTTGACATATCTCTGAAACGCGAACTAATTTTCCCAACAGCGAGTCAAAATTTCAAAAAGACTACGAGTCGACAGTTCTGCGCTCTAAAGTTTTGTACTTGAAAATTCCTTTAATGTTCTCAAATCGAAATATACCGCCTAAGAAAAGATATTTGAAACCTGTAATAATTGTGCACAACAAAATAAAACATCCTGTGATAATTCCTCCTCTTAATATTCAAAAACTAAAACAAACGCGTCAAACAAACAAAAAATTTAAGCCTAAAAACCGAAACAATACTCCGTCAACAAACTATCAAACGAAAACCATAAAACCATTTTAAGAAATGCACTTTTTAACAAACAAACTACCATTATGGCCAAACAAATCGAAATGCTCGACAAACAATTTCCAACAAAAAGAAAATTAGCCTCTGCCTACTTAATTAGTCAAAAGAACGAAATGGCCGTATCTTTTTCCAATTACATTACACTTGACGAATGGAGTCCGATGGATATACATAATCGGTAAATAAAAGTTGAAAAAGTCTCGATCGTTCCTGACGAAAAAGCATTTCGAATTCGTGGAATACCGTCTCGCAGACTTGGTAGCCAAACTGTTAAATAAACATCGAGCTGTCCGAGTCTCTTCTAATCACCAATACAACGAAATTACATAATACATCACGCTGTCCATCCCCGATACGTTTATCGCGGTCGCAGTCAATGGCTCCGAGTCATCTGGATCATCTGGAGTATCTAGAGCGTATTGATCGCGCCTAAGCAGCTGTGCCGAGGCTGACAGTAACGCTGGGGCGGCCGCACGGAAAACACACGTGCAGCTGGCCACGGGATACCGAGGTACAAGGGACCCTGATCGAACATCGTGTATAGGAGTTAGGCTTGTGTTCAGGGATACCAAAAGCTGTAGGATCTTGCCGAGAGTTTTCACGCGCGAGACATCCGATAGGACTTCAGAGTCTTTGCTCGTCTGATTCTACATTTTGTTTGTGGACTAAGAAAATTTTTTTCTCTCACGACTTTGATCCATAGATGATTCTACAATTCAGGGGACCGAGATGTGGTGACGACGTGTTAGAAATGACTTTGCAATGTTTTGAATGTGAAACTGGTCTTCAAGCTGGTCCACAGGCAATTTTGGATTATCTCCTGTAGGGCGCTAACAAGTGCGGATGTTACACGTGACAATTCTGGATTTCGTGTGTTTACGTGGCTGGTTATGTGTTTCTGAGCAAGTGCTGGGAATTAGTGTTACGTGGACCAACAAAGTGTGGGATTTATCGAAGTATGAACCATTTGCTCGCGGACAATTCTGCTGTAAGAGTTTGAGAAAGTATTCTCGCGTAGAAATTAAATGAAATATCGAATCGAGCGACACTGATCTAACGAGCCTTCGAATTTCTTTCTAAATGGCATTACGGCTGGCGATATTACGATGTTCATGTCAACAAAAATTACGTCAAAATTTTAACGGGAAAACTGTCATTGATCATTGAAATGGAGTAATCGGATGCTTTCCAGATGTTATCAAAATTGCGGTCTATTCAGTTAATGAAAGTACACAATAACCTTTTAAGTGTTCTAATAACACCTGAAGATGAGCGATATTAGTCTGTGCTACAGAAAATTATAAAATATCGCCAAAGTGGCTATAAATCCTTATGAAACGTGCACGCTATCACTTTTTCTCTTTAAACAACTTTCGTTTCTGGTTTCGACATTGGCTAATTTCATAAAAATAACTAGAATGTTACGTGTAAAGTTTCGAAAATACTATGCAGAAAATGATTTATTGATTACGGGAGCCGTAAAATTGTATACCATTGATCTTTTGATTTTCGAACTATTCTTATCTGCCACGTTATTGGATCACGGAGTGTGTACACAGTGAATGTGTTTGCGCTGCTAATTTATCTGTCGCTGACAACCTGTTGTTAATGAAACTGTGGTGTAAATCACCCTAGCCATTTAATATTTAAAATCATTCGATCCGACGTGTCTTACAAAACAAAATCAATTTGTAAAATGTTAATTAATTAGAACAGTTAAAACTGTAATCCAATTTCGATTATCTTCTTTGTTGTTTTAATATTGAATTTCCCCTTCTATTTTGCAATTTTACTCAAAATGATTTGTTTAACCTTACGAAAGATTTTTATTGATGAAAGTGCTATAAATAGATCATATCCTATTGTTAAGAAATAGGCTAATCGTACTATTGAAGTTTAAAATGCCAGGTTTAAACGAAAGAAAATTTGTAACGTTCACGCGAATAACGACGACGACGAATCGGCGATATTCGTATGCAGACATTTTTATCGGACAGCTGTCCCTGAATTCATGATATCTGCTTATACACACACATGCACACTTCTTTTTGAAACTCATTTTCTAACAAGAGCCAAACTGTATTCCGCCACACAGATATACAGAAATTTAACAACGAATTTTGTAATGTCGAGAATGTATAATATTATCTGCAAAACCAGTGATTTAAATTTGAATTTTTTTACTATTATATTACGCTTTGTTCAAAATAAAAGTATCGGGTATAATAGTATCACAATACAATTCAAATGCAAATATTAAGAATTCCGTTAATCGTTCAAAAGCAAATAGAGCACGACTTTAAGAACTGAAATTTTTAACTTTATGAATATCAGAGTTTTATAACAGAGTATTCTATTGCTACTTAATATGGCAACAAGTACTTGGTTTTTGGTACTAAACTGAAGGTGTTATCCTACGCCAATCTTTAAAATTACATTTTGAAGCGCTATGTAGAATAGTGTATTAAAAGCTCGATGCGCTTGAAAATGTGTTATTACATAAAAATGTTTAATATTTATTCGTCTAAAATCAACGAATTTCCAGAATTTTCCCCAAAAATTTGACTTCCGGGCAAACATGAATGATACATGAATTCCGCGAAAATAAAGTCTAACACAAAGAACGGAAAGAATTTCCATTTCGAGGTAGCCGTACTTTTATTTCCTGAAAACGCACGAGAAAGGCTTTGAAAGTCGGTGAAAGATGTGAGGTCAAATAGAGCGATTATCTTGTGTCTCGTCGCACGGTTGTTTTTCACAGAAAAAATGGGAATTCATCTGTTCTCTATCTCCCTGTCGCATTGTCTGCACTTTACTGTGTTTAAGTATTGAGATTTCTACAGCTTGCACTTGTTATTCCTGCGGCTTGAATATTGGATGTGTTAAAATTCAGCGTTTTACCATTTTTAACTATTATCATTTCTGCGGATTGATTATTTTGGTCCTTTGAACTTTCTACATCTCGGAATTTTGTTCTTTGAAGCTTCTACGTGTTGACATATGCCTGCTGTGGTGTGTTATACGTGAAAATACCTGGAATTTTCTATGAACTTGAAGTTTGCATTTAGGAACTTCAGACGCGTTAAAAAGTCTGCTTTGAAGTTTTTACACGATCTACGTAGTAAAGCTCCCATACATTGAAACTTTAACGCTTTCAAATTTTTGCGATTCAAATTTCCAATGTGCTCACAGTCTTCCAGTTTTAAAGTTTCTGGGCCTTGAAATATTTATGGTGTAAAGTTTTAGCGCAGTAAAATTTCAACAATTATTTTCAACAGAAGATATATGTATATAAAAAAAGGAGTCGCTATTGCTACTTCGAGTCTTTTTTTAGTCTTATACAACTATTATTGCTGAACTACAATTCACCGTTCCATATCGTGAAAACACGCGAAAGGAAAACGGAAAGGCTTCGAAAGGCGGTGAAAGATTATCTCCTGTCTCGTTGCATGGTTATCTTTCTGACAACGGGAAGGAACGCTTTTCCGTATCTGTCAAAGATACGTGATGTTACATAAGAATCATATTGTCCTTGTAATTTACTTCGTGTAAAATCAATCGATTTTTGGAACACAATTTTCTACTTTTCTCTAAATAGGATGTATTGTTCTGTGGATTACTGTAGGTAACGATGCTTTAAGATTCATACATACGATCTCGCATAATGCAAAAGCATGTAGGTAAACAACTTAACTATAGTGTTACAAATTATTTTTAAGTTTCACACAGTATCCGACAAAAAGTATTTTACGAATTTTGCACAATAAACGTTTGAACCTTTTACGTTTTCCTTCATTTTGCTGGTCGTATGGATTTTGAGTATTAAACGTCACGATTAACGGAAATTATTTAATGATAATTAGCAAACATTACGGATCAAATATTATAGGACCAAAGAAAGAACATCTTCAGGATTGTATCATATAAGAGCAACGAAATTTACGTAGTTTTGAAGCAAAAGAAATAAATTATTGTAATCTTTTTCGTTACTTTATTTATTTTCATCGTATGCACCTTGTTTAATTTAATAGCGATTGTTAGGTATTAGTACATTCCATTTTTTAGAAAAGCCATGGTTGATATTGTGAAATGCGTATGACGTACAAACAGATAAGATAAATGTTAAAGGTGGATATAGAAGACTTATAGATTATACAATGTCAACATTTTTTGTTAATAAAAATATTGTCGTTTGGCATGAAGTACATTTTAGAGTTAAATTAAAAAATATCAGTATAGAATAATATACTAAGTTACTATTTTTTTGAAGATTAGAAAATTATATTATGTTAAACAGTCTATACATACATTTTTATATTATTCCACTTTGAGTGAAATACGTCACTTACTTTTCCAAGCAAGTAGAACCTAGAGAATGAAAGACCACTTCTCGCGTAAATAATCAGTCTTTTTGTCTCCGCCTTCCAAGAGAAATTACGACGCTGCTATGATTGTTAGGAATTATGTCACGCGACATGATTAAATTTTAATCATAAATTCCATAAGATAATTGTAAAGGAGTTTTGAAACGCCATTACCTTGCGAAAATCTTCTGACAGGATGACAAAATTCTAGCGATTCGTCTATTGAAATTTATGAAATGTTTATTCCAAGTGTTATTAAACTGGTTTGCATAAATTCGATTTACATAGTAGAAATACTTAATGAATAAATATGAAAAAAGGCATTTCTAAACGCATTAGAATAAAAATTGTAAATTATTCGTTACAATAGAAATAAAATATTCTATATTTTGGTTGTGTTACGTTAAATTTGATTTAATTCATTTTTATTCGATTGAATTAATTACGTTCAATTCATACCACCGTCAGAATTCGGTACTCAGAAATCCAGCGTTTAGTGGTAACGTTCTGTTCGTAAAGCTCATCATCAGTCTCGCTTCGTAGAATTTCTTTATCGCGATTTGTTACGCCCAATTCATATTTAACTTTCGATGAATTTCGTACATTTTAGATAATGGGAAAACGGGTGGAAAATTATTCGGTGCAGAGAAAACAGAGATTATAACAGATATGTTACAGCAGATTGCACCTCTAATTGCCACAATTAAAAATTCCACCAGCCGCTCTACCGACTATTAATTAATTTTGATATTCGATTTTACATATTTCGCATTACACTTTCATATAAGGCTTTTCTTAACATATCAATATTTTAACAAACGCAACTTTTCATTAAACTGAATTTTCGTTTTCCTTAAAATACAAATTTTTGATTCAATATAGGTATTGCTTCTTTAACATGTATCATTCGCATTAAATTTAGATTTCTGGTGAATTGATTTGTAATCGATATATTCATCTTGATTTTCGCACTGTTCCTGTTCATTTCCAAATTAACAACAATTTTAACTCACCGTTGCTATTTTTAAAGTATACGAATAAATCAATGTTTCTAACTTTATGGTCGACTTTTAAAAAGTCTTCCGAGCCGGTTTCTTCAAGAATATCATGGTCTTCAAAACATTCCTCCTATTGTGGAGTACTATGACTATGGAAATTATGTCAGGACATAAATCAATTTTAGTTTCGGACCCAACAATTACTATTCACTTTCTGTGAAATCCGCTTTTCATTTCGCCCCGTTAGGTTTCGTGAAACGATGTCAACGGTCCCCGAAACTCACGATCCGCGTGTCGCATTCGTTAGAGAAATTCCTTTCGATTCAATGACGCAGAACTTTCGCTGTACTAATTGCACGCCGCTAATTGGCCGGAATTGATCGATATTACTTGCAATTTCTAGCGTTTCGAGATTGTATCTCGGCAATCACTGACGCCGAATAGGAAGAAAAAACGGTGATAGGAATAATAAGTGGGAGGTCCAATATTTTTTATATATTATTCGAATTATTGTAATTGTGCATTCATTCTTGTTTACATATAGAAATATGTAAGTATTAGATGAAAATAATTTCACCGAGTTTTAGTTAATGAGAATGAATTGAAACTTAATTATCTAATTTAAACAATTTTTCACTTGTGTCCCCCGGAAATTACCATTGTATTTACTAGACAAATTTAAGTTGGAGTTTCGAAATGAACGTTAAAAATTCAAGACATTGAAAGTCTTGCGTTCAAAATTTTCCAAGTTCGAAAGTTGCTTTGGTGTAACATTACCGGTCTTTGAAAATTGAATATTTTCGATAATTTTTGAAATTTATGCGAAACGATATTTTTGCATTCTAAAGTTCGGCGCTATAATATTCGTGTCAGTCGTGAATTTAAAGTTCACGGTTTAAAAGGGAACTAGATCAAAAGTTGGTCAACTGTGCGATACTTAGGAATACATATATGTACCTTTACGATAAGAGCACATAGAAAAGCCGTAGGTCAATTCAAATAAAAATGTGTAGTACTCTCTGGGTTACAAAATTGTAATTTACAGTAAAATCGTAATATGGATCATTTAACCATTTCTCCTTTATCATACTCATATGACTATAAAAAAGAGCCAAATACATCTCTAAGACAGATATCCCGGTTTTCAGTAAATTGAATAAATTCATTAATGAATCACCGATATCTTCCGTCGTCGTTATTCGATAGCCAAACAAATCCAGCCTAAAATCTAAATTTCTAAAACAGGAAATCCAAACAATGCTCCGTCCATGAAACTGCCAAATGAAAACCAAGAAAGCATCAGAAGAAATCCACTTTTCAAACAACAAACTGCAAGCATCAACAAACAAATCAAAGTGTTTGACGAACTATTTCCAATAAAACGGAAATAAGCCGCTGTCCAATTAATTAAACAAACTAATCCGCATTGTCGCATATCGTTAAATTAAATTTGACGAGTGGAATTTAATTAATCTGCCCCGCAAATTAATATTCCATCTCGATACGGACGCACGTGGATCACGGAAAAATCGCGTTCGGACGATGAGACATGGTGCGAGACAGTGCGTTGGCTCTGTTGGTGCTCGTTAATCAGTTGAATTGAATAACGTATTAATACTGCGGGGTCATCGCGAGGGTTAATCGCAATGTCCACGCCGGACACGATGGACACCATCGACGAGGCGGAGCAGGCGTGGCGTGAGTACTATAAAAATACGTAGAACGATTTTAACTTTAAATGTCCAGTTGCCGGTATTCAGTCTTTTTTGCTTTTGCTACTGATAAGGTTTCTTTTATTATCGGTACTAGCTGTTTTCAATGGGCGTCTATTTTATGTCTGACTCTAGATTCTTTTTGTAAGAAAAAAAGGAGGAACGTGTTTGTCTGATAAATAGGATGCTATATTATATTTGATTTGATTACAGTTGTGCTTTTATAAATATTTATTAATTAAGTATCTTATCTACTTGTTAGTAGAACTTCTTAATTCTCGAAATACAGGGTGTAACAAAAATACTTGGACACTTTTTCAGTACCGATAGTACGCACCAAAAGATGAAAAAAAAGTCTATAAAGTTTTGTCGAAAAACCATCCCCTATCGAGATACAATCCCTTTTGTAAAAAATTTTTAAAAAATCATATCTCCGAAATGGTACGTCGTAGAGGACCGATTTTGATTGCAATATAACCGGAAGAGACTAAAGTTTACGAAACAATATCACTATCTACGCAAAGGAAGATTTAGTGAATGCCTTCAATTTTTCCCAAGTTGTTACAAACCTGCTACGATATAGGTAATCGACGTTGTTTGAATTAAACAAGAATAAATGCTATTTAACAGCAATACTCGTAGCAATTATATTTTTTTCTATTATCTTTGATTTTCTCCGGTTATATTGCAATCAAAACGGATCTTCTACGACGTACCATTTCGGAGATATGATTTTTAAAAAATTTTGTTATAAAAGGGGTTGTATCTCGATAGGTGCTATTTAGACAAAACGGTACTCGTTTGTCTAGGTTTTTTCAGTACCGATTTAGACATCGGTACTGAAAAACTGTCCAAGTATTTTTGTTACACCCTGTATATAGGAATTTAAATGTTTATACATTGCGAAGTTTCTAGATTTTTTGGAATTTCTATGACGTTAAATTTCTATGAGTTGCAACTTTTTCAGCTTGGAAATGTATAGATTTGCAAATTTCTGCACTCAAAGTTGTTACTTGAAATTTCTGTAATCTCAATTTTCTACCTGTTGCAACTTCATGCACTTTAAATTACCTTGTTTTCATGGTTTCTATCTTTGAAGTGCCTTTACTTTGAAATTTCTACCCGTTACAATTTTATTTATCTCTAAGGTTCTTAATCTTAACGTTTCTGATTTTCGAAGCTCCCACATTGAAAAATATCTTTGCGTCAAATATTTCTGCGCTTCAGAATTTTCCCTGGGCGAAATTCTAAACAAATTTCAAAATCACAAATTGCTTTGAGGATGCTGTGAAAACAGTTAATTTATCAAAAGATAGTGTTTCGACTCAGTCACATGTTTCCCTTTAAGGAAAACGCACTCAACAATTTTACGATTGCCATATGTATATACATATGTATGTACATACATACATCCATAAATCATGAACGTGGATTATTTATCTGTTTCGAGAAATACAAGGAATACGAACGCAATCCCTACCGAATCCACGTGCACGTAATTCTGCGACCTCGTTTCCCGCTTTCCTATACGTAGAATCATTGTTCCAGATTTTTTTAATACAATTTGAAGGTTACTACACCCTGCGTCTGTGCTTAATTCAAACGTCTGCGCTGGCTCGCTTTTAGTCGAACACATTTGTATATTCATTTGGTAAAATTGGTGGAATGCTAATGAAACAATAATAGTGGTACCTACTTTTAGTCTTTCAATGAGTATAGTAAATAAGTATTTGTTATTTTCAGGGCCGTTTTTCATAATCTATTTTACACAGAATGCTCATATTATTTTGGTGCTTCTGAATACTATAACATAGTTAAATTTCATGTTTTTTAAGGATGGCCTAGAAACAAGATATGTGTCAAACGATCGCGCTAGTTTTGGTACAATTAGTATTCTTTTATACATAGGGTGAGACGAATAAAGTGTTAGAAGTGGTTTTGATCAAGAACCATTGGATTTGATTTTTGTTTTAATTGTAATAATGTAAGAATTCTTGTCTAGTGGCCTTTTGATGGAACTTTTTATTTATAAACTCTGTTGGGTCTCACATTAATTTTGATGAAAGCTGTTTTTATAGATAGCATTAAATAAAAGCTACGATTTTTGGTGATGTAAAGCTAAATGCTTCGGTATTTTGTTGTTAAAAGAAAAACAAAATTTATTAAATATATTTTTAAACGTCGCATTTGCGATTCCCTGTTATTTGAAATTAGAATGAATTTATACGTTAGACAGCTGATAGATTCGTAAAGGAATGATTTTATACTAGCTGCGTACAAATATAAAAAAAACGTGGTGCTACATGAGCGGCTGCCAAGTGTTAAGATATTTATAAAGTCTGAATTAAAAATTCAACGTAAAAACATAACTATCATATCTTTAAAGGGTGTAGACGAAGGAAACATTGAAATATTCGAAATTAAGCTAAGAAGTATAAACGGTACAAAATCCCCACAGGGATAAGAATACCAATCTGAGGATATAAAACAACCCGTAAAACGAAACATGAACTTTTCCAGTGCTGGGAAACAGTTATTTTAAATAACGAATAAATTCCATTCGATCCTTATTCACGAACGAAAATGAATTCTGTTTGCACGAATGCTGCATCCATTCCAACTCAAAATGTAAATAATAATTGATCCGTATGAAAACAGAGAATTCGTAAGTCTCATTCTGTATAACTACATAATGAGAAATTGAAATGCAATAATGAAAGAGCTGTAATGAGTTATTCAAATAAAAATTAATTTTAGTTTCCACCGAACCGAAATCAGTAAAAATCTAATTGTAAATCTCCGATTGCCCATAGACGAGATGCTGGAGTGCGAGACAGGATCTCTGCTCGGCCGAGTGGCGGATCTGGAACGGCAGTCTTTGGCACAGAGGGATGAAATCGTTTGTCTTCGGGCGACTCTCGCCGACGCCCTGCGTCGCATTGCACAGCTGGAGGGTCGAGAGCGTCGCGACGACCGACCGGAAACCAGGAACGACCGCGGCGTAGCCTCGCCGATCAGAAACGGACACGTGCTTAGAAGTGAGTAGGATATTTTAGATAGAATTTTAGGGTATGCAATTCCACTAAATTGTTTGAACTTGTATTTGGGATGGATGAGGAAGGTGGAAACTTTTACTTCGATTGAATTTGTGGACAAAATATCTTTAATGTAAATATTACATTTGTACTGTTCCTTATAAATTACGTTTATGGAATATTTATCATAAACGGGGTTACTTATGTGAGTTGCCCTTGTTCATTTGGGTATGTAAAAAATGTCAATATTAAAAAATGACAGCTTTTGTTGAATATTATTCAAATATTATTCAAGTAATATTTCGTTGTGGGAGAAGTAAAATATACGATACAATTGGATTTTGAAATTTATGTATCTTCGAAAAGTATGCCAAATACCAAATTATGCTATAATCTGTATTTCAATTTTTACTTTTTATATAATAATTTTTACTTTTTGATATAATATAAAAGCAAGGGGAAAGGCAAACTGCTGTATTTTCGACAATAATCGGAATGTCGTTGCAAGTCTGACGAGTGAGCTGAATATAATCTTGAAGCATACACTATTCAAATAATGTCATAAAAATGCAGTCTTTGAATCTCAGATACATACCCAGCGCTTGAACTGCGAATCATTCATTTTATCTTTAAAATGTGAAAATGTATGAAACGTTCAAACAAAATGTGATCTTCAATTCAAGTATATATTACATTTTTTATTTTTGTAACACTAAGCTCACGACATCCAGTAGGACTGTTTCAAACTTTAAAATGGGAATTCTGCATTCAACGGTATAGCTGCCACTGAAATTTTCTTTAATTGCAATGAGAAAATATATTTCTTTAATTACTATCTACCTCTATTCATGTGTCGAATTTTCGGTAAGGTTAGTGTTAAAAATATCAGATAGTTGCTGATTCCCTATAGCCAAAAAGGTTGGAGTGCTATGGAGCAATAACTCGTGGAAGTCTATTTACGTCTGCATTATGAATGCATGACAGATTCCTTCGTTTCTTATCTGCCAGAGAATACCATTTGTTCGTGACCTAATTGCAAGAGGAATCGAGGCGCGGCACGTCGAAGTATCGCGAATTAATCAATTCAAAAACTAATTTGCTTTTCATTCCTTTAGCACGAGTTTCCGACCTTTGGTGACCTAATATGTCAATTATCGTTATTCATTGTGATTCTTATTCTTCATGCATGCAAAGAGAATAAATTCAACTCACTTTACGTGAATCACCATAGTACACGTAATTCAAATTTCTCTGTGAGACTATTTGTACACCTTGAAATTTCTATGCTGATAAATTTGTTCGCATCGAAATGTTTGTTGTCTAAAATTGTTTAGGGTCAATATTTCTTCGTCCCGTAAGATTTCA
Organism: Mimumesa dahlbomi; assembly: GCA_917499265.3. NCBI lineage: Eukaryota > Metazoa > Arthropoda > Insecta > Hymenoptera > Crabronidae > Mimumesa > Mimumesa dahlbomi. The sequence continues at coordinate 10,505,512 of OU824124.1, forward strand.
TATTTTATATTGTTAATCGAACGCTGTTTCACATTCTTGATTTTCAAATTGGATTGTATTAATCATAGAGTGGGAAGATTCTTGGTACTTAAGTAATTTTCTGGTGTAGGAATTTAAAATCTGGATATCAGAGAATCCCTGGGGTAATATACAAATCGGTGTGTAGTAAATGCCAGGCATAGACAATTCAAGGCGCCCAATCACCGAGGAATTTTAATCAGTCTCCGACACGCAACTTTGACAACTTCCGAAATTCCTCGGCACGAACCATTCAAGCCCTACAACAGATATCATTCTTCATTCATTTCTCTGGCAAGTTAATTCGCCCTTAAATTCACAGAAGCGTGGCGGAATTTGCCAAGTTTCCAAAGCCGTCAGGGCTGTAATCGTAGATAAAGGAACCCACTTTCATACCTGTTGGCACGCGACGCCGGTTCCCGTTCCGTTTCTGCACTCGAAGCGCGAATAATCGGTGAACTTGTCCGGGGTATTAACGTGCCCCTTATTACCGGGTCACGCGAGTTCTTTTTTTACGATTATCGAAAACCGGGGACGGTCCCCTAGATATGATTTAAAGACGACTATCTTAACCTTTGGGCGATGAACGTTGCAATTAAGCTACTTTGCGTTCTTTATAAACGTGACAATTTTTCGAAAACTCTCGTAATGTTGATAATCTTAAAGTAACAATCAGTTAAACTAATTCTAATCAATCAAAATTGTTGAAACCCGATTCTTAGGGTCATGTACAATTTTGAAATTTTGATAAAGTATTCATAATATTGTCAATGTTAAGGTTAGAATTAAAATAATTGTTTACGTTATTTTCTTGAATCTTATTAGAGTGGAAAAATCTCGTTACTCATATACCATTTTTTCCAATTTAAACCAAATATCCGAGGGGCTTTATAAGGCTGAATAATCGTGAATCAAAAACATGAGGATCCGCGAACAAGAGTAATTACGTAATTAAGACACTTTCGAGAATTGGCCGATCGCTACCTTCCACCCTTACCCTTTCCACCCCAACATTGTTCCCGCTACCCATATTTGGCCTTCTCCTTATCGATCGTATTCCAAGCAATAGAATTCAATTAACAAATACCAGATCCGTGTTTTCTGTCTCAAGTTTTAAAAGTCTTAATTTTTCTCTGAGACGGAAAAACGTGGATACACATAGGTTCTCATATCTAAAAGAGCGTGAACGTAAAATAGTTAGTTATATGCAAGTGGTATTAACATTCAAGTATATAAATATTATACATATATTATATTACATTGATGGACATTGCAAACGATATTCACCCAATACAACTGTACAAAATTTCAATGGTAATCCATGAACAATACATCATTAAAGGGTTAAAGCGTTATATCTAATTGAAGGGTTAACTATTATAGATGAATGTTTTTATAGCGTAAAACATTATTTTCAAAGAATGAGTCTAAAGTGTTTTCCGTGTCCTTATACCTTCATCCATACGTATAGCGTGATATCTGGAAAATCGTTAAATTTAGAAACCATAGTTGTAACAAGTAAAACGAAAAACGATATGATTTGAAGTTTTTACGCGTAAAAATGTTTTTTCACTTTGAAGTTTTCTATCCTTCAAGGTGTCTAAGCCCTAACGTTTCACTACATTGAAATTTGGGGATCTCCATGTCTTAAATATAATAAATTTAAACCCTTTGAAATTACTCTATCTCGAACTACCTAGCTTTCGAAATTTCGCGCTATGAAATTCCTGCTTTCCAAGACTTGGGTATCTTGAAATACATATCTATGCACCCTAATTTCTTCACTTGTAAGTTTCTAAGCAAGGAAATTAATTACACTAAATAAATTATATTAATCCTTGATTAACCTTAAAAAAATTCTAATTTCATTGTAAGATACGGTGAACGTACGAACAGGCATTAATTCTTCCCATCAATGTAATTAACCAAATTTATTCAATGGCCCAAGGTGCAAGGTTTCTCATTTTTATTTCTGGTCTGATACATATTTTTTCAATGTGTCCACAGGTAATCAGAACTCAGTGGCACAGAAAGACCTTCGCCTTCGTCAGACCGGCGGCGGTTCTTGTCTCAGAAATTCTTCGTCCTCAGGATCGTCCCAGGATGTTCGGGACTCAGTTACCAGTCCAAGGAGACCCGTCAGTTATACACACCCGTCACAGCTTCCTCAAAGGTAATGTTCGTTTCACTGTTTATAAAAATAAAAGAATTTGAGTCATATTTTTCTCGTCCGAATTATTATTTAAAAGTATGGTAAATTAATACAGTAGATAATAGATAATAAAGCGATCCAAATGTTCAGTGTTCCATGTCTACCGATTTTGTGAAATTGTTGAATAAAATTAGAATAATTTGCGAAAAACTCATGCTACATTTGATTATAGTAACATGAACGTTGTTTGATTGGAAATTTCATTTGAACCGTGTAATTTATCAAAAAAACAATAATCTGTCTTCCTTTACGTACTTACAAATGAGATTGCATTCTCATAAAAATATGAAATGATTTCGCAAATTCCATAACATAATTACTTATTACGTTGTGAGCGTAACATTAGCTTATCTGGAAACTAATGTATACATATACGTATATATCATCCAAATTTTAATAATCTATACACAATAATGTATGCTACTAATTTTCTCAAATTAAAACGTTGCCAACTTCAATAATTAAACCATACAATTTAAATCTGGGAAAATGTCACTGAACGAAATGATCATTATATCTCTAATTGATTAAAATAATGTTTCAGATAGTATAATATAATATCGATTGTATTTCCAATTATTTTTCAGAAGGTCAGTTCATTACCAATCGACTGGTTCCCTGCACTCTGACAGTCCCAGTAGCAGTAGCGTATCACCGGTGCCATCACCCAGTCCTAGAGCAACACCATTACCTGTAGCGAGGTATGCATCTTCTTCAATTCGCCTTTTTTATTTAATAACTAATTAGCAAGAAAAAAATACTGCGATTTAAAGTTTTGTACCTTGAAAACTTGTGAAGATATTTAACATTTTTGTAATTTACAGATTTCATAGAAATATACATGTAATTAATTGACGTTAGAAACATTCATTCCATCATTCAAATATCTGAAATTTTAGAAACGAAAATTTTCTGACATTATTTTAGGTAAAGCAGGTAAGAGCAATAATTTTCAAACAGTATTTTTACACGTACGAAAATTTAGATATGTACGATTTTTACAATTTAAAAATTTGTTTCGTTAAGGTAGAACTAATGTCATCCAAAACCTAATTTTAAATGATATTTCAAAAGCTGATAGATTTTATATCCAATGATTTGTGATTAAATTTTAATGTCTTCTATTCTGGCGAATGATTCTTTTCGTAATTATGGCAAGATAAAGTTTGACTTAAGATTTATTCGGAAACTTATAACTCTGAAACTAGAATAAATATCGAAATCAACAAAAAACCATTTAATTATGAAAACCGTAAAAGTTTTAGCAAAAATATGTAATCAAGTAACGTTTTATACGTACTCAGAAAACTACATTTATGTTTTTATGTTGAATATCTCTGACCGACCAATTTCCAATATTATCATTTTAAAAAATGTGTTACAAATAACAATCCGGACGCAGATCACACTATGTACGGTTTAATTTATATTCTGACTTATTTTAATTTTCTTAGCTGTAACAATTATCTCTTTCGCAGTCATCAATCAGTGTTCTGTAATTGAAAAATGAATAAAAATTATAAAACATAGTTAAAAACATTGCGTCTCTGATTAATTATTATGTATTTGAAATCGAAATAAAATTATGGGTTACAAAACTAATCAGAGACTGCCAGATTTACAAACAAGAGAATTTCTTAGTTTCAAGAAAGCGCGCAAAAAAGTTCATTTACACACGTAGCAAAACAATGCAAGAAATACTCAAAGGTCGCACGAATCTGCCTAGCCTATTAGCGTGTCTTAAAAAATCCTAAATAACAAATCGACTCGTGTAAAGCCAAAAGACCTTCGTTAATAACCTTTATCCTAATTGGTGCGACTATAAATATAATTGTAAGAGACGAAAATCTGATTGGTGTTGACATCGAAACTATAATCTCATGTATTCAAATATTTCGCATAAAATTGATATCAATTTATCGTTGTATAGCTCATAGAGTAAAGGGGACATAATTTTACGTAATCTATATACATTCGTGGAAATAGAAAAAGTCGTAATACTACATCAGCGTTAATCAGCTAATACGTAGCCATGAAATAACGTCGTTATATTACGTGACCGTCTGCGACAGCGTAAATTGTTAAAAATAACGGTATCTATTGTTACGTTCAGACGCCATAAGTAATTCGATTTCGCAGATCACCTACCGCCAGATCGAATGGACCGCCGCAGAGCAGTCTGCGACGCGCCAAGCGGTGGTCTTCCACAGGGGACTTCACCCACGCCCCACAGAACTCGCAGCTCAGCGGCAGGTGAGTGACCATCCCCCTTACTTTCCCCTGCTAAAGCCTCCCTCACCGCTCTGCTTGTTTTTAGGTTCTAGGTTCTAGGTTTCGTTGGAGTGGGTCGAACGTGGATGGGGTTTTCAATACGTGGGGGACGTTATTTTTTTTGAACGGTTATTCAAGCGGAATCGGTGGAAATTTTGGAACAGTGGAATGAGCTTCCGGATAGTGAAATGTTTTTTTACGTAAGAGTGGCACAAGTAGAATCGACGTTCAATTTCATTACCTTGCGGGTTTCAATTTGAATTGCGTTGCGACAAACGGTAAGATTGATCGAAATGCAGGAAAATTATGATAATTTAATATTACAACGGTCAATTGTTCATGTCGCATTCAGTAAGCTTTTTTTATTTATCGAGGATGAAATTTAAAGGGTTTCTTAATTTTTTATTTTTTTGTGTAGTCCCGCTGTACTAGTTTTTTTTAGATTAGAATAGTTTCTGTAGATATAGAAAAATCAAGCAATCACTGCTGTAGACGCATACACATCAATAGGCATTTATAAATGTAGATGTAACGAATGTTAATGAGTAATTACATTCAGATGTTTATTACATACATATATGTATATTCAACGATGGAATTGATGGAATTAATTGGAGTAATAGTAGGTGAAAGTGCAATTGATAAAATTGTATACGTTTCATTTAAACTTTGATCTATATTTGTTTTTGAGTAATATCCAATATCCATGTAATATTTGGAGTAATGACATTTTATTCGTTTGATTTCGTAAAACGTTTGTGAGATAAGTTGCGTTTCACTCTGAACTGATTCGATAGACAACGAATATTTATATTTATTTCCACAAGTTACAAGGATTCCTTCAATTTGTTTATTCGTAATTATGTCGGTAACTTGATTGATGTATTGTAAGTATATCGTGCGGATTCTGAATTAAAACAAAAGAAATTTCTTGAACTCCGGTTGGATGACGATATAAATTTTAAAGACTTTTCTTTTCAGAAATCGTTATATGTATAGTTTGAAGTAGATAAAAATCTGATGTAAAGATAATGAATAATTATAGCGTGTATAAAAACTTTCTCATTTCGTTCCTGAATTCCTGTTATTTTTCTAATTATATTGTTATTTTAGAATATTATGATTAAAAGCAATTTCAATAGAGATCACTTCTTTTTTACAATAATAATTAGGTCATATTTTCATATTTTTGGAATTACGCCCAATTTTTAAAAATCTTTATTACTTGTTCAGATAACTCATCATAGTAAAATAGTTTATATTATTATTGAATAACAACTGTATAAAATGCATAATTACATTATAGGGACGCAAACTGATAAATTATTGAGTTTTATCATGAATATAGGTATTAGATTGTGAGAATGAAACTGACAAGAAAAAATATGGGGGGAACAGATACATCTGTGCTCAAGACATGTGCTCGAATTTCCGATGCCACGCCATTCTTACGAAAGAGTCTTTGTAACTGTGAAAATTGTTTTTTAATTTCTATGCGACGATATTTTTATAACATAAAATTATAAAGTGGCAGTATTTTTACGCCTTGAAATTCTAACGTGTAGATATTTCTACGTATCGGAATTTCAATACGGTGATATTTCTGTGCTCTGAAATTCCAATGCGGCAATATGTCAACACGTTGGAATGCAATGCATCGATATTTGTATCTACGCTCTACACTTCGGAATTTCTATGGGGCGATATGCATATCTACACCCTGGAATTCCGGGCGGATATATTGCTGTGAAATGGAATTCTATGATATTTCTTTGCCGTGAAATTCCTACGCCAGTGTGCTTCTACACGTTGGAATTTCTATGCAACGTATCTCTACGCTCTGAAATTTCGGTGCATCGATTATGGTACACGTTGAAAATCTACCATGGCGATGCACCCGCACGTTGGAATTCCCACTCGCCGATATTTTTACGACTTGAAATTCCAGTAGGAGGATACTTCCAACCCTCGAAACGTCTACGCGGCAATATTTCTACGCCTTGAAACTTCGACGAATTGTTCAAGTTGACCCTCGAACATTAATGCTCATTCCGCTTGTTTTCCACCGTGAAAATTCCGCACGCTACTCACTTTCGACACAACGAGGTGGGATGAAAGCCGTGAATTCACTTCCCGCCGTTCACAGCTCGTTAATCCTGAAAAGCTGGTTCCCGGTTCGTTTCCAGGCCGGAGCCCTTTAAAGGCAAACGAATCGAGATGAACGGGTTGGCGGAAGTGAGCAATTCCGTCGGGGGAAAGTGCAAACGGCAGAGAAAAAAACACGTTCGACCCGTCACCAACTGTCCCTTTATTCTTTTCTCTTTTATTTTCTGTCATTTTTGCACCGCATGGTTTTCGTTTTGCATATTTACGTTCCATTATAGATTGTCAGCATCCACCAAGTCCGTGTTCAACCTCTTCAAGCCACCGGCGATGAACAACGTGAAACACGGGTAAATAGAGATGTCTTTTTCGAATTCTACGAGATTTTACTGATTTCTATGGGAAACCGCACACTCGATGAGGGGGTAGGGTACCTCGTGCAATGGACGCTTTAAATACGCTTCAATCGGACACGACCGATCTGAATGATTTTTCGAATTATTTTTTACCGATTTTATAATCCTCACAGCTTACGACGTGTATTCTTGTTTGTATTCATTGTTTTCAATTTTGTTATCGTACGTCAATACATACGTATATAATAATCTAAACAGAATATACTGGAGAAATATTAAATATTTGTCATTAAAGATTACGTAAATATTTTCTAATTAACATAATTTATAATTCTGTTAAACGTGTGATGAAAATTTAAAAATTTTGCGTCGCTTGAAAAAAGTGAATGAAACATACAAAAATCTACATTTCGGAGGTGTTATTGTTTATTAATTTACTATCAATCCTTAAATATGTACGAAACACAGGACCACATACAGTGTGCTCTGACTGAACTAATTTGTTTTTAACATGAAAATGCAATTTTTCCAAATTTGGGTACCCCACCCCCTTGAGACGAACATACACCACGTGCACCGGCTGCGACGTCCACGTGTACCTTGCACGTGTGCAACCAGCTTTAAGATGCACCTTTCTAGCCTCTTGTACAGGTGAGTGGTGCGTGGTGAGTGGTGACAGTGCTTCTCTTGTCCGACGGATTGTTAGTTGAAAATACAGCAATTACCTAACTAACCCTTAACCAGTGATTTCAGAGTTTTCAAATTTATTCCAAAGTTTGATTAACGCAAAGTCGTGTGAAAATATTTGGGCAAAAAACATTTGTTTATATTATTTTAGTCAAATGAAAATCGATTTACTATCGTTAGTTTTTCGAAATTAAGTCTGTTTGCAATATGTCTCGGTAAGTTTTTTCGGGGTTATTCACATTATTTTGAGGTATTTAAAAGAAATATAGTTTGTGTTTTTCAAAGTACAATTACAATTAAAATAATGTGAAAACGATGTTATGTAAAGTAGCAGTTATGAGTAATTATTCTCTTAATTAGAGTAATAATTTGTTTCGAAGTGGATGAAAAGTGTGTCGCCACGATTTATTTTCACTTTTTATTCTTGTTTTGACCTTTCAAACAACTCGTGCAAAACTTATATAATATTGAAGGGTACACAATAAGGCGAAGACATGTTCTTATTAGGTGGAGACGTCGTATAAATATCAAGGTCACCTTTGTCTTTTTTAATAGAATACTCTATTTTTACCGCATGGTTTCATTAGTGTTAATTCAATAGAGATTTTTCTATTTAATGATGTATTCCACAATCGTCAATGTCACTTAATGAATGTGCATTATTTGTATTCCGTATTTATGATTATTCGAATGTAGAAATGTATTATATGTATTCTAAAGAGCATGAGAAACTTAGTCGCATGTAATTTATATAGGAACAAGATTTCTATTCGACATATAATTATAAAGAAATATTTGCGCATCTTGCAAATTTTGGGTTTTGAAATTTCTGCACCACGACATTTCTACGCACCGGTATTTTTGTGTTCCTAAATATTTACTTTTACTGTAACATTTGTTTCCCGAATAAGCCTTTCTACTTCAATGCATTAATTAAAAATAACAGAAATCGCGACGCTTTGAAAATTCTCGGCCTTGAAGATCGTACTCGTTACAATTTTGGAGATTTGCAACCTTTGCGTTATGAACTTTCTGCACACGCAAAAGTATGTATATTATCTAAAAATTTCCCGTCTTCTGAAATTTCCGAGCTGTACAATTTTGTATGCTCGGACATTCGATGTTTCTAAACTTTGAAGTGCTACGACTTAAGAATTCGCGCGATTTGATTACTTTCCAATTGACGGCCCTGAAATCGATCACTAATAAAACTTCAATCATCTTTGTCGATCTTGGAATAAGTATATCTAGTACCTACCTTTCCACAGAGGGAATTTAATAGGAAACCCGATCCGTTATACGGAAATTCATTGCACCGCGAACCTCCTTCAACATACCCACACATCTACATATTACTCCGTATAATCGGTGGTAGAACGCAACGCGAATGCGGATGTAGACATGGATACCATCATAAACATTCGCACAGCAATCGATTAAACGGAAGGAAACGTTTTAAACGAGGAACCGTCAGTCTAAACGGCATGATACACCGCATAGCATGCTGTTAATTACCGCAATAAGCGTTTCCTTCGACCTTCGACCTCCCATGCAAATATTGCTCGAGATTTCGGGGTCTGATGAACCCGCCTCCGCAAACCTCAAATCAGAAAAGTATGTACAATGAAATATGTTACACGAACCGTGCAATTATTTTTGTTTTTAGTAAATCATTGAAAAAGATTGGAATTTTGTCTGAATTTTATAAATACGTGTCAGTGGACTCGCTTATACGATTCGCTTTTTTTACAAGAGAATTCTGTTAATGATTGTTAATATATTATACAGCACAAAGTTAATGGTTATCGACTTATTTAACCATCAAAGAAATTAAAGCAAAGATTACATGTAAATTCTTACTTACACATTTATTATAACGCGAAAAATAGCCCGAGGTTTCAGTTTCCATTGGGTCCTTCCTCAGACAAATTTTTCAAACTCGACTTACTGAGAAATACAAATATGAAAATAGAAGAAAAATGAAGGATTATTATTTCAAACATAATACTTCAAGCCATACTGTAACGAGAAGTTTGATGCTCACTTATTGTAGATGTGTGGTATTGAAATTGAATAGCACGTTCTACCAAGTTTCTAAGCTCTCCTTTCGTGTCGCTAGGAATTTCATGAGACGCAAAAACTTTCAACCGTCTCATATTATCAATCGAGATATATCGAACCGACGATCTATTAGTGAAAGGGGGTGCGAAATTTCAAACATGGTCAATAAAGTGAAGACACTAATTTATATGTGAACTGATTGTACGGCCCCACACGATATGCATATGTATTAGGAGGACTGTAAAACCAATTCCAAAAAATATTATTATTTGTGACAATGAATTGTCAGAGTGTCACTTATAGCATTAATACTTACTGTCAATGAATACAAATATGAAAGTGTCATTAAATTGTGGTACTGGAAATTAAGATCGATCAGATTACGAAACAAATAAATTATGGCGTTACAAATTTTATAATTGTGGATACAAAATTCAGAACCACAGTGCCGTTAATCGAAACCTGTTGTATGTTAATGTCCATATTCTTAATAAGATACAAAAAGGTGTCATAGAGTTAATAAAATATTTACACAATAACGCGCATTAAATCAGTAGTTTAATGACGTTAGAGTAATAATCGTGCACCTTATAGCTCTGTGTTCCTGTATTGATAGTGTTATATAATAGAATGGAGGATGCCTTATACAAAAGTCGCTTTTTAAGATTGTTTTTTGTTTGCTATAATGAAAGTTTCGTCAAAATCAAATCCGTGTTCAAGTTCTATATTTTGATTTAGTAATTTACAATCACTACAAGGTATATGTATTGAAAATGATGTTGGACCGTTTTTTTTTAATTTACAAGTTCTTAGGATTGTTAAACAATAGTTTGATACTGGTGTTAATTCTGTTTCTTTGTCCAGCTTGTATGTCAGAATATAAGGAATCACATGTCGAGTCATCTTAATCGACCTGTAATTTTTCTATTCAACAAATTGTGGTAAAAACTAAAAGCTTTGCAACTTTTCAAAAATTGCAATCTATAATGACATATTTTCCGAAACATATCTGTATTATTTAATGAACTTTTTTATGAGAATGAAAATATCAGTTAATTATCTAAATTAATAAATTTTCTAGTTATTTTTATCAATTTACACAGAGATTTTCATTAAGAGATTCAATTGGTTCCATGATTTTTAATTAAATACATTATTTATCTGATCTATTTGAATTTGATTTATATTTCGCGTACAATACTCGCCAATTCCATCTCATTATGCAATGAGAACGAACTGCTGGATGCGACAAGCGTGATACTGCGCACATGGTCACCTTTTTAGCGTCTCTGCGTGGCTTAACGGCTCATTTAACGCGATGGTGTGAACTTCTCCGTTGCGTTACTGAGGAAAGTGAATCGCGATTCCTGTTGTTACATAACCGCTACAGGTTTCCTGGTACGCGTTACGAGATTGTGAGATTACTAGCGAATCTTCCAATTAGAAGAACGAAAAAAAGTCAGCGGAAAAAGAGACCTTTTGTTGATGCTCACCGACCCGTTTCTAAAGTCCTGTTATTATAGGGTGTCCCAAAAAAGTCCCAGGTACGATTCAAAGGGGATACCTCTGAATTTTCTAAGATACTTTTCATCAACAAACCACTCACGGATTTGTATAGGACATTGCAAATAACATAAATTCACGTGGCCTTGTTTTAGCTAATACCTGTGGTACGTTCCTGGAACATTTTTGTAACACCATGTATATGTATAGAGCTTTGATCAGTATCTGCCTAGTGGTCCTTCTGTTTTTCCATTTTAAATATGTAATCGCGGGAATTCTTGAAATAGTTAGTCTCTTTTGTATTTAGCTAACAGATTGTAAGAAAAGGTGATGGAACTTTCAAAAGTTTCCAAATATTTTCTTTTAATGGTAAACATAGTTTGTTGCTAGGTTTGGATTTACAAATCCATAACTTTGAAACTATAAGAATCAGCGCTTGGTATTGTCATCTTCTACCTAAAACTGGCAACTTTAGTAATAAAGATACACAATTGGGAAAACTACAATTTACATATTGGATCTTGAAAGTTCATTATACGGGTTCTCAAAATTAATAACGCCGGGCACTGCAGCCAGTTCAGAGCTAGTTACGGGTCACGAGCGCCCCCCACTCTGTCAGAGTAGCCCACGGTGAAGAGTCTAGAGACCTCTCACGTGTTTCTTGATCCCCTCCATCATTCACCAGCGTCGTTCTGCAAGCCCTACGTGTCAACACCATAATTTTCACCCTGTCTAGAGAGAGTAAAGCTACAGCTGTGATGCATAATTACGTATGTTCTATTAGCCCTCCCATGCAGAGTTCTGCACTATGTGAACTATATTCCTCTGTCCTTCTTAAAGTCTCCTTTAGTCGAGATAAGCAAACCTGGTGCGAATAAGCCCTTGGACTCGCGATAGTACTTTGCGCATATCCTTCCCTATGAAAGGGGACGAATTTCTCTTCTTATTGGTCATCCTTGAACAGAAAGAGGAGTAACACGAGTGCGGCCTAGGAATCGCTGTTCCTGCGTTTCCTAGCGAACTTGGTGGGCCTTCATAAGCTCTCTCTTCGTATCCTAAAGAAAAGCGGCTACGAGGAAGGGTGACCAGAACGATTGACACCGATATCCTTTCGTTGAGCTCGTCATCCTTGAAGAAAGAAAAAGTAGGCTATGGAGAAATAGGGGATGAGAGTGCTTCTCTCTTCATCGATGGTATTAATATTTAACGAGCAGAAGGGATGCCCATGAAATGTTCCACCTTCGGGTCTTCAAGGACGACTATCTCCGACAGGGGAACTTTGGCAGTCTCACAGGTGATAGCTGTCCTTGAAGAGAGGAACGGATGAGATCACAAGACGCACCTAACACGATACGAAGCTTGCTTCTATTCCGTGTCTAGGCGACTCCTAGGGCATTTATTTCGACTCTACCTCCTTCGATTGCCTACCTCCGGTGAGATCCTACTCTCATGACCGAGGCCATCGTCCTCAAAGAGAGGGTGGTGTGCCCCAGCATATTTAAGAGCATAGTTGAACAAGGTTTGCTGCAACAGGACAGCGGCAAACAGGCGGCTTTCAAAGAGGCTGTGGACGACAAAAGAATGGACACATGACTCTGTGTCATTCATGCCCACGCATAACACCCATATGCAGAAATGAACTGTGATGTTGTTAGTAGTTCATCGTACTTCTACCCCTCCATAAAGGGTACAGCTATAATAAATTTTGAATTAAAAAAAACGCCGGGTTTACGCACAGCCAACATGGTACTGGATGGTGGTCCACTCGATTTTTATCCGCTTTCTTCAGATTGGCTTGCTTCCTACCACTCGCACTTGTGTAATATTGTAAAGAAAACTTGATGTCCATTAGCTTTAGCGCTAGAGCTACATACTTATTGGGGCTTCGATGCCTATTCGTCATTTAATTGAATGATATATGGCAGACATGGGCGACGACAAGCATTGAATTCTTGGGTCTTCATACTAATGGAGTATGAAGCTGAAATGTGAAAAAACAACTGCGTGTAAATAGAAGGAACTTAGAGAAAGCGTATTCGCAGAAGTAATGAATAGCTGTAGAAGCATGAATGGGCTCGTGTTCCGAAGTTACAGTATCGCGAACGGGAAATTAGGACCATTTGTCACGAACGTAATTGTAACTGTTTTCTACCTATGCTAGAATTACTGTCATAAATTTCGATTATGGCGATAATAAATGCAGTGATTAGCTCTTTAGTCTCTTTATTATACCTATACGTAGATATCGAATAAAATTGAATAGGACTGCATATGTGCTCACACAAAGGAACACGCGTCCAGCAGAAAGGCAAAACATCGTCGCCAAATGACAAAAGAAGTAATCAGCGCCGTCGATACGTGCGGAATCGCGGGCCAGTTTATTCGACGTATACTGAATCGATGACCCAAATTTACTTATTTCTCAAAATTAGTTTTTACAGTGAGATTCGAGCTTATAAATTATATTAATACACGATGGTTCGAAGGAGATGAAAATAAATTTACAAAACATAAACAAATTTTGCCGATTAAGTTTTAATAACAAGTATATTTAATATAACCATTTGTAAATAATATGTCTTTGATATTTAAAAATATTCCTGACTTATTATAGTTCGTTTTTCAATGAACGTTGGTGTACTCCTTCACGAATCTTCTTAATCTTTCTGCGTCCACATTGATCGTGGTGTACGAATTATTAGATAAATTTCAACTTATAAATATTTTATTATGAAAAGTATCACTCCTATTGATGTGGGGAATAAGAAAATTCATACATTTCAATAGCGAATAGTAGACAAAAACGAAGTTAAACTTAAAATTTATAATTACGTATGGGTATATCACTTCACTGTTGTATGAGATTAAAATGTATTAATTTCGATATATTATGATCATAATTAGTGTGATCATTTTGAAAAGATTTAATAATTATAAGAAATGAGTGAAGTGATATGCTGAGAGACACTCTACTTCCTTAATTGAACATTCGAACAATGGGATTAGGATAATAGAGATTTTACCCTGTATAAACTCAACACTTTTTAAATAATCAACTGAACATAATGAAATAGTCTTGTATAAATGAATTATTAAATGATTTCCTATGGAATAAATTTTGTCAGAAATCCGTACATTCGTAGATACAAACGTATAAAAAGAAAACGGTAAAATTGTATGTATTTAGTTTACCAAACCTTATTTATGCCCGCAAAAGTAATAGCGCTGCTTACACAAAACTCTGCCAGACGTTAATCCTTGGAACACACCCTTGGAATGGAATCAACCACAAATTTATTATGATCGAAACTGCTTCTACGTTAGAAACATGGTTATTATCGTTATTACTTTCTTTAATTTATTTATCAGCAAGACGTTTTCGTCGTGTGACGCAGAAAAATTGAAGAGGTTTCTGTGAAATTTTATAAAGATAATTAGGTACTCGTATTAGCAAAGATTTTATTACAACAAATTTATCTCTGATGTAGTCTCCATAAAATGATGTTGTCGATTACACAGGAATTAGAAATGAAAGATACAAGTTTTGAATCAAACAAAATACTCGCAAAAATCTTTTTTAATGACCAATGTTTTACCTCGATTATCTGGATTTTATCACCTTGTATTAAATTCAAGGAAATCGTTGATTGGTGTGTTGCACGAATGTCCATTTTAGGGCATGTTTTTTAAGCAACTGTTTAAGTGTGTCTGGGCAGGCACAAAAAACCTTGCTTTGACATTTTAACGACAAATATTTTAACGCGCTGACATTACTGTGTCTTGAAAGTTCTGGGCCTCAATATTTCGGCAGAATGAAGCTTCTGCACGAAATTTTCTTCGCGTTATAATTTCTCTATATATTTTAATATGTTTCTGTACAGTCCTGTTTTGTTCAAATTGAAGAATATCAGTGGCTCGGATTTCTTAAACGATGAAACTTTTCCCCCGCAGATTCTCTACACCTTCAAAACTTTGTCTTACGAAGATCCTGCGTCTTGAAATTCCAGGATTAAAAAAATGTCTATAGGCAAACATTTGTTCACCTGAAATTAACCTACCGTTTGATATTACTACGCGTGAAAATTCATGCCCCGAAGTTTCTAGACCTCAACACTTCTACGCGAAAATTTCCATGAATTGTTATGTTTGCACTTCAAATTTTGCGGCGCTGAAGTTATTACGTCATTCATACACCTCGAAACTACAATATTAGAGATTTCGCTTTGAACCTTCTAGCCACCAATGTTAGCGCCCTAACTTTGTTGTTTTCATATTTTTATTTTTTTGAAATATCAACCTTGAAATTTCAGCCTTGAAATTTTAACCTTGAAATTCCTGCTCGTCGATATTCATACATTATATACGTTACAAGAACACCACTAATTCTGATGACTTCTAAATATTTTATATATTGCGGAGCTGTCACGCACATAATACTCTGTTTATCGATCCGAATAAATCATTCAAAATGAATTTTCTTCGAGGAACGGTAAACAAGTGGATACAAAGCATTTTGCAAATTGCCGAAAGAATTTTAGTAGCTGTCTTCACAGGGTGATCATTTTCAAACCCGTATTTTAATCGTAAAACGTTATTCAATGACAGATTGACCTTGTTGATAAAATGTCACAACAAAGGATTAACCTGATTTTGGCATTCCATTACCCTGCTGGCCCGACAACCTAAATATGGCCTTATTTTTACTGTATAGATATACACCTGGAATATGTAGATACTACAGTACCTTAATAATTTTGGCGCATTTAAATTTCTAAGTTTATTCACAATATTTCTCGTCGTTTCCATGCACCGACATTTTTTTACGTCGATATTTTCATCCTATTGATCGTCGTCGTTTCAAATTACTGACAATAATTAAGCGAATACACCGGCAATTCTACGCGACGTGGATAAAAACAGTATTTTCACACCAGAGTTTTTTATGCAGTTATTCTTCATCGTAATTGTGATAATATTAGTATACTTTGAGTCGAAATTGCTTACAAAAGAACACTGTGTTCCCCAAATACTATTTTGTACATCGTATTTCGTACTCGATTATACATATATTAGTGTGAATACAAATTTGTGTGGGTAACTTAAATTAATACATGCATGTTGTTCGAACATGGTTCACGATCTTATTTCGATTCAAGTGTACAGTTTTAAGTATTTAAATAAAATTTAGTCAGGAATTTTAAGAAGTAAATTTCATTTTCGTTTCGCACTATGTTTTATAATTTCCGATTGGGATCGAGAATTAAGGGTGGAAAAAGGGAAAAGGCATAATAATATCATGCAATAATTTGCAAATTTGTGAGCTTTTAAAATTTGTTACTAATCAATAGGTGCTAAGTACGACAATAACATAAACAATCATAAAATATATTTATCTTACATATAGAAAAAGAATCGCCAAATTATTGTGAGAAAGTTTCACCTGAATTAATAATTGCCCAGTAAAGTAGTGTTACGAGATTAAAAAAAAATAAAGTACATTCCAGGTATACCCAGAGGTGTGGCGTCGCCGTGACTCTATTTTGTTAATAACATCTTAATTAAGCGACCTTAAAAACAATGGGAAAAAGCTACCACTACAAATGAACCCGTAAACTCAATCTCCGCTTATTATTTATTATTACTTTTCGTTTACACTTTTCTCTCGCAAACTCTCTCGCCAGGCCTTGATCGTGTTCGCCGCAAAAAGTCTCGCGGTGACGTAACGCGGATCCACGGTTCGTGTAATAAAGCCGCGTTCGCATGACTCACTGTCGGTTTCCAGACCTCGCCGCGGAAACTTGTGCGATCCTGATCAGTCAGACGTTCACTGTGCATCCGGCAACTTGAAAAAGGAGCGCGGGTGAAAACGACAAATTTGACAAGGTAGACGAAATAATCAGTTGCGCGGGAGTACGATTTCGATTTGATAAGAAATCGTGATTTATTTTTATACCGAACGACGGCTTAATTGAACGAAGTAGCTATGGAATGAATGAATGTACTTGACACTCTGCCGCGTAGAAGTTTCGTATCGTCAAAGTTTTATCGACTGGAAATATTCGGCGCGTAGCAAGTGCAGGACGTGGAAATTTCAAAACGCGGAAACAGACTCCACGCTCGAAAATATGCGGCACGTGGAAATTTTAGTATCTGATAACTGGAAAGAGCAGATCAAAATGTGGAAATTCGAAGCGTAGAAACGTGAAAAGGTGGACATTTCAACTGGTGGAAATTTCACGCCTTGATAATTTGAATACGTGGAAATTCAGTCTGACAAACCTGCGAAATCACACAAATGTCATTCTTAATATAAAAAAAATGTTGAATAACTATACATTCTGAAGGTGAAGTACAATTAAATTTGCGCGTGCCGAAATCATACATGTTTAAAAACAATTATAATATTTGGAAAGATTTTCATAACATATCATAACATCTTTATTTTAATATTGCATGTCCTTTTTCAATATATAATCGAAATTTTGAAAAATGCCTTACTATAATACTTATTAACGACAAAATAATTAAAAGAAATGTAATATTCTAGCAAGTAAAATTAACTTCTATGGCTTCATATTGATTTTTTGCGTAGGTATTCCACGTATTAATACAATATTTGTTGAACATTGCACGAGACATGATATGAATTATTAATATTTAATAGTCGACCTAGTTCGTGTAATATTCGCAAATGCCAATTGCAATTTATTTCTACCATATGTTATTGTGAAAAATATAGTTTGAGATACCAGACGATATTATACAATTTAATCTAACAACAAATCGAACCGATTGAAGGGAATTTTTAATAAATATTATGTCGGGAACTACCAGCAGGCGATAACATGAGGAATTTAATTAGGATACAAATAGGCATTGATGATATTTTTCATGTAGATATACATTTACATATTATAACTGTCAGATGCACGTGGAATTGGTTTCCAATCGACAGTTGCCTCTTTGTCCCTTAGAGTATAAATTCCAAATTAATACCATCCTCGGAGAATGAAATATCAAACATTCTTTTCAAAGAAATTACTGATAAAAAGAAAGTTTAAAGATGTGGAATCTGAAAGCTTGTACTGTGGAAAATTCTATGCGTTGAAATTGTTGCACTTTTAATTTAAACTTCAATGCTAAGAAATTTGTGCACCTCGAAAGTTCCACGCGCAGATATTCCTTCGCCTTTGAGAAATCTTAAACTTGTGACATTTCTACCCCCTGACATTTTTAGGTATCCAAATTTCTGTGCAGAGATATTTTCAAATTGGAAAATGTTTATGTTATGAAATTCTCGTGCCTGGAAATTTCCGGATTGAAAAATCGCCGTTTCTAGATTTATTTCCAGGCACTCCTGCCACCAACAATTTCAATGCTCAGAAACTGCCGTCCTTTACGACGAAAAATATTTTTCTTCAAAATAAATCATACTATCACACTCTCCGTAACTTCTATTCACAATGATCTTTAAACATTTTTTTGACTACGATATATTCCGCTTCCGAACAACAAATCATATTATACCTGTTGTTTTCAGTACCAGAGACATGCAGTACAACGAGGAAGAGAACACTGTGCGGATGTACTTGCGGGGACGTCCGGTGGTGCTTTACGTGCCTACACCCTTGACGGACTCGTACGACCTTCACAAGGTCAGCACGCCGCCCCAGAGCAAGCTAAAGCTGGACTGGGTCTACGGGTACCGGGGACGGGACTGTAGAAGTAATTTACACCTGCTGCCCACTGGCGAAATTGTTTATTTTGTGGCAGCGGTGGTGGTGCTGTATAATATGGAGGAGCACTGCCAGAGGCATTACTTGGGACACACGGATGATATCAAATGGTAGGTTCACGGGCGTTTGATGGTTCATGAATTTCGGGTGAAAAAGAATTCTGTAGTGGCAACAGAAAAGAGATCATGACATATTATGTCGGGCTTTATACGTGAGTGCAAGTCTAACGTACTAAACTGAACGTGTTAAGCAGAAATTCCTTACTTCGATGTGTAGAGAATATGTTGTTTCTATTCAAATATAGAGTGCTGTGAATCATATTGATAGATTTTAATGAATGCTTAGGAATTAAGTTCAGATTGGAAAGTTATAAAATTAAATCTTAATTATGGAAACATTGTACTGAACACCATACGTTTACGTGTATGTGTATGCAAATACACTTTACGATAGTTCAACTTTGCAAAAATAATATTTCCGAAGTATACGTTAGACAATTCCAATTTCAACAAGAAAAATGTCGTGTTTAAGCTAGAAATTGAAAATTTTATTTTTGAATGATATGTATTTTGTGAGGGAGTATACGAAACTCTCCAGCATTTGTAAGTAAAATGTAGCTTTCATGTTTCACGGACATCACGGCATAGGTTTAATTAGAATGTGACGATACTTTTCGCCCACACTTTAAATCTTATAGCCAGCTCAATTAATGACCTGATCGATAATCCAAAGATCGGACAAAGTGATTACGTTCCCTTTTACCTTGCGATTGCAGAATTCGAGTAAAATGTAATCCGGTTTTGACAGTTTAAAGTTCAGCAGTTTCTTTCCGATTCGCATAACACGTTTTGCATATTTGCATATATAAGATAAAATTTAATAAACATTTCAGTGTGAGTGAGCGTCAGTTAGACGCTTAGCATTGACACACACACAAAGCAGTTGATATTAAAAGCACAATGAAGATATTAACCTTCTGCAGCCCAATTCTTGCTGTCGAAAAAAATAGAAGACACATATTAATCATGGGATAGATATTGTTACTTCATCTTCAATTTATAAATGTTTTGTTATAAAAATCATCGCACATTTTGATATGAGAAATATTATAGAAATCAACAACTGTTACAAACAACATTTCACGTACGAATATTATTGTCTTAAATCGTAATTGTAGAGAATAACGAATGAAAAAAGTATACGAGTATGTAATTTCATGCTACATGCAGTTATAGAGGGTTAACTTTGTTTTGACTATTTGCAAACTATACCCAAGACGGAATATAAATCAACAATTATGCTATACTTAGCATTCAAAGTTGTCTGTCCGCGGTGGCAAAACTTTTATGGAATAGAAATGTAGATATCTAAATCCATCGGTGGAGTGCGGATGTATTTGTGAATATACCATTTTCTATGAAAGACCATTAAAAAGATCGAGTCACGAGGAGAAATATTTTTAAAATGAGTTAAGACGAAGGAAACTGGAGGAGAAATGTTTTACTCAAGATCCTATTTACCGACGACCTTGTACAAAAAACAGAGGATTGCATAAAAATCCGTGGCCTGCGTACAGCCTCGAACTCTTAAATTCTTACAACGATACTGTATACGCTTTAAAGTTTCAAAAATGCTAACGAACCTGTGTATTGCATTTACATTTCAGCATAGCGATCCATCCGAATAAATTAGTAGTCGCTACAGGACAAGTGTGTGGAACGGATAGACGAGATGCCATGGTGAGAATACTAAAAATATTCATCGCAAAATAAATACAGTTACTTGCTTAAAAAGGATTACGATTTTATTAATATCTGCGAATCAATCTTATTCCACGATCGGGCAATAATTTTTAATTTAACAGTTTTATTAAATGATTTCTACAGTTTACTTTTGATCTTCTTTTTATTTTTATAAGTAAATAAGTTTACATACCGATGCATAGTTTAGCAGACACACATGCAGCAGCCGTAATATATGCGTCTATATATGAATTTAATAATTGTTTATTACATATTATTATTACGTTACGAAAGAATTTCTACGTAACGATATCCCTCGTTTTAGCCACACATCAGGATATGGAACTCGGTCAGTTTAACTACCCTTAGCGTGATCGGGAATGGAGAGTTCGATGGATCGATTTGCTGCCTCTCGTTTTCCAAAGCCGATGGTGGAAATTATTTATGTGCGATCGACGAGACGTCTGATCACAATATATCGATCTGGGACTGGCAGAAGGGTGAACGGGGGACAAAAGTCACGGAGACGAAGGTATGTTTTCTTGCAATTAAATCTGTACATCAGAGATAAAGTGAAATTTGTAGGGAAATGTTTCCTGCTTGTAACACTTACGCAACTTTGGTCTTTAGAGAGTAATATAATTCTTAGTTTCTTAAATACGCAATCCAAAAGGAGGGAATAGACTTACAACCCTTTACCTTCAAATTCGTTATATTTTCATTTGTTTATCTTTTACAATTTGATTGTTTTAAATGCAATTACCAATTATACTATAATTTACGAAACGGTTTCGGTACGATTTAAACTGTGAAAAAGGTTAAACGGAAAGTTCAAAAGGAAATAAATTCATTTATATTTAGAAAGTAAACTCTATTTTGTTGAAAAATGCTTAGCACTTTAATTTTTAGCAAGCTTAAACTCACGACAGGGTATGCAGATTCGAGGAAAAGAAACATACTAATTAGCACATTTTCCAATTGAACTGTGAAATGAAAAAAAATGATAATTCATTCGATTTACGCGATGTGTGTTATTACAATAGAGTGAAAGCTCCTTATTGCCGGAGATCGTGTCGAAATTATAGGAGACAGGTTCTAAAAGTACAAAAAGATAAATAAGTAATTGATATAAACTTATAATTAGACCTACTTTCACAAATCGAAACTGAGCTATTATTCCATTACCATATCGCGATCGCGAATAGTAAACCTGCGAACAATGAGCTTTGACTTTACAGCAAATAAAACTTTTTGTAGAAGAGTTTCCCATTTATAGCATTTTCAAAACATATCAGAGCATACTGAACAGGAATGTAATTTTTTATTAAATGGCAAAGTAAGAGTTAAATCTTTCGATAAAAACTGAAAATGCCTCTATCTGTATTTCTCTTCGTAGAATATTAAATGAATTCGTTGAAACGTTAACACACTTTCTTAGAGGCATTGAAGTAAATATTGAAGCGGATTCGTCCAGTTTCTGTTTTGTTCTATTTGAAACAAAAGCTATCCGCTAATTAAGTAAATCGATTTACCTTGTACGCCTGACCCTCAAATAAAAGCCTAACACATTCCGGTCACACCCGAAATATATTTTGGTATATTAAAGTAATATAAACTCCGTTAAACGTGTTTCTACACTTTGAGTAATTATGTAAAAAACAGGAAATTTGACGTCCGGCATTTCAACGGTTACGGTTGGGAACAAATTTACCAAAAGACCGTAAAATCTGATTCGGTCCGAGTGTCGAATGCCTCTGCCAAGAAACAGTCCGATCCAATCCAGACAACAAAAAGGGAACCTGGCGACAGGCTTAATTGCGACTCTTTTAAATTGCAGTGTTCCGTGGACACGGTGGTGTGCGCCGAGTGGCATCCGCTGGAACGGAACCAGATCGTGTCCTGCGGCAAGGGACATGTGTCCTTCTGGTCCCTGGACAACGGTGGGATGCTCTACAAGCGTATGGGGGTATTCGAAAGCCGAGAAAAGCCCAGATACGTCACCTGTGTGGCGTTCAATCAGAACGGAGATGTTCTGACAGGGGATAGCAATGGGAACATCATCGTATGGGGCAGAGGTAATTGGATTTTTGTAATTTCAAATGCCATCGCATAACAAATTTAGAATTTCTTATATCCAATTTTATCAAGATGAGTACCTTGTTAAATGAGTTTGGCACAATTTTCTACTGATAATGGATAACGAATAATTAAAAAATAGATAAGCTTTGATTAGTGATCGGCGAATAAATTTCCAATCGAGTTAGCGTTTGTTTGATCAACAATTCGATCAGTGATTTATATAATAATTATTTATCTCGTTGTTCGCGTTATTCGTAAAATCTGATTATCGAAATATGTTTACATAGGTACAAACACCATCTCGAGGCTAGTGAGGAACATTCACGAGGGATCCATATTCTCAATTTGCGTTTTGAAAGACGGCTTCATCGTCACCGGCGGCGGCAAGGATGGTCGAATATTATACTTCG
Source organism: Mimumesa dahlbomi (assembly GCA_917499265.3). NCBI lineage: Eukaryota > Metazoa > Arthropoda > Insecta > Hymenoptera > Crabronidae > Mimumesa > Mimumesa dahlbomi. The sequence continues at coordinate 10,528,690 of OU824124.1, forward strand.
ACGAGACCTTAAATTTAACAGGGGACGAAGCACAAGTAAGATTTCAGAAAATCAATTATTATTTATTTAATGTCAGCTACGACATTATTTTTCTCAAGAACTATTTAACTCTAAATTATTCGTTTTCGAATATTTCATGCACTTTTCTTCTGTCAAAGTGTATGTATGTAAATTGAAATTTTAATACGAACTTATGTATATCTCAGCTTTTACAATTTCCGTGTTACATAATTTTTGTCGAACAGAGAAAAAAGAAGTGGTTTAATCCTTATCGGACGCTAGCTTTTTATACATGATTCTCCCTAGGTTGCAGTTGATTTTGGTTTCGACAGAATTCGTCGCTTCTCACGTTGCATACAATCGCAGCAACAAAGCACTGCTAGCGCGTGAGGGGTGACTTACGACCGTTGAGGGTTAATTACGCGACAATGCCCGCTAACTCTTTATTTCACCCTTTCAGATCGAGGACCATTTCGGTGGTATTCGCACCCTGGCGGAGGGCAGGGGTTCCCAGCTGCTAATTGGGACCACAAGAAACTGCATCCTAGTGGGCGACGTGGGTATGGGTTTCAATCCCGCCATGCTGGGACACGCTGAGGAAGTTTGGGGCCTTGCGGCCCACTCCACGCTACCACAGTTCGCCACTGCTGGCCACGACAGACTGCTGCAAATGTGGGACAGCCTCAGTCATACAGTCGTGTGGAGCAAGGACATCGGGGTTCGTAGACAAACATACACAGTGTCTCAAAACTAACTGCCTACTTTCGATGAAATTGAGTAAATTCGCCAAACAAAATGAAGGAGTTCTATGCAAGGATGAATTGAAGATATCGTGCACTACCCTCCGTGAAAGAAGTGAAATGTAGTGTTATTCAGTATGGCTTACATTTTTTCGAAGGAAATGATACCCTACATACATTTATATTCGCATACGAATAAGCCAGTAAATACATATATTATATTTATACACAATATGTATAAATATGTAATTTTGTGAATTCGTCGTTTTTTTTGGAATTCAAAGTTAATTTTGGCGCCCCTTGGGTAATTGTACGTTTTAAAAATTGGATGAAGTATATATTCTTCGATATTGAAAAGTTGTGAATAATGGGTGAAGAAAAATATTTGCAGAAATTCTGTAATTATTTATGGAGTTTCATTACGGAAAAGAAATGCACAGAGAGGATGAAATAATTGTTAATTACGGAGCTACAGTAATTTATTATTATACGATTGATGAAATTAATCGTTTAATATCTACCTGTTACTTCCACTCTATTGAAAAATTGTATTTCCAACCATTAGTATATTTCTCATGTTCGATGCTTTCCTAATTTTTATTTCACGGATTTAAAAGGAAAACTGATATTACTGTTATAAGTTTACTTTCTGTACACTGTTAAAGCACGAATTCTTTAATTTCTCATAACTTCAGTTTCTTAATAATAGTGCATAATATTTTTCGGTGTTTTAGGAACAAGCACAAAGCATTGGTTTCTCACCCGATGGGAACGTTATGGTGGTTGGATGTACTACAGGAAAGTGGTTAGCAATTGACAGCGAAACTCGAGAACTGTACACACACCATACCGATGGCTCAGAACCTATTCAGGTAACAAATTCAGTCTAACAGAACAATATTTTCCTACTTTATCAAAATACAGATTTGTCGCCTACGCAGGCTTAATTTAATAAATTGTAAATATTGGCAAATTTACATCACTATAAAATTTGTCATTTAAAGATTTTTCAAAAATTTCGCAACATATGAAGCGTTGTGACTTTGACAGTTATAAAACTTCCGAGAAAACAAGGTATCGGTTACGGTACATGAGGCTAGACGACATCTATTTTTAACAAAATTTCGAAGGCTCTACTCTAGCAAGTGATTCATTTGATATGGAATGTCCCATAGGAATTTTAGGGCGTACATTTTTATTCCACCAACCTTAGTGCGTAATTAATTAGCTCTCTCACTAATTGACTCTTTTCATTGCCAGGTCGTACAGTTTTCTCCGGACGGTACACTCCTAGCTCTTGGCTCGCGGGATAATTACATTTACATTTATCAAGTAAACGAAGCCGCAACCAAATACAGCCGCGTTGGACGATGTATGGTAAGTTGGTTTAAATTTTCTACTCCGTTTTCGAATGTGAATACTATTCGTGTCCCTTTTGCAAACCGTGAACAAAAATTCGTCAAACTGCCTAACCGCTGTAAATTTTGCTTCCGTATACGAAATCTATATAGGGTGTCCCAGCTAATGTACAGGTCCCTAACCAGGTGATAGCTGAGGTAATTCTAATATAGGGAAGTGACATTCGTATGTTAATTTTTTGGCCAAGTTATTAACGAGAAACGATAGCCAATCAGAGTGCTTCGTTGGGCCCGGCGGCGCGACAGTAGAAGTTTTGCACCAGTAGGGTACTGTGCCAGTAGGAACTGTCGCGCCGCTGGGCCCAACGGAGCCCTATGATTCCCTATCGTTTTTCCTTAATATCTCGGTCACGAATTAAGATACGACATTACGAATCTCACTTCCCTATATTAGATTTACATCAGGTATCACCTGGTTCAGGGACCTGCACGTTAGCTGGGACACCCTGTAGATACAAAATTTAAATTCATTAAATGTGCGTAATTAATTCGGGTGTAATCATCTAAACGATGTAGTCGTGAAAGAAATTTTTATGGCAGAGTTGAATGAAAAATATTTATTATTTTATGATACAAATAACTGTTGTTTGCCCCGAAAATGATCCATTTGATACCATCTTGATAGCATCTTCTCAAGACAAGTGACATAACTTGAAAGTCGAAACTCTTCTTACCGTATGGACAAAGAAGATTTTGACAAGACTTTAATCGTAGGAAGCTTTAATTCTGCGTACGACTGTATACATATACTTTTATGTGTGTGGTGCAATATTTCGGGCTACAGAAATTTTCACGAATAAAAGTTTTTCGACGCAAACGTTTCAGTTCTAGACACTTCAAGTCATAGAAAAGTCAAGCCATAGAATGTTTGGAGAGTGCGGGAAAACTTTCAGAAAACGGAAATTTGGAAACTTGGGATTTTTAAAGTAAACAAATTTCAATGATTAGAATTTTGTAGTATAGAAATTCCAGTGCGAGAGAAATTTCAATTTTCAATTTCGATTTTCTGGCGCAGGAATTTCGTCGTGCAAAAACTTGAATACGTGAGAATTTCGAAAACTCAATAAAAAAAATGACAATAATGCGCAATGTTTCCAACTTTTTGAATGAGGTTGCGTCACTTTTCTCGAGAGCATGGTATTACAATACAGAGTGAGGCATTTAAATAATAATCCTTTCTTTTAAGAGAAGCGGTGCCATATAAGATAAATGTAATAGTACACATATTATGAAAATTTAAATATCTATCGACGCGAAGCCATAACATTTTTAATTCTATTTTGTGGCTTTGAATACTCGAAATGCCCCGTTGTTTTAGATTTGATCCTTCAATGCCACAAATTAATATTATTATTTATACTACAGATCGTTGAATTAATACCATGGATATATAAAGAAAGAATGATTACCTGTTATACTATAAACATAAATTATCTTGAAATTTTTAAACTGTCACTTCTCTCTGAGAATTTTGAGAATGCTTCTTAGTTTCTACATAAATACCACAAATTTTCAAGTATTCCCATTTAAATGCCTCACCTTGTATAATACGAATAATACAAATTATTCAATAAATGTAATTCAAATGGTGCAAAATTCGTTTTCATCTTTTGGGTCAGTGGATCATTTTCAGCTTGTTAGATATAAATGTGCTAAGTCAGCGAAAAATCGAACCCATTGTAAATATTTCATTAAAAATTTCATCGAATCATTCGAACAACCTTCGCCCATCCATGTGTGTCAACTCAAATGAGATTCTTTCATTAACCTTATTATAAAATTATGTAATTACTTAATGAAGGAGGTGCTTGAATTTACATATGTCTGTACAAATATTTAGTGAAAAAAAAACAAATAATTTATCGATGAGTCGAATATCATTACTGTGCGTGAATCTAAAAAATGTCATTCTAAATGTCACGAAAATATACATACTTACACGGTTTCGTTGAATTAATTAAAGTAAAGCAATGAATACCGTCAAGAATAGATAAAATAAACGCTTAACAATTGTTTTCTTCATTTCTAGCCAAAGCGGATACGAAGGCGTGGAGTAAGACATGTGTTTCAGTCGCTCGAAAATGAAAAAGAGACATTATGTTTAACTATTGCTTAGAAAGAGATCGTACGAACGGTTCAGACTAAATAGGTTCACTCTGCATGAAAAAAGGAACACATGTAACATTCGGCTATGCTATTCGTTTCACTTATATTAATTATTTTCTTTAAAATTGTTCCAGTAATTGTAGAATTTAATTATCTTTCATAAAAAAATGTTCGTCGCTCATTTTTATAGATAATTAACAGCCTATAGAGACGAAAGTATCGTTTCAGCTTCGTATTGATTATTATTATTATTATCTGAAATATTGTAGAAATTGAATCTTGAAATACTGCTTAATTCTTATTTGAATCAAGTATAATGTCTCTGGAATCGGTTCCACATTGATATAAATATTAACCCGTTTGCATCAATAATTAGATGTAAGCGTTGAAGATGCCTAGATCTTCAAACTTTATGATTCAAAATTCCTAGGTTTTTAAATTTCGCGCGACAAACGATTTGTGCTAAAAAATTTTCTCGTGTAGCAATCTCTGAGCTAAGAAATGCCTAACAAGAAATTGTACGTCCTGAAATATCTTTGTTGGACTTTACATGCGCCCAAAAATCTGTCAAATTTGAAATTGTTGCGGCCCGAAACATTGAATCTTCCAAATCCATTTTTCCACTTTATCGTCGTGTCAAATCTCCTTTGTTTTATGGTATTCCGCTTATCGATGCAAATGGGTGAATAGTAAATAAGCGGGCAGGAATTTTAATTGAAACATCGCTTCACAATAGCACGCATGGTAGCGTATTTGTTTTGCACAAACTATTTTCACTACCTGCCGCAGTAAGAACTGGTAAAAAATAGAATTTGAAAATTGTTTGCCTCGAAAAAGCTGTAAAAAAACAGTTTTTCGAGTCAAAAATTAATACCTAGTTTAAAAGGAATATGAACGATAGGAACATTTTTCTAATCTCGAATATTGATGTTATTGCAGGGTCATTCCAGTTTCATAACACATTTGGATTGGTCAACGGATGGACAATGCTTACGCAGCAATAGTGGAGATTATGAATTATTATACTGTAAGTAAATTCAACAATGAGTAGATTAATTAAAATAGAGAAACAACAAGAATTAAAATCGAAAAATATATGAAAGTATGATGAAAATTGAAATTTTGAAACGTAGACATTTCAAGGTTAGAAGTTTAAAAGTCCTTAAAATACTTAAAATGAAACAAGTTGAATGCGCAGAAGCAGAAACGTTGTCAAAATTCAGCTTACAATTAGATTTTATTTTACGGTTAATATTATGTGCATTACCACAACTCATATTTGCATGTTCCTATGAAAATACTAAATTAGAACTTGCTTTGCTCTTCCAATTATTTTTACGTGTTTAAAAACGGCATTGCCAATCAGGTGCCGGTATAATCTCTAAACTCTCAACGTTAAAACAACTGTCACTACAGAGGGTTAATTATTAACCTTTAAAGAGAAGTTCTCAATTTTACCATTAATTTAACTGTTTCCACCTCAATGGTGAGTCTCTCTGCATCGTTTCATTGTTTAAATCAACGTGAATGGCGCGTGAGATACGAATATTAGTATCCGTAGAACTGCTAGAATCAGCATCCATTAGGGTATTTAAAGTTATAAAATATATCCATAGTAAAGAAGCTTCGATTTCAACGGGATAAGACATAAAAAGTCAGTTTTCCCACACGGAACTTAATGTTGTCCCCGGCAAATTTCTCGTATGCATAAAAATGCAAACCTGTTTCCGCTCCCGAACGGCTGAGCAAAAACGCAAAAATCAGTTTGTGGTCTCAGACGTGTTAAAGTATCTGTTAAGATTTCGTATTAGCCCCTAACACGGCCATCTATTGTCAAGCATCACTCTCCACACAGACAATTCAATTTTCTTAGTTTTACAGAGAAGGGATTGACTCTGTACCGTGTATCGAAAATCAGAGTCACTATACATCTATTACATATATTTTTCCACATAAAAAGCTTCACTTCTTCATAATTTCTGACGAGTACTATCCTGTTTGGCCTAGAATGCTGGAGATGAGCTGGACTCGTTATTCGAGTCCTAGGGATCAAATGACCCCGCAAATATTATAATCCTTTTTGGTATCAGGCTCATTTTACCAGCGCAAACAAATATTTTCTGGCCTCTAATTGTCGCAACGGAATTTCTCCAGGGAATCCAGGTGTGTGCCGACAGCTGCCGCAGTCGTCGCAACTGCGTGACACAGAGTGGGCTAGCCACACGTGCGTAATCTCCTTCGAAACAATTGGAATTTGGCCGGAGGGTGCTGATGGGACAGACGTGAACAATTGCACGCGCAGCGGGGACGCCAGATTGCTGGCCACCGGCGACGACTTCGGCAAAGTCAAGCTGTTTTCTTATCCGGCATGCCAACCGAAGGTAATACAGAAATTACAGATACCACGGTCGAGATATAATTTTATGGTTCGTTCGTACTGTTACTTCATATTCATCCTAGATTCGAACCCAAAATGGTAAGTCAGGGAGTGACACTAAAATGGTAAAACGGCTTTAGAGCTCTAAATATTGGCGGCATTGGAAAGTAAGGGCGTTAGGGGCCTGTACTACAGAGTCTATTTATGCAGTAGTGTGAGCTCTAGAACGTAGAGTCTACATATACATATATGTATATTAGAGAAAGCGAAAAACTGTCTAATGTCTGACTAATTCCAACTAATTTTATTCACAAAAAGAGTACATAATATTTGTTCCGATAGATAATTTTCTTGATTATTTATAATATCTTGCCACGATTTGAAACAAACAAACTTATTCGACGTCAGTCGCGCTTTAATTGGTTTTAAAACGATAAACCTTATCACTCTGTCTAATAGAATAGTATAAGGTACTTTAAATTCTAAGCGTCATAAATTAATAAAACCTATAATACTATGCAATTTAGAACGTCGACAACTGTACGTATATGTAATTGAATTTGTTGTAGTATATTTTTAGTATAGATTTTGTTATTGTATAATATTACCCTGACAAGTAAAGTCTGGGGAAAAACTGAAGTTGCCAATTTTAGGGCCCCAAAAGCCTCGTTTCATACACAAATCTTAACACTAAACCCACTGAGGTGGGTCAAATGACCGTTTTCAAATTTTTTATTAATGTGCCTATATGCAACGTTATAGCTTTCAACGTTAATTTCTTTAATCAACATAAAGAAAATGCAGTTCTTTATGCCAAATTAACTGTTACCTCAAATCAATTGCAAAGGTTATCATTTTTTCGGATCCGATAAGAATATGTACCTAAACTCTCGGTAGGTTTAGTGTTAACGCGCATTACATATGTTGTACAATTTCCTTAGCTTCTTTCTTAATATTTGGTGGAATTACTGATTCTAAATACAATTTCCTATTTACTATTTCAGTCTCTCTGTCACACCTATGGCGGACATTCCAGTCACGTTACGAACGTTTCGTTCCTCCAAGACGACACTCGATTAATATCAACTGGCGGAAGTGACACCAGTGTTCTCCAGTGGACAGTAAACTACTAATCGATATGGCGGCTAACGGAAATCCCGATGAATTCACTTTCTCTCGAAGGGTCTTTCGCTGACGAATGAGAACGGAGAGGAAACGAGCGAAGCGGAAGAAAGAACATTTCTCTCGAAAATAACTTTCGAATTAACGTAAAGAGACGTCATGGTTGAGGCGCGACGCGAATGCTTCGCGTGAAACGAAAAGAAATTCGTTGAAAGTATGAATGAACATTGTAAGCGAACTTTTTCAAGTGTCCTTGAAACGACTGCGACACGAAGGAACGTTGAAGTTGCTCCTGTCATATTATTTTATTGGATTTACAATGGTGTCGACCATGTAGAGGTGGCGTTGTCTCCAAGCGAGGAGATTAAACGATTAATGTAAATAGAAGTTTCACTGATATATCAAAAAATGAAACTTAATGTTCCTTGTGTTATCGCGTGGAATTGAAAATTGTCAGGTAATACCGGCGTTGCAATGAAAAGTAACGCATGGCAAAGAAAGTATAGAGTGTAACTCACAATATTTTCATTATCCTATTCAGATATCCAAATGCGGAACGAAAGATTTGAAAATTACATTAATATCGTAACTCTGCAATTATGCACACACCGAGTTCTAGAATTAACGCTAATATCACAATGATGCTAATCGATTAATAGTCACGAGGAGAACTTCGGTGTGTTTTAGCCGAATATACTTTGGAAAGTATCGTTCACGAACTCGAAAGGTTGTAAAGAACGAAAGAAGAGGAGGACGAGAAAGAGACACTATTTTTTCAAATTAAAAACTACATTCTCGAACATCAATAACTACTAAACTTCGCACTAAAAACTACATTTTAAGTGTCCTTTATGAAACAAGACTCGAAAGCGAGTAGACGGAATGACGAGAAATAAAATATAATTCAATGTACAGTTTACTTAATGTTACATTGATAACAATGCAATGTTATCAAACAAAGACACACGGCCGACAAACAAATCGTTTTCCCAGGTGAAATAAATGAAGTTTCATTATTGAACACACGACGAAGTGTCGGATATTTCATCATTGTTTGTCGAGTGCACACGACTTCTTTCTTTTTCTTTTATTGTCGTGCTATCAACTAGCACACTTGCTGTAAGCACGTGTGTGTGTGTGTGTGTGTTCTCATTAAATAATCACCAACGACGCGCGATTCCGCGTGAAAACGTAACGTGCACAGCCTTAGAAAGACTCTCTCGACTGTAATTAATTAACTAATTAAGTAAATCATTAATTTTACCGTATTTCACATTTCTGAGCGCTAGCTGAATATTTGAAGCTTCGGAGATGATTGCGCAGGTACCGACGATGATAGAAACTGGCTAATTTCACGGTGAATTATACACGATTGTGAATTTGAGGTTTCAAGTTTCAAAGAACGTTACGACTAATAACTTATGAAATTTGAAAGTTTCAAAGGGCAGGAATTTCAGCGTGTAGCAGTTTTACAACGCAAGGAATCCAATAAAAAGTCTAAGGCAGGGGAAATTTTAAGACGCTGAACCTTAAAACTGCAGACATTTCAAAGCGTCAAAGTTGCAGGAATAGAATTTTAAATGCGAAGATATTTCGAAAGCGCAGAAATTTTCTTGCGGAAAATTTTCAAAGTTACCTGCCCTAGATACTAATGCACAGTAGTTTCAAAGCGTAGAAAAAATTGGTTGGAAATTTACGTAAAATAAAGACGTAATGTTATTTGCGTGGAATTGCCTACGAAATTAGCCAACTTTTGAAACATCGTGGGTACGTATTGGTACTTTCGTTCGTGTAGCTATATTTTCTTATCGAAGCCATACACTTGAATAATCAGTTCATTCGCGAGTGTTTCGTTAAGTGTTAACTCTTTCATGGTAATACATAGGCGTCTTTTGTATTATCGTATAATGCACACCAGAGTTGGGCATTGTTTGTCTATTTTTGTTTAAATAAAAATATTAATATTAAAGTTAACGATTTCTTTAACGCAGAAAACAAACCGTATGAACAACTGTGTTACGGGTGGAAGGAATAAGGAACTTTAATATCTTCATAGCAAATTGAATTTTTTTACGGGTTTAAAAAAAACCTATTTCAGTTTCTGTATACACTCGTCAAGTACAATGTAATTCCTCATACATTGTAATTTCAATTAAATAGTGATTTAAAATAATTGAAAAAAAAGTATTGATTACTTTCCAAAAACTGTTGTTTTGGTGTGAATGTTTTTATGGTAAATAAATTATTTAATATTTTCTATGTATCTTTTCGTGGGGAGAATATGAAACAAATTTTTGTTAATTCCACGATGGAAATTTGCCCTACTCTGTCACGCACGTATACATATGCACATACCATGTATTTTAATTTGGATAAATCGAGGGCAACATTGGGCTACTAAAAATCCAAAGAATCTCAATGCTTGAGACCACTGCGGCCATGTGTTCCTTCGAATCGAAGAGTGTCTCGTCGAGGAGAAAGGAACTCGGATCCTTGCAACGTGAATTAAAAATTGGCCAAATTTCAAAAATTTGTCCGTTTGATTGCAAAATCAAAAACACTCGTAGAAACGATTAAAACAATGCAGCCGTTTCGCGTGTACACCCTTTCAATCCTAATAAAGAAATGTTCCTAACATCGTGAAAAATTTAATTCTTTTTCCGTCTAGGAAAAGAACAAGGCTTCTTGCGAGGATCCGAAACTTCTGGAAAAGAAAAGACTCCGTACCGTAATATGCCGTCCAGTAGGAAATACGTAGCATAATATGAAAATCGACGGGTACGCTTATGTACGGCGAATCCTGTGATTTTTCCAGGATAAATTAAACAAAACTTGAGAAATTTATTTAACTTATTGCCTGCAAGTTTTCGGTAGTCGGGATTCGTTTGACGTCTGAAAATCATGACGGGATAATGAATGCATGGTCGATCCGAGAATGTTCGGAGTCTGAGGGATGGGGAACAGCGTTGCATTCTTTGATTGTACTCCTATTTCTCAGTAAACTGACGATTCGTCCTTTGTATACCCTTGGAAAGTTTCGAGGCATCGAGGAACCGAGTTAGGAAATTCGATGCGCAGAAGTTTGAATACGTAGAAACGTCGAGGCCTAGGAGACCTGTAGAGAAATTTCAACGCACGTGAAATTTGGTCAACGGAAATTTTGACGCTTATGAAATCGGAGGCGCAACAATTTTAATGCTTACGAAATTTGAGGCGCATAAATTTTAATGCTGACGTAATCCGAGTGGCAGAAATGTTATAGCTTACGAAATCTGATGCGCATAAATTCCGGGGCTTAGGAATTTCTACGTGCAGAAATTTCAAAGCGTAAAACTTTGAAGTTTAGAAGTTTTCGAGTGTGCGATTTGTAAGGTATAGAAATTTCAGTGCTCTGAAATTTCCAAATTTAGAAAACCTAAAGACACGGAAATTACCTAGGGTGGCAATTGGAAAGTCTTGGAAATTTGAAATATGAAAACTTTACTCAGAAGAAATCTCTAGTTTAGAAATTTCAAAGTCTTGCGTTCGAACTTGCAGTTAGTCGATTAGAGTATGAAACCCTCAGAAACTGAACCCTCCGAACGGAGCCTGTTTAAATGTTAAATTTAGTAAAGAACGTAATCGATTCCCCCAACGAGTTTCAAGAATTCAATGGTGTTTAATTATACGGTGCTTGTAACTCAATTTATTTACATCAATTAACTCCATTCGGTGTTTCGTTTCTCATAATTTTCAACAATTACATTTCAAAAATAGATTATTCAAATTCAACCAATATAGTGATTATTTCATTTTTGCAAAACTCAGAAATAATATACGAAAGTTGTAATAGCGTAACTTCTTCTCCAATAAATCTAAAAATAATTCGATATTTTACATAGAGAATTATATACTATATGGAGAATCCTTTGACTATTCGAGTAGAAATGTGAAGCGGATGTTTGATTTGACTTTTCAGGGTGTTTCGAACGTGTCTAGCAAAGTCTAACGCAATTGTCTGCTTTGAAAAAGTATCCGTCTTTTTAGCATACTAAGAACGGGCCTCTTGTTTACACCGGATGTGTGTATCACGTATTTACACATCGGCAATCATAAAAGTTAACATTCTACTCGCATGGTGAAAATTATTCATATGAGTCACAGGAAAAATAATGCGTTACGTCGAGGAAGATTACAAAACCGATAATGAAAGAGAAAATGAATTTCTTATTTTTATATTTCCTCGTTCATCGTAAGAAAATTACTTTGTTTTTAACTAATTTATGCGTACTCTGCCTAACAAAACTGGTTGTTTTATAATCGATCGAATTATTACCGCGTTGATGCAATTATTGTTACAAATTTATTGCGAAGGAATTTGCTGAAACAGTCTCTTAAGAGTTACAATAATTTTTGTGATTACTCGATCGATCGACAATTAGAAGTAAAGAAATTGCATCAAAGAAACGGATCCAATGGAGTTAACCATTATCGAAAGAGAATTAACGAATTGTAAAAACTCAGTTGGAGGAATTGGAGCAAGATGATTCGTAAAAAGAATGTGCTACTGATTCGACGTTGCAAGAATCAGCTGTGAATTCAAACTGCGAGAAAAAAAATACTTTTCGCAGAGCGATCGACTTGTATACCTATTGAGGTATATGTCTATAGATGTTAACACGCTGATTAACTTGAACAAGTTAACATTTTACAGATGAAAATCGTAAGATTTGAATCTGGAAATTTGGGGAACAGATATTTGGAAGTTCTGGAAATTCGTGCCACAGATATTCTATAATGTGGAGAGCATTCAAAACTAAGAAATTGTTAATTCTTGGAATTCAGCAGCCTGAAAATTTCGGGGCCTCGAAATTGTAACGTTTTCATGAAATTTTGAGATATCAAAATTATCAAGTCCACCAACTGTGAAGCGTGAAAAATTCGCAGGAAAGAAATTGAAGACTTGCTAATTTCAAGGCGTAGAAATTTCGGAGCCATGCAATTTGAGAACCTGCTACATTCAATCTATAGAAATTAAGCATATCGGGGCGTGTAAATCCAATGGAGGCATTAAATAAACAGATAGGAGTTTGGAACCTTGTAAACGGTAGGGTGTAGAAATTATAACAAAGTTGAAATTTGTTGCAAACTCCGAATTTAATAGCGAGTGACTTGTTATACTTACAAAAATCGATGCACGGGATCTTCAAGGTATAGACGCTTCACGGCATAAGAATTGAATTATGGCGTGAAATGAAAAGGTATCGTTAGCTCCGTCTGAGCTGACCATGAAATTAGTCAGCTTTTTAACATCTCTGGATGCGTGTACCTTTAGGAAATGTAAATACGGTGAGACTACAGTGCCGAATTAGCGTTTCCTTTGGCCGTCCGTGTACCCCTCGCTCCCTCCCCCCTTCCCGTCCCTCGCCGTTTCCTTTTTTTGGTACGAACTGTTTTACCAAAGTCGAGCAAATCAGGATAATCAGTCTATTTTCACTCATCGTCACCGTGTAAGATATACATATACATATATCTATATATTTTATTTATGTCACGTCGACGAACGTCTATGCATATATGTATCTTTAACGTTTAATAAATCGTCTTTACGGACAAAAACGTTTTCCATTTTGTTTTCTGATTAATTCTTTACCGCTTCAACTTAATACATTCGTAGGGAATTATACTTGATTTTTTTTGTTTAAATGTTGGTACGCATAAAAGGGAATTAAAACTATATTTCGATTTAATAGAACTATAGAATTATCAAAATTTTTTGATTACCGCTGAACATCGATTTTATGTAGGTGATATCATTGAATCTTTTAAGCGAATGAATTTATAAAACTGTGTGGATTATCAAGTTAGAAATGTTAAAGTTAAAAACTTGAAAACGTCAGACTTAAATGTAAACAAAATTTGAGGCGTAGAATATAATTTTTAAATTCTAAAGACTTCGAAATGCAACAATTCTAACGCGTAGAATAATTGTAATAGAAATGTTTTAAATTTGAAGAAACGTTTTAAAACAATCTTAAAAACATTGCACAATCACATTTTATACACTTTCTGAAGTGAAGATTCCGCCTTGTAGTTTTATTACTACAGTTGCGAAATTACCAACATTGAAACAACATGTACAAACACGACGAAGAATAGAAGTGGCAGGCTTTCGTTCATCTATTACCAAACAGGGGAAAGTTGTCGAAATCGAATTGTTGCGTAAATCGGACTACTTGATTTCCGAAATCGTTCTAAAATAATGACACGACGATATCTGAATTAAATTTTCTTTCACTTTCGATGAAAGAGGAACTCCTGACCAAGTATAACTGAATTTATAAAAATAGTGACTCCCACGAATTTAATAAGACTGCACAATTTATTAAAATCGAAAGTCCGAAGATTACAAAACTGCAATAAAATGATAAATAAAGTTTAAAAAAATGATTTAAAAAAGGAAAAGATAAAACCGCATTATAAACTTTAAAAGAATGTCACGTTTTTCGCTGTTTTTGATCAACGAGAACAGAAACTGCAATTTTTACTATACGAACAACTAGCACGAGAGCAATTAAAGCAGATTTTCGGAGAAAAGTGAAATCGATAATAATACAATTAAAAAATTACCGCTAATCAATAATTGAAGTATTATAAATAGCGTGCCTGAATAATTTTAACGTTAAACAATATAATAAGAGATGTAGAATGCAAAATAAATACATACAAGTATACAAAATCAATCTCTACATAATGTTTTAAAATACAGGTAAAAATGTCAATAAAATTCTGATTTTTACAAGATCTATTTGACAAACTACCGTTTTATCAGTCCTATCGGTTTTGCCGCGAGTCCGCGATATATTCCCATATCATAATATAATTTATTTATGGTGGTGTGTAGACTTCCTTTAATCCCCTGAAAAAAATCCGCGTCTTTCGTGAGCAAGTGTCAAGAAAAAAGGGGGATCCTAAAGCGTTAGAAAAAGTGGTACTAAAGTTTAAATCGAAAGCGGTGAAAGTCACGTTTACCGGTGATTCATTAAAATCCAAGGTCGCGGGCCGGACGAAAAGAAATGCAACAAAAAAGGTCAAGGTTGCGTGGGGATGAAAGCGTATCCCAGATCACGTATCAAATTTTCTACCTCGGCGGTGTCGCATTCGAGAAGACGCTTCAACCGATCTCTTCTCGCCGTTAGACTAACCCGGAAACCCTGAAAAATTTCCATTATATCGTCTTTCCCACTATATCAGAATAATCGCACTACTAAAAGAAAGAAGAAAATAGCTGGAAATATCACTATAAATCATTAATTATAAATTATTATAAATGAAGTTCTGTAGATTGAATTATTATTAGTAACAACGTTGGTAAAAAAAATCGATTTAAAATGCTAAGAAATTGTAGTACGATGAAAGAAAATTACTTAGATATTGAAAAAACAGTTTTGACGAAAAAACTTCCAAATATTCCGCTTATGATCGATGTCAAATGTATTAAATATTTGCAATATGATCGATGTCAAATGTATCGAAGAAAATTGGTTACAAATAATTGTTTTTGGCTGATAAAATATTTTGTTTAAATACTTGGACTACATATTTTGAGAAAATATTTAACGGAGCTTTAGCGAACATACCTTCGTAGTTCTCGTTGTGAAAGATTGCAATTTATCGCCAGATGCCGTTTGGCTACCAGAATCCACTCTGTTTGCTGCATTTTCACTGCGAATCCAAACAAATTGAAATCAGAAATACATTTTTCGTTATGAAACGTTATCCGAGGGTATCAATAATTATCAATTTGCACAGAAAATACGGTAATATTACGCAATGAAAAATATTCATTATTTAATTTCTAAAGTTAAAGATACAATACTTTTAAAGAACTAATGTGTAACTAATTATTTTTTTATAAATTTTGTCAAAATAAGGAAAGCGAATTTTGTTTTTGGAAACTAGATGAAGTGTTCAAGGCAGTAAAATTTTTACCAGAAACTCACAACCAATTATAGGTGACGGTAATTGTATCTTTCGTTTTGTTAAACGTTTAATTACCAATATAAGTTTTAAATTCGGTTATAAAGGTAGCTTAGGTTTACCAATAACACGTTTAATTGCCACTTAGTATTTACGACTTATATGCTTTCAAAAATTCTGTATCAAAAATAGTTGAAAGTGATTTTGTCATACATCTGATTAACCTAAATGAAAAAAAAATGTAAAATGTCGATTATATAATATAACTTAAATCCAATCTACTTACGTTTCTGGGTGAATTTTCGATCTCTCTGAATCCGATCTTTGATGTACCGTAAACATTTCGAGAACGAATCTCTCTACTCAATTTCGTGGTATCGCTAATCAAATTAAATTTGACAATCCGTGACGAAAAGTTGTCAAACCAAGTCGATATAAAAAATCATCGATAGGATGAACTGTTTGTATAGAGTTAATTCGAGGCAATTGGAACGGGTCGAAGAAATCTCAAATCTCATATTGCCGTCTCGCCAAGCAGTTAAGGTTCTATAACCATTAACTGTTAGTCGTTCGTTCGATTGATTGACTCATCGATCATAGTTAATTGTCCTCGACGTCCAGGGCCGAGCAGACATCGTTTAGCGCCTGAGGCGAGATAAACAATGTCATCGAAATTTTACAGAAAACTCATATTTCGAAACTTGAAGCATAGAAAGATTCAAGGTCTCGAAATTTTATCGGCAAGACATTTCCAAGATAAGAACAGTTGTAAGGGCAGAAAATTTGACGATTAGAATTATAAAACACAGAGATTTTAATATATGAGGGAACTTTGCAGGGGAAGAGGGTGTTAGGTATAATATTTCCAGTCATAGAAATTTCCAACTAAGGCCTCGAATCGCTGAAATTCTGCGTGTCGGAAATTAAGGTGGCATAGAAGTTGCAATAGTAGAAATTTCAAAGGACACAAAGTTCAACGACATGAGCCTCAAAGTGCAGAAGTGTACAAATTTCAAAACATATGAATTGCAAACTGACTGACTTGAAATCACAAAAAATTCAAAGCTGGGCAATGGGACTGCGGAAAATTGAACGCGTAGCAATTTGAAAGACCACTCTGAGGTGCAGACTCAACACCTCAGAGTCTTTTATTTTCTACACTGAGTGAATAAAATATCTGTACTTCTAACCACAGGAATTTCAACGTGTATAAATTTAAAGAAGTGAATACTTCAAAACTTGTTGCAATTCTACTAATTCTCTGGATGCATGGCAAACGTAAACAAATTGATCTCATCTATGAGATGAGTATTTACTAAAAATTTTGCACATATTATACATATGATGTATAGTCCTGAATGTATTTAGATAATATAAAATAATAAAATTAAAACGTTACTCCCCGATAATTTCCACTGATAGCAAAACTGAAAATCGAAGTAATTAAAATTTTTATTTATTTCTTAAGAATTTAATTTGCAACTAAAGAATTGTACAAACTTAGCCTGGCAGTAAATTCAAGTGATAAACGTTTTTTAAAAGTACAGCATTCATATATTAACGATAAGTGGAACAGAAACTAAAGTATTTGCTTTTCCCATGGATCATAAGAATTCTAATTTTACACCCAAAATGCAAAAGGAAAGAATGTTCTTTCGTCTATCGAGCGGGATATATTGGCAATTCCAGCTTGTTTACGGTCATAATAATGTGTATTTATAAAAAATCCTTTCTGAAATATTGTAAAAGAATAATGAGATAAAAATTCACATCAATTTCAATTTCCAATTTCAGTAGCTTTCTTTTAATAAAACTCGAAATTTTGATTATAACCAAAGGCTTCTGCTCCATAAACGTTACCAAAACTGGGGTCAAAAATACATTTTTTAAGGTTTAAAAATGTTAAACAGGTAGCTACCAGATGAACTAAAGTATATTTTAACATTTCAGGTAAATATTTGCCATTTTGGGTAGCATAAGACTACAATTTGTTAATGTACAGATATAATTTGGAAAATTTAATTTCACGTCCTGTACAATTCATACAAAGGGTCACGTTTTGCTTCGTAACTACAGGATTTATAAAATTAGATACTACGCCCTATATGCCTAAAGTACAGGGCCGGCCCTGGCGATTTCTGCGTTGTTCGATACAATCGTTTCATACGCGAATCCATTACGACAGCTCACACATCCTATTGACTTTCTTGCTTGAAAATTTATGCGGAAATGGACGATTTGTGCTTTCTAACGAAGAGGTTAATTGCGGCAACGACTATCGATCGTTTGAAATTTAATTGGCTGCGATTTATCGTGATCGTATTGCGTGATTATTGTGAGTATCCAATAAAATAGTAACCTGTTTGGAATGTGTGTTGGTTAAATACAAATATATATATATAGGTTTAAAATGAAGATCTTTTGATATTTAGTGTAGGTATATCTTTTAAATTAGTTTCCACTAACATCTGCTATAATGATGTACCAATTCTACATTATATGTATACAGTAATTTCAACTCATTTATCGTACTATTACTATTACGATTACTGAAATCTAAGAAATATTATAGTTTGAAAGTAAGTACGACAGCGTAATAATAACTGCAGTTTACCAACACTATAAAGTCAGAAATATCATAATATTACGATGTTACATAAGGGAAGAGTTACACACTTGCCGTTTCTACATCATTTTCTTCGCATAGTTTTAAATCATAAATTATAATGGAATATTCTTAATTTTCATTATTGCAACATCTATTTTAATTAGAAGAATTACATTTTAAGGACATAGCAATTACAGATAATTGTGCAGATTTCTATTTTATCTAGAGTATTTAAATAATCATTATTTAGCAATACCAACTTCCGCGTCCCGAACAATATTCTATCATATCTACATATAAAAGCATACATATGTAGATATAAAGTATGAGATATAGAAATTTTAAGAGAAAAATGTGTAGAAATCTGCACACTAAAAAATGTTGATGTCAGGGAACTATAAGGCCTAGATTTATAATGCATAGCAACTTTAAGGCCCAGAAATATCAAGCTGTAGAAACATTGAGAAACAAAGATTTCATTCCAATTCACTATCTGAAGCTCGTGTACATTTCAATGTCTGAAAATTTGTCTGCGTAGAAGTGTATAAACTTCTGTCCTTACTCATTAAACCTTTACAGTATTATCTGTATGATTGTAAAACAAAACGATAGAACCGTGTTTGAAAAATTAGATTATTTAC
This sequence comes from Mimumesa dahlbomi, assembly GCA_917499265.3. Taxonomy (NCBI): domain Eukaryota; kingdom Metazoa; phylum Arthropoda; class Insecta; order Hymenoptera; family Crabronidae; genus Mimumesa; species Mimumesa dahlbomi. The sequence goes on from OU824124.1 coordinate 10,547,661, forward strand.
ATTAATTCAATTGTTACATATATAAGATATATAATCTTTTTTCTAAACTTAATATATGTATGTACAATTGATATGTAGAACTAAATTAGTCCTACTAACTTAATTGGACTTTCGCTTCAATTTTCTTATTTGTAATATGCATTAATTAAACCAAATCTACAACCTTAATAATTGTTAATAATCTCAAATAAGTTGCGTTCTATATAAAAAAAAAATAAAATAAAAGAAATATGTAAAATCAAGAACACTGTACATCGTTCAATGGAAGACGAGAACTTAGGTAACAAGTAGAATTAGGCTTCTGAATTTTAAATGGCAATATTCCGAAAGTGAAAAGACTCGACTCGTGTCGGTTTGCTTGGCAATGATAGGTTTTTAAAAGAGACTTCTTTTAGCTTTAGTTTTCTAAAACCTCATGAATATCTGCATCTTTCATTCTATTCCTAGCGGGCTCGTCATACTTTTACTATTAGCAGCTACGTCACCGGCTACGTGACTGCTACGAGTAAAAGTATGCGAATTCAGCTATGCCGTTCCGTCTTTATGTAATCGAGAATGTCGCAAGATTTCATGAATGAATCGTTCCCCGTGTACCGTCTTGTCCTCGAAGCCGATCGACGATCTATAAAACCTGTCACGGCGTACACGGCTTTACGTACATGTGTGTGTGGATTCTACAGTGTGGAAACTTCAGGATGCGTAGAAGCTTCGAGATACAGAAATTTAAAACTACCGAGAGAACAAATTTTAAGGTTGACGAACTTTGGAACGTTGAACATTAAGGGTGCGTGAAAGTTTCAAAAGGTAAGAATTTTAAGAAATTCTTCTGATCGTAGAAATTTCAAGGTGTAGAAATTTCCAGAGTTAGACTGTTTAAAACTGAGATATGAGCCGTTTGTTTTGGAAAAAATGACTTAATGGTAATTTTAGTAGGATATATATACCAATTTTTTATATTTTTCATCATATATTCCATGGAGCACGATTTCTTGATAAAGTAATCAAAACAATTTTAGCTATAAATTGTTAGCATAACAAGATTTTGTTGAAAGTGGAACAAGTCCATTTCTTATAATTGTTGTTAGAATTGTGGAAATAGTATTAAAGAAAAAGGATCAATTAATACGGTACTTAAGACTATTATAATACAATAAAGAATTGCCAAAAACATAGGTTCATTTTGTATGAAATGAATCCAGAACATTTAACCTGAAGGAAATCTCTAGAAGAGGCAATATCAACCAAGAAAAAATATAGGAAGGGCGGAATTATAAAATGGTAAATGGAAACACTTATTTACCACGAATACTTCACTACGCTAACAATGAGAGTGAAATAAGATTAAAATATAATTCTTTATTTTAGTTTTAGTTATCTTAACGAAGTCATTACATTTTACACTTATTTATTTATATCTTCTTTTTTAATAAAGCGGAAATTAATTCTTAATACACGTGATTGTTCGTGTTTTTACGTATCATCATTTTAAATATTATTCTATAAATTAAAAAATCCATTTTTGTAAAGCCAATGTACATAAATAAAACTATGGACTTGGCTTTATTCCTTGTAATATGTTATTATTGACACTGATACAAGATCATTTGGAGATAAAAAATCGTGTATTTTCTTTAACAATTAATAATTGTTTTTTTTTTAATAATTATTATTGCATAATAAAATTTTATATGTTTATAGTGTTAAAAACATCGCCCGAATTGATTAACCTTCGTTAGTATTTTTAAATACGTTCAAACGCAAACCCTTAAATATCTCGATGTATGAAAAAATACACTAGTAACACTTTAAAAAATAACGGTTCACATGTCAAGGTATAGAAAATATAAATGGCAGATCACAAAATTAACAGGACGTAAAAGTTTCGATGCATAAGGATTTCAATAAAGAGAAATTTCTCAGCATATCTAGAAACTCCAATTTGAGAAACCTGAAGGCACAGACAATATTGTATAACGCTCGGAAGTTTCGTTCAAATCCATATCACGTACGCGAAAACATTAAGCTTGTTTCATGTTTGCGAAATATTCTACAAAACTCGTGCACTAAACAAATAATATCCTCGCTGACAAACGATGCGGAAAAATAATATTTTACGCTTTCCCAACCGTGTTAACGAATCGTTTTGCAGTATGCAAATAAGGAACTCGCTCGTAAACGCATAAATGATATTTTCATTTTAAAGTGCACTACGGTAATGCCATCTTGGAGCACGGCTGTTTCACTTCCGTGTTCGGTACACTTGTATATTAAAGTAATGGTCGGCTAATGATAGCGATTTCGATTCTAAAGAATTATTTACTGAAAAAATGAAATTTGTTTACAAATGCAAATTTGGTGCAAATGAAATGTTACCATACAGTGGTATAGAAAATGAGCTAAGTGTTTATGTTGCACACAATATTATGATAGGTAAATCTATTGATGGCAATGCTCATTTACATTAATAGAATTAATTAATTTTCTAGGAATATGTTGATTAAAACAGCATCGACGAGTCGGCAATGTACAATGCAATTCGCGAGTCACTTGTTTGCATGAAAGTTCGCGATAATTTTGTATTACGAAATAAAACTCCACGTCTCTCACTGGTGACAGTTTCGCATTATGAATAAATTCGCGGAACTAGATGTGCAGTCGCTGGCGACAAAAAGAAGATCCAGCGCAAATGACACTGTGCAAACTTGTTGCACATTCCATACTCAATTCCTCTGTTGTTTTTCAAAGCAGTAGGTTATCGGATTCAACCAATCCAAACTCTGGACTTTTATGAAATACCAGAAAAGGTTAAACTCATTTGATACATTTTTAAAAATGGAATTCTCAGACCTAATTTCGGAAATATGTAAATAACGTAATAAGAAGTACTGAATAAATATACTAAAAATGAATGTAATATCAAATGAATGATGTGTTAAATTAAACAGAATAAATGGAAAGCCAAAATGTATTAGTACATATTTTCCTTCTTTGAAACTTCTTCTTACGCTTCCTGAGCTTAAAAACCCTTTTTGGTTTTGAGAACGTAATCCACCTTAATTCCACAAAACAAGAACTGAAATATATAAATGATTAATTCTATAAAGTATTTTTTTTTGTTTTGTATTTCCTGCAAAATTATGTTGTATACCGAGAACTACATTGGCAGTTCTAGTGTTAATTAGAATATGTATATGTATTTAATACTTGATGGAAAATATAAAAGTGGCATCTCGCGCCATCTCTGGTATTCTGATTATCACTACTCGTGATAGAGTTGATTGTCTTTTGTTTTATACGTAACAGGAGAAAAGTCGTCACACGTGTAAAGTATACAAGAAGCGTATAACCGAATAAACCTAAAATAATGCTTTGTCAATTGTGCAGGGCATTTTTCTCCTTAATTCCTTACAATACTAAAACAGAAGAGACCAATATTTGATTTCCAAGTACATCACTGATATTCTATCTCGGGCTTTACTTCTTACAATCAAAGTACACGAAATTGAAACTAACAATAAGTTAAGCTACCTATCTCGTCCCAGATGTAAAACGTGCAAACAATTCGAAGCACATCGATACATAACGCACTCCTTCGTTCTCATTGTCAGCCAGAGTTGGGTGTTTCCCAAACAATAATTACTGGAAATGGTAGCTCATCTGTAAATTTAAAAATTTTGTATGACTACTATTACCGGTCGCGAAAGTGTTAAACTAGGCGCCTACATTTTCTAGTGAAATTTGCTCCCAAAGGTAAAGATTGTTTTAACTAATTCTAACTTTTAATCAAGTTGATTAATTATATGCGACGTATTGTTTATATTTACGGTCCTTATTTATGCAATGCTTTTACAGATCCGAACAATGTAATTGTCTGTAGACATAGGTTATGAAAATAAGTTAAAAGATTATTTATAAATATCATAAAAATAAAGGACTCTTTCGATCCGTAATAAATATTTAAAACTTGACTCTAATATGGCTCTACAAAACGTGCAGTAATTATTAAGTCAATTACTACACATAATGATAATAATACATTTGTTTTCGATCCCTAATTGATTAATAAATAATTCAATTTCGCGAGCTACTACGATTTCATTTTTGTGTGACCTTTACGACGACATGAAAGGAAGGAGTTGCATATAATCGATTTACATTCCACGCAATTTCCATCATAAACACACATAGCAGAAACGTGCGTCGTACGCACTCGCTAACGCATTGCCGAGCCGTTGAAAAATATAATTGGTTCAAAAATGGTTTCATCTTCCCTATCACATAGGATACTTAAACGTGGTAATAGTCCAGAAACTATTTTTGGGGATGTGCTGAAAATCTGAGCTAGAAAATGGTTAATTGAATCCATTCTCGAAACAAGAATTTCAGACGTGTTATTTTTAATACAATTGTTTCACACAACAATGTTCAGACACAATTAAAATTATTTAACAGTCTATCAATAACGCTGATATAAAAATAGTTTTATTTCTAAAAAAAAAACATATACCTGTCTGTATAATAAAGTTCCAGAATTATGCATGTAAATATGTTCAAAATTACAAATGCGTTTAAACTGATAAGTAAAAATAATGTGTCTATATTTAGAAGTTTGTTAGACTTTTTATTGTCACCAGAAAAAAACTGTTCGTGATATTTACCTGCTACGTGAAGCGAGAATGCCACATAAAGATCCTCACCTCCGTTACTGCGTACTTCGAAAATCACGGCCAATGATTTTGAAATAAAACAATGATTTTTTAGTTAAAATATTTCGGACGAAAAAATACTAACGCGGCGGTTACGCTTCGCAAAAATAAAAATTTCGCGAACGAAAATCATTTCATTTTTATCTATCGGGTGATTCTTAATTCGCGAATCATCGAACGAAGCAGAATATTTTAGAACAACGCAATCAAGCAAAAATATGAGAATAAAGGGGCATTGCAGAACACACTTCTTGTCCCTAAATATTTATCTTTTTTAAATTCTAAATGTTTTCAATAAACGTAGATTTTAATAAACGAACGCGATGTTTTTGAAATACATTGCCAAACGCTTCGTAAATAAAACGCTTTGTTTACAATTCCCATCAGTCGGGCAGTTGGAAACCAATCCGCCGATGACTTTTAATATTAAATAAATTTTAATATTAAATAAATTTATATATCCACTAGAATTCGAGAGTAAATATAACGAACCAGGAAATGGAACATCAAACGTTGAAATTTGCGTCATATTTGAAATGTCAGTAAACAGACCAATGTGAAGTAGGTGACAAGGTGTTTGTAATCAATGTTACCTTTCGGTGTCCTTGTTCACGATGAGGTAGAAATCGGCGCTGAAAAAAGTCTCCCATATGTACGTGGCGGAATTCTTTTGGTATAACTGAAGCTGAAATTAGAAATGAAAGTACAATTATAATGGGACTTCTTCTATTATAATTTTATAATTTTAATACTATAATTTCTGTAATTTTATAATTGGCTTACATGTATTATAATGTTATAATAACGACTTAAAATTACTCTAAACATTTCTTTAGCAATAAATAATACGGACTATTTTTAACAAGAAAAATTATGTGGGAGGTAATGGACGGAGATGAAATAAGTTATGAAGTGGTACGGTTAAAAAACAAAAAAGTAAGACTAAATTTGGTCACTAGTAAATTCTGAACTTAAAAATCCATTGGATTCAAGGATATCGTTTTCATTCCCTCGGTTTTTTATATTTCCGATCATCAATATCTGGAAAGAAGTATATTTGACTGTGATTTAAACGGTAATCGTAATAAATTTCGCTATAAAGTAACAGTGGGTTAGCAAATAGACTAGGAAGTAGATTCAAATTAAACGAAAAGAAAACATTTTCCTAAAAATTTAGTTAAAGGAAAATGTTTATTTAACAATTCTAAAGTATCGAAGTTGCACAATAATTTGTAATTGCTCACATTTGATTAATTTTAGGTACACTTAGCTAAAAGAAGTTTAATGTATGGCCTGTATGTGGCTCTTATCTTTGCATTTGTAACGCCTTTCTGTGGATGGAGATGACTTAAATAAAATATCAAAGTCCTGTGTCACTACATTAAAATAAATCCGGTGTCAATGACTATTCACAATATCTCTCTCTCTCTCTCCCTCTTTCGTCGACGTTACTTTCCTCGTCTAGTCAGATTCCGGTTACTTTTCTGCAGGTTTTCCCGGAATAAGATGAAAAACCGGCACGGTGTTGGCACTGTTTCGCAAACGCCGCGCTCTGAAACGAAGTATAAACAGAAACGGGTCTTGTGTTCGAGCGTACATATGTATGTGCATTCATTACACCTGGCGGACCTGCTCATGCATTAATTCATCAAATATTTCGCAGCCAACCCGTACGAGATTACATGACTCATAGTCGCCTATGATCAGACCGTGGATAATCGGTGAATCCGGCTCCGGCAAATTACAAATGGAGATAATGTTCATTCAAAAGATCGTTCTACTTATAATAACGTTACATTGTAGTAATATAATAATTTCGCGTAAAATGGTCTTTTTGCAATAAAGACAAGTTTGAGCAGGGTTTAATAGATCTTAGCGGAAGAAAATGAAATTAATTAAGTGAGATTGAAGTTATAGTATACGTACGTACATACGTGACGAGAATTTCGTACGCTGCAATATTTCGTGATAAGGAAATATTTTCGCGTTGAAAATTCTATGCATTGCAATTTTTGCACTTTTAAATTCAATGAAATTCAATATTGCAACTCTTTGAGGCACGATGGTATTAAAAGAGTCCCCCCTTTTTAGTAGGGGAATAAGCACGGTGGGATATGTGCTGAGCCACCTCGAAATTTTGCAATTGCTACGTGCACACAGGTTTACGTTGCGTCTCACTTACGTAAAGTAGGTGGCATTAACAAATGTTATAAATGTGTTCGTTTTTGTTAGCAAGTTTCGACATGTCAGTACAAGTTCATTAACTCATGCGCAACGATCTTTTTTTCTGTACACAACTTCTGTGCAACATGGGCCCCTTTATTTTCGAAAATTTCGTGCCTCAAGGAATAACAAGTTAAAATATATCAACGATATAAACGTTTCTCGCGTAGCTATTAATGCGCATCGAATCTCGTGCGATTCAAAACTTGAACGCGGAAAGATTTCGCGATTTGTCGTTGAAGTTTGGTGGAAACGTAATTCCCCCGCTTTAAAATTTCGACGAATATTATTTCTACACATTGTAATTTCCGCGTTTAAAGTGTCTTCAAACAGCAATTTCCGTGCATCAAATTTCTATGCAAAGCCTAAAAATTCAAATATCCACGCACTGAAATTCCTAAGCGAGAAAAATTCCACTCTCGGATTATAATGTCTAAATAAACAATTATGCATAACTGATGTAAAAACGAAGTACTAACCGTAGAATCTAAACAGACCGATTATTATATTGTTTTTACGATTTCACAATTGCAAGAAAGGAGTCGAATTTATTAATTTGTTAAGCGTGATTTTGAAATGTGTTTTAACGAAATTTTCTTTGATCGCCTGTCTGATTCGGGAAATAGGTGTCTCGTTAGACATACGTTCAGGAAAACCAGTTGTGAAACTTAGATACATTAAAAACCTTTCAATTTAATTCGTTTACATACTAATGAATAGATACAAGTCCGATACAGCATTACTTCTTGCACAAACATTTGCTCTAAAGGGCACATTGAAAAAAGTTATGATGATGAAACTACAAGAATTATTGCAGCGCAACAATAAAGCGTTTTGCGACACAATTTCATTACATACTCTCATATCTCGACTGTTTCATGATTCTTCATAATTATTTACACATCGTCGGAGCACACTCTGCAATTAACCGACTCTCTTTCACACTCTCTTTGCAGAGTAAACGAAAGGATCTCTTAATTGTATGACACTCAGATTTACTGTTAAGCATCTTTCACGCGTGCGCGCTTGAAAAACACTTTCTTAGTTTATTTTAAAATTTCATAAGTTAAATGTGAATCGTTAATAAAAAATAATAAATAGTTAATCAAAGACAATTTCTATGTCGATCAGTACTTTGGCGCAACAGGTTCTCAAATGAAATGAATATCGAACTTTAATTATTCGAGAAGAAATTAATTACCTACATACAGAGTATTCTATGAATTCTTCTCGAAGAAAAGAATTTTGAATAAAATTTGAAAAGTCCCCCGATGATTTACAAATTCTCTCACGTTTGAATATTTACAAATAAAAATGTCATCTGAATTTCTAAGAGTTTTTCCAGGTTCCATGTTTCTTGTCCGGTGTGGTAATGCACTTTACACGTGCGAAACACCTAGTTTTATAGATTTGAAACTTCTCACGGTTGTACAACTATTTTGCATATCCAGTTTCAAGTACATTTTTCTAGATCGCATGAGTAATGTTGAAAATTTGTAAAAATCGTTTCGCGTCGGTACCTTTCTGGGAAGACGGGTTAGGTCGGTTTCACGCCAAAAGCGTTAAATCGAGGCCACTCCCATGAAATTTCGCAACTAATTTCTGATAACGGGGCTAAAATTGTGTTTGAAATACATATGCCTCGATTTTTCTGTTCTTTAGTGTGTACATCCGTGACGATTTTTGTGCCTATTTAAGTCTCAATTCCTCTCATTGTTTCTGTGGCTTCGAATTTGTAGCTATTCATATAGTTCTGCCTCAAATTTCCTGTAATTTCACATTTTAGCACGTGAAAATTTTAATACGTTGAAAATGATATCTGCGCTTTAAGATTGTTATGCTCCAAATTTTGTATGCTTTTGCTATTTATCGAATGATTTCTGCAGCTTAAAATGTGCGCATGCATTGAAATTTCTGAACTCATATTCCCTCGACTTGCAAATTCTCACGCATTGTAATTTCTGTGTATAAAAAAAACATATAGGCTACTGGTATAGTTAGCTACCGCCAAAAAATTCTTGACGGGTCTTCTAACTCTTCGCTACACTGGACTTACTTTAACATTCCTGGTGTGAAATCAGCCTTACAAAAATAGCGGCACGGTTTTTGTCGATTCAGCGTGAATGAGACTAAGTTCACTTGAGAAACGCCAACGTACAAGTGGAAGTGTCGCGATACACTTTCATCCTGTCGCTTTCTTTAAAAACATGATAGTTTTCTACGTCACTGAGTATACTCGGTGTTACGTAATTTTGCCACAGCGTTGAATACACCGCAATTTATGGTAACAATAATCGCGTCAGCAGTTATCAGCGTTTTGTATGAGGACTCGCAATATTATTTATAACACAATCCGTAATAATGTCACCTTAAATTGAAAATGGTGTAAAGGTATTAGCAGTGTCTAATGAAATGGCTGTTAAATATATTACAGATAATATTCGTTTACGGTATAAAAGCGTTACCAATACGATAAAATTAAACCATTTCTTTGCCATGCTCCTTATTGTCAGATAACAAAGAGAAACCATGTCTACTTTTCGATATTTTCACGGTTATTCGCTTACTAGGGTATTAGTTGATCGATTGAATAGAATTGATTAAATTAAACCTAACTATGCAATTAGATGAAAAATAGCTACTACATAGTTGGAACATAAATTAATCGGTCCAGCTACGGTAAGACAATTTTTCTGATTATCAGGTAAAGTATAAAACATATCACTTGCTTCCACCGGAAAACGAAATAGTGCCGATCTAGGATCACGCTTCAGAGTTAAAAAATTTCAAATTTGGTCCCAAATATTTCGAAGCGCAACGCCTTTTTCCAGAGTCCTAGCAAAGGACTGAAACTCGACTTGGAAATCATCAGTCGCTCAAATTATCACCATAGGAGGACACCTAATAAAGCAGGGAACGTTTGAGGGACACTTTCTCGGTTGAAGGATCCAATTAGGGGACACGTGGTGTTATTGCGCGGTCAAATATAAATCTCTGGAAAGACTCGTGGAACAGTAGCGGGCACAGGCAACGCCCTTAAAAGAAGGATCGAGAAAGGATCCCGGGGGCTGCGCGAAATGAAACGAACCGAGACTCCACCAAAAGAAAAGAGAGAATCGGGGGACCGGATAAAAATCGAGGAAAAAGAACGTAGGACACTGTTGGCTTCAAATCAAGGACCAGACGAACCGGTCTACCCCTCCGCGCGAGATGCGTCTAAACTTTTTTTACAACTCCTTTTTTCCCTCTCGGCTCCGGGACCGTCCTTTTTCTCCTTCCAAAGAGAGAGGGAGAGGGAGAGAGAGAGAGACACCTACCGATCCCCCCCCCCCCTCTTTTCGTCCTGGAATACTTGCAGGTGTCCGAGGGCTGCCCAAATATCTTGGATCCTTCGTTTCCGATTTCCGAATTTCGACCCCCGTGGTTTCGTGAATTAATTGACTGGGTCGACTTAACCATGAAAATAGCAAACGGCCTACGGTCATTTAATTTCAATATAACCTGGAAATCAATTTTTATCTTTTTTTTTAAACGGAGTGTTTTTGTTTCGATACGTTATAGTCGTTTAGTTTTGTATATTTAACTTATTTAATAATACCGGTAGGTTATACTTCAAGAAAGATCTGATACTTTACGTATGTTTATTTTGAAATGGAAATCTCAGGTATATGAGATATATCCCAATGAGATAAGATTTTTTTGTAATAAATTATTTCCAGTACTAAAACTTGCAATTTTTAAAGTTTCTGTGCGTTGAAATTTTTGATCTCCCAAATTGGTGTATCTTGAGTATTTCGACTGCTGAAATTTCTAAGAGATTACTAGGACTAAAATTTTCTTTACTTATACACTTCTACGCAGTAAATAGTCTAGCAAATTTCTGTCAATCGATTAATTGATTTTTATCTTTTTCAATAATCGAATGATCGCTGCGCTGTAAAATTCGTATATATTGATTCTTCTTTACACAGAAATTTCTGCATCCATAAATTCCTACACTCCATTAGTTTTGCTCGTTGAACAGGGAAACGCTTGGTATTTCTACGGTGAAAAGAGTGTCCAATAAAAATTCTGTACTTTTCTGCAAAATGCAGATTTAAAGATTTAAACAAATTCTCGAAACCGAGGAACAGGATACAATTTCACATGTTCATCAAGATTCTTTAATATATTTAAGGGTAACATTTACTTAGTTCTATGTTTATTTATTACCACAGTTTTATGTTACATATTTCCCATTTAATTTTTATTATTAGTAACAACCTTTCCCAGCCTTATTACGAGAATTATCGTTACAATTTTGTATTTTATTTTCCTAAATTTTGCAAACCGCCGTTGGAGTGGTCGAACATTTATCGAATTCAAGTTAAAAACGCTACGCAAGAGTGAATAAGTTACATTCGCGCTGTTCCTCTCTTCATACTTCCACTGTCCTTAATGCGCTTTGTCAATGGACATCTTTTCAGCATCTATCTGATCTTAAACTGTGAAGTGCATTTTTAAATAGATTCTGAATAATAAATCTCGTGACTAATTTATGTAATAAACTTGAAATTATTTAAATTATTTAATGAAACTACTCTTTTTGCAAGAAAAATACGACACAACTTTTCCAAACACTTAATACAAAGAGTTTTATTCAAAATGACCATAACTCTGCCTTTGTAACATACTATTAAGTAAATCGTTTCATATTTACGTGTTAAGTGGTAGAAGCGCGTACTCAACATTTAGCATTTAGCAGTTATCGCCATTTTGGTTCAACACTTTACAGAATATTGCATCCAATTCGCATACCGATGCTGCCAGATCGCTATTGTCAAAAATGAGGCTCGGCAATTTTTACTTCGACCCCCTCTATTAATCATTTTTTTCTCTAACCCTCCATTCTTCAAACTAATTTTGAGCATAGCTCTTTTCTGAGTGCAGTTTTGCCTATCAGCGAATGTGTCAGTAGGTAATTTATCATAATTATGATAAATAAGTTGAATGTAAATCGAGCACTTCGATCGAACATTCGTAGAAATGGCAATTTTTTAAAGAAATAAATTCGGACCTTAGAGTGACGATTATAGGAGCAGAATATTTAGAGACATAATCTTGTTTGCAGAAGATACAAAAAACGAGCATAATTATGTGGGGACTTGTTTTTTTTACACAGATTAATTAGCGAGTATCTGTCAGCGTGTAAATCAAAAGTGTGTACGTACACGGCAGAATAAAAAAAGATGCCCAGTCAAAAACTCAGGCGGTAATTGATCTATATACAAATTCTCCAAAAGATACCATGATCACGTGATTATATTTCAGAGAATCACGCGATCGTCTTCCCGGAATACTTTGTAAAATGATTGCTGCTACGTTTCGGCCAATAAAATAAAGCTGTGAAAAACATGGCACCAGAATGAAGCGGGGCCATAAACATACATAAACCGATTTTAACGTTAATTAATATCGAAATTCTGAAGGTAGATGATCTCCATATGAAACCTAAATTTTAACAACTCAAAACCATGCTCGATTTTTTCATACTACAAAAATATACCATTTTCAATGTTTTCATCTGGTAAACTATTCTGGTTTATTTTGACATATAAATTGATATTTCAAAACACACAGCGGTCGTATTGTAAAAAGTATAACGAGTCGACTAAAAAATAATTCGAAAGAAATCGTACTTTCTTACTTTTGACTGTGATACTTTGAAATAAACATTATGACGGACTAAATTTCAGTTAGTCGAAGAATCGAAGGTGCCTCGATGCTTTCTTCAGGATCTCGCTACTCGGGATCGATTCAGGATTCGTTTAGAAAAGCTTCGGTAAAAGGAAATCACACGGGTACACGTCGGATATGAGGTGAATACTTAAGAAGCGTGCATTGCTGCACGGCCTCACGATTCGAATGCAAAGCCAGATCGTAAAAGGCGCTGTGAATAGCTCCTAACATTTTCCCTATGCAGGATCACAGTTTTCCGTTGTAAAATACTGTACCCGACCGCGGAGTACAGGCTCACAATTATTCGAACGACTTCAGAATTCGAGAGGAACGAAATTTCCATAAATGCTACAGATCGTAATGTCACAAACTTTTCCGGACGGATTTTGGTAATGTGTTCTATGAGTAGAAATATGAAAAAAATTGTATGTAATTCCGATGACATCGACTTCTTGTTTTTCATTCCAATGAAATGCTGTGGAAATGAAAATTGCTAAAACTATTATATTTCAAAGATGTATGTACGAAACATTTTGATAATATTGAATTTTAAACATAATAATATTTCCGTAATCAAGGTACTGCTGTCGTAAATGTTTACTTTCTCGCAGGTACAGCCGTTTTGTAGGTTCAATCTCATTTCTGGGTACAAAAACTTTTCACACGTTTTTACATAATTTCCGGTAAAATATTTTTGGTTTCGTACCTACGGAACATTATTTTCTTATTTTTCTCATGCGGAAAATACTGAACCCTCGGCATTTCCATGCTCCATTGTATTAATTTATACGACAATGCGTAGTAAAAAGAGTATTGTTACAACTAAATGGCAGAATAAAAGGAAGATATAAAAATAGTCAAATTTTTTTTTAATATTAATAATATTTTTGTTTAAGTAATTAATTTTGAATAAATTCATTTTTTAATAAAGTTAGTAAAAATTTAATATTGTTCTAAACTCAACACGTTTTTTTTTAACGAATAACCACTTCGATTTCAGTTGCAAGCCCAACGTTGTCAAACGAACAAACAGAATTTATTCGTCAATTCATCGGATTAAAATTTTCGGATCCACAACCTGTCACGAAAATTATTTCTTCCAAGCCTGCTCCACGTTCTATTGTATGTACAGGGTGGAGCAGAGGAAACGCATATTTTTCACTATTGAATGACTGGGACACGGTTTGATAAAAATAATAAAAACAAGCATTAAGTGATAAATTTTTTAATGCAGATTTGAAATATACATATTTTAATTAGGTTTGAAAAATAATGTCTTGGAGATGACGTCCTTCCTCTTGGAGAAGAAGTCGCATATCGACAAATCGGGTGAGCGAGGGGGCCAGGGAAGGAGGCCCTTCTTTTTGTGGGGATATTTAAAATCAAGAGTCTACATGAACAAGCCTCGCACAATCGATAACTTGAAGAATTCCATTCGTCAGGAAATTGAAGCCGTGCCGAATTAAATGTTGGAGAGAGCCGTGCGTAACTTTCAGGAGGGGATCCAAATTTGTATCCAGCAAGAAGGACGTCATCTCCAAGACATTATTTTTCGTACCTAATTAAAGTATGTATATTTCGAAGCTGCATTAAAAAATCTATCACTTAATGCTTGTTTTTATTATTTTTATCAAACCGTGTCCCAGTCATTCAATAATGAAAAACATGCGTTTCCTCTGCTCCATCCTGTATATTTTCCCTCGTCAAATCAAATTCTTCGTTTCCCATAATAATCCCGAACGTTCGACCGCGATCAGTCGTCATCTTTTTCAAAATGTTTCCACGTATTCTATTCTATTCTATAATATCTATGCGCCAAAACTAGCGAAACATTCCCTTCGTACTCTACTACAGCGCAAACGATATTTCTCTTCGGGACGAAATACAATTTTCTTTTGGCCACCACTGTTCGCATAATACCGCGAATGAAAAAATTTGAACGAAGCATTACCGCATTACCCTTTTACACGTAGCGGCAGACGAATTACCCAGCAAAAGCAGAACGAAGGGAACATCCCGGGTTCTCGAAAACACCTCGGGGATAATTTACATGCGGCCGGCCGATGAATAATTTCGCCCAGCACGAGTGAAAATTGCCGCGAACGATCGATTGCCTGGAGACACGCGAGCGACACGTTCTGATTTCGTGGACTTCGCGGACTTCGCGAATTTCGCGCATGGTATCACGCTGGCGGTAAGCCGTTTTCCTTGGTCTTGATCGAGAACAACTTTTCTCGAATTACGCCCGGCTTGGTTTTATTAGTAACAGAGAGGCTAGGTATATCAAGGCGCCACAATTATGTCGAATAAGAGCTCGGATATTGCGGGACGGTTTTATGTTAAATATCATTTGTTTTCAATGATTGGTTGTATATACGATTACACACGGTGGATTTGTTTTTTTTTTTTTTTTTTTATTGAGCCTTCAAGTCCTAACGGACTTATTAGGCGTTAACTTTGTACATTTCTTTTCATACATTGCGTGTTACAGGTGCTCGATTATGTACGTTACATGAATCGCGGTTTATTATGTTCTAATATCACAATCTGAAAGAAACGAGAGGACAATTCTACAGGCATTAATGTGCGGGAGCGCAATGAGGGATTCGATGTTCAATGGTGGTCGTAGTCCAATTTTGCTTAGACTATCAATGAGTCTGCGACGAGCATTCGAATACCGGAGGCATTGCCATAGAACATGATTTATGTCCTCCAGCTCTGCTCCACATTGGCAAATGGGGTTCGATACTACATTAATTTTTTTGAGAGATGCTGCAAGACTATAATGGTCAGATCTAAGTCGATTGATGGTCACAACAAAGTCTCTTTTAAATCTTTGATTGTAAAACCAAGGCTTCATTCTATCTTTGTAATATGTTTTGAAATAGATTTTACCGACCCAGGAACCTCGATCAATGATACTTTGCTTGGTGCGATTTTTTGCCATCAGTTTAAAGGATTCAAACCAGTCAGTGTATGGAACAAGCTTGATGTTTATGTCTTCTTGGAGGGTCGAACTCTTAGCAGCGCGGTCAGCCAACTCATTTCCCGTGATACCACAGTGTGAGGGAACCCAAAAGATTCTAGGGGCATCATTCTCGCGAAACAAGTTGAACTTGTACTTGATGTCCAGGATATAGGGGTTGGTTTTTACCCGCGAATTGGTGGAGTTAAGGGCCGTGAGGACACTTAAGGAATCCGTAAAAATAAAAGTCGGCTGACCTCTATGTCGAATTGAAACATCAAGAGCGTCATTAAGAGCAATGCACTCTGCTGTGAAAATAGAGGCTGATGAATTAATTTTACGTGTGATTTGTGATTCAACATCTGGTGAAATGCAGGCTGAACCTACTCCCGTTTTAGATTTACTGCCGTCAGTAAAGATTTTCAAGACGTCAAATTTAGATAGAAACTTGTTGAATTCATAGTTGGGGTTGCTGGCTTTTCTAAGTTCATTTCCCAGATTGGAATCTATTTGAATTGATGTGATATTGGTTGCATAGTCGTGATGGTAAATATTGAAGTTATGGAACTTATGAATTTCTTGGGATATATTGGTAATGTGTTGAATGCAATTGTGTATGACTCGATTAGGCTTAAGAGTTACTTGATTAGTGATGTTGGTGAAGCTTTTAATGGATGCAAGGGTCATTGAGCTAAGGTTCGCGAAAGTTTTGGCGACAAATCTGAGGCCAAGGTAGAGTGCTCGGTCTTTGATGAAAGTAAGAGATGATTCAGCAATGAGTATATTGGTAGGAGTGCTTCTACGGAACCCTAAAGCAGCTCTTATGGCTTGAAATTGGATCCTTTCAATTTTTTCAGAATTACTTTTATTATCTGACATGTAAATAAAGCATCCATAATCGATAATAGAGCGTATATAGCTTTGATATAGAAGCAACAAGGTATCGTTATTGACAGCACAGTTATTTTATGAATGTATGTTTTATAAACTTGCTATATACATATAGCGGCACGCAAAATTATTCGAACACTTGAAAAGTTTTTAAAAAGTGTTGGAGTCTTTTTGCAAGAATTTGTTCATTTGAAAATTCATTATTCCTTTGCAAACTAATCAAACCGAATGGAAAGTACAGGATACATAGAATTTGACAAATTAAATTTTCGTTTCTAGAAGGAATTCAAAATGTTGAAATTAAAGGTACATGGATCGAATTTGATTATAATTTATAAATTCACCAATTTTCAACCCGCCTATGAATACTGCGATTAGCAAAATGTTTAAGCTAAATTCGAATGCAATTAGCCAGTGACAAGGCTTGCGAAAATTTTAAGTGTTCCCGCGTTTTTGTGAGCCATTGTATCTTGATAATGTCTTTTATAGTAACGATATTAATAAATAAATTGTATAAAAATTGAACCGCCACGTATGTTTGGTAACTACAATTTTAAATAAAACCTCAATGTATTTATTATTTTTAATTGACATTTAAAAGCAAATACCTACCTCGAATTTATCCAAAGAGTTACGTGAAAATAACGTCACTTCGTCAAATTGATAAATATCCTTAAGCACACACGGAGCTAAAAGCAATTGATTTTACTTGTAAATTTTTCTACTATTTACAAACGACGATGGCATAATAAATACATTTATCAATTTCTTGTATTAAGTAGCCGATCGATGCAAAGCTTTTCAAGGCAAACATTAAACAAGATATGATTGTTTTTCCGTGAAAAACACGATAAGAGAGAATATTGTTATTACTTCAGTCATAAAAGCGATGTGGAAATCAAGAGTGAAATATAAAAATTCTGATATTGCCATTTATTAAATATTGATAATGTAATTCGGCACGGATCACCGAGATAACATATTCGTGCTCGACCTTTGACAATCGGACTTGTCATATGGATGTTTATTATCAACAACGCGGAAGTGACATCCGCTCGCATCACGCACTTCCTTCCGGTTTCCAATTATTGTCGGAGTCGCACCTCGGGATTGCGATTTTGCCTGATGACAATTAAGAGAACCCGGAACCCGACACGCGAAATTCTGGGAAACCATGTGTCTCCATTCTTATTGCGATTCTATTGTACTGGAATTAATTCTGGGTATAACGGTTTTACCGTATTGTAAATATAACGTAATTAACCGACTGTTAAAAATGAAAGCACAAAATATACGTGTAATATTATAATATACTTCTATTGAGATATAGATTGTAATCAAGAGCGCTAAAGACTGGGTTTATTTGGAGAAAAGAGACCTGCAATATTTATACGATAAATTACGTATTTCTCACAGATTGGTCTTACTTTCTTGAGATTTCTGCCAATTCCATTTTTAGTTGATAATTTCTATGGTTGATATCTTGACGGTTTTAAATTTTTACGATCATCCAAACTTCTGGGCCAATTTTTAAAGTCCGACATTAAATAAATTTTTGTGGAAAGAGTCTCCCAATTGCTAAAATGTCACCGTCCCAATTATTGTACGAGTGAATATTTCTGTGCACCAGTAATTCTATGCGTTGAAACTACTGTACTTTGAATTTATTTCGTCTGAAACTGATGGGCTTAAAAAATTTAAACGGCATAAAACTGCTGGGGCTCAATTACTTCACAATTATGAGTTTCTACAGTTTTATTGAAATACGCCACTCTAAAACTTTTACGTTTTGCAATTTCCGAGAAATCATAGTCGACACTTTGATACTTTAATTATTTACATATTATTTTTCGTCTGGTCACTTACGATTTTAAAAAATTTATTATTTCCTACCACGTCTGCTCTTTTTTCGTTATTATGGTCACTTCAAAATATTTTGGTATTCGGGTTTCCCGACGTATTTTAATTTAACATATCGATATTGTGATTAATCACGCATAATTTATTATCGTATACAATAAAGAGTAATAAAAGTTCAGTATATGTGACTTGTATTATTACCATAAGTGAACGTATGTACTTATAATAACTTTAATGATAAACCAGCCTGACGAATGAGGACCACATTTTTTCAAAAATTCTCTATCGAAAAATGAGCTATTACACTCCATGCATTCTCTCTTATTAAATATAAATTTCTAAAATATATATGGTACTTTTTTAAATAAAAATTATCTGCGGCCCACACACTCACCACACGGCACATTTTGATAACAAATGTCGTTCATTTAATTCGAACGTTCGTAAAAATACTTACTCGTTGGACGTAAAGTTGGGGAGTTCTGGAATGACGCCGGGGAAGTTCCCGCTTCTATGCACAAACTGTCGCGTGCGATTAAATTGTACCTTTAGGACAGATCGCCCTTCTAACTCGTTAACATCGAACCGTATGGCGGGGCCGATTTACGGCAATTTAAATGCCCGTATTTTTGTAACACGCGACCTGGACCCCTTGACCCATGGGGGTGAAGAAGTAATTTACAAATCAGTTCGAGTGGGGTGCGCCATGCGGGTCCCCATGAAGGTCCCCATGAAGTCGGGAAACGGGGAGCGACTTGGCGTCCGGTCGCGTGTCCCCCATGAGAGAATTATAGAAGTATCTCGGATTAAATGGATTTTCAATTCTCCTGTTCCCACGGGAATTGATGCACGGCTGGTACTGTTTGGCTATACCTGCCTGAAGATTTGGTGGGATGTAGTTGAATACACATACTATTTTTTACAAATTGTATCTTGCTCGTTAGATGAAATTCAAAACCGTATTTTAACGTCGAAGGCAAAAAATTGGATAAATTTTTTCAGTCGTATTAAGTTTCCTAACTTCAATCGGAGATAATTCCATCAAATTTAATTAAGGAACTTCTTTTGAAATCGAAAATGTAATAAATGATGGATTACACGTTCGAACCGGTATACACAAGTTGTGGCGAATATGGAACTTATAATTTTTATAGAAAATAACTATTGAAAAATCGTAGGGATATTTTCATACCGGTCTTGCATACGGGTCTGAATACTAATGATTAAAATGTTTGTATTTATTGTGGCAGAATTAAAAGCGTGTAGTAAAGTTGTTATTCATATATTTGACAATCGTGAATAATGAATGACCTATACATAAAACAGTAAAAATATAACTACAGAATGGTCGTTAATTGAATCAAAATCGATGTGACTTTGAACAAATGAATAAAAAATGTGAAATAACTATTTGTTTGCGACAATTTTTATTCTGGTGCAAATTTCGTAAACAATAGAAGGTATTTTCATTGTTTGAGAGAATTTGGAGAGGATAATTATGGTATTTCTTTTAAAGGGTCATCGAACGAGTTAGACATGAGAATAAAAAAATTTACCTCCTTCCCAGTCTCAGTAATTGATACTTCTCGTGGACAGAAGGAATTAATTGAATTTAAAAAAATGAAAAATTCACAAACAGAAAATAATCAATAACTACCACGAATATTGAACTAAATCTGGACACACTTATCTGGATTACGTTATCCGAGACATATCAAAATATAGAACTTCAATTGGAAATACAAAATTACTTTGCTTTTGTAACGAAACCGTTGCAACGGATATCAATTTTACTTTCATCTTATCGAATTACTAACGTGAAGTTCGCTATTACTTCTTGATTATATCAACCCAGATAGACCTGTTTTGGAATTTCTTAACGGACAGCCTATAAATTCAGAATCCAAATTCTCAATTGGAACAACATTTTCCAACGTTAACGGCTGAAATTTGCGCTATACGCGAACGCAAAATCGGTAGCGAATTCCCGGTTGCCGGCCGAATGTCCGGCGTAACGAAAGGCGAGGTAAAGATGGAAAAAAGAAGGGCTACGGCTGGGGGCTACGAAGAAGAGTCGTAGAACGGGTTCCCGTGGCCCCCGGGGGTCCCATCTTCCTTTTCCTTTTGCTCGGGCCCTGTTTCGCGTTAAACGCAACGTTTTAACGAGCAACTTTAACGCTCAAAAATCTGCAACAGTTTCCGGCTTCGACCGGGTGTCAGCGGCGACATTCTTTCTTCGATGGAATTTTTATAAAAACACCATAGATATGATATGCGTTTAATGTCTTTTAGGTCTTCCATGATCGAAAAAACGAACGAAGAATGTGAAGGGTGTAATATATCAAAAAACTACAATCCTTACTTGTGGGGCGAAATTTCTAGGTAAATGAATTTTTTCGTTTTACCTTCCGTTGTATTTTGTGGGATTCTCGGGTGATTTTCTGAAATCATGAACACTGGGAATGCGAAATTTGCAATTCGCACCCCTCTTATCCGCAAATAGACATCTTTTAAACTGACACCGACGCACACTTTTTCTTCAAACCGCAACAAACTGGGCTATATCTGCGTGGTAATTAACGACACCAGGAAATACTTGCAGAAAAAATTAAATGCTGAAAGGACGTCATGGATAAATATGTTTTTTGCAAACCTTTACTACATTGATCTACTGATTATTATGAGAAAAGAAAAATCGAAATAGAACTCCCAAAAGTTTACTAATAAGAAAAATAGCAAAGTCATTCTGTTTACCGCATTTTAACCGAACAATCTGGAACATCGAAAGGTGAACAAAATTACCGATTGAAACATAAAAGTTAAAATTTAGGTAGTAAAAGAGAAATGATTATAATGCAAAAAAAAACTGTTGATGTAACGAGCGCTTTTGAATGGAAAAAAGGGCTTGTAAAACAGTGATGTGCTGGTCCATTATACTAAAATGGATATGCCTACGTTTTTTTCCTTCCTTTACAGATCACCATGAGATTTCGGGACTCGAAGGGGCACCGGCTAATTAAACTGTCAAAATAAAAAAATGTTGCAATATTTAAGATTAAAAAAAAGCGAGGTCGTGATGCAGCCTTGATAGGATGGCTATTCTTGTTTCAGAAACATAATCCATAAAACAGATAAACCGTTGACAACGAGTATTCTGGAATTGAAGGAGCATGAAGATGTATAAATTTCTCAGAACATTTTTTGAGTAGCTCTTAATTTCTGCAGTTAAAACTGTTATTCCACCAAGCTTCGAAATAAGACAAAAATAATTGCAGGAATATTCAGATATCTCTGTATGCTTATTTCTTAACTTATTTACTCTGATTCTTTAAGTTTCAGTAAGAGCTCGTCTGGTAAGCTACGACAAATGAAAAGAAGCTGTACGATTTATACGTGTTTCCATTTGCAAATTTTCAACTTTTTACGGTTGAATTCGTGTGATCTGACATTTCCAAACCCAGAGTTTTCCAAGAATTTGAATTAAGTATATGCATTGAGATTTCTCCACTTCGAAGTTGCTAAGCTTTGAATTTTTCTGCAAAATTTGTCCCGATAATTTCAGGCTTTAAAATTTGATCAGGAAGTTCTACGCTACGAAATTTTCCTGTGACAAGAGTTTCAAACCTCGACGTTTCTGTACCTTAAAATTTGTACGCCTGGAAATTCGTGAAGTTTGAGGTTTCTGAGCCTGAGTTGAACTGCATTTGTCCGTTTTCCGTCTTAATCAATTTCTATTGTACAAATACCAGTCTTGCTTCGAAACGGCAGATGGTCTCAGCACTAAAATTTCTCACTCTTTCATGCTTTATTCTCATATTCTGAAATTCGGAATTAATTTATGGGAGAGTAGAAAAGAGCTGTCGACATTCATTTTGTAGTAACGATCCCGCCTTTTACTGTTGTGTAGCCGCTTTACGAACCACGAACATTCTGCCGTCCATTATATCAACAATCTCACTATTTTACGGCTTGCATATTTTTCACGTTTTTACTGGCAACCATTATTACGGAAAGGTCATTGCGACACGTTCGAAGTAGTCTTTCGTCAAGATTAGTTTTAACAGAAACGGCAAATAAAGTATGCCTAACAATACCTACCAATTAGCTTCGGATAAATTGGATTCTTTGGAACAACGCAATGGAGATTTTTAAAACACTCGTGCTGTAAGAGGAGAACGCAGAAAATTCTATCGCGATTTCAACCTTAAGGAATGTTTATTATTCCCTGGAAATAATTCGAGGTTTTTTGCAAACCTAAACGAAAATTTTATAAAAACACAATTTTCTGCGGTGCGCTTTTATTTTGCGAAAACAGTCTCTCAATTAATAACTTAAATAATTTAATAAAATTGAATAAATAAAATTAATAATTAAAGTGCCTTAAATTTGAACGTTTCACCACATAACTTTCTATCCTTCTAATGCCAAAAATTGATAACCAGTTCGCAAAATCGGCAAAATCAGTTTCAAAAGTCGAAGTAAAAGCATTCACCGTTCGACTCTACAATTTATTATTTAGAATAGCAAACATCACGAAACTCGATACACCAAGGAAATCCGCGCTTTTTTTATTTTTAACCGAAAGATCGCAACATGCAGGCTGTTTCATTTAACCCTAATTTCTTCCCAAAACACGGAGATGACGGGAAAAGAGAAAAAGGAACGGTCAGGGAGTGACACTCGGCAGATAATATCCCCTCATTTCACTGTTTTACACGTTCTTCCTTTTTCAAGTGAATCTTCCGAAACCCTCCGACGTTCATTACGCCGACAATTTCGCAACTTTACGTTCCGTTTTTAAAGTCGAAACACCGGCGGGTTCGTTACCACGACGGTTTAATCTACCGACTTGCTCTTTACTCGTCGAAACGTAGTGATCCACGGCGAAAACGGAGATTTTAACCTAACAACACCCCATTTCGCCGTTTTACGGATTCTCATCGCCAACGTTGGTTGATTAGTGATCGTAATATACCACGATGAACAAAAGTCTTCGCAAAGTGGGAATCGAATTTATGAACATTTCAGTGCACGATTGTTCCAACTACTGTTACAGTTTATTGGGTCGAAGGGCAACAAAGTCGTGAATTTGAAATCAAATATTCTTACATTCTTTTAACTTCTTGTAGCTGCAGTCGAATTAAAAGCGAGGAAATATCTAGGTACAGATACCACAAAGTGAAACAATTTTTGTGCGTAGAAATAAAATGGCAAAGACAATTCAAGTGGTATGAATCTCATTTAAAATTACTTCGCATAAAAATTTCGTGCCTTAAAATTCCCGTACCTTCTGTAATTTCATACCTCGACACTTCTATAGGCTCTAACATCATAAACTTGGAAACTTGTATACGTTCGATAATCGTATAACTTTACGGAATGGGAAGACTGGAATTTAAAAAAAATGTTATACTATTCCTTTACAACGAACGTGGTTTACTTTCAGCGGGAATCAGCAATTGATGACTTAATTATAATGTATTACGGTAAGCAACAATCTTCATTAAAAATCTGATTTGCAAAATTATTGACCGTTTATAAAATCTGAAACTCGCTGATAAGTTTGCCAGTTTATTTAACGTTTCTGCATTGGTTTATTCGTTTCTTTTTTATTCGTCCAGTTCCCATCGAAATTCTCAAACCGTGTCGCTTTAATATGCTTTATCAAGAGTTAAGATCTTGACTCGGGCCAAGTACAAGAGTTCCCGACTGGTAGACCTGAACTACTCTTTTCCGGAAGAATTAGATCGAGGTTTTCGAGGTATTCAAACGGCATTAAATCCGCATATTTCCCCCAAACTATGGTGATATTCTTGTAGGGGACGTCCACCCGAGTAATTTAAGCCTAACTACGAGAAGATCCATCAATCCAATTGCGAGATATTTTGATCTAAAAAGTCGACGTTTTTGTAAGAAACGTCGTCTTCTTCCTCTCCTCCTTCTCCATCTCCATCGTCATTTTCATCTCCAGCCTGTCACGCAGCCCGGTGTCAAACCCTAACATATGTTTCATACCATGCGAGATAATTTTTCTGCCGATAACGTAGATTTTTCTATGTAATCTATTTGACACATGCCGGAAAAAATCAAGAGACAAGGTCTTGTCTCGGACCAAATACAAGAGTCGCTTGTTGGTATTCAGAAAATCTTCAAGGGTTATCAATAATTTATAAATTTAACATAATGGTTTCTTAAATTGTAGAAAAAATGTATTTGATTTTTGACACTTAGGCTTAACAATATATCGCAACAATACGCTTAAAGCAGATTAAACGCCGACTTTTTTTCATATGAATAAAAGATAAATTTTAAAATATTGAAAATAAATATTTAAATGCCCGATAAAATAATTCAAAATGTTTAGAATAAAATTAATGAGTGACCACGATTGACGAAGACGCACCGAAATGCTTGCTCCCGGCTGTCGCTACGGCTGCGCTAGGAGTGCGAGCGTGACAGACAGAAGTAAAGAAAGAGAGGCCCTTATGCTAGAAAAATTCGAATCATGTTAAATTCCGCATTGCTTTCTCGTCAAACGCGCTCTCACACATGCTTGCGTGGCCACGTCGCGTCGTTTGTTTGGCTAGTGCGAGCGCGACGGAGCGACGGAAAGATACAGACAAAGCGAAGTCTTTGTCAGTTGTTTATATCCGGAAATATAGTACGCCACATTGAGAAGGAATTATTACGAAAAAGAGGGAAAGGTAGACACCTTCGTGATGCACGCATTAGTACGCCATTCGGAAATTTTCAAAGTGTTATCAATAATTAATGTGTTTCATTTTTAGAACTTTGATACATATCAAAGTGTATCTTAAAATTTCTACAAGCTCTTCTTTAGTACATAATCAAATTGTTCTGTAAACAGGTCTTCCAAGAAAAAGTAGGCAAATTATTTTTATCGGGTTATCCGGCACTGTTAAATAATCTTTGTTACATGCTTCGTATCGACACTTTACCATCTCGGCTATTAAATCTCCAAATTGTTTTTTATCTATTTGTAACAGTGTTATGATATTACTTAAAAACTATTTTTTGTTCGAACCCGTCGTTGAAATATACGTAAGATTAACGGACATGATGACGTTGTTATACGTAAATCGCAAAATGTTTACAAGGATATACATTTGACCAAATTAAAGTTCTAAAGTTAAAAACATTTTTCAGCAATTCACACTAACCATTATTTTAAATTTACCCCGTTTTCATAAAACCATTTTGGCCACTTCTATGTTTATTATAATTTTCGAATTAAGAATTTCAAAACCAAAGGTACAAAATCGTCACTGTCTTGCAATAATTAAATGTTTATTATTTTGTTAATTCCTTAAAATGTGTTTTCTTTTTCAATGTTACTGACGATATACATATGCAAGTCCTAGTACCTAGACTAAATGTTTACTGTCTCCGGAAGAGTCTCTGATTTTTTTACTCACGTCTTCAAAGAATTTTTTAAAATTTGAAAACACATATGTAGTTCCGGTTACTATATTTTTTAAACATAAATAACATTTAAAGGATAATTTTTTACATTTTGCCACATCATTATTGCAAAATTATTATAATAATGAGATCTGTATATTCCTTTATTTTCCTGTATTCCCTGATTTCTTTATTTCCTTATTTCTTTAATAACAAGTATTTCAATAAAAAACATACTGTACTCTACATAATTCTACGAATGGAGTGAAATCCACAAAAAGCATCGAAAATGCAAAGCTATGGGCCAAGTACAAGAGAATGTTACATTGGAATAGGTTGCTCATTAACACAAACTGCATTTTACACAGGATTTGAAATCAATCAAATGTGAGCAAGTACAAATTATTGTAGAGCAACGACACAATACTATCGCTAAGTAAACATATACAATTAACTAAATTTCCCAAGATATGGTGTCTTCTCATTTAATGAGTAAATCTGTTTACTGCTGTATTAAATGTACTTGGTGGCCCGCTTTTTACGAAGGTTCGATGGTAAAAAATACCTGTAGTATCAACTCCCCTAAGCTTAAATAGTTGGGAATGTGCGACATTAAAAGAGAGTTGCTAAAACACAGTATAAAGTGGGCTTCTTACTGTTTAGAATGAAAGTCCTTTAAATATCTGACGTCGTTCCTCTTTAATTTATTTTAACATCAATTGTTGAAATACACTACAATATGTACATGTAATTTCCTCTCACACACATCCAGATTGTTAACGTATTAAATTAGAAATGTTTGTTACGTTACGTTTTTGACATCAAGCTTCGTAAAAAGCGGGCCACCAAGTACATTTAATACAGCAGTAAACAGATTTACTCATTAAATGAGAAGACACCATATCTTGGGAAATTTAGTTAATTGTATATGTTTACTTAGCGATAGTATTGTGTCGTTGCTCTACAATAATTTGTACTTGCTCACATTTGATTGATTTCAAATCCTGTGTAAAATGCAGTTTGTGTTAATGAGCAACCTATTCCAATGTAACATTCTCTTGTACTTGGCCCATAGCTTTGCATTTTCGATGCTTTTTGTGGATTAGCACTTGCAAATGATACTCGTGCTCGCGCTTTCGATGACGTGGGAGGAAAGTTAACATCGATGTGCCTTCGAGACGCGATTAATCGCACGCTGCGCCCGTTATCGTGTTTCATCGAAGCAAGGGAAACGTGTAACATTGAATGGGATTTTAAAATTTTGACGAGGCACCCTAAAATGGATATCGCTCGTTTCTTCTCTCTTTCGTTTGAACGGTAACATAGATTCAATATGTTAAATGGGGAGCGCAATATTTCGGGAGAAAGAAAATTAAATGAATTTATTCGAATTTGAAAATTAAATAACTATCTACAATATTACTGCGGCAATTATAAATAAGCAGCCTTATAATATACAGGGTGTAACAAAAATTCTGGGACACTTTAGGTTTATGGATTGAACGCATAAAAGTAAGAAAAAAAAGTCTTATAAGTTGTGGACGCAACCCACCCCCTATCGAGATACAACCCCTTTTGTAAAAAATTTTTAAGAAATCACATCTCCGAAATGGTACGTCGTAGAAGACCTGTTTTGATTGCAATATAACCGGAGAAGATCAAAGATAATAGAAAGAAATATAATTGCTGCGATTATTGCTGTTAAATAGCATTTATTCTTGTTTAATCCAAACAACGTCGATTACCTATATCGTAGCAGGTTTGTAACAACTTGGGAAAAATTGAAGGCATTCACTAAATCTTCCTTTGCGTAGATAGTGATATTTTGTTCGTAAACTTTAGTCTCTTCTGGTTATATTGCAATCAAAATCGGTCC
Organism: Mimumesa dahlbomi; assembly: GCA_917499265.3. Taxonomy (NCBI): domain Eukaryota; kingdom Metazoa; phylum Arthropoda; class Insecta; order Hymenoptera; family Crabronidae; genus Mimumesa; species Mimumesa dahlbomi. The sequence continues at coordinate 10,575,322 of OU824124.1, forward strand.
TCTACGACGTACCATTTCGGAGATATGATTTCTTTAAAATTTTTTACAAAAGGGGTTGTATCTCGATAGGGGGTGGGTTGCGCCCACAACATATAAGACTTCTTTTTCTTATTTTTATACGTCCTATCCATAAACCTAAAGTGTCCCAGAATTTTTGTTACACCCTGTATATTTCTACGACGCATATGTTTGTACTGCGAAATTTGTACACCTTTCCGTAACAATAAACAATTTCAATTGCATTCAACAATTTGTATGAACTCAATATCCTAGAAAAATAATAGAGATACAATAACAATCTTTTGTATCAAGTTATAGAACAATCATGAATGGATTACAAAGTATTTTGTTGAAAAAAGGGGGCCACGATTTTTGTGTAATTAATCGGCCGTTACATATTCATTCTTTATTAATTAGTCATACAGCGAACACCGATATGTCACATGCAAACGAATTAAAAAGGTTCGCCTCCTTATTTCATTGCCGTGCAAAATTCGGCGAGTTAAATAATTAAAACTTTGAATGCTTGTTATTCGCGTACAAGGCTAAGTGTACGCGTGTGCTACCGTGAAAATAATGAAAGCCTTGACATCGTGAAGTGCCGCCTAAGTAATGAGGCCAGAACTAAAAAGACGAAAGAACGGGTTGCATTAATCGCCCATTAACTCAATTTATTCATCGAAAGTGAAAAAAAGAGCTGGAATAACGGTAACGATAATTAGATTAAGTTATTATCAACATTTCCTAATATGCATTCGAGGTATACTTTCTTTAAATAATTGTATAATCATGTAATTAGAAGTGTAGTAAACGACTTGATAATTAAGCGGATTTAATTAGAATTTTAAGTCGTTACAAGTCGTTTAGGTTGCAGATAGCCGTAATAAACTATATAATTAGTCATTTTTTTCAATTCTGAGTGAAATATGTATATGCATTTTGAAGTATCTGTGTGTTGCAGTATCTGCGCATTGAACTTTCCATTAAGGAAAGTGTTTACGTCTAGAAGTTTGAAGGCGTTGAAGGTTCTCCGCCCCTGTTTTTTTTTAAATGAGCTGGCCATAAAGTTAAAGTTAAAATTTCTACAGTTAAAAATGTTCGGTATAATAAATTATAATTACAAAGCATAGAAATATTGAAACTCTTAAACTTCAGAACATACAAATATCGCCGCTTGTGAATTTTGGTGTACAGAAGTACTAGTCCACAGTACTTGATTAAATACAAAGAAAACGAGCGATTAAATTTTGAAACGTACAAATACAATTTTAGTAGCAGGGATTTGAAAGCATAAAAATATTAGAACTTGTAAGGAGCGTACTTTTGGAGCGTAGCAGTATCAGAGCAGAAACCTCACAGTATAAAAATAAAAATGCTTCAAAACATACGCACTTTAAGAAACAAGTTATTATAATAGTTTAATAATCTCATTATTCATAAATAATAATTTCATAAATAATATATTATTCGATACTAATGACATTCACATGTATACACCATACTATATCTATGTATATTATAACAGTTCTGAGACGATAAACATAAGAATTTCTAATGATTTCTAGTTGTGCAAACAGCAAATGACAATTAACGGGCATAACTGCCCGATAGGTATTACTCATAAAAACCGCACGATTAAAATTCTAAAAACTAGTGTCTCTGTTTCTTCTTAAATGGCAAGGAAAACCACATCCAACCAGATAACTAAGGTTTCCACTAAGATCTCCATTTTTATTCCTTTGTCAAAATCTGTATGAAATTATACTGTATACTCGTTGAGTCTATACATACAAAAATGCACAGTATAATAAATACTAAGCGATAGTCATCTTCTCTTTGTGTTTATAAATCTTTCCAGTGCTAAGCGGAATCACTAGCGATGAACTTGTCATAAGGGAACCGGTTCATTTAATCGCATATCATTAATTAAGTAGTATTTATTACTTAAACATATTACGCAGTCATAATCTACATAATTTAGTAACTTCGTAATCCAATTAGATGTGATATTCAAATACCGTATTACAGATGTACAGAAAAGTTATATTCTGATAAATTTCGTTGTTTTATTATTTTCACCTGTTGAAATGTCTATTCTCTAAAATTTTGTTAATTTTGTAATATCTATACCGTCCACAATTTGTTTAGATCTGCATCATTTCTACATGCTGTAGAATGTTCCTTTCCTTTTAATTTTTGTAAGCTCCGAACTTTTATTGACTATAAAACTGATATACGACCTGAAATTTCCGTCCAGTTTGAACATTCCCTTGAAAGGAAAATATCAGATATTTTAGAAAAGATATTTCAATTAAACTTGTATGCATAAAGATTCCCTATTAAATTTCTACAAATAATCTTTAGTCCTTTTCACAATCATTTTTCCTTGTCATAATGTGTATGTACTTGGGAAACTGGTCCTCTTAATCTTCTTAATTTCGCAGCGCTCCTGATTTTATTTTTAATATACACCGTTATACTTTATTCTTTCAAAAATATCCATACATACATAGCATACCGTTGCTGTGTCATGTGCAAATTAATACGTTCCTGTGGGCATCCAGGTGTAGGAACTGCAATAAGCAATGCATACTTAATATGTACAGAAGAAAAAAAAACAAATTTTAATCTTCTTAATATTATCATTATTATTATCATCGCCAAAGCGTTCTATCGTGTCGGTGGAAACCTGTTTCACGGTGAATCATGTTCAGAGAAAAAAAGAAAATTGTTAATTATACGGTAGAATGGTTGACAATTTGTATAGCTGGCGGTTTTTGCGTATATGCACGAGTGAAACATGAAACGTATTTGTGCTAAGCAAAGTGTTCCCTTAAACATGTATCTTTTTCGGTATCGAATGAATGTCAACCTTGAATAGTTATTAAATGTTTAAATGCAAATCTGAAAAAGGTAGATGTTTTCTACTGTAAAATGAGTATCTGCGTTCGTCGCTGGTACGAAAGCTTGATTTTTCAGGAAAACTAAATTAAATCAATGCAATTAACATCGACAACAGTTATAAATTAGTTCGTATCTACGTAGAACTCTTTTTACATCTCGTTTGGAAATCGTATACCAATATTGGTGCACTAAAAATTCAAATTATTTGAAATACCGATTCTGATATTTTAAAGGTCAGAAAATATCTCCGATGCACCAAAGTGCAGTAACAACGACGTAAAACAGTCGGGCACGAAAAAAACTCAATCTCTACTCATTTACCGTGTCAATCTATCTTCAATGGTTCCGTCCATAATTTCTACAAATTGAAATTTTTAGATCATGATATTTCTATACGCTATAAACTTCGGTAAAGATGAACAATTCAAACTCAACCTATCAAACGTTCATATCTCTACGCTTGAAAATATCTCTTGGCCCATGTTTCTCTACTTCTGAATTAACATTAAAAAAAGTGAACATCTAATCTTCAAAGAAATACACACATATATGTGTACTAACGTACACCTAGTAATTTATTTAAGTATACCTGTTTGAACCAAGTCGCTCTACTCTCTATGGGTCAATTGCTCATAACTGACGATCGGTATCTCTATTCCCGACAAAACCTCGGACTATCACGTGCTCTCGCGGACTGGTTCGTTTAATCGGATCTCGTTATTTATTTAGACTTATCTCCCAGGCTGCATATCATTATACTGTCGCAATCAGATACGCGTCCGTACTCTCGTAAGTATGATTGAGTAAACAGCACCGCGTTTTAATAGGCGTACCCAGCCACTCCAGTTCGGCTTGGATTCACTGGCTGTTTCTTCACTTCCTTAACACTTTATTCGTCCGGACCAATCGATACTGACGTCTGAACGATATGGCGAAGAGAGTGGTTCACTCGGATCCCGACATTTTGAATTCGTTACGGCGTTATTCGCTCTTTGCATATTGTTAATGGTGGAACGAAGTTTTACGCTGCTAACGATTGGATTTCACGATCATGTTGATCCTCAGTGCTCACCGTCATTTCTTATTCATTCATTAGAAGACTAATCGTTGTAGCCTTGTTCGTTTTCCTTATCCGTTGTAACCATATGTACTGTCCAATGTTTCCACGACTGTGGTATAAGTGCGGCTTCCAATGAATTAGTGGAGGCGGCCTCGGAGCGTTACTAGTAACAACTAATATTGATCTGGAGATTTTTAACCATAATCCTATCAAGGTCGTTAAATGGCAGTTTCAAACTTGCTAATTAAAAAAGTTCAAACTTTTCATCGCTGTCCACAAGTTATTTTCGTCTCTTACTTCCTTAACTGTAAGGAGTTACCTGCATTCAAGGGCATAGAATAAAAATTTATATAATAACCGATCCTTTTATGTATATTTTTGTAGAAAACCGATCAATCAATAAAGACATAGAAATATGTTTTACAATTAGAGAATACTAGATACATTTAAAAATGTAAACATAAAATTATTACAGGACATTATTGGTCCTGTACTTATCTTTAAAAATATCATTCGCGGCAAATATACGTACTTAATGTATAATACTTAATCTGTCACAGAACTCTGGTATAATAGGATATCATAACTGCGTACATTTTAAGAAAAGGATATGGCCGCCATAGGAATAACATTTATGAATTTAATGCTCAAAATCTGCAAAAAGTAATTGTTATTATAGAGACAAATACTGGATTAACGGAATTAATACTAATTTCAATTTCTGAGAAATCTCAGGGTGTATATATTGCCGGACATTTCAAGTTTTGAAGTCTACGATATTAAAAATATCAACGATTAGAAACATCGAAACACAGGATTTCGAGAGCTATTTATAATTGACAGTCAAATCGATCAAACCACTTTCTTTTTCTTCCTTCATAGACATATTATATTTCTGTGTAGCGTTTCATATAAACATACTTGTCAAGAATTTTTCACTTATTTCACCAATTTTAGTTTGTTGCATTAAGCTATGTAATTAAATTACAGTAAATACTACATCCACACGTGTATACAGCTTACTATGCAATAGGAAGAAATGCCACCGGAAGGGGAGTGATGTTTAAAAATCGTAATCCCCGAGTCCGCCAAGTGAAAACGAAACGTTACAGGGAATAATGAAAATCACATTCACGTTCGAAGCCGACACGTGTGAAATACCACGGCGTATACTTTCCACCATCGTGCATTATAAAGAGGCATTCCGTGGAAAAGAAAAGGAAATACACGCGACCGCCACGACGGATTTTCCGTGAGGTGGAAGGTCAAAGGCCGGGGACCCCGTACCGCACACCTTGTCGCGATAAATACCGCGAGAAAACGTATGGTCGACGTGACATTACTTTTCCCGATTACGCAACTGCGGATCGATGGTAAATTAATCACGCGCGCATAAATTTTGCCAATAAGGATCGGAGATTGGCAAGGGCCTAGTCCAGACCTTTTAACACCTGAGGCAAGATAATCAGTGGCGCTCATGCGATAGAAATTTCATTTACCATGGAACACTAGCTGGAAGCATGGTGTTCCCGCAGGAACACTGCAGCGTAAACGTTTTAAAGACTACAATTTTTAATGTTCTCGATCTTTGAGGCACACCGATTTCCCAGGGTAAAAGATGCATATTTTAGAAATTTCACGGCACAGAAAGTCTCGAGACGCTGAAATTATCTAGCACAGAACTTTCCGACGTTGATGCTACAAAACTTTTCTTTATCTTGTTCTGTTAACATTTCCCATTCTCTCGACAACTGCGCGTGATACACTCCCCATGTAATGGTTAATGTAACGGCTGGCCATGGTGGACTTTGTAAGCAGCCGGTTGTTAGCCGGCAATTTTCAACAGCAGGCGCTTGTCATTAAGCGACAGTGTCACTCTTGCCCACTTAAGGTCATAACGCTTAAAACGAATCGACTATATCACAGGCCATAAATACGATCATCTTGGTAAGTCTATGCGCAGGGTCTAATTCGGCTATGGACTTTGCATAAATATTTCATTCTGTCGAGTTCCAATAAAAATAACAACATTGTAAGTCTAAATATCTACGACGGCATTTTAAGAGAAATAGAATTACAATAGAGGAATAGACATGCTCTTGACAGAAGGATTTACATGGATGCCTTTAGTGTAACTGCCTTCTATTCGAATCGTACTTTTTACTTGTTTACAGTTTACAAATTTTCAAGCGATATACCTTTATGTTGCTTTATATTTATGTTCGTACCAACGTTGATTTACCGTGACACTTACTTTTGGTCATTACGGTTTACATTTTTATCGCAGGAAATATAAAAAAGTAATAACAATGAATATCGGAAAAGTAAAATAAAAATGAAACAATGAGTTTTAGTATAGCACTGTTGTAACTGACAAATACCGGTTAACAAGTAAAGCGTGTAAAAAGAATGGAAAATTAGCTTGACAAAAAGGCAGGCCAATTGTGTCTCATTGATAAATGTTTAATCCGCTGGCAAGTTTCATTGACCGTGAATAAGCCTATTCTCGATGCGACTCACTTCGCCGAAGTAAACGCGTTTATTTCAATCCGAATTTATTTGTGGACAAACGGGATTTACATATTGCGCCTTTGAAATTTAAATAACCGTTTCATAGGATGCCGGGAACCATAAAATTCACGGTTATACAATTTATTTACGAACCGAATGACGTTTGAATTTTGTAATTATCGATGTATTATAATTCTGAATAAATAAACTTGTTGAACGTTTAATTTAAAAATGTACAACAAATAAATCAATTTTGACGGCTGTCTACATCTACATCAATAAACTCACAATCAGTATTGTACGTTACAAATACAACTTTTAACAATATATACATACCCTGAATAAATGAACTTAATTATGCTTTAGGGGATTTATTTTCTCTGATAAAACGCAATTCGAATTATGTGTAAGTACTTGTTCAGCTAAATCAATACGTTCTATTTTTCTTTTCTTTCATTACTATTAGGATACTAAATAATACTAATTAAAACAAAGTCAAGCGGTGTTCCAGTTACCGGTTAATGTAAAACAATTATTTATCGTAAAGCGTTATAAACAGCGCGGTCTTTTTTAAACGGTCAGCATCGTCGCTCGCGAGGAATCGTAATTTCCTTATCACCGCTCGTCTGCAGTACGCAGTATTCCCATATACTCGGTGTCTTCGTAAACACAATGATTCGGTTTTACATATAAATTTCAAGGTAATAAAACCTCATCGCAGGAAAATCTTTATATCTAAAAATATTGGAGCTTGCGGATTTTAGTGAATGGAAAACTCTTGATTCAATATCAATTTTGAAGTGGACCAATTTAGTAGTACTGCAATTAGAAATTACAATGTATAAACACTTACAGTACTGTAATTTCGGGGTCTGTGAATTTGGGCGCGCAAAAATTTAACGGTTACGCATTTAAAATGAGCGAATGACATATTAGAGAATTTCAAAGCATTGAAATTTCAAACCGTACAATTTTCAAAACGCGATATTTTGATGCATAAGAATTTTAAGATATTTAACTTTAAAACACTAAAATTTCCACATTGTACTTACTGGCTCGAAGACGTTTCGTGATCCAAGAATTTTAGAGCCTTGAAATTTCAGCAGGCGTAAATGTCAAAATGTAGAAATACTGGAACTTGTAAGTATTACAGCATACAAATTTCAAAGTATCTCCAATTTTGTAGCGTCCATGGAAAACTCTATTGTTTTGCATTATGCAGTAATAACACGTGGACGTTGCTTTCGTACAAAACACTGACAATGTAAATTTCCACGTTCAAAATTAATATATGAAACTCGTAAAAATGTGTTGTGTCACCTCGCTCTTAAGCGTTAAGCATATTACCGATTACGGAAATCTATACAAATGTCTCCCTTTCCCTGGAAAGATTAATGGAAAACATTGATATGTGACGTTATTGAAGGAATTGCGCTTGTTTTATTTTAAATTTTCCGTAATCGTTACTGTTAAACCATGTAAAGTTTGAAATATGGCTTTACTTTTAAACTAATCAACTTATACAGGGTTTCCCATCAATTTCTTTCAAATCGTAATTTTTCTTTAATTAATTCTCAAACATTCATTTCCCCAAACTGTATTCTATCCTTCGAAAAATAAGAATCAGTATGTTAATGGGTGAATTAAAACTACGCAGCAGAAAAAATAATTTCCGCAATATCTTTTACAAGGCGTTACTAATGGCCTTCGGAATATGTGCTGAAGGTGAAATTTTACAAGAACACGGTATATGAGGAGATGATATGCACGTATATAAGAACACGTACACACACATGACATTCCTCCCATGTATTATACTGCATTTCGCGATAAGAGGTACATGCGAGTATGAAAACAAATAGCTCACCATGCAAATAACCATATTTTCTTCAGGCAACTTTTCCAACAAATTTTCACTGCTCGCCACAATTTATGAAGACAGAATTCTCGCTGGTATTAATAAACATTTGCAACTCGATCTCTGTAATTTCTTGCATTTCACTTAAGGATTTAAATTTCACTCGAGCGTAGCGTTTTTTGTTACCGATTATCAGTTTTAAAATTTGTTAGTCGAAGCTGTGTAACAGGTAAAGGTAGGCAAAACTGCTTGCAACTGAACAGGTTTAGTTTCAACTGTTTGTAATAAACATTTTAAAACTTCCTTTTATTTATCTTCAGCTTTGTTCGATAAAGTATAAACCTCGTGTCAGCGAAATATGCATTATTCTCAGAAATGTTATTTCGAATTTGAAACTGTCTTTTCCATTTTTGGATAGTAAATTCAAAATTATTATAATTTGTAATCAAATTTGATAAACTAACTAATAAGGATTCTTCGTTCATTGAATGATTCCATTTAACTTATAACTATCGAGTGGAATGTTTAACGCGTGCAATTTAGGTTGAAATTTCAGTGTGTCGTGGTTTATGGGTTTTTTTCCGTTGCATTTTCATTCGAATTTATCGTACTCCGAATTATCAATTTTTCTAGTTTTTATATTTCAACGAATTGTAATTGTTCCGCTTTAAAGTGTGTAGACCTTGAAATATCAACGAATTGCAGTTTTACTGCTTTCAAGTTTCTAGACCTTGAAACTTCTGTGCATGGAAACATTACAGGGCACAACATTTCAACGCGTTAAAATTCAAAAACAGTTCAACGCTCCAATTTTTTTTTGCCTACAGAAATATCAATTTATTAAAAATATCTGCGGGTTAAAATTTATGTACATTGAAATTTCTATCTGTTCATCTTCCCTCTGCTCTGATGCATCGAAAAATTTAAATCATTTACGCATTAAAAATTCTGCCCTTTCAAGTTTCCATTCCAAATATCCAGGCATTGAAATAAAAACATTTGAAAGTGGTTACGCCCAAAGATTACTTACTGGTGCTTAGGATTTCTGCGTTTCGAAGTTTTTACGCTTCGAAGATTCGAAATCCCGTAATTCTAACGCAACGAAGTACCATTGAATACTGTCGAGAGTTGACGCAGCATCGATAAAGATACGCTACTGTTTGCAGTGTTTCACTTTTTCTCGATAAAGGGTTATCGCTTATGTTTATAGTCTCATCCGATCGCGTACTATAAGCAACCGCTTATTTATAAATATGTATCAATGACTGATTACAACCCCAAGACCCTCATTTTCGTTTTCTTCAAAACTGCCACCGGTTAGGATATTATTTATACCGAAAATTATTTTTCGTGTAAACGAATACTTATTTCTCATTACTGATAACAGTCTAATAATATGTTTATGTGTACTCGCATATTATTATTTATAATATTATTTACGCGCCGAGAAAGAATATTCGCTTAGAATATTTAAATACAGTCTTCCTGCGGATTATTTATTTATTCGAACCGCAAGTACGTTATTTTGAGTATTCTACACTTTCTAAAAACAAACTAAATTCGTGAAAGTCTGCTTCGTTGGGTTGGCAAATTAGGTTGATAATTACTCTCGGTCATTTTTACGTTTATTATTAAACTAATTCGAGTGCAAAAGAAATACTCGGGATTGATTTCATTTCGACTGATATTATACAGTTTCGTTCAATTTGCCGCGTTATTAATTTCGCGCGAACCATCGTCATTTTCACAGACGGAAATGATTTCTGCAACTTACACTTGGCGTCCTCCGCGTAAAAAAAATGTTTCCGGCGTACAATAATTACGAAGCATAAAATGTTACACGTGTAATTAAGTCAATGGCAACTTTTATGTCGCTTTTACTTAAAGAAATAATAAAAGTTGCAACGCTGCAAGATATAAAGCCGTTTATTGCCATTTACGATGCTTGTTCACGACAAATAAAATAACGGAAAAACACGCGAAACTTTCACTGTCACTGTATTTCCCGTTAATCTGCCGATCTTACGTGACATGCGAAAAACTCCAAATCGGTGGGACATTTACTTTACTACTTTTCAATTTCCCTTTTTATTAGCAGAGTACGTGACTCGCGAGTCGCATGTTAAATCATTCGTGTTTAATGTGCGAAAAACGTGTATCTTCGTTCCATTTCTTTAATAAAATTTAAATTGCTACAATACGAACGCGCCGGTTTAAGTTCTATATATGTATTCTTATGTAAACGTGAAATATTTATTAATTGTCAGTGCGGCAGCTGTTTTTACTTGAGGCAGAAAAGAAAAAACAAATTAAGCTTTCTCCGTCGGTATAGTCTCTTCGTTTCTGTTTGAAAATAAACATTTTTATTCGTTTATTATTAAATACAAAATAGTTATTATCGATGGTTTATGCCATCGATATGCTGATTCAAACACTGTCGCTGCATTACGAAGAAAAAGTGAAAGACATACTTACTTGTTAATTTTTCATCCTATAGCCGGGATATTTTTACGTAAGACAAAAAGGGTGAAAAGAAGAAACTTTCCTCGTCACTCCCGCCATTCGTACTCGCATCGTGCGCAATCTACCAGGGCCGCATGACGAGCGAAACTTATAACAATTGGGGTGTGCATTTCGCAAAGATTTAAATGACGAATAAAATATATGCGGATGAATCGAAGTCCTGATTATTTTATTAGGTATACAAGAGTTCCTTTTGAAATAGATACAGTAACATTAATTATACATATAAATTATAAGAAAACTGACATCATTACGAACGGGACAAATTTAATTTTTGTGATTGACACATTGCGTTGATTTTTATGAAAATCTTGAAATATAAATAATTTCGGTTCAATCCTTAAGCACTTTATAACTACGTCCAATTATTAAATGCAAGGTAAACTTTCTTGGCGTTTATATTTTGGAAGTCCGGAAAGTTGTCAAACTTCAAACTGTTTTGTCGCGTTTCAGAACCTGTTGCACTTGGAAGTTTTCAAACCGTTCGACTTCTACACTTTGAGATATCGGTATATTACAATTTTTTATATATAAATAATCGAAATTTTGTAGTATTTTACAAAATAAAAATTCCGTGGTTTGAGCTAAAGCCTTAAATTTGGCACGTTTCAGTTATTACGAATTCGTAACTTTCTCTTCTGTAAATACTTCCACCTTGACTTTTCTTGGTCTTAAAATGGTTCTGCTTTGAAATTTCTGTGCCTCAAAGTTGCTAGACCCTTAAATATTTTGATATTTTTACGTTGCACTCACTTTTCCGCAGACAAAATTTTAAAAACTTTTACTACTACCTGTTTTACCCCTGGGCGCCACAATTTCTTTACTCGTCCGTGCAGCGGACATTCAAGTCTTTCCATCTCGCTTCTCGTCTTCTGTGTCCGCCACCGGACACGCAGGATGTCCCGTTTAAGAATATAAATGCCTGGCAGTGTCCTTCCGCGAGAAAAAACTCTTCATCTGATTGATATTTTTCCGATTGATTGATGTTTCAACGGGCAAAAATAAGATTCCTGAAGTATCATTGTTTCCGTGGCATCCATTCGAATGTAATCATGAAATGGAAATATGCGGGACGCCACGTAAATACCAGTCGGACTCTCAACAGGCTTTTACAATTCATTTTTGGAACGAAGAGAGGTATTTTGTAAGTGCTCTCTAGATACCTAGTCAATGTGTTTAATTATACGTTCTACTAGACCCCACTATGCTTTACGTAGAAATTATAGTCGATAACTATCAAACTTAGGTAATTAACTAAATCATCGTATTACAATTCCAAGTTAAATTATTCATTTTCGACGGCTAATTAAATAATTTAAATAATTGGGTGTTTGGAATTGTTTTATCAGCAGTAACACTAGACAAGTTCAAATTCCAAGTACATATTGCAGTGATCATATTATGTAGAATTCGTATAAAATGATGTTGAGATTTTCATGGAAATTTATATAAGTGCTGATAGGTGAAAGCTGACAAATGTATAAAAGTCATTTACTTAAAGTTTCTGATTTCCAATGTAAAACATACGTTGAATAGTATACAATACCGAGTTTAACTATACATATACTCTTCTAAAAGGTAGTATGTATTAGTTAGAAGACAGCTCTGACACTCCAGGAGAACTATACAGCATGATTTACGCACTAGGGTCTACAACGATAAATTGTATAGATTAATATTTTTATCATTAGTTAGCAGACGTAATATACATTATCTCACTTTGCAAATACCATATTTGTAAATGAATTTATGTATACATATAAATCCACTAACATTTATCTGTATAATATTGTGAATATATAAAACGAATAAATTGTTCTTTGATTGTTCTTTAAGAGATGATTCAAATTATTGGAAAACGCCGTTTATTTAGATTATGTTTACTTCATAAAATGGTTGACATAGAAATTTTGTCGTTTAAATGCTATCTGTTATCAAGGTAGTTATATGGTACTTGAGAGCCACGACTTGAAATTTCTAACTAGAGTAACTTTATCTACAGTGGGTCTTGTTATCTCCTCGAATAGTTCATTGATCCTGATATCAGTAAAAGTGAATTATTCGGGTTATTACGTTCACACTTTATATAACGTCTCCCTCGAAGGTTCTGGTTAACAAGTATGTCCACAGTTATCATATGTTGCCATAAAAACTCATTATTGTCATTCATAGATAAGCTTGCCATCCAATATCAAAAGTATAGTAATAACGAAGTTACTACTCACTTCTTACTGTCTCTTGCGTAAATTTCATACTGCGTTAGGGAATACTTAAATTTTAGAAAACTTATTTATTAAGAACAATACTTTACACTCAAATTAATTAATTTACATCATACTCGTAATTTCCCCAACTCCATTACTTATTTAAAAATTAATCGATATTAATTTCTATTATTTATCGTCTATAGAAGATCGATACAAATTGAGAAACATTATTTCATCATCTTTGACACTAAATTTCCGAACGTTTCTTATACATGAACACGAAATTATACATTTTCTTTAAAAACCACATAAAAGGCAACATAATTATACGCTCTCTACTTATTAATGAAACTATATGATACATAAATAATCAACATTTATTTCTTGACTCATTTTCCCCATGAAATTCGGAATGCGTTAAAATGACAAGCTTCGTAAACCCTGTGTTAAACCGGTATAGTTATCTCGGTGATCGTTAATAAAACTGTATAACGTAATTCCTAGCATGTTCGATAGAGCTGATTGAAACTCTCAATAATATCAAGTATTACGTGTCTCTACTATGATCAATCGTTTAAAAAAAAAATTTAATTTCTGCTCATTTCGCTAATCTTAATCTAATACTATGACAATGTTATTCACGATAATTTTATATACAATAGATAAACTAAGAATAAAAAAAATACAAATTATAGGAAACGCGAAATGTTGTTGTAAAATTAACGAATTATTGATGGCTTATAGAACAAAAATTTCTGTAATTATACTGAATTTTATAAATAATCCTAAAGTAATTTCGCAACGATGGAATATGTGGCAGCTTACGTGACTTTTTACATGTCAACACGCTTATAGGTAAACACATTATCATCGTTAATGAATCATGATAATGATGCTCGTTTTTTGCTGCGTTTTCCTCGTATAATAAGAATTCCCTTGCATCATCTTTTCGAATGTTTCTGAAGTCACATCATAAATGTCGTTATGTATTTTCTATTGATTCAATATAAAATATGTTTGACTGAATGTTACGTAAGATTGAATTTCATATATGTTATATTCGCACAGGTAACTCTACAATATAAAAATTGAAAATACGTGAAGTGGAAGATCGTATTTTATACTCATGCTAACTCAGCAAGAAATATTTAACCGTGAAAATATTTATACGAAATTAAAATACAGAAGCTGTATCAATATCAATTCTAGAATCGTAAAATAAATTTTGCAACGTCTGAAGCTTCTCCGCTTCGCGTTGCAACTTCTGTGCCTAGTACTTTTTATAATTTCGAATGCATTCAAATTTTTATTCCATGGAATCTTTTACACTTCGATATTGCTGAACAATAAATTTTGTAATTCTAAAATTTATCCGCACTGAAAATCCCGCGTCTTCAAGAATTGGAAATCTTAATAATTATATATCATATCTTAGTTCATCTAATACTTTGCCATCAAATATTTCAAATTCTAAAATACATAATGTACAACCATACACATGACTAATGAAAATGTTTGATCAGCCGTTCACTAGTTTTAAAACGATTTACTTAAACCTAGAAATCTATAACTTTGAACGTTATATTTCACACTCTGCTGCTTGAGTAAAAATTATCGAACTCAAATTTGAAAGGGAATAATAATAGACACTCCTATATTTATTAATACATTTTTTTCCTTGTGAATCCAATGCAGCCAATGAAACTCCATTCATCGAAACGCAACGTATATCCGCTACACGTTACACCGCGTGTAAGTTGTTCCTTCGATACTTACTCCTCAAGGTGACGTTTCGCGCCCATTCACACGTATGTATGTATGTAAGTACATCCCTTATCTCCGATCCCGTATGCACATTCATACGCACGCACACACATCGCGGAACCACAAATTAACAAGAAACTCGCGTGTGAGTGCGTCACTCACACCAGAGCTGTACGTACGTGGCTTTTCAAACGACTCCCGTACAGTCTCGGCAAGTGTTTTAACCGTTTGAATTAATAATCGGTTTCCATTCGTGTTGACAATTAGTCTGGAATAGGAGATGATAGATGATAATGATAATGATCGAAAAGACGTAGACGTTATCGAATATGTACTTTTCCAACATTCCTTTTTTACAGTTTCATTTGTTAGATACATATACTTTTTTAACACAAGTGTACTGTTATTTCGGGTAAACTTATTCGTCGGATAGTTTTCCACAATTATGTGATTTTATCGAAAAATCTAAAGAGTTACTTTTTATTTAGATAATTCGCGAAATTTCATTTCCTATTACTTCTTACTTGTCAACATCTTTTTGCAATAATATTGAATTTAATAACATAGAGCTCTAACTGTACTGGGATTTTCAGGTATTAAACTTTAACATTTATGTAACTAGAGACAGTACGATAGGATACGTTGTTTCGCAGATAACTCACAGGCAAAAAATTCCAAAGTGCAGAAATGTCCTAGCAAGAAAATTTCAAAACGTAAATATTTCAAGTCATCGAAATTTCAACGCGGGGTAATTTCAAGGCCCAGCAATTTCAAAGCACTAGAATAGCACAACGTATTAATTTCCAAACGCGAGAATTTCACAGCACAAACTACTTATATAGAACGTATAAATTGAACATTCTAAAAAAATGTCAGGACGCAAAAACTACAAAAGACAAAGTTTTGGACCGCAGTGATTCCCAAAAATAACTCAAATTTGTCGTTTACAACAGATATGTATATATTTTTCCCGCGATAATTCTGCTTTCGATAAAATTACGTCATGGATCCAGCCGGAATTGACGTAAAATTGCTGCGAATAGTACGTCAAACTCGTAAAAAGCAAAGGAACGTGGAACGATCTGAATCACGTCAGCCAGATTTGCACGCGCAAAACGATAAATACGTTCCAAGCAAGTTTATTTTCCCCGCAAAATGTGTAATGTGAAGATCACAGCTTTCCATTCGGATCGTCAAATTTCGCTTTCGGTCGAACTTTTACGATTTCAGCGTCTGGATAATGATTCCAGTCGACGGAGTTGGAAAAAAAAGAAAAAAGAGCGGTTTATATGTCTGCCGACACCGATTTCACGAAACTGACAAAAATATGCTTAAACCATTTCCGATGCAACACTGTAGTAACGCTATTGGTGAACCACATACCGTCGTAAAATATATACACAATAATGTTAATACAAATAGCGTGCATAATGACGAAAACAAACGGGAGCGTTCATAACTAATTTAACTCCTTTCTTTTCCAAAGCAGGACATTTGCGTAAACGTTGTTATCGATGATATTATTGTTTAATTATTTCTTTCAGAGCAATCGAAACGAAGCATATTATACAATAACATTTTGTCAACACAGTCACGTAAATTTTTTCTGGTATCCGTCTCAGTACCGAACTTTTGTAGTTAACTAGGTAACATATTTTCCGAATTTGCTGATTTTACATTCCTATTAAAATGTAAAACAAGTAAAATTTAAATATGAAGCGAACTAAAGTACAATTACTACAGATTTAAATAAAAATTTGCCGTTTAAATTTCTGTTCTATTACATCCCGGGACTACGGAGATACTCTTACTGATTATCCTTCAAATGCAAGAGAAAAGTAGAGAAAAGTTAAAGAAAGCTATCTTTTTTCAGTCCCGTTAGGAATCCCCTTAAGCGACGTGGAAATTCCCATAGAGGAGAATCTTTATCGCAAAATCGCTCCGGATCCATGGCGAAAGGATCGGGATGTCCGATCTTTGAGAGACACTTAAGATATTCGAGATTGGCCGAGAGGCAGGGGCGTATCCAGGATTTTCTTTTTCGGGGAGGGGCTAAGTCCTGAACGGTTTCATTTACATAAATACTTGTGTGTGGGCGTATATGCGCGGGCACACGTGTTTCGTATGCAGTTCGCAGGTTCAAAATTAGTATTTATTAATCTGCTTGAGATTTTAAATGCGGCCTATCTAATTGCTAGTTAAGGATACGGAATTATTAAAGTCTGGAAATTTAGATTCACGGAGAATTCATCATGTAGAAATGTCACGGTCTAGGAACACTGTAACAAAGAACAAAGAAATTTGGAAACAAGAAAACTGTCGTTGAATAAAATTTTCAGGATCAGACCTAACAACTGAAAGGTATCGAAATTTCGATTTGTTAGAAGTTTACAAATGTTGAACTTGCAAACAACGGGTAACATCATCGTTTAGAAATCTCACAGTTCAGAGATCTCGGGGGAAGGAAATCTTGAAATTTTGAAACACCAAACCGTAACATCGAAGCGCAGAATTTCGACACTCGGAAACAATAAAGACTAGACAATTCAAAACACACAGGTTATAATGCACAGAAATTTGAAGCTTTATAAATTAGAGCAACAAATGTCAAACCAGATACGTAGAAGTTTTTAAACTAACAAGAGTGGATTAATTTATTTTAACGGAAATAGTTTGAAGCCAATTCAATAACCGCACAGATGGAATGCTTAAACTAATATTCTGCAAAAAAGATGGCTCTGGCAACTAATATTTTACGCGGTTTATAATATTTGTCATCCTCTTACGTGTACGCCTTGTTCCGCCATAATTAAAATGAACCTCAAGACGCAGGCGCATCAATAAACAGAAATTACAACGCATCAGAATTTCGACGCGCCGAAATATCGAAATACAAAAATGGATTCGCGTAGAAACTTCGAGGAACAGGAAATACGCTCTGCGAAAGATTTAGAACGTAGAAACTGCACCACTCACCAGTTCCAAACTCTAAGAACTACAGAACTTATACATATATCCCAGATTTTAGAATCGTTAGATCCAAATTTTAGTTTAATAATAATATAATAATAAAGTTTATTGAATCAATGTAGAAAAATTTCAAAACCTAGAAGCTACGATGGCAGATATTTCGAAACGTTGAGCGTATCACACGGATTTAAAAATGTAGAAACTTCCAGAGCCATAAATCCCAGGCCTTGGAAACATAAAATCCTATCTTGATTCGAAAAATAAAATCCCACACATCATACCTCACGAACGAGTTTTCCTCCCCTTGGGCTCCCATGTACGGCCCTGAGGGGGATGCAAAAGGGACTTTACGTATTCAGGAGGGCAGTCAAGCCCGTAGGAAGTCTCGTACGTGACAACGATGACAACTTCGGCGGAGACGAGAAATGATAATAAAAAAAACGAAGAACACGAGAGTGAAATAGCATGAACAGACGACGTACCGTCTCCCGCATATGTAATTCCCATTGTTGTTACATATGTCCGTGACGTGTCCTCATAGACTGAAGTCTATTATATCTACGATACCTTCGAATACATTTTCCAGGGGCAAATGATTGGCTTGTAAAACGCGTGTTTCGTGTACCGATCGTTTTAATGAGACGTAAATTAATAGGATTTTTTGAAATTGCTACTTTTTCGGAGGAACGTGTAACGAAATGTTATTTTATATCGAGGCAATTATCCTTCGTTTTCGATGATTTATATGTTTGAGAATATGAAATAAAAAATAGAGTTCAATGTAGAACTACTAATTAGAGACACTGAAACTCGGTAATAACATTTTTTATAATTTAAGAATGGATTTACTGTGTAAATAAACGAGTGCATAGTTATACAAGTGACGCTTGTTATATTGGGGATAGGTTCAATTATTCTTATAATATTAGGTATTGTTCGGAAGAATATAGTATATGATTTGATATTGGCAAATGAATATTTCACTTTCGTTTTTCTTGCAATGTTATGCTTTTTACGCGATACAGAATCGGTATATATTTAAAAAGACGATCTCGTTAAAAACGTGATGCAATTTTAACGAGTGTAAAACCAAATTGTAGAGCAATCATTTATTTAAACTTTTATCTTGGTCTTAATGCCTTAGCGATAGTTATCCCGGACATGTAAACATATGTCCGCGACTGCGTATAAATCAAAAGTGAAGAATGCGTAAAAAAAGCCGTGTAACTCGTACTCCTCGAAAAAGACGAAGAAAACGGAGAAAAGAAGGGAAGAAGAGAACGCAACCATGAATGCACCGACATTCCGTCTCCCGCATATATAATGTGCATTGTCGTTACACGTGTTCACAGATTAAGCTGCTTTCACACCAACAGCGCCGAGGCGAAATGAATTTAATGACAAATTAGCAGATGATTTCCGAGAAGTTCGGGACGGTGATATTTTCCAGCGTAGAAATTTCTACGTGTAAAAAGAAATGTACGATATTATGAAATTTTAGACCGAACAAATTTTAGAGCGTTAAAATATTGACGAAATTTTAAAACGCTGAAATTAAGATATGTAAGAACTGTAAAACGCAGACAATTCCGATGTTAAGCATAGAAAATTGAATGATTGGACGTATTTGAATTGGAACATGTCAAAGAAGAAGCCCAACATATAGAAACTTTTAGTTTGTAAACTTCCGAGGGAAAAGTATCAACTCGTACACGTACGAATGCTGAAAAACTTTGAGCATACAAATTTGCGAATTTGAAAGGAAAACAAATCAACCAGAGAAATATTTAAAACCGGAAACTTTAACAGGTAGAAAAAAAATTAATAGGTAGAAAATTCGCGGACTGCGATTAGACCTGTAGGCATATCGAGATTTAGATATCACAAGACGTAAGAATTTCAACGCGTTACAACATCAAAGTAAGTACAGAAATATACATTGGTGATTCGAGGTGTACAACTGCAAAGATTTAGAAACTTAACACCACGAAAATTTCAGTATCTACATAGAAGCTTCGGATCGCATAAGCTTCGATGCGTACAAGTTTTAAGGAAAAGTAAATTCGAAACACTGATACTTTGCAATCTTACCCTGTCGGTGGGCAGTAATTTTAACGCACCTCAGTTTGAAAACCAAGCAGTTTCAGCGAATAAAAGTCAATCGACAAATTCAAATTTCGGATGTTTGAAATTTCCAACGATTAGATCTCGGACTCACAACCCTGAAAAAAGAGTAATTGTATTACTGCACGCTATTCGAAACCATTAATGTGAAACCAGCCTTACGCTCCAGTATTTCTCTCTCACATTAAATCCTGAAAAGTCAGAAGGGTGAAGAAGGATACTAATCGCCCAGAATTTTCACGGGCCACCCTTAAAGAAACTCTTAATCGACGTGGAACAAGCCATACGTCACACAAATGCGCGGAAAGAAATCAATCTGTCTTTGTCGCCGAAAAATTTCTTAAAGAAAAATCCTTTGATACTTCGAAATATCTTTCACCGGAAAAATATATCTCTGGAAATAAGGATTCGGATGGTCTGAGGTGAAAAATTAGTCGGTGACCAAATAAATCTTCTCGGATTTGCCGCGCCAGTTTGATGTGTAGTGAATTTATACTTTGAGAAATATTAAAGAATTTTTGGCCATTTCGTTGTGAACTGAACTACTTTTTGGAATGGTTTATGATTTTGGTAAAGACAAAAACAGATGCTTTGCGTGCTCAGTGTTCTTTCAAAGATTCGATTATGTTAATAACTATGTTTTACTGTTTTGATTCTACTTTGAATCCTAGTCGATAATGCTATTGGATAAGAATAAGTTGTTCTACGCCGTGATGATCTAAACTTATTTTTCAAATGATGTTCTAACAATAAAATAGAGTATACTAACACACTTCACTTTGTCTCAATGATTGCATAAAATCTATATCTTTTAAACAATAACAGATAAAGGATAAATGATGCATTGTTAACATTTTTTTTCTTAAAATCAGTAAATTATCTTACAATTAGATATAATTCCACATATGCTGACAATTATATAAATGATGTACGACGTACACTGTACGTCATGTTTTTCGTAATAAATACAAAAGTGCATTGCATTAAATTGTATTTATCGGTATAAGACAGAGTAAAGGACAAATCCACTTTTAGGACACATTAATAATTTACTGTCACATACTGAAACGTAAATATCTATTTCTTTTTCCTTCAATATTTCAATTTCCAAATTTTTATGTTTTTCTTTCATAAACATAAAAACAACCATTCCTTTCCCACTTCCAACATCGAATAAGAAATTTCCCAATTCGTTTATTGTTTCTTCGATAAGTCCAGAGAATCGATTGAACGACGGCCAGCTGGAAGAAGTGAAGAATCGAAGTTTCGGTGTAGAAAACCAGATGCAGAAGGAAGTCAGTCGTAAGAACGTCGCCTTATGCGTCGGACTGTACGTAAATTTGTATCAATTGCCGGTACAGCTGCTTCAATTTATTGTGGGATTAGAAACAATGAGTGGGGTCAAATGGTCCCTTCTTGTCATAATGTACCAACCCTCGTTGGCGTCTGTTATGACGTCACACGCACGACCGAAATTATCAGCCGTACATTTGTTTTTCGACCGCCCGGACAATAACGGTTTCTCTTGATTGAATCAAGAGAAAATCGTTGTGCCATTTGTACGCGAGTGCACTCGTAACAGTTCGTTTACTCGTGAGCAGTTCTAACGTTTCGTACTTAAGCCAGCCCACCATACACCCGGGTCTTATCGAAACGAACTTTTATTGGAATAATTTAACAGTTGCATGGGAGGGCAACTTTGTATTGTAGAACGGAAAAAAGAATTATTACGCTTTCAAACTTTAACCACTAACCATTTTTACGTATAATTTCTATCTCCCACTTATACTTGTTTTTGAAAGTGCATTAAAACTATATTTTCGATTATTCGCGTGATGACCTGTTTAAATTCTAAGACAGATTACTTAGCTGCATAGAACAAAATTTGAAAGAAATTCGAATTGTTTATTTTTATTGTAAGAGCCAATAGTCTTTGTCTAAAAGTTTTGCTCGGAGTTGTATAATACATGAAATCTATATGTATCGGTTTTGTATTATAGAATCTGAAATAGAGAAATATCGGTGAAGAGAAATTTCTAGACGTAGAAAGTTTGAGAATCTCAGCTTACAGAAACTGAAGACACGGAAATTACAGCCCGTCGAAATTCGACCCGCTGAAATATCCACGAGTAGAAATGTCATGACGTAGAGATTACAATTTACGAAAATTCGAAAGCACAAAAAATGAATGCGTGAAGATAAAAAATCCCAGGTATGTTCAGACAGTAAGCAAACTTTAAAGATTAACGATGTAGAATCTTCATAATTTAACAAGTCTCGAACCAGTAGACTTGAAAATATACAATCTTCAAATCGTAGAAGTTTAAAATCCGATGTTTCTCCATGCGTAGCAGTTTCCACATTAACAACATTTGAACAGCAAAAATTTCCCAAAACTGATTCAAATCTTTGTACAGATAAGTTGATTAATTTAAAGACAAATCTATAACACAATAAACACGATATATTGATATTAGTAATAACGTATGTATAATAGGTTGCTATTTTAACTTAAAGAAAATAGTTTTACGTACATTAAAAGAATAGTCTTAAGCAAACTTTGTACCTTAATTAACAAATATATTATGATTGATACGATTAAATTATACGTGGTAGTCACTGGTCAATTCGACACGAATTATTCCAATATTTGGAAAGCTTAAGCGTTATCGCGTTATCAAGCGCCACAGGCTACAATAGATATTCGATACCTAGTATCGGAATCCTTCTTTTTTAACGTGGGATTGGATAAAGGTAGCAATGGAGCATAATAACAGTAATTAAGTAAGTTGGCCGAAGAAGTCATGCCAGCTACGTGATTAATCCGTTAGCCGAGCCGTGAAAACAACTAATCAATTCTGGCAATAAATACCTTTTTACCGGGTTAACTTATCCGTATAATAGACTCGATTCTGATGTAGCAGATAAAAACGATAGCGCCTACTTTGTCATGTCAATCAGTGGATTTATGAATGGATGGAAATTAATACCATCATTATATTTATCTGGGGATACTTACTGTGCGTAAAATAAGATTATTTTGTTTTTCAAGCTTATTGCAGGATCGGTGGAAAATTTACGAGAAACATTGTGAATCACGTCAGAAAGGAGTGAGAAGCTTTTACCTTTAATAAAAATCTAAGCAGGTATTGGAAAAAATAGGATTTTTTAACTGCAAAATCAACATTCTTTTATGAAAGAAGTAAGTACTCCAAATTCTATTTCCTACATTAAAATTTGGAAAATGTCATAGAAAGACGAGTGTAATTTGTATCAATATCAATTTAATATCCTTTGTTTTTAACGAGGAAAACCTCTACTTTTTGCTAAATTATCTTTTTTCTAGAAGGAATGTCTTTAAAGGTAAACCTCAGACTACCAGATAGCTTATACGTAAAAAGTGCAAGTCTACAAACTTCAATTAGGAATGGGTATTTTTAAAATTAAAAATTGTGTTATTTTTCAAAAGATAAGTTACGTAAATATTTTCAGACGGAATTCGAAACCTCCGGCTTAGTAAATACTACTATTACGTCTTAAAGAGATCGAATTAATAAATCAACCGAGGTCGCTAATAACCTTTATTGCAGTAAATGCACCGAAAAATGAAACAAAAATAAAAACAAAAGAAAAATAAATTACAGAAAACAGACATTTTGATTAAAACTCTCTGTACTTACAACAGTCTACCCTTTGGAGTGCAATACTTTAACGCCTCGTGGCAATCACTTGCTTATTATACACATAACTCTAACAGAATAATATACATATGTCAGATGATATTATTTTACATCTTACAGATTTGAAACCATCGATATTTTCATTGAATCAGTAAAAACAAATGTAATCGTATAAAAGTGTTTGGGTACAAGTAGTACAAACGTCATTCTCGTTCCTAGATTCGTTGCCTATAAACTCAAAGATAACAGACGCGAACGCCAACGGATACGATAACAACAACTTTTCGTCGAGTCAGTTAAAAGTTATCAGTCGTCGGGGGTCAGGCGATCAGTTACGGCCATTTTTTCTGGTTTGTTTAATCCCTGCGATAGCAAATGTAGAATATGAATGTCACGTTATGCGACATTTCAGATGATTTTATTTACTGATGCCCAAAATTTGTTATTACTGATATACTCAATAGTCAACTAATTCATGTTATTTCGTTACATTGTATAATACTATTTTTCAAACATTTGGTACAAATTATTAATTACTGTCAATTCAAATGTATACGACTTGAATGCGTTATGCTGTCAATTGTTATTCATTTTGAAATACATTTGCGTAGATGACTGTACGTATTCAAATTCTTTCCCGGGAATCAATGCACATAGTTAAATTTGTACACTGTAGTCATTCAACGCACTACTTAATATTTCTATAGACGAAAATCGATCCGACATTTCCACACCTTGAATTTCTCTCTTTGATATATTTGTGCTACGATATTTTTATGTTCCAAAATTCTTACCTGGTGAAGTGTGTATAAAAATTAAACACGCCAAAAATTACATCTCCGAAATGACTGGAAATGTTTGGGGCTCATAGCACTGTGCCAATAAAAATCGTTTTACTTGCATCAAATCAAAGAAAAATGTTAGGACAGCGAAAGTTTCACACTAATTTCCATTGCACTTTGATTTTCTAGACGTACTTAGTCATCTGCCGCATACAATCTTAAGTACAAACAAATACAATTTAAATATATATTTGTATAAACGCGTTAAGACGTTCTTGTCAATGTCAGTACTTTATCTATTAGAGACGGAGCTACAAGTGAAAATAGACGTGAAAATTACACCTTCTGTCTATTGAACGTCTTGCTCGAACTATTCACAGTCCTTTCAAACCACAAAACATTGTGTGTCGGCTGTGATACAATAATTACAAATCAATCTCTTAAGACTGCTAACTAGTAGCATGTCTACAAAGTGGAAATTATGAACGATGAACAAGTGGAACGACTACCTGCAAAAAAGAACTTGCAATTAATCTACATGTAAAGCAATTATTTATAATTATTCCAGTCTCCGTAATCAACTTATATAAATTTCAACATAAAGTACCTATGTGTAAATATATTGCATGACTCGGTACATTTTGGTCGATCTTTGCACCCAATTTTTCTCCGGTTTTTAACGATGCAATTGCATAAGTACTATGCATGTTTCTTATTGATCGCTTAAATAAAAACTGCCCCGATTTATGGAACAATGAAAAAGCGTGCAATTATAAAGCACGGTGACAACGCGCCCGGCCGGGTTTAACGGTGTCGGTTGATTGTGTTTCTGGTATTCAAATTAATTTCGCGATAACCTCCGATAGACGGGGACAACTCTAGTCAGATAACGGTCGGAGTGGAAAGCGACAATACTATCTTCTCACCGAATTTCCATCACAATCAAATGATGCAGGGGTGCTCAACCTTCTCAACTATGGTAAATATATTGCGCTCCATGTAAACGACGAAACGAGGAATATTTGCTTTGTACTTTTAAAAAAAGAAGCACTATCTTTGTCTTCGTTGGAAAACGCATTATAAGTAGTTCCTTTATTGACATTTAAAATTACTTGGAAATGGAGGGAATAAAATAAAATATTGTTATAAAGATTAGACATTTTTATTACATGCACCCCAGTTGTACAGTATATAAATAAAACTTTTATTTAAATAACAATATGGATAAATGAGAAGAATTATCTTTCATTTTTAAAGATGGGATAACCTGTTTATCTTCATTGGGCAATAAATAATACTTTCCTTATGCGAAGTAAAACTTCTTCAAGTATAACTCATGTTTCAAATCCGAACAAATTTATCGGTGTATTCGAATCAAGTTCACATTTTTAACCGAATATTTTCAGATCGTGAAATTTCTGAGGGGCGATGTTTCGGTTTAATAGATTCAATTGCACTTTAGACTTCAGTCTAAAGCGCTTTAGAAATATTCGTTACGCCAAGATCGCAATTGAGGAGCAATATTTTAACGTCGATTGTACTAATTTTATACAAAATAAAAAATGGCTATATAAATATCACTCTGTGGGTACTCGTTAAGTACTTCCAAAACATTTAAAAAAACAAATAATTCAATCTTGTTATTAATATACTCGTACAATTTTTAAATATTAAACCGGATCGCCCGTTTTATACGTCGTCGAATTAAATTCTTAAACATCAATGCGTGTTTTGGGATTGACAAGACTATGTAAATATATAAAAAGAAAATGATTCTGCATATGTGAAAAGTAATTATTACAAATAAACGGTGAGCAATTATTAAAAATAAATAATGTACATTTTTGGCTGTTGTTTGTCCAAGAAAATAATTCCTCACGAGAATCGAGTTTTTTGAAACATCCCATACGTCGACTAGGGCGGAAGGCAGCGATTTTATCATAGCATGTCAATGAATTCGCCCGGATGAATCGAGATAGTACGAAATTCAGTTAAAACTCGAGAAAATTGAGTCAACCGTATGCGGCCCGCTCGAAATGTAAAGCTATTCCGCATAACGTGTTCCCACAATTTCTTTCGTAAGGGTTCAACGTCCTCTAGCCGCCCCGATTTAATTGGCAACGCCGATCGCCGGCGGAAGTTTGAATTTCAAATGTGCCCGCGTAAAAATAACATGCCGAACGAAAACGATCCGATGCTGTTACCGTTAACCTTTCGCTTTTAGCGAATAACTGGAACGAGGGTATCTCGGTTATGCTGTAGTTTCCTGTATGAAGATTTCCGCCGTATTCGGCATTCGTTAAAGTGAAATTGATTCTAATGCTAATCTATCTTGTGCCTTAACGTGGGTTACAGTAGTCCGGAATAGCCTTGGGCGGATGTCGTTCGAAACTTGAAAGTGTTAGAAATTCCGTGACGTAGACGTTTAAAGCCGCGAAAGTTTTAAAACGAAACGATTGCAAACCTTCAGTGAAATTCTAGGGCATACAGATTTTTTCGTTTCTACGTATATTATACATATATTTACGTATCTGCAAAAAAAATTGAAAATGTTGAAATGTCAACGCTTAGAGACGTTAAAGTGCAGAAACTTCAGTGCATGGAATCCCCTAACGATCAGTGAAGACATTTAGGTAAAGATTCCGAAGATGAAGACGGACGTGAAGACGTCGGAGCGCACAAATGATGACGCTTAGAACCATTAAAACTCCTCAAGCTGTAAAACTTGACAACTTCTAGGCACTTACGCTTTAAGAAAAGCATCATGACAGAAAAACTGGAAACTGGTGGACTGCACCATTGCACTGGTAAAGTAGCGATACAATTTTTTCCGAATCGAGGTAGAACCACAGCATCGGTACAAATGGGAAGTATCGTGGGAAAAAGGTCGATCGTAAACGAGTCCACGGGGTCGTCTTCCTTTTCCATGCGAAAATTCATTAACTTCATCGTGATCCCACGGCGAAGCCAATCAAGTAAACGCTTAACTATCTCTACCTACGTCGCTTGATTTCTTTTTCGACTTTCAGATTCCATAAAGATCCCGCAACTTTTAATTACGTCGTGGCTATCACGAAAGTAGCAATTATATTCGCATTCCGTACTCATTGTGTTCCGTGCAGTTGCACTATGATCTCGAGATACTTTCGTTGGTATTAATCAACGATCATGCAATATTATTCTGTAAGTGTATATAATTACGTAATTCATAACTACCAGTTGTCACGACAAAAAATTGTATAAATTTAGATTAATGTTTCGGATATTTTTACCGTTGTCAGACACTACCGTTAATGTCCCTTTTATTGCAAAAGTATCACGTTGAAAATATTTTTTAACAATCAAGACGCTACAATCATGTTTTCAACGTAGAAAACTGAAATCGGGAGATCCTTCGAGCGCGAGCGGTTTGAATATTAATTTGTGCTAAGAAATAGATACATCTACTACGCGAGAAAAATTATACAAGGTTCGAATTTTCTTTCGAAAACATGTGAACTTTCTAGAATAAAAAAGAATGCTTCATCGAAAATGTGTTCCGATTTACTTACTTTATGCGTGCCCCCAAACGTTCCACATCTTGAGGCTTGCACTTCGCTATCATTGTCATATACATACATGTATATTGCTTTGAGGTATAATACCTGCAAATATTGGTTACTCGAAATTGAAATTATAAACATAGGGAATATTGAAATTGAAAAATCGCGTGAAAAAATTCGTTTGATTTTTACTCCATTAAAACGATCGTTACGATAAACTTTAAATCAAGTTATTATTAGATGGCTGCTAGAATTATAAAAAGATAACATTATGTCATCAACAACTCTATCCTTTGAAAGGTGCGTGATATTACGTAAAAGACGTAAAATTACGTCAACGGCTGGCAATGTGTATTAAATAATAAAAAATGATTCGGCTCGTTAAAAATCCGCTCCGAAGAACTCATAAATAATATCTTCTGGAATCGTCCGACCCCGTGCATTTCCTAACGAGCACTCTGGAAAGGGTCGAAAGCATTCTAATTCTAGGTACGGGTTGGAAATTCAAATGTTGGATGCTTATCGAATCAGTCCCGGTCTCCTCGTGACGCGGGTCCGTGTCGAGATGAGATTATCTGCCGAGGCAGGAAACGGAACCTTTGCTCCGGCGTTTCTCGGATGCGATTAAAAACCGCTTGGTTTTTCGATTAGCTGGACGTATAGTTAATTCTTAAGTAGCCGCTGTATTCTGGAACCTAAGTGACCGGGTATGGTCGATCTCACCCCCACCGCTAGACAGACAAAAGAAAATTTTTTCGTCCGATTGTTTTATTTCAATAGGTTGATTTTATTTATGTGTATGATGCATCATTTTGAAGGTCTTAAAATGCTTTCTATGGTTCTAAATGTTCAATGTACAGTACATGCATATCGACGGTAGCATTCCGCTGATGCATACAAATTGTCGTACCGAATAAAATAAAAACCTCTGTACAGCACAACAACGGCACAACACCGACAGTCATAAACAGTTTAATTTAATTCTTCGAAATAATAACGCGGATCTTCAGGTGCCTCAGAGAATCGATGATTTGACGGGCGATTATACGCTATGTATTGATCTTTTATCGAGTGTGCATGTGACTGGCACTGACAATGAGTAAAGAATGGATCGAAACAGGTCGTATGGCAGCAGAAAGATCGATCGTTGCAACCAGTTTTCAGGTGAGAATGAGACATACATACACACATATATGACTTCAGGAACTCTTCTAATCGATGGATGGATATTTTGAAAATTTTCAAATAAAGGGAATGTATCGGAATAAAACGAGACGTAGAATCAAATTAATTGTGCTCTCGAGATTATTTGGAAGGTCGGCCAAAATATTGGAGATAATTGAGGTACAGTAATAATTATATAATTTATTAGTAGAACGATTAGCAACACTTATAGCATAATTTAATTCGACACTTTTTCCGTACGTTTAGTACTGGACAATAATTTATTGAACATGTGCATTACCTACTTGCCAATCATATATTTTATATCAACAAAATAAAAGTTAAAACGCTTGTTTATTTAAACAAATTTATGCATTTGAAAAAAGAACAACATATTGTTTACTAAACATAGTAAAAAGTATTTCAAATTCCGATTAAACCAGTCGAAATACCATTTCATTAGCAATGTATTTTCAAAAAATGATATTAGTGTTTTTCTTCGAAGTAAGTTACTATCTTCCATATTGGATTAAATACCATAAGACTAAAAATAACTCATAAATGTATAAAATATCGTTAAGAGATAAATTTTGTTTGATAAAATAACTCTATCTAAGATCTTACAGTTAGTCTTATACATAAAGTATAACTTGCAATTTGGAGATATACAAAAATGAGAATAAAACATGTTAGTATCTGCATCGATAAATCGATCAAATATTGAGTTCAACTTTATTGACGAAAATCCTTACCCTACGTATGCATAACGTACATAAACTAACGGTTTTATCTAATAATATCCTGATTTACAAATAAATTGTAGAGCACACTGAAAATGAAAATGAAATGAAATATGGGGCACACGATAATAAATTAGAGGAATACGTTTCATAAAATGGCACTATTACCTGAACCTTCTATCAACTGACGAATGAAATTGGCATTATGAATGAACGAGGATGACAAATATGCAATAAAACGAAACTGATTTTATGTAAAACTTTGTCTCATGAATGATTCATAAAATACGATCCAATTACGTGATGGAGGTGAAAGTATAAGATAACAAGATGTTACGATCGAATATTCGAAATAGATAATAATAAACTAAATTAATATTACAGTTCAAAAATCACAATGTAATACTTACCTCATTCCTGCATAACAACACAAATATTTGTTTACTCTTCCATGTTGGTAAAACCTTGGGAATCAACTTGAAAATTCGTTGTTAGAATATAGTAAACTATTATAGTCTACAGGACGAACCAAATATCCCACATCATAAGGATAAAGAAAGTAAATTGATAATGCCGTATACATGTGTATGTACTCTCCGATTTATTTACTAGCTATACGTGTATACATATGTATTGTATGTAGTGTATTTACCTACGTACGCCTGGGGTTTACCAGTGTATCTATACGTATGAGTATTTGAAGTAAATGTAATGTGTATATATTTTTAATAATTTTGATGTAAGGTTGAACAAAGTTTTGGGATTATTAATGCATTTGCTATGCTTTACATGCATCTCGCTTCCTGGAATGTTAGGGTATTTTCAGGCTTACACGGATAAAGTGGGGAAGAAGTGTAGAGTTATACGTCTGTCATTTTGAAGGTATTATTACAAAAATTGCAGCCCATACTGGTCTACAAAAACCGGAAAATGATCGGATTAAAAATTCACGGGAGTAGTTGGAATGGGCAATAGATAAATCATTTCAGTAACATTTCGTTTGCATATTGATATAAATTTATGTCATTGACGCATTGTTCAATATCAACTTTTTGAACATAATACTAAGCAATCGTGATACTAAAGACTAATATTAAATTTTCATTGTGCATGCTTTGTGAATTTTCAAAATATTAAAAAATCTTTGGAAATCGCAACATATTTCGGATCGAGGGAAATTAACGCTAAACCCACAACAACCGGTCAAATGATCGTGTATAAACTTTTAATTAAATATGCTCCATGCAACGATACAGCTTGCAACGTTCTTTACGCTAATTACAATGAAAAATGTTAATAATTTATTGGAATCTAAGTTATTTCGTTGAATAACGCCCATACTAAATCGACTATTAGCCGTGCTTAATTATAAAATAGATACGACGTTTATAAAGGTCGGTTTGCTAGAGACCGATATACAACATACTTGTAAGTATATGTGTAAACATGACTGATAAGTTCTGTGTTGAAAAACCTTACTGCAGTAGGTGATCCGTTTCGTACGAAACGACCCGAATGACCCACCAAATAAAACAACTGACAAAATTCGCGTGACGGTGAACGTGCTATCACGCGCAAAACTCTCGGTTACGGGGCGTCATATTGAGAAACCGAGAACGCCTTCCATCCCTTTCGTTTCTTCCGATTGTCGAACAAAGGAAATGCGCGAACACGGCAGCGATAGCAAAGTGGACTTCAACGTATGTATACGTTCACCGCATTTCACATGAAACGAGGAAATAGGAAAAATAATGCCTCAACTTGCAAATAATAGGAGAAACCTATTTTGTTCCATTGTAACTATCACAATAGAACGTTATTTGTACAGCTATTCAATGTATCGTATTAAATTGGCACTAGTTGTATTTAACAGTCATATGTTACATTCTGCTCAGTGTAATTGTCGTAATTTATCTTTTCACAGTAACAGGACGTAATATTCATTTTCAAATTGCTATACAGGGGGCTACTTTATTAATGATCGTAATATTATCAATTATTAAATAAAGAAATTGGTGTATGCCATACACATTAAAATGCAGTAGCCCATTGTATATAAATATGAAATGATTTCATACGATGGATTCGAACTATTGACTTTCTTCAAGTTAAATATTTCACTGCTTATTAGGTCATAAACTATTTTCGTCACGCATTATATTACGTTTCTTTTAATTCACCATCATTTGAAATAGCGATTTTAAGTAAAACGGTACTCTAAATATTCTAGGCGCTAGTCTACTAAATAAACAACTAAAGTGAACTAAACGATGAAATAATTTATTATACATACATGTCAAATGCAATTAAAGGATTATACAAGCAAAGTTGTTAGTTTAAATAAATAACTTCAAGTGAAAATAATAAACAATTCAAACGATACACGGTGCTCCAAAAGAATGAACTCGGAAAGCACAAGATATTGAAACTCACAAAATAATGAATCGTCTCCACCTTTTTTCCAACATTTCTCTATATTTTTGTTGTGTCTAAATACCCGCGTGATCTCTGGTTACCTATATTCATTAATAAAGCATTCCTTCTCGTACAATTTGCCACACAATTACACGTTTGCGCCTCAAATCAATTCGTATCCCCAATAAAACCGTTGTAAAACAGAAAATACGTGTGATCCGAGTGGCAACCACTGTCGAAGATAACCGATGGTCCAGCGACACACACGCAGCTACGAGCGCGCGCGCGCGTACGCACGTGCACTCATACACACACACGCAGCCGCGTATGCACGAGATCTCTTTGGTTCCGAGAAGTGTACAGTCGCCGGAAAAAGTCAGCCCGAGCGAGGAAACGCGTTACAAGTTACATGTATATGGGAGAGTTCTTTGACATCACAGTCAAAGAAAACCAGAAAAACATAGCTTTATAAGAATTTTATCCCCCGACTGATAAATACCAATTCACTTGTAACTATAAATTAGATATATTTTGATTAAATTTTACACTAATTAAGTACTCGTACGATAGGAAACATAATCATCAGGGTTATATTAACGAAAACCTCCATAAATAAATTAATTATTTATAAATAAAATTATTCACAAATAAATCTTTCGTTTTTTTGTTTATCACGTATTATGTTATTAGTATTTAATTACATAATTTTAGCCCAAAAGAAACTAATCTGAAATTTATATTATAAATTAATTGTATTCGATATTGGAGCAGGAAAACAAAAAGATCGAACTCTTTTGGAATTACTCGACTGTCAATGTCATTTGAAATGAAGCCAAATGAAATAGAAAAGCTATTTCTGTAATAGTTGTCATTCTGAATACCTCGTAAGATGGAAAGAAAAATTGATAAATTAAATTACTTTAATCCTCGGTCCTGTATTTATAAATTAATTGCTAATGGAAAATACTTTTCCATGCTTTTGGTCTACGTCGTTTTTGTCCGTATTAATTATTTTGTAACTCTACCCCTTAATAAATTCTATTGTCTTTTCGATTACTTCTTCGATATTTAATAGCCCGGCCAGGAATTTTCGTTACTAGATGATTAGTCGAGTTTTTCACATCCGTGAATTTGTGCTTCTACACGATACGTTTCTACTCAAACACGCATCCACATTTTCTCTTTTCCATCGGAGCCTTCTCTCCGCCTCGTGCAGCCCACTCGAACTGTTATTCCTTTTTACTCGTACCTTATTTCCGTGTCCGTCAGCATGAAAGAAGGACATTCATGCAGGTTTTTTACGTTTCGAGCCTCCGCAGCAAAGGCGAGGGGGAGAGACAACGGCCCGTTTGTGCATTGGTGACGGTTTTCGAGCTGACGGCACGAGGAGCGGTCCTACAATCCTTGTATTTGCCCTCTGATAAGGTCCAATCTGCTACGGTGTCAGGCTATTTTATCATCGATCACGATTCGAACGAGAAAAGAGTTTGACCCCGGATGGAAAGTTTTGAATTGCCTTCGAGAAGATTATTGCTGACGTACTTTCAAAAACTGCTCGAGTCTCACCTGATCTTCTGGATCTTCAAATTGTACAATTTCCATAGTTTGCCCTCCGGTGTTTCAACTGTTTAGAGCTTCTCTTTTTTTTTTTTTATTTTCTATGCGTAAAATTTCTGCGCTTCACAGGAATGGATCTAGAAAATGTGCTCCTCGACCAAAGTATAATAATTCCATTCTTACCAGTGTAAATTAAGCAATATATGCAAATATATTTTTCATAACGCACTATTTCCTTGACACTCATTCCATATCAGTACTATCGGAAGTCATTAAACGCTCGCACCGCGTGCTATTAAAGAAAACAAATTGCTGCGTGATCCAAATCAATCAATTACATAACAATTACATAAATTATGCATCAATATGTATGTACCCACACAATCGTAACGTGCAGCGATTTAATGATATATTATACAAAATATGTTACAAATGTTTAAAGAATAACCAGACGGTATTAACACATTCCAAGGAAACAAGAGAACAATATAAACGTGAAACGTAAAAAGCAATTACTTAACGAGTTGCAAATTCTCAACATACACGAACGTGTCCTTAATTGTCTTATCTTATTTAATTTTCGTTAACACAGAATATCGATGCGTGTATATCACACGTCCTTTAACTTATCTTGTTTAGTTATGCGTCACGTCGGAGACACAACAGAACTTAAACCCGTGAACAGCATCTGTTGCTTTTAACAACAAGCGTCTCGATAAGCGGCACGTTTTTAATTAGAAAACGCCGCTGCAGTTGTTCAGCCCACTTATCGTATGTTCTATTTGTTTAACCAATTAAAAATTCTTATCGTCGTGTTTACGACCTATCCTATTTCGCTATGAGTGCGTAAGCTATCGTTGTTTGTCTTTTCCAGATTTATCGGATCTAAGAATAATCGAGCACTTTTTACAAACTGTCAGAATCACGTTCTAAGAAATTTCCCAGAAACTGTACGATTCAAACGAGACCATGTATTATAATTAATCGTCCCTATGGGAGAAATAACATCCGGAATATGTATAGTATCTTCTAGGATAAATACCGCTAAATGAAAGTATTCCAATGAAATTTTCCAAAGGAAACTAATTATGCTCGTATGTTCGTACACGCGATAGGATTCTGAAAAGTTTGCGAAATTCGTAATCATTTACAAACGAACGCTTATTGTCCTACAGGAAAACGTGCAAGATAAGAGACGTAAAATTATTTTTATCGCCTATAAACATTGATACTCCCGCAAGTGTGTAATTATAGATTCACATTCTTCGTGAATTTTTTCCCTACGCGGTTAAGCATCCTTTCTCGTGTTATCTAGCTTTTAAAAACGCTTCGGCGTATCGGGGATCGTTAAATTTCTCGATTCGAATTCGCGTATTGCACGTTGCACTCTCGCGTGATGCGGCTGACGTCTTCGTGGCGATTGCACTCGCGTAAACAAGAATCGGTTTATGCAACCGGAGAGTCTCACCGCAAACGAAACCGACGTCCAGGCGGATTTTGATGCACTCAAATTTCTGGGCTTGCTTGAAACCCATTAGGATGCTTTCACACCGGCACGAAGTTGACACGAAGACCGCGGAAATTTCTCGGCCAAGTTTTATTAAGGAAGTTAGACATCGCGAAAACTGTTAACGATTCGTTTAAACTGATGTTTCGTTCCCAATAAAAGAATATTTACTGATTTTTTTAAATGACAGAGCGGCGGAAAAAATAATATTTTTGTTTAATATGTAAAAGACAATGGTTCAATTTTTGAAAGTCTTACATGCGATATTTAGCAGAACAGGTTTATACAAGTAGTTTTGAGTACAAAGAAGTTGCAAAAATAGGTTTTAGTACAAATAAATAGTACCACTAGATATGCGAATATACGCAACATACATATTTATGCGCCTTGAAATTTCGAAGGCTCGAGGTTTCGAAATTTATACATGTGTGCTTCATAAAGTTTCGCAGTTGTCAAAAAATCTACATACACCTTAAACTTTTGCAACCCGCGATTTATAGATTCCCTTAACTTCTCGAACTTAATATTTTGAAACCCAACAACTCCCTCATACACTTCGGATCTAACAAAATCATCCTAATTTTAACTTTATATTCTTACACCATACATGTCGCAATAAAAACTGGAGCAGTTGAATTCCGAAATAGAACATCCTTGGCGATTTCAAATACAGAAATAAGGAAAATTTAAAATACGAAATTTCCATCATACACAAAAGCCAGGAATATTAGCGGAAGAAGCTAGATGATTTCTACTCTGGAGTGATCAATGACGATGGCGGAGCCACGTGGTATCGAATCACGTGTGTGTACGACGCGCTACACACGCGTAGTCTATACACGTGGCGCACATTCACATATAAGGTGTCGTATCACGCGGATATGGGCAAAATATAATGATTTCATGTATCCGTATCTCCTTTAATTTCCACTGTCACTTTTAATTATATCCTGTGAAATACAAATTTATTTTGACCTTTGTAATTTATCCCAGTCGCACGACTTTAACGCCTCGAAATTCGCAGGCTTTAAAATAATAAACGTGGCAATCACCGTTTATCGAAGTATCGCACATTTTGAAATTTTCGTGGCCCGAACTTTCCGGCCTTTAACAAATTTTGATACGTAACAAAAATTGCATACTTTGCTATCTCCGACAAATTCAATGTCAAATTCCTACTCGATGAAGTTTTTCACACATTGAGATTCTTGGAATATTTTCAGTAGACTGAAAGTTGAATCTCGTGCTCTTGATATGAAAACGACCTAACATTGTTTTTCAATACGTAAAAATACTAAAAAAAAAGGTACGCTACTTATGCGATGACTCAATAATTTCACCACTGACCGTATTATGAATCTTGCGAGTTTATTTCACCGTGAAGAATCGGACCGTTTCCGGTTACAGTACGTACGATTACCAACGCAGCCCGTATAACACGACACCCTGTGTACGCGGCGCAGGTATATCGTTCGCGAATGCTCGACGAGCAAAACGAATTCTCCTTTGTTCGCCAATGAACGCGCAACCACGTGAATCCTGAATCGTTCTGTCCCCTGGTCTACTTCGTTTTAATTGCGCTCGAAAAGGTTCTTCACCCCGCTCTAAGGAACGCCACTTTTTACAATATTTCTATTTTCAACCGACGGCTTTTCGAAATTTCTACTCGCTCAGACCTCCTCGCTCCAGAATGTCTACGTCCTACAATTTATACGCCGTACAACGTATCCGTGGCTTAATATTCCTTCGAGGTAAAATTCGTATAGTTATATTCTACTTCTAAGCGCTGAAATTTCTACCCCGTCTAGTTTCGCCCGCCGTACAATTGCTGCGTTTCGTTATTTGCAGACGCGACGTTTTCTAGGCTGGCAATTTTCCGCGGTTGAAAATGTTTCATAGGCGGGGCGATTTCTACGATTTCCGGCCACGCCATATACGGTCTATTACACGATAACGAATTAAGATGTAATCGCGAAAACTCTCCGACCTGACGTTTTTTGTAACGATCGGCAAATTATTATCGACGAAATTACGCTGAACGTGACCGAGTAACCGCAAGCAAAAGTTGCAATAGATCGAGCATAGAAGTGACGCAAAACAGCTGAATGAATTTTGCAGTAAATGAGACGTAACGAGAAAAAGAATCAAGCAAATGTTGCGTGAACATTTCAAACACTCTCGTAATACTTTCCTAACTTTTTTCACTCACTCTCGAAAATTGATGGAGCAATCAACAGTCAATGTTAATAGACTGCCGGTGATTGCTAAAAAATAAATAGCACAATAGCAATAAATAAGAATTGTATTAAACCTTCGAATTTTTTCGATGAACGTGATTTTCAAATTATCAGCAAAATTTTATGCGCAAAAAGTTAAGTATATTTTTTATTCGATGCATATTTTAAACAGTCTAACGCATGTACAAATCACTTTAACATATGTTACCATCGAATATTATCATAATTTTTCACGCGATTAAAACGATTAACTAATTAGTCAAACGATTCTAACCTTTTAAGTCAAGCAATCTTACTTTTTGCTCGGAATATTACACCGAAAACATAATTACAGAAACGATATCCGTTTCCGTTTAAAATTTCACGTTGTTATCATCGTTTGTTTTTTGCTGAATAAACAGTGAACGCTATTCAAGATTGTTACTTAACGAAATATTACATTTAAGCGTTCAAGTAGTTTTATACAAATGTGTCAACAATCGTCAGCATTTAAACAACGCTATTCTCTTTGTTGCATTATTTATGAGAATGCGTTCGATATAAGTACTTATGTACCGACAGTCGCGAGACAATTAATCAACGGTGCGTATTACGAAATCAATCGAAATGCAAATAAAAAATACTTGCAAGTGCTAACAATTAATTAAATTATTACTTGTTCGAGTGTCTCCTTGACTTTAATAAAAACACGTTAGTTAACATCGCCGCTTCTTTTTATCTAATTACCATATTCCATTAACCCACTAGGTTAAGGTCCTCGACGTTCAACTCCGTTAATTGCGGGGATCCCCATATTTCTTAATTAGAATGGCAATATCGAAACGCAAACAAGAAAAAACCGTTTTCCACACGTTTTGCAACTGACCAGTGACATATTAATAGCACACTTGTTATAATTCCATTTCATGCATAGTTAATGCCGCTTAAGCTGGTTTCACAGCGACAGAATCAAGTCGAGTGCACTGACGCGAATTTTAGCGTTCCAGGGTTTCTAGCATTAGAAGACGCTTAAGTAAAGTGTTTGGGGTTCTAATATTTCCATGTCTGGAATACTACTATGGTTTGAAGATTCCAAGTTTAAAAATTTTGACGTGTTGAATATTAATTAATATTACACCTAAAATTCGATATTTCTTCATTTGGAAGCTTATCCGTTTTGAATTTCTGACGGGCCCCCAATATTCTCAAGCAGATTCTTAGCAGTCTATAAATGATTAAACTTTTCTAACAAACGGCGAAAAATATGGACAATACAGATAATAATAAATCTCCTGGAGGAATGAAATAAACGACACAATAAGTTTGGTCCTTTATTTGCCAGACACCAGTGCCAGCGATATAACAGCAGAACATATACTTACGTGCTTCTATAAATAACTTTTCAAAAAAAGACAATAGTGTGCGCGCAGACAACAAAAGACAAGCACAGGTAACGGGTTCGGCAAACTAAATATCATTTCCCGTTTTTATATTGAGTGGATATCGAGTGAACTTTTTAATTAAATCAAAATAACTTTCATTTCTCGTTAAATTATCGTAATAACTGTTCGAGATATCGTAAGTACGACTAAAACGGGTATTTATAACTAAAATTCTAATTAAAACAGTCTCAACTGTTGCTCCAAAAAATAATCAGTTCGACATGTACGGTAGTGGAAATAATTATCGCAGCGCAATTACCTTTCGTGTTTCTCAAAACCAACCGGCTTATGATTCTTCCATTTACATTCTAATAGCATACTTGTATCCAATAATAAAAGCAGTTGAAGTAAAATATCTCTGTCGATTTCAAATACGGAATTTATAACTTTAAAATGCCACGCATAACGAGTCGGCGCTAATAACAGAAGCGACACGGTGACTTACCATATATCTTTCAAAAGTACAATTCCGAAATGTCCTTCATTGAATTTTTCTCAAATCGGCGTTCATGATGTGAAAGCAGCTTTGCATTCGTACCACTTGTCTCACGGATAGTCAATTAGAATGAAGATCGTTTTGTAAGCCCCGTAGTATCTTGCGATCTAGCAGCTTTAATGCTATCCCATCGCTTGCTATCGTAATGCTATCCCATTGTTCTCAAGGTAACGTGTATTTTACCACTACCTGCCAATTTTCCTCACGACCATGCGTATTTAGAATTCGTTGCTTAAAATTCCACGAGAACCTGATAATTGACCCTTTGGTAACGGGTAACGTGTAACATACATTGGACTTTTCTTATGTTAAGGGGTTACACCAGTGTAACAGCCGAAAAAAGCGCTATTTTCATGAATTTTTTTTGGAAATATGGAAAGGCGCTAACAAAAAACTCTTAAAGTATGTTGTTAAGCATACATTTAAGTACAAAAAAAAATTTTTTCATCAAAAAGTAATTCAAAATGGCGGCTCTACAATAATTTTCCTGAGACATCTTGACAAAAACGCGTTCCACGGCACGCACTAGAGCACGTGCAATTTTCAAACTATTACAAAAAAAAATTTTTTTCTTAATCTGCATGAGTATAGCTAGAGAATCACGTACCGATTTTTTAAAATTCGAATTTTTGCATATTTGGCAGTTGTTTCAAGTTAAAATTCACTATTTCGCCAAAAGAAACAGCAGTTATTTGGTTATAAACATTTTTCTAATTAATATATCGAAAATTCCGTACGTGTTTCCCTTCAAAATGTTGTTGCAAAGATGTGTATAAAATTTTATATGAAAATATGCAAAATTGATGGAGTTATGCTGCGTGCCGATTTGAAAAATCGTGTTTCCAGAAAAACGCATTTAAAGTTTTAAAATGAGTTTTAGACGTGAAAAAGTTAAAAAATCGACTGAAAAAATTTTTTAACATTATTCTGCAATCCCAGGACCATAAAGCTGCCCTTCCTGGTCCAAAAATTTCTCCTGATCCTCTTTTCTTAAACATTTAATGTTGGTTCGCGCTGCTTTTGCCTCATCGGCCAACGACAACTCGGCCTGCTTGACTAGCTTAGCATCACTTTGAAGGCAAAAATCATAAGATTGAAAGCCGATATTCATTTCTAAAACCATCATAACTCGTAATATACTAGTTAGACCATCATTGACGTTTTTACCACTTGAACGAGACTTAGGAGCTAAATTCCAAACTGTAGCATTGAAACTTTCATTACTATTCTGCGTGTAGCCTCCTAAGCCGCGATTTAACAACTCATTACGACTCAACTCATCATAAATTGGTATGTTAGCTTTGTACACTTCTTCAGGTAATTGCGATTTATGATGAAATTCACTCAAACTTACATTTACCGCTCGTCGCATAAAAGACGTTCGAGGCGCTTGGGGAAAAGCGCAAAATTTCATACAAAAAAATTGTTTTTGTTAAAAGTACCTTTTAAGCTAATAAAAAAAAATCGATTTTCTGAAAATATTACACTGGTGTAACCCCTTAAGTAAGTACTTAGCGGTGTGTGTAGTTGTCTGTAAGAATTATTTAATACATACAAATAATGAATCGCAAAACGTCATTATGAATAGGGAAGAAAACTATTTCACATCATCCATGCCTTGAAATTTTGACGACCAGAATATTTTTATACTTGGAATATTCGCGCTCTAAAGTGTCTGGGGCCTGAAAGTTTTCCGCGCCGAAAGGTCTAGGCAAGAAGATTTCTGTGCGTTGCAGCGAAATTTCTGAATGGCGATATTTCCACGCCCTGAAATTATTTGCCAAATTATCAAAACTTCTGTATCATATTGTTTGTTATTTATTATACATATGGTGCGTTCCACGTCAAGTGATCAGGGTTTTTTCCGTCATGTCACGGATTTTGATAAAATTTTAATATGTTATAGATAACGTCGAAAAAAAATACCCATTTGAAGGAATTTTCAAAATATTAAATATTTTTTAAGTTACAGGTAGTCAAAATTTTGTGCATGGGTTTTTTTGAAAATTTATAACTCTGAAACCACAATAGATACAGAAATGATAAAAATACCAGTTGATTCAGAAAGCCTCAGAGTTTTAGAAAAAAAATATAAATTCGATGCAACTTGTTTTTAAATTGTTAAAAAAATGTTTTTAATTTTTTAAACTTAAATTCCATCCAAAGTGGATCATCAATTTTTTTTTAACATTTTTTTTCATCATTATCGAAGTGTCCTCTAAACATAACTTCCAGAAAAATCATGAAGCGATGAACAGTTCTCGAGCTATGAATTTTTCTGCACCGCGGTGTCGGTATTTGGCGCGCGACTTCGCCCATATCGCGTCGCAGATGGCTGCCGCCAGTCAAACCAAACCGTTGATCAATGATCTAGATTTGGGCTTCAATATCTTCGAAAGTGTACCCTTCAATTTTTTGGCGATTTTTTTATAGCAATGCTACAATATTTTTTAAATATAACT
Source organism: Mimumesa dahlbomi (assembly GCA_917499265.3). Taxonomy (NCBI): domain Eukaryota; kingdom Metazoa; phylum Arthropoda; class Insecta; order Hymenoptera; family Crabronidae; genus Mimumesa; species Mimumesa dahlbomi. The sequence continues at coordinate 10,617,246 of OU824124.1, forward strand.
TCCAGCGGCATGTTGCAGCAATGCATACCTTTCAAGTTAGGAATTTTTATTTACCGCGGCGTTCGATTTCTCGCCCGCGATCCCGGCCGAACCGTAACACGTATACCTGATGTTGTTCGGAAAAACCCTTGCTCGGTTCTCTCTCTGATTCTCATTTCACAGTATACCTGCAGAAACCGATACCTCAATAAACATTTGCCATGCATTGTGATAGTTATGCTTTATATGCGACTCATTTTCTGGAATTCTCTCAGTGTGTTTTCGGCTTTACGTGGGTAAAGTGAAGAAGTGTAGAAGTATACGTCTGTAATTTTTGAGTATTTTATATAGTTCCGCTGGTTCAATTAAACACAATATGCCATACCAATATTGTTGCAATTCTTTGAAGCTCTTAAAGCACAAGTAATGTGAAAAGAATAACTGCCGCGATTCCAATCTCCTCCGGGATTCAAATCCAGATTTAGAATTGGGGGTATTTATATGTAAACTTGGCGACACTAGGATAAGGTGGCGAAATGTAATAAATACAACTAATATTATTCGTGGAAAATCAGGTCCAAGTATTTGGAACAAGCATTAGAATCGAACTTTAAAAGTAATCAAACAGTCTTCACTTCTGGTATCATCAGTTTTCCTGAAGTAGATAGAACTTCCATTATACATGTAATAAATGTAGTCTTTCAAAAATTTGTAGAATCTCCTATACAAGTTCCTAAATTATAAACACTATATCAAATTAAAGAAAAAATTGGAAAGCTACAAACTGCCATAAAAGGAAAAATAATTGCAGTAGATTCAAGTAATAACGAAAATTCTGTCAATCCTCAATTGAAAGAAAAGTGTCGAAAGTCAACAGATACAGCCAAAAAAGAAGAAGTGAAATATTATTGCATGGCAAATATTTATTGAGGTATGGGTGTTAAGGTTCGGCCGGAATCGCGGGCGAGAAACCGAACGCCGCGGTAAATAAAAATTCCTAACTTGAAAGGTATGCATTGCTGCAACATGCCGCTGGAAGTTATATTTAAAAAATATTGTAGCATTGCTATAAAAAAATCGCCAAAAAATTGAAGGGTACACTTTCGAAGATATTGAAGCCCAAATCTAGATCATTGATCAACGGTTTGGTTTGACTAGCGGCAGCCATCTGCGACGCGATATGGGCGAAGTCGTGCGCCAAATACCGACACTGCGGGGCAGAAAAATTCATAGCTCGGAAACTGTTCATCGCTTCATGATTTTTCTGGAAGTTATGTTTAGAGGACACTTCGATAAAGATGAAAAAAAATGTTTAAAAAAAATTGATGATCCACTTTGGACGGAATTTAAGTTTAAAAAATTAAAAACATTTTTTTAACAATTTAAAAACAAGTTGCATCGAATTTATATTTTTTTTCTAAAACTCTGAGGCTTTCTGAATCAACTGGTATTTTTATCATTTCTGTATCTATTGTGGTTTCAGAGTTATAAATTTTCAAAAAAACCCATGCACAAAACTTTGACTGCCTGTAACTTAAAAAATATTTAATATTTTGAAAATTCCTTCAAATGGGTATTTTTTTTCGACGTTATCTATAACATATTAAAATTTTATCAAAATCCGTGACATGACGGAAAAAACCCTGATCACTTGACGTGGAACGCACCATATATGTTATCCCAGATAATCTGCTAAACTTGTAACATATCGAAGTATTTCATACGTCATATAGATCTGTCACGTCTCTAAGTTTCTAATTAGCGTAGTTATTTGACAGGGTATTTTAGGAAGCTGCCGGAGCTTTTCACTGCCTTTGTGTTTTTTCGATAGTCATTCCTGCCGAGCGACAGGAGGGCATACATATATTTAGAAGGGTTATTTATATTTTGTGTTTGTTATATATCATTTTCTGACGAAACATTGTAAGCTACCACTACTTTGATATATGACCCGTAATTGCACTCTGTTCCTTTATTACGTATTTTACTCTTCCTGGCTTGTCTACAATGCCAAATTGTGAAACAGATGGTGATTTAAAAAATTCATTACTCATGCATCGGTAATCCGATAATTTTGGCTGCGACAACAAAATTTGATATTTAATTTACATCATCTGAACAATTCGTGTCCCACATATTTACCATGATCATTATCATTTTTATATCAGTAACTGAATTCCGTCAGTCTTACTAAATACAAATTTGGTTGAATTATTACGTCCATTTACAATACATACTCGCAAACCGATTTCAGCAAATTTTCCTTATCGTAACGTTAATCAACACACAGCTTTGTTGATGCATACATCTCAAGATACTTACTGCTGTAATCACTAGCTAGTTTTTTATAACATTTTCCTACGGTTTGAAGAAATACATTGAATTACAATCGCGTGTCGTGAAAAAACAGAACGTGTACGATTGTGTAATCTGCTTGCTATTCATTACTTAGTGCAAGGTTCCCAATTTGAATAATACATTCTTGGCACATCTGTATATTACATACATACACACATGTATACATATACTACATACTTCAAGATGCAATAATACGTATATCAAACAGAGTTAAAATTACATGTTGGAAAGAATCCCCATTTCAAACATTAGATTTAGTATTTTGAACTGTGATTTGAATAAAAATCAAACGTTCCACATCGTATTGTCAGTCATTGTACAAGACAGATAATTAAAAATGTCTCCTACAATCAGCAGAAGAACATTTGGAAATTAAACAAATATAAATTTAGGGATCATTTCACCTTTTCGTAAGATTATTCGGACAGTGTCAATGAAAATATAAGTTTAACGCTATTGGATCAATTGAAACATTTATCTAAAAACTATAATGTTAATTTCTCCGATAGTATGTGCCATCGACACGATACATATATTTTTATCAGTTGTCGATGTAATATCCCATAAAAGGAACAAGAAAATCGTAAAGATGTCGTTGATCGCTGTATGTTTTCACCGCGGCACATGCTTTATTTCGGATGACTCGTCCGGGAAAAACACATTCGACATCAGTATCCCGAAAACGATTCGGAAACTTGAATGGAAGCCAAAATTCGCGGGCTAAAATAGGAACGGAAAGATAACATGTTTTTTCTTACACGTGGAAGAATACGGGTGCTGCGATTTACAGCACAAGCGTCGTTAATTACACCACCAAAATAAACTTTTAATTCCTACGTCTCACGTATCTCTCGTTTCCATCTTTAACCGGCAATTAGTTTCACGAGGGCCATTGTTATAAAATACAGGAATTTCGATCTTACGTGCAATTATCGAAAATAATAATTAGAAACAATTTCAGAAAATTCGAGTTCATTCTGAATTTGTACTAAATCACAATTCACAGGCATCTAATGTGAATTTAAAGTACTTTACCCCTGGAACGATGCACAGGAGCGCATTGAACTCCACAGAGTTTTCATTTGTTTATCCCCTTCAAATTAATTATTTTTAGCTTGTTTGTTTGTATAATAAAAGATATTTTCTTAAATTAATATTTTTCTTTTTGATATAAACCCATTACTTACAAAGAAAGCAGCATTTAAAGGTAAGTGAAAATAGACCAGAAATATTTCATAAAAAGAATATTGTAGAGTAGTCCATGGCATCAAATTGCACAGTCGACGTAACGAAAGTGCATTATAGCAGGGTATACAACAATTACACTCTTGGAGTCTAATTCTCTAATTTTATTTTACAAAAAGTAGACGTAATATCATACATATTTACCCTTGTCGCTCAACCATATTCATGTACATTTCCATTTATTAAGACAAGGATAATTGTTCTCGAGGTAGAGGAAACTCGGAGAAATTTGAAACTGGAGAAAGTGATAATTAGCGATAGTAAATCGGCAAAGTTGCGGCCGAATGTAAAAGAGAAATGCTAATATTTGCAGCAACGGCTAACACGTGATTAGCACTGCTCGAGAGAAGCGCATTCTTTTCCTGCTGGCTAATTATCTTTCGTTACAACTAACTCAATTCTTTCGAAACCCAATGGACACGTCTTGCCTTTGCGAACGATGCAAATTACGAATACTTGGCGTAAAAAAATTATTCGGATTGTTCTAGACAAATTGAAAAAAAAATATTTTTAGGCATATTCACAATGGTGAATTATTTGATACCATTATTTCATACATTTGTTAGTCGTCGATTTCATCTGATCACATTATTTTGGACAGCGAAAAGTATTCCACGCTCCGAAACTGCAAATTGCTGCCGTATGAAACATCGAAGGATCTACATTCGGTACGAGCGCACTATCAACTTTTCGTACGTACAGATTTTCAAGCAACGATATCCAAACCCTCATAAATTGCTTTGATATTTTACAATTTTTGTGCGCCGAAAAATTCCTCAAGTTACAAATCCGTCTATGCCGGATCTGTATCGGATTTAATTTTCTCCGGGGCAATGCTTCTGTGTTTTAACGTTTCAAATTTCAATTTACGACTTTGTTGTTCTTCATTGAATATACTCCCTTATACCACATCCAACCGTGTCCTTTAAAGCGATACATAAAACAATCAGAGAGTCAAGTACATAAATGGTGAAATTTCTATTCGAACGTTACGTAACTTTCGAACAATGTAAATCTTTGGCCATCTAAAGTGTATATTATTTGACACATACTCAATTAATGTTAGGGTACGACAACTTTTGCGGGCCACTGTACCCGTATCTCAATTTCGATCGTTTCGGAGATATCGGGTTCTGAAAAAGTGCTCCATAATTATATTCTATAAAAGATTCAGGTGGCCTCGAAGGAGCACCACGAAAAGCGGACCTACAATAACGGTTGAGAACACCATTCGGTCAGGGAGAAGTCACGAACGGAAAAGGAACGCGAGGTAACGTAAAAGAGTTTTGTTTGGGTAGAAGAGGAAAAAAAGGAAACGGCTTCAGAAGTCACGTAGATCCGAGCACGCTCTGTTCTTTGTTGAATTTTCGACCACGAGTTTGTGCAGCAATTACGAGCTGGACATTTCTGAAAAGTGATCTCCGCCGATGAGAAAAGGAAGGTGCTAAATATTTCACCTCCGAAACCTTCCGAGTCCGTTCAATTTTCCACGGTGTTTTACGACGAACTGAGGAACCTCTCCCATAATGAAATTTCAAAACGATCCTGAATATCGCCCTTCCGTTGCTCGACGAAGATGCTGTTCCTTTGTGCGAAGAGACATGCCCATAGAACAAAATTCGAATTTTAATTTGATATGGAGGATTCCTTTTATCTGTCTACACGCATAATAATTTCGGATACTTTAATTAGCCAAAAAGACTCCTAATCTCCCCTGCCCCCGGAATGTTACATCCGCTCCGAGCCACTAGAAATATGCACAAAACATTCCCAGCCACTCAGCCTTTCCGTCCAAGCCCCGACACCCATTCCGAAAACACCATTAAATCGCAAGTCCCCCGCAGAAGCCGGTCAAAACATGCTACGGCACAAGTGTCCGTGGAAAAACGTGGTCCTTAATGATCGGGAAAAAAGTCTGAAGAGTGTCTCGAGGATCTGCTTCCACTCTCCGTACACATTCTGACCAAGAAGGAAGGGAAAGTGGAAAGTGGAGACAGCGAAAGGTAAATGAAGAAGTTCGACGAGGCGTGACGGGGGACGAGGATCGTTATTTTTGGCAGGCCGTTTTCCTGGTACTGCTCCTGACAGGTCGAGGATGGTTTCTGACCTGCTAAAACAAACCCCGGACCTATCTGGGGCCGGTTAAGAACCGGCCGGGGCCTATCTTTGTCGAAAACGAGTGGGTACCCCACGGTGTTGTCTTAGTCCCTCGCTAAGCCTTCGGATCCATTCCGAAGTCTGTTTTACACCGGGGAATACTGATGGCTGCGATATTCGAAAACACTTGTGTTTCGCTGAACTCGAAGGAACTGAATATCAAGGGAATACGACACCTCCCATATTTCTCATCATAGGAATCATAGGAAAGATCACGCCGATGCATGAGAAAATTATTATTTAAAAATAATTTCTTGTCGATGCCTAGAATATCATAGATAAGTTTAGAATCATTGTTCACAGTGTACTTATTCAGTTTTTTTACCAAATCTACATCGTCATTTTTAGTTTTATCAAGGTAAATGCCATGTACTTCAATGAGCGGCAAGAACAAAGTACGTGTAACAACATTGCTGATAATTTTAGTGCGATTTGTATGTTTTACATATACGTGTATAGTATAAAGTAATGTTGTATAATTTGAAAACTCCTGTGGTGAAGTACTTGTAACGTCTATGTACATTAACAACACAGGAAAATTTCAATTGGATATTTTTCATGGGAAATATAATTGGAAATTTGATGGGAAATCGACGATATATAGCGTTCAATTCTATTAACACGCTTCTGTAATTATGCAGATATCAGTGTTAACTATTGCACGGTAAGTTACATCCTAGATGGTTCAAATTCAGGTAATTTCAATCTCTTTGTTTTTATCGTGGAAGAATCATATACTGTACATAATCAAAAGTTTCAAAGCTCAATTCTCGGAACGCACCTTGTAAATATGGTGAAAAATAATTGATACATCTAACCGATTTCTTGAATTAAGACTTTTTCGTGTATAGGAATTAATATGCCCGCTTTTCTATAACAGAATCGCGAAAAATGGTTTACCATTTACGACTCATCGAAAATGAATTAATTAACAAAACATTCGGGTATTTTAAAGGAAATCGTCCGACGCCTAAGAATTTCTACTCCAAAATGTAAAATATTATACAATATTGATCCTTGTCAAAAAGTAATGATTATCATTTACAAGGCTAATGTTTTCCAGTGACGTATTTCTATTTTTCGGTATCATTTCTACCCGCAAAACCCAGCGAACTTTTCCGGTTACCTAATGTCCGTTGGCGGAATTTCTTGCGAATAAATCGAAGGGATACCCCACGGCGTTGTCTTAGTCCCTTGCTAACAAGACTGCGCGTAGACTTTAGAGACTGTTTCACACCAGAAAAATACCACGGCTGAATGAATAGCGGGGCGAGATAAATCAATTTCGGAGTTTCGTGCGATCTAGGAGTTTTGCAAGGACGTGCGAGGAATTTCTATTTCTTTCGGGGGACGATCATGAAAATTGATGTTGACATGAATTATTAATATTTTCCTGTTTTCTGTCCCATCGGTATTTACATCTCAATGGAACGGGATTAGAAGAATAGACATGAGAAGTAAACGATCCTTAGAATGTTCATTGTTTTATGGAGTTACAAAGAGTCCTCTGAAAGTTTCCCTTGTGATGACATCGTTGAAATTAATCTTGACATGAATTATTAATGCGTTCATGCTCCGCGTTTCCCAACATTTACATTTTAGGGATATATTATGCAAAGAATCGCAACGAGTAATAAATAAATTTCAAAATTTCAACATTGAATTGAAAAAATTCTGTACAGAAATTCCTTTTTAATATGAATTCCAATATCGCTGTAAGAAACTACTTACTCCAAATAATATACTTGAAATAATTTGAACTTTGTCGCGTTGAATTCACAAAAAAATCATTAAGCCAAAAAATTCGTTAATTTGAGTAGATTACAATTATTTTGCCCCGTCTTTAATACAACTAGAAACCAAACTCCAAAATCACGGTCGATCGTGAAACCGATTCCTTGCTTAATCACGGCACTCTTACATCACGCGTAATTTAAAACGCGTCAAAATGTGTTTATATTTCGTCGTGGATTCGCGGTGACTCGTGACGATCATATTAATACCGAGACACCTCTGCTTCTGTTTTGGCGTTCCATTGATAGCGAACTAGGCTCGAAGTTGAATATCGTAAGATGATACGTTCCAGGATTCCCGTCACGTTTAAAGGGGCTTATAAATATTATTCATTGAGTAACCGTGCATACTCAGCCACACGGTCAACGTAATAATTTAACGCACGTAAACCCCGTGCATAAATCGTCCTTACTTTCAATCTCGCTCAAATGAAATTCGGTACCCGATGGTTATCAATCGTTGGCTTAATCGAAAATGTACAGGGTACCTGAGATTTTTTCTACAGAACTGTGGAGTCGTATAACGTTAGGAAAGATAAGAGTGTGTTAGTCACAACTGGATTGTTAACGAATTTTTAAAGATAACGAAGAAAGATAGAGAACTTTTAGGTATTTGAGAGAGATCAATTCTCAATGAACTCTCAATAAGTTCTAGATGTTGAATTTTGATACAAATGTTTCAATGTTTATAGCTGACAGATGCAATAAAAGACATACTCACATAGAACACAGTAATTGAAAATATAATTTACTGCAAGGCTTTTGTCACAATTAATTTCATTAAGGAATTCCCCCAAAAAACGAAGAATGTTATAGAACTCAAAGTTTAAAAATTGACGAACGCACAAATTTTGGACTGTGATATTTTCAAAAGATTCGAATCTCCCAAGTTATTATTATAGATACATCTGCGTGGAACTTTAACGTGGTCCCATCATTACGCAAAGGAACATTTTACTATATTCCGACGAACGAAACTATATCTACGTATAGCAATTATTACGAACGGTATGGTATTGATAAATACAGATTTCTAACTCAAGTGTTTCGCGATTTCACTCAATCGGTCGATGGATTCTCGGTACGTTACGATCGAAAGGCTAATTGAGACTGATTAGCCGTTGCATCGATACGAAATAAAAGCAGGCTAACACAAACACCTGTCGTAAAACTTAATGGAACTCTTACTCGCTATTTTATGGGACTGTTACTTTCTCCCATAAATGACTGCGATTACTTAGTTTATATTAGATATATTATGTTCATTTTACCGCGGATTGCTCATCAAATAACTATTAACATTACAGAATACTGTAACTGGAATCGATATACATACATACTTGTGTAGGGTATCGTCTTTTACACGCATCTACAGAGGATCATTGTGTACATTTTTCTTACGCGCTTCCGCGGAATTAATTCTGCATTAATACTGTATGAGACAACCGAAATCGTAAACGAAAACAAAGGTTTCCCATGAGATGGTACTCGCGTCACGTATTAATGTCCAGACCGATATTACTTGTTAATCGAATACGATCGGAACCCACAAAAACAAGAATATGTAGTTGAACTTCTTGATCAGCCTAATCTCCTGTGAATCTTTGTTTAAACGTGGAACCGATTGGACTTGCTTTCTCTCAAATTAAGAATCAACATTGATTTCCGATGAATTTTTTTAAAATGCATATGAAAGACAGTTTTATATAATTCGCTGCAAACGAGCGAAAAACACCCAGTTGATTAATTTTATTTAAATTCAAAAAAAATATAGATATATATTATAGTACAATAACGATAAAGTCTTCGTTGGCTAATAATCCTTTCGAATCCATAGTATGCTAATTGAAATAATCCCCCTCGTTCCGATTTTAATCAAACCTGGGTATGCAAATCTATCCATCTATATTCTATATGTCCAACAAAAACACCAATATCAACAAAACACCTAATTTCCAACTGCAAAACTTCCCACAATTCCGAACAAAACCCGTAATTTAAGCCCGGCGATTATTCGGGATCCCGGAGAAACGTCAATAAGCAGAAAATTGCGTTACGTAACACGTACAGTACCCAAGGTACCATACACGTAAGTAGTCGTTCGGTCGCCGCGAACTTTCTGAAAGCCATAAAAGTGCAAAATCTCATCTTCTCGGGCAGCTCGTATTCTGTAAAATTTAAAGTATACGTTTAACGCAGCCACGCGATAAGTGAGCGGCTCCTCGTGCAGAAGGCACGCCCTGAGGAAAAGACCTTTTTTTCCAGGCTGTGTGCAGTGTGCTGCGCACTTGTTCCTCAGCATGGGGTCGGTAAAAATGTAAGATCCTCCGCGGGCTGTTACGTCGCGCGTTTCGTGCGACGGTTTCGTACGCGATAACGACTGAAAGATCGAATACGTTAATTGTTTGAATTGTCTTCGAACGTGTTACGTGATTGTTATTTTTTCTCCGGTGAACGTACTGTGGAGTACAATACGCACTTTATAACCCGTTAATACTCCTGTGGTTAAGAATTTCAGAATCACTATACTTTCAGTTTTTGTATTTTCCACATTGTTAAAGGTTCTGATGGTTCTAAACATGACAAATATTATCTTTAGAACTTTCTTGGTTCGAAAGTTTTAACGGTTTAACGGTTCTAGACTATGAAAGATCCGTGCTCCAATATTAAAAAATGGCGATATTCGTAGACAGCAAAGTTTTTCACCGGAAAATTCCTACACTTCGAATTTTGCTGTCCTGAAACACCGCCTTCTAAGATTCCCAGATTCTGAACCTGTACCTATAGTATACAATTTTAATGCTCCTACACCTCTACGAACCTACATTCGATATGGTCATCATGAAATTCGTAGGTTCAGAAATTTAGGGTAATATTTCTTGGATCCCAACTCCCTCGCACCTTGAACTACATTCAGTCGGAGAGTCCAATTCCAAAGCTATCCATAAAAGTGATCGATTTACTTCCAACCATACCATCATCAATTTCCCAATTCTACCACGTATAATAAGAAAATCAAGTTTCATTCGCGGTTTCACGTGCAGCTCGTCATTAACAACGCACGTCACCAAAAAGGGGGTGACGAAGGGGAAGTAGAAGGGGTAGAAAATAAGAAAGGCGAGAGAATAGACGAATTCTAGCCGATTGTTCCCGTTGAATGGCGCACCTTGCTCGCTCGCAGCAACCTTTTTTCGTTGCTGCAGGTGAGCTCGAAATTTCGACGACAATGAGCCGGAATAACGACTTTCCAAAGAGGCCTCACAATGCTGTGAATGGAGCGAGACGTCTAAGCGGTCCCGAAAATTTTCCATAAGGACAATCGACCCTCCCCGTGAAAAGATAATCCGACGAGCCGCCTCGCAGATCTCGTATTCCTGTGTTTTCACGTCTGACTTTTGAATTTCCCTTTGTGGCTCACCCTCTAGGAGACGATTTTTTAATACCCCAAGTGTGATCCCGATGTGGACAGGTGAATGTTCCCTTACAGGATATTCATTCAAACTTTTAATTGATCACGCACGCAGAGTGAAAAACAGATATACCACGTGGATATATTGTGTACTTTCAAAATTATACGCTATCAGACTACCGCACAGGGAAATTGTATGACGTAAACATTCAACAGCGGCCAACTTTCGAGACGCAGAATTTGACCGCCTACGAACGTTTAAAAACTTCGGCCTTAATATAACAAAATTGTCATATTTAAAACCAATGAAAAATTCTTTTTGCCATGTTAAAAATTCAAACTTACGAACATTAATACTAGAATTCTGCATTCCAAAATGCCACTGCTATAATTTCAAATCAACGTCATATTTACAATTTGTTGATATCGCTTTCATAACATACAGAGTTCTGAGTTTTCATCAAACTTTCTCTACACTCGTCATCGACACATTCATCGTGTACATGACTTTCGCATCGTCTTCCGCATCCATTCTACAATACAAGCATGTATGCCTATACGTATACGGAACAAAGGAGCAGCATAGAATTCCGCTGCCACGGAACAGGTCTGCGCAAAATCGGAGTCATATCTTCGTCCCGAAAATCTAAAACTGACGATTATGGCGGTGACGAACATCGAAGGCCGTGGATCGAAAAGGCAGAGTGTCGTTCGAAAGAGAAAGCGCGATAGGCATTCATATTTGAATAAATTAGACTCGCGAAAAGAAAAGGAAAGAAAAGAAATGTGTCGTAATCGGTCGGAGTTCTCTCGTGGAGTCGGCTTGCAAGTTAAGTAAGGATGTCGGTAGGTCGTGCCGATCGTCATGCAAAATGGCAAAGGCTGACATTAACTCGAGGTTCGATAGGTCCCAAAAAAGTGGAAGACTATTCGAAAATGGTTACGCTACGATTATGGAATCTTTCGCTACAACTATCTAAAACTTCAATTTATTCATTTTTTTCCATTTCCTGGTTTTAGAAAATATTCTGATATCTATATTTCTATGCCGATCGAATGACATACAGTTTATTACCCGGATAGAAAACTTCGTTACTTTACGGTTGGAAACCTTTTATGTAATTACGTCTATTGCGTAGCCAGCACTTCGAACGGCATCTTCCTGTCAAATCGATCAAATGCATTACAATTCTGGCGTTTTCAGTGTTATTATTTTTTTAGAAAAATAGCACACAAATTGCAGATTCGCAAACAATCTTTTAAAAATGTGTACGATGATAGACGAAAACAATCGAGGATAGAGTGCAATGGGGATATTTTTCTGGAAAAGTTAATCGTTACACGTGGTAAAACGCAGAGAAAATATACATCGGATTGCTAACACGTTATTATATTTTTTGACCGACAGATATTCCAACGTGTTTTGAATGGAAACGTAAAAAAACTTTCTAGCATCGACTTCTATTCCCAAGGACGTTATCCACTTTGGTTATGATACCATATTATCTTTTTTATAAACTTAAACATTCTTTTAGATTTAAAACAATTATAAAAAGAAAGATCAATCGAGGCGGGAAACCCCGAGCCTGCGCTTAACTTTTTTCACAGAGTATAAAGATCAAGCCCAATGTTGAGCAATTAATGCTGTGTTTACAATTACTTGGTGATTGGGAAAGAAAATGCTAGATGTGGGAATTTTTAACTACAGATATCTCAACCCTAGAACCTTTACAGCGTAAACGTTACAACGTGTAAGAGTATAACGCTTGAAAACATCAAGGAGCACACTTTTCAAGGCGACAACGCTTGAAATCGTAGAATTTCTAAAACCTGGATATTTTTATTTATGAAGCTCCGTGGCGTAGATATTTTCAAACGTAGAAACTTCGAGGCATGAAACTAGTAAAGGACAGAAATATCGGCGCTGATATTCCTATAACTAAAATATCTGTACATAGAAACTCTCCAAGCGTCCGATCACCGAGTAATTTTAATCGGACTTTAAATATTCAAATATTCTCTGCAATAAAAATTCTAGCCACGCACACGCATACAATATCCGACACCGTAATTGCCGAGGGCCTCGTGATTTGTCGCGTGCTATGATACGCGTATAATCATGAGAATGGCCGATAAATATGAAATTAAAGAATCGAGTAGCTGGATCTCCATGATCTTTCCTTAGTCAAACTCATTAAAGTGCCAGGATACGCGGCCATGTTTATGCAGGCATGTAACGACGAACGAGAACAATGCCGTGTTTACGACCGTTGCGTTTTATGGCAAAATGCAACAGACTGTAGGAGAAAAATTCTTTATCTATAAACAATAATGAATCGAATACTTGATATTTCAGAAAGAAATACGATTTATTCGACGAGAATCAACAGCCTACTCATAAAACATGATGTATAATAGTTCTAATTCATGAAAAAACCCTGCCGTTTCAAAACGTGCTGAATGATGAAATATACATATATTCTGCCATATGGTGAAAAACAATTACGTAGTTACATTTATTATACTGGTAGTTTCACCGGGCTACAGTGATTACAACGCATTCTTTTCTATAAGAATTAGTATTTTAAGATACACTTGGAAAAACGTATTTTCAAATGCGCATTACATAATACGTATAAGGGACATCGAAGGTAAATTAGGATAGATTCAATTATAATGCTAATAACAATGTTTTCAAGCTGCAATCCATACATTTTAAAAACTGTCTCCACTAACACAAAAAGTATACTTACACGCCCTGTCTTACAAACAAACAAACAAATGTTGGTCAGAGGCCATGGATATACCCAGAATTTAATAAAAAATATCGACCATTAATACTATATTATGAAATATACTGCAGATGGAAAAAATGTGTACCTTTGCCGTTTACTTAAACCTTGTTATTATTGAAATCGTGAAGCGAAACGTTGTGGGAAGAAAGCCAAGTAGTGTGATTCCAAATTCTTAAATGTTCCGTTTAAGGTAAAGGCACCAATAGTTGACACTTTGGTATAAAAAAGCGTAAAATAAGAAAAGTGGGCACTAAAACAAGTTGAAATTTATGTAAACGTATCACAGTACTATTCAACTATCGATATTGAAACAATTGCGGGTGGGCGTGCGTCAATAACGACGTGAAGTTCAGATAATAAAACTCCTATTTTTTTTTACATGCATGTTACGAACGAATTGCTTGTGATATTATGATAGTAAAACGTCAAGTGCAATGATAATTATTTATGTTTTTCATATAAAGTGAACTCAGTCTATGCTATGTGAATAAATGGAAAAAAAATCCTTAAGGTGTCAACTATTGGTGGCTTTACCTTAAATGTCTGAAATGAGACTGCCGCAACGAAAACAATCCTTCACATGTTGCGTTGAAAACGAAACAGTTAAAAGTCATTGTCAAACAACATTTCCGTTCTCTATTTGCTTGCATCGACTAATCGTAGGATACCATCTGCATCGGAGGAAATAGGGGGCGTGAAGGATTTTACGCGATCTATCCTTCCTCCTTTTTTCCACGTGACTCGGAGGTGCCGCGAGTCGTGTCCTGTTCACCCATTTTCGAAGGACCTTAACCAACCATGACCGAGGCGGCTTGCGTGGTACTTATCTTAATGCCACGGACCCGCGCTGACACGAAACCTCACGTATCCTCGTGCACTCACGCTCCTTGTTCCATTCGACGGTTTATCATTTATATTTTATAAATGTTTACGATCCAGTCGTCCCGGGACAGCTTTCATTCATTCTGCTATTATGGGACTATGGTATCATCGGGCGTGTTTTTCACAGATTTTTGTTTTATAACGAATGTCTAGGATGGGTTGTGTTAATTTTTGTGCGATTCAAGTGTTGCTTAACGTGTTTATGTTATTAAATTAAGATAATTGGAGCTGCATGGTGTTGCGTGCGTGTTAATGTCTTTCTATAGGCAGATGAGGTGGATAATAATAATCATGAAATTGTGGTTCTAACTTCCCAGCCTTCTAAAGTTATATTATTATTTGGAATAAAGAATTTATTATTTGTAACATAACTTTCAGATTTTCTGTAAGATTTACAGAAATGTTCGAACTGTGACACATAAATTTAATTCACATAAATATTCAAAACAATGTTCTTCGTTACTCATTCTGTGTATTCATTATTATAATTTAAAGACAGTTTCCCCATTAAGAATTTCATTTTTACAGAATAATATTATTTCTCGACACCGTTTCTAACAATATCGAACTTTAACAGCATTGAAAGAACAATGCACTTACGTTTCAGGGGCCTGTTAATACTGAATACCGCTGATTATTATTCTAATTGTATGTAAAACAGGAAAATGAGTAAGGCCTGATAGACGGGCACTATTTCACGTCTGCCAAGCACACGTGGCATATCAACACTAATAGGAACGATGTATTAGAATAATTAGAATTTGAAAGAACGAAAAATGTTACGCAAATAATTGAATATACCTGCATAATATTATAACGAGGATCGAACAACTGGAAGAACTATTTACTAGGAATTTGAATGTTCAAGGCGCTATTGCGTTATACATTTAAACGTATTTTTCCACAAAATAAAATAATGAAATGCTTTTTCTTGTAAACATTGTTCATATCTTTCTACCATATAATATACGTATCACTTGATTAAACCACATTATTTTACAGTAAGACGATATCATATATTAATGCCAGATTATATCGAACTCGACAATTAATTTATCCATTGGAAACCACAATTAACGTGACAACGATGTAATCTGAGCGTTTAGAGTGCAAGAACCTTGCAAGGGCGTGTAGCGATCGATCATCAACACATACATATACATATACATATAGACAATCCTCCGCTTAAACGCACGGATTTACGGATGTTGAGCACTGAACGCCGGAAATCCTTGAGCAGTGTTGACGCGGACATCGAGATGAGTGCACTAAATAAAAGCATAATTGCATCGTTACGCGACGCGTGTGATTTCGCAGACCGATTAATACGTATGTAATTTGCACTTTATTAAATCGCCTCATTTAAATTGAAAAACGGATTAGACGTATGAAAGATAGAAAATGAAATAAAACGTTCACATATGACTTGCTTGATCTCAAATATGTATCCTTGATGTGAATTCAAACACTTGTAGCAAGCTTGTTTCTGATAACGCGAAAATTAGAAAAAAGCAGTTGTGTTTCTTCGCTTAAATTTCACTGACTTGGCAATAAATATGTCTTATGAAAACAGAGAAATCGAGGAATTAATTTAGATTCACTGAACCCAATCTCTGTTTTACCAGCTCCTACATATCTTGCTGTAAAAAATCCACAAATAAGTAACGTATTTAGAATTTAATTTTCAAATTAGGTGAATTACATAACACTAACAGGTTAATCAGAAAGGAAATGTGAAAGGCTCATTCCATGTCAAATCGATCACGTTCCGGAACAGCATCTTCGATTTTGTTCAAAATCACATATGCTGTAGTGCTTGGCGTTCCATACACGGAACCGGTTTTGTTTTTTCAACATTTTGAAAATTGTCAAAGTTACAGCCATTCAAAGTCTTGAGTTTTGTAAAAACAGCCAAACTGTAAAAAATCATATCTCTGTAACGGTAAGTCGTAGATCAATTTTCGTCCGGAGAATTTTCATCAGAATGAATCAAACTTTTTAATAAAAAATACAATTTGCATAATTAACAATGTGCAATACCATTAATATCGAATTTCGTTAAACAATTGTACCTATATAACTTTTGTAGGTAAGTTTTTAAGAATTTGAAAAAATTCATACGCATTTTCTTTGAACCTTTCTCCTTACGATTCCGTTTAAAAATATGGTGACACTTTTATACCACACCTTGCAAAAATTTACAAATTTAACCGTGCAACCGTTTTATGCGACCGACGAGCAGTCGCTGGGCCACCACTTCCCCCTCCACTCCTACGTACATACATACATACATACAGCGTCGCACTCCTAGCACTGCTACGTTTCGTATCTCGACTAGTTTATTTATGCAGGTAAATGTTTAAAAATCTGAAAAAATTCGGGAAGGTAGCTTAGGATATTCCCTTTCAGTAGATACCTTGAAAAAGAGTGTCACTCGTCAATTATTAAACCCAGGACGATATTATGTATTTCAGTGTTAAAAGCACCCGACCATACACGCGGGTGTATACAACGAATTGTTACACGATTATTAGTCGAGTGACACTCTTTTTTATGGTATCAACACAAAGGGAATATCCTAAGCTACTTGTCTGAATTTTTCCAGATTTTTAAACATTTACCTGCATAAATAAACTAGCCGAGATACGAAACGTAGCAGTGTTAGGAGTGCGACGCTGTATGAACCATATGTACATACGTAGGAGTGGAGGGGGAAGTGACGGCCCAGCGACTGCTTGTCGGATAGCAAAAAACGGTTGCACGGTTAAATTTGTAAATTTTTGCAAGATGAGGTATAAAAGTATCACCTTTTTTTAAAAGGTAATCTTAAAAAGAAAGATTCAAAGAATGCGTATGAATTTTTTCAAATTTTTAAAAACTTACCTACAAAACTCATATTCAATTGTTCAACAATATTCGATATTAATGGTATTTCACATTGTTAATTAGGCAAATTGCATTTTTTATTAAAAAGTTTGATTCATTCTGATGAAAATTCTCCGGATGAAAATTATCTACGACTTACCATTACATAGATATGATTTTTTAAAGTTCGGCTGTTTTCACAAAACTCAAAACTTTAAACGGCTGTAACTTTGCCAATTTTCAAAATTTCGAAAAAACAAAACCGTTCCGTGTATGGAACGCCAAGCACTACAGCATATATGATTTTGAACAAAATCGAAGATGCTGCTCCGGAACGTGATCGATTTAACATGGATAAATATCCATTGATAAAAAATTCAAACAAATTTTTCACAGGTAAGTAGTTGATTCTCAAATTCCAATTCTCCAATATTTTTTAATTTAAATTTCTCAATACTCCAAAGTTTTCTTCGAAATTGTAAAGTCCGTCAAGGCGTTTTTATCACTGTCGTTTAAACAATTCCTCGCTAATGCGTAAACGCGAGCGATTCGTTCCGATCAATATAACAACATAAGATTTTAATAACGAGGGATGTACCTCGTCGCTGGTGATCACCGGCAAATTGTCATTCGGTACAGTCTCACGCGGGTAGCGTGGATAATTTCACCGCAATGGGAAGTGCGGCCGATCAAGCGAATCCGTTCCGCAGATAGTCATAAAAAATTAAAATTTAACCCTTTTGTCAGTCATTCCTTCGGCCCCTCTGCTTCATTTTAAGGAATGGTCAAAACATTTTTGAAAATAATAAATTTCCGAGAAATTCCCCAGAAATTAAACAATCTTATACTACTGATACGAAGTTGTATTACTCGCTGATATAAATGACAAATTTTCCTTTGAAATCGTAAATATACACATCCGTTCTATCACATCCCAATACTAAATCGAACGAATGTGCTCGGTTAAATAACAAATGAAACTCTTCGAAAAATGCAAAGTTCATATCCACCAACTTCTTATCACGCACAGCATAATAAATTCGTCCAAAGTACGTAAAAAATAATGCATCAATGAGTTGATTTTTGATACTCGTAATCGAAAGACTCGTAAGGGTTTTTGGTTCCGCCAAGAATCCGCGCAAGGGGAGCCGGATACGATAAGAAGTTATCATTCGGGGGCACGGATGACTGGCCTACACACCACACACACACGTTCACGCACAGGGGGCGCCTTATCGCCCCTTACCTCGATATATCTCACAAACAGCGATATACATGGGAAAGTTTTGAACATAGTGAAAGAAAAAATGTACGCCGAGTACTAGTCACCCAGTACTTATGTACCTACGAGAAAATTATTACCAGTTAAAATATTAATTTCTCGTTTTCCTCACATTCAAGAGATAAATAAATTGCACTTCTTCAGACGTCGGTCTTACGACAGTCAAGAAACTAATAGATTTTCAATTATATCTCATGCAAATAAATAAACCAAGTCGAAGTTATCGAGTAAATAATAGTTACTAAATGTGTTAACAGTTCTGAACTCATGCATGTTTTATTTACGTTCATACTTTTTGTAGTGAGAAATGTATGAATAAATAAAGTTTGAAATGAAAATTGCAAATCTAAATAACATTACACGGTCTATACTGTAATATTCATAGTTTACAATGTTTTCTGTGTAAGAAAAAAGAATGTCCACACTTGATCCCACATGTAATTCACTGCTTGGAAACAAGAAGACACGTGTAATCCCTGTAGAAAACACTTTGAAGATTTGTGGCGTTGAAAAGATTCTGAAATAAATCAAAATCTACACACCGTGTACTCCGATTCAAAATACTGCAGCCAGAGGTACGAATGTTTCTTGACACTAAAAAAACAGCAGCTGCAAACTGTTTCGTAACGATATCGGGCTACCACTTTTCATTAGTAACAGAATACAAGTTGTCGTGGTATCCTGCGATTTATCAATAAAAATTTGGTAGGCAATTCGGAGTAAATAGATAGCAGAAAGTTGTTAATTTCTAGACCGATGGCAGTAGTGTCGGTGTAGTGGGCACCGTGTTTGCGCGGGAAAGGTATTTTCGTTCTGAGATCCGCTTTGTTGGTCCGCGTGTTAAAATATCTTTGCACGTTAGAAAGTGTTTGCGGTCGGAAGATATTTTAGGACATGAAAACGTTTCCACGGTGAGGTGAGGTCAACCAAGTCGTGCCATAAAGAAGGGAACTACGAGCGATAAAAACCTCGTAATGTATTTTAAGTGCGGGAATTTTCGATGCGATAATAAACGACCCGCAAAAAGTTTACCGATATCATTTTTTTTGTATGCATCGCGTGACGGACGGCATGTAAAACCGAACTGCTCGCTAACGTTCCTAATAAACACATAACAAAACCTTGAACTTTTCTCATTAATGGATGGATATTTTTTCCGATTGATCGGACACATTTTTTTTCTTCGACTGGTTGCACTGTGCTGGACCGACATTCGATTCGTGTAGGAATTCGTTTTTATTGAATTTGAATAAATTAACAATGAGGAAGGTAAACAATTTTGTTATTCGGGTTTTCGTTTGAAAAACTTCGCAAACCTTATATCGATAAACACGAATGTTTCCAGTGTGTAGCGCAATAAGAAATAATGTTAACGATGAAATAAACATCGTTTGGTGCAAATCCTGCATTTTATTGCTTATTCTTTACGTTCGAATCTCATTTCTGCTCGCATTTGCTGAATGTCGATATATTGCTTCGTACATAATCAAAGAATTGTATAATAAATTTTACGAATAATTTACTTACAAGAAATGAGATCATGTATGTACAATGATCAGACATTTTTAGTTCCAAATTCTTATAACCTTACGACTTACATCGTTAAATATTCTCGGATTCTTTCACTCACACAGTTGATGATAACTTTCAGAGTCACTCGTCAAAATAGAAATAACATAAATATTTTGCTATTTAATACCCAGACACCAATTCGCTACAATGTTACATTCACGTAAAACGTTTCTGCAATAAAAAGCAGTATTCTTTACAACTAGTATGGTAAATACGTTTTCCTCCGATTCTTTCAAAATTCAATGTGAACATGTTAAATTTAATACATATAAATACATCGAGTATTTTATGCGAAACTGTAGAAATCATGTAAGAATAACCATCAACAGAGTTTTAAAATTTCCAGAAAGTAAGTAAATGCTGAGGACTATCGAGAGGTCGCAAACGAATAAAACAGTCACTAATTTAAATGAAACGCGATACCACCGCGACACCAGTCACTACGTTCGACAATTTTTGGGCGGAAGTGACAACTACGCGAAACAAAATCACTGCGCGGCACGCCAGTGCTCAATGACACAATTGTTAACGTAGTATGTACCCGTCGTCGTGAATCTACTAAAAGTGACAACTCGACAATGAAAGCACGGGTTTATTGTCCGATACCTTGTCTCTCTCCGTTATTTTTTTATTGTTCGCCGTAAACACGGGCAAGTGTGAGTGAAAGCCATTTCTGTGCATTGTTTGGAGTCTGGCAATTATGGACAAGTGGCACCGATTCCTGTGGATAAAGAAGGTAACGATTCTCCTTGTCCTTCTGGATAATGTTCGTTCATAATCCGTAATTTGTTTAACTGTCTTGCAATCAAAATGATACAAGTGCTAAAACCACAATCGTTTGCTGATTTTGTGGTTATTAGCACGATTCGGAATGTTTGGTGCGGAAGGTACGAACGATTCTTGACAAAAGAAAAGTTATTATTGGTTATGAAATATTATTTTAATGACGCTGTCATTTCGTCTATGAGGTGCTTGTATAGTATATGCATGTATCGCTTCTATACCGTTGCGAGGTTATTTGGTGTAGGACTGCATATTTCCGGCATAACCTCTCTTTTCTAATTTTGGTATCAGTGTTTCATTCCGATTTCTACGGATCAACATGTCACGGGAGAATATGTATTTTATTAATCGGTTCCAGTGGCTTTCCACGCATGGAAAAAGGGATGTAACACTTCGTACGTTCGTAAACCAATTGTCTGTATACAGTTTTAAATATTACTCGTTCTACTAGAATGTATTTATGAAGGATTAATTGTAATTTTAGTATATTTGTGACGTGGAAATCAAAGCGGCTGGAGTGCCGAAAAAATAATATTCCAAGTTTCGAATTATTGTAACGAACGAACGAAGCAATCCACTTTCATTGCAAAAGCGGCAAGTTTCAACTTCCATACTGTACTTATTTGAAGACGATTCTACTTCATTCGATATATGTATTGTCTTTGGTTCAAATATGTTCCTCCAAAAATTAAAATCGTTTTACGAAGTATTTATTCAACCACTTTACAGAAGGAACAAAACAAAATATGTTTATTGCGTTTTGAGAGAAATCTACTTTTAGTAAATATAAAGCTGCCTTCAGTTTTTACTTTTTGGCACTTACTGGTCCTTTTTTATGCTTACTCTTCAATTACGCAGTATTCTAGAAGATGTCGAAAATTATCCAGATTTTTTTAACACTACAATACTGTACCCGTTCCAACCTGGTATTTGATAGATACATGATATTTGTTTGATACATGATTCGTCATTTTAAAAGAATTTCTTTTCAAAAATGTATAAGACTACACATTCTTTATTTTGTCTTCGTGTGTGCGAACCGAATGTACATATGTGTATGTACATTACCGGAACACTGCCAATAAGCTGAACTTATCTGTCATGTTCGAATCCAAACGAAAACTCGAACTGTTAATTTGAATTTCGTCGAACAGTATGACGTAAAGTTTAAAAAAAAAAGAGTAAATTGAAGTTTCGTAATCAAAGGTGATACCGGGGTATCTGTATCGCGGCAGCAACACCGTAATTCGATGAATTAAGTGACGCAAAACCAGAGCCAGATAACTTTTACGGCGAAAACAATCATTATTCTCGGTAAATTTAAACAGATGTCTCACGAAAGATTCTCTTCTTGCACGTTTTACGTGTTCTTCGGACGATCTTTTAAAAATGTAGATAACGAGTCTCCCGAGCGCGACAGATTTCAAGGGGCAAGGATCCTTATCAGTTCAAGTCCTATTATCATGGCTTAAGTGTTTACTGTCGGAGATACAATATTAAAAAAATGCTTCACGCACATCCAATCAAGAAATTTGAAATAATCTCCCGTCGCTACGGACAAGCAGTCTGAAATATTTTTAATCTTGTTTCTCTTTGGATTAAATGTAAATAAATGACATCCGTCTCTTTTATGCTTACTTTATACGTTCTTGTTTTTATCAATGGTCAATTATTATTGTTACACAAACGTTGAGTTTCCAATACGTATTATTGAAGGTGCTTTAAACACTGTTTTTAATTACTTGTTGACTTTTTCATTAGATTTTATTTCTAAATTTGATATTCTACAGACATTCGATCAGTTACTCTTTTATCGTGAAACATTCGTCGCGTTAATTTACCAGCCATAATCTATTCGTGTATTAATCCCTACTGCTGCTCATGATATACGTTTGAGTGTTTTTGTGAATTTCATTATTCTTGCCTCATATGCGGAGAGTGTGTATTATGCCATATTTATATTCAAATTAATTACGATTTTCACCGCATCTAAAGATCGTTTCTCCTAAAGCTGTTCTGAAGATTAGTTTTACAAAAAGTTTCACGCTAATATCAATGTATATGTATTTTCATTCTGCACGACAAAATAAACAAATTAATGCACATCCAGGTTTCTACGTGCATGCGTTTCTGCACCATTGATATTTCAGGACTGAAATATTTTGACATTGAAAATTCTGCCCTCCAAAGAAATCTTAAACTCCAAATTCAAATTCACGGTCGTCAAACTGGTTGCAAAATTGGCCTGTCTTCTTAAAAACTTCAACGAATAGTCATCTTTCTCGATGTAACTCCTATCGCATCGAATTTATGAATATCGTCCCGGGATTCACGTGGAATCCCAAGATACGAATTGATTCGGTGTATACGTCATTAAGGTGGTTAATTAATGGTGGATCCTACGGCGCGGAGAGGGCAACAGGTCTGTAGAGTTGGCAACGTCGCCATCCGTTAAAATGTAAACAACTCAGCGTGGTACAGTCTGTAAGAAAAGTCGAGACGTTGCTCGGGCATACATTCAAGTATAAAACCATCGACTATCTCGAGCCAGAGAGTCCGTCATGGAATCAATCAGTGATTTTCTGACCCGACTGTACTCGACTTCGTTTTTCTTATTTTTAACGTGAAATGTTATGTGTGCAGTCGAAAATGTTCAAGGATGGTTCTGTTGAAGTATTTCGAATCACAAATGTTTTCATTTCTTAATTTTTCAACCTCTTAGCTGTTTCACCAAATGTCATTATCAACGACGGAAACAAAAGTTTGCCTTTGTTCGTGATAGAATATAAAATACTTTTCCTACTCCGAATTTCCCAATAAAATATAAGTACTGGTATCGCGAGTTTGTCTTTAAATCATAATTTGTTCACCCTCCGAGGAAAACGTTTTGCAACGTTTCTCTATTCTTTCTCCATTCTCCTCCATTTTCTTAATAACGCTCAAGAACGTTGATTGTTACTAATTCTAAATCTTCAATACACCAGGGTCCAGTCCCTCGAAATTATACGAGATCAAAGTATTTCTTCCAAAATTGTTTTACCAGTGCTCTCATAGAATTCTGGTAGTCACGGTTTCCAACAAGACTTTCCGACAAATTCCTATCAAATTCGGTGTACGTTTTACCACGGGAAATTCTTATGTTTCTCCCGTAGACTCGCGGCAAGGGCACAACAATAAGGGGGCATTTTGGACAGCCCTGGAGAGAAGAGAAACCGACGAGGAAGGAAAGATGGAAAGAAAGACGGTAGAGATTGCCAGTGGTGGGGTGTGTGGGGGAGGGGGGAGGGGGGAGTGAACGAGCAGGTCTTTAGATCCTTTGAAAAATGAATCTCCCACAGGTTCAGGGCCATCCCGGGGCCCGACCCGACCAAAACCATCCCTAACCTGCGTCAAAACTCGATGGGGGCGAATTTTGGTTTCGTAAATGGATACCCCCCCCCCCCCCCCCCCCCCCCCGCCCACGATACCGATCTCATGAAGTATGACGTATCCCTTTTAACGTATCTCGATAAAGTAAGCCGATGCCTTTGGAAGCGGGATTGTCGTAAAGTCAACTCCCTTGGCTGTTTTTCGTATGGGATTCTTACCTCTATGTTTCATTTGAAGACACAGAGTAAGTGTATTATGTCTGAGTACACGCCATGAAGAAATGGATCATGGATATACAATGAGTTATTATTTTGTAAAAGTTTTGAAATTAACATTGGTCATCAATTTATCAATCAGAGAGATCACAACGTGTAGTAGACGATCATTAAATTTGATGTATCGTTCGTTTTAAAAATAAATTTAGGTCTCCATGAACCTTTCAAGTTGTAGAAATTTTGTATGTTTATAATTAATATATTTTAGGAATTCTGGTAGTGCATTGAATATTTACAAAAAGCTGATTACATCCGATGTAATCAATTTTATCCTCACGCACAATGAATTGTATAGCTTATTGCGTTATTATTTCTGTCAAGATAGACCTAGATACTGCTAAGTAATTAGATGACAATTAGTTAATAAAATTAATTTGGGTTTTCACATGTTCATATAGGTACATATATGTATACTTTAAATAGTTTGATATGGGAACACAATAAGAATGTTTAACAATTTCCAAGTACATAGAATAAACTCATGGAATTGATTAATAGCTATGAACTGAATAGAATTTGAAAGGGTTGGACTGTGCTTCCGTAAATGGATAACCTGGCAGATAGAGATCTAAGAGGTATGACGTATCCCTTTTAACTTATCTCAATAGTGTAAGCCAGTGATGGTCTTCAAAGTAAAGTTCATCGTAAAAACGATATTTGAGAGTTCTAGATTATTCTAGTATTCCAAGCTTTTAGTGTACACTTAAACCTTTGCTATCATTGAACGATCGTTTCTGACATTTTGATAAATAATCTTACAGCTTGCAAACAAAATAGATTCTATTCGAAATGAAGAAATAAAACAGAATTAAATAATAAATTTCTAGAAGTATTTAATATTTACATTCCTTTATTGAAAAACAACAATAGTATTTTTTAATTGAGTTTTCACTTTTCTACATATACTTATAGTAACTAAAAAACTAGCGACTTTCGCTTTTTGAAATTTCTGGACTCGATACTTCTGCGGCTTGAAATGTCAAAGTGTTGCAATTTTTTCAAAGTTTTACACACTACAACTTGGGCACTCCGAAAATTCAGTCTGGTGCAGTTTTAGAGGGCTGCGTTTCTCTGCGCTAGAAATTCTGTTTTTGTAAATCTTTGTTCGATGAGGATTTCATACATTGAAGTTTGTGCACCGAGAAAATCCTTCGTACATATTTGACTTTTAGCGAGATACGCTTTCGTAACGTGAATTGATGGTCCTAGCGTTATCAAACATTTGAAGATGCTGGATTACCGAGGACAAAATGAGTTTTTCTGACACACATACCGTTCCCTGATGTAACCGCGTAATTACAGCGATGAAGCAATTCCGTCAAACTGCGAGCTGGTTTTGGAATTCCGCGACTTGATCTGCGACTTGATTTGTATCAAATTTTACTGGACTGGTTGCGCACAACTGATCTTTTAATGATTACCGTCGAAAAACATATTAATGATATTTAATTATTAATAAATTTACACTGGCCTCTGTAACGATCTAAAAACAGGTGATGTTTTCGTTACAGAGGCCAGTGTAAATTTATTAATAATTATATTAAAGAACGATCGTTAAAATTAAAGAGTTTAGTATTAATGATATTTGTACGCGTAAAAATGATGTTCGTAACCTTAAAAGAGATTCGTAAGCTTTAGCGATTTGATATTTTAAAATCTTGAAATGTCGGGATGCAGATTTTTGAGAGCCTTAAAATCTCAAACTACAGGTACATACTTCCACCCATAACAAAATGTTAACCCACGGAATACGAAAGTGTGTGAATTTCACCGCGGCTATATCGACTCGTACGAAATTTCGCAAAGAAAAGAGCATAATCTTAGCATCGTGAAACCGACTCCGAAGCTCGCCAGCTTTTTTACGTCCTTGGATACTTATCTCACAACACTGCAGAACGAAAGAAGTAATTGATCGCGGTGGACCAGGGAAATCCATTATCGTGTACGACACTTGACGGTTGTACACGGTCATTGTAGAACACGAGGAGAGAGGTACACGCGGTTATTTTACCCCCTCTCCGCTCTCCCTTTTCATTCGTACTCGGTGCGCGGTAGTAAGACATTTCGTGGCTAGAGCGACAATTACTAACCCGGGTCAATGAAAGAGAGAACTACTATACTACTTGGTTCAACGACGCGTAAAATGCACGCAAAAACCGGCGGCAACAGCTATTAGTACGTGTCTTAGTTTTACGAACGTTTTTCGCGGTTAGAAATGATGTTTTAAGGGGAGAAAAATGAGGTGGGGAAAGGGAAAGTTTGTTATATGTTTTAAGAATCCAAATATAACGTTTAGTGTGTTATTCTAGAAGTAATAGAGTATTTTTACAGTACATACATAGTTCGTTTAAGTTTGTCGTCTTGTTTCAAATTATTATGGCAATTTCCGCATATCGTTTTCAAAATCTCCGAAATCGAAGACGTTTATAGAAATTTTGATTTTCTATTATTACGTGACTTGAGAAATAGACACAGTGTTATTCAATAAAAAATGGACTGGAAAAAGATATTGTTATTGAATATTGCATACACAGATCCTTATAAAAGAACGAAGGATTAGTTGTAGATCGAAATTGTTAATGTGGGAATTCCATTTCAAATAAGGTGATAAATTATCAAATTAGATCGCTGATATGCAGATAACTAGATTTCAGATGTTTATCAGCAATCCAAGTTGTGCATGCAAAAATTGTTCGTCAAAGTTTATGCATTAATAACATTTGTAAATTGTGATTTATAACATTATAGAATCATGACAGTTTTTCTTTAGTAAACCTTTAAATTACTAAAAAGTTGGTGCGTCCTAACAACTAAAGAGAAACTCAATATCAAAGTAATTATGTTTAACAAGCACGACAAGTAGTAAAACGTCGGACAGTTTTGAATTAACAATTTTCATGTGCCGGCGTAGTTTAATAAATACTTTCGTAAATCGTGTCAGTTAAATATATTGTAAAATAACTACGTCACAAACGAAAGTACATTGAGTACGATTTCGACATTCTAGTTGATCGATACAGATTGTTATCATTGATACCGTATTAAATTGTACAATTACATCGACAGGAAATCAGATTGCACGATCGGTGAATGAATACCGAATGATGCAAGACGTACCTATTTATAAAATTAAATTATGAGCCGCACGTGATTTCGATGCAGAGAAATTTTTACGCGAAGGAATTTCAAACCCTAGGAACTTCAAAGTGTAAGATTTTTAACGGTTAAAGTTTCCCCAATCGACGAAATTTCAAAGTATGTAAATATCTATTTACTTATTTGAATGTACAGAAATTTCAATTACAAATTGTGTGCTGCGCACATTTTCGGCTTATCATTTTTACGCGATGGTGTTTTAAGTTCACGAGGCCTCAAACCCCTTATCATGGAATTATGAATAAAACAGAGAAACTTCGTGTTGCAGAATTTTTAAGAAATTGAAAACAAATAAGCGGATGAAACGTGAAGCTTTGGTAGTATTTGAAGGGCAAAAGTTTTGTAAAGAATCCAGTACAGTGTTACCTCTAGTGCTTTGTTTTCTCTCGATTCTGTGCGTGGCTAATGAAATATTTCGTGGCTGCCCGCTGCAACTGGTTTTCTAAACGATTGCTGACCTAGACCAACGAAACTAGAAGCCGATCGACACGAGAGTTGACTGTACGCCACTTTACATGAATTTTCTACGTAACGATACCGTTAACGTAAACGTAGAATCGTAAACGTTACGGTAGCTTATCATGATGAATGTCTAAAAACTTATTTAGTATCGAAGTAGTTTGGACACATTTTGACGTGTTTCAATAATTCCATAGCAGAAAGAAATACACGGGCGTCACGTTTTACGAATTTTACAAGTAAGCTAATTAAAAACATTTTAATTAAAAAAAAGAAAGTAATCGCGTTTTGTAACTGCAGGGTTTCTATAGAAATATAATTTGTCTTATATTCTTTGAAAGCCTGTAAACAGTTATTAGATTGCTCAATTATTTATTTACTATACCACCCTGATATTACTTGTAACATCTTATTATTTCTCTAAGTCTCGTATCTCGCAGCGTTACTTGGTTATTCAGAAATATTATATAAGTAAACTGTTGTATTTTGAAATTACGAAGAAATTTGTAGGTTGAAGAAGACGACACAGTACATACATATACCTAGTACTTTTGTGTCAGGATATCGGTGAAATCATATATTTTGAAAATTGTTTAAAATAACAATTAATATCTTGTTAATAAATAAGATTTCCGAAACATTTCAGAATAATAATTTAACGAAGTTTTACTTGGTAATAACATTACCCGTTTAAAGAGTCGCGGTTAACAATTATTCGAATGATTTATTCATTCGCCGTTACGCTCGTTAACCTGAGTGGAATAAAATTTTATACGTGTAACGAACGATGAATACAGTTTGCAACAAACTGTATTACGTGGAGTGTAATAGGCTGAGCGCACTACAGGTCCGTAAGAAAATCGAAGTACCTAACTCCAACTTCTATTTCATATCTAAATTACCATAACAAAACTGTGAAACAGTAATTTCCTTGGAGATATACATTTTTGCGTTACAGTGAAAATTTTAGGACATTATTGCAGCTGTTATTAAAGCTGTATTTTATCCTAAAAGTTACTTAATTACTTGTTGAATACGTCGATGTATTTAACATAACGATAATTCAATGATATTTAGTAAAACGAAAAAATTCATGGTTACCAATTTTTAATATTTAGAAAATCATTTACATCGTTTAGTTCGATAACAATAATCGTGACTTATTTGCTTATCATAAATAAAAATAATTGCAGATAATATTTATCTGAATGAAACGGAACTTTGATCGCAGTAAATTTTTTTGTATGCAATCAGATCACTGATAATTGCTTTAAACGCAGAAGAAAATGACTGTTAGATGATGTTGAACGAAGCAGAAGTACAAATGCGTTTGCTATCGAATAAATCACGATTTAATCATGGCGATCATTTGCTACAGTGTTCAACGTGACAATAAACATCCTCTAATGAAGCAACGACTTTATCCGACTTTAATTGCGAGTTTAACGCAGACCACGTATTCGTCATCAGACGATAACATCCGACATCCGTTATTTCTTTGTCGTAGAAAAATTGTTCGTCGTGTATCCTGTCGCAAAACACTCTACCAACGTACATGCTTTGAATTACTTACAAAATTAAAATAAAAATATACCTCTAGATGTGTGATTCTAAGTTTTAAGGCACACATTTCAATCGGTTTATTATTCATTTGGTCGGATTATAAAGAGAAATTGATAGAAACAGGATTTTTAGAATCAAATTGCACACGGCGACAGATTTCCAAACTTTGAGAAATTCACTTGCTGCATACGTCGTATACCCGTTTCGTATATTTCATTTTCTATTGGGAGTACAAGCCGTACTTGAATAATTTTACCAAACAAGTTTGAACCAGCTTGGCCGTGGCATTAACAAGAATGCTACGGCGTTTTCATATTATATTTCACCATGATCCGTCTGACAGAGCACATCAGCGAGCAGCGAAGCTCCTCAATTTTGAGGATACCTGTACCGCTCCTATCGTTCTGTTATTGCAGAGAAATTGATATAACTCCACTCACACTCTCGTATCCCACCTCCCCTACATACACATAATGTGTCTGGGCACTGCGGGCAGAGTAAGAGGGAAACCATCGACGAAGAAAATCAGAGGCACGAAGGCTACGTCGAAGTGAGACAGCCGGAGAAACAGCCTCGCGAGGACTTCGAGGGAGAGAGAGGCGGAGGACGGAGGGAGAGAAAGAGCGAAAGCGAGAGAGAGAGAGAGGGCGAGCGAGCGAGTGAGAGAGTGAGAGGGGGGGATTCTCAAAGAGCACAATAAAAACACCGGAGAGAGCGATGCCGGGAGAGGGACGAAGGACGCCGTAAACTCGACACACAGTGGGCTAAAACGGCGAAAACAGGGACATCGGGTCAAAAAATAAAATTTTCGATATTTGGAAAACTAATGATTGGGTTACGTTCAGAAATGTCTGCCACATACGAAACTAACAATATTTTTTTCATTAACTAACTAGAACATTGTCAAAATGAGGTTCAAAGTTGCTAGTTGGCCGTTCACGCGAATATTCGACCGCGTGAATCGATATACAGAAACGACAATATCTTCATAATGGATTGGTCGATTCTCAATTATAAATATAGAAATCGAAAGCGAAAGGATCAAGGATTATGCTCGTGTTCATAGTTTTGCCCTTTTGCAAAAATTCTGGATGTGAGACGTTCAGAAAAACAGTGTCCCTCAGAAAACAATCATTCAAATATTCACTTAGACTTTTAAAAAAAGTCTCAAAAGATCGCGGGGTTTGCTTTACATCACCGTATTCGGCGTTCCTTCTAGTTTAATACCCTGTCAAAATCACATCCGTGCGCATCCGAGGTTAGAAGTTATTAAACATTAACTATCGCGTTGCGAGCGCGCCGAATGCTCCTGAGTCCAGTATTCGAGCGCTAACGTAGTATCGGTACACTGCTACACTCTTCATTTACTCGTGTTTGAAGAGAAGAATATTCTTGGTGGTCAGTATATTTCGTTGAACACTACATGGAACATATAATAAATATGAACGCCTATGCATTATACATATATGTTAATACAAAAATTAACGTTTTTTCAGCAAACTTGCAATCAGAAATAATAATGTTATGAATTGGTCTGTAATAGAAAATAATGTAGTATTGTTTGTTCTATGTAAGAGAAAAAGGTATTAATAATATATTTTCGACACATCACATTTTACTATTTATCATCTATATGTATAATATTTGATATCTAGAAAATATTTAGAATAAATGCTGACTTGCTAATTAATATTTCGTGATCAATATCTGGATTTTTTTTAGCAATTGCTTTAGAATCGAACGATCAAGCAATACTGAGCTCTCATCTAGACTCGAAGATTAACGGTCATCGAGTTTTGATTGTTTTACTTTGATACATATACATTACATTGTACAGTTTCAAAACTTATCTAACACAACGTGAAAGAAGTCGTTTGATTGCTATGAAATTCAACGGTTAAAACCATTCAGTTTACTAAGGCTCAAATTGACAAATTGAATGATAATGGCAAAGCGTAATATGTAAAATTGTAGTGTGTATAGATGATAAATAGTAAAATGTGATGTGTCGAAAATATATTGTTAATACCTTTTTCTCTTCCATACAACAAACAATACTACATTTTTTTATATAACAGGCCAATTCATAGCATTATTTATTATTTCTGATTGCAGGTTTGCTGAAAAAACGTTCATTTTTGTATTAACATATATGTATAATGCATAGGCGTTTATATTTATTTTATGTTCCATGTGGTGTTCAACGAAATATACTGACCACCAAGAATATTCTTCTCTTCAAACACGAGTAAATGAAGAGTGTAGCAGTGTACCGATACTACGTTAGCGCTCGAATACTGGACTCAGGAGCATTCGGCGCGCTCGCAACGCGATAGTTAATGTTTAATAACTTCTAACCTCGGATGCGCACGGATGTGATTTTGACAGGGTATTAAACTAGAAGGAACGCCGAATACGGTGATGTAAAGCAAACCCCGCGATCTTTTGAGACTTTTTTTAAAAGTCTAAGTGAATATTTGAATGATTGTTTTCTGAGGGACACTGTTTTTCTGAACGTCTCACATCCAGAATTTTTGCAAAAGGGCAAAACTATGAACACGAGCATAATCCTTGATCCTTTCTCTTTCGATTTCTATATTTATAATTGAGAATCGACCAATCCATTATGAAGATATTGTCGTTTCTGTATATCGATTCACGCGGTCGAATATTCGCGCGAACGGCCAACTAGCAACTTTGAACCTCATTTTGACAATGTTCTTGTTAGTTAATGAAAAAAATATTGTTAGTTTCGTATGTGGCAGACATTTCTGAACGTAACCCAATCATTAGTTTTCCAAATATCAAAAATTTTATTTTTTGACCCGATGTCCCTGTTTTCGCCGTTTTAGCCCACTGTGCGACAGGGAGAACGAGAGAGACTCGAGGAGGAATTAGAGGCTGAAGGCTGCCGCGAGCAAGTCGAGAGAGAAAGAGAGACGAAAGTCGAGTTGGCGCTGGAAGGAACAAACACGCAAGAGAGAAAGAGATAGAGAGCGAGGGTGGGAGTGGGAGGGTCAGAGGGAGGGGCGGCACGGGAGTAAGAGAGAAAATGATGGGCTGAGAGAACCAAGAGAGGAAGACGAAACGAGGATAGACAGAATAAGGTAGAAAATAAGGGGACGAGAGAGAAGACGAGGGAATAAAACGGCGGAGAGAGAAACCGAAAGAATGAAAGTTAAAGAGAGAGGAGGAACGAAGGAGTCGGTAAGAGGAAGAGAATAAATGAGAGGAGAGGGCTGACAGAGACAGAGGGCGAAGGAAACAGAAGGGGAGCGGGAGAGAGAGAGAACCACGTTGAAAACGAAAGAGGTGGAAGTGACTAATTGAAGGAGTGGAGGAAAGCCAATGATGTGAGGGACAGAGAGGGTTTTAGGGATCATTTTGTGGACGCAAGACGAGGAGAGAAAGCACCCTCGAGGTTCAAGACATCTCGGGGAAGATTTTTTATCTCTTCAAGGTCAGACCTTCAGTATGGCCGCTCCTGGACCATGGCATTACAAACGAAGAGCTAGGAGTGACGAAGATCCGGAGAGGAAACATCTCATGATCGCAATTGCCGACCTGATTCGTATATCTAGAATTGATTATTACAATTAACCTGTCGGCTAGTTGAAATATTCATTTGGAAGCTTCTATTTGATGGTTCGAAATAGCCTATTAGGGAAAACACAACGAGTTATTAGGTGTTTAGAGCGTGACTATTAATATTCTGATTCATATTCCGAACGATACGAGGCCTTTGGAAACTGTAACTAGTTATTGGTTAAGTTACGATTGTTTTGTTACAGAGATGATTCTACGCTAGAGAATCGAATGTTTAATAACTCAAGCGAATTCGAGTTAAAGTCAAATTTATTTTATTTTATTTACGTATTGTTCTCAAATGGGGACACATGTGAATAACCGGTTATTTAACTGAGATTTTGGACTCTATTAATTTTTCACACAATTTTAGCGTGCATTTGGTATTATACAATTTTCGGCATTCATATGACATGTATTTCTCATTGAACTTCGGGTTTTTACTAAATGAATTCCAAACTTTTTAAAGAGACCAATAAAAATATAGTTGTTGGTTGCCTGTAAATAACATGACAATTTAGAAGGTGTATAACTAATTTCTTGATTATAAATGCAATTTACCTTCCTCTAGATTTATCGAACTTTTTATTTCTTATCGAACGTTGGTAGTTTTATACTTCCGAAAAGTTCCATTACCAATTGACAAATTAACCTTTCCATTTGAAGACAGATTCAAATTCATATATTTTTTAGGGAAACGAAAAACCGTATTGAAGAATGAGTAAACCATTCTAGA
This sequence comes from Mimumesa dahlbomi, assembly GCA_917499265.3. Lineage (NCBI taxonomy): Eukaryota > Metazoa > Arthropoda > Insecta > Hymenoptera > Crabronidae > Mimumesa > Mimumesa dahlbomi. The sequence goes on from OU824124.1 coordinate 10,651,509, forward strand.
TATCATTACCGACACGAAATAAAACCAGATAAGTTAAAAAAAAAAACAAGTTTGAAAGCGAGGGTTACAACATGTTTTTTTTTAAATACTGGATTATTGCTAGACTTGACGTTAAAATAAAATTTAAAATTAGATAACACATTCTTTGCGGAAGCTGATTTAACGCTTTTCCCCGAGAGTAAGTGATACGTTAGTTATTACATATCCTCGAAAAATATACGAGTATGTATTTAATGACTTTTATAACGTTACAAACAAGCTGTTCCTATTCAGCGCAAAAACACCCGATGTGTATTGCACTATTCTTAATAATATGTATAATAGAATGTAGCTAAGTTTCAATCTCAGGCATAATAATCGCATTCTGTGATACGTATAGTGGACATTGTCGTAACAATGTTAAAAGAATGCATATATCTCTGTGGAGATTTTTGTTATTTTTTGAATGGCGCAGTCGTCCCGTTTGTAACTCTAAGATTTTTAGTCTACCATAAACGACGGTAGTGACGATTTCAATGGTATTTAGAAGTATCAGCCACGTAGCTGCCGTTTTCATTAGTTAATATTCGTCCTCGGTATCAAGTTAGCAAAAGTCATACGGATCGCGACTTTATCCATGTCGGTAAACGTGCTAATTCCACGCCGAAGTGGGATCTACCGCACACTTGCATGGGCCTTGTTTACTCCCGTGATTCTCCATCCATCCTTGTCGTATTTTGCCGTGAACGCGGATTCGCTCTTTTCCTATCGGGGAAAAGAAATGACGACGATAGTTACTTGATAACGTTTCTCTTCCGGCACGGCTACAAGTATGTTAAGTTTCGTATATACCGTTGCAATCGCATTATGCTGTCGCGCGATTGAATTTGCCGCTTAAAAACCAACCCTGGAACATGTATTGTTCGAACACGATTCGCGAATTAACGGTTGTTTATGAGACTATTAACATTTCGTGGGATGCCCCAAGTGTATCGCCCACATTGAAAAGAACGAGGTTTGTTACAGGTATCTTTTAGTGAGATTATACAAAGAAATATCCGTGTGCGTTTTTTACTGGATTTTCTGGAGGTTTTATTAAGATTTCTGTCAGGATAAAGTTCGCTCTGTTATTCTGTTTAAAATGGAATGGCAATCCTACCTAGCACGTTGATATCAAGTTTAAAAGTATATAAAATGTTAACAAGAATGCCGTACAAAAAATTACAAATCGCTGTAGTAGGAAATATCACATATTGTAATTAAAATCTTCAGACTCGTACGATTTACTTCAACGTAGTACATAAATGTTTTTGTTTCAACACCGAAAACACGTTTTCTTCGAAAAGGAAAGTGGCAAAATCTCGTGCACGATGAGAGCTAAGTTCAAGTTGACACGAGTCGTCCGTTATCTAGACGTTATCTTACCGTAATACGAATCTGGATTGTGAAAAAGAGGAAGGTAATCCCCGTGGATAAGGGTTGACAGACTTGTCGTACCATAATGCTAATGCCCCCATATACTTAGTGTGTTCCAAAAACCTTCGTACACCAAGATCAAATAAGTCCATCTTTAATTGTTCACATAATAATTTTCGAATCACGTTACTGAAATAATTCGAATTTCTTGATTATAAACAACTTAAGTTTTTGCCCATTAAAGCTTTGCACATTAATAATATTTGTTCGCGTTCAAATGTCGTTTACGTTCAACATTTTTCATCCGTTCGACATCAGTTTGCATCAGTTCTCGAATGCTGTGGAATTATTCGTTATTTTCAAATTTCTGCACGCAAATATTTGCACGAACTGAAATTTCGACGCGACAGTGATTGCAACAGCTGGAATTCTTTCTATTATATTTGGAAACTTCTGCGACAGGATTTTAACAATCCATTTTACTTCTAAGGATTTGAATATCTATTTTTGTAAGTTTGTACATTTTCACTCCGTAAAGTTCCTACGCGTCGAATATATCTCTAAAAGTGGCATTATTTTGATGCTTCGAATACCTGAGAGTTTCCCGCGGCTGTAATTCTATTTTGGAGTTTCAGCAGCGTCATTCGAAATTCACATTTAACTACATAGAGCATCGTCTCGCGCTGAATATGCCCTAATACACGCGAGTAAGTTCTTTAAAAAGATAATTACAACAACCATACAATTAAGTTTTCGTAAATTTGGCCATGGTATAAGGAATTTTTGAGAGCCACTGTATTTTAGTCCCAAACGGCACCAAGAGAATTACGCCGCTCGCAGATTTATTGTGCCCTAAATCTGTCCCCAGATGCGAAGATACTTCTAACAGCACCAAATTAAACAAAGCCGCGTTTTTGGTAGGTCTTGTAGATAGGTAGAAAAAAACGTGAATATAAATGAAAGTCTTCCGAAGTAACTCGGTCGAAACGTGTCTAGTCATTTCGAAAAACTATTTTATAATGCCATTTTAGGCTATTTTGATAATTATATGTACATGGTGATACTCCGTGCTACAGAATTACTTAGGAGGATAGATTCTGTTTATATTACATATCTCTACAAATGTATTTTGATTTGTTTGTAGACATATATGCTGCTTTGTTATTCGTTTACACTATCGATTTAGCGACTGGTCACTATTTACAATATCGCAGATCGACAAATTATGTCGAGTAAATCTAAAAACACTTGCTACACTTTCACGTTTAAAGCAAATATAATAATACAAAATGAATTTAATCGTAGCGTGCCTAATTGTGTCGTCTAAAGTGTTCGGTATATTGGAGAGCAGTCGATAAAACCATCAGTTATGCTCGTAAGTACGTCGTTCGTGAAGCGTATTAATGAAAAACACTTTTATTTTACCTCGATACTCTCTTGCACGCGCTCGTGCCGATTCGACTACATATACTCGCCGATATTCTCGAGCACCTTTACCGTACCGTTTCGCCTATTCCCTATGTCACCTACATACTTTTCCCGCTACATCGAGGATGCTTACACAATCGCGGTTCGTGACAGCTTACGGCCGAAGAGAAAGACCGGCGGAAATTTCCTCTGACATGTCTTCCGCCGGCAAGTTGCGGAAGTAAAACGGCCGAGCCGCGCGTTATGATTTAACCCACTTCTCGAAGGTCAAGTCGAAATTAGAAACTCCTACGATACGCTTCCGACTTTCGTTCCCGGTGCGATCACGAGCCGGGAATTCAAGGTGGAGAAAGTGCTCTTTCGACGGCCACGCGGCAGAGGTGGAGGAAAGATGAATTCGTTCGTTCGATCATAAGAAAGGTGAAAGAGGAGGGGGAAGAATGGGCTCCGTAATAATTTTCTGTGCGAACGACGAGAGGCCCGTGGATGCGGAGACATCGCCGGCCGAAAAACAGGACCGGTTCCTGCCCCTCTTACCCGACCCTGACTATAATCTGCCCGCTGGAGGGACGTAATTTCGAATTTGTAAAAACGTATCTCCTAACGGGCCTTACCTGGTCCCCACTATGATCCCTTATAGATGAAACGTAAATCTCGAGGTTCAGGGTATGGTTTCCTCGTAACAAAAACAACTTGCCGTTCCCGTTCTCGTTTTGCCACGAAAATAGACGTTTGCTACTTGGCTCAAGGTATTACGGAGTGAAATTCAGAAGAATTATTTTTTTATTTCTTTTTTTTTGGGGGGGGGGGTGAGAAATTTCAGGTTTGCGGTTTCGAGCGCTTACGCCCCGCCGTAACGCCGTATAACTTTGCAGGTGCACAACACTTACGTACCACTTGAATGGTTTTAATAATCGTAACGCCCACATTCGACGAGTTTCACACGAAAATATATTAAAATTTACAAAACGCGAAACACAACTCTGGCATTTTAGTTTCATTTTGAAAATTCGTATGATTATCGTTTAAAATAATCCAATAGTTGTAATACGAAATTAACATTTGAAAAACTATGGAAAATAGACACGAAGTTTTTAATCGAACGAGTACTTACCTTTCCGAAGAAAACGTTTATGAAAGCTATCAATTCCTATTCAACGATTAACCTGAAAGCAAAAAACAATGGGTTATAGGTTGGTTACGAAAGACATTATCGGATATTATTGGACTGTTGGAGTACGTATTTATTGGCACTGATTCTCATTTCAGGTACTTGACGTTACGATATTTAATGAATACTAATGGTAATGTGTGCCGGCCAACTGCCATTAGTAGTCGTTAAATATTCTAACAGCAGTCAAGTACTTTGAATTGAAATTATTTGGTTACCGGTTACTTTAGCTACACGTTAAAAATTTGTAGTTTATTAATTTGTAATTAAGTAGTAAGTAGAGTATAAAACACCTTATATCCAAGGCAATGCTTCATTTTACTCGTTATTATTCTTAACACCCTGTACCCCGTTGACGGATAATAGCGAAACTCTCAGAAATGCATCGAGTAAAGATTACGATAAAAAAAAAGAAAATAATTATAATTCAATTGTAATTTCAAATTTCTCCTTGATAGACACAATACGGTGCAATTGCATACTACAACAGTTTCAATTTGTTGAGTAAAATTTAAAAAATAAACTAATCGTTCTCCAAACGACGTACACTTAAATAACTGTGCCAATTAATTCGGCTTCCATTGAAGAACATCGTATTAAAGACTCGTGTCTAAAATACCTCCGCAAACTTTCCAGCCCGCTAAAAACAGGTCGCCCAAAATATTTACGTTTCGAGATCAAGATCAGTGGCTTGAACTTTGCATTATTCCCGGCTCACCGACACGGAAAGATTAATTTCGGATGGCACGTTCTCATCGGGGGCGATATGTGCGTGTGCACCCGTATGATACGCATGTACGGATGCATGTCTGTTCGTACATGTTACGAATAGAAGTGCAACCAGCTCCGAAACGAGAGCAGTTTCGGACGCAGCGAATGCTTACTGCCTTATCTGTGGTTTATTTTTGTTCTTTTTATCTTATCCGCGGCAATATTTCTCCCGGTTGTTTGAGAATGATTGATAAGACGCTTGTATGTACGAGGTTGACCATCGGAGGAAGAAACATTAAAACGAACTTTCGAGTATCCGCTACCCGTATTGACTAATGAACTATAAATATTCCAACGATATAATCGGCTGGCTAAACAAGATAAAAGGGATCGCCGGGGGGCGGCGTGGAAAATTTTCTCTATGATTCTTTGTTGTTCCATTGAAGCAACTTGCTTCGAAGATCTCCTTGGGAATCGCTTCACGATGTTCGGTATTGTTCGAAGGTGACCAGAAGTAAGGATAAAACGATTGTACCGACAGAAATTTGAAATGTAAATAAATCTCTCCGAAATTGCTTGAATACCGCGTTTTGCTGGTTTAATAGCTTCGATCGTGTATTGGAATGTAAGGATTGAAATCATGCCGTATCTAGAAAAGGGAAATTCGAGAAATGAAAGTTTTTCTATACGCTGAAATAATTTTGTTCATTTTCATAATAGCTTTACGTAGAACCGAACAATCGTTTTATTCGTTAGATGCAAATATTCAAGCTGAGACCATAAAATTAAGAGAATATAACTTAATGTGTACTTGGTCATTCTATCGGTAATGACATTTGTCCTTTTTATTAATCTTGGCACAATTCTTTGGAAAATAAAAGAGTGACGCATTCGCAGATTGTACTAAAATTAATCGAAGATTTTACATGTTTTCAAAGATGTGAATATACTTGTTTTGTACGTTTCTTTTACATAATTTCCTCTTATTTCTATCATAGCAATGAATCGCTTTGATATATATTTTCAGATTACATATATTCAATGTGGAACAACGTATATTATAAAGGTCTTCTCATCTAAACACTTTTATTTCAAAGTGGTTCACATTTTGTACAATTTATTGAAAAAAAACATGCATGCACCGTCCTGAATATTTAACCACGTAAGATTCCTTTTGATTCCTTCACATCTGTATAAGACGTATCACTCGAGTAAATCCTGTTTGACGAATCAGGCAGATTCCACACGTGGAAGAGAAAATGAATTGCAAAGGTTTAATTTGAGATCCCAACACATCGACCACCGTGTATATCGCCAACGATGCATATTGCATGCCAAGTAGAGGCTTTGTGTATCGTTTATGTGAGAATTGCAATTGAGCGTGAGGTTCTTTAAAAAGAAAGATACGTAAGGCTGTGAAGTCTAACCGTAGGATATTTTATGGCTACGACAGTCGGAGACTGTTTTGAATGAACTGCAAAGTAAAAGAGAATACCAACGCCACGAGTTTCAGATGTTCTGTGGTATATCTGTATTAATTCCAAACTAGTCAGGGTTAAAGTTAGTACAATTCTCATTTAAAATAGTACAATGATTGGAAGGTAAAAATACAATTTACGAACTATTGGAAATCGACTCAAACGTTTTGACCCCGTTTTTAAAACCCTCCGTCATACAACTCCGAAGTTACATACTAATTATCTGCATTTTTTAACTTTGTTTCCTTACCACGGTATACGATTGCGATGTCTACGTTTATAAAATAATAAACTCCTCTATTTCTCACAACAGGGCCAACTTGTCTTCTTTATCCTAAAATATTTATAAATTGAAATTTAAGTAATATAATTAAATATCCCACGCGCGTTACGATCGATGGAATTTCAAACTACCCGTGTGTTCGTGATCACACGGAAGAATAACGTATGAATCGTAACTCTGTAAACACTAAGAAACTGACCACGTGCAACGTGCCCCTGCCCCATTGGAGACAAATGAATACACATGTACGCATGCATAGATCACGCAACATGTCAACTGCCCTCTAAAAGGTGGATTTAGGAACGGTAAAACCCTGCGGCGAAATACGAGAGGATAGTACGCAGGTACGTTTCATCGGACCCCTGCATCCCGAGCTTCGACATCTTTCGGTTTTCACCCCTCTTCCTTTATTCCCCCTCGAAGTGGCATTCAGACGTCTCGTAATACCGATCGACCGCGATTTCCACCCTCCGTATAAATAACTGCAGACACGTATTCATGGCGCAGGTTGCTCAGGTATACAGGTGTTCCGGGGTATGAGAAAAGTGTGTTTTTGGGGGTTCCGTTAAAAGTTGAAGGGCTGTGAATCACAAGTGGGAAACGGTCAATTTCCTCGTTTCACGTGTTTCTTTATTAACTTTTTCCGCTGCAAGGCACCAACGGTTTAATACAAATGAGAAACACTTTACTCTTCTAAATCAGCAAAAAGAATTTATATATATTGTTTTACAAACGGTTGTTCGCGATTCGAATGGATTTAATTAAAAAAACAATCTGAAATACCGACTTAGTATTGACAAACGCTTTTAATGAATTTGAATCAAGAAGACATATAGCAACTGATAACCTTCACAGGGTCTGGTTAGGTCTCGTTTCTAAGAAAATGAATACCCTCTGATAGTAGTATGTCCGTGCGCAATTATATTTTCATATCAACCCCCATGCAGTGCGCAGAATATTCCCATGGATCTTAACCTTTTCAAGCATCTTTCGCCTTCCAACAATTGTAACATATATTATCCAAGACTTTTTCTCGACTAGCCTGTGACCGTTCATCCCCCACCGAGGGCTCATAAATTTCATAACCCGACCCACAACGCTACCCCCCGAATACACATACGCACATGCGAGCAGGTCGGGCACACAGGTGTGGCAAAATCCGTGCATCATCGATGCGTGCACGTCTCGAAAATGGGCCCCCTTACGCGACCCTCTTTAGGGGCCCCGACAACCGTGAAGAGGGGCCAGACGTGTGTCCTATCTGCTTTCTCGATGAAGCCGCCCCCCTTTTTTTCCCGCACCCCCATCCACCCTACGAAAGCAGGTGCTGCCTCCCACAAACCCTGAGACTATTCAGTGGCGGAGGCATCTCGGATTTATACGTGGTTTACATATGCTTTCCACGACATGATTTATTTCTCTGATGGAAGCAGTGGAAACTATTTCGGAGCAACATTTTTCAATGCAAAGAGATGCTGGCGTCGATTTCAGCGGATGAACCGATATTCAAGTGTGGAAAGTTTAAACTTTCAAGGATTTCGAACTGTATGTACTTAGGTATGTATTTCCAACTGTTACACTTGAAATCGCAAAAATTTGAAAACACCCAAACCCTTTAGGGAAAGCTATACATGTATGTATATCTACAAGGTAAAAAGAGAAGTGTCCATTATTTTTGCAATTTTTAATTAGTTGGTCAACGGATAAATGCAACAGTTGGCTGTCAGATAACGTAAAGAATACTTAGCGTACGGATTAGTATCGTATGATATAGCGAGATAAGAATTTCCTGATTTATAAATGGAACTTGAAACATCTCACCGGCTGTCCAGTAAAATTCATAAAATGAGAAATATACCCTTTTCTGACGTGGATACAGCCCCACTCCGAGTATATGTATATACACACAAGTATTAAAACGTTCGCACCACTTAAAACATGATCGCATACCCATTACCAAGAAAAATCCGAATGACTACCCATTAATATCTGAACCGAGAACCCAAAAGAAAAAACTTTCCACGCCCATGCGTGGCGTCTTTAGCGTCTTAGGGATGCGACGCACATGTACATATCCACTGGAAAACTATTGACCATAATTTCTCCACGTTTCTTCCCATTCTCCCTTTAAAACCCATTGCAAATCCCGGTAAAATATATCGCGTTTCACCGCGAAAAATCATTATCCAGCCTTCAAATCCTCGCTTATTAAATTCTCTTTGGCATCGGAAATGTTTTCAAGGTGTGGACCGTCCCTACAAAAGATTTCAAGGCCGACCCGTGTTTCCCACGTACCCTGGACCGACTGTTTGAGGACCTCGGGGGTGTGCAGGCCTGTTTTCACATGTGGCTCGCGAAAAAAAAACGGCCGTTACGGGGTCACGGGTGTTCTGGCTGACTTATGGGATTCTTGCGACGAACGGTTCGGCAATTAGGCGAGATTTGTCCCCGGTTCGATTTCGAAAGTTGGAGTTTGGGAAGGTCCAGGGTCGAGCTGAGATTGTGCGGCGTCAGTCCATCAGGAAAGTGACAACACGGGGTAGAAAACATTGCAGTGTGGCGTTGACAATTCAGGGTTCAATAATTATTAAGATTTTGGGACTTGGAAGCACAGAAATTTCAAAGCCATGGAACTCTGAACGATGACGAGAGGTATCGTTTAGAAATTTTGAGGTTTTCAAACTTGAAAGAGAGAAGTTGCGGTACATAGAAATTTTAAAGCTTAAAAATATTAAAACGTATTGATTATTAAAATTTGGAATTTTAACGTGTAGGCAGTTACATGCATGGAAGTTGCAAATTGTTGGTACTTGTAATGATAAAATTTTCAAGGCTCAGAATTGTCCGAATGTGCAATCTTTGTATAAATTTAAAAGTTTTGGAATTTGAAACCCAGTTTATGTATATCAATTCCAAACTTTCAATAAATGTTATTTAAACTTAGTCAATATTTTTCATTAAATTTATTTGTTATTCATTTTGGGTATAAGACCTAAAATTTAGACTTTTAAGAATTACTAAGTATTTCGTTATTCGTCCTTCATTATAACAGTTTTACCTGCTTATCCATTACTGGAATTGTCGATAACCCGGGCTACCTGAGTCCCCTATTAATCTCCGTATAATCATAGTGCTACCGTATTTAAATCTTACAACTAATTATGGTGGTCGCAGGGAGCTATCGCTAGACCTCACCGACGATAACGGAGCGGTGAAGGTCTAGTAGGCTCGCAAATGATACGTGACGATTTTTGGGAGTAATGAAAACCGGAGCATCCGGTCCATTTGTTAGAATTTTACCCTTGGTTAATTGGGACTCGGAGATGCGAGGAATTTCAGGACGATTGCTATTTATTTTTTTTTCCTAAGTCGATCACCCGGAAAATAGTACGCTTCCATGAAACTATACGTTTTACCAGTATTGCAAATGTTACTCGGATACATTATACATAGCTTCTCTCAGAAAATTGTATAATTGGGAGAATAAATATTTAAAAGACTTGGTCTCGCTGCTGTTACAATTTTCTAATTACACTCTAGGTGTTATTTAAATTAACTGGGTATAGTGATTAGGGTTTTCAAACAAATTTAATTTCACAAGGTTTCATTCGACCAGGTTATTCTTTATTTTTTGTATATAACAAGCATATACCCTTGTATATGTTTACAGGTGTTCATGTATGCGTGCAGGGGATCAGGAGTCAAATCAGTTTATTCATCATATGCTATACATACAGAGATTCATAGATGAAGTTTCGAAGGAATGTATGTATTTATGTACAAACCTCTGATGTGCTTATCTAGAAAATAACAGGTTTATTTAGAGATTAACATTTTATCTTCCTATTTTATAAATATGCTGCAAGAAAATTGTGGATTAAAAAAAATGGAATAAAAAGTAAGTGAAAGAAATTTAAATGAACTTAGTTTCATGTTCGCGATGATAGGCATTATTTTCAATTTCTCTAAATCACATTCTCCGTTGATTATTACTTCATGGATAATTATTATAATGAAATAAAACATTCCAAAGTGTATTACACACACATATTCTTCCTCTTGCGGAAAAACGGTAACATATTTCTAAAGAGATTGAATTCTAAACGGTGTGCATTAAAATTAAGTATGTGTATGAATCTATTACATGCTTGTTCAATATTAAACTTGATTGGTCAGAAAATTGCTCGCAGTTGAAGAGGAAGGTCAGTAATCGGTCGGTTCTAATCAATAAGTACGATGAAATTATTAACTCGGAACATGTCTCGCACGATAGAAATTTTCCTAAAATAATAATGAAAATAACGGTTAAGAAAAACGTACTAAAAAATGATTTAAAATGTTAATAACGGGTAATGTTACACGAAACCCCATGGAAATAAGGGGGGAAATGATTAAATAACACTCCGTTAACTGCTGAAAAACCATTATTTCCGCAATAAGACGTTGTAATCAATTAAGAAATTAACGCGAACAATTTTTTTGCAAGTGGGAAGTATAATTTACGGGGAGAAAGGTGTCGATCGTTGATCACGGCGATCGAACAAAGATACTGGGAAGTTCATAATGGCCTTTGATAAAGATCTCATTAAAGGGGTGTGAAATTAGCGGCCCGGAGGGTCAGGTCACGTGGGTCAAAGATGAACGGATACCACTACGTGTATAATTAAATCGCTCGCCGTTCCCTGGTACTATTGCAAAAGTAGATAGAGGACTCTACAGAAATTTGTATTCTTCAGTCGCTGATGAGTTTTTAAATTAATATCTCATGTATTAAATATTCCGTCTTCGGACAAATATGTATTTTTTAAAGTTGGCCCTATTGGAAAATAAAGACTGAAATTTCATTGTGAGATACACCTTGATTCTTATTCTGTTTTTTTTCGCGACGCAATTAAAAATATATGTTTATAAAGCAATGAAATGATACGTTTCTCATCTAAGTTTGTAGCTTGGAAATTTCAATGTTTGCAAGTTTGAAACGCGAGGCGAAGAGATTTCATTGCATAGACTGTTATGCGGTAAAATTATAAATCACAAAAATCCGTTCAGTCAAATTTCAAAATACGAGACTAAAACGTATACACCTGTTTCCTATAGAAAAATGAAGATCCCCTTAAACCTTTTAGTGTTGAACGACGATATATCGCAATTTGCAACACTTGCGAAAAATGTATATCGTTGCGTATGCAGTGGCACCTTATTACTCGCATTGCAGGAAGTCTCTGTCTTAAAATAAATTTATACCACGTAATCAATGGTCTAATTTCGTAACAAAACAATTGCAAAAATTGTTTATAGATTTACGTTTTCGTTTTATCCTTTGCTGTTTAGTGTCCAGTCTTTGTATGTACGTTAGAGCATTAATATGGATACTCGATATGTGGCGTTTTCGTAATTGCAGCATATACACAGATAGCTGTTGGAACCGAAAGCACATCGCGTGCTCTTCCATCGACACGACGAGATGATAATCTTTTAGTTTTTCCTTGACCTTAACATTTTTTTTTAAATTTTCTGTTGCTTTTTTTCTAAAAAATATGCCGTTTTGTATGATGCCAAATTAGATAATTCGTCTGACGTTTGCCGTGCGTCATGGAATTATCTGTTAGTTTTTTCATCCAATATCAGTTATTTTGTTACAAATGATTGAAAATGTGTGGATACTTAATACTACGTGGCCAATACATCTAGAGCTATGATCACACGATGATATGTTTTATATGCAAATATAGTTTGTAAAAGAGAAATGAATTCTTAGGGTTTTCATAATGTTTTATTTTTATGTTATTGGTAGGAATTTCATCACGTATTGAAATACTATTGGCATTACTTTGTTTCTCTTCAATTCGCAATGTAGTACATAATTATGTTCCGTTTTGAATTTCGAACATATCACTCTTAGTTTGTTTTGTTGCGAGCTATTTCCCAAACCTTAGTAAATTCCACAAACTGCCCCAATATATTTCGCATAGGTACGATACTATCGGTCGGTGGTAGAACGGATAACATCGTAGTGCAACGAAATTAAAAGCCATTCAGAAGAAATAGCTACATACGGTTTCCAGGCATAAACGTAGAGTTTCATTTCATATAATTCTGTATCGTCTTAGGATCTTTTTACACCAAGCAGAAGGAATAATTCATGAAAAGAGTCCGAAACTACATACTACTAGTCGCTCGTTCTGTAACTCAACTGCAAAACGTTTAATTACACGGCAAATGCTCACCTGAATGCGCGTTCGAACCAGCAAAGTGTATTTCCTAAACGATTTTTCCCACGTGTTACAATCGGTCTCTAAATCTAGCATCGTTTTTCTATCCTAGGAAACTTTACGATTGTCGGGGCGGTAATGAGTCGAACATTCTTCCGTGATTTCGCACGACCGGACGAATTGCACGTCTGTGCTCGCGACTAATGTAACCTGGGTTATATAACGGACAATTTACGAGCGACGGCTATTAATTACCTCGGTGATTTCCTGCGATCGTCGGCAACAGTTTTCCTATGGCTCTAGATTTTCTTGCTTTCTTTTCTTCTTCTTTCGTCCCGGAACTTCTACCTTATCTGTTCGTTATAGACGTTGAAAGTATCCTTCGAAATTTTGATACTTCTGTGAATAGTAGTTTCAAAGAATAGGATTTTTTCAAGGAGCGGGAATTTCAAATCCCGGATATTTCGAGGCGCGCACGTTTCAACGCAGATAAGTAAATAGACCCGCAATGAAATTTCTAAACCTCGGAACTTCGACGAGTACATAGTTCCACGCAGGGGACTTGGAGCATATCAAAATAAAAAAAAACACACAAATTTTAAAGACAATCAACGCCTTAAAGTACATATTAAAGTTTAGAAAATTCTAAGCACGGAGATATCAAATTCTAGGAAATTCGAGGCACGTAAACATCAAACTGTGCAAATTTCCAAACCTAGGAACTTCAACGCCTACAAAATTTATCGGACAGAGACTTTATCGTGTGTAAATGTCAACGTTTAGAAACTCGAAACTTTAACTGTCCCGGTAAATTCCTGCGCCTGCTGTTAATCGTTTTCCTGGTTTTCTACTATATTTTCTTGTCTTCGTCTGTTTTCTTATTCTTCCATCTACTCGTTAAAGACGTATCGCAAGGATACTCTTGCTCACAATTTATTTCGGTTGATTGCGTGCAACTCGAAAATTCCAGTGGTACTAATTGTACGGACTAATTAGTTAGCCGGAGATATTTATCCCGCGATGGAATTTCTAATGATATTTAAATGTTCTATTTGGATTTCCTGAAGCGGCGTTTAATAACTTCGTGCTTTACGTTCTCTTCTAGTTTATGGCGGGTTAATGAAATTAATAGATCGTGAGGATTGTTTGTCAGTGACTCGTTAAACATACTCGTTTATTGTGACATTTATTGAGTTATCTACGGTTTATTGCTTCAAACAGTTATTTTTTTCTTGATCCAATCATTTGCATTCTTGTACAGCGAATAGTATAAATCTTTAGCGCTGCGAATCTTGTTCCACCGATGCATAAAACGTAGGGAATTCAATGAAAGGGTTTCACAACGACAAAACAATTTACTCTCTACGGGTAAATTGTTTATACGATAATGAAACCAACAAAATTACTGTAATGGAAAATTGTGTTTAATGAAATTTTAAGTTACCTAAATTAAAAGTTATTTTTAACGGAAATTGAACGCTTTTGATTTTATAATATATTGCGGTATGCCTATAAGAGGGGCTTGAGATAGCTTACCTCCGGGGCGGGGGGTGAATTCTATTTCACCGGAAAAAATTCCAAATTCCTTTCCACTTGAATAATGCAATTGGAAACGAAGATGAGAGAAATTGGAGTTTTTCCGTTTCACACGAACGTGACAGTGCTGTTGGTCGAATGTTGACACGAACCTCTAACAAGTTGTTCCATATTCCGGCATACATATGTAACGGCGGGTTAACCCATATTCCAGTGCATAGCTTTGTATAAACTCGTCGATCGTTTTTCTACTCGAAATTCGACGTGCGTATTTGACTTTTTAAGCAGCGAAAGTCCGGCCGGTGATCCTCTGACCCCCGGATTGAAAAGGTGCGGTCGATAACAGACGCCACGAATAATTTTATAGTAATCCGTTGGCTCGATCGCAATGGCGTAACACATCGAGAAACAATTTCGTTCTCCGCGTTAAAAGTTTACAGCCAAATGCTTATTGCTGAAAAGATTATACCGAAATTAGTTGACGGACTGCATCCTGTGTCTGAGAAGATTTTACGTATCCACATTTTTGTGCTGTGAAAAATTTAAGCATTCAGATATCTGCGCTTTCATATATTCGGCATCTGATGCTTTACGAAGTAATCCGCTTTCATTTATTTGTCTATTTCCTCTTTCAAAGAACGACGTTTAACATCTTCAGTTAGAATTAGGAATTTGTGGGTGAATAATCGATTGCAACAGACGGAAGTATCGATTGAAAATCTCATTATTACTCTCCCCGCGAAATATGAAAAATGTGACTAATAACAACGTTTCTATTGAAAAGAGGAGCAACGTGGTACAAAATGTTAACAACGAAAGCATGAAGAATATCCACAGAAGTGCGGTGGAAGTGTTCGAAAGACGAGGGAAAGAAAAAGATGTCGAGAGAACGATCGGTCGATACCGAAGGTCTTCTCGACTTGCATGTCGCATAAGAACAGGGCCCCTTCATGGTCCCCGATCCCCCCGGTCACGTTCTGCAGCCTGTCTTCTTCTTTCTTCTTCTTCTTCGTCTTCGTCTTTTCTCGTCCGTAGCCACAAACGCGTGAGTGGATATTAGGACTGTACCGGCGCGGCGGTAACGTAACTTGCCAGTCATCATAAATAAAGGACCTAACCTTCCCCAAGGATACGAAAAGTCCCCCGTAGTGTACACGTGTTCCCAAAATGTTGATGACTTTTCCGAGTTTTCTGCGTTTCGGTTTCTCGATTTTATGGCTACGGGGGAACGGGAATGGAATATGTGGTTCAGAGGCAGCAGCAGTTTTCAAGTATTTTTATTGCCGGAAGAAAATTTTATTGGCTCTGTAATAAATTATTTCAATCCTTCGCTCTCGACTAGTTTCTCTCGGAAGGCAAAATAGGAGGAAAATGTGAAATCTTGAGGATGAAGAGTCGACGAATCATTGAAATTCCTGCGCCATGAAATTCTCTACCAGTCAAACTTGCACGAACCGCAATTTTTACGCGGCGAAGTTTTTGCAATTTGAAGTTTATATCTTATAACGTTTCTCCGGTATGAAAGTTCCACGTTTCAGAGTTTCATAATAGATAGCGAATTTTCTCAATCCTGAAAATGTTGTCTTTGCGGATTCAAATTTTAGCACATTGAAGATTTAGCACCGTGACGTCTTCATGACATAGAATTTCTGTACTTTGAAACTTCTTTGGTTACAATTTTCTTTGCCTTTTACCAAGTAATTTTGATCGCACGTTCCATATTCTTTGCATGAAATGAAATAAATTATGACGTGGGACAAATGAAGTACTTTTGTACTTTTTCTCAAGTCACTGGTAACGATGATTGTATTTTCAAATTCAGAAGTGTTCTTTACATGTCTTTAAAAATTGTGTAACCAAGAATTTTAAGCTCGCCCAACTACGTTACACGTGTATATCATCACAGTTCCTATTATTAATTAAACGGAGCATGGCGAACGTTATCGCAGAAATCGCAATTCTACTAACAGCGATAAAAAATAACGAAAGGCTCGCGATAGAAACTATCCGAGCCATCGTAAATCAAAT
Organism: Mimumesa dahlbomi; assembly: GCA_917499265.3. Lineage (NCBI taxonomy): Eukaryota > Metazoa > Arthropoda > Insecta > Hymenoptera > Crabronidae > Mimumesa > Mimumesa dahlbomi. The sequence goes on from OU824124.1 coordinate 10,667,751, forward strand.
CGTACGTTGCAATAATCATTCGACACTTTATAGAAAACAGATTTCTTTATCGTCAAACAATTAACAAAACTCCGATACACGGACAAACATAATTGAGCGATAAACCAGCATGTCGAAAGTAAAAGTGACTACAACACTTTCCAAGTTCCACTTGCCAGGCATAAATTAGCCATCGCCTGAGAATTAATCGATAAAGTTTCACAAGATCGCCGATATGTTCACGTATTTTCGAGTGACCGGTTCTCCTGTAAACTTGTAATTATACAAAAGGATATGACTTCATCCCGGGATAAATGTCTGTCGCTGCCATTACCAGGGAGACCTTTAATACGCCTCTGCAACTCGTAACGGAATCTAATATAATAGTATAATAGTGTCACGACGATGGCCAAAGCGACGACGACGTGATACACAGACGGAACTTCTCATACGTACACGTGTGTAGTAATGTGCACTTGCAACGCGACAGGCAGCTCGCGATAAAATCATAAAGGACTGTGAAACGGTGTATGTTAATGGAGAACGTCTCTTCGGCATGCTTTATTAAGGAAAACGGTTTAATTAGCGCCTCGGCGTTTAGGTCAATGTTATTTAGTTTTTGAGCTTTCGGGAAAACGACAATCTCTCTGGTTGGCTGATACACATTTGGATTTTTCGTTTTTTGTTTTGATAGATATTCGTAATATTATATTCGTGAATACTAACGAGCAATATTTCTATAACCCGGATATAATTGGGCTCGATACATTGACATCGAAATTTCAACTTTAAGTCGCTTTTTTATAAAAATGAATCAGCAGATATTTGTATTACTTTACACGATTTTCATTTGCACTCGTCAGTTTCGCGAATCATTTGTAGTGGAGTGAACATTGCAGCGTTTATCCTTTCTCCTCTTTTTATTTCTTTATTCATTCGGTAATGACTTGACGACACAGAATTTATGTACCAAATTAAAAAGGGATAATTAAAGTTCAGATTTTTTGACACTGTGAATGAATGTAGACATGGATTTTGCAGAAGATTATTGGGAGGTTATAAAATAAGCAACCCTGCTCAATGAAGTTTTGTGTAGTTGAAGAACGGAAAAATTCAGACGACTCTAACATGCAATTACAATTTTTATATAATGGAGCCATATTAGGAATTGAGAATAAATAATTATATTCATTAATAACCACATGGTTATTCAATTTGGCGGAACTTTTCCATATCAGGCGATTAGCATTTCACAAATTATCCATCAACAATTCATCGTTGATCATAAATAATGAACATTGAAGATGGTAGAAAAATTCCGAGTAAAAAATAGTTTGTTCCTTATTGTTCTAAAATCACAAATATTTTGATATATAATATCATATGACATATGACTATTGGTTATTGGCATAAATTATGATGTAACTATTATCGACCAATATCAAAATATTTCTCATTTTACCACAGTTACTTGAAAGAAAGTTGTTATATTTTACGTCTCGTACGGAATGGTGAAATCAGTTTAAGACAAAATAGCTATTTGATGGATAAAAAAATATAATTTAGTAAGTAGATCTGAATCTCTCGACTGCTTTCATCCTATCGGTTCTTTAAATAATGTAATCCTTGAGATATTCTAATAATCATTGAATTGAAATTTCATGTATGAACCCAAACAATTATGAATAATATTTTAATTTCTCAAACGCCCTATAATTATTAGCACTCAGCAAATTATTCCCCCATAACTGAATTTATACAACTTAAAAATATTACTCATTTCAGCCCTTTGATCTTTACAAAATTTCTTTACTGAGAATGTATTAGGAGGTAATAATTATACATACATAAACTATTGAAATTATGTTCGTCATTAAAAAATCCAAATACTTGTGTTGTGTAAAGAAATTCGAAGAAAACCAATAATGGGTGGAATGGAATAAACTGAAACGATTGTGCTTTCGTAATGCTAAAACGAGTCTCAACGAAACGAAATATTTCGGTGGCAAGTGAGAGACGAGGCGACGTCTCGTTCTATCGGCTGTTTCATGGCGTGGTTCCCGGTATTTTGAAGGAGCCGGCCGCACAGGCAGCCTGGCGTGCACTTGGTCAAACAACGAGCTCTCTATGGTGGGCCCCCGTTTATTGGCGCTTCTAATTCAGGACCGGAAGTGGTCGAAAAGCACCGGTGAAAACAGACCTCCCGGATTAAAATAGACTGCCATAATGCTCCGCCTTAAATGCTTTGTATTAATAATTAACGCGCTACGGCCACCCTTCTTAACCCCCTCCCCTCCCATCGTCCCTTCACCGGAAACTGTTTTCATTTCACGGAAATTCCGACCACGTGAATTCTCCACTTCTCGTCAATATTATATTAGGGAGATTATTTTGATCGTTATTAGGGAATTTTCTAATGTACAATACGGTCCGTAAACGTTGTATCCTTTGTACTAATGATTAACATATCTCCCGGGAAAAATAAGGATCATCCTTTGTACCTCTTTTAATCCACCCTTCGAGGACCTATTTTTAGGTCTGTCCTAATTCTCCGTCTGACATTGTACAGTTTTCTGTCAGCGTTATCCGAATGTGAAACTGATGTACACATACCACGTGAATTTTACACGGTTGTAAATTTCTCCTTCCATTTTGGGTACGGCAATAATTTTGGCTTTCGCTTGCGTACGCTTCGCGAGTCTCAAATTACGGCTGCTATATTAGTTGCCACATTATTTTCGCGATTAATCGATCGGCATAACGTGAAGTTTACGGAATCAATTCTTTTGTTACGAATAACTGACTTTAATAATAGAGCCACTATCATTTACATCGTTGTTAATGACAGGTCCCATTAACGATATTAAAATAACTCGTGAAATTCAACAAGGATCCCATTTCCGCAGAAATGAATTCGAATTTTCTGGAAAAAAGTTATAGTGAATAAATTCCCACGTAAGATATTTTCAAACAAGTCTTACGAATACCATTGATAGGTAAAAGATAAAAGCTATCGTAAAGCTAAGAGCTTTAAAAAAAGCTAAAGTCAGGAAGTATTTAGATTAATATGTAATTTAGATAAATCAAATAAACGCTGTTATCTCGGAGTAAGTCTGATTAAACTATTTCTTGCAAGTTTGCAAACTCCGATACGTTTGTTTTCGGTTGTTGAAAGGATTGAGCCGTAAATTAATGTCTCGAGTGAAGCTGTGTTGAACGCGAAGAATATAATTAATATCAGTGTAATTCTCCTGAAAACCACGTAAACTCGGAATGAATTTTCGGCTCGCACTAACGCTATCTGTAAGCATTGCCGTTACGCGCGCTGTGGGAGTGTGGACAGAACCTAACAGAGCGCAGATAGAGTCGTGGTGATAAGTGCAGTCGCTCCGAACGATAACCGTGGAAAATTCCACGAATGACCGGAGGCAATTCGTGCCGATTGTGGAAAGAGGACGATTGACTGACCGAAGGAAATACCGGGGAATTTTCAGCTGAATCTCTCGACTAGAAAATGCGAAAATCGTCACGTACGACATGTAGTTTTCTTTGCACGTTGCGTCACGTACGACGATTCAAATTCTATTACGACGCGTTTCTTCGGTATTCAACAATTTTCGATAAGGGGCTACGTAAGTCTTACGTAAAAGAATAGCTGTGAGATTATTTACTAGAAAGGTGAATTATGTTTCTTCGAACTCTCAATGTTGGTGTTACTTTTTGTGAACAGCATATTAGTAGTAATGATCATACGCGCGCGATATAACCTTATTTGTTACACATTTATATTTTTCCATTTTTTACTGATTTTAAATTTGTATTCTACAACTTCTTCTGGATACATACGTATGTAATACAGGGCGTAACAAATATTTGTAAAATAATGTGGAACACATTTTAACAATTCTGCAATTGTTGTCTATCCCGATTAATCTCGTGACACTGATTGTTACCATGTTTCGGTGGGAAACACGGAAGTTTGTGCGCGCAAATTCCTGCACTTAAGAATATGCTGGAGGTAAATATATGTATAAATAACACCCGTTATATGATATATTACACCCATCTACGTACGCGATAGAGCTCGTTTGCATATTATTGCTGGCTGTTTCTGTTTTCCAGTGACTATCAATAGACCTTATGGAAAAATATTTAGACGACCACTTACTTCTACGTGGTAAAATGTAGCTTCAAAGTGCCGATAAATTAAACACTGTTAATAATCGTACAGAGAATTTTATTACTTGTAAATTCGCCTGAAACTTACATAGATGCAATGTTTAATAGACGAACAAATTAATTTTACATTTTCTATGGCAACAAGTTCTGCAGAAAAATATGTGGGCTTTTCATCATATTTGATTCTCGAAGATCCTAGTCGTATATCAGATTGTGCTTAGATCCTGTGTATTCTCTTATCTAGGCAGTTACCTTATCGCATTTGAATAGTATCTTAAATGTATATTTTATATGGCAAGCGTAGAAAAATACCGAAAAAGTAATATGTTTACCTAAACAACAGAGTTTCGGTCTAATATAAAATATTAAACTTGTAAATTTACCGATCGTTGAGAGATATAATTGTTAAATTAAACCTTTAAAAAATTGAAATTACATGTAACGAAAAATAATGTAATTATAAAAGACTCACCCATCCACAGTGGGGAATTGACTTACTGAAACTGAAAAACTGGTCCTACGTTTCGGTCCTTTTTTGGGACCCTCATCAGGGACAATTTTCGTAAAACTATGTTCCCTACTGTGGATGTAATACTAATTGGAGACAGAAAACAAAACGCGTCCTATCGGTTACACATTATAAAGCGTAATTATTTTTCGTTACATGTAATTTCATATTTTAAAGGTTTCTTGATCGTAATATAGGCCGAAGTAAGTAATTTAACAACTAATATAAAATAGCAGGAAATCGTGAGGTTGTATTACTACAAAAACCTGTTTAATTTAATCGCGAAAATAACGTTACAATTCGTCGGTTAAGAATAAAACTTACATATTTTATGCTTTTCCATTGCCAGAACCCTGTACTTTTTAACACTGCGAATATTTGTTGGCTCAAAATAACTTACACAAGGACAAATTCGCTAACACGGGTAAAATGTAACGTCCTAAAAACAGTTGACGAAATTCCGATGGCAAAGAACGTATGTATGTACATATTACGTTAGTCAATTTTCTGTGACTTGAAAAAGCGAATTAAATCGGACGACAACTCCTGTCACGTTTTCCGCGGATGCTGCAAGGGTATTATGCATGAATCAGTTTCTGCGTATCGTGGAATGACGTCACTATCTGATCCATTCGATTTAAATTCGAACCGCTCTTATCGCCAAGGGCGGAATTACCGTCAATCGGGATGATGACCTCGAAATGTCTTGCAAATAATTTCGTATTCGTGTTCATATTCCACTTTTCTAGAAAATGATATCGCTATACAAGGAAGCGAGTATCAAGACGTAGTATTTTTATTCAAATATGTTAATCATAATCTAAACGGGCTGAATGTTTTTTAAAAAGTCTCTGGTCTAAACGATTAATTCGCAAACTGGCTACATTACCAAAGGAATTGACAGATGTGCTCTAAACCTTATGTAATAACCGCTAATTACGAACATCCCCTATAATTTTATCAAATCATTCTGCACGTTTTAACGTTAGAAGATTATTTCTCTAATTTGTTTGTCGAATTTCTTTGCAAGTCTTCAATTTCTCGTATTCCTCTTAACGCTCGTTATCAGTGCAAAGAGGGCGGCTAAAAAATCAACCGCCGAACCGGAAGCTGGCCAACTGCGAACACTTCCGATCTCAACGTGGATTGATACGTCGAATTACAGACACGAGTACCGAGAGAAAGGGAAAGTCCATCGGGTGAAAGTCACTCGTCTGGATAGCTGAGCGTCCGTTTATCCCGGGTGCAGCTGTTCGAGAGCTGGCTCCATGAAAAACTGACTTTATCAAGTAACGACTTCTTCGCTGGAATTAAGTGTATCGTCGATATTGGCAAATGGGATGAAATCCAAAGTTATCAATTTTTGCCAAATAATAGTTTAAAGTTCAATTCAAGAAGTAGACAAAATTAAAGAAATTCTTTCCATTATTAATAAACATTGATTTTTAAAGTAAATTCGCGGTAATATCATGCGTGCAATGTAGATAAAAGTAAGTAAACAATAATTAATCCGTGTGTGTCGGAAAATATAAAAATTTGTAATAAAAATGAAATTAGTGGTGGAAGTTTTTCATCGGCATCAATGGGTCATAGTACTTAATTCAAATTTCGGAAAACGTGGAATTGGTAAAATTTGGAAAATAAATTTCTCCTCTAAAATTGAGTCCCTTTATATCGACGTTTTTCAGGAAATTATACAGAAAAATAAATAAACAGCGACGCAATACTAACCCCTATATTACGCAGCTAAAATTTAGATTTTTACGCATATAAAATTTGAATGAAAACTTCCAATACTTCCACGTTGTCAAACTTCTATGCCTAAAGATTGTCGGCATTGGAAATTGTCAAATCTTTGATACTGTCGCGTGTTGCGGTGTTTAAACGTCAAATATTTTCAGACTCGAAATCTCTAATTTTGAATATCTCTCTTGTTCGCAACTGGAGGAAATTTAATTAACAGAACTTCCTAACACTTGAAACGCGAAGCGTTGTAGTAACTTTAAAAAGCTTGAGCTAATAAACCGAATTATAAAAATTACGCTGCCCTATATGTAATTATCCACGGTCAGCGATATGTACTGCTTTATTCTTTGCACTTTCGACGAGAACACAATGACAGTATGGCGCCAGAACTTGAAACACTCGAGAAACCTTCAAGCTCAAATTGAACTTTACGGTCGTGAAACTGGTCATGAAGCTGCTCAGCTTTTTTTAACATCCGTGGATGCGTATCTTTACGTCGTTAAACTTGCAATGAGTTGAGAATACCTGTACGGCAGCTACCAGAACCTGCTCCCGCAATATTAAACCGCCGTACTCGATAGCGATGTTTATTTTTCAGCGAAATAAACGCATTAAGTACAATGCCACTATCCTTGCCGGCGGAATAATTTCTTGGATTAGTTCTGCGTTACACTATAATTACCCTTCTGCGACATTCTTTATGGAAAACGCGGTAGCTAAGCTATGTCTTCGGGACGAGGTTTCTTTGTTACTTCATTCGATATAATCTTCGTGCTTCGACTTTTTTAAACACCACTTTAACGACTGAGTCTTCTAATTAAAGAATTTATTTTATATACAGTTGTGTTTATTAGTCACATGCGGCCTGAGGGGGAATCTATTAAAAGCTGTTATATGTTATGTAAATTAGATTGTAATTGCAGCGTGCTACATGCATGGTTAATGAACGCAATACAAATCTATTTTTTTTTAAATCTTAGCTAGTGCCGTGACATCTAAGGTTATAAATGTACACATTTATATTTTTGCACTGTAAGATTTACGCTTTCAGGAAATACGTAACGAGGTAAGTGAAAACTTTGCGATGGATTTTTTGTCGTTAGGACAATTATGGCTTGACCGATGTCATTATGATATTTACCCATTTGCCATTGTAAACAATTTATCATTGTTAGACGGCGTCAGACATGACATTCGAGAACTTGGAAGAACCATGACACAGAGTTGAATAAAATTTCTTTCAAACTTAAATCCGTACTTGTAAGCATGTGATTTTATATGTTTATGGGCTTGGACCTTGCCAGAAATTTAGTTCGCTTTCTTGCCATGGAATAGCATTACCATCCATGAAATACCATTACATGGTCCATGGAAACGTATAAAAATAATCCTCCGAAAACATTCCACAACATTATTATCCGCAGGTTTGCGCCGCATGCGAGTCAAAGAGTTACTAAATACCAGGGATATTTGATCGAATATCAGATTCTATGGCAATTTGTAACATTTCAATTTTCTGAATTTTAAGCTTCGCGTTTGCCCAAACAAAGAAAGGATGAAGAAAATTTGTAATGAACGTGCAAGAATTATGCGCAGCATGTCCCAGCCAAAGATATTCTATCTCTGCACGACCTGCACATACGAATACGAGAAACCATTGTCGCCTATGGGGAAACGCTGAAAGGGTCACGCACATGCGCAGACCCGCGCGGTGACACTAACATTTGCGGCTCACCCGCCACGTTCAAAGTGCAATGACTTTCGAGAGTCATGCGCCGACGACACTATCGCCGATCGTTCGATGCATATTGCAACAACGCCGAGCTGCAGCCCGGGTTTCGCTCCGTTTTACACACCGTGTTAATGCGAAAAACAAACGCTGAGAGAAGAAGACACTCTTTCGATACAACGTAACATTTTCCAGGGGTGGGAGGGAAATTGATGTGCCGAGAGTACGAGTCAACAGTACAGTTATGTAACGCGGAACAGGCTACTGTTACAAACATTTTCAAATCAACTCGCACGACCAACACTTTCGTGTATCCATCCTGAACTTGATGAGAAACGACCAAGTAATATTGATCACTTATAATTATGTATTAGGGTTAACAAGTAAAATCGTGTGGAATAAATTTCAACCGCCGAAATATCCAATCGTAACAACTTCAAAGCACAGAAATAACCAAAGAATAATAATTTTATTGCGCAAAAATATCCGAGTGCAAAAGTTTGAAATAACCAAACATTTTTTAACTTCCCTTTGCTACTGCTTAAACTTTATTGCTTTAATCGTTTATTTCGTTCTCATTTGTGAAACACAATTTGACCAAACAGGTCGTCATACCAATAGAGGAACAAAGTAGAATTAACGTATTCGATCAACAATATAGCGGGATAATGGCTTAGCTCGCAAATAAATCATACTCTGCAGTAAATAATTAGAATCATAGCGAACTTATTTTTAATTACTATTGCATCGGTCGTACATGTTTTATCGAATCATGTACATCGCTTTATAGAACGTAATTAAATTAACAATAGGTATATGTGTAAGAATTACAATTGTTTCAAATCATTAAGGATTTGCTCCGAAACCGACCGCAGCATTTAATTTCGACGTGAAATTCGACCAGTCCCGTAAACCGAAATTTACGACGGAGAATTGCGAAGAAGAAAAAACCGGAGGGGTCTTACGCAACGCGCGCTGTTGTTGTTGTTAATTCGAAATTAATGCGAAATGTGAAAGTTGTGATCGACGTGGCGCCAGACGCTGGAAACGCGGGAGAGTAAGAAAGTGATAGCTCAAAAGACGTAAGCACTTACGTGTAGTATGACATTAGTGATCGTCGAACTTGTCCGTATCGCAGAAATGCAAAGCGGATGGTAAAACTTGGTAAAAGAAAGTACAAGACAGAATATTATAAAACTTCAATGAATCTGACTATGTATGTACATACGTATGTACGTATAATGCAACATAAATGTTGTAGTATAATAGCAAATAATTCAAGAGCAATTAGTAAAATGTGATATAATGCGAAAGTATAGTGACGAAAGAATTGTTAAGAATGGAACGAAATATTGGTTTTGTCCTACAGGAAACCCTTGTTTTCTGCACTTTAAATGGGGAAAAGTTGTGTTGCTTACGATACTATATCATGGTTTCACCGTACTATAATAAATACTTGGGTATAATACCATTGTTTCTATATATATATACTCAAAGATATGTAAAGAATGTTTTTTTTTGTTGAATGAACCAATACATCAAATATGTACAAGAGGATGTTTACTTATTATGAAGTGTTCAAAATTTAATAGGAAATATTGTTAAGGAAATTATTTACGAAAAATCTTCTACTCACCGTACATGCTGATTGTCCCAAAAACGAAATTGTTTATCATTGTTTTTCTTTTTTTCTTTTCATGTAAATATAGTTCTAATACTTCTCCCGATTACTTGAACATTTTTTATATAAGATACTATTGAGTAGCTATACTGTATTACTGAAAATTTGTGGAATAGTTTCGCAAATTTTTGTCACACGTACATAAAACTTCATATTGGAGGAATGAAATAGCAAACAGCTGCTTTCTATGTTTTACAAATTCATTGCATATTATTACGTAATACCGAAATTTAATTCCGCATAAATTCTGCAAAAATTTACACAGTCTGCCCGCGTACAAATAATTTGTGAAAATCTTGATGTTTCCAAGGACAATTGTTAAATATTCACAGATAATTTATCTGCGACTTTAGAAGATAATCAAATGATTAAATACTTTGTATATAGATTATTATGTTATCTCGCGAAAGTCAAAAGTGGATACGGGTTGCATCGTGTTTAGCAAATAATATCGCGTTTCAAGGAAAAAAATATTGCGAATAAAAATTCGCACTACTATGCCATTAGAACGATTTATGCTTCACGCAGGTATAATCAGTTTTAAAACAACAAGTTTATATGAACTTTTTAGTCCCCATCGTATCGAGACGTCTCAAGAATTCGAAGCCGTAGCAAACTTCAGTGCGAAGTACAAATATACAAAATTACAAATCTCAGACATTTAGCGGTATACGAAAAACTCACAGAGCAAAAGCAGCGTTCCATAAAACGTCGAGGCACAGAAATTTCGGGTCACAGAAATTTCAAAGTATAAAAGGTTTTCACATACAGTCTGAGAAATACGGCCGCATAGAATTTCAAGGCACTGAGAATTAAAAATCTGTTAACATTCATCGTATAGAGCTTTTAACGGATTGAAATTTCAAAGCGCACAACATTCTTAGGGGTATCACTTACAACATTCAGAGGTATCGAATCATCGAGGTTTTATTGTGCAGAATTGGAAAAATCTAGACATTTCAAAATCTTCACCTGTAATTTATAGTAAATAAAATGGTCTTAATTTCAATAGCTCGTTAGAGAATGTTAGCAACCAATAATAAAATGAATAGAAATTTAACGTTTTTATTACCAGCCGTATGTATCCCACTGGTAATCTATAATTTATAAACTCGTATTTTTCAGTATTTACCAACGCGAATTGCGTGTAAACGTTCCAACAGTGAATTGAAAAGGTGAGAGTCCGACGTAACTAGTCCAGTTGCGGTATTCAATGCACCGTGATTCGATAGCTCGGCCGGTCGAATACCGGGAACAGTCGCATGAATGAAATTGAGCTTCTATTCATGCGCTATGCAAGCCGCAGACTGTAAATAGCAACCGTCTACGCATTGTTAGCGTTCGATTGTACGCTGATCTTCGCGCAGAAATATATCTGATATCTTTCAGACGATTCAAAGGCGGAGTGCTTTACGATAAATATGAACAATTTTTTGAAAGTATCAATGTTCGTAACGTTTCTTTTTTTATAAAAACACACATGTTTCTCAGCTTCCGGTGATTAGAAACAATTTTATTTACTTTTTACTTGCGGATTCTTAAGTAAATTAATATTCCGATACTGAAAAACCGTGAATGAATGATTTATTGAAATCTGCAAACATTTTATTAATATGTGACTAACTCAAAGTAACTGTAGTCTTTGTCAATTTTAACTAACCAAAAATAGCTTGTGGTATTTTCGATAAAATTAAATATCATGCTTCGAATTTCGAAAAAAATTAATTAACAAGTGAACTTACAAGGTTTTTGCCCTACAATTATTTTTAAAATTCCGTCAGCAATTATAAGTTCAATAACCATGTATGTATATAATATAATGGGCAGAAAAATTCGAGTATCGACGAAAATAACCGTAAAACCTCGTAAGTTTGAACGACGAGAAATCGTCCATTCACAAACCGACAAAGTATCAGAGCCACAACTCGGTTCGTTCATACCTATGGTATGTATTTCCTACAAAGAGCCCGCATATCCCAGTCTGATATCTATACATATAGCTCGACCACCATGACGAAAGCTGACTCCTATTAGTCGTTATATATAGCCGCATGAGAATCTCTTCGGGGTTGAAAACATTTAACCCTCCTCTTCATTACGGTTCCATCGCGAAGGGCCCTCATCTGCCCATATGCCATGGGAAAAACCATGACAACCCCTAATTGGACCGGGCATGACTTCACCCGATTGTCGGATGATTATTACACGATGATCGAAATCATATTGATCTAACACGGTGTGATATATATCACGTATGATAAACCATATCTCGTGCCTTTGATAAGGGTAATCTGTATTTGTCGAGTTTAGTGGCATCATGAGAAATCAAGATGGAGATGTGCCGAGGCAAAGTGTATGGAGGGGTGAGAGGGGTGGGGGGCGGTACGAAATGAATTCCGAAATGGGCACCTTTTTTTGATGGTGTTTGGGGTACTCGTGTGAAATGTGTCGTAAAACTTAAGATTTGTATTGCTTTACGTTAACTTTACGTTAACACAGGGTGAGTTTCTACGCTTTTACTTAAATGTCCCTCGACGCGCAGTTTCTGCACTTTGGAGTTTCATCGCGCTGAAATTTCCGTGCTTCGGTTGTTCTGCAATACATTAATATGTTCTTTCGCGTTGAGAATTCTACGCTAAAGATTATTCACGTTGAAGTTTCTGCGGGTCCAAGTGTCTTTGGATCGAAATTTCTACAATTTTAACTGCTTTTGAAAGTCTTGTATTGTATGAACGTCGCCGCCGCGCCGTCATATTGTCGGTGTTGTTAATCCATTATTACCCGACTAACCGAAAGGTCCCTCTATACATTATACTTTATTCTTGATTTATTGTTCTCGTTATAAAATCGTCTTCATTAAGGTCAGTTTTAGGTAAACATTTTATTGGACGTGTATCAACACTAAGCTATATGTATTCATATGTATACGTAAAGGGCAGTTTGTCTTTATTAAGGTCGTCCTATGGAAGGTCTCTATTAGAGTCTTCAACGCATATTGAATAAATTTTCATTCCGTGCGTCATAGTTAGAAAATTATTTAATGGTGTTTATAGTATTCTTTCCGCTTCGTTGTCTCCATAAGTGATCCAAAAATATTATCCGTGGAATTCTGGTTTTATTTAGAAACTCTATTTCATCGGAATTAATTCCATTCGCTTTCCAAGTATTTTAACGATTTCATTAGAAACTCTATTATTATTACAGATCTTAATTCTTATTGTTTAATAAAATATAGACGGAATTGAGTGAGATATCATAAACAGGTATGAGATACCGATCTAGGAATTAACAATTTTTATGATGTCTTCATATTGTGACTAATACAGGAACGTGACTGGGGAAACGTGAATGGACAGACTATCATGTGCATGGCACGTCATAGATGATTACAATCGATATGATTACGATGATTATTTTTATCGGCGACTACGTCTGGAAAGTACCTTATAGATGACTGTCTCCTAAAGGAATTTTTATAAAAAATATTGTGGTATCGTACTTAATCTGAATTTTGCGACATTTTTTTTAATAAGAATTTCGTGCCGAACAACTTCCGCCATTTTGTTCAACCATGACTTTAACGTGAAATGTAAAATGTATACCTGTCACGAAAAAAGATATAGTATTATCTTAAATTTACCAACAGTCTCCCAAGATTTTACGTTGGCCTTTAACAAATATAACAAGTCAACGAAGAACAACTTCTTTTGTTTTTATTGCGTGGTATGTAAACATTTTTTATATGTTGATTCTTAGCCTGTTCGGCTAACCTTTTTCAGACGGAACGTTTGTTTCGCAGCACTTGACATTGTTCGCTAGACACGTTTCCTACTCGCGCCACGACCTCGTCCGCACTTCCGGCTTTCGCCCTGCGCAATGTTACTTCCTCCTTCGATTGATACGCCGCCTAGCTGCATCCGATCTGGCAAAAATCGGTTCCTGTTTGCTTGAAAGTTAGCTAAGAGGAGACAGCACGTATTATAATTATTGAGCAAGCGCGGGACAAGCTTTCTCTACACCGATACTAGCGATTTTGTAACGAACCCTCGTACACACGCTGGCCCATAAAAGGCGTTGCACAGTAGCATTGAATTTCTAGATACTTCGTTAGCTAAGTATCGTGGATTTTAAGAACAACGGACTGGACAATTTAAATTTAATACTATGTAAGTAAAGTCTGACTCGGTGAAATATTCAAATACATAGAGAAATTACGGCCCCTAAGTATTTCTGTTAAATATTTAAAAATCTACCATTTATTTCTTTAAGGCGCCATTTACCGATAACTCCACCCAGATTTCAAATTATGTTTAGTCAAATACTGTGGCTTTAATAATAATTTTTTAACAGTGCTGTCACCGTCTGCAATTTACAATTTCAATGAATTGGCATTGTAAAGGAAAGAAACAGTTTCATCCATCCACGCTCTATTTTAGAAATATTTTCAATGTGGAAAATCGCGCTTTACCCATGGTGAAGTGGCATCCATTCTTTTAAGTAAGTGAGAAATGAAAATTCTATCGATGTAGATTCTACATTGTAGAATATTTTAGGCCGGAAAACTTTCGTTCAGCTCCTTTGTCATGTTTTGACCGTAGAACAGAGCTGCGTAACTGATTCAAGTCGATTCGTTACGGTGCTCAGCATGTGACATTTTCACCATGGTATTTTCTTATTAACCTCGTCCCATGGAGTCTCTTCTATCTGTACTGTTTTTCCCGACAGAAACAAGCATACAAAGTCGAACTAATGTTTTTTTATCAAGGAAATAACAAACACAACGATTTTATTTCTGAATTTCTAGAATATCTGATAATTTATACTCAATTCAAATCAGGTTTCCTGAGTTACCTTTGTTGTTCTTTTCATTTGATGATTTCTCATGAAATAATTCTACTATTTTACATAAAATGAAGGAGTAATTATTATTAACGGAAATTTTTATTAAAACGGAAACAGAAAAGCAAACGTACACCAGTGTCATCGAAAAGACAGTTGGCACCGTGCGACTTAAAAATATTAGATTTCTACGTTCTAGCGAGCAAGATGATACTTATTTTACTACGTGAAATACCTACGTTGGTAAATTGTCGAGCATAAATCAGTGGTCAACGAAGGATAATGAAATGCGAAATTCTGAAGTTTTCTGAATTTCGCTAGAATGGAAAACATGCGGTAAAAGGACCGGGTTCTGTGCAGCACGTGTACACCGATGTCTTGCCCCATGCTCTCATAATAATGCGTACATACTACATACATCTGCTGGACACTTGGCTAACTTTTCTTCTTCTTCCTTCCTCCCTTTGTTACCGTGCTCCGTGTTTAATCGCGGTAACGAGACGTCTTCCGAGACGTTCTCAAACTTTCAACGGCAACGTCTGTTCTCGTCGTTTCCGTTACTGCGTATACACGTGTATACACGTGTTCGATCCCGTCGATTCTCGTTAAGATGTATTACGTACGCAGTAAATATCAGATTTTTCTTGACAACCATGTCGCAATGTCAACGCTTGAATCAAATGGAAGTTCGTAGCCCACAATTGGATCACGCTTGATTTTTCATAATTCCATTTTTTTAACGTTTCTTTCACTTGCTATGTTCATTTTTTCAGTGGACCTCGTAATAAATAAGGAAAGATAGAACGTTCTAAAGTTTTATTTATTTGCTTATCGTATATTATATTTATATAATTAATGCTTGAGTCCGAAATTAGTTGACGTTTCGACGCATTAAACTTTCAAGTGAACTTTCGTCACTTCCAAGATTCTTGAAACATTGTTTCCGATAAGCAAGATTGTGATAAAACAAAAAATAGTAAATAAGTAATTAAAGAAATGCAGTTATCGTATCTAATCGTTACATATCTCTTATATTAGTGGAGCTATCATGGATACAACTGTCAGTAACAAAGCGAATGGCGCGGTGTAACGAAAAGGCTGGGCATTATTATACATACATACATATAGAATTCGTATGTATTTAGTGGATATTTGACGATATATTTATACGTCACAGGTAAGTTATGTGACAATTGTGTCATACACTTGCTCAATATGAATATACCTATATTAACATAACTGACAAAAAAACCTCTACTGAATATATGTATAATATGAATGTTTATTACACTCCAGGAAAACATTGAACAAATTCTGCAGTTTAATTTACAATTTAGAGTACGTATCAAATTACATTATTTACAATAAATGAAAACTATAAAAAGATACATAGAATATTGCGTTTACTTTGTGTATAACTTTCTAAAAGTTCCGTTGTATCTCTTTTATTGCGAAATGGAACTTTTTTCTTAAGACTACGTCGGTTAAGTTAATGTAGGTATGTTATTTTTTTTTTGTATTTTCTTTGGACTCCGCGAAGTTGTGTTAAACATATTTTTGGGATTTTGACAAAATCAGGTGTATTTATTCAGATCTTCTATGTTCCGATTACTGAATTTCGTAGATTTCCAAAATTGGGTATCACTTTCGACGTTATGACGTCGAATTAAGAAATTCTATAGTGCCCTTAATTATTCGGCAACGCAGATTAATATTAATATAATTTCCACGCAATCACGTATCATATTACGTCGTTCTCTTTGACTTTGAAGATAAATGAAACCAATTTTCCAGGTTGTCAGCTTCAACCTTGATCAATAAGCGGAAGTACTGCTACTCGTTTTTGTGCGTCTTCGTTTGTGGAACTTTCAGCATGAACTCGTTTCCAAAAGAGTCCTGTAATTCCCCCAACATTGATCTCGCAAACCTTTTATTTATTTTATCCCATTTTCGCAAGAATATGGGAACTGCCAGTACGCCCTCTAAAGTAAAGCCTGAATCAGTGAGTAGAGAACCTAAGGAGGAGAAGGTAAAATATAAAACTGAAGTATCATCGTCGAGGGAGAATGATCCAGTCAAGCTACCGAAATCAAGACTCAGACGTCCACTAACTCGAACGGATGAGGAATTATTGATGAACGTAGCAGAATTTTTAAAAACATCAACTCTTTCAAAAAAAGAATGTCTAACTGCCGAAATTTATCGTCAATTGTACCGTCTCAAATGATATCGAAGCACAGCACCCAGATTCATATTTAACGCTTAACTGGTAAGACTTAACAAGTAAAAGATAATTGGTAAAATAGGCAGTGAGATATTTTGATTATGTTTCGGTATCTTTAAATATTATATTCTCAAACATTAATTATTAAAGTATTTATTATACATACATATATGCATGTACAATGTACATATACATTATACATATGTGTTCATGCATATACATATACGTAAAGAAAATAATAATATTTGTTATAAGAAGAGGAGTTATAGCTTGATTAAGTAGAGGGTTAAACTAAACAGTTATACTAGATGGGGTGTACTCACAGTAATACTAACTTGATAAATGATTGTAAGGGTTAAATCTTTGAAATATTTTAATATATAGGTGTACATATGCCTCTTTTATTTTGCTAAAAGGAGAATAAAAAAGTTTCGCGGTGTGTGTATGAATTCGCATGGTAATGAATTATTTTGTACCAGAATTTTCGTCATATAACAGGAGTAGTATAAAATAGCACGCCTAGAATGATTATTATCACTGACATTCGAATATCTTTATTTACCTTATATTAATCAAAACTTTGCTTATATTAAACTTTAAAATAAAGTTATTATCATAGTTTCTCGGACGGTATTTCAGCACTGATACTGATACTATAGTTATATTGAGAGTGACTGGGTCGAAAAACCAAACAAATTCGAAACAAAATTAATCGGTGAGTATGCAGACAACAATGCAATGCTCGCTTAAAATAACCAAAATTTTTAAATCCGAAGAATTTCGGCAGTTTACTGTATGACGCGTTCTACAAGGCATCCCGTTATATGAAAACAGTAGTCGCAATATTTTTGGCGCGTTATAGGAATTGGCGGTATATGGGAGTGTACTGTAATCAAATTCATCCGTGTCGCCACTTTTGATATATCGTAAATATAATCCTTAAAAGGCTTAGTTTCGCCGGCTTCGTGTCGAAGTTTGATCAACAACCCATAAAAGTACTTCAAAGAATCTTCTACGTGTATCATTACATCGCAACATAATAATTGTTGAATATTATGGAATAATGTTGGTTCATCGGTACGCGATTTAACACTTTTGCGCAATGTTTATGAAATTCCGTCACGCAGAGAGTTGAAAGCGTGTAGACATTTTAGAGTGTAAATACTACCCATGATAAACTATTGATTTCTACATCCATATTAACACCGCTCATTTTAAAAACGGCGTAAATCCACCATTTTTCATTCGAAACATTTTCTGGCAATTGAAATGCCTTATCCATTTTTACATGTGCGCTGCTTAATTTGCTTTCTAACTTGTACTCGCGTCGCTGAAAAGGGAAGGCACATATATTGTCGCATTTTTCGGTACTTCGATAAGAATCGAACGTACCCAATTTTCAACCACCAATCCATACACGCCGTAAGTATATTCATTGCACACTATCGTAATGATATTTACCTTATTACACAAATAAAATATAATTCAGATTTTATTGGCCAAAATTAGTTTCCGTACGCATATTATCGTTTCAGTTAACCAAAAACATTCTAATCGCCGGGTTTTATAGATCGAGCGAATCGAACATAGCGATCGTCTTCACATTGTTTACAAACGACCAGATCCACTTAGTTTCAGTTGGGGGGGGAATGGGTGGGGGGAGGCAGTAATTCGCGGTGCCAGGTAACCTGGTGGTATCGCCGCGATCGATAGATCGGCGCGATCGTTCCAGGAATCGTAAAGGCCAAGGCAACGACACGCCGGTAGGCATATAGGTATGTACAGGTAAATACACGCAGGTAAACCGGACGGGTTTCTTTTGTTTTTCTCGTGAATGGATTGGCAAAGCTTGTGAGTTATAGAATTTGGTTCCTATCTGTGTTTGGATTTATTACTTCGAAACGTGAGAAGTGGGAGTACAATGGAACGATTGTCCGACTTAATCGTGTCCTAATTCCGGGGGATGATAGGGATGGTTAAGGAAATGTGGAAAGTTATACATATTGACCCCCAAATGGTCTCTCATGGCAAACCGCAGTGTACTTGTTTTTATGGCTCTGCCTTTTAGCAATATGTACATCTTAGTATATATACATACGTAAAATTACTTTGTTAGTCTGAAGTTAGGAAAGTATTCTACATTGTTTAATTAATATTTATTACCTATAGACCCGATGTAAGAGGCTGTAGGGTTAAAAATAATAATGGAAAATTGTCTAACGATAAATAATTGGGACGCTAATGTATTTTATTATTGTTACAAGAATGAGGAAACTGATAGGAATATTTAAAATGAAATGATGTATAATATATGTATGTATACGTAATCAGAAAGGATTATGATTTCATTTAGTACTTCTATTGTGTTATTTTTGCAGAACGTTCACGTGAAACACAGGTACATGGCACATCTAAACATGTTTTTCCGACCGAATTCAACTTACTAAACGTTTAACATCACGAGACACACATCTTTTTCCAGGAAATACCATGCTTATTTAAATATAACTAAAGTGAACTTAAATTCACCCCACTTTTTGCGATCGGACAAAGGAACCTTCTTCTATTCGATTCGCCAGAAAGGATCCCGAGAATCATGACTTTTTATTCGCCGAGAGCTGTACTCTATGGACGGGAATCGCCCCAAACGTTAACCAATGGGACGTCGGAATTGAAGAGGGCTTAGAATCGTTGGAAAATCGCATACCAAGGGGTTGCTGGCTTTTATATGATTGGTCGGACAGTCACGGTATATGGGAGGTTTCACGCACGCGTATTCTTATGCTTTTTATCCACACATTCGACGAAAATATGTGTTGGTCCTTTTTTAAATTAGTCGATGTTACACAAATTTATGATTCAATTTTTCAAAACTTCAACTCTGAATTTCCTTACAACGCGGAAAATATCCAATTGTTAGCTGAATTTTAATATACCGTTTCAAAAAAGTACTTATACGGTTTTTCAAGATTAGACGAATGTAGGAACAAATATGTAATATTTTTCATTGCTTAATTAATTGATAAAAGTACGTTCTACACTATATGTCTACTATTTACACGAATTTTGCAAGTCGTTTGATATCCAAAAAAAGTCCATGTTGATTTCTTAAAATTATTTTAGCATTTTTTCCAAGTACAAGCTTACAATTCGGAAGACCACCTATCTTTTCATTACAAATAAAAGTCGAAGAAAGTATTTTTCAACGGATTTCACCGACCAAGTTTGATTAATATTGAAATAAATGATTTATAATTATAATTTTCGACTGTACTACATCTGTGTAGAGAGATTTCTAAAGGTCAATCAATAAATACGTATTGAGTTGCAGTGGGCAAAAAAAGTATTAGCATTACTGATTCGCGATTTTTAGTAAAAATCGTGTACATAAACAGATTTTAATAACGAAATTTATGTATTCCCTTCGTAACGCAAATATATTTACTGTCATCTGACAGAGTGTAAAAATACTAATATGCACCCTTCTAAATATCACAGACCATTTCGATGTAAAATTATGGGGGAAAAATAGATTTTCCAATCACACCGGTTCTAACCTTTCTGAAATTGAGAAACACGTGGGTCCCACGGGCGAAATAATTTTGGCAAAAGACAACGTTTTCAAAAAATCAGATTTTTTGAATAGCTGTGGCGTAACAGCATTCACTATGAGTTTAAGGTATCGAAAATCTACTACTAGTTATTAGAATTTCGATATTTGCACCTTTATAAATCTCTGTAACGCCACGTGACATTGAACTTACCTGCGCCCATGCATTTATATTTTTAAACCGTGATTTCGTCTGTATGCGATCGTTTAGCATCCAGCCTATAATATTTTCCTTTAAAAAGTCTGTATAGTATATAGTGGGGTATTACATACTTCATATTTCTCACGCCGCAACGAATGTTTTTTTTCTTGCAACAAAATATTTATACATTGAAATTTAAGTAATGTCGAATATCGCAAGATTGATATTTGTCATTTCAAGTCATATAATATTGTAAGAAAGAAAAATCTCTGTATAACCGACGCATGCGTACGATAGTCAAAGTTAAGGATCAAATCCCTGATCCGGCAAGTCTGTAGAATCTCGCGTAGTTGCCAAGTCTTCCATAGAGTGGTGCGACGCGGTGGGGGTTAGGTCCGCGGCGATTGGTCGGACTTGCGGCGCCGCCTTTCGAGTCTCATGGACCGTCGCGCCAACACACGCATCCTCAGTTCGCATTCGGAGGCTCTGCGAGCTATATCTTCTCGAGAAGACACGCATAAGCCGACGGGAGCTTTGAAGTTTGTCCCTCCCCCTCCCCCTCCTCCTACAAAGGAGCCGCGACGAAAACCGAAAAAGTGCCAAAGTTTTTGCTCTCGCACGTCGTTGAAACGTTGAACTTCGTTTTCACGCATACGACGGTGATAATCGCGAGTATACATTTAAAGGCGGAGCAGGAAGAATCCAGCATTTTCGTTAATCGTGATAAAAATAATTCTCGGCTTTTCCGATTAACAAGTCGGAAAAAAGAAACGAAAGGAAAAGAAAACTCCGGGTGTGCTTCCAATGTAAGTCCACGAGCGTTGCGACAGAGAGTGGTTTTTTCCAGGCAGTTTTTGTGTTCTCTTGTTGGTATACCTTCGCGGTTTCTTGAATTCGAATCACTCTACCGGCTTACGCTACCCAGTCTTCGACAAGGGGGAACGCTAACCACGGCCGGACACGAGAAGATCGTACCTTACCGAAGGCGGCTCCAGTGTGATTTGATTTTTCACTTTTGTGCGATACCGAAGGAACATGTCGACTGCCGTCATGAGCACCCCCATGTTCGAGTGCAGCGAGCATCTCTTCAAGGTAAGTTTTGTTTACTATTTTCCCCGCGAAAAGCTACTCTGGCCCGGCGCGAAGAAAATTGATTCGCAATATCGATCCGTAACAAACACCGTTTCCATCTACACACGTAGAGTTCCGTGGTATCGTTATCGTCGGTATTTCCAAGTGGTCGAGTGGGTCCCCGATAACCGCTAGAATCTTCGAGTTATAAAGATGGCTGTCCAGCACGTGGCAGCCGCGAACGAGAATTTCCGTGGCGGTTCTGCCTGATCGCGTCGAATTTTCTCTCTCTTTCTCTCTCTCTCTCTCTCTAGCCGACGGTTGTCTAGTACTCGCTGGTACCGTGGCGCAAACATTTCACGCAACCGTGTTGGTATGTACTCTGTGTTCCAACTGCCACGGTCTATTGCACCTCCGGACAAATATGGAATCGTACGGGGAGAAATGGTGGAGGATCTGTTGGGATAGGCAAAAACGGCACTGACAGTCGACGATAGGAAATGTTACACCATAATCCATGCACTTCGGCCCGGGAAAATTGTACGCGCGCGATCGGTTACGTGGATTCTAGCGTCGATGGTACTCCAACTCGTTTCAATTGTTCGTATTTGTCCGGTGAATCCGTGAACGGGAATCTGTGTCCGCTCCATCCAAGGTTTCTTCGTTGTTTCGTTCGAAGAAGGTCGAATCACGGCAGTGTGGTCGTCGAGTAGATATGTTACATGGTTCGGAAAAAAATGTTTCTTCACCGGGGAACTGAAGGTTAGCTAGAGGCATTTGTAAGCGGTCTGTTTATGTGTTTCTTATATCTCGTACGTTGTATGAATTTTTATTACGTTGGAGCTTCTGAACGTTTCTCGTGGATCCGTTAAATTTGTAATTATAATTATCGCAATCGTGACAACCGTGCATTTCGGCAGAGTTTCCGAATTTCATAACTGATCGGAGTCAGCGGCTTCGGAGCAATGTGTAGGTTAGTATTATTATACATATGTATACGGCTGTCGCAACAGGACGACGTGCGTGAGCGCGTGTGTGTGCGTGTTTGTGTTGTGCGTTCTCGATTTCACGTACGCCGGATCGATTGTCAGTTGTTCGACGGGCGACATTGTTATCCGTTCTCGTTGATTTGCTTGAACTTGCGATGACCTGTTCGGCCTGAACCTCGCACCGACGTGTTTTTGTGTATTTATAGTTTTTCCGTTGTGCGTCTTTTCGTCGACGCACGTCGACTTTCTGAAATGATCCTGACCCGGTATTTTAGCTGACGGGCAAAATATTTTAACCGGTTTCACGTATTTCAAGGGTTAAATATCGTTATTACAATTAATCGCATTTTGATTGCGAATGGATTAATCACCTGCGTACAATAGTTGGCTCACCGTGAGTTTCAAACAATTATATTTTTTTATTAATGGTTTTTCACTCGGTGCGCGTTTAGTCAGATGGGTTAGAATTGAAGAGAATTAGACGGGCCGATCTAATATTTTGATTATTCATACGTTTGGTGTTAGAATGCACAACATGTAGTTTTCTTCGTGTTTGTTTTGACGGTTTGGTTACGTGTCACGTGTGTAGATACAATTTACTAATGGTAGACGCACAGAACATTAAATAACTAGGTGTAGGAAATTGTTACACTGGCTTTTGTTGAAACGGTAGTTGATACATTTCGCGAGTTTCATTTTTAAAAATCATTGCCCAATTTGCTTCCTGTTTATTTTATGAATGATGTTTCATATAAACGTGGAACTATTATTAGCATTATAATTGTATACTTTGCGCTTTAACATATTTCATTACTTGCGTGAATTATTTGAATTAATTCCGAGGCGTTTTGTATGTTACTAAATTTTGATGTGTTGGTATTACAATGGTGTAAAAATAGTACGCACTGAAATTACTGCATTATAGAACTATTTATAATTTCTGCGCCTCAAACTTTTATGCTTCGAAACTTCTGCATTTAACATTGTTACGCTTTTAGTCATCTTAATTCGAAACTTTTATAGTTAAAAATGTCTGTATTTGAAAAATTGTAAAGTTTGAAACTTCTGGTGTCTAAACTCTGACGCCTTGAAAATTCTACAGCCCCGAAATGTTCACGGTTACAAATTTGTTACTGTCACCGCGTGATATAAACTGCGATATAAAATTTATATTTTTGGAGTGGCGTGTTCTGCTCGTATGGATGTGAATTACTGCTGGAAACTGGCCAATATTTTTCGTGAATAGTGTGTGTGTCGCATGATTTCCGGCGACTCTGCTCGCTGGAAGACACTTGTCATTTCCCGCCATATTATTATTCATTCTGCGGAGCGTGAATTCGAATACAATTTGTATGTCACAGTTACGAAAGATTACCTGAATTAGGTGAAGGGGGAAAACTGTTTCCAAACGTAGGGTTAACGTGGCTAAAGTCAAACCCTTTTACTATTTCGCTTTTAAAATTGTATCGTGGCGTATTAACTTTATTTTGAAATTACTAATATTTGCTACTGAATTTCGTTGCTCTGTGTATTTACAAAGTGAGCTTGTGTCATGCTGTTAGTAATATAAATAATATTAAATGAACGTTTGTGTTTGAACATTCTTTTTAACCTTATATTATGAATAATTCTAATTTAATTCGTTTTATACTTGTTCAACTGCTTTCTAAAAACCGCGCATTCTTAATAACATTGCTTATAACAGTCAATTTCACATAACTTGATAACAAATCACTCTTGTGTTTACCCGGCATTAGTTTAATAATCGTACAATTGTGTTTTAACCTCCGAGAGATTTGAAATCCGTATAAAATATCTATCCGCTCAAATTAATTTAGTTGACAGCGCTATAACAAACTAATATTCAAATGTGACATTCGCAATCGTTGAATATCATTTAATCATTTTGAAACATCCAAACTTGCACTTTTATCCGATATACATTTTTCTTGTTACGTCAGATGTCAAAGTGTTATGTAATCCTGCGGTAACGAAAACGAGTACATTCTCTTCATTCTGCAATCCAATAACAAATGGAATAGCAAGCATCGGCACTTATTCAACTCTTTTTACAATGTCTCTGATCGCAATGTGCGTTTTTTGAAAACTGCTCCATTCGACGGTGTCACGTGCGGAGCAGAGAGGGTTACACAAAAAAAAATAATACGTGGGCGTAACTGCGGCCGCGAAAACACCTCGATCGATCTATAAATTGTTTCGTACGTGAATCAAGTCTACATTCATTTATTCGTAGCCGAGGCCCAACTTAACTAGCCTGACTCGTTAAAGCAGATGTTCCGTGGCCGAATTTAAAGACTCTCGTCGAGGGCGACAGACTTATTTTACTCGTCGGAGGAACTGCGAGGAAATCGGTCGTCATTGTTTACGAACCGACGAATCGTGTTTTGTTCGGACGTTTTTTCCCCTCTTTCCTTTTCAGCTACACCAGCTCGTAACTTTCGTCGGCAATTTCTCTTCGACGATTTCGAAACTCGTTCGATCGAGAAAGCCTTTCGACTTTCGTGGTCGACGACCATCCGAGGTGGCACTCGAAATTTGAACGAAATCTTCGAGGTTTAGGACGATCGTTACAGAGGTTTCGGAGATCGATCTACAGTTCTTTATCTGTGCGATATCGTGGTTAAAAAAAGAGTGCGGAAGTAAATTGACATTGACTGACGTTTTAAACAGTGACGTGACATTGCGTTCAGATAATTTCACGGTAATGGTGAAATTTTCGGCTGGCAATTTCCTAGGAACAAATTGAGTAATATCGGAGTAAAAATATTCAGTGTTTGAAATATTTACGATCCTCTTTTAATTCAGTGTAATAACAGTACTGACAATATCGTTTTACATTTTATTCCTTTGTCTCATACTCACCACTTCTCATTAATGCTAGTCTGTCTTAATTAGAATTTCTTCATAATATCCACGCCACAAAGTCACTTACTGCTATTAGGATACATTGTTCCATACGAATATTTAGACCGCACTTTAAATGCATGTAACTTTTCACTTTAACGATATAACTTCCAATCAATAATAATTGTAGGCCAACTATATTATAGTTGGGAATATTTATTACGGATTCAATGAAGCATGGTTGAAACGTGCATGTGTCTAAATTTCACGAGGATCAAATTTGACGTGGCATAGAATTCACGTCGACAAAATCTTGGGGCGTGAAAATGTCAAACGCTAGAAACGTGAGAGATAGAAAATATGTCTGTCAAACTACGTCCACTTGGTGGTTGAATTGTACTCCTTTCTGAATGTGCGTCTGATAATGATGCAAATATTGTGTTAGAAACTGATCGTAAACTTTCCAAAACTAATATTTATAAAGTTCATTTACCTGGTATTGTTAGTGCAGTCTGCACAAGTGTTATCTCATTCGGTGGTAGAACGTTTAAAAGTATAATGTAGAAGCGTCGTTGTAGTGCTCGTTTGTAATTAGCAAAAACCATTCTACGGTGAAAAATTGTGCGATGAGATACGCCCTTCTGGTGCAGGAGGGCAGTATGCTCGTGAAATAACGCGATAATTTCGCGTGCGCTTTAAAACCACGGCTCCGACAGTCCCGTTACAGAAACGCTGATTAATTATGACCGGGAATCTTCGGAAAGCTTCCGTCTCGAGTGCATCATGGGGTTCCCGCATTCGGATTTTTCTGAAAGTGGAAACCTCGCCCCGAGCCAGCGGCAACGGCGGCAACAAAAAGCCGCTCCGTAAATGCGAGCCGCAGCGCAGGAACCTGTTGCTTCGGATTTACGGCGAGAGGGAGACAGGGGGAGAGGGAGAGGGAGAGAGAGAGGAGAAACCGTGAAGGAGAGAGGGAGGCGTAAAGATGTGTGCAGACGAGAGTTTGTCGAGAATATTGGCATTTTGGAGCGTTTGGCTTTATAGAGAATGGACAAATGACTGGAGTCGGGGAATGAACGAATGATATTTGTATTTATAGCGAAAATTCGGTATCACGGAACAGCTGAGAACATTCCGAGATCTGTAGAGAACTAGACACATTGTAGTAATGCCGTTTCAGTTACTTGAAAGTCGATTATTTCATTGACTTCTTCTGTTGCTCCAATCTTGACGCCTCGAAAACGTCGGACAAGTTGTTTTGTACAAATAGTATGTTGTGCACTGTTCTATGTGATATCGAAACAAGTTTAGTATGCATTGTGTATACAAACAGTTTTTCGCGCATCCTGTTTCCGCAAATAAACAAGTTTTCACCATAAAGTTTGGATTTAATTGTGACTTTTGAGTAAACTTTCAAAGAACTTAGTGAAATACCTTTATAGATCGATTTCGTATTGAAAAGTGGTTTACTCGTTTTTTCCCTGAAGTGTTCAAGAAAGAAGTATCTCCACTTTCGCCTAACTTTGGAACGATTTATTCACAAATATCCTTAAAAATGTCAGAAATTTCAAACGTACGCATTCCAATCTTTCAAGAATATACATATATGCATGTGACTGATTCACAGCAAACATCCCAAGACCACCGCTACTACGGTTGTAGGTTACGGTTACAAAAAATTTTGAAAAAATCTACAAATAGACATTGAAATATACCCGAAAACTTGTCGAAATTCACGTTTCAATTCCGTCTCATTTCTCAAAACGACTGTCACCGTGTTCGTGCAGTCTGAGCCGACCTTTACAGGCAGATAATGGAGGGGAGCGAGAGCGAGGGGGAGGGGGCAGAGAGAGAGAAAGGGCAAGAAAAGGGAGAGCCTCTTTGTGCCCAGCCCCTACGCAGAAGCATCAAGAGGCAGACCAGTGCCGTAACACGGTACACCGGTCACGCCGCCTTTTCATGGTGCTCCGAATTTCCCATATTTCTGAAAAGAAACTGTCTTGGCCATGGGGGCCGGTCGACAGGAAGGGTGGTGTTGCACGTGTGCACCTTGCTTTCTTTTATCGCGAACCCTCTGTCGTTTCCTACGGTGTATAATTTTTCTGGCTAGCGGAATTGGATTCTTTTTCACAGACTATGACAGGGATTTTAATACGCCATGTATTAATGTAATTGGTTAAAATTCCGCGGAAGCAAGACGCGTAACGGCGAACACGTTTGTTTCTATCGTTTTGTGTGACCGTCCGTTGATTATTTCGCTGCGCACCTTCTCGGGATATTCTTTCCTTCCCTATTTTGTTCCTTTGCGAGCTCGGAAACGCGTTGGTTAATCATAAAGCGTGTGCGCGTCGGGTTATCGGAGACTCGGGATAGACTGCTATGGGGGACAAGGGGTTAATTCGCGGGTTAATTGCTGCGTGGTTTTAGAGAGTATTTGTTCTGTTTGTCTTTTGCCGTTATCATTTTACGGTATGTTGCGGCCCGGGTATTTGTGGTGGTACGTGTAGCTTGTTACCCGGATTAATCCGTATAATCCTACCGACTCGGAGTGAATCGAGCCGAGAGAACCGTGATACAATGTAACCGTTGTACCAGGTACAAAAAAACGGGAGCTCCTGTGAAATTCTGATGGTCACTGTCATCAATTTCATTCTAACGAATCATTTCATAGATGCACGCTTGCCATTCGAAAATCCAAAACACCTGCTCTGTGCAGAAATTGGGAAACAATGTGAACGTTATCTAACGCCCTAACAATTGCAAGTACAAGCTGACTTTTTATTTTCCAACTGGTTCTACTCGAAACATCGTATTTACGAAAATATAAATCTTTTGATATTAATTATGAACAGCAGCGTATACTTTGTGGCAACCTTAATGATGTCGGTCGAAAGATTTAGGAAAATAGTCGGGTAAGGTTATTTTAATTCACTTTTTCTACGACGAGGCAGTGTTAGTGTTATTAGTCGGTTAGTCGATTAGAAGGTTGTTTAAAAGGCGAAATGCGTGAATTAACCGAAGTGTAACGCCAACCGTAATACCGGGACATTGGTCGAGTGCTTTTTACGGTGGTAGCGCTCCGTTGAAAGAATTTCTCATATTCTTGAAAAGAAGCTCGTCGAACAAAAGGGCCCACGATGTGGACAGGAAGGGGCTTATGGTGTCCGTGTGCACCTTGCTTTCTGGTCTGAAAGAACTTCTGACTGCAGTTGCGTGGAAAAAATGTGATGGGCATAAATTTGCATGATGTTTCTTCAAGTGAGACACTTCTCGACGGAAATTTTTCTTTCTTAAACGTGGCGATGCACGCTGTCGGTTAATTGCGATTAACATTTTTTTTAAACATTCTTTTCTTGTAAACGTTTCGATTTCGTATTGTCTGCTTATCGATTGATACTTTATGGAAATAAAAAATAATAGAAATCAATTCGACGTAGGTTCTAAGATTTCCAAGTCATTGTAGTTTATCATTGTTATCGTTATGCTTGTATCACATGCAAACATTCGAGCGATAAAATAATCTGAGAAAAGTTTGAAATCTTTTTATCATCCACGTTCGTTTTCCGTATTTTTATGAAAATAAACAACAATTTTTCGATACTCTACGTACACAAACCGAAATCATAAATTCTTTCTCCCATGACTGGCACCGGTGTCTCATTTTCTTTGGCTTTCTCGAAAACTGTACGTACGCGCACCACATGGCGTATACGAATTGTTTGCTCTCTATTGCACCTCGATAATTCTGATCGGGAAATCTGAACACTTAACGTCACCAGGTTGTTCGTTGCACGATGTAAACGGCTTGCACCAACCGGCTTCCTTGATTCACCAAGCATAGGGCATTTTTTCGTGCATCTATCGGAGCGTATTCACCGATTGCACTTTAAGGTCTTCGAAAGTCTTCGAGGTATGCTCTCATGTTCTGAAAAAAGAAACTGGATGCATGGAAGGTGTTGGCCACTCACGGTTTTATTTC
This sequence comes from Mimumesa dahlbomi, assembly GCA_917499265.3. Taxonomy (NCBI): domain Eukaryota; kingdom Metazoa; phylum Arthropoda; class Insecta; order Hymenoptera; family Crabronidae; genus Mimumesa; species Mimumesa dahlbomi. The sequence goes on from OU824124.1 coordinate 10,697,292, forward strand.
ACATTCGATCCGAGAAGAGAGGAATTGAATTGCAATTTCATCGCTTGAAATCTGTCCAGCAATGTGTTCACTGAGGAAAGTAGAGCAGATTTTTGCATGGCATATGGCGACTATGAGAAATGTTTACGCGTTTTCCGGGTAACAGCTGTCTGGTGAAACGGTGCTGCTCTGCAATGAGATTTTTTAGAGCTGCGCTTTGCGCGTTTCTGCTTTGATTTAAATTTCTACGATTTTCCAGGTTTTATACGGCGAAATTTATGTGTATGTCGTGCTTTTAACATTCAGGAGTTTTGTATAACGCCAGTACCCAGAATTATGCGGCTTCTATGCTTACACATTTCTATGCTACAAAGTTTCTGCGAACGAATCTCTAGCTTTTGGAATTATTATGCCTAAACTGTTGCGCCCGAAGGTCTCTGCACTTTGAAATTCTTTTGTTAGTCAATTTGTCATACAATAAATACCTGATATGAAATCTCGTCGAGAATGCACATCGTATTCTACGCGTTCCCACCTCAAGGCGAGAGAAGAAAAAGTGTCTTTCGCATTAACAACGAAGTTAAAGGTGCTACCCAGACGTTTTGTGGAGCAGATGGAGTTGGCCCCTTCGTTCTTTTATCAGCGGAGATTCACCATCGCCCTTTTGCGGTTCTTTTCGCAACGAGTCTTCGGTTCCGTCGAAAAATGTTCCCATATTCTTGAAAAGAAACTGCGTACACAAAGGCGCTGAAGGCGGAGAAGGAGGGTGCCGTGCACCTTGCTTTCCGCACGGTGCCTGTGAAAAGAATTTGGAATTTCTGAAAAATTTCACTTTTATTCCTCCCCTTCTTTCCACCGTGTAAGAGTTTTTTTCTACCGCGATGATGCGTCTCGCTCCACGAGCTATTAAATTGATTATGTTTATCTGTAAGAAATATTTCGTGTACCGGTATCTCATGGTTAACGTGTTTCTCTCTTGTGAAAAGTCCTTGAAATTGTTACTCTTACGTAGCAAATCCTTTGTTCGCGAACACTTGCTAATGTCTTAAAAATAAATGTCCGCACGTTAGCCCTGAAGGCGATTTAACGAAGGATGCAATGCCAAAACCCAGATAGAGTATTCAATATTCCGCGCCACACGTGATTAACATTCATCCGTACGCTTCGTCGCCTTGAAACGCGTAAAGTTCTCACACAACCGAAATACGCTTCCACGAAGTACGCGTTCGCCGAAGACGTAATTTCTGGGTGCCCGTTCTGGCTTGTTTCTCGCACGCGAGAAAGCGAGAGTGCCGCGAGAGTGCCACGAGAATATTTTTCTCGTGCCCGTCTCTCGTGGCGCCTCTCGATTTCACTTTCACGCTTGATTTACCCGATCCACCTTTCGAATCAAAAGGACCCGGGACTTTCCACGCCGCCCGCGGGAAGATCCAGGCCAGCTCGACAAAGAGAGGTGTCTCTGAACCTCCACGCAGCCGGCCACACGGCCGCTGAAACTCTATTGGAAAGTAGAGAAATTGTGGACTGGCGGGAGCTGGGAACCTCTTCTCCTTTTCTTGGAATATTTTCTGATGAACGAGTTTCGAACGATTAAACGGGCTCAGAATTTACAGAGCTCGCGAGATTTTTCGGATACATTGTCTCCGATTTTACTGGCCGTTCAATTTTCACTCATCGGTTTGTCTATCGATAAAATAATTTGTGGCGGTATCGTAAATTTTTGATAAAAATAGAAAGATGCCGGGGGGGGGGGGACACCTGCAAGGGTATGTTTCGGGCGATTTAAAGTCATCGGGTGTTCTTCTATTTTTTTTTATATAGCGAAATCGTTGACTATTCCAGGGCATTATTTGAGAATTTTCACCTACAATTCGTGATAAGTCTATTATTATACGGTTCGTTCATACGAGGCTGCTGTAAAAATTCATATTTAGTCCGTAACACTTCCTGCATCGCTAATTAATATATTTCAGTGGATTTCGCTAAAACATCTGTGGCCGGGTGTTTCTTGTGCGCTCTCATTCTTACGTTTTGAAAAATCCTATTCTTTGAGATATCTGAACTGAAATATCTACACTGTGAATATTCGGTTCCTGGAAATGCGATACTAAATAAATATTAGTAGAGAACTGTCGTCAAATCTCAAATATTGGAACTAATTATATTACTAATTATATCAGAATTGCAACTAATTATATTATCGAGATTCAAAAGACGACCGCAGTCCCGCACTTGCTGCTTTCCAGCTAGCGAAAAAAGATCACTGAGACATGAGAAAAGGTTATCTACGGTGGTGATAAATACGACTGGAGGAAAGGCGTGTCGTGCGAGCGTGCAATCATTGCATTATTTGAACCCTCTACTTGGAATACGAGCGTTGAGAAAGGCAGGAATAGTGATTAGCGCGAGTGCATCGTGAGCATACGTTATTCCCTGTGCATCGGGTGACTATTTAGAATGAGATTCAGTTGGGTTGTGTTTCATTGCGGGACTGGAATAATGAATACGCTGCAAACGACTCGGTTCCAACATTAGCGATTCGTATAATCGTAGAAATAAAAAAGAAACAAATTCGAAACGACATTCGCGTGGGCAACAAACGTGGTCAAATGTTACGTAAAATATTAAATATTCAGATGTTTAGATACCACAGAATTACATTCGAGCAAACGCAATCGATTTATAGAGATTATAAAGAATCAAACTTTGTTTGATTATCATCATTCAATTTGCGAATTAAAGTCCTGTGACAAACTCTTTGTTCATGCGCCCACGTATCTTGGTTTTCCCGTGGCAGTTGCGGCAATTGTTTCTGCTTGGTCGTACTTGTTAGTTACATTAAGCGAGGCTTCTTTCTCCATTATGTTTTCAACAATGTTACAGGCTTCCGGCGTAATTTATCTCAGCGTACCCTGATTACTGCTTGAGTAACTTTACCTTATTATGGTTAATCCGGGTCGCGGGAATCGTAGTTGAAAATTTTCGTTTTCACGTTCTGGTCAATGCTTCGAGTTTCGTTCGATATTGTGAAAGGCGCGATGAAAGTTTCCTTTGATGTGCTCGTTGTGTCGAGTAATTTCTTCATTGTCATTACTAATACCGATAGTTTTTTTTTGCTTGGTCTGGTTAGGTGTGTGTTTTGCAAGCAAACTTTTATTAATCATAAAGTGGATTGAGGCAAGCTTTTTTGTGAGAGGGAATTAACTATCGGCGTCCGTACACGAGTGAATTCTAGCCAACGATAAAAAGGAAACTAGGTGTGATTCATTAATTTCAATTTTTAATCTTCCCATCAGCCTTCGGTATCTTTTATGCAACGAATAACGGTAAACGCGTTTTTTATTCTTCAAGTCTCGAGATCTTTCCAATGTCACTTTTATCCGTCCTTCCATTAATAAAAAACAATCGTTAAAAAGTCACGCATGCGAAAATACATATACAAATGTAATGAAAATGTATATCTATATGTTGACAGACCGTTCGGATATTTATGTCCACTACGAATTACCGTTGGTACGAAAATTCAAACAATTATTACAGTATTTGTTCACACATCCAATTGGATCTTAGGTTATTTAAAATTCATTGCCGATTCGTAGACAACTATCAATGTTTAGGAACTCCGAATCGGAAACGACTGTGGGTGATATTTTATAAATAACTTGGGAATGTCGGGGCACACAAATTTGAAAGTTTCAGAATTACAAAGCAACGAAACTGTCGCACATAGAGATTAACAATTTTATACTTTGGCGCCCAAACTACTGTGTTGGTATAGAAATTTTGGAGTAGGAATTTCTGAATGCTGAAATATATCGGGAGACAAATTTTGGAGCGCAGGCGTTTCTAAACGTAGAAATTCTGACACGCGAAATTTCTCGAAAAAACATCGACGCATACAAACTTTCGCACTGCTCCGACACTATAATCCCACAACAGTATATGTATGTACATGTGTTCCGAAACCAGGAAGAGGGTGAAACGGAGCGAATGAAATTTACCTCACCCCTCGTCCTTCCTTTATAGGCCTGTAATTTGTACGTTTATGATGAGATCGGCAGATACACGCGTATTCCAATGGTGGAATTCATTAAGCACCTGTATGTTTGAGAAACGAATTGTGAGATTTTGCAACCTTGTTAACGAGAAATTGATAAGATTGTCACGCACGCAAAGCATGTCCGTTAATAATCGCGTTTACATCGCTGCTTCATTTCGGAAATCCGGCAATGAAATTTACGTCGTATTGTAAATATTATAAGTAACAAAATATTTGTTGCAACAAGAACTGGGAAAAATCCAATTTTGCATTATTGCATGTAACGAATGATGTTATTGGAGTAGATGTTTATTGACATTATTTAATACTACATTCTAGTTGCTCCATTATAGTTTAAAAATAACATTTGTACGTTAATATTTATTTGGCTGTTTGTTTGTCTACTTTCATTTTTTTTTAATGAAGGTGAAAGTGAATTTGCTGAAAGATAACGTCGCTATAATCTTACAAGTAGGAGTTCTATTTCAATGGTAGCAACGTTGACATCAGCATTTAATTGCGACTAACTATTGCGCGTGTGTAAATATCCATCCCCTGTATACTAGTTGAAGGAGAGCCTTTGTAACTAACTGAAACGAATCTTAACAGTCGTGTTTGTGTCCCAAACACGCGCTCACGAATTCTGTCGTGTTGTATCCGATTTACCATAGGCAGTAAAGTAATTAACCGGAATATCTTCCATCTTTGGAAGTTCCGATTCGCGGGAATTTAGACGTGTTCAAGTTTTATATCGTAGGAGTTTAGACACGTACAAATTTCTAACCCAAACGCTTCGCGGCGTTCGAATTACAGGCGTAAAAATTTCATCGAAAAAACAAACTCTTAGTTTCTCAGAATAATTTTGTTCTACTAATTCGTAAAATAAAGCAAAGTGTGCGTTTTGTTCGAATGTATTACTGTGGGAAAGAAAAATCGATTGCATTCCCGTCGTACTCTCACTTTCTGCGGTTGTTTCTGTAAAAAATGGAAAAGGGGGCGAAGAGGGAAACGGCTGAAAAGGGACAAGACGATAATGAAACAAGAAATAAACGTAAAGGCAGCATGGAAACAGCGTACCCTTTCTGTGCGCACATGTGCATAGAAAGGGCCACTTCTTACAGAGACACACGTGTTCCATTGTACACATGGATTCTCTGAGAGCTAAGTAGCACTACCCCTCTAAAGGGGATAATAAAACTTCGTTACTACACGCGGGTTTTCTTTGGATTCTTTTAAACAAATCTCATACCTATAAGCGTAACCCCAGTTAAATATTTCATTAACAAATCGAAACTGCTGTTGCCAATACATTGGTATGCATTTGAATTCACTTTCTACCAGAAATGTGCTGACCGTTTCTAGGCTTCGACATTATAAAAGATTTCTTTCAGAATACGTTGCGTTTTGAAACTTTTATGTTTGAAAATTTTGATATCTTGAAATTACTTCGCCGAGAAATATCTGATCATTTCGATTTGCTATGCTTTAAGATCCTTACGTTCAATCGTTTCAGAGTCCGAACATTCCCACGGCCAGAATTTTCATTCAGCTCTTTTAGTTATACTATAGGTATACTATACGAAATCGTGATATCGTTTTCGTGATTTACATATGCTCCAAATTTCCCATCAGCCACCGGTTTTCCACGTTACGCCCGCAGAACGGTGCGAAAAAGAATGAAAAAAGACGAGCGGCAACGAACGCTATGCACACCCACACCAGCGCGTATTTTTGCGATCGTTGAACACATGTCGTTTCAATGCACACGTGCGTCCAGTCTACGCACAGGAAAGTCATCTGAATCACACGCGTTATACATACTACGCGTTTCGGTAAACGTTACTTATTTCTTTGTTGCACGAAAAAGCTCCGTAGGTTAAAACTGTTTCAGATCCGTTTCACTTTGTTCGCTAAAACGTACCGGTAACGTAAGGAATTGTAACTACATACAATTACCTTATAATTCAAATACAAAGCCGGAAGTAACTACGTCAAAAATGACATGCTTATTAGTACATCACAGGATGGATAAACTATTGTTGCTTTGGCTGACGAGCAATGTAAGAAATATGTCGCAAATTCCCGGAAAACGGTTGTTTATTTTAATCTATGGATAAGACGTTTTTAGATAAGTCTGTAAATATAGATAACGCGAACGTCGAATATCACGAGATTTTTACTTACTGACTACAATAAAAGCTTGTGATTTAAGAGCCTTAAATGTTGAAAAAACTCTGAGAAACTTTTTCATATACCTACGCTTGCATTTTGTATGTCTTTAGATTGCTATTTTACGGGGCTTGTACCCCGAGCTGGGTGACTTTTGTCGAATGTATTATACAATCGTGCTACTTCTCTCGTAACGAAATTACCTTAATTGAAACGAATCAAAATTTAAAACAGCGACACACTAATTGCTTCTTATTATTTTTTATGAATAGTATAACGCGTTTAAAATTGATTCCATGGTCGTCGCTTTGTCGGTTTAAAAACGAGGACACAAAAGGAAACGATGGGATTTGTCCTCTTAAACATTCAGCATTGAATATGTGAAACACATAGATTATGCCGATGCAACAGGAATATGCAATTATTTATCGCGTTGCGTAAGTTCCTTTTACGTTTACACAATAGACGTTCATTACATCAAATTACATCTGGTATCGACGGAAAAAAGACATCACATAATGATACACATAATTATCATTGTACACCAATGATTTCTATTAAAGGAAAACCAGCATCGCATAATTTTTTCCCCTTTGTGCAACGAAATCTCATTAAAAACGTTGAAGGTTGTAGATAATCGTTCTAATTAAATTATAAGAGTCACCGAAACTCCGTACGCCGCATACCACAGGGAAATTGAAATCATTCTGACCAAAGTATTCTTTATTTGTGTAATAATTACTTATATGAATTCAACGGAACGCTACGTACAATGAAAATTTTCCAATGAAGAATGACAATTCATTGCTTAGTTCCCCGCTAATTCACAGGGATGTTTTTCCATGGAAATTCCGTGTTGGGCAGAAGTAATCATACAAAAAAACGTAAACACGTAAGTGCTGATTTGTACGTCGATTTTGTGTACGTCAAATTGCATACATACGTGACGTTCAAGTCTGAATCATTCGTGTTCGGAGTTGGCGCGGATCTAGTCCTGCGAGGAAAAGTTGTGAATGACTAATCATTTTCCCCCAGGATTACCGACCACTTCTTACAGCTACGTTGGAAACGGCCGCTAATGAGATTCGTAACTTTTAACCTTTGAATAATAGAAGTTTTTAGAGCTCGGTTGTAATTACTACAACTGTCAAGTGAGTGATTAAAGTAGTTTCTAAGTATACAAAAATCAGCAAGTCGTTGCAGCGTATATAAATCAGGACGATGAACGGTTTCGTGGAGAATTAAGATTCTTTGTTAAAAGTGCTCTACGTTTAGAGCTGAATACATGTATTTAATGATAGTTAAGTTTCTGGAGATATAAAGTCTGATTATACCACTTACGGACAGTCGTTTTTAAACCAGATTCGGGTTGAACCTTGTAATTCGAGTTTTTTAGCAAACATTTACACGCCTGTTTTTTTTTTCGCCGATATACATATACCTCCTTTCAGACTTTACGCTGAGACGCTTCTTCACCTTGAAATTTCTGTATCAATATTTATCTCCCACTTTCCAAGTGTTCTTTTCTATCGCCATAGAAATATAGATCGAAAAGGTCGACTCATATGAAAAAATAGATGGATCGACTTATCATATTATGTGTATATCGATGTTTAGAAATTTCGAAATTAATTCGTTGATCGCATCGATCATGGCTATCTCTGAAATAGCGTTTCAGGGTTAGCAACAAAATTAGTTATACGTATACATATCTTCGACTAGTATGAACCTTTCGTGTACGTTCACGAAGTAAGTTACCAGTGATAATATGCACGATATAGCAGAAGTTATCTATCACTTGCATACATTATAATCGTAGTCCTTGAATTAGAAGTGCTCGCACGCGAAGAATACTTTCCGAAAGTAAAATATTATACACATATCTAACGATTGTTAAATCAGTGGTACTTACTACGTTTCAAAACGTTGAAGAACTGACTCCACGTTTTAAAAATTAATTAGCGTAATGCTTACTATAATTATATCTCTCTTAATTGATTTTGCACTCCAACTGTACCAGTATGTTTCATGCAATCGGCAGGCAACAGTTTCCATTAATATTTCCAGCGACATTCTTGGAATTTAGTCGGCCGTTTTAAAGCAGTTAGGTAATTTACGTAGGTTGCGACAGGCACAGTTTTCGCATTGTCTTCCGATGAATTATCCTTACCAGTCTGAATGGTACATACATTGATTGTGCCGTAATGTGTTTTCGCGAACGGCTCGAGCTTTACTCATATGTAGACACGTAAATCGTGTTTGTACGCAACGATCGAGCGATTGAACCGTGACTTGCCCTCGATATACGATGAATAATCTGTAGAACAATTTTCTTGGCAATTGGTCAAATATTATTTGTCAGGTTCGTAGGTTTTCGTACGTTCTACGGACCTATGCGTGTTACGTTCGGCACGAGAAATCATGTTTAGGGGTTTCGAGGAGTTTCCGCGCTTTGGAATTTCTACGCTTTGGCATTGCGGATGAAATCTAGTCTGCGAAAATACATTCGCCGGCAGAGAAATTATTGCGCTTTGTAATTTGTGTGCCTAGAAATTGCCACGCATTTTAGCCTTGCACGGATAAAAGTTCCTACGCCTGTAACCTTCGAACCGTTTGCATCTTGAAATTAAATTCGCAATTTTGCAAGGCTAATCCTGATCGCTTATTTGGCACATTTATGGTAGGAGCGTTCATAAACACGGCTGGATGTTTTAATTTTTTGTTCTTCTGTAAACGAATAATATACGATACGATAAAAACGTGTGCTCCCTTCTGCCGCGTCATGCTGTGTCAGATTATGCTCTTAACACTATTTTCTTGAGATCCGCCGCATGGTTACGCTAGGAGACGTAATACAACAAACTTTTGCGGGATTCCCTCCAAAGTTGGCGTCAGTACGAAAGGCTGAAAGTAATGCGTTGCGTAACTGAGAAATGGATAATCTGTATGAAACTAGAAAATCTTACGAAGAAGATAGTAACTATCACAAAGTTGGTGGCACAGAAATTTCCGGGTGTACAAATCCCGGCCGTTGGAAAATCTAAATCACAGAAATGTCAAACCACATAATTCCGAACGCAACAAAATGTCTTCTAAATGAAAGTTGTCGAGACCTTTGCGAATATATGTATACAATGTCTTCGATCACATTCGAAATGGTATTCAGATTTCTTCGTTACTATAAGATTACTTGTGATCTTTAATTCCGTTTAACTCCCCTCCCGTATTATTGTTTACTCGGAATTGTTGAGACTTATCGCAACGTGTTCCGTGATCGAATCGCGATAGTATAAGGAACGGAGGGAAACGGGAAGGAAAAGTTTTGAACAATACCCTCGCGGAACCGTGAGTAGGCAGCACATGGGCTCTGAAGACTGTTTTAACTTTCTACCAACAGTGAAACGTTGCTAGAAGTTGATAACACGAGTGCAAGACGCATTTCTGTGTAAACTTGGATCTAAATTGAAGGAATCTAATTCATAGGCGTCATTGAATTCGTTCCGATGCAAGGTGCTAATATGACAATTCATTGTACAGTACCTTATGATGTAATACCGTGGTTTACGTGAATTCGTAATATCGACGCGGCCCCATGAATGAAGCTCGTTTTTACGTCTTGTTTGCCACCTTAATAAACTGACTGTCATCTCAATTTACTGTTCCGCTGTTTTTCATTAGTTTATCTGTTTTCCACGATATTAGACCGAACGTAATGTAAATACGTATTGGACCGAAAACTTGGAGAACAACTTGTCCCGATTCTAGTCTTGCATCAAATTTCTCGGTAATTTCTACGCTTTCCAGATTTCGACCATGAAGTTTCTGTGCGCTGGAACTTGTATGCAATTATCGCGTTCCTATTTTCCTACGAATTGCAATTCTAGGGTTTGAAACGTTGAAACTTTGATCTTTCTTATGTTTTCAGTTTCCAAGCTCTGATATTTGTAGGGTTAGAAATTTCTACGACTTAAATTTGCGATATCCACGTGTTCAGATATCTGTGCCACGGAATCGTTACTCTTGGAAATGCCTGCCCAAATACCTGCGAACCAGGTATCTTTACCCCACCACGAAGTACTTGCCCAAGGTCCAACGAAACGAAGAAAAAGAATAAGTAAAAAGAATAATCGACGGAAGCTTTGAATACCGTTTTTATCCTGGCGGCCATGTTACCATGCGCTATCAGGCCTGAATCATACGTCGCTGTTAGTCATCGCGTTCCACAATCACTCGTGTACACGCACACATTCACGCGATCTCATGCACAAAGGGAAAAACCTCGTCTGCCGAGGGGCGACACGCTCTTCTGCGCCGGAAAGCGAAACGCGCCTCTTTCCCTTCTGCCGTTACTTCTTTTGTTCTTTGGTACCGCTTTCAAAACCCTGCCATAATCGATCCCGATCGATTTGCCGTGGACAGGTCCCCCGATGGGCGACTTGTTGAATGTCTCGGATTCCGGAGTACGATGGTGTTGCCGTAAATGGAGGCACGGTCAGTTTCCAGGAAAACAGACTCACCGGAAACGGGGTATTTCTTTTTTTACAATTAAGTAATATTAACACCGACTTCAAGGAGATCTGATTTTTTTTTTTGGTGCGAGGTAGTTTGGCGTGAACCCGTTGGCTGCCTTTCAGATGGTAACGATCTGCATTTAATCGAGAGTCTCAACGCTTCAAAATCTGCCACGCTTTGGAAATTGTTTGGCTTCGAAGTATTTGCGCCTTGCTATTTTGCTTGGGTCTATCACGCTACGAAGTCCGTAGACTCTAGAGCATTCAGCGCAGGCGTGTTTACGTATTCCAAATTTCAACGCGTAAACACATTGCTGCGCAATTTACCATGTCATCGCTAACGTTCGAACAATTTCAAATTCCTGATACGCTGTAAATTCGTTGGCATAGCGAGCGGCATGCTTCGGTATATACAAATAGGTTAATTACGTATAATAAACATTGGATCCTTGGCTATCGAAAGTACGGTTCACTTACGAGTATATGTATACGTACATTTTCCCATCCGTCGTACTTTCCATTACTCCATTTTCCTAATCAGATGGTAATACGATTCTATATTAGCCGGCTACGTATGCGTGTGCATTATCGACAAATGTTAATAACACGGTTAAATATTTTTTTGCCTCTCTGCCCCGCGTTTACGTAGCACATCTTTTTATCGCTGCAACGTGACAGCCGCGGACACGATATCACGGCGTGTCTCTAGGGACAATTGTGACTTAACGTTACTCGTTAAAAGTCCATCGCAAAGGTCAATTCTCGCAAAGTCGGCTCGTTACGGAAAGTCGCTGTGCTGCGAATTCAAGCAATACGTATCGTTTGGGTCAACTGGCGATCACATGGCACTTGGACTTGTCCAACTGTAATTTTACACGATTACCTTTAGCAAGAGTAAAGGAACCGATTGTTTATTTTTATGCGGCAATTGATTTCGAGTAGCTAACTAAAGTACTCTCGAGGTTGTAGTTTATAATCTTTTGTCGCCCATGTGTTTTTCAATGTTCGATTGTTTTGCGTTAAATGACATCGTCCAGCAATATTTTTTGATTTTCTGTTGATACTGAAAATATTATTAGAAGTGTAACAACACTCCGTTGTTTGCTAGTACAAAGTTCTTTCGCGTCATTTCCAATACGGCACGAGTATCGCAAGATAAAACAGACAACTTTTGCAGTTGTCTGTACTCCACATATGGGAACGGCTGGTTTTCGCAGAAGTTTCACGACTGCGAAACGGAGTTTAAATATACGTAGTGGTCTCGAGAATTTCCGAGTACCGATACTTTGGACTTCGGAGACCCCGAAAAGTCCGATTGTTCAAGTGTAGATACTTCAACCCTAAACTGCCCCCCACAAAACAAATTTCCGAGCATAAAAATGTATGTATCCCTTGCTGCGTCCCTTTCGCCCGTCGTACGACAGTTTCAGGTAAACAATTTGACCATGCGATACAGCGTTAGCATTATACAGCGGCAACTGATTTCCCGTAAATATGTTGTATCTCGACACGTTCTCTTTTTTCGGAAACCTCGATCGCTTCGAGTACGAGGGCAGCTGGCTGGCGGGAATCTAAGCCGGCCAGGCGGGTAATTAGGATAATTAGGAGTCGGCCGTTGCGTAACCGCGGGAAGCGCCGACTGAATGGAAACTGGCGCCGCACTGCGCGCTCTTGACTCAGCTTTTCCCCTTTTAGTTGCTTTCACCTTTAACCTTCGCCGGCCTTCTGCCGTGAAACTCGGATTTCTCGCGAAATACACCATCGGGATCGGCATCGGTGTGTACGGGAATTCTGTTTTAAATGAGACGGAATTTCCATTTTCAATTGGAAAGAGATAGTTGTACATAGTTTTATTCGTTCCGTTGGTGTTTTTACTTATACGTAACCTATAGCACCTGACTTATCGGCAAATTAATGGTATATTTGCGGATTCGGTAACATGCGAATGTGAATTTGACGATATCAAAGTAATCGATATCGATGCAAATTATATCGATTTAACTCGAGATTTCATTACATGCGAACACTACCGGAAAGCTAATAAAAACACACTCTGCAGGTTCTATATGCGGAATGTATGAATATTTCGTAAATATCCGACGTGCCCGAGAACTTTTCGCCGAATCTCTTGTGAATCACTTTTGAAAAACGACTTCCGATAGAACGTTCTGGCATATGACGTTTGACGCGTGCAGATTCGAGAATCCTTCCAATCGGAATATTTTTTAACCGATTTTCTATCGGAGCAACTTGTTTTTTTACGTCTAGTCACAAAGAGGTTATGCTTTGATTTCTAAATTTCCAATTGACATTGAATTATACGTATCTATTCGTTATAATTTCCTTTTATACTGACACTTTACACTGACGCTAATCCGCAACTATTTCCACCAGAGTACAAACAATTATACGCCACGAAAATCTCACGGTCTATCAAGCAAGGTGGCGGCTTTTATCTGAATGTTAATCCTACCGTTTCCCTTGATTTTCCGAGTCCGATCTTTTCTTACCCGAACTTGGTGCGATGTTCGTCTGACAAGATAATTCTTAAGGTATTAAAAATGTAATGCGAATGTCATCGCACTCTTTTATCATTCTGTGTCTACCGTGTTATCTGGAACCGCCGCAGATCCTTCCACGTGTGATGGTATGAAATAAAAAATTGTTTAAACTCCACATTATTATTGAGATAAGAAACATGTGTCACTGGTAAAAATAATCGTGCCCCGCACGTTGCACCGTGAATCACACATAGATACATATGTCGAACTTTGATAGTATTTTAAAATGTTTTCCAGCCTTGAAATTTAAATATATTCAATTGCTAAACGATTTTTAAAAAAGCATTTAAAATAGAAAACCTAGTCCGAGAAGCGTAGAATATTGTGAATATACTAGTCCTTTTGCTCGCAACATATCGCTCGTGTTTTTTCTTTTATTGATAATTTTACTGTTACAATATTATTGCTCCCCAATCGATTGAATTGGAATCTAGTTGCAAAATACCAATCATGCAAAATAGTATTATCGTGAGAACAACTGTCAGAATTTCTGCGGCGGCCTTAGTCATTGATCGGAAAACACAGTAAAATACGTCACTGAAATGAATTCGTCAAACGCTGCGCAGTAACTGGTAGTAACCATTCGTTTTACATCGTTGTAAAACGATGTTTCTCAACGTTCGTATAATTTCAATTGTCTCTCGCGACAGTAAATTATAAAGGAGCGTTTACAATTTCACAACGTTGAAAAAGTGTATCCCTTTGATGCCAGTATTATGTCTGTGACTTTTTGAAAACGATGTAAAGAAAATGTTGACCCTTTCTACCTTATTCACATAAGGGAGGCAATGGAATTTTGGCGCGCTGAGGTTTCAACATTTGAATTGTCGCGGTTTGAAATTTATCAGCATTCTAAGGTTTTTGCCTTTGGAACGTGGTACGCGTGAAAAGTTCCCTACACTGAATTTCATGCGCGTGGACATTTCTGTTCGTTTCCTACAAATGCACTTTTTCAATACAAGAACTGAATGTGTTTCGTAAAACATTTCCCATGTTTGTTATTCAAGTGAGAAGGTTGAGAAACAGGGGTTCTGGGCGTAGTGAATGAAAGGAGCCGCCTATTTTCAGCTTCTTTCGAGGAATTACGCGTTCATCTAGCGATAAACGCGAGCGACGGATTCAAACACTCTTTCGAGAGACCAGCCTCTCCCTGGCTTTGCGTTGCTCGTAAAATTTGGTGAATCATCGACGAGATGAAACGTGGCTTCCGCGAGGCGTCGTCCACGCTACGAGGAAAATCGGATTTATTTTTTCACTCAACATCGCACTACTCCCGCTTTTTTTCCCACCGTGAACGCGTAATTCCAGCATTACGTGCACGTTGCATACGGATGTACGATTAACTTTGGGTTGGTCCTATATAAAATGTTTCTCTCGAGGATATAGTTATTATTCAACGATATTTCTGGGTATTAAAAGTTTGGCGTTCAAAATTATTGTCGTTCTGCGATTCTAAATCTTCAGGTCGGTGTGCGTTAAAGTTTATACGCAATAAAGTGTTGAGCCTGTTTTGAAATTCTTAATAGCGATGCGTTCAAATGATTCCGCTTTTGAATATTCACGGGTAGATTATTCAATGTACACCGATACTTCTGGGGTTTCAGATTTTGACCGATTTCAAAATTCCGATTTCAGACACTTAAAAATTACTATGCGATAGAAACTTTTCGCTTTTTACAGATTGACCATATTCAAATTTTCAATTCTTAAAATTTCATATATCGAAATTGTCGGTGTTCTTTATATTTGTTTCGCCAAGTAATTCTTACGCGTCGGCAGTCCAACGTCTGAAAGTTCCTACAAACAGGGTAAAATTTCTCGACGGGTCATTGATCATCAAACGGCTACGAGGAAAATTGCTTTAACCTAACCTAACCTAACCTAACAGTCGGAAATATGGTCACACCATCCGAATATCTAAATTCTCTAATTTTTCGTTTTCTACGCCAATTTTTCTTTCACAAATCTTTATTATTATTGTGTATACTTTTTTTGTATACTTCTTTATTATGTATACTTCCTATGCAACACTTATTTCTTTTGCAATTTTTGATAGCTACTATGTAAACACTGGCTATGTAAACACTGACTTTCACTTAACAAAATTGTATATTAACACATACTTCCTCCTATGCGGTAGGATTTAACAAACAAAAGCAGTATAATTTAAACGCATCGGGGTCGTATACTTGTCGTGGCGCTCATAACTTTCTCTCGTCATAAACCTTGGGAAAACCTTTCCTTTTTCATTCGTACGGTTTCGAATACTGTCGGCGAGCAGTATTATAGTAACATTTTACTAAATTTATATTCGAATTATAATATCATATTGCGACGTACATATGTATATATATCTAGATGTTGTGTATCCCATCGATACGTTTTTCTGGATACTTTATAGTATGATTTCCAACTCGTAACTCGCTGTAGAGATGACGCTGAGTTTGTTCTTTTTGTTTAAAATTAACATTCGTAGAAATAACAAGGTGCTTTGGTTTTAAATCGCAAAAATTTCGAAATGTAGAATCTCTAGCGTGTGAAAGCTTGAAAGGATTACAAATGTTTGAATGACCCGTTCCTTTTTCCAAAATTTCGTTTGACCACAGACAGTTCCACATAAAAACAAACACACGAGGGAATGGATCAGTATAAGAAATCGGGTAGAAGATGGGCAAAAATGTATAAGAAAATATTAAAGCCAAGGAAACCGTCCGTTCACACGTGATCGCATCAACACACGCGTGATAACATGGCTGACAATACACGAACGATAAACAGCTCATACATGCCGATTACAGGATAACCAACACGAACACACAGTCCGTCTCGTACGATTCGTTTTTATCGCGCGAATACACGCGACGACTGAAGGAAATTAATTACGCGACGTGCCTTGTACGGCGTATACATATATGTGATAAACAAGCAGCGCACGCGTGTGCTTGTGTATCATGCGTGAGACGTGGAACACGTGCGCGTGGAAATTTCCAACCACGACCGACGGATTTGGGATAATTGATAAAAGTATGATCAAGAATATGCACGGACGTGAAAATCGATTAGACTTTGCAATGGAATTGTATAAATGCAAGAGAACGTATACATGGTAGAATCATTTGCAATTTCGGGTAACTCGGGTAATCGAATGGAGAAAAAAATTAAAATTCCTTGAAAACTTATGTGCTCCAAATTTCTATAATTTTTTCTTCCGTAGAATTTGTATACCTGCAATCTGTAGTACCCCGAAACTTTACTGTTCATGAATTTCCCCGTCCGGAAGTTTTTAGACATTGAAATGTACGCGTTTAAAATTGAACGTTACGTTTATAAAACTGATTGAAAAATTGGCCAGCTCTTTTACATCTGTGGGCACGTCGATAACGACGCCGATAACGACGCTAATTTCGGCGCCTACAGATACGGAATTGATTAATGGTGGTGTCGCACACGCTAACATACGATTAATACCACATTCTGCATCAACGACAGACTGTTAAACCTGAATCATATTATTTTCCTACGTTACCATTATTCACAGTGGAATGAAGGCAATGGTTTGTTTGCCGGATAATACGATTTTTTTAATTGTTTCACGCTTTTTGCCGTTGTGAATTATATTTCTATAACATTCGGTGCACTGAAAGAAGTATTTCAATTGACAATAACTGTCACTTGATTCTCTGCCAATATTTTGTAATAAACTATAAAATATACCGAAACGAGTTTTAATGCAATTTATATATGTATGTATTGTGTACAATAATTTGGTTGTACGTTGGAACTACGAATAGGTATACTTAATTGTCACTTCGTGTAGACTGTTTGTTTTTTTTTTTTGCAAAGTCGATCCTTATTAGAAGCTGTGGCCAAAGTAAATGATTTTTAATTGAGTAAAGTACTCATTGATAGCTTGAAATATACGAAGTTTGCTTTATAATCCTCGTTCGGTATTTGTACGAACAAGTGTAAATTAAATTAACCTTATTCTCCAATGTAATTTCGTAGGCAAAATTATATGTATAATTCCTTGTAAAATGCGATTGATCTATGTTATACGTATAAATGACGAAATTAACTTTAGTCAGTTAGCACGTACATTAAATTTAGGTTAGTTTTCATTAAACGTCATTTTACAATTCTTGTTATGTGAAATGTTACTATGCCGCAATTTAACGGCAATCACCTATTTATTCGCTTACATCTCGATGTTAAACGTAATGTAGACACGGGTCGCAACATGCAAGGCATCACAATGAAACGTGATTTGAGGGAAATGTTGGTGTCTGCTTTTAATTCGAAAGCGCTGTTTAAAATACTAGATTTTAATTATCCGACAAAATGATTCTAATTATCGACAGAATGAAATTTGTGCACTTGGAAAGTTCTGCGCTCGAAAATGTTCGTGCTTCGAATTGCCGCGCTTTGTTTCCATAATCGTGGTCCCGCAAAATATATTTTCTGTCAAACCGAACCACTCGAATATTGCCGCAAAACAACCGTTTACAAATAGCCGAATACGAAACCTGGTGGATAGAAAAAAACAAAAGCTTTCGGTTCGATAGAGAAAATTACAAAATCTCTTAGGTTTACCATCCCGAAAAGATCTTTCCAGATTTTCCTGATGTAACGGTTCCCATCCCATTGTTCGATGGGTCCCGGACAGGTAGAACACAGCGTACCCCGAAGTTTCACCTTTCCACCGACTCAGACCCTTTTATTTTCTCGTCTACCTGTGTCGACGATTTTAGGACGTGGATCATTGACCCAGCCCCCGTCCTAATAGAATGGCAACTAGACGGAACGATTTTCCATCGCAATCGTTTGGCAAGGATTTCGAAATTACCGGCAGACAAAAGATCGTTCGCAGTCGCGGGTCGTAGATCGATCAAAGGAATTTACGAGCACTCACCTCGGCAGTTATAATTCAAGAATATACATAATGCCAGCCAGATTTTATTGCGTATCGGATATAGTTGGTTGTAATTCTGTGCTACATAGTCCTTTATGGAGCGCGGGCCTATTATACGTGGTAAATTATAGGCACATAAATACAGGATTTACGGAAAGAGGAATGTATGGAAAGTTTGTAATTACCGTGCTGCTGGGTCTGCGTATGATTCGAGTATTTTCATAAGTGTCCGGCAATTTTTTGTATCGTTTAATAAGGCCCGCTTGACTTCTGATTTACTCCCGAGTCCTTGATGGATTTAGGTAAATGTGCAACGTGCAAGTTTTCTTTGGGTCTGGTCTGGGTCCCGAGTTGAGGAAACGACGAGAACCGACGGTATTATTGTATTTCGTATCTCTTTTGCTTTATTTCTTTTGAACCCGTATCTCCTGTGTCCGTTTCTGAACTTATACGAAATCATATCGTTTGAATAAAAGTTGAAAACATTGTCCTGTTACTTTGCAAGTAAATAACACGCGTATAAGAAGCAACATTCTTTGGGAAATGAGTTCCAGTCATGTTTTATTGTTCGGCCGTAAAAACAAGAGGTACTTTTCGTTATTAATGTTTTATTAAATTAAAAAAAAAAAAAAAAAACAGGGTTGATTCGAAACGATTTCTACTTTTATTTCGAAACCTCGTTTAATTAAATAACTGAATTTAAGTCTTACTTTTAGATCATCGCGCCGATGAAGTTTCCGCGTCTCGAGCGGTTCACGCGTGGAAATTTCCATGTCTTGATACTTTCACACTTGAGAACTTCCTCGACACAAAACTTTCACACTTGGAAAATTTCACGATCAGAAACTCTTCTACGCTTGTACGTTTCTGCGTTCAAGATTTTACTCTTCGAATCGAATAAAAGATTCGTATTTTGTAAAACCGAACGAGCCATATGTGTGCAATTCAAGAAATTTATAGAAAAAATGTAATCGGAATGAAGCAATCTTTCATTTCCTGCAATCGTGACTTGAAAGTCCATTGCAACTAAATACGTATGTGTACGTAGTGCATACATAGGTCGTAATCGAGCGGAGTTTCATGCGTTCATGTTCTGTTTTCCGACTGCACGAGTTCGCATCGGTGTCGTAATGCCCGTTAGCCGCGTTTTCGGCCGAACAACGTATTGTTCGTTTCAGAAATTACTTTATAATCCGTGTCCGTCTCGCGTGTTACCATCGGAGCGACGACGCCGCGAAAACATGAAATCTCGTCTATCCGGGGCGCCGAACGTCGAGATAACACTCGTTATCTCGATGCCTGATTGTTATTTATCCCGCTGATGTTGATTTCTGGGTACTCGATTCTCTCGGAACGTAATTCGTGATTCCTTGTTGATTCAGCCTTCGCGATGCCTTGGATACACTGGCAAGGTGTCATTAACTTTGAAAAGGAACAGCCATGCTATGAACGGAGTTACGTAAGACGATGTATGAACGATCCGCGTGTTTTGTCGATACTTTCATGCGGAAACTGTGTTTTTACGTTTCGGACTTACCAGTTCTTCAGTTTTACGTAATGTGCTCGTATCGTTGGTTATTGTGTTCCCGATTCTGATAATATCGGCTTTTAGTTTCGTAATTGTTGCTAGGCAATCTTTGTGTGCGGGTTATCTAAACGTATCCAGATAGAGCGAACACGTAATGATTCTTGTTCAGAGTAAGCTCGTATTATTTTCCATAGTTTTAGGCGGCGCTTGGACTTGTTCGCCTCCCTTTATCCGCACGCTGTTCTCAATTCCGGAACGATCGTTCAACGTATCTCCTCGTTTCTGTTCCAGAACGCAGCCTCCGCTAAGGCGAAGGAAGCAGCCTCGACGTCGTCGACGGGCGGCTCGAGCGGCGGAGCAAATGGGAACAACGGAGGGCACGCGCCCCTTCGGCGTAGCTACACGTCCCTGGTGACAACCCTGATCGAGCAGCACCGCAAACTGGACCGTAGCGCGAGCGAGCCGACGTCCCGCTACAAGACCGAGCTGTGCAGACCATTCGAAGAAAGCGGCACTTGCAAGTATGGCGATAAATGTCAATTCGCACACGGTTACAGCGAGCTCCGTAATCTCGCTCGCCATCCGAAGTACAAAACGGAACTGTGCCGTACCTTCCACACGATCGGCTTCTGCCCGTACGGTCCGCGTTGTCATTTCATCCACAATTTCGA
Source organism: Mimumesa dahlbomi (assembly GCA_917499265.3). Classification (NCBI taxonomy): domain Eukaryota; kingdom Metazoa; phylum Arthropoda; class Insecta; order Hymenoptera; family Crabronidae; genus Mimumesa; species Mimumesa dahlbomi. The sequence goes on from OU824124.1 coordinate 10,717,659, forward strand.
GGAGGCAAGGATTCACAATCAGAAAGTGAGCGCCCAATTGGGATCGACGCAGCCCAACATCATGGGACTGAATCCTCTGCTAAGCGCAGCAGCCGCCGCAGCCGCGGCCGCGACCGCAAACGGGAACGCGTGCAGCTCCACCGTAAACCAAGTGACAAATAGCGTGACGCTTCTCGAGCAGATCGCTGCCTCTCCGCAGGTAGCCGCAGCCGCGGCCGCGGCCACGCCAAACCTCATGAGGACAAACTCGTTGAGTCTTTGCAGCAGCACGAGTGCTTACAACCCGCCGCCGCTACTCAGAACGAACTCTTTGAGCCTGGCAACGAGTCATCATCACCACCATCACCATCACCATCATCATCATCAAACTGGATCAACCACCGTCAGCTCGGTGATCGGTGCCACGAGGCCGAAGCCTTTGAATCTCAGTCCGACCTTCTCTCTAGGAAGCACCGGGGACTCTATCTCGCCGTCGTCGAGTCTCAGTCAGTCGCCCACCAATTCGATGGCCAGTTTCTTCAGCGATGACTGCAGTCAACAAACGTCGGTCGCCAGTTTGCCGACCACGCCGTTCAGTTTCGGCCAGGACTTTGGACTTCTCGCGACCAGGCAGAGCCCTAGCCCACGCACGAATAGCGTTTGTAGCCCATTGGGCTCCGACGAGCTGACACCGAGAACACCATCACCGTTGTCGCCGAACGCTGAATCCAGGCTGCCGGTTTTCAACAGGATCAGCAGCACCTTGGGTGACTTTGAGAATTTGAAGATTTAAAACGGGCCCCTCTCGCGCGACATCCCTCTTCTCTTTGATGAAACTTTGACTAACGTCGAAGAATGATGTTTATTTATCGATCGATGTACTTTTACGAAGAAGATGAAAGAGAGAGGGAGAGAGAGAAAAAGAGAAAGAGGAAGAGAGAGAGGGGTGGAGAGAGGCGACCAAGAGGGTCTGGGACCCGATAGACATTTATCTACGGAAAAGACAGAAGAATGTTAGGGAGAGGGACGGACTCTCCCACCGACTTTGGAGAGAAGGTTTTTTATACATTTGAGCTGCATTTCTCGCGTGGGACGGATCTGCCTCTCCGTCGTACCCGGCTTCTTATTTAAGCGTTTCCCTTTTTTGTTCGTAGAACACGTTAGGCATCTTACTCTCGTTCTTAAACGATCGTCTCTTCCTTTCCTGTTTTATCATAATCGTCGTGATTATAATAATAATAATATTATATTATTGCTATTAATTATTAATATTATTAATAACGTTTTCGTAATATTATTATCGATACATTGATTATCGTCATTGCTTTTACTACTACTACTATTACTACTACCACCACTTCTACTACTATTACTATTACTATCGCTACTACTACTACTACTACTACTACTGCTACTACTACTGCTACTACTACTACTACTACTACTTCTACAACTTCTACACTAGTAACGTCAGTCACTTTCTGACTCCGACCACCAGGACCGATTTCTTCTTCTTTGTCTTTCTTTTACTTTAGGTTTAACGCTCGTTTAGTGGAAAGGGCGAGATCGTATCAGCCCGGATGTCTCGACCCGCTCGTGAGAATCATTCGATCCCCCTTCCCGGGAAAATTGAGTAAACGGAGAGATAGAGACCTAATGATAGAAACGAAAACAAAAAATGAAAAAAAATGAAATAGATGGGGCAAAAACCGAAGGTGGCGAGGAGAGACGAATTGCAAGTTTCTTCCGAATCGAGACTTTCCTCAAGTTATTCTTTGATCTCTGTTAGTCCCGCGTAGACGGTCTCTTTTCGCGCCAACCAGGTCCCCAATCTTTGTCTTTGTCTCTTCCGGTACCACTGTTCTTTCCGCATGCGGAAATTCACGGAAACTCACGGGAACGAGGCGTCGTTCGATCCGGGGCAGGTGAAACGTTGCAATATTCCAAAACACTTAGTCCGTTACGTTTCTTCTTCGAAAGAAGGGAGGGGAAAATTGTCTCGAAAGTGAAAGGGACGCGAGTAAGCCGCACAAAAGAGAAAGAGAGCGAGGTTGACAGTAAGGAAGAGAGACACGCGGATACGCATACGCACGTAGCGTGTGTATCGATGGGGCGGTGACGAAGCGCGCGAAATTCAAACAATCTATGGAAACATGCTATGCAAATAATGTGGTTTAAAAACTCCGATTGTCTTCCAACGTTAGCATGAGTAAGAGTGTGTGTATTCTTATACGAGTACATGGATTTACCAGTGTGTGACGAGAATGTGAGAGTGAAGTCCGGAGACCACGGTGAGAGCAGACGATGTGGCAATGGGCAGAATGGAAGATAACGAGGGAAAGTGGTGCGTTCGGTGTGTGTAGCCATTACGCATGGGAAGCGAACGTGTCTCCGGACGTGTGTGCGTGCTGGTTAGACGAATAAGTAACAAGTAGATATTTTATAGGCGAGGAAACGCTAGTTTTCGATACGAATTCATACGATAGAAGGATGGGTCTTTTCAATGGAGAAAAGTGAAAGGAATACAGTTCCTTTCGAGTTTTTCGTGTTTTCGACTCCTGATTCTTTTCGGAATGGAAAGTAGTATCGCTTAACATGAACGATTCGTCTGAATCGTTTTAACAGAGTTCTTTTCTTTTTATCGGATTTTTTTTTTTCATGGAAGATAACTCATTAGGGGATGGAGACTTTATTCCCCTACCCCTTTTTTTATAACGAAGATTCTATAATCCTACGGACGAGATTCTCAGTTTCCCATATCGTGTCACTGATAGTTCCTTTCTCGTTTCGGATATCATTCGAAAGAAAGGAAATATCCGACAGCCGGGAACCAATTTCACCGAAAGTAGAACACCTGCTAACAATTTAAATAAAAAGAGACTACCATATAGTCCGGATCCGCCTATTAGCCGAACGCTTACAGATTTCTTCGTAACCCGGATAACTCATTTCGATATTTAGAACAATGCATCGTTTTATCAGCTATTCCATGAAATGTTTTAATAAACTAACAACTAACATAAGGTAAAAATATTGCTTTCGAATCGATATTTAATGTTAAGAGATATTGTATCGCTTCCTCGCGGTGCCTTAAAATGTGCCTAAAAATATTAATGTGTGAGAATGAGTGAAAGGGAAACAAAGAGTGTGTGCATGTGAGTAAGAATCATGAATTTCGTGGTAATATACATGTTCTTTCCCGTAAAAAAATGTGATATGTAACTATTGCAATAGAAATATTATCTATTATTAAAAAATATTCTATTATAAAGAACGAGAGTACGGGAGAGCGAGAGAGGGAGCGAGGAAGAGAGAAAGAGAGCGAGAGAGCGAGAGTGGAGAGGGGGTGGGGAGAAAGAAGGATAGAGGAAGAGAGATAGTTTCATCGAGCGAAAGTGAGAGGGAACAAGAGTGACGGAAAGGAGGAATGAGGCGGCGGTAAATTCGAGATTACTCTTGTCTCGCTGAAAATTAGTTTTCCTTTTGTGCTTAACGAAGTAATATTTTGGAGATTCGAAGAACGTGGTAAAAGTATCTTCGGTGTTACTTTCCACGCACAAACAGATAAATACAGAGACAGAGAAAAGGTCGGACACAACAGTAATCGATGTTTAGATGTCCAGAGACGGGAAAAGAAAAATACGAGAAAGGAAAACGTACAACTACCATCGTGTGCCGCCTCGACGATGATTTAAGGGAAAACAGAAAACAAAAACAAAAAAGAAAGTGCCTAAATGACGTGGTTTTTGAAAATCGAATACATTTTGTATATATGCACACCACCCACTTCTTATACTAAACAAGAAATGTTTTCGTTTAATTTATACTTGAAAGCAAATGTTATTATAGATTTAGTTTATTATTATATTATTATTAATATAATTATTTTCAATATTAATAATTATTAATTATTAACTATTATTTTTATTATTGTATTCGCAACAAAATAGTTTGTATGTGAACCGATTGCATACAATGAAACAAACATATATGTATGGCCTCCGTTTAAAAAAATATTCTCTCCATTATTTATTCGGCCGGTCGTGTTTCTTCTTTTATTTTTTTTTAATGCTGCTTCCTGAGAAAAAAAAGAAACAAAAACTGTTTGTAATAGTGGCCTCTACACAGTGGCCTCTAGACTCCGTAATGCTGGAGAAACTTAGGGAAAAGAAGTCAACTACCCCCACACACGTGTCTTGTAAGAAATACAACGCCGCTAGTTTCCGCTACATTTATATATATAGAAAACGTATCTATACCTATATATATATATAGATATATATATAGATTTATTATGCTATTATTATTAATGTTATTATCACTACTGCTACTACTATTTACTAGTGCAATCCTAGCATTTCCGGAGATCGTCATCCCACCATTCGTTTATCATATTTTATCATATTGTCATTATCATATCTCTTCATTCGTAATATTCCGAACCATGAAACAAGACACCCCCCCCCCTCTTCTCATTGTTGTGCACACACATACATATACATACATATATACGTTGCATCCAGCTTGTAATCTATTATTTAACGAAGACTATTTAATTTTTCTTTATTATTATTATTATTATTATTATTATTATTACACTATTATTATAATTATATTATTATTATTATTATTATTATTAATATCGTCATCGTACTTCCGTCTTGCGTTCTCTTCGTGCCTCCGTGCGATTTAATATAATTATACGAGTGCGTGTTTTTGTTCGTGCACGTAGACACATATAGAATGTAGACCATACGCGGATTATTATTACTATTTTCTTTTTGCGAAAATTATGCGGAATTCGTGTACGGCTGTTGCGAGGAGTGACAGTTTTTTTTTGTTTTAAACTTGTGCCGAGGATATTATAGCGCACGAGAATATTTTTCTCTGTAGACGTTTATTTATGATTATGTTGCTTTTGTAATTTATGCACTTTCTCGCACGACTTTTGCATATTGCATTTATTGAGAAGCGAGCCTGAGCTATTGTGATTCATTCGTGCCGATTTATGAACGACAGGACACCGAAGGTTTTTTGGTTTAATTGAAATCGCGCGTTCTGTGAAGTCGATGTTCTTCCATTTGATTTTGTTAAATTAATTATTAAAGTATTGTCACAGCGCGGCGATGTTGTTTAAACCATGGATCTTGTAGGTGGGTGTTCGTCTGTCATGAAATTGCTTTATTTATAATGACGACTCTTAATTTATAATATTGTTTTCTTTTAGACTTGTTCGAGAGGAACAAGTTAAAAATTGTGATTCGTGTATACAATTCTTCCATTATTCTTGAACGTACATGTCCTTTGCATTATTCGACTATAGAAAGAGAAAAAACATCGTGCTGAGAAACACAAGGGAGGTTCAAGCAAAACGATAAATCTATTTCTATAAAATAAATCAAATTCAAAACAATCACTAGACTTCGTACCTTTTTTCCCTGATTATTCGAAATAAGATACAAAATTTAAGCAGTAATAAATGGGGTACAAACGAGCCTCCCTCGTGCACCTCCAGTGTCTACGTGCCACCAAACATGTACAGTGCTACCTATCCATGAACGCTGATCAAATTGGCCAACTTCACAGCTAATTGCATGCTCGGAGTGTTCATTTCTGTGCTTCGAATTCGCCCGCGCATTTTTACGCATCAATTTCCGCATGTCATAAATACTTAATGGATTTTGAAATTGCGGTGCGCCGAAAACACTGGCGATAGGAAATAGTGCTCCTTCGCTATAATTTGCCATTCTTTAGAAATTTCTTAGCATCCAAAACACTAAAAGACCTACGCAATTACAGCATTGTGCCACGACTAACGGTCCCTGATCCTCCTATGCGTAAAAAACTAAAAGACTAATCCACGAGATTTCTACGCCCTTTGGACCTTCTCCCATATTATCCTCTTCGATTTCAACTCCCCAGCCGTGACTCTAGCGATAAAGTTGGCCAGTCTCTGTCCGTGGATGCGTACACCGCGCGGAGGTCGGGGAGAGACGGGTGCGAGAGCAGGAGAGAGAGCAAGAGTGAAAGTCTCGGGGCGGCGTGGGCGCGGGCGCGGGCGAGGGGCTCCATGCTCTCCCGGGAGAGACTCTCCGAGCCGCGTTTCGAAAGAGGCTGCCTCACGATCGGTTTTTACCTTTTCAGAATGACTTTTTTCACCGGACCACGCGGGGAGAAGTAGAGATTTTCTTAACCACTGGCTAGGATTTTCAATTGAGCCGTTTATGTTTTTTTTTTCGAGTAGTCAAAGTCATTTCCACCGAGATTTTTTATAAAATAATTTTAGTTTTCTTTTTCAACTATGCGTGAAATTTCTGATCGTGGAAAGAAATATTTTAAGTGATCGGTATAGGAACCGAATTTTGGGAGAAATAATTCCGACTTCACAGGGTAATCTTCTAATTTCTGTCTAATTACTTAATGTCATTTTTTCGTGAGAAAGAAACCCTTTTTTTTGTTGTTCGCATTAACATTTCACGTCCACGAATTTTTTCTTTTATCGATAAAACGTCCTCGTATCGGTTTTCTTTTCTCCGTATAAAGCCACGAAGTCGAATTTCTCCTTGAATTTCTCCCGGTGGTTCGATGATTTATAGTCACAAAGTTTCGCCCGTTTATTACGACGGTAATACAATGACACATTAAACGTAACAATAATATTACCAAGTCAAAATGGGAAAAACAAGCGGGACTATATATATCGCAGCTCTTGAAGAAACGCAAAATTCGTACTCTCCTGTTATAGACTTGACAACTTATACATATAAATATAATATTAATAATAAATAATATACCTTACGTTACGTCTTTTTTTTAATTTAATATATTTATTTTTTCAATCAAGTATTTATATATTTATACAATATTTTATACTGCGTTCTTCAAAACAGATACACTCTATATCTAATAACGCGTTTCGATTTAATGCGACAGGTCGATCTCTTGGCTCTCAGAGGAAACCAACGTTCCAATTCAACAACCGTTCGATTTTCCGTTTGTTTCTTTTGTTTCTTCGAGAACCATACACAAACTTCCCCCTAGTTCGAACGTTCTTATATTATTTTGTTTCCGTTTTGTTCTTCGCATACAGTTTCCCCCTTTCCCCCAGTGTGTCACCGGCTATTGGAAAACGCTGTTCCGAATAGCAACCAAAATCACACACACGCGCACCCATCACAGACAATAGCGAAAAGACCGACAGGATAATGAAAGTAAAAAAAAACACACACACGCCACAAAACGACGAAAAAAAATGTGTATACTTAATATCCCCTTGTGATACGCGGCCCGATGGCCGTTGCCCGATAAAGATTTGCGCTTGGAAAATTATGCTGGACGAAAGAGAAAGGTTTTGCAGCGAGATATATGTACGTACTAAAGAATGCGAAGCAGCGAATGGGAGCCAATTGATAGGCTGGCGGAAATCGTTCGAACCGGAAATATGCGGCCGTGATACGTTACAAAGAATCCACCGCTGAAATCTTTAGAAATTTTGTTTACCCGAGAAATGGACGTTTTACATGGATGTTTTAATTGGAAATTTAAAATTTGTTTCGTATTCGCGGATAGTCGCTTCCGGTCGACCAACAGGCATTTTGGGAACTTGTTTTCGACCTTGCCGGAAGCACGCACGATTTTCCTTGAAGATTTCACGGCGGGTAAACGAATTCGAAAAAGTGTTTTGTTTTGGTGCTTTGTATTTTTTTTTGCTCGCTCGGGTCGCGGATTCGAACGAATTCGGTCTAATCCACAATGGGACCACAAAGGTGATAAATGCATATAGAATTTCGTTTAATAATATGAATTGCGAGCCTAGGAAAAAAAAGATATAAGATTCTCATCGTGAAGGGATTTCGCCGAACGCCATACGGATATCGACAAAGAGCGAATTTTCGAAATTTATTCATGGAATGTTGGGCAATCGCGCTCGATCAGTTGATTAGTTTTCGTTTTGACTAGTTTCTGTTTGTCGATTTCCCAAAGTTGTTTGGCTGAATTGTTGACTAACCTTCGCGTTGAACCTTTGTTTCATTGCCGAAAAAGAACACACGTACACGCAAGTCTCATGTACCACGCAAGAAAAAAATGTAGTTTGATATAAGTATTGCCAACGATACGGTATCTATTTAATACATTTTATTATTACAAAATAATTCAACTTGTTCGACTATCTTTATTTTCATCGTCCCATCCCTGGTCCACTTATCCCAACAGCGGTTTACAATTGATTTCCAATAGGTGCCATCCACGTCACGCGGTCACGGATTTCGATACAATTTTAATATGTCGTGGGCAACGTGGAAAAACCCATTTAAAGGAATATTCAATCTATGTATTTTCAAGCTACAGGCAGGCATAGTTCTGTGCATAGTCTTTTGGAAAATTTGTAACTTTCCAACTACAACGGAGAAAGATTAGCAAAGTACCGGGTTATTCTGAAAACGGCAAAGTTATAAACGAAAATATTATAAATTTAACGCATCTTGTTTTTACAATAAATTATTGATAAATGTTTTGACACATTTTTATTCGTCATTGTCGAAATGCCCTCTAAATAGTTCCTACCGCGAAGAGAATAGTTTTTGAGATATGAATCTTTATGCTCGGCGACGTTTGGGTTTTGACCCGCGATTCTGCTGTACCGTCACACGTATACCTGCCGTTATTGGAGAAACCCTTGTTGTTCAATGCTGTAGCAACTAGACTCTAGCGGCTAGAGTCTAGCCGATTCTCATCCCACGATATACCTGCAGAAGAAAGATACCCCGATAAACATTAGTTGTCATACATCGTGATATTTATGCTTTAAACGTGACATATTTTCTGGAATTCCCTCAGTGCATCTTCGGCCTTTTGCGGGTAAAGTCATGAAGTGTAGAAACATACAAGTGACATTTTTGAGTATCTTATACAGTTCCCCTGGTTGAATTGAAGCTGTAAAATCACAAGTGATGTAAAAACAATGTCTGTCGCGTTTCCAATCATTTGCGGGATTCAACTTTAGGTTCAGAATTCGGGAATTTTTTTGCAAACTTTGCGATACTAGAATAAACTGACGATATGTGATAAATACCACTGATATTATTCGCGGAGGAGAAACAGGTCCAAGTAATTTAGATTAAGCATCAAAATCGGACGATAAAAGTAGGAAAACAGCCTCCACTTTTAGTATTAGTTTTCAGGAAGTAGATACAAACTTCCGTTGTAAGCAGTCATTTTAAATGATGTCTTTCCAAAATTTAGGTCATCTCCCATTAAAATTTCTAAATTAAAAACACCTTGTCAAACGATAGAAATAATTAGGAAACTTCAAAATATCGTAAAAAGGAAAATAAAGTTTCAGATTCAAGTATTGACGAAGATTCCGTCATTCTTGAATTGAAAGAAAACATTCAATAGGCAATAGATACTGTCAGAAAAATGTAAAGTTTACTACAGCATTTGCCATTAGTTGGTCATTAATGCGTATTGAATACGAGTTTAGTGTTATGAGGAGTAGGTAGTATTGCGCGAAACGTAAAGAAGGTACATACTTAGTTACTGTATTATCATCTCGGAATCCAAATCTCTATTGAGTTATTCTTTTCTGCAGGTATACATACTGCGAAATGACGATCGGATAGAGCACTGAACAAGGATTTTTCTATTAATGGCGGGAATAGTTCTGTGATGGTATTAGCAAAAATTCGGGCCAAAACCCGAACGCCGCGTTATATAAAAAATTTCATAAATTGAAAACTATTATTTGTGCCAAGTTGCGGCTAGAAGTTACGTTTAGAGAACATTTCAACATTGAATGAATAAATGTTTAAAAAAAGTTTGAAGACGCACGTTGGATGAAATTTATGTTTGAGAAATTACTTTTCCAATTACTGCAGTATTTTTGTAATTTTTCTGCTGGAATGTGTGCAGCTTAAAATTTCCGTACCCGAATACTTTCTTAATAAAACGATTTCTGCCAGTTATCAAGTAAGTAATTTTAATCATTCTATACGGAATTAACAACAGTCTGAGAGATAATTCCAGCATAAGTTAGTTAAAATATTGTCTTACTTTGTTGACTCCAGAGATGCCGGGTACTTACACTTACTTCACGGATAACATTTTTTCAATGTAATCATATCCTGTTCGGTGCAGTAGCAGCAAAAATTCACATTCTAGATTGTAACATATGTGGGAGTCTTTTTCTAACGTTACGTGACAGTTAATAAAGGCCTCGTCGCGATGCGATGAACTACAACAATGGGACTATTTTCATCGATTCTGCGAACAGAGTTGCGCACAAAAAACAACGAACTTATTAGGGCTTTGCACTTGAAGTCGCATAAGGTTCAATGATGAAAAATACCTGTAGCGTCAACTCCGAACTCCCGTAAGCTTAAATAGTTCGGGATGCTCGACCTTGAAAGAGATTTGTTAAAACAGAGTATAAAGTAGGCTTCTTAGTGTACACTGTGCAGTGGAGAGAATGAAAACCTTTTAAATATTTAATGCCGTTTCTTTTCAATTTACGTTAACATCAATCGCTCAAACTCATCGCAATATCCTCTCTGATACAACCGGATTCTTAACTTATTGAATTAGAAATAAGTACAGATATTTGTTGCGTTACGATTTGGAAATCAAGCTTCGTAAAAATCGGGCCAACAACTACATTTAATAGAGCAGTAAACAGATTTATTCATTAAATGAGGGGAAATCATTTTCTGAGAAATTTAGTTAACCAAATATATTATTTAGCAATAGTATTGTGTCGAAGCTGTACAATAATTTGTACTTGCTCACGTTTATTTCATTTCAAATACTACGCCCAATGGAGCCCACGTTAACGAGCAAACGAAACTAAACTCACATTCCCTTGTAGTGGACCCATATCGTTGCATTTTTTATGCTCTTTTATGCTCTTTGAGATTTCATTTACAAACAAATTCGATTCGCGACAACGTACCTCCGAGAACAGAGGCAGTCTTGATAGATCGTAAAAGTAATTTCCACATCGAACCTGAATAATGTTCAAGATTAACGTGTTGGTCATTGTCAGAACATATTTGTACCGCCGAGTTGCCTTGCGATCCGTAGAAAACGTTATCGATGAACAGGAAGTCCGGTGTAGAACACGTGTCTACGTCACTACTTTTTCTATTGCCGAACATCATCAGCTAGGAAGGCGATGCAAGGCTGAGTTCGCGTTTATCAAATAAAATTGTCGTAGGTCTGGTTAGCGCATGGCTGGCATTGAGAACGCACGTGAGGAATGACACGTAAGCAGTGACGTTCTCTAGCGATGGAAATTTTTACGAAAAAACTTACGTATACCAGACTAGTATTCGAAAAACAATTGATTTGTCTAGATATACTTAGCAATATAAATTTATTTCGCAACATACAAAGTACCACAAGCTTTTGCAATTATACCTTAGCGCTGTGTCCTTTGAATTGAAATTAAAAAGAAGACAGTAGAGACAGGGCAATTCTAGCACAGGGTAACCGACAAGCATGATGGAAAAGTAGCTTATTAAATATTTATTAATTTTCGTCTGATTCAACGACTTGAGGTTATTTAGACAACCTATATCTTTTGGAAACGATTCAACTGTTATTCTTCTTATTATAATTTTTAGAATTAGACGTTTTCTAATTCTATTATAAGTACATACGTAATATATACAATCGACTATCGGGAAAATATTACAATTTGTGCGACGACTATGATGTCGAAGTATATGCGATGAGTCTCTTGTGTTTGGGGATAATTGGCTTTACTTTAAAAACTCTATGTTCAAATTTGTTAAAATACAAACAGACATAGAGAATCTGTCCATTCGCATTCAACATGAAAATGCAAATTTTTTATACATACATAATCATCTTGTACTTTCAGTTTCAGGGTAATTAATCAGTTTCGTCATCCCCACGACAGATTTAATTAAAGATTTTTTTCATAATAAAATACTCGAATTTGTTGAAAAATCAACTGTTTATTCTAATTTATTTATACCGAATTGTTTTCGAACCCAAATTATAATTCGGAATCTAAATTATTACAGATCTTTCTGCTTATAGACCTATAGAGTTTGAAATATCTAGATTTGTCGATTACAAATAATATCTCGTCACACAAATCAGTTACGGATTGTTTTCTTTTCGGAACCTTTCACTGACTTTCCCAAAGTATAATATACAGACCTAGCATGCCTGGAATAACTAGGTCTATTACTATTCCTATTATGATTGCCCGTACTGAACGTATTCTAATACTCACTACGCCTAATAATCATTTATCGGTATAATTCATCAAAATTGTATTACCGTTGCAACTCTACTCTATTACCGAAAGAACGTTTTCTTTTAATCGACACCTTCATATCCGGATTCATATTTTCAACACGGGAAGGCTGGCGAAATTCAAATTGTATTCAGGTTTATTTGAACGCAGCATTTAATTAGTTGTCTTGAATTATTTTAAGACGCATAAAGATCGAAATGAATAAGATCAGTAAGCTGCTTGTCGGTGTGTATGCAGTACACATGTATGTATAATGTATATTAATTATTGACGCACTTTTCACTTAGGATTTACTGCGTGATAAGGAAATGATATTTCAATTCGGTCTACATGAAATTTTCGATGAAAAGTACAGGCGCGTATGAAAAGAACGTTTAAACTGGTGAAAACTGTACGACAATACTACTGTCATAAATTCGAAGTTTCTGCGCATGGAAGTACATATAAAACAATAGTAAATATGCATGGTTTTAAAAAGTTTAACTACGAGCACGATTTCTATGATATCATTCGTAGGATGGAGTTTCTCAAATTCGAGAGATCTCACAATCAGAGTCAGTCCGGTATAATTTCTACACTATGAGGGCGAAAATTTCAGTGTTCTAGAAATTTACAAGCAATAGGTAGGTACATGCAGAATTAATTTGTAATTGGAAAATTAATTGAACTGTTTTTCCGCTCATCTAAATACTGTGGAACTCGCGTCATTTGACACGAATTTTATCGAAAAAGCGCTGACCGCACTCGTAGCCTCCCCTTGTCAGCCGCTAATCGAGGTACATATTCGCCCTCTGTTCCAGTTCTCGAAGAAGGGATCCATCAACGAGTTATCAGAGGGTCCTAGGCCGTTTCGTCTCAAGGTCGTAACGCGTACCATTTACAAAGGCTGTTTTACTGGTTCTGTGAATACTGTGAAATACCTATTTCAAACACATCTCCCTTCAATGTATCCGATATTCTACCGACATATCTATCTCTCCTCATATTTTCACCTCACGAGTGATATGGAAACCAGGGTCATTATTAAGAATAGCAGAATTATTATGACATTTTAATAGGAATATATGTTCGAGGTAGGCAGAATTTGCATATACATGTAACATATATGTAATTATCTATGTTACGTTTCTGAGACGAGGCGGGTTGTTTCACGCCTAGGACCATCTAGCTGCTCGCTTGTAGGTTTCCTTTCGGAAGGAGCGAGCCAGCGGGTGGCGAACACCTCGATTTTCAGCCGAAATGTTCATTTAAATCCTAAGGATCTGTATACGACCGAATTATATACCTAATATGACTGTGTAACTACAAATTGAGTAACATATTACGTTATTGTGAATACAACAAAAATGAACTGATGATTACATCGTATTGTTCGATGAATAAATATTTCCACATAGTAAATTATTCTATTTTTAGTCCTTTGTGTGCCACTCTTAAAAATATCCTCGTATTGCCAATAAATTATATGAACACCCTAGTTATAACTTAAAGCACTTAACTGCGTTCGACGTGTACACTCGTCATTGGTTGATTTAAATTATACGTCCAGTGAGGGATGTGTACCTGTGAGTTTCGGTAGTGTCTGAATGTAATCGAAGGGACGAAACATTCGTTAAATGCAAGCATACACTTCGTCAAAGATAAAATAAAAATGATGACTGCAGACAAATATTCGATTAATTTCAAGTAGGTTCAATATTCGAAATTACCGATGCATACATGTATGTATTTCCTTGCACTGACAAAATGCACCGAACGAAAGGTTGGCCAGAAAATTCGAGGAAGGCTCTCCGTTCCACCGCAGGACATACCCCGTTTCGCTAGGTTTCCCCCTATGTGTCATCTTTTCAGTGCAGCATTGCCTCGAAAAAAACAAGTACGTCACCCTTATCTCTGAGGGTTCTCGCATACGTTTAATTTTCCTAACCGCATTCGCAGACGCTTCGTTAATCGAAGCCTGCCGGCGGAATAAAAACTGCCGAAGAGGGGAGGGCAAAAACATGTGCAATTAACAGTTAACGTCATGCGTCGGCAGCGCTATTCATCGGCTGATTGGCCCGGTCGGCCTAGCACGATAAGACCGTCGACGAAACGGAACTCGAACGGGAGCAACGCGTTCCGTTTCGATATATCGGCCTTTGTAGTAAACACGAACCGCATTCCGTGCGACTATTTCTTTTTTAGACGCCGTTTGCGCGCCATTACAGGCCTGCGGGCGTGGAAGCGATGTGGCCGACGAACGAGCCACAAATTTTATAGACAAATTTCCGTTCTTCGTCGTCGAACAGCTTATCGCGGCTGAAATTCGGTTGCCAGGTTGCACAGGACAGTGTTTCGTGAGAAATGATTGCGTGTTTCTCCAGGAATGGGAATTCTCGCGTGTAAGTTTTCTTTTTTCTGCGATCGATCATTTATCAGGTTTTTGGTCATTAATTAACTTTGTTCAGTTCCTATTTTATATTTCACGCAGAAAGTTAAGCGAAACGCTACACTTGGGGCATTTAGATATTTTTCACTATTGGAAGGGTACAACTATTTGGAATAGTAGCCAAGTATGTAGACCTGTTCATTTCGCTATTTGACCTTTTAAAGATGGATTTCACAGTAAATATACACATCGGGGTATTATGCACATCGATGTAATCGTGCATATCAGTTTGATAATGTATAAAACAGTGATCAATGAAATATCTGAAAATTGTGTAAATAATATAAAGATTATAGGCAGGTAAGTATACAGTATGTGGTAACAAGATGCAAGTGATTGGATCGATTGGGATAGCAGACGATTAGGAAAATGTAGATAAATGTAAGAAAATTAAAATTTCTAAGCTCGAGACGTATAGTGCTGAGCCTTATAATTTTTCCCTCGCGATGTCGAAGCATTGAAACTGTTTATGCCAGAAAGTGGTATTTTCTTTGGATCTCGTAACGTCTTATGCGTTTGAATGTTCCCGCTTCCAAGGAATATTGCTGTGCTTTAAACTTTCAGGGATCTCAATCTTTTGTCCATCGAAACTTCAGTGTCCCGAAGTTGCAAGGTTTAAAAATGTCTGCGCGTTGAACTTCTTGAAGTTCTAGAATTACTTTACATTATACTAAAACTCTCGACCATCCGCCGTTTTGTCATGCTACATTATCACTCCCCACGCTCTTCACGTAATGAAAACGGTGCGAATTTCTTCATTGCATGGAATATGTAAAAGGGTAACAAGAAATTAATAATGTGAGGCTGGTATTGCTTTGCAAACAGTTTTTCCTTATACATACATATATCGCACAGATCCAACAAAATGAACCTCGTTATTTATCGCTCCGAACGAAACCGGACTGTTCGGAGAAGCTTTTTAACTTCGTTGTTGATCTCCGACGTCTGTTTGCCTCTTTTACTTCCATTTCCTGAATATTTATAAGATACGGATTAATGATAACCTTGGAAGGAAACGTGTGTGATTGCATGATAACGGCATCAATTAGGTTGTTTTCTGCATAATCGTCACCACGGGAGGAACAACGAGACCGGAACGGTCAGGGCCGGTGAGCATGGCCGTGATAAAATCGAGGATAACCCGTAGCAGGCTAAAGAATCGTTTGCGTGATAATACACCGATTCCAGGGCCGTTGAATTATTGGTACGAATAAGAAGACTCTACATTTTTTCGGATTTTCACCTATGGAGATATTCATTTGTTAAACACTCTTTGATAAATGCCATTTATGTTAGTCGCGAGACAGAGCCAATAAAATGACACTTATTTTGATCTAAAGAAGGCTTGTGGTTAAACCGTGCTCATATACCTATGTATACATATACACTTTCATTCTGATGGATTGATAATTATCTACTGATTAATTAATTATCTTCCAATACGTTCAAGTTTCTTTGCGTTGAAACGTCTGCGCATAGCAAATCTTTTTGCGAATTTTCCGCACTCTGAGTTTTCATGCCTCGAAGCGTTTAAACTTTAAACCTTTTTCTCGAAGTTGTTTATAGCCACAACCCCCCAGCTTGGAAATCAGCCAAGCTTTTGTGAAAAGGGAATACATATTAGTATATCGTGCGATTCGACGAACCAATACGGGACAGTATTAACGTTAAAGAACAATTCTAATGTTTTTCCGGCATCCTACTTATTCATTAAACCACATGGAATCATACATATTTTTTAAAGAGATCACTAATATGCATAAAACTTATACGTATTGGTTTCTTCCGTTGTATATCAATTTTCAAGATTAATTTTGATCAACCGCGCCACATACCTTTATGATTTTAAACACGGATTGTTAAATCTTTAACTTTGCCTGTATTAGAACAGACAATCTTTTTAAAATAAATCGCCATATTTATCTAGGACATTCAGAGTGACACAGGGGTCTGTTTAGCAGAATATGTTATTTTAATTTTTCTTATATTTGTTACTTTTTAATACAGAAATGTTCAAGCGCCAAAGAATTGAAATTGAGGTGATTAACCTGGAAAAATCGCCCATTGAACTAAGTAGTTAAATTTCACGTACGTTTTATCGAAACTGATTCACTGCCGTTGACATAAAAATTACAAAAATGAATAAATTTCTTAATAATTTGCTTGATTCTAACGAAAGTACACACTTTAAGGTGAATTAACTCCATTTTTGTAATACCCAATCATAAATTCTTCCACGGAACGTTACTTTCATCAAACCATTTGCAAAGAAAGTATTGTACGATGAACAAAAACACTTGCAACACTTGTTAGAGAACACCCCAGAATACATGATCCCCCAAAACACTGGCGGATTAATCTATAAAATACAGAAAAATCTCCGCTCGATAGCGATCGAGCGGATCGTTAGGGTGAAGGAAATTGATTTATACCGTCAGGGATCCCATTGTCCGGTAATTAGCCAGCCGGCTTTTTCGGCCGTTAATAGAAATCAGTCACGGATCTACCACGGTGTGATTCGTCGTGGACGCCCACGTAAAGTGCAACCGGATGTGTGGCGCGAACGTGACCCGCGGCATGTCGGAACGTTGACTTCAAGTCTGGTATCGATGTAAGAAGTTGTTTGTTGGCTGACTACTGTTTTCTTTTTTTTTTTGTATTTTTAAATACAGTTTCCTGTAACGGTTTGGGGGAAACTCTTTCTCACGTCCAGTCTACTATTAGAACGTTGAATATCGCTATTAATCGCAGCGTTCGAAAGGCAGTTTAATAATTCTGCGAGAATTAAGTAGAGAATAACGAGTGAACTGGATTCTGGTAAAAATTCGTCTTCGTTTTAACGGGGATGCTTATAATTTATAATATCTTTTTTTTTTTATTTCTATGAATGCTGAACTTGCGTGCTGAATGCGATAACAGGACGGAAAGTTTGTTGCCGTTTGATTACCACTACGACCCATCGTAATGTTGCTACTAAAGTTTGTTTAAAACAGTCTCCAGCTGTCTTGTTTCGAGTGTCTGTTTCAAAAATATTAGAAATTATTGACTGCGGTCCGGTCGTGTATAAATCGTGACATTTCCTTTTCTCTACATTTCGACAAGAAAGCGAAAAAGAGTGTGCAATAATATTCTACATGTAAATAGATCCGTTTTTTGCACGTATTATCTCAATTTGTTCACGATTTTCATGCCTTTGTGTAACATGCCTTGAAGCGTATTATAATGTGTTTCGCCTTGTTATTTGTTTAGCATTATTCTGAACCCGAAACTTCAGGTACGTCACTTCGTGCTTGAAATGATAAGTCTGCCATTATTTAATTATGGCGGTCATCGTTGTCGCTTCAAACGAATAATTTCATTATATTCTAAACGTGAGCATATTTTCTAACCTTGTACAGGGAAACCGTACGAGATTTGCCGAGTGTGATGTTCACGAGATCGTGTTTTATTCGCGTAACGTCTTTAATTTGCAAACTGGCTTCCGCATTCATGATCAAGATCACTTGAGGAGCAGCGCTAAAGATTTCATTCGCGAGGCGCGGGAGAAAACTCGAACGTTTTCTGAATGCCATTCTTCAGTGAACGGTGAGATATTTATTTCAACTGCAGTAAAAGTGTGTTCAAAATTCCCTTTAATTGAAGCATTACTTAGTTTATTTAAAAGTTTAGTTTGTGTTTAGTTTATTTCCAATTCGAATTTCTGGGTGTCGGTCATTAATATATGTATGGGCGAAACAATTAGAAGTGTTTCGCAAATCATTTAAAAATACTTAATAAAAATATGCTCCGTTAGCCTTCCACCAAGGTATTTTAAAATGATAATTTAATTGATACCCTGGTAGGGGAAGTAGTTATTGCGATGAAGTTACGTTATCAGACCTGTGCGTGTAGCAGTGCGATAGTCGATTCGAGTAAATACTCTGAAAGAATCGAGTTTATCACTTACAATGTGTTGCGTGGATAGATTGTTAAAAACTTGAGACATCAATTTTCGACGTTTTTAGGTCATATAAGTTTAGCTTTAGGACTCCATAACTAGGATTGACCCTAAAGAAGCTAAATTAATTTACTTTTGTTTTAGAAAAAATACACCACTTCGACCACATTTTTAATGACTTCCTTTATATTTCGGATGACCACAGTTGGATGCACATAACGAATGATAATTAACCTTTTAGGTACGGCAGAACTTTGCGCGTGGCTATCTCTCTGGACGGCAGAGTTTGACGTGAACGGTGTAAAAACGATACAGCACGGCAAAGTGTGATCAGCAATGCCATTTTCTGCACGAATATATTCAAATGAAGTATTTGATGATATAATAATAATTTAAAAATATATACTACACATACTTTAACTCGAACAATTCCCTTTAATAATTAAGAATATAATTGAAAATGATATATTTTAAAAACATGGTACACCACATAAATCTACATCACAATTTTCACATTCGTAACGAGATCTTCGCCTTGTATCGTTTCTCGAACACACGATACAATTTCGAAACGCTTTTTTTTACAAATTTTGTAGATTTGCAATAGGATGGAAAATGTTTTTCGGTCAGTCTAAACGGTTGGTCAACGGTATATTTACTACAGCTAACGATACTGTTCATATTCCCGTAATTTCTCGAAATCTCTTTGAGTAATGTAAGATGAAACGCTCGCACTGTTACGCTTTGCTTTCGTAACTTATACATATAGGCAACACGCATTCCGTATTGCCACGTCAAGCAGATGGAAACAAAATTTCTTGTACCATTCCAAAGTTGACAAAGAGTTCAAAGATGACATCCGCGAAAGCCACTATAGTGGCTCCTCGTTCAGAGAGCTGACATACACGAAAGCCACTATAGTGGCGCGTCGTACCTAAAAGGTTAAAAATAGAAGAACGAGACAATATTGAACAACGCGAAGTTTATTCCTCTATTTCATTTGTGACTCATAATATGTGCCAAGATGAAATGTATTTTTTCCTATCCGTCAATAATTAAATTTAAATAATATGAACTGCGTTGCTCATTAGCGACTGTACATCGTTCGTGAATAATTCAACCTGCTGTTTCATTCAGTAAAAATTTTACGTTTCTTTACATTCCTCAACTTTTTCGTATTTGTTTTAAGCTTTACTTTTGCCATTTTATATGTTTAAATTTTATAAGCTTCGATTTATCTTAGCCCCGACCTTTTTCTTAATCTTTATTTTTTTAATACTTTATACCCGTAATCGTATACATACTCCTATAATCCCATACGCTTGATTTTGTATTCCCTAGACTTTTGCTTTGACCTTACTCTTCTTCACTAACATATATCGACGAATGTATAAAATTCGCGATAATTCTTTGGAAAAATATAGGTTGCTTTTCTCTTTACTTTAAATAAGAAAAGGTATATTAGTTATAGAAAGACTTGATAATTTAACTGCTCATAGGTATGTACATACGTACATACATACAAACATACCCGCGTATCTTGATTATCAGTGATACGTTAAATTCGATGTCACCAATAAGTAATGTAAATTTTGAGTCAGGCAATAACCAATGTGGTAGGTACTATCGAACTGCAACAACGCACGATATCAAACACCGTATAATTGAGGTGCCTAGAACACCAAGGGGTATAAGTGACATTTTCAAAAAAATTGACATAACTATGCCATGAAACTCTGAATTTAGCATTCTATTTAGTGGTAAAGGGATCTAACAAGGGGAGGCTACAACTCATCAACTCGCGATTTGGATGAAACTGGGTGGAAATGGTAGAGGGTGATGCGTATAAAGATCCTGTGAAGCAATACAAATATCTACCGATTCATTTTTATAAAAAATCGACTTAAAGTTGAAACTCCGATGTCGATGAATCGAGCTCAATTTTTTTTCAGATGATTGAGTTGCGTGTAAGGAACAAAAAATCCTTATGACATATTGCTCCTAAAGTAATAGTTTAACTAAAAAAAAATATTTTTGTAATTTGGCCTGGCCGCCCGCGCCGCCTCGTCAGAGCTAAATATTGAAGGGATTCTCAACCACCACGGTAGCCATGTGACGTTAAGCGAGTGTTCGAATGCTATAGTTCCGTCTGTCACGTGTTGAAGTCCATGCTGGAAAAATTTTGTATTTTTTTTTACATTTTTATTCAAATGTGATCAAGAGTTAAGGTCTTGACTCGGGCCAAGTACAAGAGTTCCCAACTGGTAGACCTGAACTACTCTTTTCCGGAAGAATTAGATCGAGGTTTTCGGGGTATTCAAACGGCATTAAATCCGCATATTTCCCCCAAACTATGGTGATATTCTTGTAGGGGACGTCCACCCGAGTAATTTAAGCCTAACTACGAGAAGATCCATCAATCCAATTGCGAGATATTTTGATCTAAGAAGTCGACGTTTTTGTAAGAAACGTCGTCTTCTTCCTCTCCTCCTTCTCCATCTCCATCGTCATTTTCATCTCCAGCCTGTCACGCAGTCCGGTGTCAAACCCTAACATATGTTTCATACCATGCGAGATAATTTTTCTGCCGATAACGTAGATTTTTCTATGTAATCTGAGACATGCCGGAAAAAAATCAAGAGACAAGGTCTTGTCTCGGACCAAATACAAGAGTCGCTTATTGGTATTCAGAAAATCTTCAAGGATTATCAATAATTTATAAATTTAACATAATGGTTTCTTAAATTGTAGAAGAAATGTATTTGATTTTTGAAACTTAGGCTTAACAATATATCGCAACAATACGCTTAAAACAGATTAAACGCCGCCTTTTTTCAAATGAATAAAAAATAAATTTAAAAATATTGAAAATAAATATTTAAATGCCCGATAAAATAATTAAAAATGTTTAGAATAAAATTAATGAGTGACCACGATTGGCGAAGACGCACCGAAATACTTGCTCTCGGCTGTCGCTACGGCTGCGCTCGGAGTGCGAGCGTGACAGACAGAAATAAAGAGAGAGAGGCCCTTATGCTAGAAAAATTCGAATCATGTTAAATTCCGCATTGCTTTCTCGTCAAACGCGCTCTCACACATGCTTGCGTGGCCACGTCGCGTCGTTTGTTTGGCTAGTGCGAGCGCGACAGAGCGACGGAAAGATAGAGACAAAGCGAAGTCTTTGTCAGTTGTTTATATCCGGAAACATAGTACGCCACATCGAGAAGGAATTATTACGAAAAAGAGGGAAGGGTAGACATCTTCGTGATGGACGCATTAGTACGTCATTCAGAAATTTTCAAACTGTTATCAATAATTAATGTGTTTCATTTTTAGAACTTCGATACATGTCAAAGCGTAACTTCAAATTTCTACAAGCTCTTCTTTAGTATGTAATCAAATTGTTTTATACACAGGTCTTCCAAGGAAAAGTAGACAAATTTTTTTTATCGGGTTATCCGGCACTGTTAAATAATCTTTGTTATATGCTTCGTATCGACACTTTATCATCTCGGCTATTGAATCTCCAAATTGTTTCTTACCTATTTGTAACAGTGTTATGATATTACTTAAACACTATTTTTTGTTCAAACCCGTCATTGAAATATACGTAAGATTAACGGACATGATGACGTTGTTATACGTAAATCGAAAAATGTTTACAAGGATATACATTTGACCACATTAAAGTTATAAAAGTTAAAAATATTTTTCAGTAATTCACATTAACCATTATTTTATATTTACCCCGTTTTCATAAAACCATTTTGGCCACTTCTATGTTTATTATAATTTTCGAATTAAGAATTTAAAAACAAAACGTACAAATCCGTCACTGTCTTGCAACAGTTAGTGGCTTGCGGGCCACCAAGTACATTTAGAGCAGAGCAGTAAACAGATTTATTCGTTAAATGAGAAGACACCATATTTTGGGAAATTTAGTTAATTGAATATATTTACTTAGCAATAGTATTGTGTCGTTGCTCTACAATAATTTGTACTTGCTCACATTTGATTGATTTCAAATCCTGTATAAAATGCAGTTTATGTTAATGAACAACCTATTCCAATGTATCATTCTCTTGTACTTGGCCCATAGCTTTGCATTTTCGATGCTTTTTGTGGATTCAAGTTTCATGAAGAAAGAGGACCATCTCCTCCCTTGTCAAAACTTTACAATTACTTTTGTTAAACAATTGTGCATAACTCATGGGACAAATTTTTAAAAATCTGAAAAAATTCAAACGTATTCTTTGAACCTTCCTCTTCAAGTAACCGCAAAACGAAAACGGTCAATTTAATAGCGAGTCCGTAAACAATCGCGAAAGTTGAACATGCAACCGTTTGACGCGCTCCGCCATGCAGTTACCGGGACACTATACCACGCGCTCACCGCATTGCCGCTAGTTACTTACTGAAATGCGAAACTTTCGAAAAATCAGAGTTAGTTCCATATTTAGAACGCCAAGGGCTATAATGTCAGTGACTTTGAAAATGTTCCGAGATGTTAGTCCAAAAAGTGATAGATTTCGTATGGAATGAGCCATATACAAAATTCATGTGCTCCACAGAAATATTTCTTATCTTTAATGTTCGCAGGGTAACACATCTTGTTAACGTTCCAGAAATTCCTTAACAGCATCAAATACTTAAAATGTAAAACATAATAAAGTGCAAAATACAAGAAAGCTGCATATAAGTTACAGAAAACATGATACAATTATAGCAAGAGTTAGTGTGAAATAGTAAAACAGATAATTGAAGAACAATTTTCTACGAAAAAGAGCCATGTTTGGACGGAAAAGGAGATTATGCTCTTTCTTCATGAAACTTGAATCACAACATTTGAATAAAAATGTAAGGACAAATTACAAAAATAATTTTTTTTAGTTAAACTATTACTTTAGAAGCAATATGTCATAAGGATTTTTTGTTCCTTACATGCAACCCAATCATCTGAAAAAAATTGAGCTCGATTCATCGACATCGGAGTTTCAACTTTGTCGATTTTTTATAAAAATGAATCGGCAGATATTTGTATTGCTTCACAGGATCTTTATACGCATCACCCTCTACCCTTTCCACTCACAATCAGTTTCATCCAAATCGCGAGTTGATGAGTTGTAGCCTCCCCTTGTAAGTGAAATGCCCACCCTGTGCTGAAGTCTAGTGTCAAATCAGTTAACCCCCAACCAAATAGTCTAGTTCAATTGGAGGGAAAGAGGTATAAGCGCACTTATTCCTGTCTACTTCCAAACAACATCAGCTATTTTAACATTTCGCCGGCCGCTTATTTCTCGCATCGCCTTTGCGTTGCCACCGGTGAATTTCGCGCGGATTCGACTTGTAACAACGGTGGTATTTACCCTATCCGTCGTACATAAGGGTTTGGTTATTATTAAAAATGGCACTAAAATTAGTGTTACATAAATTTTAATGAATATTTTTATATCCTTAAATTATCAGTTATATTATTTACAAAGAAAATGTTAGATTTAATATTTTACTCTTTTATTGTAAATTACGAAACATTTTCCTGCATGCAGAGGTACTTTACAAGATGAACACATGTACGAAGTGGAACTAATTTTTTTTTTGAGGCAGAACAAATTTTGCAAGCCCTTCGCAGATTTTCATTTCTTCCTCTGCCAATAATTCTTATTATGGTGTATTGCCTCATATCCGCAGAAAGCCTCTTCAATGGATCATATCTCAGCGATCTAATATTGCATTGAACATGTGATCCTGACTCTGGCATCGCTTCATTTACGCTAATCGATTTGAAGACTGAATATTCTTCCAAGAGACTGAGATTTTAATCTAAGAGACTGATAAATAATTATATTAAACTACCGTTTCCAGGATTTTTAATATTTACTTTGAACAATAAATTTTTTTACTTATAACCTGCTTGTTGTCATTTATACATTGTATGTAAAAGGGTATAAGTGACGCAACACTATTTTAATTAATTCATCGTTGCTAATATATTTGATGAAATTCTTTATAATCTAGCATAAAGACTTCCAATAACATGGTATACCCATTTTTGCAAAAAAAGAAAATGTTGTTCTATATTGTGATTTGTGAGCCTTTGTGAACTTTGAGCTTAATTTTCTCGGAACTAAATAAATGTCACTTATACCCCTTGTGTTCTAGGCACTTCAATTATTCCATTCTAAGTGTAGTTGAATCTCTGATTCTTGAGTCCCTCTATAATAAGTCTAATTAAAGTATCATTTTTCTCGTGTTAGCGTCGGTTTTTCTGCCTTTTCCCGTGTGTCGTCCATCTAGAGAGGTCGTTGACCGCGGCCGATTGTGGACATTCGAAAAGGCAGGCGAGATTGGCGAGGGTAGAGTCTCTCTCTCTCTCTCTCTCTCTCTCTCTCTCTCTCTCTCTCTCTCTCGCACCGGGTACGTGTATACCTTCGAGCATCATTCGGAGGGACCTAAAATTAGCGAGGGAGTATATGCCGTAAAGAAATTTGGCAACGATCGGGCCGATACGAAACGGAACCTTTGGGTTCAGGACTGGTTATGTGGTGTTTTCCCCGGATTTGGGTTCGGCAATAAGAATGGAAGAATTCTTTTTAACCCGTTATTCGACATATTCTATTGTTTTGGCTCAAGTATGATCGTTCGGTGAATATTTGATTGTTGAATGCTGAAAGTAACTTGTGCTTAAATTTCGAAGATAATTTGGTGATACTAATTACGCGATATGTAATTATAAGCCTGTCTTACGCTGACGCGTCATTCCGTTTCGCGGGAAAATTTAGATTCCGACCATACGAATTGGTTTTGAACGTAAGTACGATTAAATTTTTTTTAATAATTTTATTAAAAATTTATTTGTTTAAAATTATAATTCAAGTCTACGTTACGAATTTTAGAATGTGGATTTGGCTTATCAGGCTACCGAAGAATTCAGTGTTCGTTGCATAACCCAACTTTGAATTGCATTAAAGTTTAATGTAAAATTTGCCACTAGTAATAGCAGATTTATCTACTATAAATGGGATCGGTTTTCATATTTAACCATAAAAGTACAAATGTGTACTGTCTGAAAAACAGAAGAAAATAAGGAAACCATATTTTGTCACAAAACGATAGCACGAACACAAAGTAAGACCAAAACGCAAACGTATTTCTTCAAAAATAGGCATTCTCAATTTAATTAAGACAATAATTATCGACGACCTAGGTATGACATTTTAAGTAACCACAATCGAGACAATTTGTACTTAGAAACAAAGTAACGTACTTGCATGATAAAAAGCGCGGATAGTGGATATATATTGTATTAAAAATATAAATTCCAATTGACACTGCTACAAAAGTGGTCTATCGCATTTGGAGCAGTGCTGAACATGTCACGAACATTCTCGAACGCTCTGCCTAGTCTCTTGGATCTCCAGAATCAAATCGAAACGGGCCTTACCTTTCACCTTCATTTTAATTTTCGAGAATAGCCTGAAGTCACGGAGTACCACGTCGGACGAGTATGCCGAGTGAAAACAAGATTTTTTTCATAAACCACAAACTAATGGACAACTGTTGAATCGTGGCACCGCGCGTTATCGCGATGCAAAACAAATCCATTTGCCGATAACCGTCACCTTTTCCGCCGTGTATCTTTTCGTAGGTGCCCGGCAACATCTTTCACGATATTTCGCGTTCACACTAGTGCCCCGGGATATGTAGTCGTACCGCGCTAATCCCTGGATACAAGAACGACAATAGCAGTAATCAACGTAACTTTTACAGACGACGTCCGTGCATCCAACATTTGTCTGCAGTAGTCGCGATGAAAAACGTAAATCTGAACTGAAACGTAGGTGAAAATTCCATATTCGTGTGTCGTTCGACTTCGCTGCCTTTCAATTGCTCGCGACAATGCCGCGAGGCATCTGCTTACAAAAGCCCCGATCACAATTAAGTAACTCTATGAATGAAACATGTTGGAAGCTAGCAGGCCGCCTATAGAAAGATCATCGCGTGCGATCGCAATACTTTTCGATCGCACTCCGAATCAAGAGTTAAGGTCTCGACTTGGGCCAAGTACAAGAGTTCCCGACTGGTAGACCTGAACGTCTCTTTTCCGGAGAAAGTAGATCGAGGTTTTCGGGGTATTCAAACGGCATTAAATCCGCATATTTCCCCCAAACTATGGCGATATTCTTGTAGGGCACGTCGACCCGGATAATTTAGGCCTAACTACGAGAAGATCTATCATCAAGCCAATTGCGAAATATTTTGATCTAAAAAGTCGAGGTTTTTGTAAGAAACGTCGTCATCTTCCTCTCCTCCTTCTCCATCTCCATCGCCATCGTCATTTTCATCTCCAGCCTGTCACGCAGCCACTAGTAGCGTAACACCAGTGCCAGGCCCTAACTAAAGTGACGATCATTTTTCTGTCGGTAACGTAGATTTTTATATGTAATCCGTCGGACATGTGCCGGAAAAAAATCAAGAGACAAGGTCTTGTCTCGGACGAAATACAAGAGTCTCTCATTGGTATTCAGAAAATCATCAAGGGTTATCAATAATTTATAAATTTAATATAATGGTTACTTAAATTGTAGAAAAAATGTATTTGATTTTTGAAACGTAGGCTTCACAATAAATCGCAACAATACGCTTAAAACAGATTAAACGCCGCCGTTTTTTTCAAATGAATAAAAAATAAATTTTTAAAAATTGATAATAAATACAAACTCCCGATAAAATCATTAGGAATGTTTAGAATAAAATTAATGAGTGACCACGATTGGCGAAGACGCACCGAAATACTTGCTCTCGGCTGTCGCTACGGCTGCGCTCGGAGTGCGAGCGTGACAGACAGAAGTAAAGAAAGAGAGGCCCTTATACTAGAACAATTCGAATCTTGTTAAATTCCGCATTGCTTTGGCGTGAAACGCCCTCTCACACATGCTCGCGTGGCGCACGTCGCATCGTTTGTTTGGCTAGTGGGAGTGCGACGGAGTGACGGAAAGATAGAGACAAAAAACTCGTTGTCAGTTGTTTATATCCGGAAACATAGTACGCCACATCGAGAAGGAATTATTACGAAAAAGAGGGAAAGGTAGACACCTTCGTGATGCACGCATTAGTACGTCATTCGGAAATTTTCAAACTGTTATCAATAATTAATGTTTTCATTTTTAGAACTTCGATAAATGTCAAAGCGTATTTCTACAAGCTCTTCTTTAGTACATAATCAAATTGTTCTATAAACAGGTCTTCCAAGAAAAAGTAGGCAAATATTTTTTATCGGGTTATCCCGGCACTGTTAAATAATTTTTGTTACATGCTTCATATCGACACTTTACCATCTCGGCTATTGAATCTCCAAATTGTTTTTTATCCATTTGTAACAGTGTTATGATATTATTTAAAATCTATTTTTTTTTCAAACCCGTCGTTGAAATATAGGTAAGATTAGAGGACATGATGATGTTGTTATACGTATCTTGAAAAATGTTTGCAAGGATATACATTTGAGCAAATTAAAGTTCTAAAAGTTAAAAACATTGTTTAGCAATTTTCAAATTTACCTCGTTCTCATAAAACCATTTTTGTCCACTCATATGTTTATTATGATTTTCGAATTAAGAATTTAATTCCGTTGAGTGCGGCGCCGGTCCCTGGGGACCGGCACTGAACTTTCCGTTTGGGCAGCGTCGGTCCCTGGGACCGACAGTTTCATATTTAATAAATAAATGTAGTTAATTTCAATGATATTAATTAAAACACTCTAAACAAAAATATGGCTCAGATTTACATGTATTGCAAAAAGTCACGACTAGTAATCATCTATTCATTCTCCCCACCCAAAAATCACTTGAGCGCTCGCCGTCGGCTGAACAGAAAGGACAGGAATATCGGCGCCGCGTTCAACGTGTTAAAAACCAAACGTACAAACAACGTCACTGTCTTGCAGTAATTAAATGTTTATTATCGTGCTAATTCCTTGAAATGTGTTTTCTTTTTCAATATTATCGACAATATATTATGCAAGTCTTTAAACAATCTCAAACATGCTGCGAGAACCTGGTATACATGACCAGAAACGCTCCTAGACTAATTGTTTACTGTCTCCAGAAGAGTCTCTGATTTTTTTGACACATCTTTAAAGAATTTTGTGAAATTTTCCAAATACATACTTACTTAATTCTTATTACTATATTTTTTAAACATAAATAACATTTAAAGGATAATTTTTTACATTTTGCCACGTCATGATTGCAAAATTATTATAATAATGAGATCCGTATATTCCTTTATTTTCCTGCATTCCCTGATTTCTTTATTCCCTTATTTATGTAATAACAAGTATTTCAATAAAAAGCGTACCGTACTTTACATAATTCTACGAATGAAGTGAAATCCTCAAAAAAGCATCGAAAATGCAAAGCTATGGGCCAAGTACAGAGGATGTTACATTGGATGCTCATTAACATAAACTTCATTTTACACAGAATTTGAAATCAAACAATTGTGAACGAGTACAAATTATTGTACAGTAACGACACACTGCTATCGCTAAGTAAATACATTCAATTAACTAAATTTCCCAAATTATGATGTCTTCCCATTTAATGAATAAATCTGATTACTGCTCTATTAAATGTACTTGGCGGCCCGCTTTTTACGAAGGTTCGATGGTATAAAATACCTGTAGTATCAGCTCCCCTAAGCTTAAATAGTTAAGGATGTACGACATTAAAAGAGAGTTGTTAAAACACAGTATAAACCGGGCTTCTTATTGTACCGAATGAAAGTCCTTTAAATATCTCATGTCGTTCCTTTTTAATTTATGCTAACATCAATCGTTGAAATACACTGCAATATGTATATGTAATTTCCTCTCACATACATCCAGATTGTTAACATATTAAATTAGAAATGTTTGTTACGTTACGTTTTAGACATGAAGCTTCGTAAAAAGCGGGCCACCAAGTACATTTAATAGAGCAGTAAACAGATTCATTCATTAAATGAGAAGACACCATATTTTGGGATATTTAATTAATTGAATGTATTTACTTACAATTAGCGATAGTAGTGTGTCGTTGCTCTACAATAATTTGTACTTGCTCACATTTGATTGATATCAAATCCTGTGTAAAATGCAGTTTATCTTAATGAGCAACCTATTCCAATGTAACATTCTCTTGTACTTGGCCCATAGCTTTGCATCTTCGATGCTATTTTGTGGATATACTTTTCTCCGGCCGTTGGTTCTCATCTATCTGCTTCTCCGCGGTTTCGCCTCCGCCTGTTTATCACGGTGCAAGAGGCCGTTGACCTCTCTCCTCCTCGTTTTCTCGTTCTTCTGCTGCTCGCTTATCTCACGTCCTCTCTTGGTACGTGGTTACTTGGTCGCTTGGTTACTTGGTTACTCGGTTAGCGAGGTGACAAAGGACCTCTGCTTTTCTGCAAAACTAGGCGCGATTGGCTAGTGTCATGGCCTGCCGTGTGTTCGAAGACAGGGAAAAGAATCGCGCGGAAATAGATAGCATTTTTCCGTGGGAACAGTGGCATGTGGCCCGCGAATCTTTTAGAACCATCGAGATATTCATAAACTTTTTCTAACATTTCATTTATACGATTAGTATTTTATTACCTTACGATGGATTTTATATGTAGAACGAAGGACAATGCGCGTAAAGACACAAGATATATGATGTTACTGCGAAACGGAATAGTCCTTATAGAAAAGGGTCAAATAAAACGATTAAGGCTTTTCCTGCGTGGAATTAATTTTGAATAATCATGTGGCATTCCAAAAGATTTTACGTGATTCGTCACAGGCTGTTCCTTCTCCATTCTCTCCATTATTTTTTCCGACGTAAAAGATTGCGTCCTAGTTAATTAGATAAACATTATTTTAATGTTCTATAAATTTGCTCGCCATTACACAATTCTGATTTGTGTAATAATTTGTACGTATTTTAAGTAAAGTATGTAATCTGAAATCCATACAATATATTACTGGGACATTCTGGCGATATATTATTAGCAGTTGCGTACATTTCGATTGATAGTGTCAAGATTTAAGTTTCCGACAGGATACACGTAGTTACGCAAACTAATTACGCTCCTAGCGCGGTGCACGTAAGAACTTAATCCGGCATAAATTGCAACTTCGATATCGCGTTATTTGCACGGAATGATAATTTCATACGTCCATCGTCGAATCCGCGTATCAATTCGATGCAAAATGGATTAAAGAATACGTTCTCGTATACTTGTTACGCTCGCGCTATACAGTTACGCGCAGAAGTATTCGTCTTCTACAAACATGTTATTACACTCCCCTTATTTTGTTAAGTCATAATTCAAATTACCGAGTAGAAACAAATCTGTATGGAAAGAGGGATAACTGATTTAATTGTTTGGGTGCATTTTGCGTTTTCTCTGTTTGGAAATGATTGCAAAAAGAGTGTATGTACATACATATATTATACATCGTTACGTTATTTAAGGAATAAAAATTGTCGAGGATATAAAATATCGTTTTTACAAATCAATTGATTGGAGATACAAATATTTCTGGATTATAGGAAGAATTTATTAACTTTTATCAGATTTTCCATGAATCGCAGGCCCCGGTTGCCCGATTATGATTGTAGATAAAATATTATACCAAAAGTTCCTTAATCTGACATTCACAATTTAAATCAAATTCAAAAACGAAGACTTGTTTCAAAATTGCAACTTTCGCCAATTTACTTCATATTCGTGGCGGCGTTCGTTCATCCTGTCGAAATGGTTGGCAGAAATTCGGGAAAAGTGAAATCCTTTTAAAGTTTACACCCATGAAATCATTTAAGCCATTTAAAATACGTTAATTCATATATTCAGTTTTGTTCGGATTACAGAATTATTAAACCTAAGCCTGAGAATAGGATGTACGAAATCTAATAACGAATCGAATATTTGCTTAGCATTCAGTTGACGTCAGTACTTTTGACACGTATAATAAAAAATGCTGCAGAATAATCTTCCGTATAAAGTTGATATGAAATCCCTTAAAATCTGTCAGTTTGTATGTAAATGACGTATCACACTGAGTGGTACTTATTAACCTGTAATTTAGTTTTTATGAGTTTGCTTGTTCCCGATTGTCAAATACCTAATTATTCAACATCATTTTTATGAGCATTGATACCGTTTGACATTTTCCAAGTATTAATGGGATTGCTGGGTCGGGAATGGCAAATACATGAAATTTGTTAATCGTAAAAGGTGGGCGGATACTTTTGCGAGCAACTGTAGTTTGTTTGCAGTACGGGCTTATACATAAGCCTTGCATCGCGATTCGAATTACCAGACGATGATATCGCGGTAGAAATTGCGGCGCTTTAAAACCCATGACAATGTATTCGGAAAACACATTTACGATGATGTTATTGGTGCGAGAAACCGAGGGTAAAGGTGCTTCCAAGCATTGATTCGCGCCAAAATGCTCATTCACTATTTCTTACGGTGGCACAAAAATACACTTTTTCCTGAACAATTCGGACAAGTGAATTTTAAATTAGCTACTTTACAGAAATTCTTCGGAGGCTCTGAACCTATGATGCAATTGGAATGTGTTAACGTAATCAGTGTATGTTAATTTTTAATTGAATTTAAATGTGACTATTTAATAGTAACTTAACCCTTAAAAGCTATACAAAGTCATTGCAACTCCTTCTCAGATTTGAAAATATTAAAGCAATGTGTTTTCCGTAATTTTAATATTTTTTTTTATAAAATATTAAGAGAAAAATTAATGGAACCATAGTACATCTTTTCAGAGCTGGTTTGTCTTGTTCCCTTTTATTCGGTATTACGTTACCTTACAAAAGAGTACATTCGTAAATGCACATAAAAATATCTGTCGATACTAAAATGAATGCCAACCATGTTAAATCTGCTCCATTTGTTTTATTGTATATTTCATTTAATATACAATAGGAAAGATGTAATCCATAATGTGTAAATAATGCAAGTAATCGCTTCATATTGTAGGAGATTTCGAGAGTTAAAGTAAATGAAAATTTAATGCTAAATGTAAGAGATTTTTCACAAAATCAAGTGCATCAAATTTTTCATAGGATACTCATAAAATTTGTTTCCATGCAAATGGGTCGAGATTCGGAATCCACTTTTATTATAACATAATTATGGTTGTTAGCGAATTGTATCTGATTACATTCTTGAAACTGTTTCATTCTCGCAAAGTCAAGTGAAAGCCTTCGCTTCACTTCCTTCGCTTTATTTGTTTGGCCAAAAGAGAAATTCACGAGAATCGTAGTTCGAAGCAACGAGTAACGATATTACTTTCATTCACGACCTTCGATGAATCTTTCTTGACAAAGTAAAATGAAATCGTATCTTTCGCTGTATTAACACGTCTGAGAAGTGAAATTTGCGAGCGCTACAAATTTGTGACGCGCAAAAGTAATTTCGCTACATCCTTCCTGCAACTATTTATTTCTATAAATAGTAATTTCGATACGAAGCGACTAACAACGTAGCACAAATGTTATCTAGAAATATAATATTTACTATTAACACTATTTCTACCACGATTGTGTGTATACCTATTTCGACCGAAAGGTGTCTTTTGAAACCTGTTCGTTTGAATGCAAATATTTGCCAAAACTGTTGGAATTTCAAATTACCAGTTAAATGTAAATAATTTAACAACTATTGTATAAAAAGTCCACAACTTAATTGTGGAGAAATGATTCAACGTAACGAATGATTTTAAGTTAAAATTTTGAAAGGTGTCTTTTGACACCTCTTGGTAGAAATAGTGTTAATATTAAACAAAATGGCCTTCTTATGAGATGGCATTAAGAATCTCGAATTAGAATTACTTAACTGTATTTACTTATTCCGAAATGGGATTAAGCCTAGTTTTGTTCTAGCAAGCCTTGGAATTAAGTCTAAACCTTGTAGGTAAGTGTAGTTTTATATAAATGTTTTATTACATTTCTACTGTACTGACAAATCAGTTGCAATGCCGTTTCCTCTCGATAAAGTTGTTTTTTCAATTTATCTATTTTATGTTGCACGTATGTACCTACCTAAATATATAAATCTTAAGTACGTGTAAATATGTATGTAAATATTATGTTTCATTCCATTTGTTATAAATTTTCAACTGGACGCCGGAGGGTCGTGAATCGATAGTATTTCACATTTGTCTATTGATCCCCGTTGTGTGTACTCGTCATTCACGATACAGCAAACATATCTGGGTAGCGTGCAGTCACATGTGAGCAAACACCGGTGGCAAACGATCGGGCCTATAGTGCTCCGTAGTATATGCGAGAGGGGGGTAGTTGTCTGTTTCACTAACGTGCCATGTGACCGACGAGTGATTTCTGTTTAGACGAAAATTACGCCGGGTTATCCGATACCATCACAGATGTGCATGTAAATGAGAGTGGACATCTGCGACACGGTCAATTATGGCGGATGAATTTTCATTTCGGCATGGTTCATGTTAACGTTCCGAAATTTCTTTGCATTGAATTTTTCATACTTTGAAATTTCGGAACCGTGAAATATCTATGCAACCACAATTTCTACGCGGCTTGAAATCTGTAAGTATTGGCATTAAAACGCACTTATTATTTTTTCACTCGGGCTTGTTTCCACTCATTTAATTTCTTCCGCTTTCAGGGTTTCAATCTTTAACATTTCTACGCGTATTAAACTTTCGGGGCGTTGACGTCTTGACACATTTAATTTCCCGCGCGTTAACGTTCCTAATCCTTGACATTTCCATGCGTCAAATTTTCCATGCCATAAAGTTTCCAAGCCCTGAAGTCTCTACGCAATAACGTTTCTACGGGTTGATCTGCGCGCGCCTTAAGGTTTCCGAACCTTGAAATTTCTACGCATCTAACCTTCCGAGCGTTAATATTTCTACGCCTTCACGTTGCGTTTGACGTCTTCACACCTAGAAGTTTCTACCTCGACACGTTGAAGTTGTAACGTGTCCATTTGCGCTTTGAAACGTTGAAACAAAGATTCTTGCACGTCTCTACTAGAAACAATGACAGATCCATCTCCTGCTGTGCATTCGCCACAAGTGAAATTACAAAAATCAAGTCAACTACGAGTCACGCCGATAGAGTTACATCATCGATAAAACAGCCGATTCCGTGGAATATCAGGTAAACAAACATCGAAAAGAAAGTCCGAATAAACAACGCTTCGATTCTCTGGAAACAAGACTCAGCATGTAACCAGGAATGTTAGAGCGAGCACGGTGTGACACCCTCGGTGACAATAAAAACGTATCCGGCCATGGGAAAGAAAAATCACGGTGCGAGGCACGACCCATGTGCGCCATCGGGCGAACTGGTTGCGCGGAGTTTTTTGGTCGGTTCGAAAAATAGATAAAAATGTGCAAATAAACGCCGGTCGTGGCTCAGGGACAACCGGTTGCCATCTTGCTTTCTTATATAAGTCCCTCCTTGCTCTTAAAGACGTTCCATCGCCGTGCACTCGCTAACATTTGACTCGCCTTCGCCTTCGCCTTTGCCTTCTTCTCTCTTCATCTCTCTTTTATTCTCTTCGCCTCTGTTTGTCTTTTTCTATGGCTGTTTCACTCTAACTCCGATTCAGCCTCGCTTCGTTTCCCTTCATCGTGCTCGGACTGGTTATATAGTAAATAATTTTTCTCTTTCTTTCTCTTGCGTTGGTACTACTATTACTTCGCCTTGTTCTTCTTCTTCTTCTTCTTCCTCCTCTGCAGCTGCTTCGTCTTCTTCTTCTTCCCGTTCAGCTTCTTCGTGTGCAGATCTCTTCATTGTAGAATGTGTGGTAAATAATTTTTACTTCCCTCTTTATCATACTTGGGGTTTTCTTTCTTTCTTTAACATTTTTTTTTGCTTCTGGTAGCATGTGGTTTCTGTTTCTCTTATTTGTTATGCGGTCTCTTTTCTTCCTCGGTGCAGCACGTATTGTAAACGATTTAGAATTATGGTGTGGTGTGTATGTGTATAGCAATTAATTTCTCTGGCTTGATCGAGAGTTGGGTTATCGGTGCGCCCGAGTTTTCCATTCTTTCGCGTTAGAATGTGTCCTACATCTTTTTTTTCTTTTCATTAGTGCACAGAGGTTTCTTTTTGCGTGAGATCGTGTGATATGTAAAATTCTATTCTCTTTTACAGTGCCTGTCGGTTTCGGAGGGCAGGAGGGGTGGATGTATTTGGTGCTTCTTTCTGTCATATTTCTTTTTAAAATGTGTATGTGTGCCTACTGAAGGCATACTTTTCTTTTCTTTCTAGTTTTCATGTTTCTTCTTTTCGTGGGGAGATGACGTATCTAATTTCAATTCGTCTTGCTTAAGTTTTCCCTTCCCTTTCTTCACGTTCGTTCAGTCTTCTGCATTTCTATCCTCCTACGTTTTTGATTTTATGTAATACCGTAACCGTTTTTGTCTCATGTAAAACATTTAGATCTCTTTGGTGATATGAAAAACAAATTAATTTGTAATGAAAAGGAATGTTGTTCGAACAATTAATTTCTTTGCGGCAATATTTTGTGATACAATATTTAAGAAAGGATAATTTCCAGGAAAGTGCAATTCGTTTGATTAGAAACTACTTTTTACAAAATATTAACTCCGCAACTTATGCAGCGTTATTAAATATTTCGGAACTTCTTTTTTGTTTAGTTATTTTACGTCGCATGCATGTTGCTTGCGGTTATTAGCCAATGTTAAGTTTGCAAGTTTAGTATAACCTCGTTGCTTTATATTCTATTTAGGTAGTCTATATCTTTTAGAAATTGTATTCTTGCCGTAGTATTGTAGAATGTTATAAAAAATTCTTCGTTCCATTCTGCAACTTGTTGCCGCCAAATCAAAACTATCCAGAGTCATATTTCTTACTTTTCGCAGGCAATCAGTAAACAGACTTTTAATCCTTTGCGGTCGGCAGATTTTTCGGCTGGGACTACCAGCAAGTCGGGGCGAATTTCTTACTAAACTTTGAAATTCAATTTATAATTTATTATATATTTATTATTTATAAATTGATTTCTATTTACTTGTCATATATTTCTCGATGGTAAAATAACGCCCGAAATGGCTAACATTCTGTTAATCTAAGTTTTTCTGCATTGCTTTTTCGAGACGTGATCATGCCGCCACAGCGGTGGCACCAACTTCTACGACAGTTTCGAAATGCCGCCACAGTGGCGGCACCGACCGCAAAGGGTTAACACTATTTCTACCACGATTGTGTGTACAATATTTCTCCGATATGGGGCCCTTTTCGTGGCTCGGTATATGCCCGGCGATCATCCCCACCACTGGGGGGATTCTCCCTCAGAATTGGTCGGTCGAGAAATGTGACACGGTTGCGACGTCACGTCCGCGTCGCCGGGCCGGGAAAGATTTATAGCCTTTGTATCGATGAGATAACGCTAATGTAAGGACAACATTTTTTAATTTCTGGATATTTTTGCATGGAAATTGTATTAACTTATTGGAATGATTTTGCTGATTAAAATGATACCAAACACGACATATGTTTATGTATGTGTAATTTTTATTTATCTATTTCCGATAAGAAGTGGACCATCAAACTTTCCACATGTATTTGTAGAGCATATGACTTATTTGCCGCAAGTGTGTTCAATCTATGATATATTTTATTAATTTCTTGTCTCCCATCATCCCGTAGATCATGAGGACACTGATTGTCCGGCACAGCTTCGTCATCATTTGAATTCGGTTCACTAACTAATATGTTAATAAAATTGTTATAAAGAAATATTGGAAGGTGAGGAGGTTCATCGTTGCATTAGTGTAGTGGTTCACCGATACCAAGGGATTTAATTTTTATCATCATCCTCGATCTCAGACCCCTTGTTTACACGTACTAATTGTTGTAAGTCAACATTCATCGGTATCGAATTTCGCTTCCAGTGCTCGGTATAAGAGTCAAAGAAATACCGTCGAGCGGCCAGTTACCGTGCCAAGGCGTACGATTCGCCCAGTTAAAGATGAACCATCTCAGGGGATAGTGCGGCGAGGGGATTGACTTTGCCTTTGTGCCGCGCCACGACGCACTGTGGGGTATTCGACCCGAAAAGCTGGAAAAAAGTCAATTTTAAAAGTTTACGTAATCCGCAAACTTTTTACTGTCTGGGGTTGTTAAATATGTCCAGTACTAAATTGATTTTAATCATTCGTGCATTCATAAATTAGTAATCTTTATCGAAAGTCGAAAGATTATATGACATGTGTTGTCCGTTCAAGCATGGTATAATACACCGGGCATTTAGTAGTGGATTTTATATATTTCAAAGAAGTTAAGTAACTTTTTGCATTTTGGATACATTTTAAGAAAGCATGAGCTACTCTTCCATACAATTTTTATAGTTTTATCACATTTATTTATATAGTATTAATAATTCTAGATGATCAATAGTTCAGTAATTTTTCTCACCAGTATAAGATTTCATGAACGATTTTGTTATAGTATTCCGTTGAATTCCGTGCTCATTCTGGTCCCATTAGATTCAGTAAAGATCTGTGATTATAAGCCAATAAAATTTGGTTCCGATTCTGTCCGATCTGAAGTTTTTCAGCCATTTTTGTATTAAGCGTTTTTATGTATTTTCTGAGTTAAAATTAATGGTAATAAATTAAACATCTGCCTAAAATATATACTACACACTAAAAAGTTCCGTAATCCACCTATTTTGAATAAAATAATATCATATTTCATGTCAATATAATTTACGTGCAAAACTAATTCTTTCTAGCTTTTCGGTTCAACTATTCCACTATTGACGCGATTTTTCATGGGTTCTCGATAATCTGAGGAAAAAATGTTTCGTACAAAAAAGAAACAGTATTCAGACGTCTACAAAATCCAATATATAAAAGTTTAAAAACAATTGTTTTTTTTATAATAAAACGAATGTCACTTTGATTTTTTGAAAGCTAAAATGCATTTTTGATTTCATAATATTATAGCTGACGTTAAGACGAATCCAACGACCTATTATATTATGATCTTGAGACCGTTAATAACGCTAAAATAGTTTTTTCCAGCTTTTCGGGCCAAATACCCCACTGTGCGACGCCGCGTCACAACAAACGAATCGCGCGAGGCAAAATCAATCCCCTCGCCACACTATCCGCTGAGATGGTTCATCTTTAACTGGGCGGCCTGTAGATACATAAATAACAACAAATTTAAATTTTTGTTTGTTGTTATTTTAATTAACTAATGTTTTTTATTGATTTGGGTTCTATAATTGTTTATATTTCGAATAAATCGTATTCTCATGAAAATTCCCAAAAACGCGATTATATAAAAAATTAACTAAAATCGTCTTGAGGCACGTGTTGTTATTAATTTAAGAAAAAAATATCGCCAGTTTTTTTGCATTATAAGGAAACTTTTTGGGGGGTGTCGCAAAAGATTTAATTTTTAACGACCACCCTAATGTACATACATACATGTTTGTATGCGTATACGCTTGTATGTAATAAACTCATAAAGTTTATGCATCTGAAATGCACACAACATTGGGACATGAAATTGTAAAAAATATAATGAAAAATTTTCTGGCGACTTGATGAATACACAAGCACATGCATCGCATACCCTAGGCGGGACGTGACATAATGTCACGTCAAATTAATTAATGTCAAATTAATTAATGTCAAATTCAACTGAACAGTGTCGGCAAAATACAAAGTCTAGCGGCTTGAGCTCAGTCAAGATTTATGGGTTCTCGAATTTCGCTTCCAGTGCTCCGTAAAAGAGTCAAAGCTGACCCGACGAGCGGGCTTTTACCGAGTCAATACTGTATACCTATTTCGACCAAAAGGTGTCTTTTGAAACCTTTTCGTTTGAATGCAATTATTTGCCAAAACTGTTGGGATTTCAAATTACCAGTTAAATGTAGATAATTTAACAACTATTGTATAAAAAGTCAACAAATTAATTGTGGAGAAATGATTCAACTTAACGAATGATTTTAAGTTAAAATTTAAAAGGTGTCTTTTGACACCTCTTGGTAGAAATAGTGTTAATCATGATTTTTGGTTATTATTTATATTCCATTCATATTATTGGTCATTATTTATATTCCATTCATATTATTGGTCATTATTTATATTCCATTCATACATTTCGAATGTACACAGAAAATATTTTCATTATCCCTAAGATGTAATATAATTTTAATCCCAAATATATGCACCATTAAAATAGACGGTAATACATACTCGTAATATTGACAGAAAAGTAAAGTTTCACCAAGAACTTAAAGAAAAATTTATAACCAAGATTGTTTATTATTCGCAATAATTTACTTTTAACCTGTAAATGTGAGCCAATGTAGTGGGTCCTCCACAATTTAGCAAATATTTATTGATACTACGGTACCGTTAATACCTTTCAAATAATTTTCTATCCAAAAGTATTCATTGTGACGAATAACATTCCTGCCAAATAACACTGTACAACACCATTTTTTTTTCGCAATATCCACTGGGTGATCCTTATAGGCTTTCTCGCCCTAAAAACGAATCCGGCAGCAGAAATGTTCTGTAACCCTCAGTTTTTGAGAAATTTGAATTTTTCAAAAATCGGCTCATTTTCGCAAAAATGAAGTATTACGTGAAAACTAGAAATGCTAGAGAGTTCAGGTTAGTCTTAAAAGATGGAGGAAAGTTTGCTGAATATGCTAGTGTATCCATTTATTAAGATCTGTCGTTTTAAATGGTTGTAAATAGCCGTTAAAGTTCAAAAAAGGGCCGATGTACGAATTTTATACGCGATACTTATGCATTTTTACAAAAAACTACTTATCTAGCAGAAATTTGCTACACAGCATCGGATTCTGCAGACATTTCTGAAGAAGAATTCATTCAGAAATAATGTCAGAGCGGTTTTCCATTCGGGCAGGACGAGAAAATATCCGTCGGCAACGTGCGCACGGTATTTTGCCGCCGAGCAGCCATTGTTCGCCTGGCTCGACTCGGCAGTGCCGTAGCTACGCGTTATCTACGCCGACAGTACCCTATGCAATAGGCATCTACTTTAAATGTGTTTAATGATTAATTTTTTTCATACATTCGACAAGGACTTGTTAGATGCCAATTCCGGAATTATAATGAATTGTTACAATTTTATTTTCAGAATAATTTCGATGTGTAGTATACGAATATGTATAATTTTTTAATATGAATCAATTAAAACACAAGAACATTTGCTTATCAACTGAAATGAGTTTTATTATTATGATTTTACGAGACTTTGGGACATTTATCCAAGTATAGGAATAGTTGGAATTTATTAAACAATAATTGAAATCAATGCAAATCGTACTTGATCATTGTTTATGTATATCTTTTTAGAAATTTATAGTTAAATACTTTTAACAGATAGTTCCTGAGAATACTTTCTGATTCTTTGCAAAAATATTTATTGGATCCATGGTAGTGAAATTCCTTCATTTTTCAAGAATGTATACAAAAAATTGATCGTTAAACACATTTAAAGTAGGTGCCTATTGCATAGGGTATTGTCGGCGTAGATAACGCGTAGCTACGGCACTGCCGAGTCGAGCCAGGCGAACAATGGCTGCTCGGCGGCAAAATATCGTGCGCACGTTGCCGACGGATATTTTCTCGCCCTGCCCGAATGGAAAACCGCTCTGACATTATTTCTGAATGGATTCTTCTTCAGAAATGTCTGCAGAATCCGATGCTGTGTAGCAAATTTCTGCAAGATAAGTAGTTTTTTGTAAAAATGCATAAGTATCGCGTATAAAATTTGTACATCGGCCCTTTTTTGAACTTCGACGGCTATTTACAACCGTTTAAAACGACAGATCTTAATAAATGGATACACTAGCATATTCAGCAAACTTTCCTCTATCTTTTAAGACTAACCTGAACTCTCTAGCATTTCT
Organism: Mimumesa dahlbomi; assembly: GCA_917499265.3. Lineage (NCBI taxonomy): Eukaryota > Metazoa > Arthropoda > Insecta > Hymenoptera > Crabronidae > Mimumesa > Mimumesa dahlbomi. The sequence continues at coordinate 10,759,248 of OU824124.1, forward strand.
AGTTTTCACGTAATACTTCATTTTTGCGAAAATGAGCCGATTTTTGAAAAACTAAAATTTCTCAAAAACTGAGGGTTACAGAACATTTCTGCTGCCGGATTCGTTTTCAGGACGAGAAAGTCTATAGGTGTAACCCAATGGATATTGGGAAATTTTCCATAAGTCTCAATTTGTTGTACAGTGTAATAAGCCAGCAACCATTTTGTGCCAGATTCGAAAACGAAAATTGCCAGTGCTACGTAAGTTTCTGACCACAATGACGCGTTAGATAATGAGAATGAAATTTTCGAATTCGTGTAGCGATTAATGACTAGAAAAGAGAAAGAGGAGGCTAGAAGAAAAATGATAAGACGATTGAGTAGGGTGAACGGACGCGCGATAGAAGAAAATCTGGCTCAACGTTTGCATCAGTCGATCACACTTGCATCACAGATGTTTTCCAACGAGGGAAAATAAAAAGTTTCCGTGTCGATTACGCTGTGTGTGGCTGTGTTGAAATAACTGACCATACTTCGTTTTATATCGGGTTTTTTGCAACTGTACTTTAACTACTTTATTATAGAAAATTCGGGGCCGTCTTTCCATCGCAAGAGTTTCGAAGGCCTAAGTAATATGTACTTTTATGCGCTTTACTGCGCTTCAACGTAGCGTCACGACATTTTCAAGCTATGAAATATATGTATAATGCCGTATCATACGTTAACCTGTGACATAAAAGGTTCGCTTTCTTGTAACGTTGAATTGATTACTTTCATGATTTTCCTCTCGAAAACTATGTTCTCCGATCTTGGCTACTTTTATCCTGTTGGCACTCCAAAATGGGAAAATATCGTATAACACTTTATTAAAACTATTTAAAGTAATAACACGTTTTTTTTTAATTGGCATTCTTTGAACAATCCAGCACTATTAATTTTACTCATTGTCAACAAACTTGTCACATTCCCCACCAAAGAAAATAATACGGCAGCGTTAATATTTCCGGAACGAAGTACAATATGTATAGTGCTACTCCGTTTCTACGGGGCAGATGCATCGAGATATTTTTCAGCGCTCTAGGATACGGGGTAGGTTACCTTGGTTGGCAACACTTGACTCCCTGGTGCAAGGTTACGCTGGATTCTATCTCTACGGAAAAGGTATCGCATCCGCATACCCATAAACTTCCGTAATACAGCTACACGTGTACAGGCACGCACAAAGAATACTTTGGGGTGGAATGGGATGGAGCGGAGAGACACGGAGAGGAGGTGGGCCGAAGAGGGGCAGGGGGGGGGAAGAGACGAGGATCGAAGATCTAAAGAAGAAAGTAAGGAAGAAGATAAAGATTTAGTAAAACGTTGCGTTTTACAATTGTAACGAACATATGGGAAACTGTTCTTTAATTTTGTTTGAGATCGCATCTATTATACTTCGATGTAAGTAGCACTCTTTTCTATAGCAGTAAGTACATTTCTGTTATACGTTTAACACTTGTTGTGTTTCTTTTACAACCGTAGAATTTTTGTAACTTTGATTTCCTAATGCATTTTATTCTTTTACGAGTAGTTCTTCGATTATTTAATAATTTGTCGAGGTCCGACGAAAGATTAGTTTCGCACCGTTAAACTTCTCCGTTGAATGTATTAATGCTGTCTTCATTTTGAAATTATGAAAAATCCATACCAGAAATTCTGTTCATTTCTTCGGGTTTGAATAAAGTACTTATTCAAACGTATGGAGTACTTACGCATTTGTACAAGGAGCAGCGTACTTTCTATGGGTTTCGATATTTAATGAAACCAAGGTGCGGCGTAAATAAAATTAACCAAATGATCAAGAAAGACACTGAAACGAAAGAAACTGCGTGCGACAAACTGAGAGAGTACAAAAGGAGAAGTAGAAATATCTTTGGACAGCATCGTATGTGTTACGATAGCCGACAGTCACCGGTGAGAAATGTGAACTTATCAGCGGGCCCATAAACCAGACGGGGAGGAGACGTTTTCGTTTCTTGACGCTGGACTTGTTGGCTCCCACAAAGATAAAGCACCTAATATTCGAAATATTCGTTGTACGTGCAAGTCGGATAAAATGATATTTCAAGCGAGACATTTCAAAACGCACAAGTTTTACGCGCTGCAACTCTAAAGCCCGCAGATCTTGCAGCTTAAGTATCCAAAGCATTTGATGGGTAGCGGTTTAACCCTTTGCGGATGACGACTTTTTCGGCTGGGTGAGGTAGTAGGACGAGGCAGTTTTCGTATTTTTATCTTACAAAAACGTAATATTTTGATAGTTTATCTATATTCACATCATTAAGAAGTTAACTTTGCAAAAATTACGATTGTATTTTAGATTCGTATGATAATTTATAAGACGTTGACCAAATAGCATCTGGACATGTATCACGGTAATAGGTGGTCTCATGTCTTCCATCTGGTTTGTTTCGATTAGAACAAACTTTGCAATCCTTCTTTATGCCAGTATGAATTCCATGGAGCTTTCCGTTTAGCCTAATATCGTCAGAATTGGCGGTCGGTCTTGAAATTCGATCTCCAATTGTGGTTTACTAAAATTTTTCTGAATCATATGTCTGTTATGATAGTCATTTTAAACTTCGTACGAATGAACATCAATATCTAAAGAACCTTACTAAGAACCAATAGTCCATTCTTATCAGTTCGAGGTAACAAAATCTAATATAAACAACGACTTGTCCTGCCGCACGAAATGTCGCGGCGCCCGAGAGGCGCCTCTCGTCCGCAAAGGGTTAAAAGAGCGACATTTTACTCGGAGTAACTTTAAGGGGCCTCACCACCTCGAGCTCGAGTCGTGTGTGACTTCAGCGACGGGAACGGAAAAAATATGAACTACAGGGACATCATCAATATATTACGCGCGACATGTTCAATGCACCAAAGTATCACGCGTTGCAATTTCCAGTATGTAAAAATTTCATACGGAGCACATGCGAGGCGACGAAGTACATATCATGTATGTATTGCAACTCCAAAGCGCTAATACTTCACGCTTACAAGAGCTTGTTAGAAATTCCAAAGCGCAAAAAGGTAAAAGAGCGCCGATATTCCCAGCACAGCACTTTTAAAGCGCATACATTGTATTATTCCTTGCAACATTAAAACACAACAATTTTAAACGTAGCTAGTTCAAGACGCAAAAACGGTAATTTCAACGCACAGGCATTTAAACGCGAAAGAATCTTGTCATACAGGCATTTCAAAGCACAATAGCTTTCGCAAGATACATATATAAGTACATAGATCACGTAATATAAGTGTAATCAGAATTTATCTTGACTTCGATGTATCGATTGTTTCGATCGCGCACTCGTTGGCAGTTACAATTGCATTTCTCATTTTCTTCACGCACCACATAAAACCATCCAGCCTTATCACTTTAAAATGTCACGACGACGTGTTACGAAGTTGTGGACAACTTGCAGACATTCTTTAAAAGCAAACAGACAATTAAACGCACATTTTTTCTCTACTTGTGTGTCATAAGTTCACGGTTAGTTTTGTAATCGGCCGAGTTTCAAAAACGCTCATAATCATTCTAACAAATAAAAGTATGGCTGATAGCTAGATTAGACGTTTTATACATATAGTATTTGTTAGCTGCAAATTGTATACCAAAGTGTCATGAAAGCCGTAGTGCTCGAGTTCACGCCAAATTGATAACCAAATAATTATTCCGTAGAAAAAAAAAACAGCCTCTTTGTAATATTTATGTACATATAATCGCCGTTGTAGATGACTTCATGGAATTATTCTACGATTCCATAATAGAATATTATGCGCATACAAGCCACGATGCCGCTTAACATTTCGGTCACAGTCGATATTTTCTTCCAGTGCTTTTTTTATGTGCAAATTGTAGTTTACATGTACATACATATACATACACTAATTCTATTTTTTAATTTAATTTATTTTATTTATTTGCAAACTTTTTTAATTTGCTTGTAATTTACACGTGTGTTTCTACATGTAACATTAAATGTTGCTGTTTTCAGCAATACATTTGAATAAGTAAATAAATCGTTGGCCCAAACGATAGTATAGTTCGATTTTAATTAACAATTGTAAGATATACGGTCGATCGGTAAACATGAATATTTCAATAGACGATACTCGCGACGGCCATTATTGTCAACAATGTTAGAAATAGTATGAGTATGAGAGCTCGAGATAAACGTAATTGCAAAATTTATGAAACGTCGGCCAAAATATTACGAACGCCGCGTAACCATTCGGAAATGGAAAACAAGTTTTACACCGTGCAAATCAAATCTAAGAATAATAAGCAAAACTCGTGTTTCTTTTGAACCTACGATTATCAAGGAATCGCGTACCACGATCGCCTTTCACAACGCGAACGTTAAACTAAATGCATTTTACCACTTGTCGAAGCACATAAATCCTTGTTCTTCTGTATTTCGTATTGAACTGTTCGTAAAGCTCCGCTTATCATTAAACCAAGTCCTCTCGTTAATTAAAATGTTTGTTTATAGAAATCACTTGTATGGGTGATTAAGCGATAATTTATAAGTGTATTTGAATTGCAAGATTTAAACAATAGGAATATATACATACACATATGTTGAGGAGACAATAAAGCGCAATACTTTGACAGTACTACAATAGATTGTTGCATAGAAATTTCGAAGGTTGGAAACGTCCGAAGCGTAACATTTTTTAAGTGCAGATATATCACCGCGTAAGTAAATATTTCGGGACGTAGAAAGTTCGAATGGCAGAAATTGGCGGAGACGTCTAACATTTCCTAGCGTTTTCAATCCGTCGGCGTCGTAAGATTACGATTCCTTAAAGTCACACGCAAGACGTAAGTAAGTACGGGGTGTTCGATCAGTGTGTACGTGACCGTGTGTGCGTGCATGGGAAAACAAAGCTGATGCGAACGGGGACGATGGCTGGGTGCGATGCACTCGACAAGGACAAGGCGTGTTTTCATAAACTCTATTAATGAAACACACGCGTAAAATACTCCCCCACCGGGACTCTTCCCATTCTCCCCGGGAACGGAACAATGAGTCTTCAGAGGAAACGATGAAAACACGCTGAAACGTCGAAATCGCAATAATCGTGAAAGCAATAAATGGAAATATATTTAGTAGAAAGTGCAGAAGTTTTACACTTTATAATTACTAAAAGTCAATATTCTGCTATCGGAAATCTCAAACAGTGACATAGAGCCAAAAATCTGATGCGTAACAACTCGAAAGCGTAGGAACTTTATGTACCTACTTACGTAGCAGTGATAATAATAAACCACCAAAATTGTTCGCATTTAATTTTCCATTAAAGCACAAAAATTGCATATTTTGCGGACTTGAACGCATTCAAATGTCAAAGTGCAGGTGTTCCGAAGATATTTCGCGCGTGTAATTTCAAGCAGCAAAAATTATACGGGGCAAAATATAAGTGCGGAAAATTCGCGAGCAACACTTCCAAGGTGAAAAAGTCTCGTTGTAGAAGCTTCTCTTAACAGATGTAACGTCCAACGAGATATTCCAGGTGCAAGAAAACAGGGAATTAGTTCTACATTTCGATAGTAAAACACACGTTATCGTATAATACTGTAATAGCAGTTCTCTGGTTCTGAAATGATTTAAAAACTTTGTTAAAAAAAGACAGTACATACATCACGTCTCGATAACGTGTTATCATTCGTGTCTGAGCTGGCGTTCTTGTTAACACGTTGAGCCCGGCGTCGATTTTGCTGTCCTTTCCGTTCGGCCGGCAGCGGACCGACACTTGACACAGTCCGACCGCAGGGACCGACGCCGGCCAAACGGAAAGTTCACTGTCGGTCCGCAGGGACCCCCATCGGGCCCAACGTGTTAATTATAATGACAATAGTGGGCCAGCACTGCTGAAGTAAGAGTGGCAGTAAAAAACGACTTGTGTCGACTTCACCCGCGACATAATAACGAGATAATGGGGCTTACCATATTAAACAGTACGCGATAAGACGCTGCGATAACGCAGCCGATAACGGAGAATCATTCAGACGTGCTGCTGGATAGTCAGAGGGAACGAACTGCATTGTATGCAGTGAACATGTGTTTTTTAAAACTTCCACGGACGTTTCGAAAATCTTAATGAAAATCACGGTACTCGGAATGAACGGGGTACATCTCATATGCTTTCTGTTTCTCGAAATTTTATATGCTTTCCCATTAACATATCGTAAGGCACAAATTTTCATTGCAGTAATTTTATATATTTGTCAAACCATGTTGCTTCGCTGGCTACTGGCTTCGCTGGCTACTGGCTTCGAGGCTAGTCGTTGCGATTAACTACTTCAAAATGTTTACTCCTGCAATTTTATACACGTCGACGTATTTTTGACTTGTAGATTTCAGCGCATATAAATTGCGGTCCATTAATTTTTGCTGTACCTTGTACTTTCAGAGTTCACGAACACCGGATCTACAATTTTTATAATTTTTCTGAAATTTTTGCACGATGATATTTTTGTACCTTGAAAGTTTACTGTTTTCAAATTTTGATGCGACCCTATCTCAGCGCTGTGAATTATTATGCCTGGAGATTTCTACGCTCTGAAATTGTTACGCACGATGTTTCTGCAAATTGGAAGTTGAAAGTGATCCAACTTCTAAGTTGTAAAGTTGTCGCACATCGAGCCAGAAAATTTTGCAGTCTGTTATCAACCAATTATAATCACACTACAGTTTTTACGCTAAGTAACTGTTTTATTATCTATCCTTAGAATAATTACACGTTAGTTTGATTCTAATAAATGACAGGGCTTTAACATTTTTAACTTATATTTGAGCTTTGCTGATTTTTAATGATGCCTTCGAATGAGTTACTGACTGTAATCAAAGTGATCAATAAGAAACTACAAAGATTTGTAGGCAGTCCATAAACCGTTGTTTAGAATTTCTGTGCAGCAGTATTTGCATGCAATTATTGTTCTTCGAAAACTTATTGGTCCTCAAACATCTGCTCGCCGCATTTGGGCACACAGAAATTTCTCACCAAAAATTTCATACATTCCCGTATATTTGCGTTTGATAGTTTATACGGCAATTAATTTGTCAATGGTTTAAACATTCGAATTAACGCCTTCGAACAATAGAGATTTATCAACATAGAATTATCTTTCTAATGCATGAAATTTTAATAATAATTTCTAATATGTAAAGGAAAACCGATTGCTACCGAGTTTAAGATTTTTACTTTGAATTTTGCGTACTTTGTACTTTGGTATTGTAAGCACGTCGAAGTTGGTCAAGGCTATTTACTTGAACGAGTGACGGAATAGTCCAGACGACACGATAATAACTTTATTAAAAATTAGCGCTCTTAATCGTAAACTGGAATTTAGAATGTCACCGACATTAAAAGAATTACAATATAATGAGTCACGTAATACTAATACAGACATTCACGGTAACATTTTAACAAATAATACGTGTCGTCGTAAATAAATGAATCCGTAGTTAAGAACCAGTGTAGAACTTCGTTATTCTTTAATCAGTGGTGGTAAACAAAACGTAAATCAGGTTCAACCGTACATTGAAGTAAAATGAAATAGTGCTGAAAATATTAAACACCAAATATATATAATTGTACTTTTCGTTCAAATTTCTTAGAAGGAATTAAAATTGAACTGTGCGATTGATGTTTATTAACATCGCATATGTTTAAACAGGAATTTGTTTTCTGAAGCACAGATTCAAAATACTTTCTCTCCCTACAACCATTTGTATTTCTTGATATTCTTGTTGGTAAATATTTCAGCAAAAGTAAGTAAAGTTCAGTTACTTATTATCTCTAAAACATGGAACATAAAGTTACCGTAAAAAATATAATAAATTGAAAATAATTCGATTTGAAACGTAAGTTGGAACTATAAAATCATATCGTGTAGTAAAATATTATTTTTGTAAAACAATGCAAGTACAAGTACCTACGTAAGTACCTAATAATTAATAATGAGCAGACGTGTGTAAGATTATAATGTTATGATATACAACTAAACTGGAGGATACTATCTTAATAATTTAACACGCTAGTAACACTCAAACGTGAGTGATCGCTTGCTAGATAAATAGCTCCGTTCGATGACGTAGAGTCTATAGTATAGATTTATAGAATGTACGAACACCGAATGTCCGTCGGCCTCGTCGGGTCCTTCGACGTCAGCCCGCGCTCCTGGGTCCTCGCGGGTCCTGCCTTTATGACCCTGCCTGGCCCTCGTGCCTTCGCCTCGTACCGCTACATCCTACGTTTCCTCTCCTTGCCTTACACGTGTGTATTCACATGTTTGTTTTCTTTTATCAGAAACTTGAATTTTCGTTGGCGTTCGGCCACACCTATTTTACTTGTTACGCTCTTAAGTTTCACCTTGTAACTATCGGTGAATCTTTATTAAACGTTAGTGTCACGAGTTTCTTATCATACGTGATAATAAATCAATTTATATTATCATGCTTATTCACTATTTTTTTTTACACATACCCATACATTCGGAAACCAGCATAATACACGTATTAAGTATTATAATTACCCATTATGCTTCAAAGAAGAGCCAATGAAACAAATAATGAAATTAAGTTTATTCCCAAGAAACAACATATACTTAATCTACGAACGAATAATTTTAATTATTTTAAATCAGGTAAGTACCTACTTATCTTCGAGGAACTGTAGAAAAATTGGTCTAGTGCATTTCTTTCATTGAAGTCTGCATTTATAGGCCAAGAAAAAGGATTGAACGTGTCGTGTCGAAACAAATTTTGCCCAAGTCTTTTCTCGTTTGATTAACACGCGTATTACCACATTTTGTGTGTCAGAGTAAACACAGCACGCACCAAGGTGATGCCACCATTTAATCTTCTATCACGGACACAACATTTAAGGACGAGCTTCGAGGTTTTGTTTTATGAATTTCGCCTTGCTCCGTGATTTCCGTATTTTCTTTCCTTTTTCTCTCTCTCTCTCTCTCTCTCTCTCTCTCTCTCTCTTTATTTTTACAACTGAATGCTATTCTTCTTATGCTTTATGTTAAATGAAGATCGTATGATTGCGTTCGTACTTTAATCAACTGTTCACTGCTTGCTAAATGACGAATAAAGTACTTTTGTTTGGGGAAGAATAAAAGCCTAAAGAACTTATAAATTTTTATTAAATTTTCTAGATATCCATGAAAACCATTTCTCTCCGTTTGATCAATACATCCGAGTCTATTACCCTTTTAAATTTACCTGTTGGCCCGTTTCTTAAGCGGCAGCGTTTTAAATCAAGTTTAATACATTTTATAGAATTATAATACTATGCAAATAATACAGAAGTTTAAAAAAATCGAATACCCCTTACGTATTGCCATCCAACTCTCACAAATAATTTTATTCTCTTTATAGGGAAGTCCCAAAGCGCAAATTGACGAATACGTTTAACACAGGAAGTGACGACCATTGCACGTCAATTCTTGAACGCGAAAATGTGAAGTATGCTGCGCATTGCTCGGCTTAGGCAAGGTGTGATATAAAAAAACGTGCGAAATCTAACAAGGATATGCCGCGTCAGAGGGAATCGACGGTTACGCTTGGATCACACACATGACATCTTGTTTACTGTCGGTCGTAATGGAATAAATGTGTGCTCTGTTGTAGAATGGTATTACGTTATTATATTAGTTGTTATAATCGAAGAATATTTTGTTCGGAATCGCAATGTTCTAAATGGAATCCACGTAAAATGGATGTTACCAAGAGACAAGGTCTTGTCTCGGGCCAAGTACGAGAGAAGACCTTCACTCTATTCCGGAAATATTAGATCGGAGCTTTCAGGGTATTCAAACGGCATGGAAGCGGCAAATTTCCCAAAAAGTGCGATGATATTCTTAGAGGCGGCGTCGAAACGAGTCGATTGAGACTAATTACAAAAACATTGGTCCACCCAGTAACGAGATATTTAATGCAAAAGTACGTCTTTTTTATGCCATAAGTCGTCTGCTTCGTCTATTCCGAAGAAAGTTGAAGTTGAAAGAAGAAGTTGGTATAAGTTGAACATGATTTTGTCAATTAACGGAATTTTTATGGCGAATATGACTATCAGTAAAAAGCATCGAAAATGCAAAGGTATAGGCCAAGTACAAGAGGACCGACGGTTTGTCTTTGCCGGCCGCGGCGACTCTTTCATTTTATTCGAAACATTTTTCTTATCATTTTATCGGGCATTTAACACTTATGTCCAATATTTGATCCTACAGTGTCGCTGAATTTTAATTAAATAGAAATGGAATTATAATTAGATGTTTCTTATTCATTCATTTCGCATTATATTAATCTCCAGAATTCAATATTTCGCGAAATTTATTCCTTATTTACCGAGACAATATTGTAACTTTAAATAAATAATTGAGAAACATATAATTGTCATACTATATCAATTTATTGAAAATCCTATCATAGGGATAAAAAATTAGCAAGAAATATTAAATGTCCGATAAAATAATTCGCAATGTCCAAAAGAATGCGAATGAACGATCGAGTACGACCAAGACGCACCGACACACCTTTGTGAGCTCGGCCATCGTCTGTGAGCCGCGATCGGAGTGCGAGCGCGACAGCAGATAAAGGAAAGAGAGGCTCTTATACAAGAAAAATTCGGACCATGGCGAAAACTGCGTTTGATGCCTTCCTCGACTGACGATCGCGCTCTCACACATGCCTATCGGACCTAAGTCCGTGTGCCTCGATAGAATGAGTGCGACAGAGCGACGACAAGAAAGAAATGAAGTAGTCATTATCATTTGTTACTACGCTGCGACATACGTCAGAGAGAGAGAGAGACGAATTATTAGAAAGAGAGGGCACGCAAATCACTCAGGTAAAACAAGCATTAACAGTTGTGGATACCCGCGCGCACCCCGTACCCCGCAGTGAAACCATTTATGCTGTTGATTGTACTTGGTCAGAGACAAGACCTTGTTTCTTGATTTTTCCCGCATGTCTCCAACAGATTACATATAAAAATCTACATTACCGACAGAAAAATTATCGTCGCATGGTATGAAAATCTGTTAGTTCGGTTTGACACCGACAGAACTCGCATAGTCGAAAGTGTGACACTGGAAAAGACGAAGCAGACGACTTATTACATAAAAAAGACGTACTTTTGACATCAAATATCTCGTTACTGGGTGGACCAATGTTGTTGCAATTAGTCTCAATCGACTCGTCTCGACGCTGCCTCTAAGAATATCATCGCACTTTTGGGGAAATTTGCCGCTTTCATGTCGTTTGAATACCCCGAAAACCCCGATCTAATCTTTCCGGAATAGAGTCAAGAGTCTTCTCTCGTACTTGGCCCGAGACAAGACCTTGTCTCTTGATATCATTGGTCGAAATAATTTGTAATTTTAATATTTTATAATACGAATGAATGCTCTGATAGTTGATGGTAATAGGCAATTCAAATTGACCCTTATATGTAAGTAATTCGTCGTATAAGATTTTCGGGGTTATCACTTGTGGTGACAAGATACCGTGTTTTCCTAAATTTATTGCATTTATGTAACGGTCGTATTCGTTGGAGATTTTAGTTGTAAACAAAGACAAAGTAATTATCTGTTGAGTGATAATGTATTCTAATTGTAGCGCATTTATACAGGGTGTCCCATTTTAATCTTTCCACTTGATTATCTCGAAAAATATTCATTATTCGAAAAAAATTTGTATACGAAAGATACTCTATTTGAAGGGGGACATTCAATGGTGGAGACTGTTTTTTCTTAGGTGGAGGCGCCTCCGAGATATGAAGGTGACCTTTGTTTTTTTAAATGGAACTATAGTATTTTTTTACGTTAGACACATAGCCTGACTCAAGACAAATCCATTGACCTATAATATGTTGACCTTGAAACGTCATTGAAGGTCATATTCAGTCACTTGAAATTTTTGGACATTACACTTCCAGATGATGTTTCTCATCTTCTAAATTCAAAAGGACGACCTTGGACGTTAAGGCATTTGTTGATTCTGTCCCTAAATGACCTTGCCGAGCCCGAATCTCACAATTTCTGATCACTGTGCTACTTGGGTGCCGCCGATTCGGAAATCTTTCCCGATACATTCGGGTAGCTGCCCTATAATTTCGTTGACATTCTCCCAAAATTAAAATCATGTCAACAATTTCATTAGGCGTGTAATCAGTCATCGTAAAATTGATCACTATCAAAATTCAGAACGCTTGTAATATCTACCTACTCACAGCGTCGAAGCAACTACAGTTTAATGCCCTAAAAGGTTCTGCTAACAAATATTCCGTGTTTATAAACATGAATGTTAATAGTAGTAGTACTCTACATCGTTCTGCTGATAGTTATTCTGTGTTTGCAAACATTAATATCAATAGCATGAATGTCCAAGGACGTCCTCTTGAATTTAAAAGATGAGAAATATCTTCTGGGCGTGTAATGTTCAAAAATTTCAAGTGACTGAATATGACCTTCAATGACGTTTCAAGGTCAACATATTATAGGTCAATGGATTTGTCTTGAGTCAGGCTATGTGTCTAACGTAAAAAAATACTATAGTTCCATTTAAAAAAACAAAGGTCACCTTCATATCTCGGAGGCGCCTCCACCTAAGAAAAAACAGTCTCCACCATTGAATGTCCCCCTTCAAATAGAGTATCTTTCGTATACAAATTTTTTTCGAATAATGAATATTTTTCGAGATAATCAAGTGGAAAGATTAAAATGGGACACCCTGTATATCCGTTAGTTTCGGTTGATAGTTTATTAATCAATTCAATATTCTTGTTCATTTGTGTTTCGCTTTCTTTTAGCGAGGCAACAGAATTATTAAAATTTTTTATAGTACTCGTAATGACTTGAATTTGAGCTTTGAGAAGCGTTTGAGTTTGCCGTTCATCATTCAATAAGGTATTAATGCTATCGGTGTAATGCTTTGCGTCGTCAGCATCTGGTGTACCAAATAACCAGTTCAACGCATATGATACACCATTGATCAAACCTCTGCGTTTTCGCGAATTAGAGTGTTGGCCCGATATATGATGCAGAATGTCGTCTTTATTTTTCAACTCGAGTAATAGATCACGAATATATTTTAATGTTTGTTCGCAATGGTGACTCACATGGTTCTGTTTTTGTTGATCTTTTGATGTTAACGTACATAAATTCATAGATAGCTTATAGAAATGTTCTGCCTTGTTATTTGCTTGCGCTAAATGTGTTATGTTTATGTGTGTCAATAGCGTTAGTTTGGAGTTTGATATTTTCGTGTCGCCAAGATATTTATAAACGATTCCGCTTGTTTTTGTATATGGGGTGTTAGTGTAGAAGTTACATAGGATACTAGGAAGGAATAGGATAATGAGTTCAGTTGTCCTCATCTGTAATGTAATGTTTTAGGAGATTAGTATGGTATCGTTTCTTACGTGTGCCTATTAGTAATTCAATCGTTTGGTTGGGAAAAGTTCGTGTTATTTTATAAGGACCTTTAAAATTTGGTGATAATTTTTTTGAAATATTGGGTTTTGTCTGTTTGTTGTAGATGTACACTAGATCGTTTACTTTGAATTTGCGTGGCTTGGCCTTTTTATCATAATATTCCTTGCTTTTTTCTTTCGAATCTATTATGTGTTTACGCGCAATTTCAAAGGAGGAATTCAATCGATGTTGTAAGGATTTAATATAATCATCATAAGTGTACTGAATTTTCGGCTGTTGTGTAATCGAGGATGGTAGATAGGCTTTAAAACCAAATAGAAGTTCGTATGGTGCAAAATTTGTAGATTTATGAATTGAAGTATTGTAACTGAACATGGCAAATTGCGAATACTCATCCCAGTCTGTTTGCTGAGGTTTTATATAGTGTTTCAGGTAATCTTTTAATGTTAAATGTGAGCGCTCAAGGCTGCCATTTGTTTGTGGATGATATGGTGTAGTAGATTAGTGTTTTGTTTTAAATAATTTAGTTAGATTTTGTATTAATTCAGACATAAAATCAGCGCCTTGATCTGTTAGAATTTTCTTTGGAATACCAAAATATGTTATAACTTTTGTTAATGTTTTAGCAATTGTTAATGCCTCATGGTTCTGTACCGGTTCTGCGAAACTGAATTTAGTCAAGTCATCTTGCATAGTGAGAATAAATTTGTTTCCCGATTCGGTTAAAGGTAGTGGCCCTACAATATCCAAGGCTAGACGCTCGAAAGGTTTTTCCGATGTAGTAGTAATTTCCATAGGTTGCTTGGTCGGTGAAAAGTTTGTTTTATTAATTTGACATGATTTGCATTTTTTAATATATTCTCGAATATCTGTTTTCATAGTAGGCCAATAGAAGTTTTCTTTAATTTTTGAATATGTTTTGTTAAATCCGAAATGCCCGGATAATTTGCTATCATGATTTTCTTCCAAAATTTTCGTAATTTCGGATTCGTCCTTTGGATGGATTTTATTAATATTATAAATTCTTATATCGTTTTTAAAGAATATGAATTTTAGTATTGAGGATAGTATAGGCATTTTTACATTATGACAGCTATCAGAAGGAATTAATACGAATTCATCATGTTTAAGGTAACCTTTTACGTTTTGAAGACATTCGAACAAATTTTTAAGTTCTAGTTTATCAAAATGAAAGTTAATAGGAAATAGTATAGAAAGAGTTTGATTCCCGTTTTTTAGTTTAGAAATGCCATTAATGGTAGGCCGTAATTTGCTTGTATCGAAATTTGTTTTTACATAATCCGAGTATGGGTTACTTTCGTCCAAATCTTGAGACCAAATTAGTAGAATATTGGTTTTTAGTTTTTTAAGAGGTGCATTCTCATGTGCGTAATTCGTTACTTCAAGATTATTTGAATGGAATCTAACAAAATCATCATACTTTCTTAGTTCCTTAATTGTAAAATTTATTGGTGCATTCGGTACTATAAGTCTAGATAATCCGTCAGCGTTAGAATTGACACGACCTGGTTTGTATTTAATTTCATATTCGTATTCGTTAAGTCGTAGTCTCCATCTCAACAATTTAGAAGAAGGATTCTGGCAGTTAAATAACCATTGTAATGGTCTATGATCAGTGTAAATTGTGAATTTCTGCCCGTATAGGTATGGTCGGAAATGTTCTACAGAATTAATTATAGCTAATAATTCCTTCTCCGTCGTTGAATAATTTTGTTCAGCTTTGTTTAGAGTTCGAGAGTAATAGGCAACAGGTAAATCTGCATCATTTCTAATTTGTGATAATACACTGCCGATGCCTACGTTAGAAGCGTCGGTGGTTAAAATAAATTGTTGCGAGAAATCAGGATATATGAGAATAGGCGTGGTAATTAACTTTTCTTTTAAATGATTAAAGGCTTGCTCTTCTTTATCAGTCCATATGAAAGTGACACCTTCTTTTAGTAACTGTGTCAATGGCTTTGCAATTGTCGAAAAGTTTGGTATAAATTTTCTATAAAATCCTATTAGACCTAGAAATACTTTTACTTCCCTCTGATTTTGAGGACTGATAGTTCGTGCAATGCAGTCGACTTTTTTAGGGTTTGGCTCGACTCCTTTGTCAGATATAACGTGACCTAAAAATTCACAAGATCTTCTCAAAAATTAACATTTATCAGGTTGGAGTTTTAGATTGTTCTCACGAAGTCTGGAGAATACATTAAATAATTTTCTATTGTGATCTTCTAGACTTGAACCGTATAAAACTATATCATCCATATAGACGAAGCATTGCTTGTTGTTTAATCCAGCTAGGACGTTGTTCATCATTCTTTGGAAGGAAGATGGTGCATTTTTAAGTCCAAATGGCATGCGAGTAAACTCATAATGACCACTTGTTGTTGTGAAAGCCGTTTTCGGAGCATGAGCGGGATGCATTGGTATTTGATGGAACCCGCTCGCAAGATCAAGGGTGGTAAAATATTGCGAATGGCCTAACTGATCTAATATATCGTCAATATTGGAAAGTGGATAAGCGTCGCCGATTGTTTTTTCATTTAGCTTTCTATAATCTATAACGATCCTCCATTTCCGTTCACCAGAGGCGTCTGTTTTTTTTAGGAACAACCCAGAGGGGGCTAGACCAAGGACTCGTAGAAGGTTTGATTATACCTTGATTTAACATTTTTTCAATTTGTTTGTCGACTTCAGTCTTGTGTATTTGAGGATATCGATAAGACTTCGTATGTATCGGGTGTTCGTCGGTAGTAGGAATTTCGTGTGTGGTTGTTGTTGTTGTTCGAGATAATAAATCGGTAGGCAAATGAAAAATATCGTTAAATTCTGTACAAATTTTCGCTACTGAACTTTGTTCTTCTTTATTTAGATGTTCAAGCCGGAGGCTTTCGTTCAATACTTTTAATCTTTTCGAAATTTCGTTATTTTCTTTATTTGCAGCCAAACTATATATGTAGATAAGTCTGATTAGAAAGAGCTTCGATATGTAACTCAGGAATTGGAATTCTTTGAGGTTGAGATGATGTGTTCACGATGGTTATGATAGCATTATTTTGATTTGTGACTCGAACTATGGCGTTAGGAATTAGCAAACTATTTTCTGGATTTAATTGTATTGGTAATATCATGCCTTCTTGAAGCTGGTGTGGATTTATTAGTTTAACTTCAACGTCTGTCTCTGTCCGTGGACTAAGTCTAATTGTAGATACGGATTTTTGCGGTGTATTACGAAATAGCGGAATGTGAAACGGAATTGACTTTAGTGAAATTGTATAATTGGAGTAATCGATTTTAGCACCCTGAATTTTAAGAAAATCATCCCCTAAAATACCGTCGAACGGTATATTAGCCATGCTTTCTAGAACTTGAAATTTTGCAGAAATACTTTTTTCGTGAATTTGAAGTTTTATTTCTGTTTCCCGCGAGTCATAATCGGAGCATTTGGTGATATTCCATGTAACATAACTGGATTTTCATTAATGATTGGAAAGTTTTGTATATTTTGACTTTTGATCAAAGAAACAGAAGCGCCGGTATCAATGAGAAATTTTAAAATATTATCGTCCCTGCTAGAGTGGGGGGATTGAAACAACACGTAAGTTAAATCATTCGAAGCTAGTAAAGATTCGGAAATCGTTACATGCTGAGGTAATTGAATTCTGCCGTCGCTTGATCTACAGAGATCGGTGGCTTCGATGGTAGAGGTGTTTGGTAAAAATTTTGGTAATTAACATTAGCATTTCTAACATCGGAGGTTCTTTGATTTTGAATTGGATTAAAAGAGTTTTGATTTTGATTTTGGCCTTGGGAATTGTTATATTGGCGTTTCCTGCATTCATCAATGTTATGTCCAAGCTTTTTACAATATCTACATTGTTTCGTTCCCTGATCGTACGTTTGATGTTACCGATTAAATTCATTAAATTGTTTTTTGCAGCATACCTCTATGGTGTACCCGACATTGTTTTATCGATTGAGTTGTTCCGCGTGTATTATTGTTATTTTGAGTATAGTGAACGGGTTTTGAAACCGAGAACTTAGGTTTTGACAGATTTTTGTAGCAATCTTTTGTTGAATGGTTTGTACGATTACAAATTCTACATTTCTCTAGATTTTTATGGGTAATACGTAGGGTTTTTTCTTCTGCAACAGCGGCAGTGAAAGCACTATTCATGCTTGTGAAATTTCTTACCTTAACATCTGAGATATTAATGGATGAGTGTGGTATATAAATCGATTTAGTGTCATCTCTTGTATCATTGATAATCGACCCTTTAACAACTCAGGATCGGAACCAGTAGTATGTATTACACCTGAGATTTTTGAAGCTAAATTCTCTAATCTTTGAAAAAAAAGCGAAACGTTTTCATCTTTACGTTGTTCCATGCCATTTAGTTCGTCATATAATTCATCAAGAGATTTTGAATCCTGATATAAATTGATTAATAACTCCGATATTTCTTCCCACGTATTTAAATTACAATGAACATCAATTTGTTCACGAGCTTTGCCACTAATTCTGCTTTTAACATATAGTAAAAGTGGTTACATTTGAGGAGGGCTTGCAATTTTGTTTGATGAAACTGCGTAATTTATATCTATCACCATCAAAACTATCAGGAATTAATTTCACAAGGAAATCAAGCGAAAGTGGCATACTTGTTGCTTGAGATGTATTTGGAGACGTTGGATTGTTTGAAGTAGAATTGGAACGAGACATGATTTAAGATTGTAAGAAAGGAAGGATCCACAAAAAGCATCGAAAATGCAAAGCTATGGGCCAAGTACAAGAGAATGTTACATTGGAATAGGTTGCTCATTAACATAAACTTCATTGTACACAGGATTTGAAATCAAACAAATGTGAGCAAGTACAAATGATTGTACAGCAACGGCACAATACTATCGCTAAGTAGATAAATTCAATTAACTAAATTTCCCAAAATATGGTGTCTTCTCATTTAATGAATAAGTCTGTTTACTGCTCTATTAAATGTACTTGGTGGCCCGCTTTTTACGAAGGTTCGATGGTAAAAAATACCTGTAGTATCAACTCCCCTAAGCTTAAATAGTTGGGGATGTACGACATTAAAAGAGAGTTGTTAAAACACAGTATAAACCGGGCTTCTTATTGTACTGAATGAAAGTCCTTTAAATATCTCATGTCGTTCCTTTTTAATTAATGCTAACATCAATCGTTGAAATACACTGCAATATGTATATGTAATTTCCTCTCGCATACATCCAGATTGTTAACATATTAAATTAGAAATGAGTATGAATATTTGTTACGTTATGTTTTGGACATCAAGCTCCGTAAAAAGCGGGCCACCAAGTACATTTAATAGAGCAGTAAACAGACTTATTCATTAAATGAGAAGACACCATATTTTGGGAAATTTAGTTAATTGAATTTATCTACTTAGCGATAGTATTGTGCCGTTGCTGTACAATCATTTGTACTTGCTCACATTTGTTTGATTTCAAATCCTGTGTACAATGAAGTTTATGTTAATGAGTAATCTATTCCAATGTAACATTCTCTTGTACTTGGCCCATAGCTTTGCATTTTCCATGCTATTTTGTAGATTCTGCTCTTCGGCGACATTCTCGCCCGTTGCAGCCCCAGCTGTTGCAAATTTCTAATCTTTGAAATATTCCAGTGATCCAGCATCCCTCCTCCCCAAAATCTCGACGCAGTAAGATTTTACTACAACATTTCGGAAAATTACCGACTGCTAAATTATTAATGTAGCAGACGAAACAGTGCCGTGGGGTGGATAGTACAGACACATATTGTACATACATACATACGTACATACATACATACATACATACATACATACATACATACATACATACATACATACATACATACATACATACATACATACATACATACATACATACATACATACATACATACATACATACATACATACATACATACATACATACATACATACATACATACATACATACATACATACATACATACATACATACATACATACATACATACATACATACATACATACATACATACATACATACATACATACATACATACATACATACATACATACATACATACATACATACATACATACATACATACATACATACATACATACATACATACATACATACATACATACATACATACATACATACATACATACATACATACATACATACATACATACATACATACATACATACATACATACATACATACATACATACATACATACATACATACATACATACATACATACATACATACATACATACATACATACATACATACATACATACATACATACATACATACATACATACATACATACATACATACATACATACATACATACATACATACATACATACATACATACATACATACATACATATATCTACGGGTAACTGTATGTGCGATGCTAGCGGAATGGAGTCCTTGAAAGACCGATTCAAGCCGCGATGAGGTTCTTTGCGGTGGCTGACGCCATTCTCCGCTGCTTCGCTCACGTAGCATTTTATTCCCGCGGATGAATTTTTCGTCCTGGAAACGTACCGAGGTAATGAATGAGAAAACAGCGTAGCATTAGCTAGTCCGCGGAAAGATTAGATCGAATTTATCTTATTTTACACGGTTTTATGCGATTGCGTGTTTTATTGGTTACATTAGTATGCGCCTTTCCTTGTATGCTTTGTAACAGTGTATTCGGATTATGCTATCTTGATTATTATTATACGGCGCGCGTTTCGCAACTTAACGTGCTATCATTAATACGATTTATGGGAAAATGTTGCGTATGAGGTTGAATGAAGTTTCATTCAACAGTGAATGTAAATTACAACAAAAGGAAATTGTTTTAATGGGTCGATCGATTGAATTATTTTCACGGATTTGGTTGCCGGAAAGTTTAGGACCATATTAATGGTTTTCAAAAGTACAGCTTAATACTGGAACTACAGAACCCGTGAAAAATAATAGATTTTCGATCTCTTATTTCACAGTTATTGAAATTAAAAATGCACGTCTGTGAATTTATATTTCCTTTTACTGAGGCAGGACGATGATTTGTTTATCTAATTTATTTTTCGCCTACTAATCTAATTTCCAGGTGGTGGTGAGTGTATAGAGTATATCTAAGTATGTATGTACATTAGGGTGGTCGTTAAAAATTAAATCTTTTGCGACGCCCCTCCCCCCCCAAAAAAGTTTCCTTATGATGCAAAAACACTGGGGATATATTTTTTTAAAAATTATAAACAACACGTGCCTCAAGACGATTTTAGTTAATTTTGTATACAATCACGTTTTTGGGAAGTTTTATGAGATTACGATTTTATTCGAAATATAAACAATTATAGAACCCAAATCAATAAAAAAACATTAGTTAATTAAAATGACAATAAACAAAAATTTTAATTTGTTGCAATTTTAATTAGCTAATGTTTTTTATTGATTTGGGTTCTATAATTGTTTATATTTCGAATAAAATCGTATTCTCATAAAAATTCCCAAAATCGGGATTATACAGGGTGGCGGTATTATTGACCGATTCCAATTCGTTGTGTATGTCATTATACATATTATCGAGCATATTAATGTGGTTGTGAATTTAATACATATGTAGAGATTTATTACGATAAGACTTTAATATTTTTTGAAATATTGAATTAGACCACTTTCATAATAGGGTTTTACACAAAAATTTTGAATTGGAAAATTCAATTGATTTATCAAAATATATGCATTATAAAAGTGATTGATACTAAAATAATTAATTTATTCGTTCAACTTTGTCTAATAATAAGGTTTGAATATTACCAGAAATTCAAACTGACGAAAACGCAACGCTATTGGTCGCGTCGAATGTTACGTCATAGGGTTATATCTCGTTCGCGCGCTTTGTATCTGCCAGTTTATACTGGCGTTATCGCTGGGAAGAAGAGCGGTGCGAAGTATTTGCCTTGTATTTTATAAAGAGAAACGTTTAAAATATTGTCCTCACATGCAGCAAGCGTGTTAGAATGTTAAAAGTCTGCATTATTCTCTCAATAGGAATATAAACAAATTCAGTATGCGACCGATAATCTGACCATGCGAACGTAACGGTTCACTTCATTTTCATTTCCACAATTAAAACAGCATATGTACAGTATTCATCAGTCCGTTTCGTGGAAAGTTAACAGTTTGAAGGAGTTTATTTCTTTATTACCAGCATGAACAAAGTAAATTCTATTCTCATACCAGCAGGGCCGACGCAAGGCGCGTTCAGCGCGTTTTGTGAGCATCGCCCGATGCGCTCGGCGATGATTTTATCGTGGAAGTTAAGTTAATATGTGTACATTTTTTCTTATTGAGAAGAGTCTGAATTTGTTTGAATTCCCGGTCGGCCATAACACCGCATCCTTCCGGTAACACATCTACAGATCCGGATTGTTCGGTAATAAGTGTATCGCTTATCCTACCCCCGTAGCCTTTTGATATAAATTTAATGAACCCATCTGGAGACGAAGATATCAGATATTTCATGGTGTTCGTTTCTTTACATTCTAACTGTAAGATCGTGATTGATCGTGATTTCCTTATGGTGTGTTACCATATTTATGTTGGCATCGTAGCCGTGTTTTGTAATTATTTGAAGTTGGCAGCTATGCTACATGACAGTTGAGCGACGTCTCTGTCTGACGTCTATATGTATACGGCTCATTCCATACGAAATCGATCACTTTTCGGAGCGACATCTCAGAACATTTTCAAAATCACTGATGTTATAGCCCTTGGCGTGCCAAATACGGACCTGTCTTTGTTTTTTCGAAATTTTGAAAATTGACGAAGTTACAGCTGTTCAAAGTTTGGCATTTCTTGAAAAATCGAGAAAACTCTACTTTTTCAAAAATTTATATCTCGGCAACGGTAAAGCGTAGCAACAAAATTTTTTTTTCATTTTCACCGGAAAGGACCAAATTTTTCAATAAAAAATACAATTTGCATGACTATCGATGTTAACTAATATTTCCAATCAGTTCTTTTAAACAATTGTGCATAACTTCTGGCGTTCGCGTTTTAAAAATCTGAAAAAATTCAGGCGTATACCTTGAACCTTCCTCTTCAAGTATCCGCAAGCAAAATGACGGACGTTGGAATAACAACTCTGTAAACAATCGCGAAAGTTGAAAATGTAGCCGTTTGACGCGTTCCGCCGTGCAGTTGCCGGCACGCCATACCCCCACTCCTACCGCACTGCTGCTACGTACTTACTGAGCGCCGCTCAGCGACACGATCAACACAAAGAAAAATTGTGTGCCGGTTAGTTAAAAAATCTGAACAAAATTAAATAAGCAGCTTAGACTGTCCCCTTTCAGAATGTGCTACGAAAAAGAGGGACAGTCTAATAGTTGACGAATAATAATTAGTCAAAGTGGACCGTAGTAGTTTACTATGGTACCTCTCGTTTAAAAATCTTAAAAAAATTAAATAAGCAGCTTGGACTGTCCCCTTTCAGAATGTGCTACGAAAAAAAGGGACAGTCTAATAGTTGACGAATAATAATTAGTCAAAGTGAACCGTAGTAGGCGGCACACGGTACATCGCTTACCAGTGCTACCTTTATTATCGGTCTTAGTTTATCGATGGTACCTCTCGTTTAAAAATCTGGAAAAAATTAAATAAGCAGCTTAGACTGCCCCCTTTCAGAATGTGCTACGAAAAAGACGGACAGTCTAATAGTTGACGAATAATAATTAATCAAAGTGATCCGTAGTAGGCGGCACACGGTTTGACTAATTATTATTCGTCAACTATTAGACTGTCCCTCTTTTTCGTAGCACATTCTGAAAGGGGACAGTCTAAGCTGCTTATTTAATTTTGTTCAGATTTTTTAACTAACCGGCACACAACTTTTCTTTGTGTTGATCGTGTCGCTGAGCGGCGCTCAGTAAGTACGTAGCAGCAGTGCGGTAGGAGTGGGGGTATGGCGTGCCGGCAACTGCACGGCGGAACGCGTCAAACGGCTACATTTTCAACTTTCGCGATTGTTTACAGAGTTGTTATTCCAACGTCCGTCATTTTGCTTGCGGATACTTGAAGAGGAAGGTTCAAGGTATACGCCTGAATTTTTTTAGATTTTTAAAACGCGAACGCCAGAAGTTATGCACAATTGTTTAAAAGAACTGATTGGAAATATTAGTTAACATCGATAGTCATGCAAATTGTATTTTTTATTGAAAAATTTGGTCCTTTCCGGTGAAAATTAAAAAAAAATTTTGTTGCTACGCTTTACCGTTGCCGAGATATAAATTTTTGAAAAAGTAGAGTTTTCTCGATTTTTCAAGAAATGCCAAACTTTGAACAGCTGTAACTTCGTCAATTTTCAAAATTTCGAAAAAACAAAGACAGGTCCGTATTTGGCACGCCAAGGGCTATAACATCAGTGATTTTGAAAATGTTCTGAGATGTCGCTCCGAAAAGTGATCGATTTCGTATGGAATGAGCCATACATATATTGGTCGTGTCGACCATGCTCTCTCTCTTTCGTTTTGCGCGTCGTGTTGTGCTTTTGGACCACATCGTACGGCATCCTAACCAAGCGATAAAGGTTACGCGGTAAGAAATACGGTGAAGCTCGTCACCTACCGCGCGCGTTGGTTGAGGTACCGTTTGTAATTTAGAAAAGAGAGCATATAGTCAATTTTCGAGATTAAACTAAAGTCTTTCGTATACGCGACTTTTAATTCGCGCGTCCTTATGTAATTAAAGTTGGCCGGAAACCGTGCGTACCGATATTGCCTCGATCTGGAATAATACTTTCAACATCGTTTATTCATTTAAATAAATAGATCTATTCAATTTGTTTCTTACATAAATCTGTTTAAATTTATTTAAGCCTTGCATTCGTCCGATCCTTATCCTATCCTGACAAAATATCTTACATAACCAAGTAAGAGCTAGGTGTACCAAATCAGTCGGTTTTTGAATTTCAATTTCGAAACAATCGATGATCGATTGCACGTGATTATAATTAGCTCGAAATGGAATTGGTAAGTTTTTTCTCACACTTATTGGGTCCGGAAAATAAATTAATGTTTTTAATATATGAGCTAATCGCGGAACAGTGTAGCTAATTTGCTCGCCTGGGTGCATGATATTCCGAATTGTTCTTTGAAATGTGTCATCAACTTTGATTTTTATGATGGTAGTAAGAATTTGGAAAGCTAAAATTTTGAAGGGTACTGGTATGAAAATGAATTTACTTGTACATGCTTGGTAATAAAAATATAAAACGCCTTTAAATGGTCGGCTTTCTAACAAGGGAACATACCCAAGTGTCCGTAGCCGATTTTAATGAAACTTCGTACGTTTGTTAAGCACGCGAAAATAATCGATACGTATTTGTTTATACGTGCCGAATCGTACGTTTAAGGGGTGAAAACACCTTTCGAAGTTACCCCAGAAATGTGCTAACTCGTAAACAAATAATTTTTTAAACAATTTGTAAACATATTCCTTGTGTATGCCAAAAACCATGAAACTTTTCCCTATACATTTTTTTTCTATCTACGATAGTTTACGAGTAAAGTTTACAAGTATGTAAAAGTCAAGCATTTCGCATGTATTTCACCTATTACGGGGCTTCGGGAGTAACCCTATGACGTCACGTCGACTTCGGGCGAGCTCGGGCGTTTCCGGAGCGTTCAAATGAGTAGTCTCCAGATCGCATTTTTAAATCGTTATAACTTCATAAATATTGGATATTTTGCAAAAAGATAAAAAATCTCTTAAAAACTTGTATATGGTCTATCCATTGGCAGTGCAACCAAAAATACGTTTAAGACCCTATTATGAGCACATATATAATTTGACAGGTGTAGGTTAGAATGCAGATATAATCCCAAAGTTGTTATGAAGATAATGACCTTTCTTAGTTATTTTATGCTTCAATTAGCTGTATGCTTCTTCCCTACAAATCATAGTTTCGATCACAATTTCACCTATTTATTGGAAAGGTTTTGTAAAACCTATCAATGTATGTACTTTCTTTTGATATTCACTGGCAAGTAGATCTGCATCTAAATTCCTAGAAGTAATCTTATTTCTCTGTAATTATTTGCTTGAACAGCGATTAGCATGATCTAACGAAACTAGAGTGAAGGATGTTAGAGTGAACTTAGAGTTTCCAATAAAATACCAGGAAAAATAACAGAAATATGTTTTCAAAACAGAAATGCAGTTGCTTTCTTGCAAGATATATCAGAAAACATGATTAAGGCAAAAAGCATTGAATTTCATTATCTCTAATATATTGTTTATTTCGTATTACAGTTGAATATTTATGTTAATACATGCGATTCCTTATCCTTATTTTCAGCTGTTGATCAGAAATGGAGGGAGATATCGCAACAAAGATATAATGGAGTAGAAGTATTAAATACAAAGAATCCCAAGAATTATTGCACTTCACGTTGAGCAAGTGCACAAGTGTACAGGAGCATTATTGTGGAATTATTATAATTCATATTTGGAAGTTGTCTTCGGTAAAGATTCACACCGTAGTGTTTGGCTACACATTTTTTTCAAAGCAACTTCTGGGCTCATATTTCCACTAAGAATTTCTTTACACGAAATAGGTTCTTGGCAATCCTTATCTACAAAAAATGAAAATATAAGTGTCGTTAAAATTAAATTGTATTCCATAACATCGTTCAAGCTGAATTAATAAACAAAATATTAATATTCTGAAATTAATAACTAGTTATTACGTACTCTCTCCATCTGTAGTTATTGCGTATACGTTTTGCACTCCCCCGTAGTGCCATTAAAATACAAATTCATTATTTCTACTTGCAGAAATAAGTGTGACCACAAGGTAGTCCTATATTAGAGATGCCTGACTTGCAGCTGCAAATCCTTTTTCCCAATGCTTCTGTTATTTAATATCATGGAAACAGAATACACCAAAATGAGATTCATTTTATAATACTATAAAGTGTAAAGTAAAGATATGAATAAGTAACAAATTTACCTTCTATTAAACTCTTGTCACCGATTTGATTGCCATTTATACAAATGTCAGTATCTGCAAAACGATTTTAATTAATAAAATAGTGTCTAAAAACTTGAACATTGTCTGATAATGTCAGGAAAGCTTAAACATACCATTGGTCGTATTATCCACACTTATATGTAATTCCTCTAAAGCTTCTGCGCAAATATCACTGTGTGTGTCAATGCAGGTTGAAGAAATATTACCTAAAACACATCAGTATATATTAAACATGAACCAAATAAAATTTATTAACTTCGTAGTACATGGTCTTAATATTAATAAGCTAAAGTTGGCAATCAAAAATTTGCCCTCTTTTGTTCCTTCCTTGTTCTCATTTTCTAAATGTACACAGACTCGTTTTCTTTACAGCTGCATATTACATAAACGACATTACCTACAAAAAATTATATACATAAATTATTCTTTGTTAAGCGTAGCAACAACACAAAATAAATACTGAAGATAATACAAATAATAGTATTTTATGTACGTACCTTCTATTGCACTGTATGTAGGTATTCCTTGATTTTGTATACATATATTAGTATTGTCTGTCGATGTTGATGGAATGTCATCTATAAAAGATTATGTACGATAATAATTGACACGTTAAATTATGAACACAATTGAAGACTGGAATAAATAGAAACATGTACCATCTATATCATTGACTGTTGTACTTTCTACTTGTACATCTTGAGTACAAAAGTATCCGTTAATCGCATACTCGAGCAAACTGTCCTCTGAAATAATTGATAAAAAATTGAAGTTTGTTCAAATTCAATGCAAAGTATTAACATAATTCATCTCAGTTTGGGGGATAGAGATATTTACCTATACTAAATGTTTCAATCGAGTGAGTTTCATTATGTACATGACTTTCATCACATTCTAAAAACGAATGAATCATATTTTACTTGAAGCATAAGTCAAACGTAGCATTGTTAAAGTATGAAAACGTACCACTTGACAATACATTATCAACATAGAGCTGTTGTTCATAGTCTCTATTAAACATCTTCAAAAATTGATCAATTGGCAGTATCCCGGAAACTAAATTATCTTGGAACAACTTAATTTTTGCATTCTTTTCTCCTGTATCCTACATGTATCCTAACCCTGTGGAATTGTGCTCGTACACTTTCCATAGCAGCGCTCTCGTAATCACACATGACAGTTTCTAAGTTGTCTTGTAATCGTGGAACAAGAGAAACTATTTTTCTCCATATTGCTTCGTACATTCTCTTGGTACAACATTCGCATAAAACAAAAATGGTAGCGATTCCCTGTAAATTAACTTCATTTTTTAATCTGACTATGTGAGATAAGCCTAACAGAAATTATTGACAGTGGTATACAGTGTCATTGTAACGTATGTGTACAGTGTAGAGCTGATGTAAAAGGGGCATTCGTGGTACCACGTAATAAGAGATAAAAAATAATCAAAACATAGAGACTTTCTTCTATTGAAAGGTTTTAATCATATTTATGGTTTATCTTAAATACTTACGGAAAAAGTACCATCCATATATATTTCTTTGCTATTTTCTAATGCAGTTAGCAATATAGTGTTAGAGAAAATTAGTGCGTATTTGTTATCATCCGAGATTGCACATCCCATGTAAATTTCTTTCAGGATAGCATAATTTTTTAATATTTCGTGCGCACTCTTCACAGTTTTTGGCAAACCTGGTCGTGATTTTGTCTTTTCTCTTGACATTATTGATTTCATACTATTGTATGAAATATATGATGCTGCGTCAGAATTTGTACGACAAATATTATCGAAAATGTCTTTATTATTTACTGAAGGAGTTTTACTACATTCCTCCAGCATGGCTGATTTTAATTTCAATACTTGTGCACAGCGCGGTTCGTTAGGATGAGTGTGTGGTTTTTGGACAAAATAGTGATCATCTTGTTGAATTAATGTTCCTCTACATTTGTTAGTTTGACGACTAGGACAACGGTAGATCTTCGGATTCTTGAAACCTTCTTAAAAAGCGGGCCACCAAGTACATTTAATCGAGCAATAAACAGATTTATTCATTAAATGAGGAGAAATCATTTTTTGGGAAATTTAGTCAATTTAATATATTTACTTAGCGATAGCATCGTGTCGATGCTGTACAATCATTTGTACTTGCTCGCATTTGTTCGATTTCAAATACTTTGTATAATGAAGTTTATGTTAACGAGAAAGCTATTCCAAAGTCACATTCTCTTGTACTTGGCCTATACATTTGCATTTTCGATGCTTTTTGCTGATGGTACTTTTTCCGTAAGTATTTAAGATAGACCATAAATATAATTAATACTTTTCAACAGAAGAATGTCCCTATGTTTTGATCATTTTTTATCTCTTATTAGGTCGTACCACGAATGCCTCTTTTTCATCAGCTCTACACTGTACACATACGTTACAATGACACGGTATACCACTGTCAATAATTTCTGTTAGGCTTATCTCACATAGTCAGATTAAAAAATGAAGTTAATTTACAGGGAATCGCTACCATTTTTGTTTTATGTGAATGTCGTACCAAGAGAATGTACGAAGCAATATGGAGAAAAATAGTTTCTCTTGTTCCACGATTACAAGACAACTTAGAAACTGTCATGTGTGATTACGAGAGAGCTGCTATGGAAAGTGTACGAGCACAATTCCCCAGGGTTAGGATACATGGATGCTGGTTTCATTTCACTCAGGTAGAATATAATTGATTGGCATTATTTGTCTATTTTTTGCAATACTTACCTCATGAACGTGCTGGATAGAGAATGGAATAATCCTTTTTTATTATTCAGGCTGTGTTAAGGAAGTGGAAGAAGTTGGGGTGGCATAGTTGCATTACATATAAGTGTGGATAATACGACCAATGGTATGTTTAAGCTTTCCTGACATTATCAGACAATGTTCAAGTTTTTAGACACTATTTTATTAATCAAAATCGTTTTGCAGATACTGACATTTGTATAAATGGCAATGAAATCGGTGACAAGAGTTTAATAGAAGGTAAATTTTTTGCTTATTCATATCTTTACTTTACATTTTATAGTATTATAAAATGAATCTCATTTTGGTGTATTCTGTTTCTATGATATTAAATAACAGAAGCATTGGGAAAAAGGATTTGCAGCTGCAAGTCAGGCATCTCTAATATAGTACTACCTTGCGGTGACACTTATTTCTGCAAGTAGAAATAATGAATTTGTATTTTAATGTCACTACGGGGGAGTGCAAAACGTATACGCAATAACTGCAGATGGAGAGAGTACGTAATAACTAGTTATTAATTTCAGAATATTAATATTTTGTTTATTAATTCAGCTTGAACGATGTTATGGAATACAATTTAATTTTAACGACACTTATATTATCATTTTTTGTAGATAAGGATTGCCAAGAACCTATTTCGTGTAAAGAAATTCTTAGTGGAAATATGAGCCCAGAAGTTGTTTTGAAAAAAATGTGTATCCAAACACTACGGCGTGAATCTTTACCGAAGACATCTTCCAAGTATGAATTATAATAATTCCACAATAATGCTCCTGTACACTTGTGCACTTGTTCAACGTGAAGTGCAATAAATCTTGGGATTCTTTGTATTTAATACTTCTACTCCATTATATCTTTGTTGCAATATCTCCCTCCATTTCTGATCAACCGCTGAAAATAAGGAAAAGGAATCGCATATAGTAACATAAATATTCAACAACTGTAATATGAAATTCAATTCTTTTTACCTTAATCATGTTTTCTGAGATATCGTGCAAGAAAGTAACTGCATTTCTGTTTTGTGAACATATTTCTGTTATTTTTCATAGTATTTTATTGGAAACTCTAAGTTCACTCTAACATACTTGACTGCAGTTTTGTTTGATCATGCGATGCGCTGTTCAAACAAATAATTACATAGAAATAAGATTACTTCAAGGAATTTAGATGCAGATCTACTTTGCCAGTGAATATCAAAAGAAAGTACATACATTGTTAGGTTTTACAAAACCTATCCAATAAATAGATGAAATTGTGATCGAAACTATGATTTGTAGGGAAGAAGCATACAGTTAATTGAAGCATAAAATAACTAATAAAGTTCATTATCTTCATAACTATTTTGGGATTATTTCTGTATTGGAATATTGGAAGAATGAATAATTCTGTGCGTTATATTACTCCGACGCAGAAACAGTTCAGTGCTCTTCGCGATTTCCGCGCCAAACTTTGTTCTAGGAGGAAACAATGCATTCGATCAAAGCAGATTATTTGAAACAAATGAAAGTGAGTTTATATATTTTATGCATCAATTACATATCTTTTACAGATATGAAATAAAACACCAGAGATGGAGATTTTAAAAGGTAAAAGAAATAATACTTCGTACGTATAATAATTAATCGAATGTCTGAACTCACAAGAATCGAAAAAACAATATCACCTTGGGAACGATTTCATTTGTTTCAAATAATCTGCCTTGACCGAATGCATTGTGTCCTTCTAGAGTATAGTTTCGCGCGGAAATCGCGAAGAGCACTGAAGTGTTTCCGCGTCGGAGTAATATAACGCACAGAATTATTCATACTTTCAATATTCTTTCAATAAGTGGATTTGTACTCAGCTGCATAGAAAATGGAAATTTTTAATGGGAGAAGAAAAAATACTTATGTATCAAGAGACAAGGTCTTGTCTCGGGCCAAGTACGAGAGAAGACTCTTGACTCTATTCCGGAAAGATTAGACCGGGGTTTTCGGGGTATCCAAACGACATGAAAGCGGCAAATTTGCCCAAAAGTGCGATGATATTCTTAGAGGCAGCGTCGAGACGAGTCGATTGAGACTAATTACAAAAACATTGGTCCACCCAGTAACGAGATATTTGATGTCAAAAGTACGTCTTTTTTATGTAATAAGTCGTCTGCTTCGTCTTTTCCAGTGTCACACTTTCGACTATGCGAGTTCTGTCGGTGTCAAACCGAACTAACAGATTTTCATTCCATGCGACGATAATTTTTCTGTCGGTAGTGTAGATTTTTATATGTAATCTGTTGGAGACATGCAGGAAAAATCAAAAAACAAGGTCTTGTCTCTGGCCAAGTACAATCAACAGCATAAATGATTTCACTGCGGGGAACGGGGGGCGCGCGGGCATCCACAACTGTTAATGCTTGTTTCACCTAGGTGATTTTCGTGCCCTCTCTTTCTAATAATTCGTTTCTCTCTCTCTGACGTGTGTCGCAGCATAGTAACAAGTGATAACAACTACTTCATCTCTATCTTTTCATCGCTCCGCCGCACTCATTCTATCGAGGCACACGGCCTTAGGCCGGATAGGCACGTGTGAGAGCGCGATCGTCGATCGAGGAAGGCATCAAACGCGGTTTTCGCTATGGTTCGAATTTTTCTCGCATAAGAGCCGCTCTTTCCTTCCTTCCGTCTGTCACGCTTGCACTCCCATCGCGACTCACAGACGATGGCCGAGCACAGGTGTGTTGGTGCGCCTTCGTCGATCGCGATCGTTCATTCATTTCTTCAGAACATTTCGAATTATTTTATGGTACATTTAATATTTCTTGCTAATTTTTTATCGTATCATAGATTTTCAATAAATTGATATAGTATGACAATTATATGTTTTTCAATTATTTATTTAAAGTTACAATATTGTCTCGGTAAATAAGGCATAAATTTCGCGAAATATTGAATCATGGGGATATACATAACTCGAAATGAATGATTAAGAAACATCTAATTATTATTCCATTTCTATTTAATCAAAATTCAGCGGCACTGTGGGATTAAATATTGGACATAAGTGTTAAATGCCCGATAAAATGGTTAGAAAAATGTTTCGAATAAAATGAAAGAATCGCCGCGACCGGCAAAGACACACCGTCGCACTTGCTCTCGACGATCGTATTGCGAGCACTGCGAACGCGACAGACAGAACGAAGAAAAGAAAGGCTCTTATGCAAGACAAATTCGGACGTCGATGAATTCCGCATTGATACCTTCCTCGTCGTCAAACGTTCTATCACACATGCTTGGTCGGTCCACGTTCGTGTGTTTCGCTAGCGCGAGCGCGACGGAGTGACGGAAAGATAGAGACAAAGTATGCAGTCGAATGCAGTGTTGTTGATATCCCGAGCCATAGTACGCCACAGAGAGAACGATAATTATACGAAAGAGGGAGGAAGAAAGACACCTCCCTGATGCACGCATTAGTACGGAGCTCAGAAAATATCAAACTGTTATCAATAATTTATAAATTTAATATAATGTTTGCATAAATTGTTGTAAAAAGGTATTTAGTTTCTAGAACTTGGATACATGTCAAAGCGTCTCTTTAAATTTCTACAAACTTTTTTTTTAGTACATAATCAAATTGTTCTGTAAACAGGTCTTCCATGATGAAGTAAGCAAATTTTTGGGTCCGTCCGAAACGTGTAGTTGTCCGTACTGTTAACAAATCTTTGTTATATGTTTTGCATTGAAACTTTACTATCTCGGATATCAAATCTCTACATTGTTCCCTATCTGTTTATAACAGTGTTATGATATTACCTACCTATACATTTTAACAATGAAATTAGAATATTTTTCTGCAGATATACTGCAAAATTAGATCAGAAGATGCCACGGTAATAAAAAAATTCATGATTTCAAAAAAACTATTTTTTCTTCAAATAGATTGTTGAAGTATAGGTACGTTTAGAAGACACGATGACGATGTTGTACGTAAATTGAAAAACATTTTCAAGGATATACATAGGACTATATTGAAATTCTAAAAGTTCTAGAAATCAAAAGCATTCTTCAACAATTCATGCAAACAATTATTTAAAATTTAGATATTTTTACTCAGATGGTTTTTGTGTAATTAAACCGTTTTTGTACACTTCTATGTTTATTATAATTGTTTAATTAAGAACTTAAAAACCAAACGTATACAAATCATGCACTATCTTGCAATAGTTAAATGTTTAATATTTCGGTAATTCCTTCAAATGTATTTCCTTTTTCAATATTACCCCCAATATATGCAAGTTATTAAACAATGTCTAACATGCTGCAAGAACCTTGTGCACTGGATCTGAAACGCACCTCTACATTGAAATTTTCCTGGCTCCGGAAAAGTCTCTGATTTTTTTGTATCACTTCTTCAAAAAACATTTGGAAATTTTATAAATACACAATTCTTATTACTATATTTCTTTAAAGGAAATAACGTTTAAAGGAAAATTTGGTATATTCCTTCATATCATCGTATATCATCATCATATCACCATATTAATCAGATCCGTTTATTCCATTACTTTCCGACATTCTGTTATTCCTTCATTCCTGTATTCCCTTATTTATTCCCCTGATTTCTTTATTCCCTTATTTCTTTAAAAACAAGTATTTTAATAAAAGCAATACTACACTTAGCAATATTCTACGAATGAAGTGAAATCAGCAAAAAGCATCGAAAATGCAAAGGTATAGGCCAAGTACAAGAGAATGTGACTTTGGAATAGCTTTCTCGATAACATAAACTTCATTATACAAAGTATTTGAAATCGAACAAATGCGAGCAAGTACAAATGATTGTACAGCATCGACACGATGCTATCGCTAAGTAAATATATTAAATTAACTAAATTTCCCAAAAAATGATTTCTCCTCATTTAATGAATAAATCTGTTTATTGCTCGATTAAATGTACTTGGTGGCCCGCTTTTTACGAAGGTTCGATGGTGAAAAATAAGCCTTAATAGTTCGGGATGTTCGACATTAAAAAAGAGTTGTTAAAACACAGTATAAAGCGGCCTTCTTATTGTGTTGAATGAAAATCCTCTAAATATCGCATGACGTTTCCTTTTAATTTACGTTATCAATCGTTGAAACACATGGCAATATGCATGTGTAATTTTCTCTCAGGCACATCCAGATTGTTAATTTGTTAAATTTTTCCACTCAGATGCATCCGGATTGTTAATTTAGAAATGAGTACAAATATCTGTAACGTTACATTTTGGACATCAAGCTTCGTAAAAAGCGGGCCACCAAGTACATTTAATCGAGCAATAAACAGATTTATTCATTAAATGAGGAGAAATCATTTTTTGGGAAATTTAGTTAATTTAATATATTTACTTAGCGATAGCATCGTGTCGATGCTGTACAATCATTTGTACTTGCTCGCATTTGTTCGATTTCAAATACTTTGTATAATGAAGTTTATGTTATCGAGAAAGCTATTCCAAAGTCACATTCTCTTGTACTTGGCCTATACCTTTGCATTTTCGATGCTTTTTGCTGATATGTTTATGATGGATATTCTTATAATACAGATTTCAAGAATCCGAAGACCTACCGTTGTCCTAGTCGTCAAACTAACAAATGTAGGGGAACATTAATTCAACAAGATGATCACTATTTTGTGCAAAAACCACACACTCATCCTAACGAACCGCGCTGTGCAGAAGTATTGAAATTAAAATCAGCCATGCTGGAGGAATGTAGTAAAACTCCTTCAGTAAATAATAAAGACAGTTTTGATAATATTTGTCGTTCAAATTCTGATGCAGCATCATATATTTCATACAATAGTGTGAAATCAATAATGTCAAGAGAAAACACAAAATCATGACCAGGTTTGCCAAAAACTGTGAAGCGTACGCACGAAATATTAAAAATTATGCTATCCTGAAAGAAATTTACATGGGATGTGCAATCTCGGATGATAACAAATACGCACTAATTTTCTCTAACACTATATTGCTAACTGCATTAGAAAATAGCAAAGAAATATATATGGATCGTACTTTTTCCGTAAGTATTTAAGATAAACCATAAATATGATTAATACCTTTCAACAGAAGAAAGTCCCTATATTTTTAATCATTTTTTATCTCTTATTAGGTGGTACCACGAATGTCTCTTTTTCATCAGCTCTACACTGTACACATACGTTACAATGACACGGTATACCACTGTCAATAATTTCTGTTAAGCTTATCTCACATAGTCAGATTAAAAAATGAAGTTAATTTACAGGGAATCGCTACCATTTTTGTTTTATGTGAATGTCGTACCATGAGAATGTACGAAGCAATATGGAGAAAAATAGTTTCTCTTGTTCCACGATTACAAGACAACTTAGAAACTGTCATGTGTGATTACGAGAGAGCTGCTATGGAAAGTGTACGAGCACAATTCCCCAGGGTTAGGATACATGGATGCTGGTTTCATTTCACTCAGGTAGAATATAATTGATTGGCATTATTTGTCTATTTTTTGCAATACTTACCTCATGAACGTGCTGGATAGAGAATGGAATAATCCTTTTTTATTATTCAGGCTGTGTTAAGGAAGTGGAAGAAGTTGCGGTTGCATAGTTGCATTACATACAAGTGTGGATAATACGACCAATGGTATGTTTAAGCTTTCCTGACATTATCAGACAATGTTCAAGTTTTTAGACACTATTTTATTAATCAAAATCGTTTTGCAGATACTGACATTTGTATAAATGGCAATGAAATCGGTGACAAGAGTTTAATAGAAGGTAAATTTTTTGCTTATTCATATCTTTACTTTACATTTTATAGTATTATGAAATGAATCTCATTTTGGTGTATTCTGTTTCTATGATATTAAATAACAGAAGCATTGGGAAAAAGAATTTGCAGCCACAAGTCAGGCATCTCTAATATAGTACTACCTTGCGGTGACACTT
Source organism: Mimumesa dahlbomi (assembly GCA_917499265.3). Taxonomy (NCBI): domain Eukaryota; kingdom Metazoa; phylum Arthropoda; class Insecta; order Hymenoptera; family Crabronidae; genus Mimumesa; species Mimumesa dahlbomi. The sequence goes on from OU824124.1 coordinate 10,795,521, forward strand.
ATTTCTGCAAGTAGAAATAATGAAATTGTATTTTAATGTCACTACGGGGGAGTGCAAAACGTATACGCAATAACTACAGATGGAGAGAGTACGTAATAACTAGATATTAATTTCAGAATATTAATATTTTGTTTATTAATTCAGCTTGAACGATGTTATGGAATACAATTTAATTTTAACGACACTTATATTTTCATTTTTTGTAGATATGGATTGCCAAGAACCTATTTCGTGTAAAGAAATCCTTAGTGGAAATATGAGCCCAGAAGTTGTTTTGAAAAAAATGTGTATCCAAACACTACGGCGTGAATCTTTACCGAAGACATCTTCCAAATATGAATTATAATAATTCCACAATAATGCTCCTGTACACTTGTGCACTTGTTCAACGTGAAGTGCAATAAATCTTGGGATTCTTTGTATTTAATACTTCTACTCCATTATATCTTTGTTGCAATATCTCCCTCCATTTCTGATCAACCGCTGAAAATAAGGAAAAGGAATCGCATATAGTAACATAAATATTCAACAACTGTAATATGAAATTCAATTCTTTTTACCTTAATCATGTTTTCTGAGATATCGTGCAAGAAAGTAACTGCATTTCTGTTTTGTGAACATATTTCTGTTATTTTTCATAGTATTTTATTGGAAACTCTAAGTTCACTCTAACATACTTGACTGCAGTTTTGTTTGATCATGCGATGCGCTGTTCAAACAAATAATTACATAGAAATAAGATTACTTCAAGGAATTTAGATGCAGATCTACTTTGCCAGTGAATATCAAAAGAAAGTACATACATTGTTAGGTTTTACAAAACCTATCCAATAAATAGATGAAATTGTGATCGAAACTATGATTTGTAGGGAAGAAGCATACAGTTAATTGAAGCATAAAATAACTAATAAAGTTCATTATCTTCATAACTATTTTGGGATTATTTCTGTATTGGAATATTGGAAGAATGAATAATTCTGTGCGTTATATTACTCCGACGCAGAAACAGTTCAGTGCTCTTCGCGATTTCCGCGCCAAACTTTGTTCTAGGAGGAAACAATGCATTCGATCAAAGCAGATTATTTGAAACAAATGAAAGTGAGTTTATATATTTTATGCATCAATTACATATCTTTTACAGATATGAAATAAAACACCAGAGATGGAGATTTTAAAAGGTAAAAGAAATAATACTTCGTACGTATAATAATTAATCGAATGTCTGAACTCACAAGAATCGAAAAAACAATATCACCTTGGGAACGATTTCATTTGTTTCAAATAATCTGCCTTGACCGAATGCATTGTGTCCTTCTAGAGTATAGTTTCGCGCGGAAATCGCGAAGAGCACTGAAGTGTTTCCGCGTCGGAGTAATATAACGCACAGAATTATTCATACTTTCAATATTCTTTCAATAAGTGGATTTGTACTCAGCTGCATAGAAAATGGAAATTTTTAATGGGAGAAGAAAAAATACTTATGTATCAAGAGACAAGGTCTTGTCTCGGGCCAAGTACGAGAGAAGACTCTTGACTCTATTCCGGAAAGATTAGACCGGGGTTTTCGGGGTATCCAAACGACATGAAAGCGGCAAATTTCCCCAAAAGTGCGATGATATTCTTAGAGGCAGCGTCGAGACGAGTCGATTGAGACTAATTACAAAAACATTGGTCCACCCAGTAACGAGATATTTTATGTCAAAAGTACGTCTTTTTTATGTAATAAGTCGTCTGTTTCGTCTTTTCCAGTGTCACGCTTTGGACTATGCGAGTTCTGTCGGTGTCAAACCGAACTAACAGATTTTCATTCCATGCGACGATAATTTTTCTGTCGGTAGTGTAGATTTTTATATGTAATCTGTTGGAGACATGCAGGAAAAATCAAAAAACAAGGTCTTGTCTCTGGCCAAGTACAATCAACAGCATAAATGATTTCACTGCGGGGAACGGGGGGCGCGCGGGCATCCACAACTGTTAATGCTTGTTTCACCTAGGTGATTTTCGTGCCCTCTCTTTCTAATAATTCGTTTCTCTCTCTCTGACGTGTGTCGCAGCATAGTAACAAGTGATAACAACTACTTCATCTCTATCTTTTCATCGCTCCGCCGCACTCATTCTATCGAGGCACACGGCCTTAGGCCGGATAGGCACGTGTGAGAGCGCGATCGTCGATCGAGGAAGGCATCAAACGCGGTTTTCGCTATGGTTCGAATTTTTCTCGCATAAGAGCCGCTCTTTCCTTCCTTCCGTCTGTCACGCTTGCACTCCCATCGCGACTCACAGACGATGGCCGAGCACAGGTGTGTTGGTGCGCCTTCGTCGATCGCGATCGTTCATTCATTTCTTCAGAACATTTCGAATTATTTTATGGTACATTTAATATTTCTTGCTAATTTTTTATCGTATCATAGATTTTCAATAAATTGATATAGTATGACAATTATATGTTTTTCAATTATTTATTTAAAGTTACAATATTGTCTCGGTAAATAAGGCATAAATTTCGCGAAATATTGAATCATGGGGATATACATAACTCGAAATGAATGATTAAGAAACATCTAATTATTATTCCATTTCTATTTAATCAAAATTCAGCGGCACTGTGGGATTAAATATTGGACATAAGTGTTAAATGCCCGATAAAATGGTTAGAAAAATGTTTCGAATAAAATGAAAGAATCGCCGCGACCGGCAAAGACACACCGTCGCACTTGCTCTCGACGATCGTATTGCGAGCACTGCGAACGCGACAGACAGAACGAAGAAAAGAAAGGCTCTTATGCAAGACAAATTCGGACGTCGATGAATTCCGCATTGATACCTTCCTCGTCGTCAAACGTTCTATCACACATGCTTGGTCGGTCCACGTTCGTGTGTTTCGCTAGCGCGAGCGCGACGGAGTGACGGAAAGATAGAGACAAAGTATGCAGTCGAATGCAGTGTTGTTGATATCCCGAGCCATAGTACGCCACAGAGAGAACGATAATTATACGAAAGAGGGAGGAAGAAAGACACCTCCCTGATGCACGCATTAGTACGGAGCTCAGAAAATATCAAACTGTTATCAATAATTTATAAATTTAATATAATGTTTGCATAAATTGTTGTAAAAAGGTATTTAGTTTCTAGAACTTGGATACATGTCAAAGCGTCTCTTTAAATTTCTACAAACTTTTTTTTTGGTACATAATCAAATTGTTCTGTAAACAGGTCTTCCATGATGAAGTAAGCAAATTTTTGGGTCCGTCCGAAACGTGTAGTTGTCCGTACTGTTAACAAATCTTTGTTATATGTTTTGCATTGAAACTTTACTATCTCGGATATCAAATCTCTAAATTGTTCCCTATCTGTTTATAACAGTGTTATGATATTACCTACCTATACATTTTAACAATGAAATTAGAATATTTTTCTGCAGATATACTGCAAAATTAGATCAGAAGATGCCACGGTAATAAAAAAATTCATGATTTCAAAAAAACTATTTTTTCTTCAAATAGATTGTTGAAGTATAGGTACGTTTAGAAGACACGATGACGATGTTGTACGTAAATTGAAAAACATTTTCAAGGATATACATAGGACTATATTGATATTCTAAAAGTTCTAGAAATCAAAAGCATTCTTCAACAATTCATGCAAACAATTATTTAAAATTTAGATATTTTTACTCAGATGGTTTTTGTGTAATTAAACCGTTTTTGTACACTTCTATGTTTATTATAATTGTTTAATTAAGAACTTAAAAACCAAACGTATACAAATCATGCACTATCTTGCAATAGTTAAATGTTTAATATTTCGGTAATTCCTTCAAATGTATTTCCTTTTTCAATATTACCCCCAATATATGCAAGTTATTAAACAATGTCTAACATGCTGCAAGAACCTTGTGCACTGGATCTGAAACGCACCTCTACATTGAAATTTTCCTGGCTCCGGAAAAGTCTCTGATTTTTTTGTATCACTTCTTCAAAAAACATTTGGAAATTTTATAAATACACAATTCTTATTACTATATTTCTTTAAAGGAAATAACGTTTAAAGGAAAATTTGGTATATTCCTTCATATCATCGTATATCATCATCATATCACCATATTAATCAGATCCGTTTATTCCATTACTTTCCGACATTCTGTTATTCCTTCATTCCTGTATTCCCTTATTTATTCCCCTGATTTCTTTATTCCCTTATTTCTTTAAAAACAAGTATTTTAATAAAAGCAATACTACACTTAGCAATATTCTACGAATGAAGTGAAATCAGCAAAAAGCATCGAAAATGCAAAGGTATAGGCCAAGTACAAGAGAATGTGACTTTGGAATAGCTTTCTCGATAACATAAACTTCATTATACAAAGTATTTGAAATCGAACAAATGCGAGCAAGTACAAATGATTGTACAGCATCGACACGATGCTATCGCTAAGTAAATATATTAAATTAACTAAATTTCCCAAAAAATGATTTCTCCTCATTTAATGAATAAATCTGTTTATTGCTCGATTAAATGTACTTGGTGGCCCGCTTTTTACGAAGGTTCGATGGTGAAAAATAAGCCTTAATAGTTCGGGATGTTCGACATTAAAAAAGAGTTGTTAAAACACAGTATAAAGCGGCCTTCTTATTGTGTTGAATGAAAATCCTCTAAATATCGCATGACGTTTCCTTTTAATTTACGTTATCAATCGTTGAAACACATGGCAATATGCATGTGTAATTTTCTCTCAGGCACATCCAGATTGTTAATTTGTTAAATTTTTCCACTCAGATGCATCCGGATTGTTAATTTAGAAATGAGTACAAATATCTGTAACGTTACATTTTGGACATCAAGCTTCGTAAAAAGCGGGCCACCAAGTACATTTAATCGAGCAATAAACAGATTTATTCATTAAATGAGGAGAAATCATTTTTTGGGAAATTTAGTTAATTTAATATATTTACTTAGCGATAGCATCGTGTCGATGCTGTACAATCATTTGTACTTGCTCGCATTTGTTCGATTTCAAATACTTTGTATAATGAAGTTTATGTTATCGAGAAAGCTATTCCAAAGTCACATTCTCTTGTACTTGGCCTATACCTTTGCATTTTCGATGCTTTTTGCTGATATGTTTATGATGGATATTCTTATAATACAGATTTCAAGAATCCGAAGACCTACCGTTGTCCTAGTCGTCAAACTAACAAATGTAGGGGAACATTAATTCAACAAGATGATCACTATTTTGTGCAAAAACCACACACTCATCGTAACGAACCGCGCTGTGCAGAAGTATTGAAATTAAAATCAGCCATGCTGGAGGAATGTAGTAAAACTCCTTCAGTAAATAATAAAGACAGTTTTGATAATATTTGTCGTTCAAATTCTGATGCAGCATCATATATTTCATACAATAGTGTGAAATCAATAATGTCAAGAGAAAACACAAAATCATGACCAGGTTTGCCAAAAACTGTGAAGCGTACGCACGAAATATTAAAAATTATGCTATCCTGAAAGAAATTTACATGGGATGTGCAATCTCGGATGATAACAAATACGCACTAATTTTCTCTAACACTATATTGCTAACTGCATTAGAAAATAGCAAAGAAATATATATGGATCGTACTTTTTCCGTAAGTATTTAAGATAAACCATAAATATGATTAATACCTTTCAACAGAAGAAAGTCCCTATATTTTAATCATTTTTTATCTCTTATTAGGTGGTACCACGAATGTCTCTTTTTCATCAGCTCTACACTGTACACATACGTTACAATGACACGGTATACCACTGTCAATAATTTCTGTTAGGCTTATCCACAAAAAGCATCGAAAATGCAAAGCTATGGGCCAAGTACAAGAGAATGTTACATTGGAATAGGTTGCTCATTAACATAATTTTTACACGGGATTTGAAATCAATCAAATGTGAGCAAGTACAAATTATTGTAGAGCAACGACACAATACTATCGCTAAGTAAATATATACAATTAACTAAATTTCCCAAAATATGGTGTCTTCTCATTTAATGACTAAATCTGTTTACTGCTCTATTAAATGTACTTGGTGGCCCGCTTTTTACGAAGCTTGATGTCAAAAACGTAACGTAACAAACATTTCTAATTTAATATGTTAACAATCTGGATGTGTGTGAGAGGAAATTACATATACATATTGTAGTGTATTTCAACAATTGTTGTTAAAATAAATTAAAAAGGAACGACGTGAGATATTTAAAGGACTTTCATTCTAAACAGTAAGAAGCCCGTTTTATACTGTGGTTCAGCAACTCTCTTTTAATGTCACACATTCCCAAATATTTAAGCTTAGGGGAGTTGATACTACAGGTATTTTTTACCATCGAACCTTCGTAAAAAGCGGGCCACCAAGTACATTTAATAGAGCAGTAAACAGATTTAGTCATTAAATGAGAAGACACCATATTTTGGGAAATTTAGTTAATTGTATATATTTACTTAGCGATAGTATTGTGTCGTTGCTCTACAATAATTTGTACTTGCTCACATTTGATTGATTTCAAATCCCGTGTAAAAATTATGTTAATGAGCAACCTATTCCAATGTAACATTCTCTTGTACTTGGCCCATAGCTTTGCATTTTCGATGCTTTTTGTGGATTTCACTCGATTCGTAGAATTATGTAAAGTACAGTATGTTTTTTTATTGAAATACTTGTTATTAAAGAAATAAGGAAATAAAGAAATCAGGGAATGCAGGAAAATAAAGGAATATACAGATCTCATTATTATAATAATTTTGCAATCATGATGTGGCAAAATGTAAAAAATTATCCTTTAAATGTTATTTATGTTTAAAAAATATAGTAACCAGAACTATGTGTTTTCAAATTTAAAAAAATTCTTTGAAGACGTGAATAAAAAAATCAGAGATTCTTCCCGAGACAGTAAACATTTAGTCTAGGTACTAGGACTTGCATATATTGTCAGTAATATTGAAAAAGAAAACACATTTTAAGGAATTAATAAAATAATAAACATTTAATTATTGCAAGACAGTGACGATTTTGTACCTTTGGTTTTTAAATTCTTAATTCGAAAATTATAATAAACATAGAAGTGGCCAAAATGGTTTTATGAAAACGGGGTAAATTTAAAATAATGGTTAGTGTGAATTGCTGAAAAATGTTTTTAACTTTAGAACTTTAATATGGTCAAATATATATCCTTGTAAACATTTTTCGATTTACGTATAACAACGTCATCATGTCCGTTAATCTTACGTATATTTCAACAACGGGTTTGAACAAAAAATAGTTTTTAACTATATATCATAACATTGTTACAAATAGATAAAGCACAATTTGGAGATTCAATAGCCGAGATGGTAAAGTGTCGATACGAAGCATGTAACAAAGATTATTTAACAGTGCTGGATAACCCGATAAAAATAATTTGCCTACTTTTTCTTGGAAGACCTGTTTATAGAACAATTTGATTATGTACTAAAGAAGAGCTTGTAGAAATTTGAAGATACGCTTCGACATGTATCGAAGTTTTAAAAATGAAACACATTAATTATTGATAACACTTTGAAAATTTCCGAATGACGTACTAATGCGTGCATCATGAAGGTGTCTACCTTTCCCTCTTTTTCGTAATAATTCCTTCTCGATGTGGCGTACTATGTCTCCGGATATAAACAAATGACACCGACTTCTTTGTCTCTATCTTTCCGTCACTCTGTCGCGCTCGCACTAGCCAAACAAACGACGCGACGCGACTTGGCCACGCAAGCATGTGTGAGAGCGCGGCTGACGACAAAGCAATGCGGAATTTAACATGATTCGAATTTTTCTAGCATAAGGGCCTCTCTTTCTTTACTTCTGTCTGTCACGCTTGCACTCCTAGCGCAGCCGTAGCGACAGCCCTGAGCAACGGTGCGTCTTCGTCAATCGTGGTCACTCATTAATTTTATTTTAAACATTTCTAATTACTTTATCGGGCATTTAAGTAATATTTATTTTCAATATTTCTTAATTTATTTCTTATTCATTTGAAAAAAAGTCGGCGTTTAATCTGTTTTGAGCGTATTGTTGCGATATATTGTTAAGCTTAAGTTTCAAAATCAAATACATTTCTTTTACAATTTAAGAAACCATTATGTTAAATTTATAAATTATTGATAACCCTTGAAGATTTTCTGAATACCAATAAGCGACTCTTGTATTTGGTCCGAGACAAAACCTTGTCTCTTGATTTTTTTCCGGCATGTCTCAGATTACATAGAAAAATCTACGTTATCGACAGAAAAATTATCTCGCATGGTATGAAACATATGTTAGGGTTTGACACCGGACTGCGTGACAGGCTGAACATGGAGATGGAGAAGGAGGAGAGGAAGAAGACGACGTTTCTTACAAAAACCTCGACTTTTTAGATCAAAATATCTCGCGATTGGCTTGATGGATCTTCTCGTAGTTAGGCTTAAATTACTCGGGTGGACGTCCCATACAAGAATATCACCATAGTTTGGGAGAAATATGCGTATTTAATGCGTTTGAATACCCCGAAAACCTCGATCTAATTCTTCCGGAAAAGAGTAGTTCAGGTCTACCAGTCGGGAACTCTTGTACTTGGCCCGAGTCAAGACCTTAACTCTTGATCTCACATAGTCAGATTAAAAAATGAAGTTAATTTACAGGGAATCGCTACCATTTTTGTTTTACGTGAATGTCGTACCATGAGAATGTACGAAGCAATATGGAGAAAAATAGTTTCTCTTGTTCCACGATTACAAGACAACTTAGAAACTGTCATGTGTGATTACGAGAGAGCTGCTATGGAAAGTGTACGAGCACAATTCCCCAGGGTTAGGATACATGGATGCTGGTTTCATTTCACTCAGGTAGAATATAATTGATTGGCATTATTTGTCTATTTTTTGCAATACTTACCTCATGAACGTGCTGGATAGAGAATGGAATAATCCTTTTTTATTATTCAGGCTGTGTTAAGGAAGTGGAAGAAGTTGCGGTTGCATAGTTGCATTACATACAAGTGTGGATAATACGACCAATGGTATGTTTAAGCTTTCCTGACATTATCAGACAATGTTCAAGTTTTTAGACACTATTTTATTAATCAAAATCGTTTTGCAGATACTGACATTTGTATAAATGGCAATTAAATCGGTGACAAGAGTTTAATAGAAGGTAAATTTTTTGCTTATTCATATCTTTACTTTACATTTTATAGTATTATAAAATGAATCTCATTTTGGTGTATTCTGTTTCTATGATATTAAATAACAGAAGCATTGGGAAAAAGGATTTGCAGCTGCAAGTCAGGCATCTCTAATATAGTACTACCTTGCGGTGACATTTATTTCTGCAAGTAGAAATAATGAATTTGTATTTTAATGTCACTACGGGGGAGTGCAAAACGTATACGCAATAACTACAGATGGAGAGAGTACGTAATAACTAGATATTAATTTCAGAATATTAATATTTTGTTTATTAATTCAGCTTGAACGATGTTATGGAATACAATTTAATTTTAACGACACTTATATTTTCATTTTTTGTAGATATGGATTGCCAAGAACCTATTTCGTGTAAAGAAATCCTTAGTGGAAATATGAGCCCAGAAGTTGTTTTGAAAAAAATGTGTATCCAAACACTACGGCGTGAATCTTTACCGAAGACATCTTCCAAATATGAATTATAATAATTCCACAATAATGCTCCTGTACACTTGTGCACTTGTTCAACGTGAAGTGCAATAAATCTTGGGATTCTTTGTATTTAATACTTCTACTCCATTATATCTTTGTTGCAATATCTCCCTCCATTTCTGATCAACCGCTGAAAATAAGGAAAAGGAATCGCATATAGTAACATAAATATTCAACAACTGTAATATGAAATTCAATTCTTTTTACCTTAATCATGTTTTCTGAGATATCGTGCAAGAAAGTAACTGCATTTCTGTTTTGTGAACATATTTCTGTTATTTTTCATAGTATTTTATTGGAAACTCTAAGTTCACTCTAACATACTTGACTGCAGTTTTGTTTGATCATGCGATGCGCTGTTCAAACAAATAATTACATAGAAATAAGATTACTTCAAGGAATTTAGATGCAGATCTACTTTGCCAGTGAATATCAAAAGAAAGTACATACATTGTTAGGTTTTACAAAACCTATCCAATAAATAGATGAAATTGTGATCGAAACTATGATTTGTAGGGAAGAAGCATACAGTTAATTGAAGCATAAAATAACTAATAAAGTTCATTATCTTCATAACTATTTTGGGATTATTTCTGTATTGGAATATTGGAAGAATGAATAATTCTGTGCGTTATATTACTCCGACGCAGAAACAGTTCAGTGCTCTTCGCGATTTCCGCGCCAAACTTTGTTCTAGGAGGAAACAATGCATTCGATCAAAGCAGATTATTTGAAACAAATGAAAGTGAGTTTATATATTTTATGCATCAATTACATATCTTTTACAGATATGAAATAAAACACCAGAGATGGAGATTTTAAAAGGTAAAAGAAATAATACTTCGTACGTATAATAATTAATCGAATGTCTGAACTCACAAGAATCGAAAAAACAATATCACCTTGGGAACGATTTCATTTGTTTCAAATAATCTGCCTTGACCGAATGCATTGTGTCCTTCTAGAGTATAGTTTCGCGCGGAAATCGCGAAGAGCACTGAAGTGTTTCCGCGTCGGAGTAATATAACGCACAGAATTATTCATACTTTCAATATTCTTTCAATAAGTGGATTTGTACTCAGCTGCATAGAAAATGGAAATTTTTAATGGGAGAAGAAAAAATACTTACGTATCAAGAGACAAGGTCTTGTCTCGGGCCAAGTACGAGAGAAGACTCTTGACTCTATTCCGGAAAGATTAGACCGGGGTTTTCGGGGTATCCAAACGACATGAAAGCGGCAAATTTCCCCAAAAGTGCGATGATATTCTTAGAGGCAGCGTCGAGACGAGTCGATTGAGACTAATTACAAAAACATTGGTCCACCCAGTAACGAGATATTTTATGTCAAAAGTACGTCTTTTTTATGTAATAAGTCGTCTGTTTCGTCCTTTCCAGTGTCACGCTTTGGACTATGCGAGTTCTGTCGGTGTCAAACCGAACTAACAGATTTTCATTCCATGCGACGATAATTTTTCTGTCGGTAGTGTAGATTTTTATATGTAATCTGTTGGAGACATGCAGGAAAAATCAAAAAACAAGGTCTTGTCTCTGGCCAAGTACAATCAACAGCATAAATGATTTCACTGCGGGGAACGGGGGGCGCGCGGGCATCCACAACTGTTAATGCTTGTTTCACCTAGGTGATTTTCGTGCCCTCTCTTTCTAATAATTCGTTTCTCTCTCTCTGACGTGTGTCGCAGCATAGTAACAAGTGATAACAACTACTTCATCTCTATCTTTTCATCGCTCCGCCGCACTCATTCTATCGAGGCACACGGCCTTAGGCCGGATAGGCACGTGTGAGAGCGCGATCGTCGATCGAGGAAGGCATCAAACGCGGTTTTCGCTATGGTTCGAATTTTTCTCGCATAAGAGCCGCTCTTTCCTTCCTTCCGTCTGTCACGCTTGCACTCCCATCGCGACTCACAGACGATGGCCGAGCACAGGTGTGTTGGTGCGCCTTCGTCGATCGCGATCGTTCATTCATTTCTTCAGAACATTTCGAATTATTTTATGGTACATTTAATATTTCTTGCTAATTTTTTATCGTATCATAGATTTTCAATAAATTGATATAGTATGACAATTATATGTTTTTCAATTATTTATTTAAAGTTACAATATTGTCTCGGTAAATAAGGCATAAATTTCGCGAAATATTGAATCATGGGGATATACATAACTCGAAATGAATGATTAAGAAACATCTAATTATTATTCCATTTCTATTTAATCAAAATTCAGCGGCACTGTGGGATTAAATATTGGACATAAGTGTTAAATGCCCGATAAAATGGTTAGAAAAATGTTTCGAATAAAATGAAAGAATCGCCGCGACCGGCAAAGACACACCGTCGCACTTGCTCTCGACGATCGTATTGCGAGCACTGCGAACGCGACAGACAGAACGAAGAAAAGAAAGGCTCTTATGCAAGACAAATTCGGACGTCGATGAATTCCGCATTGATACCTTCCTCGTCGTCAAACGTTCTATCACACATGCTTGGTCGGTCCACGTTCGTGTGTTTCGCTAGCGCGAGCGCGACGGAGTGACGGAAAGATAGAGACAAAGTATGCAGTCGAATGCAGTGTTGTTGATATCCCGAGCCATAGTACGCCACAGAGAGAACGATAATTATACGAAAGAGGGAGGAAGAAAGACACCTCCCTGATGCACGCATTAGTACGGAGCTCAGAAAATATCAAACTGTTATCAATAATTTATAAATTTAATATAATGTTTGCATAAATTGTTGTAAAAAGGTATTTAGTTTCTAGAACTTGGATACATGTCAAAGCGTCTCTTTAAATTTCTACAAACTTTTTTTTTGGTACATAATCAAATTGTTCTGTAAACAGGTCTTCCATGATGAAGTAAGCAAATTTTTGGGTCCGTCCGAAACGTGTAGTTGTCCGTACTGTTAACAAATCTTTGTTATATGTTTTGCATTGAAACTTTACTATCTCGGATATCAAATCTCTAAATTGTTCCCTATCTGTTTATAACAGTGTTATGATATTACCTACCTATACATTTTAACAATGAAATTAGAATATTTTTCTGCAGATATACTGCAAAATTAGATCAGAAGATGCCACGGTAATAAAAAAATTCATGATTTCAAAAAAACTATTTTTTCTTCAAATAGATTGTTGAAGTATAGGTACGTTTAGAAGACACGATGACGATGTTGTACGTAAATTGAAAAACATTTTCAAGGATATACATAGGACTATATTGAAATTCTAAAAGTTCTAGAAATCAAAAGCATTCTTCAACAATTCATGCAAACAATTATTTAAAATTTAGATATTTTTACTCAGATGGTTTTTGTGTAATTAAACCGTTTTTGTACACTTCTATGTTTATTATAATTGTTTAATTAAGAACTTAAAAACCAAACGTATACAAATCATGCACTATCTTGCAATAGTTAAATGTTTAATATTTCGGTAATTCCTTCAAATGTATTTCCTTTTTCAATATTACCCCCAATATATGCAAGTTATTAAACAATGTCTAACATGCTGCAAGAACCTTGTGCACTGGATCTGAAACGCACCTCTACATTGAAATTTTCCTGGCTCCGGAAAAGTCTCTGATTTTTTTGTATCACTTCTTCAAAAAACATTTGGAAATTTTATAAATACACAATTCTTATTACTATATTTCTTTAAAGGAAATAACGTTTAAAGGAAAATTTGGTATATTCCTTCATATCATCGTATATCATCATCATATCACCATATTAATCAGATCCGTTTATTCCATTACTTTCCGACATTCTGTTATTCCTTCATTCCTGTATTCCCTTATTTATTCCCCTGATTTCTTTATTCCCTTATTTCTTTAAAAACAAGTATTTTAATAAAAGCAATACTACACTTAGCAATATTCTACGAATGAAGTGAAATCAGCAAAAAGCATCGAAAATGCAAAGGTATAGGCCAAGTACAAGAGAATGTGACTTTGGAATAGCTTTCTCGATAACATAAACTTCATTATACAAAGTATTTGAAATCGAACAAATGCGAGCAAGTACAAATGATTGTACAGCATCGACACGATGCTATCGCTAAGTAAATATATTAAATTAACTAAATTTCCCAAAAAATGATTTCTCCTCATTTAATGAATAAATCTGTTTATTGCTCGATTAAATGTACTTGGTGGCCCGCTTTTTACGAAGGTTCGATGGTGAAAAATAAGCCTTAATAGTTCGGGATGTTCGACATTAAAAAAGAGTTGTTAAAACACAGTATAAAGCGGCCTTCTTATTGTGTTGAATGAAAATCCTCTAAATATCGCATGACGTTTCCTTTTAATTTACGTTATCAATCGTTGAAACACATGGCAATATGCATGTGTAATTTTCTCTCAGGCACATCCAGATTGTTAATTTGTTAAATTTTTCCACTCAGATGCATCCGGATTGTTAATTTAGAAATGAGTACAAATATCTGTAACGTTACATTTTGGACATCAAGCTTCGTAAAAAGCGGGCCACCAAGTACATTTAATCGAGCAATAAACAGATTTATTCATTAAATGAGGAGAAATCATTTTTTGGGAAATTTAGTTAATTTAATATATTTACTTAGCGATAGCATCGTGTCGATGCTGTACAATCATTTGTACTTGCTCGCATTTGTTCGATTTCAAATACTTTGTATAATGAAGTTTATGTTATCGAGAAAGCTATTCCAAAGTCACATTCTCTTGTACTTGGCCTATACCTTTGCATTTTCGATGCTTTTTGCTGATATGTTTATGATGGATATTCTTATAATACAGATTTCAAGAATCCGAAGACCTACCGTTGTCCTAGTCGTCAAACTAACAAATGTAGGGGAACATTAATTCAACAAGATGATCACTATTTTGTGCAAAAACCACACACTCATCCTAACGAACCGCGCTGTGCAGAAGTATTGAAATTAAAATCAGCCATGCTGGAGGAATGTAGTAAAACTCCTTCAGTAAATAATAAAGACAGTTTTGATAATATTTGTCGTTCAAATTCTGATGCAGCATCATATATTTCATACAATAGTGTGAAATCAATAATGTCAAGAGAAAACACAAAATCATGACCAGGTTTGCCAAAAACTGTGAAGCGTACGCACGAAATATTAAAAATTATGCTATCCTGAAAGAAATTTACATGGGATGTGCAATCTCGGATGATAACAAATACGCACTAATTTTCTCTAACACTATATTGCTAACTGCATTAGAAAATAGCAAAGAAATATATATGGATCGTACTTTTTCCGTAAGTATTTAAGATAAACCATAAATATGATTAATACCTTTCAACAGAAGAAAGTCCCTATATTTTAATCATTTTTTATCTCTTATTAGGTGGTACCACGAATGTCTCTTTTTCATCAGCTCTACACTGTACACATACGTTACAATGACACGGTATACCACTGTCAATAATTTCTGTTAGGCTTATCTCACATAGTCAGATTAAAAAATGAAGTTAATTTACAGGGAATCGCTACCATTTTTGTTTTATGTGAATGTCGTACCATGAGAATGTACGAAGCAATATGGAGAAAAATAGTTTCTCTTGTTCCACGATTACAAGACAACTTAGAAACTGTCATGTGTGATTACGAGAGAGCTGCTATGGAAAGTGTACGAGCACAATTCCCCAGGGTTAGGATACATGGATGCTGGTTTCATTTCACTCAGGTAGAATATAATTGATTGGCATTATTTGTCTATTTTTTGCAATACTTACCTCATGAACGTGCTGGATAGAGAATGGAATAATCCTTTTTTATTATTCAGGCTGTGTTAAGGAAGTGGAAGAAGTTGCGGTTGCATAGTTGCATTACATACAAGTGTGGATAATACGACCAATGGTATGTTTAAGCTTTCCTGACATTATCAGACAATGTTCAAGTTTTTAGACACTATTTTATTAATCAAAATCGTTTTGCAGATACTGACATTTGTATAAATGGCAATGAAATCGGTGACAAGAGTTTAATAGAAGGTAAATTTTTTGCTTATTCATATCTTTACTTTACATTTTATAGTATTATGAAATGAATCTCATTTTGGTGTATTCTGTTTCTATGATATTAAATAACAGAAGCATTGGGAAAAAGAATTTGCAGCCACAAGTCAGGCATCTCTAATATAGTACTACCTTGCGGTGACACTTATTTCTGCAAGTAGAAATAATGAAATTGTATTTTAATGTCACTACGGGGGAGTGCAAAACGTATACGCAATAACTACAGATGGAGAGAGTACGTAATAACTAGATATTAATTTCAGAATATTAATATTTTGTTTATTAATTCAGCTTGAACGATGTTATGGAATACAATTTAATTTTAACGACACTTATATTTTCATTTTTTGTAGATATGGATTGCCAAGAACCTATTTCGTGTAAAGAAATCCTTAGTGGAAATATGAGCCCAGAAGTTGTTTTGAAAAAAATGTGTATCCAAACACTACGGCGTGAATCTTTACCGAAGACATCTTCCAAATATGAATTATAATAATTCCACAATAATGCTCCTGTACACTTGTGCACTTGTTCAACGTGAAGTGCAATAAATCTTGGGATTCTTTGTATTTAATACTTCTACTCCATTATATCTTTGTTGCAATATCTCCCTCCATTTCTGATCAACCGCTGAAAATAAGGAAAAGGAATCGCATATAGTAACATAAATATTCAACAACTGTAATATGAAATTCAATTCTTTTTACCTTAATCATGTTTTCTGAGATATCGTGCAAGAAAGTAACTGCATTTCTGTTTTGTGAACATATTTCTGTTATTTTTCATAGTATTTTATTGGAAACTCTAAGTTCACTCTAACATACTTGACTGCAGTTTTGTTTGATCATGCGATGCGCTGTTCAAACAAATAATTACATAGAAATAAGATTACTTCAAGGAATTTAGATGCAGATCTACTTTGCCAGTGAATATCAAAAGAAAGTACATACATTGTTAGGTTTTACAAAACCTATCCAATAAATAGATGAAATTGTGATCGAAACTATGATTTGTAGGGAAGAAGCATACAGTTAATTGAAGCATAAAATAACTAATAAAGTTCATTATCTTCATAACTATTTTGGGATTATTTCTGTATTGGAATATTGGAAGAATGAATAATTCTGTGCGTTATATTACTCCGACGCAGAAACAGTTCAGTGCTCTTCGCGATTTCCGCGCCAAACTTTGTTCTAGGAGGAAACAATGCATTCGATCAAAGCAGATTATTTGAAACAAATGAAAGTGAGTTTATATATTTTATGCATCAATTACATATCTTTTACAGATATGAAATAAAACACCAGAGATGGAGATTTTAAAAGGTAAAAGAAATAATACTTCGTACGTATAATAATTAATCGAATGTCTGAACTCACAAGAATCGAAAAAACAATATCACCTTGGGAACGATTTCATTTGTTTCAAATAATCTGCCTTGACCGAATGCATTGTGTCCTTCTAGACTATAGTTTCGCGCGGAAATCGCGAAGAGCACTGAAGTGTTTCCGCGTCGGAGTAATATAACGCACAGAATTATTCATACTTTCAATATTCTTTCAATAAGTGGATTTGTACTCAGCTGCATAGAAAATGGAAATTTTTAATGGGAGAAGAAAAAATACTTATGTATCAAGAGACAAGGTCTTGTCTCGGGCCAAGTACGAGAGAAGACTCTTGACTCTATTCCGGAAAGATTAGACCGGGGTTTTCGGGGTATCCAAACGACATGAAAGCGGCAAATTTCCCCAAAAGTGCGATGATATTCTTAGAGGCAGCGTCGAGACGAGTCGATTGAGACTAATTACAAAAACATTGGTCCACCCAGTAACGAGATATTTTATGTCAAAAGTACGTCTTTTTTATGTAATAAGTCGTCTGTTTCGTCTTTTCCAGTGTCACGCTTTGGACTATGCGAGTTCTGTCGGTGTCAAACCGAACTAACAGATTTTCATTCCATGCGACGATAATTTTTCTGTCGGTAGTGTAGATTTTTATATGTAATCTGTTGGAGACATGCAGGAAAAATCAAAAAACAAGGTCTTGTCTCTGGCCAAGTACAATCAACAGCATAAATGATTTCACTGCGGGGAACGGGGGGCGCGCGGGCATCCACAACTGTTAATGCTTGTTTCACCTAGGTGATTTTCGTGCCCTCTCTTTCTAATAATTCGTTTCTCTCTCTCTGACGTGTGTCGCAGCATAGTAACAAGTGATAACAACTACTTCATCTCTATCTTTTCATCGCTCCGCCGCACTCATTCTATCGAGGCACACGGCCTTAGGCCGGATAGGCACGTGTGAGAGCGCGATCGTCGATCGAGGAAGGCATCAAACGCGGTTTTCGCTATGGTTCGAATTTTTCTCGCATAAGAGCCGCTCTTTCCTTCCTTCCGTCTGTCACGCTTGCACTCCCATCGCGACTCACAGACGATGGCCGAGCACAGGTGTGTTGGTGCGCCTTCGTCGATCGCGATCGTTCATTCATTTCTTCAGAACATTTCGAATTATTTTATGGTACATTTAATATTTCTTGCTAATTTTTTATCGTATCATAGATTTTCAATAAATTGATATAGTATGACAATTATATGTTTTTCAATTATTTATTTAAAGTTACAATATTGTCTCGGTAAATAAGGCATAAATTTCGCGAAATATTGAATCATGGGGATATACATAACTCGAAATGAATGATTAAGAAACATCTAATTATTATTCCATTTCTATTTAATCAAAATTCAGCGGCACTGTGGGATTAAATATTGGACATAAGTGTTAAATGCCCGATAAAATGGTTAGAAAAATGTTTCGAATAAAATGAAAGAATCGCCGCGACCGGCAAAGACACACCGTCGCACTTGCTCTCGACGATCGTATTGCGAGCACTGCGAACGCGACAGACAGAACGAAGAAAAGAAAGGCTCTTATGCAAGACAAATTCGGACGTCGATGAATTCCGCATTGATACCTTCCTCGTCGTCAAACGTTCTATCACACATGCTTGGTCGGTCCACGTTCGTGTGTTTCGCTAGCGCGAGCGCGACGGAGTGACGGAAAGATAGAGACAAAGTATGCAGTCGAATGCAGTGTTGTTGATATCCCGAGCCATAGTACGCCACAGAGAGAACGATAATTATACGAAAGAGGGAGGAAGAAAGACACCTCCCTGATGCACGCATTAGTACGGAGCTCAGAAAATATCAAACTGTTATCAATAATTTATAAATTTAATATAATGTTTGCATAAATTGTTGTAAAAAGGTATTTAGTTTCTAGAACTTGGATACATGTCAAAGCGTCTCTTTAAATTTCTACAAACTTTTTTTTTGGTACATAATCAAATTGTTCTGTAAACAGGTCTTCCATGATGAAGTAAGCAAATTTTTGGGTCCGTCCGAAACGTGTAGTTGTCCGTACTGTTAACAAATCTTTGTTATATGTTTTGCATTGAAACTTTACTATCTCGGATATCAAATCTCTAAATTGTTCCCTATCTGTTTATAACAGTGTTATGATATTACCTACCTATACATTTTAACAATGAAATTAGAATATTTTTCTGCAGATATACTGCAAAATTAGATCAGAAGATGCCACGGTAATAAAAAAATTCATGATTTCAAAAAAACTATTTTTTCTTCAAATAGATTGTTGAAGTATAGGTACGTTTAGAAGACACGATGACGATGTTGTACGTAAATTGAAAAACATTTTCAAGGATATACATAGGACTATATTGATATTCTAAAAGTTCTAGAAATCAAAAGCATTCTTCAACAATTCATGCAAACAATTATTTAAAATTTAGATATTTTTACTCAGATGGTTTTTGTGTAATTAAACCGTTTTTGTACACTTCTATGTTTATTATAATTGTTTAATTAAGAACTTAAAAACCAAACGTATACAAATCATGCACTATCTTGCAATAGTTAAATGTTTAATATTTCGGTAATTCCTTCAAATGTATTTCCTTTTTCAATATTACCCCCAATATATGCAAGTTATTAAACAATGTCTAACATGCTGCAAGAACCTTGTGCACTGGATCTGAAACGCACCTCTACATTGAAATTTTCCTGGCTCCGGAAAAGTCTCTGATTTTTTTGTATCACTTCTTCAAAAAACATTTGGAAATTTTATAAATACACAATTCTTATTACTATATTTCTTTAAAGGAAATAACGTTTAAAGGAAAATTTGGTATATTCCTTCATATCATCGTATATCATCATCATATCACCATATTAATCAGATCCGTTTATTCCATTACTTTCCGACATTCTGTTATTCCTTCATTCCTGTATTCCCTTATTTATTCCCCTGATTTCTTTATTCCCTTATTTCTTTAAAAACAAGTATTTTAATAAAAGCAATACTACACTTAGCAATATTCTACGAATGAAGTGAAATCAGCAAAAAGCATCGAAAATGCAAAGGTATAGGCCAAGTACAAGAGAATGTGACTTTGGAATAGCTTTCTCGATAACATAAACTTCATTATACAAAGTATTTGAAATCGAACAAATGCGAGCAAGTACAAATGATTGTACAGCATCGACACGATGCTATCGCTAAGTAAATATATTAAATTAACTAAATTTCCCAAAAAATGATTTCTCCTCATTTAATGAATAAATCTGTTTATTGCTCGATTAAATGTACTTGGTGGCCCGCTTTTTACGAAGGTTCGATGGTGAAAAATAAGCCTTAATAGTTCGGGATGTTCGACATTAAAAAAGAGTTGTTAAAACACAGTATAAAGCGGCCTTCTTATTGTGTTGAATGAAAATCCTCTAAATATCGCATGACGTTTCCTTTTAATTTACGTTATCAATCGTTGAAACACATGGCAATATGCATGTGTAATTTTCTCTCAGGCACATCCAGATTGTTAATTTGTTAAATTTTTCCACTCAGATGCATCCGGATTGTTAATTTAGAAATGAGTACAAATATCTGTAACGTTACATTTTGGACATCAAGCTTCGTAAAAAGCGGGCCACCAAGTACATTTAATCGAGCAATAAACAGATTTATTCATTAAATGAGGAGAAATCATTTTTTGGGAAATTTAGTTAATTTAATATATTTACTTAGCGATAGCATCGTGTCGATGCTGTACAATCATTTGTACTTGCTCGCATTTGTTCGATTTCAAATACTTTGTATAATGAAGTTTATGTTATCGAGAAAGCTATTCCAAAGTCACATTCTCTTGTACTTGGCCTATACCTTTGCATTTTCGATGCTTTTTGCTGATATGTTTATGATGGATATTCTTATAATACAGATTTCAAGAATCCGAAGACCTACCGTTGTCCTAGTCGTCAAACTAACAAATGTAGGGGAACATTAATTCAACAAGATGATCACTATTTTGTGCAAAAACCACACACTCATCGTAACGAACCGCGCTGTGCAGAAGTATTGAAATTAAAATCAGCCATGCTGGAGGAATGTAGTAAAACTCCTTCAGTAAATAATAAAGACAGTTTTGATAATATTTGTCGTTCAAATTCTGATGCAGCATCATATATTTCATACAATAGTGTGAAATCAATAATGTCAAGAGAAAACACAAAATCATGACCAGGTTTGCCAAAAACTGTGAAGCGTACGCACGAAATATTAAAAATTATGCTATCCTGAAAGAAATTTACATGGGATGTGCAATCTCGGATGATAACAAATACGCACTAATTTTCTCTAACACTATATTGCTAACTGCATTAGAAAATAGCAAAGAAATATATATGGATCGTACTTTTTCCGTAAGTATTTAAGATAAACCATAAATATGATTAATACCTTTCAACAGAAGAAAGTCCCTATATTTTAATCATTTTTTATCTCTTATTAGGTGGTACCACGAATGTCTCTTTTTCATCAGCTCTACACTGTACACATACGTTACAATGACACGGTATACCACTGTCAATAATTTCTGTTAGGCTTATCCACAAAAAGCATCGAAAATGCAAAGCTATGGGCCAAGTACAAGAGAATGTTACATTGGAATAGGTTGCTCATTAACATAATTTTTACACGGGATTTGAAATCAATCAAATGTGAGCAAGTACAAATTATTGTAGAGCAACGACACAATACTATCGCTAAGTAAATATATACAATTAACTAAATTTCCCAAAATATGGTGTCTTCTCATTTAATGACTAAATCTGTTTACTGCTCTATTAAATGTACTTGGTGGCCCGCTTTTTACGAAGCTTGATGTCAAAAACGTAACGTAACAAACATTTCTAATTTAATATGTTAACAATCTGGATGTGTGTGAGAGGAAATTACATATACATATTGTAGTGTATTTCAACAATTGTTGTTAAAATAAATTAAAAAGGAACGACGTGAGATATTTAAAGGACTTTCATTCTAAACAGTAAGAAGCCCGTTTTATACTGTGGTTCAGCAACTCTCTTTTAATGTCACACATTCCCAAATATTTAAGCTTAGGGGAGTTGATACTACAGGTATTTTTTACCATCGAACCTTCGTAAAAAGCGGGCCACCAAGTACATTTAATAGAGCAGTAAACAGATTTAGTCATTAAATGAGAAGACACCATATTTTGGGAAATTTAGTTAATTGTATATATTTACTTAGCGATAGTATTGTGTCGTTGCTCTACAATAATTTGTACTTGCTCACATTTGATTGATTTCAAATCCCGTGTAAAAATTATGTTAATGAGCAACCTATTCCAATGTAACATTCTCTTGTACTTGGCCCATAGCTTTGCATTTTCGATGCTTTTTGTGGATTTCACTCGATTCGTAGAATTATGTAAAGTACAGTATGTTTTTTTATTGAAATACTTGTTATTAAAGAAATAAGGAAATAAAGAAATCAGGGAATGCAGGAAAATAAAGGAATATACAGATCTCATTATTATAATAATTTTGCAATCATGATGTGGCAAAATGTAAAAAATTATCCTTTAAATGTTATTTATGTTTAAAAAATATAGTAACCAGAACTATGTGTTTTCAAATTTAAAAAAATTCTTTGAAGACGTGAATAAAAAAATCAGAGATTCTTCCCGAGACAGTAAACATTTAGTCTAGGTACTAGGACTTGCATATATTGTCAGTAATATTGAAAAAGAAAACACATTTTAAGGAATTAATAAAATAATAAACATTTAATTATTGCAAGACAGTGACGATTTTGTACCTTTGGTTTTTAAATTCTTAATTCGAAAATTATAATAAACATAGAAGTGGCCAAAATGGTTTTATGAAAACGGGGTAAATTTAAAATAATGGTTAGTGTGAATTGCTGAAAAATGTTTTTAACTTTAGAACTTTAATATGGTCAAATATATATCCTTGTAAACATTTTTCGATTTACGTATAACAACGTCATCATGTCCGTTAATCTTACGTATATTTCAACAACGGGTTTGAACAAAAAATAGTTTTTAACTATATATCATAACATTGTTACAAATAGATAAAGCACAATTTGGAGATTCAATAGCCGAGATGGTAAAGTGTCGATACGAAGCATGTAACAAAGATTATTTAACAGTGCTGGATAACCCGATAAAAATAATTTGCCTACTTTTTCTTGGAAGACCTGTTTATAGAACAATTTGATTATGTACTAAAGAAGAGCTTGTAGAAATTTGAAGATACGCTTCGACATGTATCGAAGTTTTAAAAATGAAACACATTAATTATTGATAACACTTTGAAAATTTCCGAATGACGTACTAATGCGTGCATCATGAAGGTGTCTACCTTTCCCTCTTTTTCGTAATAATTCCTTCTCGATGTGGCGTACTATGTCTCCGGATATAAACAAATGACACCGACTTCTTTGTCTCTATCTTTCCGTCACTCTGTCGCGCTCGCACTAGCCAAACAAACGACGCGACGCGACTTGGCCACGCAAGCATGTGTGAGAGCGCGGCTGACGACAAAGCAATGCGGAATTTAACATGATTCGAATTTTTCTAGCATAAGGGCCTCTCTTTCTTTACTTCTGTCTGTCACGCTTGCACTCCTAGCGCAGCCGTAGCGACAGCCCTGAGCAACGGTGCGTCTTCGTCAATCGTGGTCACTCATTAATTTTATTTTAAACATTTCTAATTACTTTATCGGGCATTTAAGTAATATTTATTTTCAATATTTCTTAATTTATTTCTTATTCATTTGAAAAAAAGTCGGCGTTTAATCTGTTTTGAGCGTATTGTTGCGATATATTGTTAAGCTTAAGTTTCAAAATCAAATACATTTCTTTTACAATTTAAGAAACCATTATGTTAAATTTATAAATTATTGATAACCCTTGAAGATTTTCTGAATACCAATAAGCGACTCTTGTATTTGGTCCGAGACAAAACCTTGTCTCTTGATTTTTTTCCGGCATGTCTCAGATTACATAGAAAAATCTACGTTATCGACAGAAAAATTATCTCGCATGGTATGAAACATATGTTAGGGTTTGACACCGGACTGCGTGACAGGCTGAACATGGAGATGGAGAAGGAGGAGAGGAAGAAGACGACGTTTCTTACAAAAACCTCGACTTTTTAGATCAAAATATCTCGCGATTGGCTTGATGGATCTTCTCGTAGTTAGGCTTAAATTACTCGGGTGGACGTCCCATACAAGAATATCACCATAGTTTGGGAGAAATATGCGTATTTAATGCGTTTGAATACCCCGAAAACCTCGATCTAATTCTTCCGGAAAAGAGTAGTTCAGGTCTACCAGTCGGGAACTCTTGTACTTGGCCCGAGTCAAGACCTTAACTCTTGATCTCACATAGTCAGATTAAAAAATGAAGTTAATTTACAGGGAATCGCTACCATTTTTGTTTTACGTGAATGTCGTACCATGAGAATGTACGAAGCAATATGGAGAAAAATAGTTTCTCTTGTTCCACGATTACAAGACAACTTAGAAACTGTCATGTGTGATTACGAGAGAGCTGCTATGGAAAGTGTACGAGCACAATTCCCCAGGGTTAGGATACATGGATGCTGGTTTCATTTCACTCAGGTAGAATATAATTGATTGGCATTATTTGTCTATTTTTTGCAATACTTACCTCATGAACGTGCTGGATAGAGAATGGAATAATCCTTTTTTATTATTCAGGCTGTGTTAAGGAAGTGGAAGAAGTTGCGGTTGCATAGTTGCATTACATACAAGTGTGGATAATACGACCAATGGTATGTTTAAGCTTTCCTGACATTATCAGACAATGTTCAAGTTTTTAGACACTATTTTATTAATCAAAATCGTTTTGCAGATACTGACATTTGTATAAATGGCAATTAAATCGGTGACAAGAGTTTAATAGAAGGTAAATTTTTTGCTTATTCATATCTTTACTTTACATTTTATAGTATTATAAAATGAATCTCATTTTGGTGTATTCTGTTTCTATGATATTAAATAACAGAAGCATTGGGAAAAAGGATTTGCAGCTGCAAGTCAGGCATCTCTAATATAGTACTACCTTGCGGTGACATTTATTTCTGCAAGTAGAAATAATGAATTTGTATTTTAATGTCACTACGGGGGAGTGCAAAACGTATACGCAATAACTACAGATGGAGAGAGTACGTAATAACTAGATATTAATTTCAGAATATTAATATTTTGTTTATTAATTCAGCTTGAACGATGTTATGGAATACAATTTAATTTTAACGACACTTATATTTTCATTTTTTGTAGATATGGATTGCCAAGAACCTATTTCGTGTAAAGAAATCCTTAGTGGAAATATGAGCCCAGAAGTTGTTTTGAAAAAAATGTGTATCCAAACACTACGGCGTGAATCTTTACCGAAGACATCTTCCAAATATGAATTATAATAATTCCACAATAATGCTCCTGTACACTTGTGCACTTGTTCAACGTGAAGTGCAATAAATCTTGGGATTCTTTGTATTTAATACTTCTACTCCATTATATCTTTGTTGCAATATCTCCCTCCATTTCTGATCAACCGCTGAAAATAAGGAAAAGGAATCGCATATAGTAACATAAATATTCAACAACTGTAATATGAAATTCAATTCTTTTTACCTTAATCATGTTTTCTGAGATATCGTGCAAGAAAGTAACTGCATTTCTGTTTTGTGAACATATTTCTGTTATTTTTCATAGTATTTTATTGGAAACTCTAAGTTCACTCTAACATACTTGACTGCAGTTTTGTTTGATCATGCGATGCGCTGTTCAAACAAATAATTACATAGAAATAAGATTACTTCAAGGAATTTAGATGCAGATCTACTTTGCCAGTGAATATCAAAAGAAAGTACATACATTGTTAGGTTTTACAAAACCTATCCAATAAATAGATGAAATTGTGATCGAAACTATGATTTGTAGGGAAGAAGCATACAGTTAATTGAAGCATAAAATAACTAATAAAGTTCATTATCTTCATAACTATTTTGGGATTATTTCTGTATTGGAATATTGGAAGAATGAATAATTCTGTGCGTTATATTACTCCGACGCAGAAACAGTTCAGTGCTCTTCGCGATTTCCGCGCCAAACTTTGTTCTAGGAGGAAACAATGCATTCGATCAAAGCAGATTATTTGAAACAAATGAAAGTGAGTTTATATATTTTATGCATCAATTACATATCTTTTACAGATATGAAATAAAACACCAGAGATGGAGATTTTAAAAGGTAAAAGAAATAATACTTCGTACGTATAATAATTAATCGAATGTCTGAACTCACAAGAATCGAAAAAACAATATCACCTTGGGAACGATTTCATTTGTTTCAAATAATCTGCCTTGACCGAATGCATTGTGTCCTTCTAGAGTATAGTTTCGCGCGGAAATCGCGAAGAGCACTGAAGTGTTTCCGCGTCGGAGTAATATAACGCACAGAATTATTCATACTTTCAATATTCTTTCAATAAGTGGATTTGTACTCAGCTGCATAGAAAATGGAAATTTTTAATGGGAGAAGAAAAAATACTTACGTATCAAGAGACAAGGTCTTGTCTCGGGCCAAGTACGAGAGAAGACTCTTGACTCTATTCCGGAAAGATTAGACCGGGGTTTTCGGGGTATCCAAACGACATGAAAGCGGCAAATTTCCCCAAAAGTGCGATGATATTCTTAGAGGCAGCGTCGAGACGAGTCGATTGAGACTAATTACAAAAACATTGGTCCACCCAGTAACGAGATATTTTATGTCAAAAGTACGTCTTTTTTATGTAATAAGTCGTCTGTTTCGTCCTTTCCAGTGTCACGCTTTGGACTATGCGAGTTCTGTCGGTGTCAAACCGAACTAACAGATTTTCATTCCATGCGACGATAATTTTTCTGTCGGTAGTGTAGATTTTTATATGTAATCTGTTGGAGACATGCAGGAAAAATCAAAAAACAAGGTCTTGTCTCTGGCCAAGTACAATCAACAGCATAAATGATTTCACTGCGGGGAACGGGGGGCGCGCGGGCATCCACAACTGTTAATGCTTGTTTCACCTAGGTGATTTTCGTGCCCTCTCTTTCTAATAATTCGTTTCTCTCTCTCTGACGTGTGTCGCAGCATAGTAACAAGTGATAACAACTACTTCATCTCTATCTTTTCATCGCTCCGCCGCACTCATTCTATCGAGGCACACGGCCTTAGGCCGGATAGGCACGTGTGAGAGCGCGATCGTCGATCGAGGAAGGCATCAAACGCGGTTTTCGCTATGGTTCGAATTTTTCTCGCATAAGAGCCGCTCTTTCCTTCCTTCCGTCTGTCACGCTTGCACTCCCATCGCGACTCACAGACGATGGCCGAGCACAGGTGTGTTGGTGCGCCTTCGTCGATCGCGATCGTTCATTCATTTCTTCAGAACATTTCGAATTATTTTATGGTACATTTAATATTTCTTGCTAATTTTTTATCGTATCATAGATTTTCAATAAATTGATATAGTATGACAATTATATGTTTTTCAATTATTTATTTAAAGTTACAATATTGTCTCGGTAAATAAGGCATAAATTTCGCGAAATATTGAATCATGGGGATATACATAACTCGAAATGAATGATTAAGAAACATCTAATTATTATTCCATTTCTATTTAATCAAAATTCAGCGGCACTGTGGGATTAAATATTGGACATAAGTGTTAAATGCCCGATAAAATGGTTAGAAAAATGTTTCGAATAAAATGAAAGAATCGCCGCGACCGGCAAAGACACACCGTCGCACTTGCTCTCGACGATCGTATTGCGAGCACTGCGAACGCGACAGACAGAACGAAGAAAAGAAAGGCTCTTATGCAAGACAAATTCGGACGTCGATGAATTCCGCATTGATACCTTCCTCGTCGTCAAACGTTCTATCACACATGCTTGGTCGGTCCACGTTCGTGTGTTTCGCTAGCGCGAGCGCGACGGAGTGACGGAAAGATAGAGACAAAGTATGCAGTCGAATGCAGTGTTGTTGATATCCCGAGCCATAGTACGCCACAGAGAGAACGATAATTATACGAAAGAGGGAGGAAGAAAGACACCTCCCTGATGCACGCATTAGTACGGAGCTCAGAAAATATCAAACTGTTATCAATAATTTATAAATTTAATATAATGTTTGCATAAATTGTTGTAAAAAGGTATTTAGTTTCTAGAACTTGGATACATGTCAAAGCGTCTCTTTAAATTTCTACAAACTTTTTTTTTGGTACATAATCAAATTGTTCTGTAAACAGGTCTTCCATGATGAAGTAAGCAAATTTTTGGGTCCGTCCGAAACGTGTAGTTGTCCGTACTGTTAACAAATCTTTGTTATATGTTTTGCATTGAAACTTTACTATCTCGGATATCAAATCTCTAAATTGTTCCCTATCTGTTTATAACAGTGTTATGATATTACCTACCTATACATTTTAACAATGAAATTAGAATATTTTTCTGCAGATATACTGCAAAATTAGATCAGAAGATGCCACGGTAATAAAAAAATTCATGATTTCAAAAAAACTATTTTTTCTTCAAATAGATTGTTGAAGTATAGGTACGTTTAGAAGACACGATGACGATGTTGTACGTAAATTGAAAAACATTTTCAAGGATATACATAGGACTATATTGAAATTCTAAAAGTTCTAGAAATCAAAAGCATTCTTCAACAATTCATGCAAACAATTATTTAAAATTTAGATATTTTTACTCAGATGGTTTTTGTGTAATTAAACCGTTTTTGTACACTTCTATGTTTATTATAATTGTTTAATTAAGAACTTAAAAACCAAACGTATACAAATCATGCACTATCTTGCAATAGTTAAATGTTTAATATTTCGGTAATTCCTTCAAATGTATTTCCTTTTTCAATATTACCCCCAATATATGCAAGTTATTAAACAATGTCTAACATGCTGCAAGAACCTTGTGCACTGGATCTGAAACGCACCTCTACATTGAAATTTTCCTGGCTCCGGAAAAGTCTCTGATTTTTTTGTATCACTTCTTCAAAAAACATTTGGAAATTTTATAAATACACAATTCTTATTACTATATTTCTTTAAAGGAAATAACGTTTAAAGGAAAATTTGGTATATTCCTTCATATCATCGTATATCATCATCATATCACCATATTAATCAGATCCGTTTATTCCATTACTTTCCGACATTCTGTTATTCCTTCATTCCTGTATTCCCTTATTTATTCCCCTGATTTCTTTATTCCCTTATTTCTTTAAAAACAAGTATTTTAATAAAAGCAATACTACACTTAGCAATATTCTACGAATGAAGTGAAATCAGCAAAAAGCATCGAAAATGCAAAGGTATAGGCCAAGTACAAGAGAATGTGACTTTGGAATAGCTTTCTCGATAACATAAACTTCATTATACAAAGTATTTGAAATCGAACAAATGCGAGCAAGTACAAATGATTGTACAGCATCGACACGATGCTATCGCTAAGTAAATATATTAAATTAACTAAATTTCCCAAAAAATGATTTCTCCTCATTTAATGAATAAATCTGTTTATTGCTCGATTAAATGTACTTGGTGGCCCGCTTTTTACGAAGGTTCGATGGTGAAAAATAAGCCTTAATAGTTCGGGATGTTCGACATTAAAAAAGAGTTGTTAAAACACAGTATAAAGCGGCCTTCTTATTGTGTTGAATGAAAATCCTCTAAATATCGCATGACGTTTCCTTTTAATTTACGTTATCAATCGTTGAAACACATGGCAATATGCATGTGTAATTTTCTCTCAGGCACATCCAGATTGTTAATTTGTTAAATTTTTCCACTCAGATGCATCCGGATTGTTAATTTAGAAATGAGTACAAATATCTGTAACGTTACATTTTGGACATCAAGCTTCGTAAAAAGCGGGCCACCAAGTACATTTAATCGAGCAATAAACAGATTTATTCATTAAATGAGGAGAAATCATTTTTTGGGAAATTTAGTTAATTTAATATATTTACTTAGCGATAGCATCGTGTCGATGCTGTACAATCATTTGTACTTGCTCGCATTTGTTCGATTTCAAATACTTTGTATAATGAAGTTTATGTTATCGAGAAAGCTATTCCAAAGTCACATTCTCTTGTACTTGGCCTATACCTTTGCATTTTCGATGCTTTTTGCTGATATGTTTATGATGGATATTCTTATAATACAGATTTCAAGAATCCGAAGACCTACCGTTGTCCTAGTCGTCAAACTAACAAATGTAGGGGAACATTAATTCAACAAGATGATCACTATTTTGTGCAAAAACCACACACTCATCCTAACGAACCGCGCTGTGCAGAAGTATTGAAATTAAAATCAGCCATGCTGGAGGAATGTAGTAAAACTCCTTCAGTAAATAATAAAGACAGTTTTGATAATATTTGTCGTTCAAATTCTGATGCAGCATCATATATTTCATACAATAGTGTGAAATCAATAATGTCAAGAGAAAACACAAAATCATGACCAGGTTTGCCAAAAACTGTGAAGCGTACGCACGAAATATTAAAAATTATGCTATCCTGAAAGAAATTTACATGGGATGTGCAATCTCGGATGATAACAAATACGCACTAATTTTCTCTAACACTATATTGCTAACTGCATTAGAAAATAGCAAAGAAATATATATGGATCGTACTTTTTCCGTAAGTATTTAAGATAAACCATAAATATGATTAATACCTTTCAACAGAAGAAAGTCCCTATATTTTAATCATTTTTTATCTCTTATTAGGTGGTACCACGAATGTCTCTTTTTCATCAGCTCTACACTGTACACATACGTTACAATGACACGGTATACCACTGTCAATAATTTCTGTTAGGCTTATCTCACATAGTCAGATTAAAAAATGAAGTTAATTTACAGGGAATCGCTACCATTTTTGTTTTATGTGAATGTCGTACCATGAGAATGTACGAAGCAATATGGAGAAAAATAGTTTCTCTTGTTCCACGATTACAAGACAACTTAGAAACTGTCATGTGTGATTACGAGAGAGCTGCTATGGAAAGTGTACGAGCACAATTCCCCAGGGTTAGGATACATGGATGCTGGTTTCATTTCACTCAGGTAGAATATAATTGATTGGCATTATTTGTCTATTTTTTGCAATACTTACCTCATGAACGTGCTGGATAGAGAATGGAATAATCCTTTTTTATTATTCAGGCTGTGTTAAGGAAGTGGAAGAAGTTGCGGTTGCATAGTTGCATTACATACAAGTGTGGATAATACGACCAATGGTATGTTTAAGCTTTCCTGACATTATCAGACAATGTTCAAGTTTTTAGACACTATTTTATTAATCAAAATCGTTTTGCAGATACTGACATTTGTATAAATGGCAATGAAATCGGTGACAAGAGTTTAATAGAAGGTAAATTTTTTGCTTATTCATATCTTTACTTTACATTTTATAGTATTATGAAATGAATCTCATTTTGGTGTATTCTGTTTCTATGATATTAAATAACAGAAGCATTGGGAAAAAGAATTTGCAGCCACAAGTCAGGCATCTCTAATATAGTACTACCTTGCGGTGACACTTATTTCTGCAAGTAGAAATAATGAAATTGTATTTTAATGTCACTACGGGGGAGTGCAAAACGTATACGCAATAACTACAGATGGAGAGAGTACGTAATAACTAGATATTAATTTCAGAATATTAATATTTTGTTTATTAATTCAGCTTGAACGATGTTATGGAATACAATTTAATTTTAACGACACTTATATTTTCATTTTTTGTAGATATGGATTGCCAAGAACCTATTTCGTGTAAAGAAATCCTTAGTGGAAATATGAGCCCAGAAGTTGTTTTGAAAAAAATGTGTATCCAAACACTACGGCGTGAATCTTTACCGAAGACATCTTCCAAATATGAATTATAATAATTCCACAATAATGCTCCTGTACACTTGTGCACTTGTTCAACGTGAAGTGCAATAAATCTTGGGATTCTTTGTATTTAATACTTCTACTCCATTATATCTTTGTTGCAATATCTCCCTCCATTTCTGATCAACCGCTGAAAATAAGGAAAAGGAATCGCATATAGTAACATAAATATTCAACAACTGTAATATGAAATTCAATTCTTTTTACCTTAATCATGTTTTCTGAGATATCGTGCAAGAAAGTAACTGCATTTCTGTTTTGTGAACATATTTCTGTTATTTTTCATAGTATTTTATTGGAAACTCTAAGTTCACTCTAACATACTTGACTGCAGTTTTGTTTGATCATGCGATGCGCTGTTCAAACAAATAATTACATAGAAATAAGATTACTTCAAGGAATTTAGATGCAGATCTACTTTGCCAGTGAATATCAAAAGAAAGTACATACATTGTTAGGTTTTACAAAACCTATCCAATAAATAGATGAAATTGTGATCGAAACTATGATTTGTAGGGAAGAAGCATACAGTTAATTGAAGCATAAAATAACTAATAAAGTTCATTATCTTCATAACTATTTTGGGATTATTTCTGTATTGGAATATTGGAAGAATGAATAATTCTGTGCGTTATATTACTCCGACGCAGAAACAGTTCAGTGCTCTTCGCGATTTCCGCGCCAAACTTTGTTCTAGGAGGAAACAATGCATTCGATCAAAGCAGATTATTTGAAACAAATGAAAGTGAGTTTATATATTTTATGCATCAATTACATATCTTTTACAGATATGAAATAAAACACCAGAGATGGAGATTTTAAAAGGTAAAAGAAATAATACTTCGTACGTATAATAATTAATCGAATGTCTGAACTCACAAGAATCGAAAAAACAATATCACCTTGGGAACGATTTCATTTGTTTCAAATAATCTGCCTTGACCGAATGCATTGTGTCCTTCTAGAGTATAGTTTCGCGCGGAAATCGCGAAGAGCACTGAAGTGTTTCCGCGTCGGAGTAATATAACGCACAGAATTATTCATACTTTCAATATTCTTTCAATAAGTGGATTTGTACTCAGCTGCATAGAAAATGGAAATTTTTAATGGGAGAAGAAAAAATACTTATGTATCAAGAGACAAGGTCTTGTCTCGGGCCAAGTACGAGAGAAGACTCTTGACTCTATTCCGGAAAGATTAGACCGGGGTTTTCGGGGTATCCAAACGACATGAAAGCGGCAAATTTCCCCAAAAGTGCGATGATATTCTTAGAGGCAGCGTCGAGACGAGTCGATTGAGACTAATTACAAAAACATTGGTCCACCCAGTAACGAGATATTTTATGTCAAAAGTACGTCTTTTTTATGTAATAAGTCGTCTGTTTCGTCTTTTCCAGTGTCACGCTTTGGACTATGCGAGTTCTGTCGGTGTCAAACCGAACTAACAGATTTTCATTCCATGCGACGATAATTTTTCTGTCGGTAGTGTAGATTTTTATATGTAATCTGTTGGAGACATGCAGGAAAAATCAAAAAACAAGGTCTTGTCTCTGGCCAAGTACAATCAACAGCATAAATGATTTCACTGCGGGGAACGGGGGGCGCGCGGGCATCCACAACTGTTAATGCTTGTTTCACCTAGGTGATTTTCGTGCCCTCTCTTTCTAATAATTCGTTTCTCTCTCTCTGACGTGTGTCGCAGCATAGTAACAAGTGATAACAACTACTTCATCTCTATCTTTTCATCGCTCCGCCGCACTCATTCTATCGAGGCACACGGCCTTAGGCCGGATAGGCACGTGTGAGAGCGCGATCGTCGATCGAGGAAGGCATCAAACGCGGTTTTCGCTATGGTTCGAATTTTTCTCGCATAAGAGCCGCTCTTTCCTTCCTTCCGTCTGTCACGCTTGCACTCCCATCGCGACTCACAGACGATGGCCGAGCACAGGTGTGTTGGTGCGCCTTCGTCGATCGCGATCGTTCATTCATTTCTTCAGAACATTTCGAATTATTTTATGGTACATTTAATATTTCTTGCTAATTTTTTATCGTATCATAGATTTTCAATAAATTGATATAGTATGACAATTATATGTTTTTCAATTATTTATTTAAAGTTACAATATTGTCTCGGTAAATAAGGCATAAATTTCGCGAAATATTGAATCATGGGGATATACATAACTCGAAATGAATGATTAAGAAACATCTAATTATTATTCCATTTCTATTTAATCAAAATTCAGCGGCACTGTGGGATTAAATATTGGACATAAGTGTTAAATGCCCGATAAAATGGTTAGAAAAATGTTTCGAATAAAATGAAAGAATCGCCGCGACCGGCAAAGACACACCGTCGCACTTGCTCTCGACGATCGTATTGCGAGCACTGCGAACGCGACAGACAGAACGAAGAAAAGAAAGGCTCTTATGCAAGACAAATTCGGACGTCGATGAATTCCGCATTGATACCTTCCTCGTCGTCAAACGTTCTATCACACATGCTTGGTCGGTCCACGTTCGTGTGTTTCGCTAGCGCGAGCGCGACGGAGTGACGGAAAGATAGAGACAAAGTATGCAGTCGAATGCAGTGTTGTTGATATCCCGAGCCATAGTACGCCACAGAGAGAACGATAATTATACGAAAGAGGGAGGAAGAAAGACACCTCCCTGATGCACGCATTAGTACGGAGCTCAGAAAATATCAAACTGTTATCAATAATTTATAAATTTAATATAATGTTTGCATAAATTGTTGTAAAAAGGTATTTAGTTTCTAGAACTTGGATACATGTCAAAGCGTCTCTTTAAATTTCTACAAACTTTTTTTTTGGTACATAATCAAATTGTTCTGTAAACAGGTCTTCCATGATGAAGTAAGCAAATTTTTGGGTCCGTCCGAAACGTGTAGTTGTCCGTACTGTTAACAAATCTTTGTTATATGTTTTGCATTGAAACTTTACTATCTCGGATATCAAATCTCTAAATTGTTCCCTATCTGTTTATAACAGTGTTATGATATTACCTACCTATACATTTTAACAATGAAATTAGAATATTTTTCTGCAGATATACTGCAAAATTAGATCAGAAGATGCCACGGTAATAAAAAAATTCATGATTTCAAAAAAACTATTTTTTCTTCAAATAGATTGTTGAAGTATAGGTACGTTTAGAAGACACGATGACGATGTTGTACGTAAATTGAAAAACATTTTCAAGGATATACATAGGACTATATTGATATTCTAAAAGTTCTAGAAATCAAAAGCATTCTTCAACAATTCATGCAAACAATTATTTAAAATTTAGATATTTTTACTCAGATGGTTTTTGTGTAATTAAACCGTTTTTGTACACTTCTATGTTTATTATAATTGTTTAATTAAGAACTTAAAAACCAAACGTATACAAATCATGCACTATCTTGCAATAGTTAAATGTTTAATATTTCGGTAATTCCTTCAAATGTATTTCCTTTTTCAATATTACCCCCAATATATGCAAGTTATTAAACAATGTCTAACATGCTGCAAGAACCTTGTGCACTGGATCTGAAACGCACCTCTACATTGAAATTTTCCTGGCTCCGGAAAAGTCTCTGATTTTTTTGTATCACTTCTTCAAAAAACATTTGGAAATTTTATAAATACACAATTCTTATTACTATATTTCTTTAAAGGAAATAACGTTTAAAGGAAAATTTGGTATATTCCTTCATATCATCGTATATCATCATCATATCACCATATTAATCAGATCCGTTTATTCCATTACTTTCCGACATTCTGTTATTCCTTCATTCCTGTATTCCCTTATTTATTCCCCTGATTTCTTTATTCCCTTATTTCTTTAAAAACAAGTATTTTAATAAAAGCAATACTACACTTAGCAATATTCTACGAATGAAGTGAAATCAGCAAAAAGCATCGAAAATGCAAAGGTATAGGCCAAGTACAAGAGAATGTGACTTTGGAATAGCTTTCTCGATAACATAAACTTCATTATACAAAGTATTTGAAATCGAACAAATGCGAGCAAGTACAAATGATTGTACAGCATCGACACGATGCTATCGCTAAGTAAATATATTAAATTAACTAAATTTCCCAAAAAATGATTTCTCCTCATTTAATGAATAAATCTGTTTATTGCTCGATTAAATGTACTTGGTGGCCCGCTTTTTACGAAGGTTCGATGGTGAAAAATAAGCCTTAATAGTTCGGGATGTTCGACATTAAAAAAGAGTTGTTAAAACACAGTATAAAGCGGCCTTCTTATTGTGTTGAATGAAAATCCTCTAAATATCGCATGACGTTTCCTTTTAATTTACGTTATCAATCGTTGAAACACATGGCAATATGCATGTGTAATTTTCTCTCAGGCACATCCAGATTGTTAATTTGTTAAATTTTTCCACTCAGATGCATCCGGATTGTTAATTTAGAAATGAGTACAAATATCTGTAACGTTACATTTTGGACATCAAGCTTCGTAAAAAGCGGGCCACCAAGTACATTTAATCGAGCAATAAACAGATTTATTCATTAAATGAGGAGAAATCATTTTTTGGGAAATTTAGTTAATTTAATATATTTACTTAGCGATAGCATCGTGTCGATGCTGTACAATCATTTGTACTTGCTCGCATTTGTTCGATTTCAAATACTTTGTATAATGAAGTTTATGTTATCGAGAAAGCTATTCCAAAGTCACATTCTCTTGTACTTGGCCTATACCTTTGCATTTTCGATGCTTTTTGCTGATATGTTTATGATGGATATTCTTATAATACAGATTTCAAGAATCCGAAGACCTACCGTTGTCCTAGTCGTCAAACTAACAAATGTAGGGGAACATTAATTCAACAAGATGATCACTATTTTGTGCAAAAACCACACACTCATCGTAACGAACCGCGCTGTGCAGAAGTATTGAAATTAAAATCAGCCATGCTGGAGGAATGTAGTAAAACTCCTTCAGTAAATAATAAAGACAGTTTTGATAATATTTGTCGTTCAAATTCTGATGCAGCATCATATATTTCATACAATAGTGTGAAATCAATAATGTCAAGAGAAAACACAAAATCATGACCAGGTTTGCCAAAAACTGTGAAGCGTACGCACGAAATATTAAAAATTATGCTATCCTGAAAGAAATTTACATGGGATGTGCAATCTCGGATGATAACAAATACGCACTAATTTTCTCTAACACTATATTGCTAACTGCATTAGAAAATAGCAAAGAAATATATATGGATCGTACTTTTTCCGTAAGTATTTAAGATAAACCATAAATATGATTAATACCTTTCAACAGAAGAAAGTCCCTATATTTTAATCATTTTTTATCTCTTATTAGGTGGTACCACGAATGTCTCTTTTTCATCAGCTCTACACTGTACACATACGTTACAATGACACGGTATACCACTGTCAATAATTTCTGTTAGGCTTATCCACAAAAAGCATCGAAAATGCAAAGCTATGGGCCAAGTACAAGAGAATGTTACATTGGAATAGGTTGCTCATTAACATAATTTTTACACGGGATTTGAAATCAATCAAATGTGAGCAAGTACAAATTATTGTAGAGCAACGACACAATACTATCGCTAAGTAAATATATACAATTAACTAAATTTCCCAAAATATGGTGTCTTCTCATTTAATGACTAAATCTGTTTACTGCTCTATTAAATGTACTTGGTGGCCCGCTTTTTACGAAGCTTGATGTCAAAAACGTAACGTAACAAACATTTCTAATTTAATATGTTAACAATCTGGATGTGTGTGAGAGGAAATTACATATACATATTGTAGTGTATTTCAACAATTGTTGTTAAAATAAATTAAAAAGGAACGACGTGAGATATTTAAAGGACTTTCATTCTAAACAGTAAGAAGCCCGTTTTATACTGTGGTTCAGCAACTCTCTTTTAATGTCACACATTCCCAAATATTTAAGCTTAGGGGAGTTGATACTACAGGTATTTTTTACCATCGAACCTTCGTAAAAAGCGGGCCACCAAGTACATTTAATAGAGCAGTAAACAGATTTAGTCATTAAATGAGAAGACACCATATTTTGGGAAATTTAGTTAATTGTATATATTTACTTAGCGATAGTATTGTGTCGTTGCTCTACAATAATTTGTACTTGCTCACATTTGATTGATTTCAAATCCCGTGTAAAAATTATGTTAATGAGCAACCTATTCCAATGTAACATTCTCTTGTACTTGGCCCATAGCTTTGCATTTTCGATGCTTTTTGTGGATTTCACTCGATTCGTAGAATTATGTAAAGTACAGTATGTTTTTTTATTGAAATACTTGTTATTAAAGAAATAAGGAAATAAAGAAATCAGGGAATGCAGGAAAATAAAGGAATATACAGATCTCATTATTATAATAATTTTGCAATCATGATGTGGCAAAATGTAAAAAATTATCCTTTAAATGTTATTTATGTTTAAAAAATATAGTAACCAGAACTATGTGTTTTCAAATTTAAAAAAATTCTTTGAAGACGTGAATAAAAAAATCAGAGATTCTTCCCGAGACAGTAAACATTTAGTCTAGGTACTAGGACTTGCATATATTGTCAGTAATATTGAAAAAGAAAACACATTTTAAGGAATTAATAAAATAATAAACATTTAATTATTGCAAGACAGTGACGATTTTGTACCTTTGGTTTTTAAATTCTTAATTCGAAAATTATAATAAACATAGAAGTGGCCAAAATGGTTTTATGAAAACGGGGTAAATTTAAAATAATGGTTAGTGTGAATTGCTGAAAAATGTTTTTAACTTTAGAACTTTAATATGGTCAAATATATATCCTTGTAAACATTTTTCGATTTACGTATAACAACGTCATCATGTCCGTTAATCTTACGTATATTTCAACAACGGGTTTGAACAAAAAATAGTTTTTAACTATATATCATAACATTGTTACAAATAGATAAAGCACAATTTGGAGATTCAATAGCCGAGATGGTAAAGTGTCGATACGAAGCATGTAACAAAGATTATTTAACAGTGCTGGATAACCCGATAAAAATAATTTGCCTACTTTTTCTTGGAAGACCTGTTTATAGAACAATTTGATTATGTACTAAAGAAGAGCTTGTAGAAATTTGAAGATACGCTTCGACATGTATCGAAGTTTTAAAAATGAAACACATTAATTATTGATAACACTTTGAAAATTTCCGAATGACGTACTAATGCGTGCATCATGAAGGTGTCTACCTTTCCCTCTTTTTCGTAATAATTCCTTCTCGATGTGGCGTACTATGTCTCCGGATATAAACAAATGACACCGACTTCTTTGTCTCTATCTTTCCGTCACTCTGTCGCGCTCGCACTAGCCAAACAAACGACGCGACGCGACTTGGCCACGCAAGCATGTGTGAGAGCGCGGCTGACGACAAAGCAATGCGGAATTTAACATGATTCGAATTTTTCTAGCATAAGGGCCTCTCTTTCTTTACTTCTGTCTGTCACGCTTGCACTCCTAGCGCAGCCGTAGCGACAGCCCTGAGCAACGGTGCGTCTTCGTCAATCGTGGTCACTCATTAATTTTATTTTAAACATTTCTAATTACTTTATCGGGCATTTAAGTAATATTTATTTTCAATATTTCTTAATTTATTTCTTATTCATTTGAAAAAAAGTCGGCGTTTAATCTGTTTTGAGCGTATTGTTGCGATATATTGTTAAGCTTAAGTTTCAAAATCAAATACATTTCTTTTACAATTTAAGAAACCATTATGTTAAATTTATAAATTATTGATAACCCTTGAAGATTTTCTGAATACCAATAAGCGACTCTTGTATTTGGTCCGAGACAAAACCTTGTCTCTTGATTTTTTTCCGGCATGTCTCAGATTACATAGAAAAATCTACGTTATCGACAGAAAAATTATCTCGCATGGTATGAAACATATGTTAGGGTTTGACACCGGACTGCGTGACAGGCTGAACATGGAGATGGAGAAGGAGGAGAGGAAGAAGACGACGTTTCTTACAAAAACCTCGACTTTTTAGATCAAAATATCTCGCGATTGGCTTGATGGATCTTCTCGTAGTTAGGCTTAAATTACTCGGGTGGACGTCCCATACAAGAATATCACCATAGTTTGGGAGAAATATGCGTATTTAATGCGTTTGAATACCCCGAAAACCTCGATCTAATTCTTCCGGAAAAGAGTAGTTCAGGTCTACCAGTCGGGAACTCTTGTACTTGGCCCGAGTCAAGACCTTAACTCTTGATCTCACATAGTCAGATTAAAAAATGAAGTTAATTTACAGGGAATCGCTACCATTTTTGTTTTACGTGAATGTCGTACCATGAGAATGTACGAAGCAATATGGAGAAAAATAGTTTCTCTTGTTCCACGATTACAAGACAACTTAGAAACTGTCATGTGTGATTACGAGAGAGCTGCTATGGAAAGTGTACGAGCACAATTCCCCAGGGTTAGGATACATGGATGCTGGTTTCATTTCACTCAGGTAGAATATAATTGATTGGCATTATTTGTCTATTTTTTGCAATACTTACCTCATGAACGTGCTGGATAGAGAATGGAATAATCCTTTTTTATTATTCAGGCTGTGTTAAGGAAGTGGAAGAAGTTGCGGTTGCATAGTTGCATTACATACAAGTGTGGATAATACGACCAATGGTATGTTTAAGCTTTCCTGACATTATCAGACAATGTTCAAGTTTTTAGACACTATTTTATTAATCAAAATCGTTTTGCAGATACTGACATTTGTATAAATGGCAATTAAATCGGTGACAAGAGTTTAATAGAAGGTAAATTTTTTGCTTATTCATATCTTTACTTTACATTTTATAGTATTATAAAATGAATCTCATTTTGGTGTATTCTGTTTCTATGATATTAAATAACAGAAGCATTGGGAAAAAGGATTTGCAGCTGCAAGTCAGGCATCTCTAATATAGTACTACCTTGCGGTGACATTTATTTCTGCAAGTAGAAATAATGAATTTGTATTTTAATGTCACTACGGGGGAGTGCAAAACGTATACGCAATAACTACAGATGGAGAGAGTACGTAATAACTAGATATTAATTTCAGAATATTAATATTTTGTTTATTAATTCAGCTTGAACGATGTTATGGAATACAATTTAATTTTAACGACACTTATATTTTCATTTTTTGTAGATATGGATTGCCAAGAACCTATTTCGTGTAAAGAAATCCTTAGTGGAAATATGAGCCCAGAAGTTGTTTTGAAAAAAATGTGTATCCAAACACTACGGCGTGAATCTTTACCGAAGACATCTTCCAAATATGAATTATAATAATTCCACAATAATGCTCCTGTACACTTGTGCACTTGTTCAACGTGAAGTGCAATAAATCTTGGGATTCTTTGTATTTAATACTTCTACTCCATTATATCTTTGTTGCAATATCTCCCTCCATTTCTGATCAACCGCTGAAAATAAGGAAAAGGAATCGCATATAGTAACATAAATATTCAACAACTGTAATATGAAATTCAATTCTTTTTACCTTAATCATGTTTTCTGAGATATCGTGCAAGAAAGTAACTGCATTTCTGTTTTGTGAACATATTTCTGTTATTTTTCATAGTATTTTATTGGAAACTCTAAGTTCACTCTAACATACTTGACTGCAGTTTTGTTTGATCATGCGATGCGCTGTTCAAACAAATAATTACATAGAAATAAGATTACTTCAAGGAATTTAGATGCAGATCTACTTTGCCAGTGAATATCAAAAGAAAGTACATACATTGTTAGGTTTTACAAAACCTATCCAATAAATAGATGAAATTGTGATCGAAACTATGATTTGTAGGGAAGAAGCATACAGTTAATTGAAGCATAAAATAACTAATAAAGTTCATTATCTTCATAACTATTTTGGGATTATTTCTGTATTGGAATATTGGAAGAAT
The DNA here is from genome assembly GCA_917499265.3 of Mimumesa dahlbomi. NCBI lineage: Eukaryota > Metazoa > Arthropoda > Insecta > Hymenoptera > Crabronidae > Mimumesa > Mimumesa dahlbomi. Next base: position 10,837,651 of record OU824124.1, read on the forward strand.
GAATAATTCTGTGCGTTATATTACTCCGACGCAGAAACAGTTCAGTGCTCTTCGCGATTTCCGCGCCAAACTTTGTTCTAGGAGGAAACAATGCATTCGATCAAAGCAGATTATTTGAAACAAATGAAAGTGAGTTTATATATTTTATGCATCAATTACATATCTTTTACAGATATGAAATAAAACACCAGAGATGGAGATTTTAAAAGGTAAAAGAAATAATACTTCGTACGTATAATAATTAATCGAATGTCTGAACTCACAAGAATCGAAAAAACAATATCACCTTGGGAACGATTTCATTTGTTTCAAATAATCTGCCTTGACCGAATGCATTGTGTCCTTCTAGAGTATAGTTTCGCGCGGAAATCGCGAAGAGCACTGAAGTGTTTCCGCGTCGGAGTAATATAACGCACAGAATTATTCATACTTTCAATATTCTTTCAATAAGTGGATTTGTACTCAGCTGCATAGAAAATGGAAATTTTTAATGGGAGAAGAAAAAATACTTACGTATCAAGAGACAAGGTCTTGTCTCGGGCCAAGTACGAGAGAAGACTCTTGACTCTATTCCGGAAAGATTAGACCGGGGTTTTCGGGGTATCCAAACGACATGAAAGCGGCAAATTTCCCCAAAAGTGCGATGATATTCTTAGAGGCAGCGTCGAGACGAGTCGATTGAGACTAATTACAAAAACATTGGTCCACCCAGTAACGAGATATTTTATGTCAAAAGTACGTCTTTTTTATGTAATAAGTCGTCTGTTTCGTCCTTTCCAGTGTCACGCTTTGGACTATGCGAGTTCTGTCGGTGTCAAACCGAACTAACAGATTTTCATTCCATGCGACGATAATTTTTCTGTCGGTAGTGTAGATTTTTATATGTAATCTGTTGGAGACATGCAGGAAAAATCAAAAAACAAGGTCTTGTCTCTGGCCAAGTACAATCAACAGCATAAATGATTTCACTGCGGGGAACGGGGGGCGCGCGGGCATCCACAACTGTTAATGCTTGTTTCACCTAGGTGATTTTCGTGCCCTCTCTTTCTAATAATTCGTTTCTCTCTCTCTGACGTGTGTCGCAGCATAGTAACAAGTGATAACAACTACTTCATCTCTATCTTTTCATCGCTCCGCCGCACTCATTCTATCGAGGCACACGGCCTTAGGCCGGATAGGCACGTGTGAGAGCGCGATCGTCGATCGAGGAAGGCATCAAACGCGGTTTTCGCTATGGTTCGAATTTTTCTCGCATAAGAGCCGCTCTTTCCTTCCTTCCGTCTGTCACGCTTGCACTCCCATCGCGACTCACAGACGATGGCCGAGCACAGGTGTGTTGGTGCGCCTTCGTCGATCGCGATCGTTCATTCATTTCTTCAGAACATTTCGAATTATTTTATGGTACATTTAATATTTCTTGCTAATTTTTTATCGTATCATAGATTTTCAATAAATTGATATAGTATGACAATTATATGTTTTTCAATTATTTATTTAAAGTTACAATATTGTCTCGGTAAATAAGGCATAAATTTCGCGAAATATTGAATCATGGGGATATACATAACTCGAAATGAATGATTAAGAAACATCTAATTATTATTCCATTTCTATTTAATCAAAATTCAGCGGCACTGTGGGATTAAATATTGGACATAAGTGTTAAATGCCCGATAAAATGGTTAGAAAAATGTTTCGAATAAAATGAAAGAATCGCCGCGACCGGCAAAGACACACCGTCGCACTTGCTCTCGACGATCGTATTGCGAGCACTGCGAACGCGACAGACAGAACGAAGAAAAGAAAGGCTCTTATGCAAGACAAATTCGGACGTCGATGAATTCCGCATTGATACCTTCCTCGTCGTCAAACGTTCTATCACACATGCTTGGTCGGTCCACGTTCGTGTGTTTCGCTAGCGCGAGCGCGACGGAGTGACGGAAAGATAGAGACAAAGTATGCAGTCGAATGCAGTGTTGTTGATATCCCGAGCCATAGTACGCCACAGAGAGAACGATAATTATACGAAAGAGGGAGGAAGAAAGACACCTCCCTGATGCACGCATTAGTACGGAGCTCAGAAAATATCAAACTGTTATCAATAATTTATAAATTTAATATAATGTTTGCATAAATTGTTGTAAAAAGGTATTTAGTTTCTAGAACTTGGATACATGTCAAAGCGTCTCTTTAAATTTCTACAAACTTTTTTTTTGGTACATAATCAAATTGTTCTGTAAACAGGTCTTCCATGATGAAGTAAGCAAATTTTTGGGTCCGTCCGAAACGTGTAGTTGTCCGTACTGTTAACAAATCTTTGTTATATGTTTTGCATTGAAACTTTACTATCTCGGATATCAAATCTCTAAATTGTTCCCTATCTGTTTATAACAGTGTTATGATATTACCTACCTATACATTTTAACAATGAAATTAGAATATTTTTCTGCAGATATACTGCAAAATTAGATCAGAAGATGCCACGGTAATAAAAAAATTCATGATTTCAAAAAAACTATTTTTTCTTCAAATAGAGTGTTGAAGTATAGGTACGTTTAGAAGACACGATGACGATGTTGTACGTAAATTGAAAAACATTTTCAAGGATATACATAGGACTATATTGAAATTCTAAAAGTTCTAGAAATCAAAAGCATTCTTCAACAATTCATGCAAACAATTATTTAAAATTTAGATATTTTTACTCAGATGGTTTTTGTGTAATTAAACCGTTTTTGTACACTTCTATGTTTATTATAATTGTTTAATTAAGAACTTAAAAACCAAACGTATACAAATCATGCACTATCTTGCAATAGTTAAATGTTTAATATTTCGGTAATTCCTTCAAATGTATTTCCTTTTTCAATATTACCCCCAATATATGCAAGTTATTAAACAATGTCTAACATGCTGCAAGAACCTTGTGCACTGGATCTGAAACGCACCTCTACATTGAAATTTTCCTGGCTCCGGAAAAGTCTCTGATTTTTTTGTATCACTTCTTCAAAAAACATTTGGAAATTTTATAAATACACAATTCTTATTACTATATTTCTTTAAAGGAAATAACGTTTAAAGGAAAATTTGGTATATTCCTTCATATCATCGTATATCATCATCATATCACCATATTAATCAGATCCGTTTATTCCATTACTTTCCGACATTCTGTTATTCCTTCATTCCTGTATTCCCTTATTTATTCTCCTGATTTCTTTATTCCCTTATTTCTTTAAAAACAAGTATTTTAATAAAAGCAATACTACACTTAGCAATATTCTACGAATGAAGTGAAATCAGCAAAAAGCATCGAAAATGCAAAGGTATAGGCCAAGTACAAGAGAATGTGACTTTGGAATAGCTTTCTCGATAACATAAACTTCATTATACAAAGTATTTGAAATCGAACAAATGCGAGCAAGTACAAATGATTGTACAGCATCGACACGATGCTATCGCTAAGTAAATATATTAAATTAACTAAATTTCCCAAAAAATGATTTCTCCTCATTTAATGAATAAATCTGTTTATTGCTCGATTAAATGTACTTGGTGGCCCGCTTTTTACGAAGGTTCGATGGTGAAAAATAAGCCTTAATAGTTCGGGATGTTCGACATTAAAAAAGAGTTGTTAAAACACAGTATAAAGCGGCCTTCTTATTGTGTTGAATGAAAATCCTCTAAATATCGCATGACGTTTCCTTTTAATTTACGTTATCAATCGTTGAAACACATGGCAATATGCATGTGTAATTTTCTCTCAGGCACATCCAGATTGTTAATTTGTTAAATTTTTCCACTCAGATGCATCCGGATTGTTAATTTAGAAATGAGTACAAATATCTGTAACGTTACATTTTGGACATCAAGCTTCGTAAAAAGCGGGCCACCAAGTACATTTAATCGAGCAATAAACAGATTTATTCATTAAATGAGGAGAAATCATTTTTTGGGAAATTTAGTTAATTTAATATATTTACTTAGCGATAGCATCGTGTCGATGCTGTACAATCATTTGTACTTGCTCGCATTTGTTCGATTTCAAATACTTTGTATAATGAAGTTTATGTTATCGAGAAAGCTATTCCAAAGTCACATTCTCTTGTACTTGGCCTATACCTTTGCATTTTCGATGCTTTTTGCTGATATGTTTATGATGGATATTCTTATAATACAGATTTCAAGAATCCGAAGACCTACCGTTGTCCTAGTCGTCAAACTAACAAATGTAGGGGAACATTAATTCAACAAGATGATCACTATTTTGTGCAAAAACCACACACTCATCCTAACGAACCGCGCTGTGCAGAAGTATTGAAATTAAAATCAGCCATGCTGGAGGAATGTAGTAAAACTCCTTCAGTAAATAATAAAGACAGTTTTGATAATATTTGTTGTTCAAATTCTGATGCAGCATCATATATTTCATACAATAGTGTGAAATCAATAATGTCAAGAGAAAACACAAAATCATGACCAGGTTTGCCAAAAACTGTGAAGCGTACGCACGAAATATTAAAAATTATGCTATCCTGAAAGAAATTTACATGGGATGTGCAATCTCGGATGATAACAAATACGCACTAATTTTCTCTAACACTATATTGCTAACTGCATTAGAAAATAGCAAAGAAATATATATGGATCGTACTTTTTCCGTAAGTATTTAAGATAAACCATAAATATGATTAATACCTTTCAACAGAAGAAAGTCCCTATATTTTTAATCATTTTTTATCTCTTATTAGGTGGTACCACGAATGTCTCTTTTTCATCAGCTCTACACTGTACACATACGTTACAATGACACGGTATACCACTGTCAATAATTTCTGTTAAGCTTATCTCACATAGTCAGATTAAAAAATGAAGTTAATTTACAGGGAATCGCTACCATTTTTGTTTTATGTGAATGTCGTACCATGAGAATGTACGAAGCAATATGGAGAAAAATAGTTTCTCTTGTTCCACGATTACAAGACAACTTAGAAACTGTCATGTGTGATTACGAGAGAGCTGCTATGGAAAGTGTACGAGCACAATTCCCCAGGGTTAGGATACATGGATGCTGGTTTCATTTCACTCAGGTAGAATATAATTGATTGGCATTATTTGTCTATTTTTTGCAATACTTACCTCATGAACGTGCTGGATAGAGAATGGAATAATCCTTTTTTATTATTCAGGCTGTGTTAAGGAAGTGGAAGAAGTTGCGGTTGCATAGTTGCATTACATACAAGTGTGGATAATACGACCAATGGTATGTTTAAGCTTTCCTGACATTATCAGACAATGTTCAAGTTTTTAGACACTATTTTATTAATCAAAATCGTTTTGCAGATACTGACATTTGTATAAATGGCAATGAAATCGGTGACAAGAGTTTAATAGAAGGTAAATTTTTTGCTTATTCATATCTTTACTTTACATTTTATAGTATTATGAAATGAATCTCATTTTGGTGTATTCTGTTTCTATGATATTAAATAACAGAAGCATTGGGAAAAAGAATTTGCAGCCACAAGTCAGGCATCTCTAATATAGTACTACCTTGCGGTGACACTTATTTCTGCAAGTAGAAATAATGAAATTGTATTTTAATGTCACTACGGGGGAGTGCAAAACGTATACGCAATAACTACAGATGGAGAGAGTACGTAATAACTAGATATTAATTTCAGAATATTAATATTTTGTTTATTAATTCAGCTTGAACGATGTTATGGAATACAATTTAATTTTAACGACACTTATATTTTCATTTTTTGTAGATATGGATTGCCAAGAACCTATTTCGTGTAAAGAAATCCTTAGTGGAAATATGAGCCCAGAAGTTGTTTTGAAAAAAATGTGTATCCAAACACTACGGCGTGAATCTTTACCGAAGACATCTTCCAAATATGAATTATAATAATTCCACAATAATGCTCCTGTACACTTGTGCACTTGTTCAACGTGAAGTGCAATAAATCTTGGGATTCTTTGTATTTAATACTTCTACTCCATTATATCTTTGTTGCAATATCTCCCTCCATTTCTGATCAACCGCTGAAAATAAGGAAAAGGAATCGCATATAGTAACATAAATATTCAACAACTGTAATATGAAATTCAATTCTTTTTACCTTAATCATGTTTTCTGAGATATCGTGCAAGAAAGTAACTGCATTTCTGTTTTGTGAACATATTTCTGTTATTTTTCATAGTATTTTATTGGAAACTCTAAGTTCACTCTAACATACTTGACTGCAGTTTTGTTTGATCATGCGATGCGCTGTTCAAACAAATAATTACATAGAAATAAGATTACTTCAAGGAATTTAGATGCAGATCTACTTTGCCAGTGAATATCAAAAGAAAGTACATACATTGTTAGGTTTTACAAAACCTATCCAATAAATAGATGAAATTGTGATCGAAACTATGATTTGTAGGGAAGAAGCATACAGTTAATTGAAGCATAAAATAACTAATAAAGTTCATTATCTTCATAACTATTTTGGGATTATTTCTGTATTGGAATATTGGAAGAATGAATAATTCTGTGCGTTATATTACTCCGACGCAGAAACAGTTCAGTGCTCTTCGCGATTTCCGCGCCAAACTTTGTTCTAGGAGGAAACAATGCATTCGATCAAAGCAGATTATTTGAAACAAATGAAAGTGAGTTTATATATTTTATGCATCAATTACATATCTTTTACAGATATGAAATAAAACACCAGAGATGGAGATTTTAAAAGGTAAAAGAAATAATACTTCGTACGTATAATAATTAATCGAATGTCTGAACTCACAAGAATCGAAAAAACAATATCACCTTGGGAACGATTTCATTTGTTTCAAATAATCTGCCTTGACCGAATGCATTGTGTCCTTCTAGAGTATAGTTTCGCGCGGAAATCGCGAAGAGCACTGAAGTGTTTCCGCGTCGGAGTAATATAACGCACAGAATTATTCATACTTTCAATATTCTTTCAATAAGTGGATTTGTACTCAGCTGCATAGAAAATGGAAATTTTTAATGGGAGAAGAAAAAATACTTATGTATCAAGAGACAAGGTCTTGTCTCGGGCCAAGTACGAGAGAAGACTCTTGACTCTATTCCGGAAAGATTAGACCGGGGTTTTCGGGGTATCCAAACGACATGAAAGCGGCAAATTTCCCCAAAAGTGCGATGATATTCTTAGAGGCAGCGTCGAGACGAGTCGATTGAGACTAATTACAAAAACATTGGTCCACCCAGTAACGAGATATTTTATGTCAAAAGTACGTCTTTTTTATGTAATAAGTCGTCTGTTTCGTCTTTTCCAGTGTCACGCTTTGGACTATGCGAGTTCTGTCGGTGTCAAACCGAACTAACAGATTTTCATTCCATGCGACGATAATTTTTCTGTCGGTAGTGTAGATTTTTATATGTAATCTGTTGGAGACATGCAGGAAAAATCAAAAAACAAGGTCTTGTCTCTGGCCAAGTACAATCAACAGCATAAATGATTTCACTGCGGGGAACGGGGGGCGCGCGGGCATCCACAACTGTTAATGCTTGTTTCACCTAGGTGATTTTCGTGCCCTCTCTTTCTAATAATTCGTTTCTCTCTCTCTGACGTGTGTCGCAGCATAGTAACAAGTGATAACAACTACTTCATCTCTATCTTTTCATCGCTCCGCCGCACTCATTCTATCGAGGCACACGGCCTTAGGCCGGATAGGCACGTGTGAGAGCGCGATCGTCGATCGAGGAAGGCATCAAACGCGGTTTTCGCTATGGTTCGAATTTTTCTCGCATAAGAGCCGCTCTTTCCTTCCTTCCGTCTGTCACGCTTGCACTCCCATCGCGACTCACAGACGATGGCCGAGCACAGGTGTGTTGGTGCGCCTTCGTCGATCGCGATCGTTCATTCATTTCTTCAGAACATTTCGAATTATTTTATGGTACATTTAATATTTCTTGCTAATTTTTTATCGTATCATAGATTTTCAATAAATTGATATAGTATGACAATTATATGTTTTTCAATTATTTATTTAAAGTTACAATATTGTCTCGGTAAATAAGGCATAAATTTCGCGAAATATTGAATCATGGGGATATACATAACTCGAAATGAATGATTAAGAAACATCTAATTATTATTCCATTTCTATTTAATCAAAATTCAGCGGCACTGTGGGATTAAATATTGGACATAAGTGTTAAATGCCCGATAAAATGGTTAGAAAAATGTTTCGAATAAAATGAAAGAATCGCCGCGACCGGCAAAGACACACCGTCGCACTTGCTCTCGACGATCGTATTGCGAGCACTGCGAACGCGACAGACAGAACGAAGAAAAGAAAGGCTCTTATGCAAGACAAATTCGGACGTCGATGAATTCCGCATTGATACCTTCCTCGTCGTCAAACGTTCTATCACACATGCTTGGTCGGTCCACGTTCGTGTGTTTCGCTAGCGCGAGCGCGACGGAGTGACGGAAAGATAGAGACAAAGTATGCAGTCGAATGCAGTGTTGTTGATATCCCGAGCCATAGTACGCCACAGAGAGAACGATAATTATACGAAAGAGGGAGGAAGAAAGACACCTCCCTGATGCACGCATTAGTACGGAGCTCAGAAAATATCAAACTGTTATCAATAATTTATAAATTTAATATAATGTTTGCATAAATTGTTGTAAAAAGGTATTTAGTTTCTAGAACTTGGATACATGTCAAAGCGTCTCTTTAAATTTCTACAAACTTTTTTTTTGGTACATAATCAAATTGTTCTGTAAACAGGTCTTCCATGATGAAGTAAGCAAATTTTTGGGTCCGTCCGAAACGTGTAGTTGTCCGTACTGTTAACAAATCTTTGTTATATGTTTTGCATTGAAACTTTACTATCTCGGATATCAAATCTCTAAATTGTTCCCTATCTGTTTATAACAGTGTTATGATATTACCTACCTATACATTTTAACAATGAAATTAGAATATTTTTCTGCAGATATACTGCAAAATTAGATCAGAAGATGCCACGGTAATAAAAAAATTCATGATTTCAAAAAAACTATTTTTTCTTCAAATAGATTGTTGAAGTATAGGTACGTTTAGAAGACACGATGACGATGTTGTACGTAAATTGAAAAACATTTTCAAGGATATACATAGGACTATATTGATATTCTAAAAGTTCTAGAAATCAAAAGCATTCTTCAACAATTCATGCAAACAATTATTTAAAATTTAGATATTTTTACTCAGATGGTTTTTGTGTAATTAAACCGTTTTTGTACACTTCTATGTTTATTATAATTGTTTAATTAAGAACTTAAAAACCAAACGTATACAAATCATGCACTATCTTGCAATAGTTAAATGTTTAATATTTCGGTAATTCCTTCAAATGTATTTCCTTTTTCAATATTACCCCCAATATATGCAAGTTATTAAACAATGTCTAACATGCTGCAAGAACCTTGTGCACTGGATCTGAAACGCACCTCTACATTGAAATTTTCCTGGCTCCGGAAAAGTCTCTGATTTTTTTGTATCACTTCTTCAAAAAACATTTGGAAATTTTATAAATACACAATTCTTATTACTATATTTCTTTAAAGGAAATAACGTTTAAAGGAAAATTTGGTATATTCCTTCATATCATCGTATATCATCATCATATCACCATATTAATCAGATCCGTTTATTCCATTACTTTCCGACATTCTGTTATTCCTTCATTCCTGTATTCCCTTATTTATTCCCCTGATTTCTTTATTCCCTTATTTCTTTAAAAACAAGTATTTTAATAAAAGCAATACTACACTTAGCAATATTCTACGAATGAAGTGAAATCAGCAAAAAGCATCGAAAATGCAAAGGTATAGGCCAAGTACAAGAGAATGTGACTTTGGAATAGCTTTCTCGATAACATAAACTTCATTATACAAAGTATTTGAAATCGAACAAATGCGAGCAAGTACAAATGATTGTACAGCATCGACACGATGCTATCGCTAAGTAAATATATTAAATTAACTAAATTTCCCAAAAAATGATTTCTCCTCATTTAATGAATAAATCTGTTTATTGCTCGATTAAATGTACTTGGTGGCCCGCTTTTTACGAAGGTTCGATGGTGAAAAATAAGCCTTAATAGTTCGGGATGTTCGACATTAAAAAAGAGTTGTTAAAACACAGTATAAAGCGGCCTTCTTATTGTGTTGAATGAAAATCCTCTAAATATCGCATGACGTTTCCTTTTAATTTACGTTATCAATCGTTGAAACACATGGCAATATGCATGTGTAATTTTCTCTCAGGCACATCCAGATTGTTAATTTGTTAAATTTTTCCACTCAGATGCATCCGGATTGTTAATTTAGAAATGAGTACAAATATCTGTAACGTTACATTTTGGACATCAAGCTTCGTAAAAAGCGGGCCACCAAGTACATTTAATCGAGCAATAAACAGATTTATTCATTAAATGAGGAGAAATCATTTTTTGGGAAATTTAGTTAATTTAATATATTTACTTAGCGATAGCATCGTGTCGATGCTGTACAATCATTTGTACTTGCTCGCATTTGTTCGATTTCAAATACTTTGTATAATGAAGTTTATGTTATCGAGAAAGCTATTCCAAAGTCACATTCTCTTGTACTTGGCCTATACCTTTGCATTTTCGATGCTTTTTGCTGATATGTTTATGATGGATATTCTTATAATACAGATTTCAAGAATCCGAAGACCTACCGTTGTCCTAGTCGTCAAACTAACAAATGTAGGGGAACATTAATTCAACAAGATGATCACTATTTTGTGCAAAAACCACACACTCATCGTAACGAACCGCGCTGTGCAGAAGTATTGAAATTAAAATCAGCCATGCTGGAGGAATGTAGTAAAACTCCTTCAGTAAATAATAAAGACAGTTTTGATAATATTTGTCGTTCAAATTCTGATGCAGCATCATATATTTCATACAATAGTGTGAAATCAATAATGTCAAGAGAAAACACAAAATCATGACCAGGTTTGCCAAAAACTGTGAAGCGTACGCACGAAATATTAAAAATTATGCTATCCTGAAAGAAATTTACATGGGATGTGCAATCTCGGATGATAACAAATACGCACTAATTTTCTCTAACACTATATTGCTAACTGCATTAGAAAATAGCAAAGAAATATATATGGATCGTACTTTTTCCGTAAGTATTTAAGATAAACCATAAATATGATTAATACCTTTCAACAGAAGAAAGTCCCTATATTTTAATCATTTTTTATCTCTTATTAGGTGGTACCACGAATGTCTCTTTTTCATCAGCTCTACACTGTACACATACGTTACAATGACACGGTATACCACTGTCAATAATTTCTGTTAGGCTTATCCACAAAAAGCATCGAAAATGCAAAGCTATGGGCCAAGTACAAGAGAATGTTACATTGGAATAGGTTGCTCATTAACATAATTTTTACACGGGATTTGAAATCAATCAAATGTGAGCAAGTACAAATTATTGTAGAGCAACGACACAATACTATCGCTAAGTAAATATATACAATTAACTAAATTTCCCAAAATATGGTGTCTTCTCATTTAATGACTAAATCTGTTTACTGCTCTATTAAATGTACTTGGTGGCCCGCTTTTTACGAAGCTTGATGTCAAAAACGTAACGTAACAAACATTTCTAATTTAATATGTTAACAATCTGGATGTGTGTGAGAGGAAATTACATATACATATTGTAGTGTATTTCAACAATTGTTGTTAAAATAAATTAAAAAGGAACGACGTGAGATATTTAAAGGACTTTCATTCTAAACAGTAAGAAGCCCGTTTTATACTGTGGTTCAGCAACTCTCTTTTAATGTCACACATTCCCAAATATTTAAGCTTAGGGGAGTTGATACTACAGGTATTTTTTACCATCGAACCTTCGTAAAAAGCGGGCCACCAAGTACATTTAATAGAGCAGTAAACAGATTTAGTCATTAAATGAGAAGACACCATATTTTGGGAAATTTAGTTAATTGTATATATTTACTTAGCGATAGTATTGTGTCGTTGCTCTACAATAATTTGTACTTGCTCACATTTGATTGATTTCAAATCCCGTGTAAAAATTATGTTAATGAGCAACCTATTCCAATGTAACATTCTCTTGTACTTGGCCCATAGCTTTGCATTTTCGATGCTTTTTGTGGATTTCACTCGATTCGTAGAATTATGTAAAGTACAGTATGTTTTTTTATTGAAATACTTGTTATTAAAGAAATAAGGAAATAAAGAAATCAGGGAATGCAGGAAAATAAAGGAATATACAGATCTCATTATTATAATAATTTTGCAATCATGATGTGGCAAAATGTAAAAAATTATCCTTTAAATGTTATTTATGTTTAAAAAATATAGTAACCAGAACTATGTGTTTTCAAATTTAAAAAAATTCTTTGAAGACGTGAATAAAAAAATCAGAGATTCTTCCCGAGACAGTAAACATTTAGTCTAGGTACTAGGACTTGCATATATTGTCAGTAATATTGAAAAAGAAAACACATTTTAAGGAATTAATAAAATAATAAACATTTAATTATTGCAAGACAGTGACGATTTTGTACCTTTGGTTTTTAAATTCTTAATTCGAAAATTATAATAAACATAGAAGTGGCCAAAATGGTTTTATGAAAACGGGGTAAATTTAAAATAATGGTTAGTGTGAATTGCTGAAAAATGTTTTTAACTTTAGAACTTTAATATGGTCAAATATATATCCTTGTAAACATTTTTCGATTTACGTATAACAACGTCATCATGTCCGTTAATCTTACGTATATTTCAACAACGGGTTTGAACAAAAAATAGTTTTTAACTATATATCATAACATTGTTACAAATAGATAAAGCACAATTTGGAGATTCAATAGCCGAGATGGTAAAGTGTCGATACGAAGCATGTAACAAAGATTATTTAACAGTGCTGGATAACCCGATAAAAATAATTTGCCTACTTTTTCTTGGAAGACCTGTTTATAGAACAATTTGATTATGTACTAAAGAAGAGCTTGTAGAAATTTGAAGATACGCTTCGACATGTATCGAAGTTTTAAAAATGAAACACATTAATTATTGATAACACTTTGAAAATTTCCGAATGACGTACTAATGCGTGCATCATGAAGGTGTCTACCTTTCCCTCTTTTTCGTAATAATTCCTTCTCGATGTGGCGTACTATGTCTCCGGATATAAACAAATGACACCGACTTCTTTGTCTCTATCTTTCCGTCACTCTGTCGCGCTCGCACTAGCCAAACAAACGACGCGACGCGACTTGGCCACGCAAGCATGTGTGAGAGCGCGGCTGACGACAAAGCAATGCGGAATTTAACATGATTCGAATTTTTCTAGCATAAGGGCCTCTCTTTCTTTACTTCTGTCTGTCACGCTTGCACTCCTAGCGCAGCCGTAGCGACAGCCCTGAGCAACGGTGCGTCTTCGTCAATCGTGGTCACTCATTAATTTTATTTTAAACATTTCTAATTACTTTATCGGGCATTTAAGTAATATTTATTTTCAATATTTCTTAATTTATTTCTTATTCATTTGAAAAAAAGTCGGCGTTTAATCTGTTTTGAGCGTATTGTTGCGATATATTGTTAAGCTTAAGTTTCAAAATCAAATACATTTCTTTTACAATTTAAGAAACCATTATGTTAAATTTATAAATTATTGATAACCCTTGAAGATTTTCTGAATACCAATAAGCGACTCTTGTATTTGGTCCGAGACAAAACCTTGTCTCTTGATTTTTTTCCGGCATGTCTCAGATTACATAGAAAAATCTACGTTATCGACAGAAAAATTATCTCGCATGGTATGAAACATATGTTAGGGTTTGACACCGGACTGCGTGACAGGCTGAACATGGAGATGGAGAAGGAGGAGAGGAAGAAGACGACGTTTCTTACAAAAACCTCGACTTTTTAGATCAAAATATCTCGCGATTGGCTTGATGGATCTTCTCGTAGTTAGGCTTAAATTACTCGGGTGGACGTCCCATACAAGAATATCACCATAGTTTGGGAGAAATATGCGTATTTAATGCGTTTGAATACCCCGAAAACCTCGATCTAATTCTTCCGGAAAAGAGTAGTTCAGGTCTACCAGTCGGGAACTCTTGTACTTGGCCCGAGTCAAGACCTTAACTCTTGATCTCACATAGTCAGATTAAAAAATGAAGTTAATTTACAGGGAATCGCTACCATTTTTGTTTTACGTGAATGTCGTACCATGAGAATGTACGAAGCAATATGGAGAAAAATAGTTTCTCTTGTTCCACGATTACAAGACAACTTAGAAACTGTCATGTGTGATTACGAGAGAGCTGCTATGGAAAGTGTACGAGCACAATTCCCCAGGGTTAGGATACATGGATGCTGGTTTCATTTCACTCAGGTAGAATATAATTGATTGGCATTATTTGTCTATTTTTTGCAATACTTACCTCATGAACGTGCTGGATAGAGAATGGAATAATCCTTTTTTATTATTCAGGCTGTGTTAAGGAAGTGGAAGAAGTTGCGGTTGCATAGTTGCATTACATACAAGTGTGGATAATACGACCAATGGTATGTTTAAGCTTTCCTGACATTATCAGACAATGTTCAAGTTTTTAGACACTATTTTATTAATCAAAATCGTTTTGCAGATACTGACATTTGTATAAATGGCAATTAAATCGGTGACAAGAGTTTAATAGAAGGTAAATTTTTTGCTTATTCATATCTTTACTTTACATTTTATAGTATTATAAAATGAATCTCATTTTGGTGTATTCTGTTTCTATGATATTAAATAACAGAAGCATTGGGAAAAAGGATTTGCAGCTGCAAGTCAGGCATCTCTAATATAGTACTACCTTGCGGTGACATTTATTTCTGCAAGTAGAAATAATGAATTTGTATTTTAATGTCACTACGGGGGAGTGCAAAACGTATACGCAATAACTACAGATGGAGAGAGTACGTAATAACTAGATATTAATTTCAGAATATTAATATTTTGTTTATTAATTCAGCTTGAACGATGTTATGGAATACAATTTAATTTTAACGACACTTATATTTTCATTTTTTGTAGATATGGATTGCCAAGAACCTATTTCGTGTAAAGAAATCCTTAGTGGAAATATGAGCCCAGAAGTTGTTTTGAAAAAAATGTGTATCCAAACACTACGGCGTGAATCTTTACCGAAGACATCTTCCAAATATGAATTATAATAATTCCACAATAATGCTCCTGTACACTTGTGCACTTGTTCAACGTGAAGTGCAATAAATCTTGGGATTCTTTGTATTTAATACTTCTACTCCATTATATCTTTGTTGCAATATCTCCCTCCATTTCTGATCAACCGCTGAAAATAAGGAAAAGGAATCGCATATAGTAACATAAATATTCAACAACTGTAATATGAAATTCAATTCTTTTTACCTTAATCATGTTTTCTGAGATATCGTGCAAGAAAGTAACTGCATTTCTGTTTTGTGAACATATTTCTGTTATTTTTCATAGTATTTTATTGGAAACTCTAAGTTCACTCTAACATACTTGACTGCAGTTTTGTTTGATCATGCGATGCGCTGTTCAAACAAATAATTACATAGAAATAAGATTACTTCAAGGAATTTAGATGCAGATCTACTTTGCCAGTGAATATCAAAAGAAAGTACATACATTGTTAGGTTTTACAAAACCTATCCAATAAATAGATGAAATTGTGATCGAAACTATGATTTGTAGGGAAGAAGCATACAGTTAATTGAAGCATAAAATAACTAATAAAGTTCATTATCTTCATAACTATTTTGGGATTATTTCTGTATTGGAATATTGGAAGAATGAATAATTCTGTGCGTTATATTACTCCGACGCAGAAACAGTTCAGTGCTCTTCGCGATTTCCGCGCCAAACTTTGTTCTAGGAGGAAACAATGCATTCGATCAAAGCAGATTATTTGAAACAAATGAAAGTGAGTTTATATATTTTATGCATCAATTACATATCTTTTACAGATATGAAATAAAACACCAGAGATGGAGATTTTAAAAGGTAAAAGAAATAATACTTCGTACGTATAATAATTAATCGAATGTCTGAACTCACAAGAATCGAAAAAACAATATCACCTTGGGAACGATTTCATTTGTTTCAAATAATCTGCCTTGACCGAATGCATTGTGTCCTTCTAGAGTATAGTTTCGCGCGGAAATCGCGAAGAGCACTGAAGTGTTTCCGCGTCGGAGTAATATAACGCACAGAATTATTCATACTTTCAATATTCTTTCAATAAGTGGATTTGTACTCAGCTGCATAGAAAATGGAAATTTTTAATGGGAGAAGAAAAAATACTTACGTATCAAGAGACAAGGTCTTGTCTCGGGCCAAGTACGAGAGAAGACTCTTGACTCTATTCCGGAAAGATTAGACCGGGGTTTTCGGGGTATCCAAACGACATGAAAGCGGCAAATTTCCCCAAAAGTGCGATGATATTCTTAGAGGCAGCGTCGAGACGAGTCGATTGAGACTAATTACAAAAACATTGGTCCACCCAGTAACGAGATATTTTATGTCAAAAGTACGTCTTTTTTATGTAATAAGTCGTCTGTTTCGTCCTTTCCAGTGTCACGCTTTGGACTATGCGAGTTCTGTCGGTGTCAAACCGAACTAACAGATTTTCATTCCATGCGACGATAATTTTTCTGTCGGTAGTGTAGATTTTTATATGTAATCTGTTGGAGACATGCAGGAAAAATCAAAAAACAAGGTCTTGTCTCTGGCCAAGTACAATCAACAGCATAAATGATTTCACTGCGGGGAACGGGGGGCGCGCGGGCATCCACAACTGTTAATGCTTGTTTCACCTAGGTGATTTTCGTGCCCTCTCTTTCTAATAATTCGTTTCTCTCTCTCTGACGTGTGTCGCAGCATAGTAACAAGTGATAACAACTACTTCATCTCTATCTTTTCATCGCTCCGCCGCACTCATTCTATCGAGGCACACGGCCTTAGGCCGGATAGGCACGTGTGAGAGCGCGATCGTCGATCGAGGAAGGCATCAAACGCGGTTTTCGCTATGGTTCGAATTTTTCTCGCATAAGAGCCGCTCTTTCCTTCCTTCCGTCTGTCACGCTTGCACTCCCATCGCGACTCACAGACGATGGCCGAGCACAGGTGTGTTGGTGCGCCTTCGTCGATCGCGATCGTTCATTCATTTCTTCAGAACATTTCGAATTATTTTATGGTACATTTAATATTTCTTGCTAATTTTTTATCGTATCATAGATTTTCAATAAATTGATATAGTATGACAATTATATGTTTTTCAATTATTTATTTAAAGTTACAATATTGTCTCGGTAAATAAGGCATAAATTTCGCGAAATATTGAATCATGGGGATATACATAACTCGAAATGAATGATTAAGAAACATCTAATTATTATTCCATTTCTATTTAATCAAAATTCAGCGGCACTGTGGGATTAAATATTGGACATAAGTGTTAAATGCCCGATAAAATGGTTAGAAAAATGTTTCGAATAAAATGAAAGAATCGCCGCGACCGGCAAAGACACACCGTCGCACTTGCTCTCGACGATCGTATTGCGAGCACTGCGAACGCGACAGACAGAACGAAGAAAAGAAAGGCTCTTATGCAAGACAAATTCGGACGTCGATGAATTCCGCATTGATACCTTCCTCGTCGTCAAACGTTCTATCACACATGCTTGGTCGGTCCACGTTCGTGTGTTTCGCTAGCGCGAGCGCGACGGAGTGACGGAAAGATAGAGACAAAGTATGCAGTCGAATGCAGTGTTGTTGATATCCCGAGCCATAGTACGCCACAGAGAGAACGATAATTATACGAAAGAGGGAGGAAGAAAGACACCTCCCTGATGCACGCATTAGTACGGAGCTCAGAAAATATCAAACTGTTATCAATAATTTATAAATTTAATATAATGTTTGCATAAATTGTTGTAAAAAGGTATTTAGTTTCTAGAACTTGGATACATGTCAAAGCGTCTCTTTAAATTTCTACAAACTTTTTTTTTAGTACATAATCAAATTGTTCTGTAAACAGGTCTTCCATGATGAAGTAAGCAAATTTTTGGGTCCGTCCGAAACGTGTAGTTGTCCGTACTGTTAACAAATCTTTGTTATATGTTTTGCATTGAAACTTTACTATCTCGGATATCAAATCTCTACATTGTTCCCTATCTGTTTATAACAGTGTTATGATATTACCTACCTATACATTTTAACAATGAAATTAGAATATTTTTCTGCAGATATACTGCAAAATTAGATCAGAAGATGCCACGGTAATAAAAAAATTCATGATTTCAAAAAAACTATTTTTTCTTCAAATAGATTGTTGAAGTATAGGTACGTTTAGAAGACACGATGACGATGTTGTACGTAAATTGAAAAACATTTTCAAGGATATACATAGGACTATATTGAAATTCTAAAAGTTCTAGAAATCAAAAGCATTCTTCAACAATTCATGCAAACAATTATTTAAAATTTAGATATTTTTACTCAGATGGTTTTTGTGTAATTAAACCGTTTTTGTACACTTCTATGTTTATTATAATTGTTTAATTAAGAACTTAAAAACCAAACGTATACAAATCATGCACTATCTTGCAATAGTTAAATGTTTAATATTTCGGTAATTCCTTCAAATGTATTTCCTTTTTCAATATTACCCCCAATATATGCAAGTTATTAAACAATGTCTAACATGCTGCAAGAACCTTGTGCACTGGATCTGAAACGCACCTCTACATTGAAATTTTCCTGGCTCCGGAAAAGTCTCTGATTTTTTTGTATCACTTCTTCAAAAAACATTTGGAAATTTTATAAATACACAATTCTTATTACTATATTTCTTTAAAGGAAATAACGTTTAAAGGAAAATTTGGTATATTCCTTCATATCATCGTATATCATCATCATATCACCATATTAATCAGATCCGTTTATTCCATTACTTTCCGACATTCTGTTATTCCTTCATTCCTGTATTCCCTTATTTATTCTCCTGATTTCTTTATTCCCTTATTTCTTTAAAAACAAGTATTTTAATAAAAGCAATACTACACTTAGCAATATTCTACGAATGAAGTGAAATCAGCAAAAAGCATCGAAAATGCAAAGGTATAGGCCAAGTACAAGAGAATGTGACTTTGGAATAGCTTTCTCGATAACATAAACTTCATTATACAAAGTATTTGAAATCGAACAAATGCGAGCAAGTACAAATGATTGTACAGCATCGACACGATGCTATCGCTAAGTAAATATATTAAATTAACTAAATTTCCCAAAAAATGATTTCTCCTCATTTAATGAATAAATCTGTTTATTGCTCGATTAAATGTACTTGGTGGCCCGCTTTTTACGAAGGTTCGATGGTGAAAAATAAGCCTTAATAGTTCGGGATGTTCGACATTAAAAAAGAGTTGTTAAAACACAGTATAAAGCGGCCTTCTTATTGTGTTGAATGAAAATCCTCTAAATATCGCATGACGTTTCCTTTTAATTTACGTTATCAATCGTTGAAACACATGGCAATATGCATGTGTAATTTTCTCTCAGGCACATCCAGATTGTTAATTTGTTAAATTTTTCCACTCAGATGCATCCGGATTGTTAATTTAGAAATGAGTACAAATATCTGTAACGTTACATTTTGGACATCAAGCTTCGTAAAAAGCGGGCCACCAAGTACATTTAATCGAGCAATAAACAGATTTATTCATTAAATGAGGAGAAATCATTTTTTGGGAAATTTAGTTAATTTAATATATTTACTTAGCGATAGCATCGTGTCGATGCTGTACAATCATTTGTACTTGCTCGCATTTGTTCGATTTCAAATACTTTGTATAATGAAGTTTATGTTATCGAGAAAGCTATTCCAAAGTCACATTCTCTTGTACTTGGCCTATACCTTTGCATTTTCGATGCTTTTTGCTGATATGTTTATGATGGATATTCTTATAATACAGATTTCAAGAATCCGAAGACCTACCGTTGTCCTAGTCGTCAAACTAACAAATGTAGGGGAACATTAATTCAACAAGATGATCACTATTTTGTGCAAAAACCACACACTCATCCTAACGAACCGCGCTGTGCAGAAGTATTGAAATTAAAATCAGCCATGCTGGAGGAATGTAGTAAAACTCCTTCAGTAAATAATAAAGACAGTTTTGATAATATTTGTTGTTCAAATTCTGATGCAGCATCATATATTTCATACAATAGTGTGAAATCAATAATGTCAAGAGAAAACACAAAATCATGACCAGGTTTGCCAAAAACTGTGAAGCGTACGCACGAAATATTAAAAATTATGCTATCCTGAAAGAAATTTACATGGGATGTGCAATCTCGGATGATAACAAATACGCACTAATTTTCTCTAACACTATATTGCTAACTGCATTAGAAAATAGCAAAGAAATATATATGGATCGTACTTTTTCCGTAAGTATTTAAGATAAACCATAAATATGATTAATACCTTTCAACAGAAGAAAGTCCCTATATTTTTAATCATTTTTTATCTCTTATTAGGTGGTACCACGAATGTCTCTTTTTCATCAGCTCTACACTGTACACATACGTTACAATGACACGGTATACCACTGTCAATAATTTCTGTTAGGCTTATCTCACATAGTCAGATTAAAAAATGAAGTTAATTTACAGGGAATCGCTACCATTTTTGTTTTATGTGAATGTCGTACCATGAGAATGTACGAAGCAATATGGAGAAAAATAGTTTCTCTTGTTCCACGATTACAAGACAACTTAGAAACTGTCATGTGTGATTACGAGAGAGCTGCTATGGAAAGTGTACGAGCACAATTCCCCAGGGTTAGGATACATGGATGCTGGTTTCATTTCACTCAGGTAGAATATAATTGATTGGCATTATTTGTCTATTTTTTGCAATACTTACCTCATGAACGTGCTGGATAGAGAATGGAATAATCCTTTTTTATTATTCAGGCTGTGTTAAGGAAGTGGAAGAAGTTGCGGTTGCATAGTTGCATTACATACAAGTGTGGATAATACGACCAATGGTATGTTTAAGCTTTCCTGACATTATCAGACAATGTTCAAGTTTTTAGACACTATTTTATTAATCAAAATCGTTTTGCAGATACTGACATTTGTATAAATGGCAATTAAATCGGTGACAAGAGTTTAATAGAAGGTAAATTTTTTGCTTATTCATATCTTTACTTTACATTTTATAGTATTATAAAATGAATCTCATTTTGGTGTATTCTGTTTCTATGATATTAAATAACAGAAGCATTGGGAAAAAGGATTTGCAGCTGCAAGTCAGGCATCTCTAATATAGTACTACCTTGCGGTGACATTTATTTCTGCAAGTAGAAATAATGAATTTGTATTTTAATGTCACTACGGGGGAGTGCAAAACGTATACGCAATAACTACAGATGGAGAGAGTACGTAATAACTAGATATTAATTTCAGAATATTAATATTTTGTTTATTAATTCAGCTTGAACGATGTTATGGAATACAATTTAATTTTAACGACACTTATATTTTCATTTTTTGTAGATATGGATTGCCAAGAACCTATTTCGTGTAAAGAAATCCTTAGTGGAAATATGAGCCCAGAAGTTGTTTTGAAAAAAATGTGTATCCAAACACTACGGCGTGAATCTTTACCGAAGACATCTTCCAAATATGAATTATAATAATTCCACAATAATGCTCCTGTACACTTGTGCACTTGTTCAACGTGAAGTGCAATAAATCTTGGGATTCTTTGTATTTAATACTTCTACTCCATTATATCTTTGTTGCAATATCTCCCTCCATTTCTGATCAACCGCTGAAAATAAGGAAAAGGAATCGCATATAGTAACATAAATATTCAACAACTGTAATATGAAATTCAATTCTTTTTACCTTAATCATGTTTTCTGAGATATCGTGCAAGAAAGTAACTGCATTTCTGTTTTGTGAACATATTTCTGTTATTTTTCATAGTATTTTATTGGAAACTCTAAGTTCACTCTAACATACTTGACTGCAGTTTTGTTTGATCATGCGATGCGCTGTTCAAACAAATAATTACATAGAAATAAGATTACTTCAAGGAATTTAGATGCAGATCTACTTTGCCAGTGAATATCAAAAGAAAGTACATACATTGTTAGGTTTTACAAAACCTATCCAATAAATAGATGAAATTGTGATCGAAACTATGATTTGTAGGGAAGAAGCATACAGTTAATTGAAGCATAAAATAACTAATAAAGTTCATTATCTTCATAACTATTTTGGGATTATTTCTGTATTGGAATATTGGAAGAATGAATAATTCTGTGCGTTATATTACTCCGACGCAGAAACAGTTCAGTGCTCTTCGCGATTTCCGCGCCAAACTTTGTTCTAGGAGGAAACAATGCATTCGATCAAAGCAGATTATTTGAAACAAATGAAAGTGAGTTTATATATTTTATGCATCAATTACATATCTTTTACAGATATGAAATAAAACACCAGAGATGGAGATTTTAAAAGGTAAAAGAAATAATACTTCGTACGTATAATAATTAATCGAATGTCTGAACTCACAAGAATCGAAAAAACAATATCACCTTGGGAACGATTTCATTTGTTTCAAATAATCTGCCTTGACCGAATGCATTGTGTCCTTCTAGAGTATAGTTTCGCGCGGAAATCGCGAAGAGCACTGAAGTGTTTCCGCGTCGGAGTAATATAACGCACAGAATTATTCATACTTTCAATATTCTTTCAATAAGTGGATTTGTACTCAGCTGCATAGAAAATGGAAATTTTTAATGGGAGAAGAAAAAATACTTATGTATCAAGAGACAAGGTCTTGTCTCGGGCCAAGTACGAGAGAAGACTCTTGACTCTATTCCGGAAAGATTAGACCGGGGTTTTCGGGGTATCCAAACGACATGAAAGCGGCAAATTTCCCCAAAAGTGCGATGATATTCTTAGAGGCAGCGTCGAGACGAGTCGATTGAGACTAATTACAAAAACATTGGTCCACCCAGTAACGAGATATTTTATGTCAAAAGTACGTCTTTTTTATGTAATAAGTCGTCTGTTTCGTCTTTTCCAGTGTCACGCTTTGGACTATGCGAGTTCTGTCGGTGTCAAACCGAACTAACAGATTTTCATTCCATGCGACGATAATTTTTCTGTCGGTAGTGTAGATTTTTATATGTAATCTGTTGGAGACATGCAGGAAAAATCAAAAAACAAGGTCTTGTCTCTGGCCAAGTACAATCAACAGCATAAATGATTTCACTGCGGGGAACGGGGGGCGCGCGGGCATCCACAACTGTTAATGCTTGTTTCACCTAGGTGATTTTCGTGCCCTCTCTTTCTAATAATTCGTTTCTCTCTCTCTGACGTGTGTCGCAACATAGTAACAAGTGATAACAACTACTTCATCTCTATCTTTTCATCGCTCCGCCGCACTCATTCTATCGAGGCACACGGCCTTAGGCCGGATAGGCACGTGTGAGAGCGCGATCGTCGATCGAGGAAGGCATCAAACGCGGTTTTCGCTATGGTTCGAATTTTTCTCGCATAAGAGCCGCTCTTTCCTTCCTTCCGTCTGTCACGCTTGCACTCCCATCGCGACTCACAGACGATGGCCGAGCACAGGTGTGTTGGTGCGCCTTCGTCGATCGCGATCGTTCATTCATTTCTTCAGAACATTTCGAATTATTTTATGGTACATTTAATATTTCTTGCTAATTTTTTATCGTATCATAGATTTTCAATAAATTGATATAGTATGACAATTATATGTTTTTCAATTATTTATTTAAAGTTACAATATTGTCTCGGTAAATAAGGCATAAATTTCGCGAAATATTGAATCATGGGGATATACATAACTCGAAATGAATGATTAAGAAACATCTAATTATTATTCCATTTCTATTTAATCAAAATTCAGCGGCACTGTGGGATTAAATATTGGACATAAGTGTTAAATGCCCGATAAAATGGTTAGAAAAATGTTTCGAATAAAATGAAAGAATCGCCGCGACCGGCAAAGACACACCGTCGCACTTGCTCTCGACGATCGTATTGCGAGCACTGCGAACGCGACAGACAGAACGAAGAAAAGAAAGGCTCTTATGCAAGACAAATTCGGACGTCGATGAATTCCGCATTGATACCTTCCTCGTCGTCAAACGTTCTATCACACATGCTTGGTCGGTCCACGTTCGTGTGTTTCGCTAGCGCGAGCGCGACGGAGTGACGGAAAGATAGAGACAAAGTATGCAGTCGAATGCAGTGTTGTTGATATCCCGAGCCATAGTACGCCACAGAGAGAACGATAATTATACGAAAGAGGGAGGAAGAAAGACACCTCCCTGATGCACGCATTAGTACGGAGCTCAGAAAATATCAAACTGTTATCAATAATTTATAAATTTAATATAATGTTTGCATAAATTGTTGTAAAAAGGTATTTAGTTTCTAGAACTTGGATACATGTCAAAGCGTCTCTTTAAATTTCTACAAACTTTTTTTTTGGTACATAATCAAATTGTTCTGTAAACAGGTCTTCCATGATGAAGTAAGCAAATTTTTGGGTCCGTCCGAAACGTGTAGTTGTCCGTACTGTTAACAAATCTTTGTTATATGTTTTGCATTGAAACTTTACTATCTCGGATATCAAATCTCTAAATTGTTCCCTATCTGTTTATAACAGTGTTATGATATTACCTACCTATACATTTTAACAATGAAATTAGAATATTTTTCTGCAGATATACTGCAAAATTAGATCAGAAGATGCCACGGTAATAAAAAAATTCATGATTTCAAAAAAACTATTTTTTCTTCAAATAGATTGTTGAAGTATAGGTACGTTTAGAAGACACGATGACGATGTTGTACGTAAATTGAAAAACATTTTCAAGGATATACATAGGACTATATTGAAATTCTAAAAGTTCTAGAAATCAAAAGCATTCTTCAACAATTCATGCAAACAATTATTTAAAATTTAGATATTTTTACTCAGATGGTTTTTGTGTAATTAAACCGTTTTTGTACACTTCTATGTTTATTATAATTGTTTAATTAAGAACTTAAAAACCAAACGTATACAAATCATGCACTATCTTGCAATAGTTAAATGTTTAATATTTCGGTAATTCCTTCAAATGTATTTCCTTTTTCAATATTACCCCCAATATATGCAAGTTATTAAACAATGTCTAACATGCTGCAAGAACCTTGTGCACTGGATCTGAAACGCACCTCTACATTGAAATTTTCCTGGCTCCGGAAAAGTCTCTGATTTTTTTGTATCACTTCTTCAAAAAACATTTGGAAATTTTATAAATACACAATTCTTATTACTATATTTCTTTAAAGGAAATAACGTTTAAAGGAAAATTTGGTATATTCCTTCATATCATCGTATATCATCATCATATCACCATATTAATCAGATCCGTTTATTCCATTACTTTCCGACATTCTGTTATTCCTTCATTCCTGTATTCCCTTATTTATTCTCCTGATTTCTTTATTCCCTTATTTCTTTAAAAACAAGTATTTTAATAAAAGCAATACTACACTTAGCAATATTCTACGAATGAAGTGAAATCAGCAAAAAGCATCGAAAATGCAAAGGTATAGGCCAAGTACAAGAGAATGTGACTTTGGAATAGCTTTCTCGATAACATAAACTTCATTATACAAAGTATTTGAAATCGAACAAATGCGAGCAAGTACAAATGATTGTACAGCATCGACACGATGCTATCGCTAAGTAAATATATTAAATTAACTAAATTTCCCAAAAAATGATTTCTCCTCATTTAATGAATAAATCTGTTTATTGCTCGATTAAATGTACTTGGTGGCCCGCTTTTTACGAAGGTTCGATGGTGAAAAATAAGCCTTAATAGTTCGGGATGTTCGACATTAAAAAAGAGTTGTTAAAACACAGTATAAAGCGGCCTTCTTATTGTGTTGAATGAAAATCCTCTAAATATCGCATGACGTTTCCTTTTAATTTACGTTATCAATCGTTGAAACACATGGCAATATGCATGTGTAATTTTCTCTCAGGCACATCCAGATTGTTAATTTGTTAAATTTTTCCACTCAGATGCATCCGGATTGTTAATTTAGAAATGAGTACAAATATCTGTAACGTTACATTTTGGACATCAAGCTTCGTAAAAAGCGGGCCACCAAGTACATTTAATCGAGCAATAAACAGATTTATTCATTAAATGAGGAGAAATCATTTTTTGGGAAATTTAGTTAATTTAATATATTTACTTAGCGATAGCATCGTGTCGATGCTGTACAATCATTTGTACTTGCTCGCATTTGTTCGATTTCAAATACTTTGTATAATGAAGTTTATGTTATCGAGAAAGCTATTCCAAAGTCACATTCTCTTGTACTTGGCCTATACCTTTGCATTTTCGATGCTTTTTGCTGATATGTTTATGATGGATATTCTTATAATACAGATTTCAAGAATCCGAAGACCTACCGTTGTCCTAGTCGTCAAACTAACAAATGTAGGGGAACATTAATTCAACAAGATGATCACTATTTTGTGCAAAAACCACACACTCATCCTAACGAACCGCGCTGTGCAGAAGTATTGAAATTAAAATCAGCCATGCTGGAGGAATGTAGTAAAACTCCTTCAGTAAATAATAAAGACAGTTTTGATAATATTTGTTGTTCAAATTCTGATGCAGCATCATATATTTCATACAATAGTGTGAAATCAATAATGTCAAGAGAAAACACAAAATCATGACCAGGTTTGCCAAAAACTGTGAAGCGTACGCACGAAATATTAAAAATTATGCTATCCTGAAAGAAATTTACATGGGATGTGCAATCTCGGATGATAACAAATACGCACTAATTTTCTCTAACACTATATTGCTAACTGCATTAGAAAATAGCAAAGAAATATATATGGATCGTACTTTTTCCGTAAGTATTTAAGATAAACCATAAATATGATTAATACCTTTCAACAGAAGAAAGTCCCTATATTTTTAATCATTTTTTATCTCTTATTAGGTGGTACCACGAATGTCTCTTTTTCATCAGCTCTACACTGTACACATACGTTACAATGACACGGTATACCACTGTCAATAATTTCTGTTAGGCTTATCTCACATAGTCAGATTAAAAAATGAAGTTAATTTACAGGGAATCGCTACCATTTTTGTTTTATGTGAATGTCGTACCATGAGAATGTACGAAGCAATATGGAGAAAAATAGTTTCTCTTGTTCCACGATTACAAGACAACTTAGAAACTGTCATGTGTGATTACGAGAGAGCTGCTATGGAAAGTGTACGAGCACAATTCCCCAGGGTTAGGATACATGGATGCTGGTTTCATTTCACTCAGGTAGAATATAATTGATTGGCATTATTTGTCTATTTTTTGCAATACTTACCTCATGAACGTGCTGGATAGAGAATGGAATAATCCTTTTTTATTATTCAGGCTGTGTTAAGGAAGTGGAAGAAGTTGCGGTTGCATAGTTGCATTACATACAAGTGTGGATAATACGACCAATGGTATGTTTAAGCTTTCCTGACATTATCAGACAATGTTCAAGTTTTTAGACACTATTTTATTAATCAAAATCGTTTTGCAGATACTGACATTTGTATAAATGGCAATGAAATCGGTGACAAGAGTTTAATAGAAGGTAAATTTTTTGCTTATTCATATCTTTACTTTACATTTTATAGTATTATGAAATGAATCTCATTTTGGTGTATTCTGTTTCTATGATATTAAATAACAGAAGCATTGGGAAAAAGAATTTGCAGCCACAAGTCAGGCATCTCTAATATAGTACTACCTTGCGGTGACACTTATTTCTGCAAGTAGAAATAATGAAATTGTATTTTAATGTCACTACGGGGGAGTGCAAAACGTATACGCAATAACTACAGATGGAGAGAGTACGTAATAACTAGATATTAATTTCAGAATATTAATATTTTGTTTATTAATTCAGCTTGAACGATGTTATGGAATACAATTTAATTTTAACGACACTTATATTTTCATTTTTTGTAGATATGGATTGCCAAGAACCTATTTCGTGTAAAGAAATCCTTAGTGGAAATATGAGCCCAGAAGTTGTTTTGAAAAAAATGTGTATCCAAACACTACGGCGTGAATCTTTACCGAAGACATCTTCCAAATATGAATTATAATAATTCCACAATAATGCTCCTGTACACTTGTGCACTTGTTCAACGTGAAGTGCAATAAATCTTGGGATTCTTTGTATTTAATACTTCTACTCCATTATATCTTTGTTGCAATATCTCCCTCCATTTCTGATCAACCGCTGAAAATAAGGAAAAGGAATCGCATATAGTAACATAAATATTCAACAACTGTAATATGAAATTCAATTCTTTTTACCTTAATCATGTTTTCTGAGATATCGTGCAAGAAAGTAACTGCATTTCTGTTTTGTGAACATATTTCTGTTATTTTTCATAGTATTTTATTGGAAACTCTAAGTTCACTCTAACATACTTGACTGCAGTTTTGTTTGATCATGCGATGCGCTGTTCAAACAAATAATTACATAGAAATAAGATTACTTCAAGGAATTTAGATGCAGATCTACTTTGCCAGTGAATATCAAAAGAAAGTACATACATTGTTAGGTTTTACAAAACCTATCCAATAAATAGATGAAATTGTGATCGAAACTATGATTTGTAGGGAAGAAGCATACAGTTAATTGAAGCATAAAATAACTAATAAAGTTCATTATCTTCATAACTATTTTGGGATTATTTCTGTATTGGAATATTGGAAGAATGAATAATTCTGTGCGTTATATTACTCCGACGCAGAAACAGTTCAGTGCTCTTCGCGATTTCCGCGCCAAACTTTGTTCTAGGAGGAAACAATGCATTCGATCAAAGCAGATTATTTGAAACAAATGAAAGTGAGTTTATATATTTTATGCATCAATTACATATCTTTTACAGATATGAAATAAAACACCAGAGATGGAGATTTTAAAAGGTAAAAGAAATAATACTTCGTACGTATAATAATTAATCGAATGTCTGAACTCACAAGAATCGAAAAAACAATATCACCTTGGGAACGATTTCATTTGTTTCAAATAATCTGCCTTGACCGAATGCATTGTGTCCTTCTAGAGTATAGTTTCGCGCGGAAATCGCGAAGAGCACTGAAGTGTTTCCGCGTCGGAGTAATATAACGCACAGAATTATTCATACTTTCAATATTCTTTCAATAAGTGGATTTGTACTCAGCTGCATAGAAAATGGAAATTTTTAATGGGAGAAGAAAAAATACTTATGTATCAAGAGACAAGGTCTTGTCTCGGGCCAAGTACGAGAGAAGACTCTTGACTCTATTCCGGAAAGATTAGACCGGGGTTTTCGGGGTATCCAAACGACATGAAAGCGGCAAATTTCCCCAAAAGTGCGATGATATTCTTAGAGGCAGCGTCGAGACGAGTCGATTGAGACTAATTACAAAAACATTGGTCCACCCAGTAACGAGATATTTTATGTCAAAAGTACGTCTTTTTTATGTAATAAGTCGTCTGTTTCGTCTTTTCCAGTGTCACACTTTGGACTATGCGAGTTCTGTCGGTGTCAAACCGAACTAACAGATTTTCATTCCATGCGACGATAATTTTTCTGTCGGTAGTGTAGATTTTTATATGTAATCTGTTGGAGACATGCAGGAAAAATCAAAAAACAAGGTCTTGTCTCTGGCCAAGTACAATCAACAGCATAAATGATTTCACTGCGGGGAACGGGGGGCGCGCGGGCATCCACAACTGTTAATGCTTGTTTCACCTAGGTGATTTTCGTGCCCTCTCTTTCTAATAATTCGTTTCTCTCTCTCTGACGTGTGTCGCAACATAGTAACAAGTGATAACAACTACTTCATCTCTATCTTTTCATCGCTCCGCCGCACTCATTCTATCGAGGCACACGGCCTTAGGCCGGATAGGCACGTGTGAGAGCGCGATCGTCGATCGAGGAAGGCATCAAACGCGGTTTTCGCTATGGTTCGAATTTTTCTCGCATAAGAGCCACTCTTTCCTTCCTTCCGTCTGTCACGCTTGCACTCCCATCGCGACTCACAGACGATGGCCGAGCACAGGTGTGTTGGTGCGCCTTCGTCGATCGCGATCGTTCATTCATTTCTTCAGAACATTTCGAATTATTTTATGGTACATTTAATATTTCTTGCTAATTTTTTATCGTATCATAGATTTTCAATAAATTGATATAGTATGACAATTATATGTTTTTCAATTATTTATTTAAAGTTACAATATTGTCTCGGTAAATAAGGCATAAATTTCGCGAAATATTGAATCATGGGGATATACATAACTCGAAATGAATGATTAAGAAACATCTAATTATTATTCCATTTCTATTTAATTAAAATTCAGCGGCACTGTGGGATTAAATATTGGATATAAGTGTTAAATGCCCGATAAAATGGTTAGAAAAATGTTTCGAATAAAATGAAAGAATCGCCGCGACCGGCAAAGACACACCGTCGCACTTGCTCTCGACGATCGTATTGCGAGCACTGCGAACGCGACAGACAGAACGAAGAAAAGAAAGGCTCTTATGCAAGACAAATTCGGACGTCGATGAATTCCGCATTGATACCTTCCTCGTCGTCAAACGTTCTATCACACATGCTTGGTCGGTCCACGTTCGTGTGTTTCGCTAGCGCGAGCGCGACGGAGTGACGGAAAGATAGAGACAAAGTATGCAGTCGAATGCAGTGTTGTTGATATCCCGAGCCATAGTACGCCACAGAGAGAACGATAATTATACGAAAGAGGGAGGAAGAAAGACACCTCCCTGATGCACGCATTAGTACGGAGCTCAGAAAATATCAAACTGTTATCAATAATTTATAAATTTAATATAATGGTTGCATAAATTGTTGTAAAAAGGTATTTAGTTTCTAGAACTTGGATACATGTCAAAGCGTCTCTTTAAATTTCTACAAACTTTTTTTTTAGTACATAATCAAATTGTTCTGTAAACAGGTCTTCCATGATGAAGTAAGCAAATTTTTGGGTCCGTCCGAAACGTGTAGTTGTCCGTACTGTTAACAAATCTTTGTTATATGTTTTGCATTGAAACTTTACTATCTCGGATATCAAATCTCTAAATTGTTCCCTATCTGTTTATAACAGTGTTATGATATTACCTACCTATACATTTTAACAATGAAATTAGAATATTTTTCTGCAGATATACTGCAAAATTAGATCAGAAGATGCCACGGTAATAAAAAAATTCATGATTTCAAAAAAACTATTTTTTCTTCAAATAGATTGTTGAAGTATAGGTACGTTTAGAAGACACGATGACGATGTTGTACGTAAATTGAAAAACATTTTCAAGGATATACATAGGACTATATTGAAATTCTAAAAGTTCTAGAAATCAAAAGCATTCTTCAACAATTCATGCAAACAATTATTTAAAATTTAGATATTTTTACTCAGATGGTTTTTGTGTAATTAAACCGTTTTTGTACACTTCTATGTTTATTATAATTGTTTAATTAAGAACTTAAAAACCAAACGTATACAAATCATGCACTATCTTGCAATAGTTAAATGTTTAATATTTCGGTAATTCCTTCAAATGTATTTCCTTTTTCAATATTACCCCCAATATATGCAAGTTATTAAACAATGTCTAACATGCTGCAAGAACCTTGTGCACTGGATCTGAAACGCACCTCTACATTGAAATTTTCCTGGCTCCGGAAAAGTCTCTGATTTTTTTGTATCACTTCTTCAAAAAACATTTGGAAATTTTATAAATACACAATTCTTATTACTATATTTCTTTAAAGGAAATAACGTTTAAAGGAAAATTTGGTATATTCCTTCATATTATCGTATATCATCATCATATCACCATATTAATCAGATCCGTTTATTCCATTACTTTCCGACATTCTGTTATTCCTTCATTCCTGTATTCCC
The DNA here is from genome assembly GCA_917499265.3 of Mimumesa dahlbomi. Lineage (NCBI taxonomy): Eukaryota > Metazoa > Arthropoda > Insecta > Hymenoptera > Crabronidae > Mimumesa > Mimumesa dahlbomi. The sequence continues at coordinate 10,869,823 of OU824124.1, forward strand.
TTATTTATTCCCCTGATTTCTTTATTCCCTTATTTCTTTAAAAACAAGTATTTTAATAAAAGCAATACTACACTTAGCAATATTCTACGAATGAAGTGAAATCAGCAAAAAGCATCGAAAATGCAAAGGTATAGGCCAAGTACAAGAGAATGTGACTTTGGAATAGCTTTCTCGATAACATAAACTTCATTATACAAAGTATTTGAAATCGAACAAATGCGAGCAAGTACAAATGATTGTACAGCATCGACACGATGCTATCGCTAAGTAAATATATTAAATTAACTAAATTTCCCAAAAAATGATTTCTCCTCATTTAATGAATAAATCTGTTTATTGCTCGATTAAATGTACTTGGTGGCCCGCTTTTTACGAAGGTTCGATGGTGAAAAATAAGCCTTAATAGTTCGGGATGTTCGACATTAAAAAAGAGTTGTTAAAACACAGTATAAAGCGGCCTTCTTATTGTGTTGAATGAAAATCCTCTAAATATCGCATGACGTTTCCTTTTAATTTACGTTATCAATCGTTGAAACACATGGCAATATGCATGTGTAATTTTCTCTCAGGCACATCCAGATTGTTAATTTGTTAAATTTTTCCACTCAGATGCATCCGGATTGTTAATTTAGAAATGAGTACAAATATCTGTAACGTTACATTTTGGACATCAAGCTTCGTAAAAAGCGGGCCACCAAGTACATTTAATCGAGCAATAAACAGATTTATTCATTAAATGAGGAGAAATCATTTTTTGGGAAATTTAGTTAATTTAATATATTTACTTAGCGATAGCATCGTGTCGATGCTGTACAATCATTTGTACTTGCTCGCATTTGTTCGATTTCAAATACTTTGTATAATGAAGTTTATGTTATCGAGAAAGCTATTCCAAAGTCACATTCTCTTGTACTTGGCCTATACCTTTGCATTTTCGATGCTTTTTGCTGATATGTTTATGATGGATATTCTTATAATACAGATTTCAAGAATCCGAAGACCTACCGTTGTCCTAGTCGTCAAACTAACAAATGTAGGGGAACATTAATTCAACAAGATGATCACTATTTTGTGCAAAAACCACACACTCATCCTAACGAACCGCGCTGTGCAGAAGTATTGAAATTAAAATCAGCCATGCTGGAGGAATGTAGTAAAACTCCTTCAGTAAATAATAAAGACAGTTTTGATAATATTTGTCGTTCAAATTCTGATGCAGCATCATATATTTCATACAATAGTGGGAAATCAATAATGTCAAGAGAAAACACAAAATCATGACCAGGTTTGCCAAAAACTGTGAAGCGTACGCACGAAATATTAAAAATTATGCTATCCTGAAAGAAATTTACATGGGATGTGCAATCTCGGATGATAACAAATACGCACTAATTTTCTCTAACACTATATTGCTAACTGCATTAGAAAATAGCAAAGAAATATATATGGATCGTACTTTTTCCGTAAGTATTTAAGATAAACCATAAATATGATTAATACCTTTCAACAGAAGAAAGTCCCTATATTTTAATCATTTTTTATCTCTTATTAGGTGGTACCACGAATGTCTCTTTTTCATCAGCTCTACACTGTACACATACGTTACAATGACACGGTATACCACTGTCAATAATTTCTGTTAGGCTTATCTCACATAGTCAGATTAAAAAATGAAGTTAATTTACAGGGAATCGCTACCATTTTTGTTTTATGTGAATGTCGTACCATGAGAATGTACGAAGCAATATGGAGAAAAATAGTTTCTCTTGTTCCACGATTACAAGACAACTTAGAAACTGTCATGTGTGATTACGAGAGAGCTGCTATGGAAAGTGTACGAGCACAATTCCCCAGGGTTAGGATACATGGATGCTGGTTTCATTTCACTCAGGTAGAATATATTTGATTGGCATTATTTGTCTATTTTTTGCAATACTTACCTCATGAACGTGCTGGATAGAGAATGGAATAATCCTTTTTTATTATTCAGGCTGTGTTAAGGAAGTGGAAGAAGTTGCGGTTGCATAGTTGCATTACATACAAGTGTGGATAATACGACCAATGGTATGTTTAAGCTTTCCTGACATTATCAGACAATGTTCAAGTTTTTAGACACTATTTTATTAATCAAAATCGTTTTGCAGATACTGACATTTGTATAAATGGCAATTAAATCGGTGACAAGAGTTTAATAGAAGGTAAATTTTTTGCTTATTCATATCTTTACTTTACATTTTATAGTATTATAAAATGAATCTCATTTTGGTGTATTCTGTTTCTATGATATTAAATAACAGAAGCATTGGGAAAAAGGATTTGCAGCTGCAAGTCAGGCATCTCTAATATAGTACTACCTTGCGGTGACATTTATTTCTGCAAGTAGAAATAATGAATTTGTATTTTAATGTCACTACGGGGGAGTGCAAAACGTATACGCAATAACTACAGATGGAGAGAGTACGTAATAACTAGATATTAATTTCAGAATATTAATATTTTGTTTATTAATTCAGCTTGAACGATGTTATGGAATACAATTTAATTTTAACGACACTTATATTTTCATTTTTTGTAGATATGGATTGCCAAGAACCTATTTCGTGTAAAGAAATCCTTAGTGGAAATATGAGCCCAGAAGTTGTTTTGAAAAAAATGTGTATCCAAACACTACGGCGTGAATCTTTACCGAAGACATCTTCCAAATATGAATTATAATAATTCCACAATAATGCTCCTGTACACTTGTGCACTTGTTCAACGTGAAGTGCAATAAATCTTGGGATTCTTTGTATTTAATACTTCTACTCCATTATATCTTTGTTGCAATATCTCCCTCCATTTCTGATCAACCGCTGAAAATAAGGAAAAGGAATCGCATATAGTAACATAAATATTCAACAACTGTAATATGAAATTCAATTCTTTTTACCTTAATCCTGTTTTCTGAGATATCGTGCAAGAAAGTAACTGCATTTCTGTTTTGTGAACATATTTCTGTTATTTTTCATAGTATTTTATTGGAAACTCTAAGTTCACTCTAACATACTTGACTGCAGTTTTGTTTGATCATGCGATGCGCTGTTCAAACAAATAATTACATAGAAATAAGATTACTTCAAGGAATTTAGATGCAGATCTACCTTGCCAGTGAATATCAAAAGAAAGTACATACATTGTTAGGTTTTACAAAACCTATCCAATAAATAGATGAAATTGTGATCGAAACTATGATTTGTAGGGAAGAAGCATACAGTTAATTGAAGCATAAAATAACTAATAAAGTTCATTATCTTCATAACTATTTTGGGATTATTTCTGTATTGGAATATTGGAAGAATGAATAATTCTGTGCGTTATATTACTCCGACGCAGAAACAGTTCAGTGCTCTTCGCGATTTCCGCGCCAAACTTTGTTCTAGGAGGAAACAATGCATTCGATCAAAGCAGATTATTTGAAACAAATGAAAGTGAGTTTATATATTTTATGCATCAATTACATATCTTTTACAGATATGAAATAAAACACCAGAGATGGAGATTTTAAAAGGTAAAAGAAATAATACTTCGTACGTATAATAATTAATCGAATGTCTGACCTCACAAGAATCGAAAAAACAATATCACCTTGGGAACGATTTCATTTGTTTCAAATAATCTGCCTTGACCGAATGCATTGTGGCCTTCTAGAGCATAGTTTCGCGCGGAAATCGCGAAGAGCACTGAAGTGTTTCCGCGTCGGAGTAATATAACGCACAGAATTATTCATACTTTCAATATTCTTTCAATAAGTGGATTTGTACTCAGCTGCATAGAAAATGGAAATTTTTAATGGGAGAAGAAAAAATACTTATGTATCAAGAGACAAGGTCTTGTCTCGGGCCAAGTACGAGAGAAGACTCTTGACTCTATTCCGGAAAGATTAGACCGGGGTTTTCGGGGTATCCAAACGACATGAAAGCGGCAAATTTCCCCAAAAGTGCGATGATATTCTTAGAGGCAGCGTCGAGACGAGTCGATTGAGACTAATTACAAAAACATTGGTCCACCCAGTAACGAGATATTTTATGTCAAAAGTACGTCTTTTTTATGTAATAAGTCGTCTGTTTCGTCTTTTCCAGTGTCACATGTGGTGTGTGCAACCCTTCGGTTACACTTCCACTCGCCCAGAATGGGGAAAGAGAGTGTAATTAATAAACACGTTAATTTAAACTTTAATCTTTAATTCTTAGTACAAGAATGATACATCCTTACAAAAGGAGGTTTGAGCGTTAACTGCGCATGCAGTCTTCCGCACTAGCCGCCACGCGTGTGGTGCTAGTAGCTAGGGAATTTACTGTTGGAGAGTAACAGTTGGCGTTACCCCACACTACTCCCCCCAAGTTATGACGATAACTTAAAACTATACTTGTAACTTAAGATACTGCTTAAGAATTAGCACAGCGCAAGGAGTATGCAAAAAACTTTGGGTATTACAATAATCTTTGGATACAAATCACAAGATTCACAAATCATACTTAACCCTACTAGATTAAATATAATATCTTATGTACTAGTGTATTACAATAGATTGCAACGGCAATACAGAAATTGTAGGAACTGTGGTTAGTATAAACTATTTTTATTCTTATAACGAGCTCTTCTCTCTATAAAGAGAACAGTATTTTTACTTGTCGATAGTGACTTTATTAGTCGGGACGGCAGGAGCTCTATTTTTATTAAAATATGTTTTAAGAACAGAACGCGGCTTTGGATGTTGCTCAGGCGACGGAGCAGGAGCAAGCTCAGGTTCGGCCGGAATGCACGTATCCTCTAGGATAAAATGTGCTGGTTTAATTAGTTCGGTAGACACTACCTTAGCTAAACCATTGATTTCTATTTTAAAATCCTTATCGGAAATTCGCTCAAGAATCTTATAAGGACCAGAGTACGGTCTTTCCAAAGATTTCTTAACAGGAGGGGATCTAAGAAAAACATGTGAACACGTGTGCAGATCCTTAAAAAAGAATGCACGTGGCTTATGCCGATGGACAACAGGAATAGGCTTAACATTTCGCATATGTTCGCGAAACTCCTCCAAAAAATAATGAGGATTCGGAGCGAAATCATCAGGAAGGCAGAACTCACCAGGTATGCGTAATGCAGTACCATACAAGAAATCAGCGGGAGAACCTCCAGCGTCTGAACGCACTGCTGTTCTAAGACCAAGCATAACGGTCGATAATTGGCGAAGCCAGTTTTGGTTATTGTGACACATTAAAGCTCTCTTTAAGTCACGATGCCATCTTTCCACCATACCATTCGCAGCGGGATGATACGCCGCAGTACGAATGCGTTGTACACCAAGCGTATTAAGGAGCGCCTTAAAAAGTTGGGATTCAAACTGTGCTCCTTGGTCCGTGGTTAACGTGCGAGGGGTTCCGAAACGCGAAATCCAGTGATCAAAGAATGCGCGTGAGACACTCAGGGCGGAAGTATCCTTAATTGGAATAGCTTCCGGCCAACGGGAGAAACGGTCGATTATAGTCAGCAGATAACTATAACCATCGCAAACCGGTAATGGACCAACAATATCCATGTGGATATGCACAAAACGATTGTCAGGAACGACAAAATTACCAGGTTCATTTTTAACGTGACGCGATACCTTAGAAGCTTGACAATCTAGACAAGACTTACACCAAGCTCTGATGTCAATATGCATTTTGGGCCAAACATACCTCTGGCGAACCATATCAATGGTAACCTTAGCACCGGGATGCGCAGGGTTATGAAATAAATCATAAACACGTCTGCGAAGTGGCTGGGGGATATATGGACGGAGAATATTCCCGGAGACATCACAGAAAATTCTATGGTGGTCCTGACCCCACTCAATGCTCTTGAGGGACAACGAGTGTTTATCGCGATCAGCGAGAAGTTCTGCTAATTCGGAGTCTGTCTTCTGTAGCTCAGCTAATTCAAGTAGGTCGAATTCCACTGGAAGACGAATTAAATCTACGCGAGAAAGAGCGTCAGCTACGGCATTATCCAAACCAGAAATATGTCTAATTTGTGTCGTGAATTGAGAAATGTAAGTCAACTGCCTACACTGTCGAGGGGAAGCTTTATCAGCACGTTGCTTGAAAGCATGAATTAGAGGTTTCTGATCCGTCAGAACATAAAATTCTCTACCCTCTAAGAAATATTTAAAGTATTTAATAGACTCAAAAATAGCCGTCAATTCACGATCATATGTACTATATTTACATTGAGCAGGAGAAAACTTACGGGAGAAAAATCCTAATGGTTTCCATTCACCGTTCAGCAATTGCTCAATAACAGCACCCATTGCAAAATCAGAGGCATCCGTCACAAGGCGGGTCTCAGCAATCGGAGAAGGATGAGCCAACAAAACTATATCGGCCACATCACTCTTTGCTTTAGCAAAGGCAGCTCTCGCCTGAGAAGTCCACTCAATTTCACGTTGGTCGTTCTTCGAAGAACCACAAATGTACTTATGAAGCGGCGCGTAATTTTCAGCCGCATGAGGAATACCTCTACGATAAGTGTTAACCAACCCAAGAAAACGACGGAGCTGAACAATGGTGACAGGTTCAGGGAAATTCAAAACTGCCTGAACGCTATCCCTGGATGGTCTCGAACCATCCTTATTAATAGTGTAACCTAAAAAACCAATCTCTGATTTCATGAACTTACATTTGTTCAGGTTAAGACGTAACCCAAACTGTTTGAGTTTATCAAAGACAACACGTAAATGCTGGATGTGTTCCTCACGGCTAGAGGAGAAAATCAGGATGTCATCCAAATACGCGAAAACAAAATCTAAACCAGTTAAGGCACGATTAATATATCTCTGAAACGTCTGGCAAGCATTCCGTAAGCCGAAAGGCATGCCAAGATATTCGTAAAGGCCAGTAGGAGTAGATACAGCAGTCTTCTGGATATCCTCCGGAGTTACGGGGATCTGATGGTACGCTCGATACAAATCGAGGGTTGTGAAAAAACTTTTACTATGTAAAGCAATGGAGAAGTCGTGAAGATGTGGCAAAGGATACCTATCCGGCTCAGTAACGCTGTTAAGCCGGCGAAAATCGCCACAAACCCGCCAAGATCCGTCCTTCTTTTTAGTAAGATGGAGTGGACTGGCCCAAGGGCTGGTAGAATGGCGGCAATAACCTTCGCGAACGAGTTTTTCAAACTCTTTTTTAACCACCAGATACTTCTCCGGGTTCAAGCGGCGTGCACTTTCAAATACAGGAGGACCAGTCGTGACGATGTGGTGGAACACCTCCGGAGAGTCAATCTTTCGGGAAGGCTTCTGACCGGTGATCTCTGGAAACTCTGACAAGAGCGAGGTGACCTCACTAGAGGAAATAGCACCTAGAGAAAATTCGCCAACGAGCTTAACGAAGCCCGACGAGGACACGTCAGAAGTGGGGTGTACTAGACAATGTCGCTGAAGATCTACCAAAAATCCATGGTGATCCAGGAAATCCGCACCAATGATAGGGCATGGAATGTCTGCCACGCAGAACCTCCAAACAATAGGTTCTGGAAGACCAAAATTTAAGACCAAATTAGTTTCACCATAAACTTTAATATTGGTATTGTTAGCCGCAGTCAAATACCAAGACGCTGGAGAAAAAGTCTCAACGACGCTTCTGGGAACTACAGAGACCTCCGAGCCAGTGTCTATAAGAAAAACTAACCTTGACAAGTGGTCACGAATATGGAGCCTCTTTGATTTACGTACCTCACCTACAGCTCCGGCGTAGAGAGGACGATTTAGTTTTCCTGCTGTGGACCTGTCCATGAGCAGGGACTGTAACAACGTTTAGCATTAACACCGTATTTTTGGTGTAGACGACACAATTTATCCTGGGGAACAACCGAGGAAGCTACAGGCCTATTATTCTTATTGTCAGCAGGTTTCGACCTACTGCCAGACTTAGTATGATTTGTACTCGAACGAGCGCGCGGTTTACCTCTATTGAACGCTTTCTTAAACTCGTTCATCTCAGCGGTAAGCTTTAACAAATCCGCGGTAAGTCGCTTGATGGGGGACTGTTGCCCGTGGACAGCATTGACGGAATACAGGCCGGGTTCAAGAGATTCTAAATATTTATCGGCCATTGCGGCTAGTTTATCAAGGTCTTCTTCACCAGAGACCGATAATGCCCCGCGGCAATTAGCAGGCAACTGCTCGAGAAACACCATCTTCAGAATGCTATCGCCGCAGTCAACATCCAAAGCCCGTAATCTATTAAGAATTAAGGAGGGCTTACCACCAGAGTCAATTTTACCCTTAATCAGCTTGCGCAAACATTCCTCGGAGGAAGTGCCAAATGTCGCAATAATTCGTTTTTTAATTGCGGCATACATATCTTCAGGGGGCGGACTAGCCGACATAATTCCTTTGATAGAGGACAGAGCTTCAAGATCAAGTTTTTCGGCGATAAAATCCGCCATAGTTGTGGGATTACGAATTCCCGCATTACGCAATGTAATTTCAGCCTGAAGGAACCAAATACTAGGGTTATCCCTACAGAACATTGGAATTTTCGGTTGCCTATATAAGGCTGCAACTTGACTTGAATTATTGGCCTCGACCTGCCGGGTCGCAGACGCTGCCTGAAAGGCACGCACGCTTGCATTAGCCTCGCGCAACTGCTCCTCGAGCTCTTTAATCCTTGGGTCCGACATAATTTATAATTGGTAATAATGTTAATCTAATTTACCGACGCAAAGGTACAAAAAGACTGTAATTCCTAAATTTACGAAAAACGCAAGGCTTAAGGACTAAATATAGAATTAGCGAACATGAGCGTAAAAAAAATTTAGTGTCTAACTATAGACACAATCGGCGTATTATTAATACGCGGGGAAACGCGCGCAAAACAAATAAGAACGTAGAAGGTTCACGCAGACAATGGTATAAACAAATGCTATCGCAAAGATGCGATTCAAAATGGCGAATCGCGGGCCGGAAAATTATGCGTCGTAATAAGAAAAATTATGCGCATCGCCACGGGAAAATAAATAATATGCCGGTTGCAGGTACCTCACAGCAACGCAATGCTCGTTCTCTCGGTGAACGTCCTGAAGAAAGCATCCTTCAGGGGCAGGGGGTGGTCGCAGATACGTCTCAGCAACGCAATGCTCGTCCTCTCGGTGAACGTCTCGAAGAAGGCATCCTTCGAGGGTGGAGAACGGCAGGGCAGCGGTGTCCGTTAAGGACGGCGATGTCCACGTTGAATGCACGTGCAGACCATGCACGCAGGAAGGCACCGGAGGCAGGAAGACCAGAAGAAGGGTCCGTACGCCCACCAGGATGTCATGCGACCCTCCACGAGGAATGGGTCGAAAGCAGCGAAGAAACGGGCAGCAATCGGCTTACAGCATTTCCATTCGAAATTTCGTCACGATCGAGCCCGGTATCGGCATGCGTCGTGAGATAAGGACGTCGTGCGACGTCAATTACTTAACGTGATTTAAAAATCACGTCGGGGTCACCAATGTGGTGTGTGCAACCCTTCGGTTACACTTCCACTCGCCCAGAATGGGGAAAGAGAGTGTAATTAATAAACACGTTAATTTAAACTTTAATCTTTAATTCTTAGTACAAGAATGATACATCCTTACAAAAGGAGGTTTGAGCGTTAACTGCGCATGCAGTCTTCCGCACTAGCCGCCACGCGTGTGGTGCTAGTAGCTAGGGAATTTACTGTTGGAGAGTAACAGTTGGCGTTACCCCACACACACTTTGGACTATGCGAGTTCTGTCGGTGTCAAACCGAACTAACAGATTTTCATTCCATGCGACGATAATTTTTCTGTCGGTAGTGTAGATTTTTATATGTAATCTGTTGGAGACATGCAGGAAAAATCAAAAAACAAGGTCTTGTCTCTGGCCAAGTACAATCAACAGCATAAATGATTTCACTGCGGGGAACGGGGGGCGCGCGGGCATCCACAACTGTTAATGCTTGTTTCACCTAGGTGATTTTCGTGCCCTCTCTTTCTAATAATTCGTTTCTCTCTCTCTGACGTGTGTCGCAACATAGTAACAAGTGATAACAACTACTTCATCTCTATCTTTTCATCGCTCCGCCGCACTCATTCTATCGAGGCACACGGCCTTAGGCCGGATAGGCACGTGTGAGAGCGCGATCGTCGATCGAGGAAGGCATCAAACGCGGTTTTCGCTATGGTTCGAATTTTTCTCGCATAAGAGCCGCTCTTTCCTTCCTTCCGTCTGTCACGCTTGCACTCCCATCGCGACTCACAGACGATGGCCGAGCACAGGTGTGTTGGTGCGCCTTCGTCGATCGCGATCGTTCATTCATTTCTTCAGAACATTTCGAATTATTTTATGGTACATTTAATATTTCTTGCTAATTTTTTATCGTATCATAGATTTTCAATAAATTGATATAGTATGACAATTATATGTTTTTCAATTATTTATTTAAAGTTACAATATTGTCTCGGTAAATAAGGCATAAATTTCGCGAAATATTGAATCATGGGGATATACATAACTCGAAATGAATGATTAAGAAACATCTAATTATTATTCCATTTCTATTTAATCAAAATTCAGCGGCACTGTGGGATTAAATATTGGACATAAGTGTTAAATGCCCGATAAAATGGTTAGAAAAATGTTTCGAATAAAATGAAAGAATCGCCGCGACCGGCAAAGACACACCGTCGCACTTGCTCTCGACGATCGTATTGCGAGCACTGCGAACGCGACAGACAGAACGAAGAAAAGAAAGGCTCTTATGCAAGACAAATTCGGACGTCGATGAATTCCGCATTGATACCTTCCTCGTCGTCAAACGTTCTATCACACATGCTTGGTCGGTCCACGTTCGTGTGTTTCGCTAGCGCGAGCGCGACGGAGTGACGGAAAGATAGAGACAAAGTATGCAGTCGAATGCAGTGTTGTTGATATCCCGAGCCATAGTACGCCACAGAGAGAACGATAATTATACGAAAGAGGGAGGAAGAAAGACACCTCCCTGATGCACGCATTAGTACGGAGCTCAGAAAATATCAAACTGTTATCAATAATTTATAAATTTAATATAATGGTTGCATAAATTGTTGTAAAAAGGTATTTAGTTTCTAGAACTTGGATACATGTCAAAGCGTCTCTTTAAATTTCTACAAACTTTTTTTTTAGTACATAATCAAATTGTTCTGTAAACAGGTCTTCCATGATGAAGTAAGCAAATTTTTGGGTCCGTCCGAAACGTGTAGTTGTCCGTACTGTTAACAAATCTTTGTTATATGTTTTGCATTGAAACTTTACTATCTCGGATATCAAATCTCTAAATTGTTCCCTATCTGTTTATAACAGTGTTATGATATTACCTACCTATACATTTTAACAATGAAATTAGAATATTTTTCTGCAGATATACTGCAAAATTAGATCAGAAGATGCCACGGTAATAAAAAAATTCATGATTTCAAAAAAACTATTTTTTCTTCAAATAGATTGTTGAAGTATAGGTACGTTTAGAAGACACGATGACGATGTTGTACGTAAATTGAAAAACATTTTCAAGGATATACATAGGACTATATTGAAATTCTAAAAGTTCTAGAAATCAAAAGCATTCTTCAACAATTCATGCAAACAATTATTTAAAATTTAGATATTTTTACTCAGATGGTTTTTGTGTAATTAAACCGTTTTTGTACACTTCTATGTTTATTATAATTGTTTAATTAAGAACTTAAAAACCAAACGTATACAAATCATGCACTATCTTGCAATAGTTAAATGTTTAATATTTCGGTAATTCCTTCAAATGTATTTCCTTTTTCAATATTACCCCCAATATATGCAAGTTATTAAACAATGTCTAACATGCTGCAAGAACCTTGTGCACTGGATCTGAAACGCACCTCTACATTGAAATTTTCCTGGCTCCGGAAAAGTCTCTGATTTTTTTGTATCACTTCTTCAAAAAACATTTGGAAATTTTATAAATACACAATTCTTATTACTATATTTCTTTAAAGGAAATAACGTTTAAAGGAAAATTTGGTATATTCCTTCATATCATCGTATATCATCATCATATCACCATATTAATCAGATCCGTTTATTCCATTACTTTCCGACATTCTGTTATTCCTTCATTCCTGTATTCCCTTATTTATTCTCCTGATTTCTTTATTCCCTTATTTCTTTAAAAACAAGTATTTTAATAAAAGCAATACTACACTTAGCAATATTCTACGAATGAAGTGAAATCAGCAAAAAGCATCGAAAATGCAAAGGTATAGGCCAAGTACAAGAGAATGTGACTTTGGAATAGCTTTCTCGATAACATAAACTTCATTATACAAAGTATTTGAAATCGAACAAATGCGAGCAAGTACAAATGATTGTACAGCATCGACACGATGCTATCGCTAAGTAAATATATTAAATTAACTAAATTTCCCAAAAAATGATTTCTCCTCATTTAATGAATAAATCTGTTTATTGCTCGATTAAATGTACTTGGTGGCCCGCTTTTTACGAAGGTTCGATGGTGAAAAATAAGCCTTAATAGTTCGGGATGTTCGACATTAAAAAAGAGTTGTTAAAACACAGTATAAAGCGGCCTTCTTATTGTGTTGAATGAAAATCCTCTAAATATCGCATGACGTTTCCTTTTAATTTACGTTATCAATCGTTGAAACACATGGCAATATGCATGTGTAATTTTCTCTCAGGCACATCCAGATTGTTAATTTGTTAAATTTTTCCACTCAGATGCATCCGGATTGTTAATTTAGAAATGAGTACAAATATCCGTAACGTTACATTTTGGACATCAAGCTTCGTAAAAAGCGGGCCACCAAGTACATTTAATCGAGCAATAAACAGATTTATTCATTAAATGAGGAGAAATCATTTTTTGGGAAATTTAGTTAATTTAATATATTTACTTAGCGATAGCATCGTGTCGATGCTGTACAATCATTTGTACTTGCTCGCATTTGTTCGATTTCAAATACTTTGTATAATGAAGTTTATGTTATCGAGAAAGCTATTCCAAAGTCACATTCTCTTGTACTTGGCCTATACCTTTGCATTTTCGATGCTTTTTGCTGATATGTTTATGATGGATATTCTTATAATACAGATTTCAAGAATCCGAAGACCTACCGTTGTCCTAGTCGTCAAACTAACAAATGTAGGGGAACATTAATTCAACAAGATGATCACTATTTTGTGCAAAAACCACACACTCATCCTAACGAACCGCGCTGTGCAGAAGTATTGAAATTAAAATCAGCCATGCTGGAGGAATGTAGTAAAACTCCTTCAGTAAATAATAAAGACAGTTTTGATAATATTTGTCGTTCAAATTCTGCTGCAGCATCATATATTTCATACAATAGTGTGAAATCAATAATGTCAAGAGAAAACACAAAATCATGACCAGGTTTGCCAAAAACTGTGAAGCGTACGCACGAAATATTAAAAATTATGCTATCCTGAAAGAAATTTACATGGGATGTGCAATCTCGGATGATAACAAATACGCACTAATTTTCTCTAACACTATATTGCTAACTGCATTAGAAAATAGCAAAGAAATATATATGGATCGTACTTTTTCCGTAAGTATTTAAGATAAACCATAAATATGATTAATACCTTTCAACAGAAGAAAGTCCCTATATTTTAATCATTTTTTATCTCTTATTAGGTGGTACCACGAATGTCTCTTTTTCATCAGCTCTACACTGTACACATACGTTACAATGACACGGTATACCACTGTCAATAATTTCTGTTAGGCTTATCTCACATAGTCAGATTAAAAAATGAAGTTAATTTACAGGGAATCGCTACCATTTTTGTTTTATGTGAATGTCGTACCATGAGAATGTACGAAGCAATATGGAGAAAAATAGTTTCTCTTGTTCCACGATTACAAGACAACTTAGAAACTGTCATGTGTGATTACGAGAGAGCTGCTATGGAAAGTGTACGAGCACAATTCCCCAGGGTTAGGATACATGGATGCTGGTTTCATTTCACTCAGGTAGAATATAATTGATTGGCATTATTTGTCTATTTTTTGCAATACTTACCTCATGAACGTGCTGGATAGAGAATGGAATAATCCTTTTTTATTATTCAGGCTGTGTTAAGGAAGTGGAAGAAGTTGCGGTTGCATAGTTGCATTACATACAAGTGTGGATAATACGACCAATGGTATGTTTAAGCTTTCCTGACATTATCAGACAATGTTCAAGTTTTTAGACACTATTTTATTAATCAAAATCGTTTTGCAGATACTGACATTTGTATAAATGGCAATGAAATCGGTGACAAGAGTTTAATAGAAGGTAAATTTTTTGCTTATTCATATCTTTACTTTACATTTTATAGTATTATGAAATGAATCTCATTTTGGTGTATTCTGTTTCTATGATATTAAATAACAGAAGCATTGGGAAAAAGAATTTGCAGCCGCAAGTCAGGCATCTCTAATATAGTACTACCTTGCGGTGACACTTATTTCTGCAAGTAGAAATAATGAAATTGTATTTTAATGTCACTATGGGGGAGTGCAAAACGTATACGCAATAACTACAGATGGAGAGAGTACGTAATAACTAGTTATTAATTTCAGAATATTAATATTTTGTTTATTAATTCAGCTTGAACGATGTTATGGAATACAATTTAATTTTAACGACACTTATATTTTCATTTTTTGCAGATAAGGATTGCCAAGAACCTATTTCGTGTAAAGAAATTCTTAGTGGAAATATGAGCCCAGAAGTTGTTTTGAAAAAAATGTGTATCCAAACACTACGGCGTGAATCTTTACCGAAGACATCTTTCAAATATGAATTATAATAATTCCACAATAATGCTCCTGTACACTTGTGCACTTGTTCAACGTGAAGTGCAATAAATCTTGGGATTCTTTGTATTTAATACTTCTACTCCATTATATCTTTGTTGCAATATCTCCCTCCATTTCTGATCAACCGCTGAAAATAAGGAAAAGGAATCGCATATAGTAACATAAATATTCAACAACTGTAATATGAAATTCAATTCTTTTTACCTTAATCATGTTTTCTGAGATATCGTGCAAGAAAGTAACTGCATTTCTGTTTTGTGAACATATTTCTGTTATTTTTCATAGTATTTTATTGGAAACTCTAAGTTCACTCTAACATACTTGACTGCAGTTTTGTTTGATCATGCGATGCGCTGTTCAAACAAATAATTACATAGAAATAAGATTACTTCAAGGAATTTAGATGCAGATCTACTTTGCCAGTGAATATCAAAAGAAAGTACATACATTGTTAGGTTTTACAAAACCTATCCAATAAATAGATGAAATTGTGATCGAAACTATGATTTGTAGGGAAGAAGCATACAGTTAATTGAAGCATAAAATAACTAATAAAGTTCATTATCTTCATAACTATTTTGGGATTATTTCTGTATTGGAATATTGGAAGAATGAATAATTCTGTGCGTTATATTACTCCGACGCAGAAACAGTTCAGTGCTCTTCGCGATTTCCGCGCCAAACTTTGTTCTAGGAGGAAACAATGCATTCGATCAAAGCAGATTATTTGAAACAAATGAAAGTGAGTTTATATATTTTATGCATCAATTACATATCTTTTACAGATATGAAATAAAACACCAGAGATGGAGATTTTAAAAGGTAAAAGAAATAATACTTCGTACGTATAATAATTAATCGAATGTCTGAACTCACAAGAATCGAAAAAACAATATCACCTTGGGAACGATTTCATTTGTTTCAAATAATCTGCCTTGACCGAATGCATTGTGTCCTTCTAGAGTATAGTTTCGCGCGGAAATCGCGAAGAGCACTGAAGTGTTTCCGCGTCGGAGTAATATAACGCACAGAATTATTCATACTTTCAATATTCTTTCAATAAGTGGATTTGTACTCAGCTGCATAGAAAATGGAAATTTTTAATGGGAGAAGAAAAAATACTTATGTATCAAGAGACAAGGTCTTGTCTCGGGCCAAGTACGAGAGAAGACTCTTGACTCTATTCCGGAAAGATTAGACCGGGGTTTTCGGGGTATCCAAACGACATGAAAGCGGCAAATTTCCCCAAAAGTGCGATGATATTCTTAGAGGCAGCGTCGAGACGAGTCGATTGAGACTAATTACAAAAACATTGGTCCACCCAGTAACGAGATATTTTATGTCAAAAGTACGTCTTTTTTATGTAATAAGTCGTCTGTTTCGTCTTTTCCAGTGTCACACTTTGGACTATGCGAGTTCTGTCGGTGTCAAACCGAACTAACAGATTTTCATTCCATGCGACGATAATTTTTCTGTCGGTAGTGTAGATTTTTATATGTAATCTGTTGGAGACATGCAGGAAAAATCAAAAAACAAGGTCTTGTCTCTGGCCAAGTACAATCAACAGCATAAATGATTTCACTGCGGGGAACGGGGGGCGCGCGGGCATCCACAACTGTTAATGCTTGTTTCACCTAGGTGATTTTCGTGCCCTCTCTTTCTAATAATTCGTTTCTCTCTCTCTGACGTGTGTCGCAACATAGTAACAAGTGATAACAACTACTTCATCTCTATCTTTTCATCGCTCCGCCGCACTCATTCTATCGAGGCACACGGCCTTAGGCCGGATAGGCACGTGTGAGAGCGCGATCGTCGATCGAGGAAGGCATCAAACGCGGTTTTCGCTATGGTTCGAATTTTTCTCGCATAAGAGCCACTCTTTCCTTCCTTCCGTCTGTCACGCTTGCACTCCCATCGCGACTCACAGACGATGGCCGAGCACAGGTGTGTTGGTGCGCCTTCGTCGATCGCGATCGTTCATTCATTTCTTCAGAACATTTCGAATTATTTTATGGTACATTTAATATTTCTTGCTAATTTTTTATCGTATCATAGATTTTCAATAAATTGATATAGTATGACAATTATATGTTTTTCAATTATTTATTTAAAGTTACAATATTGTCTCGGTAAATAAGGCATAAATTTCGCGAAATATTGAATCATGGGGATATACATAACTCGAAATGAATGATTAAGAAACATCTAATTATTATTCCATTTCTATTTAATTAAAATTCAGCGGCACTGTGGGATTAAATATTGGATATAAGTGTTAAATGCCCGATAAAATGGTTAGAAAAATGTTTCGAATAAAATGAAAGAATCGCCGCGACCGGCAAAGACACACCGTCGCACTTGCTCTCGACGATCGTATTGCGAGCACTGCGAACGCGACAGACAGAACGAAGAAAAGAAAGGCTCTTATGCAAGACAAATTCGGACGTCGATGAATTCCGCATTGATACCTTCCTCGTCGTCAAACGTTCTATCACACATGCTTGGTCGGTCCACGTTCGTGTGTTTCGCTAGCGCGAGCGCGACGGAGTGACGGAAAGATAGAGACAAAGTATGCAGTCGAATGCAGTGTTGTTGATATCCCGAGCCATAGTACGCCACAGAGAGAACGATAATTATACGAAAGAGGGAGGAAGAAAGACACCTCCCTGATGCACGCATTAGTACGGAGCTCAGAAAATATCAAACTGTTATCAATAATTTATAAATTTAATATAATGGTTGCATAAATTGTTGTAAAAAGGTATTTAGTTTCTAGAACTTGGATACATGTCAAAGCGTCTCTTTAAATTTCTACAAACTTTTTTTTTAGTACATAATCAAATTGTTCTGTAAACAGGTCTTCCATGATGAAGTAAGCAAATTTTTGGGTCCGTCCGAAACGTGTAGTTGTCCGTACTGTTAACAAATCTTTGTTATATGTTTTGCATTGAAACTTTACTATCTCGGATATCAAATCTCTACATTGTTCCCTATCTGTTTATAACAGTGTTATGATATTACCTACCTATACATTTTAACAATGAAATTAGAATATTTTTCTGCAGATATACTGCAAAATTAGATCAGAAGATGCCACCGTAATAAAAAAATTCATGATTTCAAAAAAACTATTTTTTCTTCAAATAGATTGTTGAAGTATAGGTACGTTTAGAAGACACGATGACGATGTTGTACGTAAATTGAAAAACATTTTCAAGGATATACATAGGACTATATTGAAATTCTAAAAGTTCTAGAAATCAAAAGCATTCTTCAACAATTCATGCAAACAATTATTTAAAATTTAGATATTTTTACTCAGATGGTTTTTGTGTAATTAAACCGTTTTTGTACACTTCTATGTTTATTATAATTGTTTAATTAAGAACTTAAAAACCAAACGTATACAAATCATGCACTATCTTGCAATAGTTAAATGTTTAATATTTCGGTAATTCCTTCAAATGTATTTCCTTTTTCAATATTACCCCCAATATATGCAAGTTATTAAACAATGTCTAACATGCTGCAAGAACCTTGTGCACTGGATCTGAAACGCACCTCTACATTGAAATTTTCCTGGCTCCGGAAAAGTCTCTGATTTTTTTGTATCACTTCTTCAAAAAACATTTGGAAATTTTATAAATACACAATTCTTATTACTATATTTCTTTAAAGGAAATAACGTTTAAAGGAAAATTTGGTATATTCCTTCATATCATCGTATATCATCATCATATCACCATATTAATCAGATCCGTTTATTCCATTACTTTCCGACATTCTGTTATTCCTTCATTCCTGTATTCCCTTATTTATTCCCCTGATTTCTTTATTCCCTTATTTCTTTAAAAACAAGTATTTTAATAAAAGCAATACTACACTTAGCAATATTCTACGAATGAAGTGAAATCAGCAAAAAGCATCGAAAATGCAAAGGTATAGGCCAAGTACAAGAGAATGTGACTTTGGAATAGCTTTCTCGATAACATAAACTTCATTATACAAAGTATTTGAAATCGAACAAATGCGAGCAAGTACAAATGATTGTACAGCATCGACACGATGCTATCGCTAAGTAAATATATTAAATTAACTAAATTTCCCAAAAAATGATTTCTCCTCATTTAATGAATAAATCTGTTTATTGCTCGATTAAATGTACTTGGTGGCCCGCTTTTTACGAAGGTTCGATGGTGAAAAATAAGCCTTAATAGTTCGGGATGTTCGACATTAAAAAAGAGTTGTTAAAACACAGTATAAAGCGGCCTTCTTATTGTGTTGAATGAAAATCCTCTAAATATCGCATGACGTTTCCTTTTAATTTACGTTATCAATCGTTGAAACACATGGCAATATGCATGTGTAATTTTCTCTCAGGCACATCCAGATTGTTAATTTGTTAAATTTTTCCACTCAGATGCATCCGGATTGTTAATTTAGAAATGCGTACAAATATCTGTAACGTTACATTTTGGACATGAAGCTTCGTAAAAAGCGGGCCACCAAGTACATTTAATCGAGCAATAAACAGATTTATTCATTAAATGAGGAGAAATCATTTTTTGGGAAATTTAGTTAATTTAATATATTTACTTAGCGATAGCATCGTGTCGATGCTGTACAATCATTTGTACTTGCTCGCATTTGTTCGATTTCAAATACTTTGTATAATGAAGTTTATGTTATCGAGAAAGCTATTCCAAAGTCACATTCTCTTGTACTTGGCCTATACCTTTGCATTTTCGATGCTTTTTGCTGATATGTTTATGATGGATATTCTTATAATACAGATTTCAAGAATCCGAAGACCTACCGTTGTCCTAGTCGTCAAACTAACAAATGTAGGGGAACATTAATTCAACAAGATGATCACTATTTTGTGCAAAAACCACACACTCATCCTAACGAACCGCGCTGTGCAGAAGTATTGAAATTAAAATCAGCCATGCTGGAGGAATGTAGTAAAACTCCTTCAGTAAATAATAAAGACAGTTTTGATAATATTTGTCGTTCAAATTCTGATGCAGCATCATATATTTCATACAATAGTGTGAAATCAATAATGTCAAGAGAAAACACAAAATCATGACCAGGTTTGCCAAAAACTGTGAAGCGTACGCACGAAATATTAAAAATTATGCTATCCTGAAAGAAATTTACATGGGATGTGCAATCTCGGATGATAACAAATACGCACTAATTTTCTCTAACACTATATTGCTAACTGCATTAGAAAATAGCAAAGAAATATATATGGATCGTACTTTTTCCGTAAGTATTTAAGATAAACCATAAATATGATTAATACCTTTCAACAGAAGAAAGTCCCTATATTTTAATCATTTTTTATCTCTTATTAGGTGGTACCACGAATGTCTCTTTTTCATCAGCTCTACACTGTACACATACGTTACAATGACACGGTATACCACTGTCAATAATTTCTGTTAGGCTTATCTCACATAGTCAGATTAAAAAATGAAGTTAATTTACAGGGAATCGCTACCATTTTTGTTTTATGTGAATGTCGTACCATGAGAATGTACGAAAGAATATGGAGAAAAATAGTTTCTCTTGTTCCACGATTACAAGACAACTTAGAAACTGTCATGTGTGATTACGAGAGAGCTGCTATGGAAAGTGTACGAGCACAATTCCCCAGGGTTAGGATACATGGATGCTGGTTTCATTTCACTCAGGTAGAATATAATTGATTGGCATTATTTGTCTATTTTTTGCAATACTTACCTCATGAACGTGCTGGATAGAGAATGGAATAATCCTTTTTTATTATTCAGGCTGTGTTAAGGAAGTGGAAGAAGTTGCGGTTGCATAGTTGCATTACATACAAGTGTGGATAATACGACCAATGGTATGTTTAAGCTTTCCTGACATTATCAGACAATGTTCAAGTTTTTAGACACTATTTTATTAATCAAAATCGTTTTGCAGATACTGACATTTGTATAAATGGCAATGAAATCGGTGACAAGAGTTTAATAGAAGGTAAATTTTTTGCTTATTCATATCTTTACTTTACATTTTATAGTATTATGAAATGAATCTCATTTTGGTGTATTCTGTTTCTATGATATTAAATAACAGAAGCATTGGGAAAAAGAATTTGCAGCCGCAAGTCAGGCATCTCTAATATAGTACTACCTTGCGGTGACACTTATTTCTGCAAGTAGAAATAATGAAATTGTATTTTAATGTCACTACGGGGGAGTGCAAAACGTATACGCAATAACTACAGATGGAGAGAGTACGTAATAACTAGTTATTAATTTCAGAATATTAATATTTTGTTTATTAATTCAGCTTGAACGATGTTATGGAATACAATTTAATTTTAACGACACTTATATTTTCATTTTTTGCAGATAAGGATTGCCAAGAACCTATTTCGTGTAAAGAAATTCTTAGTGGAAATATGAGCCCAGAAGTTGTTTTGAAAAAAATGTGTATCCAAACACTACGGCGTGAATCTTTACCGAAGACATCTTTCAAATATGAATTATAATAATTCCACAATAATGCTCCTGTACACTTGTGCACTTGTTCAACGTGAAGTGCAATAAATCTTGGGATTCTTTGTATTTAATACTTCTACTCCATTATATCTTTGTTGCAATATCTCCCTCCATTTCTGATCAACCGCTGAAAATAAGGAAAAGGAATCGCATATAGTAACGTAAATATTCAACAACTGTAATATGAAATTAAATTCTTTTTACCTTAATCATGTTTTCTGATATATCGTGCAAGAAAGTAACTGCATTTCTGTTTTGAGAACATATTTCTGTTATTTTTCCTGGTATTTTATTGGAAACTCGAAGTTCACTCTAACATACTTGACTGCAGTTTTGTTTGATCA
Organism: Mimumesa dahlbomi; assembly: GCA_917499265.3. Taxonomy (NCBI): domain Eukaryota; kingdom Metazoa; phylum Arthropoda; class Insecta; order Hymenoptera; family Crabronidae; genus Mimumesa; species Mimumesa dahlbomi. Next base: position 10,891,600 of record OU824124.1, read on the forward strand.
TGCGATGCGCTGTTCAAGCAAATAATTACATAGAAATAAGATTACTTCAAGGAATTTAGATGCAGATCTACTTTGCCAGTGAATATCAAAAGAAATGTATATATATATAAAAATTAAAATTACTTACATTTTAAGTTGTAATACATCACCATCCACAGGTGAGAACACTATTCTAATAATTGAAAATTCGGTCCTACGTTTCGATCCTTGTTGGGATCATCCTCAGGGACAATATTCTAAAAGAACTTATGTTCTCCTTACAAAGAGAACTTTTATCTGTCTTTTATCTATTGTTTGTAGATGGTTACAAATTAAAAAGTTTACAAAGATTTCCAAATTACAGTTCAAGAAAGCTATTCAGTTCGTTATGGAATCTACAATTTTTAAATTTAATAATACAATTTATAAACAAACCTATGGTACACCCATGGGCTCTCCCATATCTCCAGTAATAGCAGAATTAGTTATGGAATCCTTACAAACAATATGTTTAAATAAAATATCAGTACACATTCCATATTTTAAACGATACGTTGATGACATCTTGACTATAGTACCTAGTGACAGTATTCCTGAGATTTTGAACGTGTTCAATAGTTACCACGAGAGATTAAAGTTCACACATGAAATAGAGATTGATGGTATGATCAGTTTCCTTGACGTGCTTATGATTCGTGACACTGAAAATAAAGGTAAAATCATAACTGATTGGTACAGGAAACCGACGTGGTCTGGAAGATTTTTAAATTTTCATTCTGCCCATCCAACCACACACAAGATAGGATTAATCAAAGGTTTAGTTGATAGAGGTATAAAACTGGCTAATAATAGGTTCTGGGAAAAAAACATTAAACTCATTAAAGAAACATTAAGCAACAATTGTTACCCACCAGATTTTGTCGAACTACATATTTCCAAACGCATACACCAATTATATAATTCTTGTACCAATAGTAATGATTTACCTGAAAATAACAGCGTGTCAATGAAGAGAGGCGTAATACCTTTCATTAGAGGTTTAAGCGAAGGTATAGCACATGAATTCAAGAGAGTAGGAATTCATACCTGTTATTCTGTCACCAACACTAGCCATAATCTTTTATATCATAGTCCAAAAGACAAAATTAACAAAGAAAAAAGATCCAACGTTGTATATAACATTCCATGTAAAGATTGTGGCCTATCATACATAGGACAGACCAAACAATATCTAAAAAATAGAATCAATGAACATAAATTATCGATTAAGAACTTAAACGTAGCACCTACTGACTTAGTGCACCACTTTTTGGAATTAGGACATATGTTTAACTTTGATGAAACCAAGATAATAGGCACAGAACCTAACTTAAGGAAACGTTTGTTAATGGAGACCTTTTCAATTATGACTCATAATTCAGTCAACAAAAGAACAGAGAATCAAGAGGTACATGATTATTATGCAAACGTCATTAAACTATTGACTTAATGAACGTCTTATAAGATCCTTTCTTGCAATATATGACACCTCTCTGTTATTCTCTTAGTTCGTCTTCAATTAATGTACAAAGGGTTGTTTTCTTAAATAACACCATGGTTTCGATCAACTAATTAAGAACAATTATGAATGTCCGGTTCCAAAAATTGTAATTAAAAAAAGTTCACTAGAATAACAATAATTCCATTGTTTCATTGATTACACTATTAACAGGCTCATCCACAGATTCCTTCTTTTCTTGAAACACGTGCTTTGTCATCGAAACGATCTGTGTTTAAATTCACGTTTCAATTGTTTGAAATTTGGCGCCCTCTTCATGACTCGTGTTGTTATCGATCTATCGATCACCGATAAATTTAAAAATACTGATAAAATTCAGTGTCGGGAAATATTGCCCCGTTTTGTTTATAGATCGGGTCATTAGTCTTAAGCATTTACTAGGAGTCAGACGTGTCATACCCGATGTCTCGATTTAAAATTTTAAATTAATTATACATCCACAGTTGGTGAGTCCCACTACCAATGGGTTATATCATATTTTTGTTTGAATATATTTACTCTATAACAATATAATTACATATTAAACTAGATACATTGGCTCTTATAAATTTAAAAAAATTAAAAATAATAACTGTAGTTTAGTAATTATGTTTTTTCTTTTTGCTTTTTATGCACAAATAGGTTCTATAATTATTCAGAACAAATAGTTTATTTGAATTTTAATTTGGTTTTTTCATTTTTCTTATTTACTTATGTTCACGTTACAAAGAGAACATAAGTTCTTTTAGAATATTGTCCCTGAGGATGATCCCAACAAGGATCGAAACGTAGGACCGAATTTTCAATTATTAGAATAGTGTTCTCACCTGTGGATGGTGATGTATTACAACTTAAAATGTAAGTAATTTTAATTTTTATATATATATACATTACTTTTGAAGTTTGAGGATCGTAATAAAGGCCAAGTAAGTTATTTTTTACACAAAATTTATATAACGATTGATAAAAATCATTTAGTTTAATATCAAAAGAAAGTACATACATTGCTAGGTTTTACAAAACCTATCCAATAAATAGGTGAGATTGTGATCGAAACTATGATTTGTAGGGAAGAAGCATACAGTTAATTGAAGCATAAAATAACTAATAAAGTTCATTATCTTCATAACTATTTTGGGATTATTTCTGTATTGGAATATTGGAAGAATGAATAATTCTGTGCGTTATATTACTCCGACGCAGAAACAGTTCAGTGCTCTTCGCGATTTCCGCGCCAAACTTTGTTCTAGGAGGAAACAATGCATTCGATCAAAGCAGATTATTTGAAACAAATGAAAGTGAGTTTATATATTTTATGCATCAATTACATATCTTTTACAGATATGAAATAAAACACCAGAGATTGAGATTTTAAAAGGTAAAAGAAATAATACTTCGTACGTATAATAATTAATCGAATGTCTGAACTCACAAGAATCGAAAAAACAATATTACCTTGGGAACGATTTCATTTGTTTCAAATAATCTGCCTTGACCGAATGCATTGTGTCCTTCTAGAGCATAGTTTCGCGCGGAAATCGCGAAGAGTACTGAAGTGTTTCCGCGTCGGAGTAATATAACGCACAGAATTATTCATACTTTCAATATTCTATCAATAAGTGGATTTGTACCCAGCTGCATAGAAAATGGAAATTTTTAATGGGAGAAGAAAAAATACTTATGTATATGTTTATGAAGGATATTCTTATAATAAAGATTTCAAGAATCCGAAGACCTACCGTTGTCCTAGTCGTCAAACTAACAAATGTAGAGGAACATTAATTCAACAAGATGATCACTATTTTGTGCAAAAAACACACACTCATCCTTACGAACCGCGCTGTGCAGAAGTATTGAAATTAAAATCAGCCATGCTGGAGGAATGTAGTAAAACTCCTTCAGTAAATAATAAAGACAGTTTTGATAATATTTGTCGTTCAAATTCTGCTGCAGCATCATATATTTCATACAATAGTGTGAAATCAATAATGTCAAGAGAAAACACAAAATCATGACCAGGTTTGCCAAAAACTGTGAAGAGTACGCATAAAATATTAAAAATTATGCTATCCTGAAAGAAATTTGCATGAGATGTGCAATCTCGGATGATAACAAATACGCACTAATTTTCTCTAACACTATATTGGTAACTGCATTAGAAAATAGCAAAGAAATATATATGGATGGTACTTTTTCCGTAAGTATTTAAGATAGACCATAAATATGATTAATACCTTTCAACAGAAGAATGTCCCTATGTTTTGATCATTTTTTATCTCTTATTAGGTCGTACCACGAATGCCTCTTTTTCATCAGCTCTACACTGTACACATACGTTACAATGACACGGTATACCACTGTCAATAATTTTTGTTAGGCTTATCTCACATAGTCAGATTAAAAAATGAAGTTAATTTACAGGGAATCGCTACCATTTTTGTTTTATGTGAATGTCGTACCATGAGAATGTACGAAGCAATATGGAGAAAAATAGTTTCTCTTGTTCCACGATTACAAGACAACTTAGAAACTGTCATGTGTGATTACGAGAGAGCTGCTATGGAAAGTGTACGAGCACAATTCCCCAGGGTTATGATACATGGATGCTGGTTTCATTTCACTCAGGTTGAATATAATTGATTGGCATTATTTGTCTGTTTTTTGCAATACTTACCTCATGAACGTGCTGGATAGAGAATGGAATAATCCTTTTTTATTATTCAGGCTGTGTTAAGGAAGTGGAAGAAGTTGCGGTTGCATAGTTGCATTACATATAAGTGTGGATAATACGACCAATGGTATGTTTAAGCTTTTCTGACATTATCGGACAATGTTCAAGTTTTTAGACACTATTTTATTAATTAAAATCGTTTTGCAGATACTGACATTTGTATAAATGGCAATGAAATCGGTGACAAGAGTTTAATAGAAGGTAAATTTTTTGCTTATTCATATCTTTACTTTACATTTTATAGTATTATGAAATGAATCTCATTTTGGTGTATTCTGTTTCTATGATATTAAATAACAGAAGCATTGGGAAAAAGAATTTGCAGCCGCAAGTCAGGCATCTCTAATATAGTACTACCTTGCGGTGACACTTATTTCTGCAAGTAGAAATAATGAAATTGTATTTTAATGTCACTACGGGGGAGTGCAAAACGTATACGCAATAACTACAGATGGAGAGAGTACGTAATAACTAGTTATTAATTTCAGAATATTAATATTTTGTTTATTAATTCAGCTTGAACGATGTTATGGAATACAATTTAATTTTAACGACACTTATATTTTCATTTTTTGCAGATAAGGATTGCCAAGAACCTATTTCGTGTAAAGAAATTCTTAGTGGAAATATGAGCCCAGAAGTTGTTTTGAAAAAAATGTGTATCCAAACACTACGGCGTGAATCTTTACCGAAGACATCTTTCAAATATGAATTATAATAATTCCACAATAATGCTCCTGTACACTTGTGCACTTGTTCAACGTGAAGTGCAATAAATCTTGGGATTCTTTGTATTTAATACTTCTACTCCATTATATCTTTGTTGCAATATCTCCCTCCATTTCTGATCAACCGCTGAAAATAAGGAAAAGGAATCGCATATAGTAACATAAATATTCAACAACTGTAATATGAAATTCAATTCTTTTTACCTTAATCTTGTTTTCTGAGATATCGTGCAAGAAAGTAACTGCATTTCTGTTTTGTGAACATATTTCTGTTATTTTTCATAGTATTTTATTGGAAACTCTAAGTTCACTCTAACATACTTGACTGCAGTTTTGTTTGATCATGCGATGCGCTGTTCAAACAAATAATTACATAGAAATAAGATTACTTCAAGGAATTTAGATGCAGATCTACTTTGCCAGTGAATATCAAAAGAAAGTACATACATTGTTAGGTTTTACAAAACCTATCCAATAAATAGATGAAATTGTGATCGAAACTATGATTTGTAGGGAAGAAGCATACAGTTAATTGAAGCATAAAATAACTAATAAAGTTCATTATCTTCATAACTATTTTGGGATTATTTCTGTATTGGAATATTGGAAGAATGAATAATTCTGTGCGTTATATTACTCCGACGCAGAAACAGTTCAGTGCTCTTCGCGATTTCCGCGCCAAACTTTGTTCTAGGAGGAAACAATGCATTCGATCAAAGCAGATTATTTGAAACAAATGAAAGTGAGTTTATATATTTTATGCATCAATTACATATCTTTTACAGATATGAAATAAAACACCAGAGATGGAGATTTTAAAAGGTAAAAGAAATAATACTTCGTACGTATAATAATTAATCGAATGTCTGAACTCACAAGAATCGAAAAAACAATATCACCTTGGGAACGATTTCATTTGTTTCAAATAATCTGCCTTGACCGAATGCATTGTGTCCTTCTAGAGTATAGTTTCGCGCGGAAATCGCGAAGAGCACTGAAGTGTTTCCGCGTCGGAGTAATATAACGCACAGAATTATTCATACTTTCAATATTCTTTCAATAAGTGGATTTGTACTCAGCTGCATAGAAAATGGAAATTTTTAATGGGAGAAGAAAAAATACTTATGTATCAAGAGACAAGGTCTTGTCTCGGGCCAAGTACGAGAGAAGACTCTTGACTCTATTCCGGAAAGATTAGACCGGGGTTTTCGGGGTATCCAAACGACATGAAAGCGGCAAATTTGCCCAAAAGTACGATGATATTCTTAGAGGCAGCGTCGAGACGAGTCGATTGAGACTAATTACAAAAACATTGGTCCACCCAGTAACGAGATATTTGATGTCAAAAGTACGTCTTTTTTATGTAATAAGTCGTCTGCTTCGTCTTTTCCAGTGTCACACTTTCGACTATGCGAGTTCTGTCGGTGTCAAACCGAACTAACAGATTTTCATTCCATGCGACGATAATTTTTCTGTCGGTAGTGTAGATTTTTATATGTAATCTGTTGGAGACATGCAGGAAAAATCAAAAAACAAGGTCTTGTCTCTGGCCAAGTACAATCAACAGCATAAATGATTTCACTGCGGGGAACGGGGGGCGCGCGGGCATCCACAACTGTTAATGCTTGTTTCACCTAGGTGATTTTCGTGCCCTCTCTTTCTAATAATTCGTTTCTCTCTCTCTGACGTGTGTCGCAACATAGTAACAAGTGATAACAACTACTTCATCTCTATCTTTTCATCGCTCCGCCGCACTCATTCTATCGAGGCACACGGCCTTAGGCCGGATAGGCACGTGTGAGAGCGCGATCGTCGATCGAGGAAGGCATCAAACGCGGTTTTCGCTATGGTTCGAATTTTTCTCGCATAAGAGCCGCTCTTTCCTTCCTTCCGTCTGTCACGCTTGCACTCCCATCGCGACTCACAGACGATGGCCGAGCACAGGTGTGTTGGTGCGCCTTCGTCGATCGCGATCGTTCATTCATTTCTTCAGAACATTTCGAATTATTTTATGGTACATTTAATATTTCTTGCTAATTTTGTATCGTATCATAGATTTTCAATAAATTGATATAGTATGACAATTATATGTTTTTCAATTATTTATTTAAAGTTACAATATTGTCTCGGTAAATAAGGCATAAATTTCGCGAAATATTGAATCATGGGGATATACATAACTCGAAATGAATGATTAAGAAACATCTAATTATTATTCCATTTCTATTTAATTAAAATTCAGCGGCACTGTGGGATTAAATATTGGACATAAGTGTTAAATGCCCGATAAAATGGTTAGAAAAATGTTTCGAATAAAATGAAAGAATCGCCGCGACCGGCAAAGACACACCGTCGCACTTGCTCTCGACGATCGTATTGCGAGCACTGCGAACGCGACAGACAGAACGAAGAAAAGAAAGGCTCTTATGCAAGACAAATTCGGACGTCGATGAATTCCGCATTGATACCTTCCTCGTCGTCAAACGTTCTATCACACATGCTTGGTCGGTCCACGTTCGTGTGTTTCGCTAGCGCGAGCGCGACGGAGTGACGGAAAGATAGAGACAAAGTATGCAGTCGAATGCAGTGTTGTTGATATCCCGAGCCATAGTACGCCACAGAGAGAACGATAATTATACGAAAGAGGGAGGAAGAAAGACACCTCCCTGATGCACGCATTAGTACGGAGCTCAGAAAATATCAAACTGTTATCAATAATTTATAAATTTAATATAATGGTTGCATAAATTGTTGTAAAAAGGTATTTAGTTTCTAGAACTTGGATACATGTCAAAGCGTCTCTTTAAATTTCTACAAACTTTTTTTTTAGTACATAATCAAATTGTTCTGTAAACAGGTCTTCCATGATGAAGTAAGCAAATTTTTGGGTCCGTCCGAAACGTGTAGTTGTCCGTACTGTTAACAAATCTTTGTTATATGTTTTGCATTGAAACTTTACTATCTCGGATATCAAATCTCTAAATTGTTCCCTATCTGTTTATAACAGTGTTATGATATTACCTACCTATACATTTTAACAATGAAATTAGAATATTTTTCTGCAGATATACTGCAAAATTAGATCAGAAGATGCCACGGTAATAAAAAAATTCATGATTTCAAAAAAACTATTTTTTCTTCAAATAGATTGTTGAAGTATAGGTACGTTTAGAAGACACGATGACGATGTTGTACGTAAATTGAAAAACATTTTCAAGGATATACATAGGACTATATTGAAATTCTAAAAGTTCTAGAAATCAAAAGCATTCTTCAACAATTCATGCAAACAATTATTTAAAATTTAGATATTTTTACTCAGATGGTTTTTGTGTAATTAAACCGTTTTTGTACACTTCTATGTTTATTATAATTGTTTAATTAAGAACTTAAAAACCAAACGTATACAAATCATGCACTATCTTGCAATAGTTAAATGTTTAATATTTCGGTAATTCCTTCAAATGTATTTCCTTTTTCAATATTACCCCCAATATATGCAAGTTATTAAACAATGTCTAACATGCTGCAAGAACCTTGTGCACTGGATCTGAAACGCACCTCTACATTGAAATTTTCCTGGCTCCGGAAAAGTCTCTGATTTTTTTGTATCACTTCTTCAAAAAACATTTGGAAATTTTATAAATACACAATTCTTATTACTATATTTCTTTAAAGGAAATAACGTTTAAAGGAAAATTTGGTATATTCCTTCATATCATCGTATATCATCATCATATCACCATATTAATCAGATCCGTTTATTCCATTACTTTCCGACATTCTGTTATTCCTTCATTCCTGTATTCCCTTATTTATTCCCCTGATTTCTTTATTCCCTTATTTCTTTAAAAACAAGTATTTTAATAAAAGCAATACTACACTTAGCAATATTCTACGAATGAAGTGAAATCAGCAAAAAGCATCGAAAATGCAAAGGTATAGGCCAAGTACAAGAGAATGTGACTTTGGAATAGCTTTCTCGATAACATAAACTTCATTATACAAAGTATTTGAAATCGAACAAATGCGAGCAAGTACAAATGATTGTACAGCATCGACACGATGCTATCGCTAAGTAAATATATTAAATTAACTAAATTTCCCAAAAAATGATTTCTCCTCATTTAATGAATAAATCTGTTTATTGCTCGATTAAATGTACTTGGTGGCCCGCTTTTTACGAAGGTTCGATGGTGAAAAATAAGCCTTAATAGTTCGGGATGTTCGACATTAAAAAAGAGTTGTTAAAACACAGTATAAAGCGGCCTTCTTATTGTGTTGAATGAAAATCCTCTAAATATCGCATGACGTTTCCTTTTAATTTACGTTATCAATCGTTGAAACACATGGCAATATGCATGTGTAATTTTCTCTCAGGCACATCCAGATTGTTAATTTGTTAAATTTTTCCACTCAGATGCATCCGGATTGTTAATTTAGAAATGAGTACAAATATCTGTAACGTTACATTTTGGACATCAAGCTTCGTAAAAAGCGGGCCACCAAGTACATTTAATCGAGCAATAAACAGATTTATTCATTAAATGAGGAGAAATCATTTTTTGGGAAATTTAGTTAATTTAATATATTTACTTAGCGATAGCATCGTGTCGATGCTGTACAATCATTTGTACTTGCTCGCATTTGTTCGATTTCAAATACTTTGTATAATGAAGTTTATGTTATCGAGAAAGCTATTCCAAAGTCACATTCTCTTGTACTTGGCCTATACCTTTGCATTTTCGATGCTTTTTGCTGATATGTTTATGATGGATATTCTTATAATACAGATTTCAAGAATCCGAAGACCTACCGTTGTCCTAGTCGTCAAACTAACAAATGTAGGGGAACATTAATTCAACAAGATGATCACTATTTTGTGCAAAAACCACACACTCATCCTAACGAACCGCGCTGTGCAGAAGTATTGAAATTAAAATCAGCCATGCTGGAGGAATGTAGTAAAACTCCTTCAGTAAATAATAAAGACAGTTTTGATAATATTTGTCGTTCAAATTCTGATGCAGCATCATATATTTCATACAATAGTGTGAAATCAATAATGTCAAGAGAAAACACAAAATCATGACCAGGTTTGCCAAAAACTGTGAAGCGTACGCACGAAATATTAAAAATTATGCTATCCTGAAAGAAATTTACATGGGATGTGCAATCTCGGATGATAACAAATACGCACTAATTTTCTCTAACACTATATTGCTAACTGCATTAGAAAATAGCAAAGAAATATATATGGATCGTACTTTTTCCGTAAGTATTTAAGATAAACCATAAATATGATTAATACCTTTCAACAGAAGAAAGTCCCTATATTTTAATCATTTTTTATCTCTTATTAGGTGGTACCACGAATGTCTCTTTTTCATCAGCTCTACACTGTACACATACGTTACAATGACACGGTATACCACTGTCAATAATTTCTGTTAGGCTTATCTCACATAGTCAGATTAAAAAATGAAGTTAATTTACAGGGAATCGCTACCATTTTTGTTTTATGTGAATGTCGTACCATGAGAATGTACGAAGCAATATGGAGAAAAATAGTTTCTCTTGTTCCACGATTACAAGACAACTTAGAAACTGTCATGTGTGATTACGAGAGAGCTGCTATGGAAAGTGTACGAGCACAATTCCCCAGGGTTAGGATACATGGATGCTGGTTTCATTTCACTCAGGTAGAATATAATTGATTGGCATTATTTGTCTATTTTTTGCAATACTTACCTCATGAACGTGCTGGATAGAGAATGGAATAATCCTTTTTTATTATTCAGGCTGTGTTAAGGAAGTGGAAGAAGTTGCGGTTGCATAGTTGCATTACATACAAGTGTGGATAATACGACCAATGGTATGTTTAAGCTTTCCTGACATTATCAGACAATGTTCAAGTTTTTAGACACTATTTTATTAATCAAAATCGTTTTGCAGATACTGACATTTGTATAAATGGCAATGAAATCGGTGACAAGAGTTTAATAGAAGGTAAATTTTTTGCTTATTCATATCTTTACTTTACATTTTATAGTATTATGAAATGAATCTCATTTTGGTGTATTCTGTTTCTATGATATTAAATAACAGAAGCATTGGGAAAAAGAATTTGCAGCCGCAAGTCAGGCATCTCTAATATAGTACTACCTTGCGGTGACACTTATTTCTGCAAGTAGAAATAATGAAATTGTATTTTAATGTCACTACGGGGGAGTGCAAAACGTATACGCAATAACTACAGATGGAGAGAGTACGTAATAACTAGTTATTAATTTCAGAATATTAATATTTTGTTTATTAATTCAGCTTGAACGATGTTATGGAATACAATTTAATTTTAACGACACTTATATTTTCATTTTTTGCAGATAAGGATTGCCAAGAACCTATTTCGTGTAAAGAAATTCTTAGTGGAAATATGAGCCCAGAAGTTGTTTTGAAAAAAATGTGTATCCAAACACTACGGCGTGAATCTTTACCGAAGACATCTTTCAAATATGAATTATAATAATTCCACAATAATGCTCCTGTACACTTGTGCACTTGTTCAACGTGAAGTGCAATAAATCTTGGGATTCTTTGTATTTAATACTTCTACTCCATTATATCTTTGTTGCAATATCTCCCTCCATTTCTGATCAACCGCTGAAAATAAGGAAAAGGAATCGCATATAGTAACATAAATATTCAACAACTGTAATATGAAATTCAATTCTTTTTACCTTAATCATGTTTTCTGAGATATCGTGCAAGAAAGTAACTGCATTTCTGTTTTGTGAACATATTTCTGTTATTTTTCATAGTATTTTATTGGAAACTCTAAGTTCACTCTAACATACTTGACTGCAGTTTTGTTTGATCATGCGATGCGCTGTTCAAACAAATAATTACATAGAAATAAGATTACTTCAAGGAATTTAGATGCAGATCTACTTTGCCAGTGAATATCAAAAGAAAGTACATACATTGTTAGGTTTTACAAAACCTATCCAATAAATAGATGAAATTGTGATCGAAACTATGATTTGTAGGGAAGAAGCATACAGTTAATTGAAGCATAAAATAACTAATAAAGTTCATTATCTTCATAACTATTTTGGGATTATTTCTGTATTGGAATATTGGAAGAATGAATAATTCTGTGCGTTATATTACTCCGACGCAGAAACAGTTCAGTGCTCTTCGCGATTTCCGCGCCAAACTTTGTTCTAGGAGGAAACAATGCATTCGATCAAAGCAGATTATTTGAAACAAATGAAAGTGAGTTTATATATTTTATGCATCAATTACATATCTTTTACAGATATGAAATAAAACACCAGAGATGGAGATTTTAAAAGGTAAAAGAAATAATACTTCGTACGTATAATAATTAATCGAATGTCTGAACTCACAAGAATCGAAAAAACAATATCACCTTGGGAACGATTTCATTTGTTTCAAATAATCTGCCTTGACCGAATGCATTGTGTCCTTCTAGAGTATAGTTTCGCGCGGAAATCGCGAAGAGCACTGAAGTGTTTCCGCGTCGGAGTAATATAACGCACAGAATTATTCATACTTTCAATATTCTTTCAATAAGTGGATTTGTACTCAGCTGCATAGAAAATGGAAATTTTTAATGGGAGAAGAAAAAATACTTATGTATCAAGAGACAAGGTCTTGTCTCGGGCCAAGTACGAGAGAAGACTCTTGACTCTATTCCGGAAAGATTAGACCGGGGTTTTCGGGGTATCCAAACGACATGAAAGCGGCAAATTTCCCCAAAAGTGCGATGATATTCTTAGAGGCAGCGTCGAGACGAGTCGATTGAGACTAATTACAAAAACATTGGTCCACCCAGTAACGAGATATTTTATGTCAAAAGTACGTCTTTTTTATGTAATAAGTCGTCTGTTTCGTCTTTTCCAGTGTCACACTTTGGACTATGCGAGTTCTGTCGGTGTCAAACCGAACTAACAGATTTTCATTCCATGCGACGATAATTTTTCTGTCGGTAGTGTAGATTTTTATATGTAATCTGTTGGAGACATGCAGGAAAAATCAAAAAACAAGGTCTTGTCTCTGGCCAAGTACAATCAACAGCATAAATGATTTCACTGCGGGGAACGGGGGGCGCGCGGGCATCCACAACTGTTAATGCTTGTTTCACCTAGGTGATTTTCGTGCCCTCTCTTTCTAATAATTCGTTTCTCTCTCTCTGACGTGTGTCGCAGCATAGTAACAAGTGATAACAACTACTTCATCTCTATCTTTTCATCGCTCCGCCGCACTCATTCTATCGAGGCACACGGCCTTAGGCCGGATAGGCACGTGTGAGAGCGCGATCGTCGATCGAGGAAGGCATCAAACGCGGTTTTCGCTATGGTTCGAATTTTTCTCGCATAAGAGCCACTCTTTCCTTCCTTCCGTCTGTCACGCTTGCACTCCCATCGCGACTCACAGACGATGGCCGAGCACAGGTGTGTTGGTGCGCCTTCGTCGATCGCGATCGTTCATTCATTTCTTCAGAACATTTCGAATTATTTTATGGTACATTTAATATTTCTTGCTAATTTTTTATCGTATCATAGATTTTCAATAAATTGATATAGTATGACAATTATATGTTTTTCAATTATTTATTTAAAGTTACAATATTGTCTCGGTAAATAAGGCATAAATTTCGCGAAATATTGAATCATGGGGATATACATAACTCGAAATGAATGATTAAGAAACATCTAATTATTATTCCATTTCTATTTAATTAAAATTCAGCGGCACTGTGGGATTAAATATTGGATATAAGTGTTAAATGCCCGATAAAATGGTTAGAAAAATGTTTCGAATAAAATGAAAGAATCGCCGCGACCGGCAAAGACACACCGTCGCACTTGCTCTCGACGATCGTATTGCGAGCACTGCGAACGCGACAGACAGAACGAAGAAAAGAAAGGCTCTTATGCAAGACAAATTCGGACGTCGATGAATTCCGCATTGATACCTTCCTCGTCGTCAAACGTTCTATCACACATGCTTGGTCGGTCCACGTTCGTGTGTTTCGCTAGCGCGAGCGCGACGGAGTGACGGAAAGATAGAGACAAAGTATGCAGTCGAATGCAGTGTTGTTGATATCCCGAGCAATAGTACGCCACAGAGAGAACGATAATTATACGAAAGAGGGAGGAAGAAAGACACCTCCCTGATGCACGCATTAGTACGGAGCTCAGAAAATATCAAACTGTTATCAATAATTTATAAATTTAATATAATGGTTGCATAAATTGTTGTAAAAAGGTATTTAGTTTCTAGAACTTGGATACATGTCAAAGCGTCTCTTTAAATTTCTACAAACTTTTTTTTTAGTACATAATCAAATTGTTCTGTAAACAGGTCTTCCATGATGAAGTAAGCAAATTTTTGGGTCCGTCCGAAACGTGTAGTTGTCCGTACTGTTAACAAATCTTTGTTATATGTTTTGCATTGAAACTTTACTATCTCGGATATCAAATCTCTACATTGTTCCCTATCTGTTTATAACAGTGTTATGATATTACCTACCTATACATTTTAACAATGAAATTAGAATATTTTTCTGCAGATATACTGCAAAATTAGATCAGAAGATGCCACGGTAATAAAAAAATTCATGATTTCAAAAAAACTATTTTTTCTTCAAATAGATTGTTGAAGTATAGGTACGTTTAGAAGACACGATGACGATGTTGTACGTAAATTGAAAAACATTTTCAAGGATATACATAGGACTATATTGAAATTCTAAAAGTTCTAGAAATCAAAAGCATTCTTCAACAATTCATGCAAACAATTATTTAAAATTTAGATATTTTTACTCAGATGGTTTTTGTGTAATTAAACCGTTTTTGTACACTTCTATGTTTATTATAATTGTTTAATTAAGAACTTAAAAACCAAACGTATACAAATCATGCACTATCTTGCAATAGTTAAATGTTTAATATTTCGGTAATTCCTTCAAATGTATTTCCTTTTTCAATATTACCCCCAATATATGCAAGTTATTAAACAATGTCTAACATGCTGCAAGAACCTTGTGCACTGGATCTGAAACGCACCTCTACATTGAAATTTTCCTGGCTCCGGAAAAGTCTCTGATTTTTTTGTATCACTTCTTCAAAAAACATTTGGAAATTTTATAAATACACAATTCTTATTACTATATTTCTTTAAAGGAAATAACGTTTAAAGGAAAATTTGGTATATTCCTTCATATCATCGTATATCATCATCATATCACCATATTAATCAGATCCGTTTATTCCATTACTTTCCGACATTCTGTTATTCCTTCATTCCTGTATTCCCTTATTTATTCCCCTGATTTCTTTATTCCCTTATTTCTTTAAAAACAAGTATTTTAATAAAAGCAATACTACACTTAGCAATATTCTACGAATGAAGTGAAATCAGCAAAAAGCATCGAAAATGCAAAGGTATAGGCCAAGTACAAGAGAATGTGACTTTGGAATAGCTTTCTCGATAACATAAACTTCATTATACAAAGTATTTGAAATCGAACAAATGCGAGCAAGTACAAATGATTGTACAGCATCGACACGATGCTATCGCTAAGTAAATATATTAAATTAACTAAATTTCCCAAAAAATGATTTCTCCTCATTTAATGAATAAATCTGTTTATTGCTCGATTAAATGTACTTGGTGGCCCGCTTTTTACGAAGGTTCGATGGTGAAAAATAAGCCTTAATAGTTCGGGATGTTCGACATTAAAAAAGAGTTGTTAAAACACAGTATAAAGCGGCCTTCTTATTGTGTTGAATGAAAATCCTCTAAATATCGCATGACGTTTCCTTTTAATTTACGTTATCAATCGTTGAAACACATGGCAATATGCATGTGTAATTTTCTCTCAGGCACATCCAGATTGTTAATTTGTTAAATTTTTCCACTCAGATGCATCCGGATTGTTAATTTAGAAATGAGTACAAATATCTGTAACGTTACATTTTGGACATCAAGCTTCGTAAAAAGCGGGCCACCAAGTACATTTAATCGAGCAATAAACAGATTTATTCATTAAATGAGGAGAAATCATTTTTTGGGAAATTTAGTTAATTTAATATATTTACTTAGCGATAGCATCGTGTCGATGCTGTACAATCATTTGTACTTGCTCGCATTTGTTCGATTTCAAATACTTTGTATAATGAAGTTTATGTTATCGAGAAAGCTATTCCAAAGTCACATTCTCTTGTACTTGGCCTATACCTTTGCATTTTCGATGCTTTTTGCTGATATGTTTATGATGGATATTCTTATAATACAGATTTCAAGAATCCGAAGACCTACCGTTGTCCTAGTCGTCAAACTAACAAATGTAGGGGAACATTAATTCAACAAGATGATCACTATTTTGTGCAAAAACCACACACTCATCCTAACGAACCGCGCTGTGCAGAAGTATTGAAATTAAAATCAGCCATGCTGGAGGAATGTAGTAAAACTCCTTCAGTAAATAATAAAGACAGTTTTGATAATATTTGTCGTTCAAATTCTGATGCAGCATCATATATTTCATACAATAGTGTGAAATCAATAATGTCAAGAGAAAACACAAAATCATGACCAGGTTTGCCAAAAACTGTGAAGCGTACGCACGAAATATTAAAAATTATGCTATCCTGAAAGAAATTTACATGGGATGTGCAATCTCGGATGATAACAAATACGCACTAATTTTCTCTAACACTATATTGCTAACTGCATTAGAAAATAGCAAAGAAATATATATGGATCGTACTTTTTCCGTAAGTATTTAAGATAAACCATAAATATGATTAATACCTTTCAACAGAAGAAAGTCCCTATATTTTAATCATTTTTTATCTCTTATTAGGTGGTACCACGAATGTCTCTTTTTCATCAGCTCTACACTGTACGAGCCGCCCAGAAAATCTTGAACCATCTCAGGGGTTAGTGCGGCGAGGGGATTGACTTTGCCTTTGTGCCCCGCCACGACGCCGCGTCACGACAAACGAATCGCGCGAGGCAAAATCAATCCCCTCGCCGCACTACTCCCCTGAGATGGTTCAAGATTTTCTGGGCCGCGTGTACACATACGTTACAATGACACGGTATACCACTGTCAATAATTTCTGTTAGGCTTATCTCACATAGTCAGATTAAAAAATGAAGTTAATTTACAGGGAATCGCTACCATTTTTGTTTTATGTGAATGTCGTACCATGAGAATGTACGAAGCAATATGGAGAAAAATAGTTTCTCTTGTTCCACGATTACAAGACAACTTAGAAACTGTCATGTGTGATTACGAGAGAGCTGCTATGGAAAGTGTACGAGCACAATTCCCCAGGGTTAGGATACATGGATGCTGGTTTCATTTCACTCAGGTAGAATATAATTGATTGGCATTATTTGTCTATTTTTTGCAATACTTACCTCATGAACGTGCTGGATAGAGAATGGAATAATCCTTTTTTATTATTCAGGCTGTGTTAAGGAAGTGGAAGACGTTGCGGTTGCATAGTTGCATTACATACAAGTGTGGATAATACGACCAATGGTATGTTTAAGCTTTCCTGACATTATCAGACAATGTTCAAGTTTTTAGACACTATTTTATTAATCAAAATCGTTTTGCAGATACTGACATTTGTATAAATGGCAATTAAATCGGTGACAAGAGTTTAATAGAAGGTAAATTTTTTGCTTATTCATATCTTTACTTTACATTTTATAGTATTATAAAATGAATCTCATTTTGGTGTATTCTGTTTCTATGATATTAAATAACAGAAGCATTGGGAAAAAGGATTTGCAGCTGCAAGTCAGGCATCTCTAATATAGTACTACCTTGCGGTGACATTTATTTCTGCAAGTAGAAATAATGAATTTGTATTTTAATGTCACTACGGGGGAGTGCAAAACGTATACGCAATAACTACAGATGGAGAGAGTACGTAATAACTAGATATTAATTTCAGAATATTAATATTTTGTTTATTAATTCAGCTTGAACGATGTTATGGAATACAATTTAATTTTAACGACACTTATATTTTCATTTTTTGTAGATATGGATTGCCAAGAACCTATTTCGTGTAAAGAAATCCTTAGTGGAAATATGAGCCCAGAAGTTGTTTTGAAAAAAATGTGTATCCAAACACTACGGCGTGAATCTTTACCGAAGACATCTTCCAAATATGAATTATAATAATTCCACAATAATGCTCCTGTACACTTGTGCACTTGTTCAACGTGAAGTGCAATAAATCTTGGGATTCTTTGTATTTAATACTTCTACTCCATTATATCTTTATTGCAATATCTCCCTCCATTTCTGATCAACCGCTGAAAATAAGGAAAAGGAATCGCATATAGTAACATAAATATTCAACAACTGTAATATGAAATTCAATTCTTTTTACCTTAATCATGTTTTCTGAGATATCGTGCAAGAAAGTAACTGCATTTCTGTTTTGTGAACATATTTCTGTTATTTTTCATAGTATTTTATTGGAAACTCTAAGTTCACTCTAACATACTTGACTGCAGTTTTGTTTGATCATGCGATGCGCTGTTCAAACAAATAATTACATAGAAATAAGATTACTTCAAGGAATTTAGATGCAGATCTACTTTGCCAGTGAATATCAAAAGAAAGTACATACATTGTTAGGTTTTACAAAACCTATCCAATAAATAGATGAAATTGTGATCGAAACTATGATTTGTAGGGAAGAAGCATACAGTTAATTGAAGCATAAAATAACTAATAAAGTTCATTATCTTCATAACTATTTTGGGATTATTTCTGTATTGGAATATTGGAAGAATGAATAATTCTGTGCGTTATATTACTCCGACGCAGAAACAGTTCAGTGCTCTTCGCGATTTCCGCGCCAAACTTTGTTCTAGGAGGAAACAATGCATTCGATCAAAGCAGATTATTTGAAACAAATGAAAGTGAGTTTATATATTTTATGCATCAATTACATATCTTTTACAGATATGAAATAAAACACCAGAGATGGAGATTTTAAAAGGTAAAAGAAATAATACTTCGTACGTATAATAATTAATCGAATGTCTGAACTCACAAGAATCGAAAAAACAATATCACCTTGGGAACGATTTCATTTGTTTCAAATAATCTGCCTTGACCGAATGCATTGTGTCCTTCTAGAGTATAGTTTCGCGCGGAAATCGCGAAGAGCACTGAAGTGTTTCCGCGTCGGAGTAATATAACGCACAGAATTATTCATACTTTCAATATTCTTTCAATAAGTGGATTTGTACTCAGCTGCATAGAAAATGGAAATTTTTAATGGGAGAAGAAAAAATACTTATGTATCAAGAGACAAGGTCTTGTCTCGGGCCAAGTACGAGAGAAGACTCTTGACTCTATTCCGGAAAGATTAGACCGGGGTTTTCGGGGTATCCAAACGACATGAAAGCGGCAAATTTCCCCAAAAGTGCGATGATATTCTTAGAGGCAGCGTCGAGACGAGTCGATTGAGACTAATTACAAAAACATTGGTCCACCCAGTAACGAGATATTTTATGTCAAAAGTACGTCTTTTTTATGTAATAAGTCGTCTGTTTCGTCTTTTCCAGTGTCACACTTTGGACTATGCGAGTTCTGTCGGTGTCAAACCGAACTAACAGATTTTCATTCCATGCGACGATAATTTTTCTGTCGGTAGTGTAGATTTTTATATGTAATCTGTTGGAGACATGCAGGAAAAATCAAAAAACAAGGTCTTGTCTCTGGCCAAGTACAATCAACAGCATAAATGATTTCACTGCGGGGAACGGGGGGCGCGCGGGCATCCACAACTGTTAATGCTTGTTTCACCTAGGTGATTTTCGTGCCCTCTCTTTCTAATAATTCGTTTCTCTCTCTCTGACGTGTGTCGCAGCATAGTAACAAGTGATAACAACTACTTCATCTCTATCTTTTCATCGCTCCGCCGCACTCATTCTATCGAGGCACACGGCCTTAGGCCGGATAGGCACGTGTGAGAGCGCGATCGTCGATCGAGGAAGGCATCAAACGCGGTTTTCGCTATGGTTCGAATTTTTCTCGCATAAGAGCCACTCTTTCCTTCCTTCCGTCTGTCACGCTTGCACTCCCATCGCGACTCACAGACGATGGCCGAGCACAGGTGTGTTGGTGCGCCTTCGTCGATCGCGATCGTTCATTCATTTCTTCAGAACATTTCGAATTATTTTATGGTACATTTAATATTTCTTGCTAATTTTTTATCGTATCATAGATTTTCAATAAATTGATATAGTATGACAATTATATGTTTTTCAATTATTTATTTAAAGTTACAATATTGTCTCGGTAAATAAGGCATAAATTTCGCGAAATATTGAATCATGGGGATATACATAACTCGAAATGAATGATTAAGAAACATCTAATTATTATTCCATTTCTATTTAATTAAAATTCAGCGGCACTGTGGGATTAAATATTGGATATAAGTGTTAAATGCCCGATAAAATGGTTAGAAAAATGTTTCGAATAAAATGAAAGAATCGCCGCGACCGGCAAAGACACACCGTCGCACTTGCTCTCGACGATCGTATTGCGAGCACTGCGAACGCGACAGACAGAACGAAGAAAAGAAAGGCTCTTATGCAAGACAAATTCGGACGTCGATGAATTCCGCATTGATACCTTCCTCGTCGTCAAACGTTCTATCACACATGCTTGGTCGGTCCACGTTCGTGTGTTTCGCTAGCGCGAGCGCGACGGAGTGACGGAAAGATAGAGACAAAGTATGCAGTCGAATGCAGTGTTGTTGATATCCCGAGCAATAGTACGCCACAGAGAGAACGATAATTATACGAAAGAGGGAGGAAGAAAGACACCTCCCTGATGCACGCATTAGTACGGAGCTCAGAAAATATCAAACTGTTATCAATAATTTATAAATTTAATATAATGGTTGCATAAATTGTTGTAAAAAGGTATTTAGTTTCTAGAACTTGGATACATGTCAAAGCGTCTCTTTAAATTTCTACAAACTTTTTTTTTAGTACATAATCAAATTGTTCTGTAAACAGGTCTTCCATGATGAAGTAAGCAAATTTTTGGGTCCGTCCGAAACGTGTAGTTGTCCGTACTGTTAACAAATCTTTGTTATATGTTTTGCATTGAAACTTTACTATCTCGGATATCAAATCTCTACATTGTTCCCTATCTGTTTATAACAGTGTTATGATATTACCTACCTATACATTTTAACAATGAAATTAGAATATTTTTCTGCAGATATACTGCAAAATTAGATCAGAAGATGCCACGGTAATAAAAAAATTCATGATTTCAAAAAAACTATTTTTTCTTCAAATAGATTGTTGAAGTATAGGTACGTTTAGAAGACACGATGACGATGTTGTACGTAAATTGAAAAACATTTTCAAGGATATACATAGGACTATATTGAAATTCTAAAAGTTCTAGAAATCAAAAGCATTCTTCAACAATTCATGCAAACAATTATTTAAAATTTAGATATTTTTACTCAGATGGTTTTTGTGTAATTAAACCGTTTTTGTACACTTCTATGTTTATTATAATTGTTTAATTAAGAACTTAAAAACCAAACGTATACAAATCATGCACTATCTTGCAATAGTTAAATGTTTAATATTTCGGTAATTCCTTCAAATGTATTTCCTTTTTCAATATTACCCCCAATATATGCAAGTTATTAAACAATGTCTAACATGCTGCAAGAACCTTGTGCACTGGATCTGAAACGCACCTCTACATTGAAATTTTCCTGGCTCCGGAAAAGTCTCTGATTTTTTTGTATCACTTCTTCAAAAAACATTTGGAAATTTTATAAATACACAATTCTTATTACTATATTTCTTTAAAGGAAATAACGTTTAAAGGAAAATTTGGTATATTCCTTCATATCATCGTATATCATCATCATATCACCATATTAATCAGATCCGTTTATTCCATTACTTTCCGACATTCTGTTATTCCTTCATTCCTGTATTCCCTTATTTATTCCCCTGATTTCTTTATTCCCTTATTTCTTTAAAAACAAGTATTTTAATAAAAGCAATACTACACTTAGCAATATTCTACGAATGAAGTGAAATCAGCAAAAAGCATCGAAAATGCAAAGGTATAGGCCAAGTACAAGAGAATGTGACTTTGGAATAGCTTTCTCGATAACATAAACTTCATTATACAAAGTATTTGAAATCGAACAAATGCGAGCAAGTACAAATGATTGTACAGCATCGACACGATGCTATCGCTAAGTAAATATATTAAATTAACTAAATTTCCCAAAAAATGATTTCTCCTCATTTAATGAATAAATCTGTTTATTGCTCGATTAAATGTACTTGGTGGCCCGCTTTTTACGAAGGTTCGATGGTGAAAAATAAGCCTTAATAGTTCGGGATGTTCGACATTAAAAAAGAGTTGTTAAAACACAGTATAAAGCGGCCTTCTTATTGTGTTGAATGAAAATCCTCTAAATATCGCATGACGTTTCCTTTTAATTTACGTTATCAATCGTTGAAACACATGGCAATATGCATGTGTAATTTTCTCTCAGGCACATCCAGATTGTTAATTTGTTAAATTTTTCCACTCAGATGCATCCGGATTGTTAATTTAGAAATGAGTACAAATATCTGTAACGTTACATTTTGGACATCAAGCTTCGTAAAAAGCGGGCCACCAAGTACATTTAATCGAGCAATAAACAGATTTATTCATTAAATGAGGAGAAATCATTTTTTGGGAAATTTAGTTAATTTAATATATTTACTTAGCGATAGCATCGTGTCGATGCTGTACAATCATTTGTACTTGCTCGCATTTGTTCGATTTCAAATACTTTGTATAATGAAGTTTATGTTATCGAGAAAGCTATTCCAAAGTCACATTCTCTTGTACTTGGCCTATACCTTTGCATTTTCGATGCTTTTTGCTGATATGTTTATGATGGATATTCTTATAATACAGATTTCAAGAATCCGAAGACCTACCGTTGTCCTAGTCGTCAAACTAACAAATGTAGGGGAACATTAATTCAACAAGATGATCACTATTTTGTGCAAAAACCACACACTCATCCTAACGAACCGCGCTGTGCAGAAGTATTGAAATTAAAATCAGCCATGCTGGAGGAATGTAGTAAAACTCCTTCAGTAAATAATAAAGACAGTTTTGATAATATTTGTCGTTCAAATTCTGATGCAGCATCATATATTTCATACAATAGTGTGAAATCAATAATGTCAAGAGAAAACACAAAATCATGACCAGGTTTGCCAAAAACTGTGAAGCGTACGCACGAAATATTAAAAATTATGCTATCCTGAAAGAAATTTACATGGGATGTGCAATCTCGGATGATAACAAATACGCACTAATTTTCTCTAACACTATATTGCTAACTGCATTAGAAAATAGCAAAGAAATATATATGGATCGTACTTTTTCCGTAAGTATTTAAGATAAACCATAAATATGATTAATACCTTTCAACAGAAGAAAGTCCCTATATTTTAATCATTTTTTATCTCTTATTAGGTGGTACCACGAATGTCTCTTTTTCATCAGCTCTACACTGTACGAGCCGCCCAGAAAATCTTGAACCATCTCAGGGGTTAGTGCGGCGAGGGGATTGACTTTGCCTTTGTGCCCCGCCACGACGCCGCGTCACGACAAACGAATCGCGCGAGGCAAAATCAATCCCCTCGCCGCACTACTCCCCTGAGATGGTTCAAGATTTTCTGGGCCGCGTGTACACATACGTTACAATGACACGGTATACCACTGTCAATAATTTCTGTTAGGCTTATCTCACATAGTCAGATTAAAAAATGAAGTTAATTTACAGGGAATCGCTACCATTTTTGTTTTATGTGAATGTCGTACCATGAGAATGTACGAAGCAATATGGAGAAAAATAGTTTCTCTTGTTCCACGATTACAAGACAACTTAGAAACTGTCATGTGTGATTACGAGAGAGCTGCTATGGAAAGTGTACGAGCACAATTCCCCAGGGTTAGGATACATGGATGCTGGTTTCATTTCACTCAGGTAGAATATAATTGATTGGCATTATTTGTCTATTTTTTGCAATACTTACCTCATGAACGTGCTGGATAGAGAATGGAATAATCCTTTTTTATTATTCAGGCTGTGTTAAGGAAGTGGAAGACGTTGCGGTTGCATAGTTGCATTACATACAAGTGTGGATAATACGACCAATGGTATGTTTAAGCTTTCCTGACATTATCAGACAATGTTCAAGTTTTTAGACACTATTTTATTAATCAAAATCGTTTTGCAGATACTGACATTTGTATAAATGGCAATTAAATCGGTGACAAGAGTTTAATAGAAGGTAAATTTTTTGCTTATTCATATCTTTACTTTACATTTTATAGTATTATAAAATGAATCTCATTTTGGTGTATTCTGTTTCTATGATATTAAATAACAGAAGCATTGGGAAAAAGGATTTGCAGCTGCAAGTCAGGCATCTCTAATATAGTACTACCTTGCGGTGACATTTATTTCTGCAAGTAGAAATAATGAATTTGTATTTTAATGTCACTACGGGGGAGTGCAAAACGTATACGCAATAACTACAGATGGAGAGAGTACGTAATAACTAGATATTAATTTCAGAATATTAATATTTTGTTTATTAATTCAGCTTGAACGATGTTATGGAATACAATTTAATTTTAACGACACTTATATTTTCATTTTTTGTAGATATGGATTGCCAAGAACCTATTTCGTGTAAAGAAATCCTTAGTGGAAATATGAGCCCAGAAGTTGTTTTGAAAAAAATGTGTATCCAAACACTACGGCGTGAATCTTTACCGAAGACATCTTCCAAATATGAATTATAATAATTCCACAATAATGCTCCTGTACACTTGTGCACTTGTTCAACGTGAAGTGCAATAAATCTTGGGATTCTTTGTATTTAATACTTCTACTCCATTATATCTTTGTTGCAATATCTCCCTCCATTTCTGATCAACCGCTGAAAATAAGGAAAAGGAATCGCATATAGTAACATAAATATTCAACAACTGTAATATGAAATTCAATTCTTTTTACCTTAATCATGTTTTCTGAGATATCGTGCAAGAAAGTAACTGCATTTCTGTTTTGTGAACATATTTCTGTTATTTTTCATAGTATTTTATTGGAAACTCTAAGTTCACTCTAACATACTTGACTGCAGTTTTGTTTGATCATGCGATGCGCTGTTCAAACAAATAATTACATAGAAATAAGATTACTTCAAGGAATTTAGATGCAGATCTACTTTGCCAGTGAATATCAAAAGAAAGTACATACATTGTTAGGTTTTACAAAACCTATCCAATAAATAGATGAAATTGTGATCGAAACTATGATTTGTAGGGAAGAAGCATACAGTTAATTGAAGCATAAAATAACTAATAAAGTTCATTATCTTCATAACTATTTTGGGATTATTTCTGTATTGGAATATTGGAAGAATGAATAATTCTGTGCGTTATATTACTCCGACGCAGAAACAGTTCAGTGCTCTTCGCGATTTCCGCGCCAAACTTTGTTCTAGGAGGAAACAATGCATTCGATCAAAGCAGATTATTTGAAACAAATGAAAGTGAGTTTATATATTTTATGCATCAATTACATATCTTTTACAGATATGAAATAAAACACCAGAGATGGAGATTTTAAAAGGTAAAAGAAATAATACTTCGTACGTATAATAATTAATCGAATGTCTGAACTCACAAGAATCGAAAAAACAATATCACCTTGGGAACGATTTCATTTGTTTCAAATAATCTGCCTTGACCGAATGCATTGTGTCCTTCTAGAGTATAGTTTCGCGCGGAAATCGCGAAGAGCACTGAAGTGTTTCCGCGTCGGAGTAATATAACGCACAGAATTATTCATACTTTCAATATTCTTTCAATAAGTGGATTTGTACTCAGCTGCATAGAAAATGGAAATTTTTAATGGGAGAAGAAAAAATACTTATGTATCAAGAGACAAGGTCTTGTCTCGGGCCAAGTACGAGAGAAGACTCTTGACTCTATTCCGGAAAGATTAGACCGGGGTTTTCGGGGTATCCAAACGACATGAAAGCGGCAAATTTCCCCAAAAGTGCGATGATATTCTTAGAGGCAGCGTCGAGACGAGTCGATTGAGACTAATTACAAAAACATTGGTCCACCCAGTAACGAGATATTTTATGTCAAAAGTACGTCTTTTTTATGTAATAAGTCGTCTGTTTCGTCTTTTCCAGTGTCACACTTTGGACTATGCGAGTTCTGTCGGTGTCAAACCGAACTAACAGATTTTCATTCCATGCGACGATAATTTTTCTGTCGGTAGTGTAGATTTTTATATGTAATCTGTTGGAGACATGCAGGAAAAATCAAAAAACAAGGTCTTGTCTCTGGCCAAGTACAATCAACAGCATAAATGATTTCACTGCGGGGAACGGGGGGCGCGCGGGCATCCACAACTGTTAATGCTTGTTTCACCTAGGTGATTTTCGTGCCCTCTCTTTCTAATAATTCGTTTCTCTCTCTCTGACGTGTGTCGCAACATAGTAACAAGTGATAACAACTACTTCATCTCTATCTTTTCATCGCTCCGCCGCACTCATTCTATCGAGGCACACGGCCTTAGGCCGGATAGGCACGTGTGAGAGCGCGATCGTCGATCGAGGAAGGCATCAAACGCGGTTTTCGCTATGGTTCGAATTTTTCTCGCATAAGAGCCACTCTTTCCTTCCTTCCGTCTGTCACGCTTGCACTCCCATCGCGACTCACAGACGATGGCCGAGCACAGGTGTGTTGGTGCGCCTTCGTCGATCGCGATCGTTCATTCATTTCTTCAGAACATTTCGAATTATTTTATGGTACATTTAATATTTCTTGCTAATTTTTTATCGTATCATAGATTTTCAATAAATTGATATAGTATGACAATTATATGTTTTTCAATTATTTATTTAAAGTTACAATATTGTCTCGGTAAATAAGGCATAAATTTCGCGAAATATTGAATCATGGGGATATACATAACTCGAAATGAATGATTAAGAAACATCTAATTATTATTCCATTTCTATTTAATTAAAATTCAGCGGCACTGTGGGATTAAATATTGGATATAAGTGTTAAATGCCCGATAAAATGGTTAGAAAAATGTTTCGAATAAAATGAAAGAATCGCCGCGACCGGCAAAGACACACCGTCGCACTTGCTCTCGACGATCGTATTGCGAGCACTGCGAACGCGACAGACAGAACGAAGAAAAGAAAGGCTCTTATGCAAGACAAATTCGGACGTCGATGAATTCCGCATTGATACCTTCCTCGTCGTCAAACGTTCTATCACACATGCTTGGTCGGTCCACGTTCGTGTGTTTCGCTAGCGCGAGCGCGACGGAGTGACGGAAAGATAGAGACAAAGTATGCAGTCGAATGCAGTGTTGTTGATATCCCGAGCCATAGTACGCCACAGAGAGAACGATAATTATACGAAAGAGGGAGGAAGAAAGACACCTCCCTGATGCACGCATTAGTACGGAGCTCAGAAAATATCAAACTGTTATCAATAATTTATAAATTTAATATAATGGTTGCATAAATTGTTGTAAAAAGGTATTTAGTTTCTAGAACTTGGATACATGTCAAAGCGTCTCTTTAAATTTCTACAAACTTTTTTTTTAGTACATAATCAAATTGTTCTGTAAACAGGTCTTCCATGATGAAGTAAGCAAATTTTTGGGTCCGTCCGAAACGTGTAGTTGTCCGTACTGTTAACAAATCTTTGTTATATGTTTTGCATTGAAACTTTACTATCTCGGATATCAAATCTCTAAATTGTTCCCTATCTGTTTATAACAGTGTTATGATATTACCTACCTATACATTTTAACAATGAAATTAGAATATTTTTCTGCAGATATACTGCAAAATTAGATCAGAAGATGCCACGGTAATAAAAAAATTCATGATTTCAAAAAAACTATTTTTTCTTCAAATAGATTGTTGAAGTATAGGTACGTTTAGAAGACACGATGACGATGTTGTACGTAAATTGAAAAACATTTTCAAGGATATACATAGGACTATATTGAAATTCTAAAAGTTCTAGAAATCAAAAGCATTCTTCAACAATTCATGCAAACAATTATTTAAAATTTAGATATTTTTACTCAGATGGTTTTTGTGTAATTAAACCGTTTTTGTACACTTCTATGTTTATTATAATTGTTTAATTAAGAACTTAAAAACCAAACGTATACAAATCATGCACTATCTTGCAATAGTTAAATGTTTAATATTTCGGTAATTCCTTCAAATGTATTTCCTTTTTCAATATTACCCCCAATATATGCAAGTTATTAAACAATGTCTAACATGCTGCAAGAACCTTGTGCACTGGATCTGAAACGCACCTCTACATTGAAATTTTCCTGGCTCCGGAAAAGTCTCTGATTTTTTTGTATCACTTCTTCAAAAAACATTTGGAAATTTTATAAATACACAATTCTTATTACTATATTTCTTTAAAGGAAATAACGTTTAAAGGAAAATTTGGTATATTCCTTCATATCATCGTATATCATCATCATATCACCATATTAATCAGATCCGTTTATTCCATTACTTTCCGACATTCTGTTATTCCTTCATTCCTGTATTCCCTTATTTATTCCCCTGATTTCTTTATTCCCTTATTTCTTTAAAAACAAGTATTTTAATAAAAGCAATACTACACTTAGCAATATTCTACGAATGAAGTGAAATCAGCAAAAAGCATCGAAAATGCAAAGGTATAGGCCAAGTACAAGAGAATGTGACTTTGGAATAGCTTTCTCGATAACATAAACTTCATTATACAAAGTATTTGAAATCGAACAAATGCGAGCAAGTACAAATGATTGTACAGCATCGACACGATGCTATCGCTAAGTAAATATATTAAATTAACTAAATTTCCCAAAAAATGATTTCTCCTCATTTAATGAATAAATCTGTTTATTGCTCGATTAAATGTACTTGGTGGCCCGCTTTTTACGAAGGTTCGATGGTGAAAAATAAGCCTTAATAGTTCGGGATGTTCGACATTAAAAAAGAGTTGTTAAAACACAGTATAAAGCGGCCTTCTTATTGTGTTGAATGAAAATCCTCTAAATATCGCATGACGTTTCCTTTTAATTTACGTTATCAATCGTTGAAACACATGGCAATATGCATGTGTAATTTTCTCTCAGGCACATCCAGATTGTTAATTTGTTAAATTTTTCCACTCAGATGCATCCGGATTGTTAATTTAGAAATGAGTACAAATATCTGTAACGTTACATTTTGGACATCAAGCTTCGTAAAAAGCGGGCCACCAAGTACATTTAATCGAGCAATAAACAGATTTATTCATTAAATGAGGAGAAATCATTTTTTGGGAAATTTAGTTAATTTAATATATTTACTTAGCGATAGCATCGTGTCGATGCTGTACAATCATTTGTACTTGCTCGCATTTGTTCGATTTCAAATACTTTGTATAATGAAGTTTATGTTATCGAGAAAGCTATTCCAAAGTCACATTCTCTTGTACTTGGCCTATACCTTTGCATTTTCGATGCTTTTTGCTGATATGTTTATGATGGATATTCTTATAATACAGATTTCAAGAATCCGAAGACCTACCGTTGTCCTAGTCGTCAAACTAACAAATGTAGGGGAACATTAATTCAACAAGATGATCACTATTTTGTGCAAAAACCACACACTCATCCTAACGAACCGCGCTGTGCAGAAGTATTGAAATTAAAATCAGCCATGCTGGAGGAATGTAGTAAAACTCCTTCAGTAAATAATAAAGACAGTTTTGATAATATTTGTCGTTCAAATTCTGATGCAGCATCATATATTTCATACAATAGTGTGAAATCAATAATGTCAAGAGAAAACACAAAATCATGACCAGGTTTGCCAAAAACTGTGAAGCGTACGCACGAAATATTAAAAATTATGCTATCCTGAAAGAAATTTACATGGGATGTGCAATCTCGGATGATAACAAATACGCACTAATTTTCTCTAACACTATATTGCTAACTGCATTAGAAAATAGCAAAGAAATATATATGGATCGTACTTTTTCCGTAAGTATTTAAGATAAACCATAAATATGATTAATACCTTTCAACAGAAGAAAGTCCCTATATTTTAATCATTTTTTATCTCTTATTAGGTGGTACCACGAATGTCTCTTTTTCATCAGCTCTACACTGTACACATACGTTACAATGACACGGTATACCACTGTCAATAATTTCTGTTAGGCTTATCTCACATAGTCAGATTAAAAAATGAAGTTAATTTACAGGGAATCGCTACCATTTTTGTTTTATGTGAATGTCGTACCATGAGAATGTACGAAAGAATATGGAGAAAAATAGTTTCTCTTGTTCCACGATTACAAGACAACTTAGAAACTGTCATGTGTGATTACGAGAGAGCTGCTATGGAAAGTGTACGAGCACAATTCCCCAGGGTTAGGATACATGGATGCTGGTTTCATTTCACTCAGGTAGAATATAATTGATTGGCATTATTTGTCTATTTTTTGCAATACTTACCTCATGAACGTGCTGGATAGAGAATGGAATAATCCTTTTTTATTATTCAGGCTGTGTTAAGGAAGTGGAAGAAGTTGCGGTTGCATAGTTGCATTACATACAAGTGTGGATAATACGACCAATGGTATGTTTAAGCTTTCCTGACATTATCAGACAATGTTCAAGTTTTTAGACACTATTTTATTAATCAAAATCGTTTTGCAGATACTGACATTTGTATAAATGGCAATGAAATCGGTGACAAGAGTTTAATAGAAGGTAAATTTTTTGCTTATTCATATCTTTACTTTACATTTTATAGTATTATGAAATGAATCTCATTTTGGTGTATTCTGTTTCTATGATATTAAATAACAGAAGCATTGGGAAAAAGAATTTGCAGCCGCAAGTCAGGCATCTCTAATATAGTACTACCTTGCGGTGACACTTATTTCTGCAAGTAGAAATAATGAAATTGTATTTTAATGTCACTACGGGGGAGTGCAAAACGTATACGCAATAACTACAGATGGAGAGAGTACGTAATAACTAGTTATTAATTTCAGAATATTAATATTTTGTTTATTAATTCAGCTTGAACGATGTTATGGAATACAATTTAATTTTAACGACACTTATATTTTCATTTTTTGCAGATAAGGATTGCCAAGAACCTATTTCGTGTAAAGAAATTCTTAGTGGAAATATGAGCCCAGAAGTTGTTTTGAAAAAAATGTGTATCCAAACACTACGGCGTGAATCTTTACCGAAGACATCTTTCAAATATGAATTATAATAATTCCACAATAATGCTCCTGTACACTTGTGCACTTGTTCAACGTGAAGTGCAATAAATCTTGGGATTCTTTGTATTTAATACTTCTACTCCATTATATCTTTGTTGCAATATCTCCCTCCATTTCTGATCAACCGCTGAAAATAAGGAAAAGGAATCGCATATAGTAACGTAAATATTCAACAACTGTAATATGAAATTAAATTCTTTTTACCTTAATCATGTTTTCTGATATATCGTGCAAGAAAGTAACTGCATTTCTGTTTTGAGAACATATTTCTGTTATTTTTCCTGGTATTTTATTGGAAACTCGAAGTTCACTCTAACATACTTGACTGCAGTTTTGTTTGATCATGCGATGCGCTGTTCAAGCAAATAATTACATAGAAATAAGATTACTTCAAGGAATTTAGATGCAGATCTACTTTGCCAGTGAATATCAAAAGAAATGTATATATATATAAAAATTAAAATTACTTACATTTTAAGTTGTAATACATCACCATCCACAGGTGAGAACACTATTCTAATAATTGAAAATTCGGTCCTACGTTTCGATCCTTGTTGGGATCATCCTCAGGGACAATATTCTAAAAGAACTTATGTTCTCCTTACAAAGAGAACTTTTATCTGTCTTTTATCTATTGTTTGTAGATGGTTACAAATTAAAAAGTTTACAAAGATTTCCAAATTACAGTTCAAGAAAGCTATTCAGTTCGTTATGGAATCTACAATTTTTAAATTTAATAATACAATTTATAAACAAACCTATGGTACACCCATGGGCTCTCCCATATCTCCAGTAATAGCAGAATTAGTTATGGAATCCTTACAAACAATATGTTTAAATAAAATATCAGTACACATTCCATATTTTAAACGATACGTTGATGACATCTTGACTATAGTACCTAGTGACAGTATTCCTGAGATTTTGAACGTGTTCAATAGTTACCACGAGAGATTAAAGTTCACACATGAAATAGAGATTGATGGTATGATCAGTTTCCTTGACGTGCTTATGATTCGTGACACTGAAAATAAAGGTAAAATCATAACTGATTGGTACAGGAAACCGACGTGGTCTGGAAGATTTTT
Source organism: Mimumesa dahlbomi (assembly GCA_917499265.3). Lineage (NCBI taxonomy): Eukaryota > Metazoa > Arthropoda > Insecta > Hymenoptera > Crabronidae > Mimumesa > Mimumesa dahlbomi. The sequence goes on from OU824124.1 coordinate 10,924,157, forward strand.
AAATTTTCATTCTGCCCATCCAACCACACACAAGATAGGATTAATCAAAGGTTTAGTTGATAGAGGTATAAAACTGGCTAATAATAGGTTCTGGGAAAAAAACATTAAACTCATTAAAGAAACATTAAGCAACAATTGTTACCCACCAGATTTTGTCGAACTACATATTTCCAAACGCATACACCAATTATATAATTCTTGTACCAATAGTAATGATTTACCTGAAAATAACAGCGTGTCAATGAAGAGAGGCGTAATACCTTTCATTAGAGGTTTAAGCGAAGGTATAGCACATGAATTCAAGAGAGTAGGAATTCATACCTGTTATTCTGTCACCAACACTAGCCATAATCTTTTATATCATAGTCCAAAAGACAAAATTAACAAAGAAAAAAGATCCAACGTTGTATATAACATTCCATGTAAAGATTGTGGCCTATCATACATAGGACAGACCAAACAATATCTAAAAAATAGAATCAATGAACATAAATTATCGATTAAGAACTTAAACGTAGCACCTACTGACTTAGTGCACCACTTTTTGGAATTAGGACATATGTTTAACTTTGATGAAACCAAGATAATAGGCACAGAACCTAACTTAAGGAAACGTTTGTTAATGGAGACCTTTTCAATTATGACTCATAATTCAGTCAACAAAAGAACAGAGAATCAAGAGGTACATGATTATTATGCAAACGTCATTAAACTATTGACTTAATGAACGTCTTATAAGATCCTTTCTTGCAATATATGACACCTCTCTGTTATTCTCTTAGTTTGTCTTCAATTAATGTACAAAGGGTTGTTTTCTTAAATAACACCATGGTTTCGATCAACTAATTAAGAACAATTATGAATGTCCGGTTCCAAAAATTGTAATTAAAAAAAGTTCACTAGAATAACAATAATTCCATTGTTTCATTGATTACACTATTAACAGGCTCATCCACAGATTCCTTCTTTTCTTGAAACACGTGCTTTGTCATCGAAACGATCTGTGTTTAAATTCACGTTTCAATTGTTTGAAATTTGGCGCCCTCTTCATGACTCGTGTTGTTATCGATCTATCGATCACCGATAAATTTAAAAATACTGATAAAATTCAGTGTCGGGAAATATTGCCCCGTTTTGTTTATAGATCGGGTCATTAGTCTTAAGCATTTACTAGGAGTCAGACGTGTCATACCCGATGTCTCGATTTAAAATTTTAAATTAATTATACATCCACAGTTGGTGAGTCCCACTACCAATGGGTTATATCATATTTTTGTTTGAATATATTTACTCTATAACAATATAATTACATATTAAACTAGATACATTGGCTCTTATAAATTTAAAAAAATTAAAAATAATAACTGTAGTTTAGTAATTATGTTTTTTCTTTTTGCTTTTTATGCACAAATAGGTTCTATAATTATTCAGAACAAATAGTTTATTTGAATTTTAATTTGGTTTTTTCATTTTTCTTATTTACTTATGTTCACGTTACAAAGAGAACATAAGTTCTTTTAGAATATTGTCCCTGAGGATGATCCCAACAAGGATCGAAACGTAGGACCGAATTTTCAATTATTAGAATAGTGTTCTCACCTGTGGATGGTGATGTATTACAACTTAAAATGTAAGTAATTTTAATTTTTATATATATATACATGGTCTGTCCGGAAAGTAATAGGACTGATTTTTTTCCGCCGCGACTGTACTTCGGAGCTCTCAGGTGCCGACTGGATTCGGTAGAGGAGGTCCTTAGCTAATTAATGAGGGATTGGTCAATTGTCTCCGAGAATCTGGAGAGTCAGGACAGCCTTTTCCCCGCGACGTGTTTTTGTCCGCGGTACAAGCAGAAAATTCAGCGTTCGTTAGAGCAGAGGTTGGCAATCGCTAAAATTTAATCAATTCTGTGTGAAACGCGGTAAATCTGCGACAGAGACATTTGATATGATGAAGCAGGCTTATCCAGATAATACTTTAGTAAGAAGTAGTGTGTTTCGGTGGCACAAGGCCCTTTCGGAGGGCCGGGAAGAGGTCGCCAATGAATACCGCGCTGGAAGACCTTCGACTTCGACAAACACCGACAATGTGACTCGTGTGCTCGAAGTTTTGAACTCTGACTGTCTACTGAGTACTCGTTTAATTGCCCAAATGTTAAATTTCCCAAAAACTGTGGTTCATAACATTGTGACGGAGCACCACGACAATGCAGCGGCTCACACCTTCTTTCTTGTGACCAGTTAAATGACCCAGGCAGGTATCCTAACGCTTCCCCAGCCATCCTACATCCCAGATTTGGCCCCCCCGGACTTCTTTTTGTTTCCTCGCCGGAAAATACCGATGAAAAAAAAATCATTTTGAAACGAATCATTTTGAAAAGAGGGGATCCAAGCAGCTTGTACCGCGGCTCTAAACGCCATTCCGGAGAATGCTTACCATGACGCCTTCAATGCTTGGAAATCGCCCTGGCAGCGCTGTATCGACGCAGGAAGAGCCTTTTTTGAAAGTTTTTCAAGAATTATAACGATTGGCTCAATAGTTTTTTTTTAATCGACTCAGTCCTATTACTTTCCGGACAGACCATGTACATTACTTTTGAAGTTTGAGGATCGTAATAAAGGCCAAGTAAGTTATTTTTTACACAAAATTTATATAACGATTGATAAAAATCATTTAGTTTAATATCAAAAGAAAGTACATACATTGCTAGGTTTTACAAAACCTATCCAATAAATAGGTGAGATTGTGATCGAAACTATGATTTGTAGGGAAGAAGCATACAGTTAATTGAAGCATAAAATAACTAATAAAGTTCATTATCTTCATAACTATTTTGGGATTATTTCTGTATTGGAATATTGGAAGAATGAATAATTCTGTGCGTTATATTACTCCGACGCAGAAACAGTTCAGTGCTCTTCGCGATTTCCGCGCCAAACTTTGTTCTAGGAGGAAACAATGCATTCGATCAAAGCAGATTATTTGAAACAAATGAAAGTGAGTTTATATATTTTATGCATCAATTACATATCTTTTACAGATATGAAATAAAACACCAGAGATTGAGATTTTAAAAGGTAAAAGAAATAATACTTCGTACGTATAATAATTAATCGAATGTCTGAACTCACAAGAATCGAAAAAACAATATTACCTTGGGAACGATTTCATTTGTTTCAAATAATCTGCCTTGACCGAATGCATTGTGTCCTTCTAGAGCATAGTTTCGCGCGGAAATCGCGAAGAGTACTGAAGTGTTTCCGCGTCGGAGTAATATAACGCACAGAATTATTCATACTTTCAATATTCTATCAATAAGTGGATTTGTACCCAGCTGCATAGAAAATGGAAATTTTTAATGGGAGAAGAAAAAATACTTATGTATATGTTTATGAAGGATATTCTTATAATAAAGATTTCAAGAATCCGAAGACCTACCGTTGTCCTAGTCGTCAAACTAACAAATGTAGAGGAACATTAATTCAACAAGATGATCACTATTTTGTGCAAAAAACACACACTCATCCTTACGAACCGCGCTGTGCAGAAGTATTGAAATTAAAATCAGCCATGCTGGAGGAATGTAGTAAAACTCCTTCAGTAAATAATAAAGACAGTTTTGATAATATTTGTCGTTCAAATTCTGCTGCAGCATCATATATTTCATACAATAGTGTGAAATCAATAATGTCAAGAGAAAACACAAAATCATGACCAGGTTTGCCAAAAACTGTGAAGAGTACGCATAAAATATTAAAAATTATGCTATCCTGAAAGAAATTTGCATGAGATGTGCAATCTCGGATGATAACAAATACGCACTAATTTTCTCTAACACTATATTGGTAACTGCATTAGAAAATAGCAAAGAAATATATATGGATGGTACTTTTTCCGTAAGTATTTAAGATAGACCATAAATATGATTAATACCTTTCAACAGAAGAATGTCCCTATGTTTTGATCATTTTTTATCTCTTATTAGGTCGTACCACGAATGCCTCTTTTTCATCAGCTCTACACTGTACACATACGTTACAATGACACGGTATACCACTGTCAATAATTTTTGTTAGGCTTATCTCACATAGTCAGATTAAAAAATGAAGTTAATTTACAGGGAATCGCTACCATTTTTGTTTTATGTGAATGTCGTACCATGAGAATGTACGAAGCAATATGGAGAAAAATAGTTTCTCTTGTTCCACGATTACAAGACAACTTAGAAACTGTCATGTGTGATTACGAGAGAGCTGCTATGGAAAGTGTACGAGCACAATTCCCCAGGGTTATGATACATGGATGCTGGTTTCATTTCACTCAGGTTGAATATAATTGATTGGCATTATTTGTCTGTTTTTTGCAATACTTACCTCATGAACGTGCTGGATAGAGAATGGAATAATCCTTTTTTATTATTCAGGCTGTGTTAAGGAAGTGGAAGAAGTTGCGGTTGCATAGTTGCATTACATATAAGTGTGGATAATACGACCAATGGTATGTTTAAGCTTTTCTGACATTATCGGACAATGTTCAAGTTTTTAGACACTATTTTATTAATTAAAATCGTTTTGCAGATACTGACATTTGTATAAATGGCAATCAAATCGGTGACAAGAGTTTAATAGAAGGTAAATTTTTTACTTATTCATATCTTTACTTTACATTTTATAGTATTATAAAATGAATCTCATTTTGGTGTATTCTGTTTCTATGATATTAAATAACAAAAGCATTGGGAAAAAGGATTTGCAGCCGCAAGTCAGGCATCTCTAATATAGTACTACCTTGCGGTGACACTTATTTCTGCAAGTAGAAATAATGAATTTGTATTTTAATGTCACTACGGGGGAGTGCAAAACGTATACGCAATAACTACAGATGGAGAGAGTACGTAATAACTAGTTATTAATTTCAGAATATAAATATTTTGTTTATTAATTCAGCTTGAACGATGTTATGGAATACAATTTAATTTTAACGACACTTATATTTTCATTTTTTGTAGATAAGGATTGCCAAGAACCTATTTCGTGTAAAGAAATTCTTAGTGGAAATATGAGCCCAGAAGTTGTTTTGAAAAAAATGTGTATCCAAACACTACGGCGTGAAGCTTTACCGAAGACATCTTCCAAATATGAATTATAATAATTCCACAATTATGCTCCTGTACACACTTGTGCACTTGTTCAACGTGAAGTGCAATAAATCTTGGGATTCTTTGCATTTAATATTTCTACTCCATTATATCTTTGTTGCAATATCTCCCTCCATTTCTGATCAACCGCTGAAAATAAGGAAAAGGAATCGCATATAGTAACATAAATATTCAACAACTGTGATATGAAATTAAATTCTTTTTACCTTAATCATGTTTTCTGATATATCGTGCAAGAAAGTAACTGCATTTCTGTTTTGAGAACATATTTCTGTTATTTTTCCTGGTATTTTATTGGAAACTCGAAGTTCACTCTAACATACTTGACTGCAGTTTTGTTTGATCATGCGATGCGCTGTTCAAGCAAATAATTACATAGAAATAAGATTACTTCAAGGAATTTAGATGCAGATCTACTTTGCCAGTGAATATCAAAAGAAATGTATATATATATAAAAATTAAAATTACTTACATTTTAAGTTGTAATACATCACCATCCACAGGTGAGAACACTATTCTAATAATTGAAAATTCGGTCCTACGTTTCGATCCTTGTTGGGATCATCCTCAGGGACAATATTCTAAAAGAACTTATGTTCTCCTTACAAAGAGAACTTTTATCTGTCTTTTATCTATTGTTTGTAGATGGTTACAAATTAAAAAGTTTACAAAGATTTCCAAATTACAGTTCAAGAAAGCTATTCAGTTCGTTATGGAATCTACAATTTTTAAATTTAATAATACAATTTATAAACAAACCTATGGTACACCCATGGGCTCTCCCATATCTCCAGTAATAGCAGAATTAGTTATGGAATCCTTACAAACAATATGTTTAAATAAAATATCAGTACACATTCCATATTTTAAACGATACGTTGATGACATCTTGACTATAGTACCTAGTGACAGTATTCCTGAGATTTTGAACGTGTTCAATAGTTACCACGAGAGATTAAAGTTCACACATGAAATAGAGATTGATGGTATGATCAGTTTCCTTGACGTGCTTATGATTCGTGACACTGAAAATAAAGGTAAAATCATAACTGATTGGTACAGGAAACCGACGTGGTCTGGAAGATTTTTAAATTTTCATTCTGCCCATCCAACCACACACAAGATAGGATTAATCAAAGGTTTAGTTGATAGAGGTATAAAACTGGCTAATAATAGGTTCTGGGAAAAAAACATTAAACTCATTAAAGAAACATTAAGCAACAATTGTTACCCACCAGATTTTGTCGAACTACATATTTCCAAACGCATACACCAATTATATAATTCTTGTACCAATAGTAATGATTTACCTGAAAATAACAGCGTGTCAATGAAGAGAGGCGTAATACCTTTCATTAGAGGTTTAAGCGAAGGTATAGCACATGAATTCAAGAGAGTAGGAATTCATACCTGTTATTCTGTCACCAACACTAGCCATAATCTTTTATATCATAGTCCAAAAGACAAAATTAACAAAGAAAAAAGATCCAACGTTGTATATAACATTCCATGTAAAGATTGTGGCCTATCATACATAGGACAGACCAAACAATATCTAAAAAATAGAATCAATGAACATAAATTATCGATTAAGAACTTAAACGTAGCACCTACTGACTTAGTGCACCACTTTTTGGAATTAGGACATATGTTTAACTTTGATGAAACCAAGATAATAGGCACAGAACCTAACTTAAGGAAACGTTTGTTAATGGAGACCTTTTCAATTATGACTCATAATTCAGTCAACAAAAGAACAGAGAATCAAGAGGTACATGATTATTATGCAAACGTCATTAAACTATTGACTTAATGAACGTCTTATAAGATCCTTTCTTGCAATATATGACACCTCTCTGTTATTCTCTTAGTTTGTCTTCAATTAATGTACAAAGGGTTGTTTTCTTAAATAACACCATGGTTTCGATCAACTAATTAAGAACAATTATGAATGTCCGGTTCCAAAAATTGTAATTAAAAGAAGTTCACTAGAATAACAATAATTCCATTGTTTCATTGATTACACTATTAACAGGCTCATCCACAGATTCCTTCTTTTCTTGAAACACGTGCTTTGTCATCGAAACGATCTGTGTTTAAATTCACGTTTCAATTGTTTGAAATTTGGCGCCCTCTTCATGACTCGTGTTGTTATCGATCTATCGATCACCGATAAATTAAAAAATACTGATAAAATTCAGTGTCGGGAAATATTGCCCCGTTTTGTTTATAGATCGGATCATTAGTCTTAAGCATTTACTAGGAGTCAGACGTGTCATACCCGATGTCTCGATTTAAAATTTTAAATTAATTATACATCCACAGTTGGTGAGTCCCACTACCAATGGGTTATATCATATTTTTGTTTGAATATATTTACTCTATAACAATATAATTACATATTAAACTAGATACATTGGCTCTTATAAATTTAAAAAAATTAAAAATAATAACTGTAGTTTAGTAATTATGTTTTTTCTTTTTGCTTTTTATGCACAAATAGGTTCTATAATTATTCAGAACAAATAGTTTATTTGAATTTTAATTTGGTTTTTTCATTTTTCTTATTTACTTATGTTCTCCTTACAAAGAGAACATAAGTTCTTTTAGAATATTGTCCCTGAGGATGATCCCAACAAGGATCGAAACGTAGGACCGAATTTTCAATTATTAGAATAGTGTTCTCACCTGTGGATGGTGATGTATTACAACTTAAAATGTAAGTAATTTTAATTTTTATATATATATACATTACTTTTGAAGTTTGAGGATCGTAATAAAGGCCAAGTAAGTTATTTTTTACACAAAATTTATATAACGATCGATAAAAATCATTTAGTTTAATATCAAAAGAAAGTACATACATTGCTAGGTTTTACAAAACCTATCCAATAAATAGGTGAGATTGTGATCGAAACTATGATTTGTAGGGAAGAAGCATACAGTTAATTGAAGCATAAAATAACTAATAAAGTTCATTATCTTCATAACTATTTTGGGATTATTTCTGTATTGGAATATTGGAAGAATGAATAATTCTGTGCGTTATATTACTCCGACGCAGAAACAGTTCAGTGCTCTTCGCGATTTCCGCGCCAAACTTTGTTCTAGGAGGAAACAATGCATTCGATCAAAGCAGATTATTTGAAACAAATGAAAGTGAGTTTATATATTTTATGCATCAATTACATATCTTTTACAGATATGAAATAAAACACCAGAGATTGAGATTTTAAAAGGTAAAAGAAATAATACTTCGTACGTATAATAATTAATCGAATGTCTGAACTCACAAGAATCGAAAAAACAATATTACCTTGGGAACGATTTCATTTGTTTCAAATAATCTGCCTTGACCGAATGCATTGTGTCCTTCTAGAGCATAGTTTCGCGCGGAAATCGCGAAGAGTACTGAAGTGTTTCCGCGTCGGAGTAATATAACGCACAGAATTATTCATACTTTCAATATTCTATCAATAAGTGGATTTGTACCCAGCTGCATAGAAAATGGAAATTTTTAATGGGAGAAGAAAAAATACTTATGTATATGTTTATGAAGGATATTCTTATAATAAAGATTTCAAGAATCCGAAGACCTACCGTTGTCCTAGTCGTCAAACTAACAAATGTAGAGGAACATTAATTCAACAAGATGATCACTATTTTGTGCAAAAAACACACACTCATCCTTACGAACCGCGCTGTGCAGAAGTATTGAAATTAAAATCAGCCATGCTGGAGGAATGTAGTAAAACTCCTTCAGTAAATAATAAAGACAGTTTTGATAATATTTGTCGTTCAAATTCTGCTGCAGCATCATATATTTCATACAATAGTGTGAAATCAATAATGTCAAGAGAAAACACAAAATCATGACCAGGTTTGCCAAAAACTGTGAAGAGTACGCATAAAATATTAAAAATTATGCTATCCTGAAAGAAATTTGCATGAGATGTGCAATCTCGGATGATAACAAATACGCACTAATTTTCTCTAACACTATATTGGTAACTGAATTAGAAAATAGCAAAGAAATATATATGGATGGTACTTTTTCCGTAAGTATTTAAGATAGACCATAAATATGATTAATACCTTTCAACAGAAGAATGTCCCTATGTTTTGATCATTTTTTATCTCTTATTAGGTCGTACCACGAATGCCTCTTTTTCATCAGCTCTACACTGTACACATACGTTACAATGACACGGTATACCACTGTCAATAATTTTTGTTAGGCTTATCTCACATAGTCAGATTAAAAAATGAAGTTAATTTACAGGGAATCGCTACCATTTTTGTTTTATGTGAATGTCGTACCATGAGAATGTACGAAGCAATATGGAGAAAAATAGTTTCTCTTGTTCCACGATTACAAGACAACTTAGAAACTGTCATGTGTGATTACGAGAGAGCTGCTATGGAAAGTGTACGAGCACAATTCCCCAGGGTTATGATACATGGATGCTGGTTTCATTTCACTCAGGTTGAATATAATTGATTGGCATTATTTGTCTGTTTTTTGCAATACTTACCTCATGAACGTGCTGGATAGAGAATGGAATAATCCTTTTTTATTATTCAGGCTGTGTTAAGGAAGTGGAAGAAGTTGCGGTTGCATAGTTGCATTACATATAAGTGTGGATAATACGACCAATGGTATGTTTAAGCTTTCCTGACATTATCGGACAATGTTCAAGTTTTTAGACACTATTTTATTAATTAAAATCGTTTTGCAGATACTGACATTTGTATAAATGGCAATCAAATCGGTGACAAGAGTTTAATAGAAGGTAAATTTTTTACTTATTCATATCTTTACTTTACATTTTATAGTATTATAAAATGAATCTCATTTTGGTGTATTCTGTTTCTATGATATTAAATAACAAAAGCATTGGGAAAAAGGATTTGCAGCCGCAAGTCAGGCATCTCTAATATAGTACTACCTTGCGGTGACACTTATTTCTGCAAGTAGAAATAATGAATTTGTATTTTAATGTCACTACGGGGGAGTGCAAAACGTATACGCAATAACTACAGATGGAGAGAGTACGTAATAACTAGTTATTAATTTCAGAATATAAATATTTTGTTTATTAATTCAGCTTGAACGATGTTATGGAATACAATTTAATTTTAACGACACTTATATTTTCATTTTTTGTAGATAAGGATTGCCAAGAACCTATTTCGTGTAAAGAAATTCTTAGTGGAAATATGAGCCCAGAAGTTGTTTTGAAAAAAATGTGTATCCAAACACTACGGCGTGAATCTTTACCGAAGACATCTTCCAAATATGAATTATAATAATTCCACAATTATGCTCCTGTACACTTGTGCACTTGTTCAACGTGAAGTGCAATAAATCTTGGGATTCTTTGTATTTAATACTTCTACTCCATTATATCTTTGTTGCAATATCTCCCTCCATTTCTGATCAACCGCTGAAAATAAGGAAAAGGAATCGCATATAGTAACATAAATATTCAACAACTGTGATATGAAATTAAATTCTTTTTACCTTAATCATGTTTTCTGATATATCGTGCAAGAAAGTAACTGCATTTCTGTTTTGAGAACATATTTCTGTTATTTTTCCTGGTATTTTATTGGAAACTCGAAGTTCACTCTAACATACTTGACTGCAGTTTTGTTTGATCATGCGATGCGCTGTTCAAGCAAATAATTACATAGAAATAAGATTACTTCAAGGAATTTAGATGCAGATCTACTTTGCCAGTGAATATCAAAAGAAAGTACATACATTGCTAGGTTTTACAAAACCTATCCAATAAATAGGTGAGATTGTGATCGAAACTATGATTTGTAGGGAAGAAGCATACAGTTAATTGAAGCATAAAATAACTAATAAAGTTCATTATCTTCATAACTATTTTGTAATTATTTCTGTATTGGAATATTGGAAGAATGAATAATTCTGTGCGTTATATTACTCCGACGCAGAAACAGTTCAGTGCTCTTCGCGATTTCCGCGCCAAACTTTGTTCTAGGAGGAAACAATGCATTCGATCAAAGCAGATTATTTGAAACAAATGAAAGTGAGTTTATATATTTTATGCATCAATTACATATCTTTTACAGATATGAAATAAAACACCAGAGATTGAGATTTTAAAAGGTAAAAGAAATAATACTTCGTACGTATAATAATTAATCGAATGTCTGAACTCACAAGAATCGAAAAAACAATATTACCTTGGGAACGATTTCATTTGTTTCAAATAATCTGCCTTGACCGAATGCATTGTGTCCTTCTAGAGCATAGTTTCGCGCGGAAATCGCGAAGAGCACTGAAGTGTTTCCGCGTCGGAGTAATATAACGCACAGAATTATTCATACTTTCAATATTCTATCAATAAGTGGATTTGTACCCAGCTGCATAGAAAATGGAAATTTTTAATGGGAGAAGAAAAAATACTTATGTATATGTTTATGAAGGATATTCTTATAATAAAGATTTCAAGAATCCGAAGACCTACCGTTGTCCTAGTCGTCAAACTAACAAATGTAGAGGAACATTAATTCAACAAGATGATCACTATTTTGTGCAAAAAACACACACTCATCCTTACGAACCGCGCTGTGCAGAAGTATTGAAATTAAAATCAGCCATGCTGGAGGAATGTAGTAAAACTCCTTCAGTAAATAATAAAGACAGTTTTGATAATATTTGTCGTTCAAATTCTGCTGCAGCATCATATATTTCATACAATAGTGTGAAATCAATAATGTCAAGAGAAAACACAAAATCATGACCAGGTTTGCCAAAAACTGTGAAGCGTACGCACGAAATATTAAAAATTATGCTATCCTGAAAGAAATTTACATGGGATGTGCAATCTCGGATGATAACAAATACGCACTAATTTTCTCTAACACTATATTGCTAACTGCATTAGAAAATAGCAAAGAAATATATATGGATCGTACTTTTTCCGTAAGTATTTAAGATAAACCATAAATATGATTAATACCTTTCAACAGAAGAAAGTCCCTATATTTTAATCATTTTTTATCTCTTATTAGGTGGTACCACGAATGTCTCTTTTTCATCAGCTCTACACTGTACACATACGTTACAATGACACGGTATACCACTGTCAATAATTTCTGTTAGGCTTATCTCACATAGTCAGATTAAAAAATGAAGTTAATTTACAGGGAATCGCTACCATTTTTGTTTTATGTGAATGTCGTACCATGAGAATGTACGAAGCAATATGGAGAAAAATAGTTTCTCTTGTTCCACGATTACAAGACAACTTAGAAACTGTCATGTGTGATTACGAGAGAGCTGCTATGGAAAGTGTACGAGCACAATTCCCCAGGGTTAGGATACATGGATGCTGGTTTCATTTCACTCAGGTAGAATATAATTGATTGGCATTATTTGTCTATTTTTTGCAATACTTACCTCATGAACGTGCTGGATAGAGAATGGAATAATCCTTTTTTATTATTCAGGCTGTGTTTGTAATGGTACGTCCCCTTTGATACCCCTATCCTCGAGACGAACCTTACTTTTTCCTGGGTTCGGGGCAGGCCGATAAAGAATTTGGAAACTTTTCTCGATTAAACTTATAATTTATTCACTTACTCTTACTGGCTAAATACATATAAAATCGTTTTCCCTAAGCTAACACGCATCCTTCCATACATTCCGCAGTGTTATAATTCTAATCTATCGCCTTAAATCTAATTTCCTACGCTATGCTAATGTATTTACAAAAATTATCCTAATCTATCTATTTAAACCTAATCGCGGACTCTCTCACGCACACATACATTTGCTCGCACAGCTGATCGTTCTGGTGTTTACATTCACTCTCGCTATCCTTCTCACACACGTCGTCACGGTTTCTCTCTCACACTCGTCTTAATCCTATTACGGCTTTCAATGCCTCGCTATTATTCTATATTCGTTTTCGCGTCTCATGCACTCTTGAGTATTGGTAGGATAGAGGAGTCAAGGAAGAGATCGGGGTCTAGTCGTAATGCTAGCCGCTACTCTTTTTTAGGATGGGTGCGTTTTGGGTGCTTTCGGGTACGGGATGCCCCAAAGGAGATAGTCCACGGGCGCAATGCCGTGGGGTTACTCCTGCTGGAGAGGAACGTCCTCTCGGAGATAGTCCCGGTGCGCAATGACCGGGGGTTACTCCTTAAGAAACGAAGGATGACACTCGAGATAGTCCACGGGCGCAATGCCGTGGGGTTACTTCCGTGTCTTTGGGAAAATTGGAAAATATGCCTAGGTTATTTAAGGTATTTTTGCAAGGTGGAGGATGCCTCAAGGGAGATAGTCCACGGGCGCAATGCCGTGGGGTTACTCCTGTTGAGGTGGACTGCCCTTTTAGAGATAGTCCCGGTGCGCAATGACCGGGGGTTACTCCTCAAGGAGCGAAGGATGACACTCGAGATAGTCCACGGGCGCAATGCCGTGGGGTTACTTCCGTGTCTCTGGGAAAATGGAAAGTGTAGGTTTTTGGGAAAAGGAATTACTCTCACTTGCACTAAATCATCACGCATTTGCCCACTCCGCCTATTCTATCTTAGATTAACTGTACATAAACCATAAGCGTAACAATTCACGGGGATTCTCCTTGCGGTATCCTCACGCAACAACGAGGTAAAATTAGTAATTGTCTGATCCGGGTTTTCGTCGCGCCTTTTATACTACATGGGCTCACGCCCTTCGCCAATCGTTTTCTGTCTATTTCAAAATTAGCGAATCACGCCTCTATTGTTTTTATACGCGACCGTTGCGTTTGTTTGTCACTTACACTGTCACGATTCACTCACCGACGGACTCACGCCCTTCGTGTCGCTATAGCGGAGCAGTGGTTGTCATCTGGGTGGTGAACCGTTTCATGTTAAGGAAGTGGAAGAAGTTGGGGTTGCATAGTTGCATTACATATAAGTGTGGATAATACGACCAATGGTATGTTTAAGCTGTCCTGACATTATCGGACAATGTTCAAGTTTTTAGACACTACTTTATTAATTAAAATCGTTTTGCAGATACTGACATTTGTATAAATGACAATCAAATCGGTGACAAGAGTTTAATAGAAGGCAAATTTTTTACTTATTCATATCTTTACTTTACATTTTATAGTATTATAAAATGAATCTCATTTTGGTGTATTCTGTTTCTATGATATTAAATAACAAAAGCATTGGGAAAAAGGATTTGCAGCCGCAAGTCAGGCATCTCTAATATAGTACTACCTTGCGGTGACACTTACTTCTGCAAGTAGAAATAATGAATTTGTATTTTAATGTCACTACGGGGGAGTGCAAAACGTATACGCAATAACTACAGATGGAGAGAGTACGTAATAACTAGTTATTAATTTCAGAATATTAATATTTTGTTTATTAATTCAGCTTGAACGATGTTATGGAATACAATTTAATTTTAACGACACTTATATTTTCATTTTTTGTAGATAAGGATTGCCAAGAACCTATTTCGTGTAAAGAAATTCTTAGTGGAAATATGAGCCCAGAAGTTGTTTTGAAAAAAATGTGTATCCAAACACTACGGCGTGAATCTTTACCGAAGACATCTTCCAAATATGAATTATAATAATTCCACAATAATGCTCCTGTACACTTGTGCACTTGTTCAACGTGAAGTGCAATAAATCTTGGGATTCTTTGCATTTAATACTTCTACTCCATTATATCTTTGTTGCAATATCTCCCTCCATTTCTGATCAACCGCTGAAAATAAGGAAAAGGAATCGCATATAGTAACATAAATATTCAACAACTGTGATATGAAATTAAATTCTTTTTACCTTAATCATGTTTTCTGATATATCGTGCAAGAAAGTAACTGCATTTCTGTTTTGAGAACATATTTCTGTTATTTTTCCTGGTATTTTATTGGAAACTCTAAGTTCACTCTAACATACTTGACTGCAGTTTTGTTTGATCATGCGATGCGCTGTTCAAGCAAATAATTACATAGAAATAAGATTACTTCAAGGAATTTAGATGCAGATATACTATGCCAGTGAATATCAAAAGAAAGCACATACATTGTTAGGTTTTACAAAACCTATCCAATAAATAGGTGAAATTGTGATCGAAACTATGATTTGTAGGGAAGAAGCATACAGTTAATTGAAGCATAAAATAACTAATAAAGTTCATTATCTTCATAACTATTTTGGGATTATTTCTGTATTGGAATATTGGAAGAATGAATAATTCTGTGCGTTATATTACTCCGACGCAGAAACAGTTCAGTGCTCTTCGCGATTTCCGCGCGAAACTATGCTCTAGAAGGACACAATGCATTCGGTCAAGGCAGATTATTTGAAACAAATGAAATCGTTCCCAAGGTGATATTGTTTTTTCGATTCTTGTGAGTTCAGACATTCGATTAATTATTATACGTACGAAGTATTATTTCTTTTACCTTTTAAAATCTCCATCTCTGGTGTTTTATTTCATATCTGAAAAAGTTATGTAATTGATGCATAAGATATACAAACTCAATTTCATTTGTTTGTGTACGGAACGTCGTACGGAGCGTAGAAAGCACAAATGTGATGTTTCCGACGGAGAACGTTGTAAAAGCGCAATTCCCGTTCGAAATAAGCGTAATACGCCCGCAATTCACGTACCGTAAGCGCAGAAAGCGCCATTCTGACTCATTTCAAGAATTCAAGATCTCGCACGGTCGATGTGCGTCCCGTGATGTCGGTGATTTTGCGATTCCTGCAAACGGGAGTGCGAATTTTCGTCGCTGTACGCATAGAATAGGGTCACATCAATATCCCCATTGTTGCGAATACCTCGTGCGAGGAACAGAAGCGATGGAAAAGCGAAGTTCTCAATCGCATGACCGTTCCACACTCGAAATCGACGTTCCGTACATGTAGAAAGCACAAATGTGATGTTTCCGACGGAGAACGTTGTAAAAGCGCAATTCCCGTTCGAAATAAGCGTAATACGCCCGCAATTCACGTTCCGTACGCGCAGAAAGCGCCATTCTGACTCATTTCAAGAATTCACGATCTCGCACGGTCGATGTGCGTCCCGTGATGTCGGTGATTTTGCGATTCCTGCAAACGGGAGTGCGAATTTTCGTCGCTGTACGCATAGAATAGGGTCACATCAATATCCCCATTGTTGCGAATACCTCGTGCGAGGAACAGAAGCGATGGAAAAGCGAAGTTCTCAATCGCATGACCGTTCCACACTCGAAATCGACGTTCCGTACATGTAGAAAGCACAAATGTGATGTTTCCGACGGAGAACGTTGTAAAAGCGCAATTCCCGTTCGAAATAAGCGTAATACGCCCGAAATTCACGTTCCGTACGCGCAGAAAGCGCCATTCTGATTCATTTCAAGAATTCACGATCTCGCACGGTCGGTGTGCGTCCCGTGATGTCGGTGATTTTGCGATTCCTGCAAACGGGAGTGCGAATTTTCTTCGCTGTACGCATGGAATAGAGTCACATAAATATCCCCAGCGTTGCGAATACCTCGTGCGAGGAACAGAAGCGATGGAAAAGCGAAGTTCTCGATCGCATGACCGTTCCACACTCGAAATCGACGTTCCGTACATGTAGAAAGCACAAATGTGATGTTTCCGACGGAGAACGTTGTAAAAGCGCAATTCCCGTTCGAAATAAGCGTAATACGCCCGCAATTCACGTTCCGTAAGCGCAGAAAGCGCCATTCTGATTCATTTCAAGAATTCGCGATCTCGCACGGTCGATGTGCGTCCCGTGATGTCGGTGATTTTGCGATTCCTGCAAACGGGAGTGCGAATTTTCTTCGCTGTACGCATAGAATAGGGTCACATAAATATCCCCAGCGTTGCGAATACCTCGTGCGAGGAACAGAAGCGATGAAAAGCGAAGTTTTCGATCGCATGACCGTTCCACACTCGAAATCGACGTTCCGTACATGTAGAAAGCACAAATGTGATGTTTCCGACGGAGAACGTTGTGAAAGCGTAATTCACGTTCGGAATAAGCGTAATACACCCGCAATTCACGTTCCGTACGCGCAGAAAGCGCCATTCGAACTCATTTCAAGAATTCCCGATCTCGCACGGTCGATGTGCGTCCCGTGATGTCGGTGATTTTGCGATTCCTGCAAACGGGAGTGCGAATTTTCGTCGCTGTACGCATAGAATAGAGTCACATCAATATCCCCAGCGTTGCGAATACCTCGTGCGAGGAACAAAAGCGATTGAAAAGCGAAGTTCTCGATCGCATGACCGTTCCACACTCGAAATCGACGTTCCTACACGTAGAAAGCACAAATGTGATGTTTCCGACGGAGAACGTTGTGAAAGCGTAATTCACGTTCGGAATAAGCGTAATACACCCGCAATTCACGTTCCGTACGCGCAGAAAGCGCCATTCTGACTCATTTCAAGAATTCACGATCTCGCACGGTCGATGTGCGTCCCGTGATGTCGGTGATTTTGCGATTCCTGCAAACGGGAGTGCGAATTTTCTTCGCTGTACGCATAGAATAGAGTCACATAAATATCCCCAGCGTTGCGAATACCTCGTGCGAGGAACAGAAGCGATGGAAAAGCGAAGTTCTCGATCGCATGACCGTTCCACACTCGAAATCGACGTTCCGTACATGTAGAAAGCACAAATGTGATATTTCCGACGGAGAACGTTGTAAAAGCGCAATTCCCGTTCGAAATAAGCGTAATACGCCCGCAATTCACGTTCCGTACGCGCAGAAAGCGCCATTCTGATTCATTTCAAGAATTCACGATCTCGCACGGTCGATGTGCGTCCCGTGATGTCGGTGATTTTGCGATTCCTGCAAACGGGAGTGCGAATTTTCTTCGCTGTACGCATAGAATAGGGTCACATCAATATCCCCAGCGTTGCGAATACCTCGTGCGAGGAACAGAAGCGATGGAAAAGCGAAGTTCTCGATCGCATGACCGTTCCACACTCGAAATCGACGTTCCGTACATGTAGAAAGCACAAATGTGATGTTTCCGACGGAGAACGTTGTAAAAGCGCAATTCCCGTTCGAAATAAGCGTAATACGCCCGCAATTCACGTTCCGTACGCGCAGAAAGCGCCATTCTGATTCATTTCAAGAATTCACGATCTCGCACGGTCGATGTGCGTCCCGTGATGTCGGTGATTTTGCGATTCCTGCAAACGGGAGTGCGAATTTTCTTCGCTGTACGCATAGAATAGGGTCACATAAATATCCCCAGCGTTGCGAATACCTCGTGCGAGGAACAGAAGCGATGAAAAGCGAAGTTTTCGATCGCATGACCGTTCCACACTCGAAATCGACGTTCCGTACATGTAGAAAGCACAAATGTGATGTTTCCGACGGAGAACGTTGTAAAAACGCAATTCCCGTTCGAAATAAGCGTAATACGCCCGCAATTCACGTTCCGTACGCGAAGAAAGCGCCATTCGAACTCATTTCAAGAATTCACGATCTCGCACGGTCGATGTGCGTCCCGTGATGTCGGTGATTTTGCGATTCCTGCAAACGGGAGTGCGAATTTTCGTCGCTGTACGCATAGAATAGGGTCACATCAATATCCCCAGCGTTGCGAATACCTCGTGCGAGGAACAAAAGCGATTGAAAAGCGAAGTTCTCGATCGCATGACCGTTCCACACTCGAAATCGACGTTCCGTACATGTAGAAAGCACAAATGTGATATTTCCGACGGAGAACGTTGTAAAAGCGCAATTCCCGTTCGAAATAAGCGTAATACGCCCGCAATTCACGTTCCGTACGCGCAGAAAGCGTAATTCTGACTCATTTCAAGAATTCACGATCTCGCACGGTCGATGTGCGTCCCGTGATGTCGGTGATTTTGCGATTCCTGCAAACGGGAGTGCGAATTTTCGTCGCTGTACGCATAGAATAGGGTCACATCAATATCCCCAGCGTTGCGAATACCTCGTGCGAGGAACAGAAGCGATGGAAAAGCGAAGTTCTCGATCGCATGACCGTTCCACACTCGAAATCGACGTTCCGTACATGTAGAAAGCACAAATGTGATGTTTCCGACGGAGAACGTTGTAAAAGCGCAATTCCCGTTCGAAATAAGCGTAATACGCCCGAAATTCACGTTCCGTACGCGCAGAAAGCGCCATTCTGATTCATTTCAAGAATTCACGATCTCGCACGGTCGATGTGCGTCCCGTGATGTCGGTGATTTTGCGATTCCTGCAAACGGGAGTGCGAATTTTCTTCGCTGTACGCATGGAATAGAGTCACATAAATATCCCCAGCGTTGCGAATACCTCGTGCGAGGAACAGAAGCGATGGAAAAGCGAAGTTCTCGATCGCATGACCGTTCCACACTCGAAATCGACGTTCCGTACATGTAGAAAGCACAAATGTGATGTTTCCGACGGAGAACGTTGTAAAAGCGCAATTCCCGTTCGAAATAAGCGTAATACGCCCGCAATTCACGTTCCGTACGCGCAGAAAGCGCCATTCTGATTCATTTCAAGAATTCCCGATCTCGCACGGTCGATGTGCGTCCCGTGATGTCGGTGATTTTGCGATTCCTGCAAACGGGAGTGCGAATTTTCTTCGCTGTACGCATGGAATAGAGTCACATAAATATCCCCAGCGTTGCGAATACCTCGTGCGAGGAACAAAAGCGATTGAAAAGCGAAGTTCTCGATCGCATGACCGTTCCACACTCGAAATCGACGTTCCGTACATGTAGAAAGCACAAATGTGATATTTCCGACGGAGAACGTTGTAAAAGCGCAATTCCCGTTCGAAATAAGCGTAATACGCCCGCAATTCACGTTCCGTAAGCGCAGAAAGCGCCATTCTGACTCATTTCAAGAATTCAAGATCTCGCACGGTCGATGTGCGTCCCGCGATGTCGGTGATTTTGCGATTCCTGCAAACGGGAGTGCGAATTTTCTTCGCTGTACGCATGGCATAGAGTCACATAAATATCCCCAGCGTTGCGAATACCTCGTGCGAGGAACAGAAGCGATGGAAAAGCGAAGTTTTCGATCGCATGACCGTTCCACACTCGAAATCGACGTTCCGTACATGTAGAAAGCACAAATGTGATGTTTCCGACGGAGAACGTTGTAAAAGCGCAATTCCCGTTCGAAATAAGCGTAATACGCCCGCAATTCACGTTCCGTACGCGCAGAAAGCGCCATTCGAACTCATTTCAAGAATTCACGATCTCGCACGGTCGATGTGCGTCCCGTGATGTCGGTGATTTTGCGATTCCTGCAAACGGGAGTGCGTTATTTTCGTCGCTGTACGCATAGAATAGGGTCACATCAATATCCCCAGCGTTGCGAATACCTCGTGCGAGGAACAAAAGCGATTGAAAAGCGAAGTTCTCGATCGCATGACCGTTCCACACTCGAAATCGACGTTCCTACACGTAGAAAGCACAAATGTGATGTTTCCGACGGAGAACGTTGTAAAAGCGCAATTCCCGTTCGAAATAAGCGTAATACGCCCGCAATTCACGTTCCGTACGCGCAGAAAGCGCCATTCTGACTCATTTCAAGAATTCACGATCTCGCACGGTCGATGTGCGTCCCGTGATGTCGGTGATTTTGCGATTCCTGCAAACGGGAGTGCGAATTTTCTTCGCTGTACGCATAGAATAGAGTCACATAAATATCCCCAGCGTTGCGAATACCTCGTGCGAGGAACAGAAGCGATGGAAAAGCGAAGTTCTCGATCGCATGACCGTTCCACACTCGAAATCGACGTTCCGTACATGTAGAAAGCACAAATGTGATGTTTCCGACGGAGAACGTTGTAAAAGCGCAATTCCCGTTCGAAATAAGCGTAATACGCCCGCAATTCACGTTCCGTACGCGCAGAAAGCGCCATTCTGACTCATTTCAAGAATTCACGATCTCGCACGGTCGATGTGCGTCCCGTGATGTCGGTGATTTTGCGAATCCTGCAAACGGGAGTGCGAATTTTCTTCGCCATACGCATGGAATAGAGTCACATAAATATCCCCAGCGTTGCGAATACCTCGTGCGAGGAACAGAAGCGATGGAAAAGCGAAGTTCTCGATCGCATGACCGTTCCACACTCGAAATCGACGTTCCGTACGTGTAGAAAGCACAAATGTGTTGTTTCCGACGGAGAACGTTGTAAAAGCGCAATTCCCGTTCGAAATAAGCGTAATACGCCCGCAATTCACGTTCCGTACGCGCAGAAAGCGCCATTCTGACTCATTTCAAGAATTCACGATCTCGCACGGTCGATGTGCGTCCCGTGATGTCGGTGATTTTGCGAATCCTGCAAACGGGAGTGCGAATTTTCTTCGCCATACGCATGGAATAGAGTCACATAAATATCCCCAGCGTTGCGAATACCTCGTGCGAGGAACAGAAGCGATGGAAAAGCGAAGTTCTCGATCGCATGACCGTTCCACACTCGAAATCGACGTTCCGTACGTGTAGAAAGCACAAATGTGATGTTTCCGACGGAGAACGTTGTAAAAGCGCAATTCCCGTTCGAAATAAGCGTAATACGCCCGCAATTCACGTTCCGTACGCGCAGAAAGCGCCATTCTGACTCATTTAAGGAATTCACGATCTCGCACGGTCGATGTGCGTCCCGTGATGTCGGTGATTTTGCGAATCCTGCAAACGGGAGTGCGAATTTTCTTCGCTATACGCATGGAATAGAGTCACATAAATATCCCCAGCGTTGCGAATACCTCGTGCGAGGAACAGAAGCGATGGAAAAGCGAAGTTCTCGATCGCATGACCGTTCCACACTCGAAATCGACGTTCCGTACATGTAGAAAGCACAAATGTGATATTTCCGACGGAGAACGTTGTAAAAGCGCAATTCCCGTTCGAAATAAGCGTAATACGCCCGCAATTCACGTTCCGTACTCGCAGAAAGCGCCATTCTGACTCATTTCAAAAATTCACGATCTCGCACGGTCGATGTGCGTCCCGTGATGTCGGTGATTTTGCGAATCCTGCAAACGGGAGTGCGAATTTTCTTCGCCATACGCATGGAATAGAGTCACATAAATATCCCCAGCGTTGCGAATACCTCGTGCGAGGAACAGAAGCGATGGAAAAGCGAAGTTCTCGATCGCATGACCGTTCCACACTCGAAATCGACGTTCCGTACGTGTAGAAAGCACAAATGTGATGTTTCCGACGGAGAACGTTGTAAAAGCGCAATTCCCGTTCGAAATAAGCGTAATACGCCCGCAATTCACGTTCCGTACGCGCAGAAAGCGCCATTCTGACTCATTTCAAGAATTCACGATCTCGCACGGTCGATGTGCGTCCCGTGATGTCGGTGATTTTGCGAATCCTGCAAACGGGAGTGCGAATTTTCTTCGCCATACGCATGGAATAGAGTCACATAAATATCCCCAGCGTTGCGAATACCTCGTGCGAGGAACAGAAGCGATGGAAAAGCGAAGTTCTCGATCGCATGACCGTTCCACACTCGAAATCGACGTTCCGTACGTGTAGAAAGCACAAATGTGATGTTTCCGACGGAGAACGTTGTAAAAGCGCAATTCCCGTTCGAAATAAGCGTAATACGCCCGCAATTCACGTTCCGTACGCGCAGAAAGCGCCATTCTGACTCATTTAAGGAATTCACGATCTCGCACGGTCGATGTGCGTCCCGTGATGTCGGTGATTTTGCGAATCCTGCAAACGGGAGTGCGAATTTTCTTCGCTATACGCATGGAATAGAGTCACATAAATATCCCCAGCGTTGCGAATACCTCGTGCGAGGAACAGAAGCGATGGAAAAGCGAAGTTCTCGATCGCATGACCGTTCCACACTCGAAATCGACGTTCCGTACATGTAGAAAGCACAAATGTGATATTTCCGACGGAGAACGTTGTAAAAGCGCAATTCCCGTTCGAAATAAGCGTAATACGCCCGCAATTCACGTTCCGTACGCGCAGAAAGCGCCATTCTGACTCATTTCAAAAATTCACGATCTCGCACGGTCGATGTGCGTCCCGTGATGTCGGTGATTTTGCGAATCCTGCAAACGGGAGTGCGAATTTTCTTCGCCATACGCATGGAATAGAGTCACATAAATATCCCCAGCGTTGCGAATACCTCGTGCGAGGAACAGAAGCGATGGAAAAGCGAAGTTCTCGATCGCATGACCGTTCCACACTCGAAATCGACGTTCCGTACGTGTAGAAAGCACAAATGTGATGTTTCCGACGGAGAACGTTGTAAAAGCGCAATTCCCGTTCGAAATAAGCGTAATACGCCCGCAATTCACGTTCCGTACGCGCAGAAAGCGCCATTCTGACTCATTTCAAGAATTCACGATCTCGCACGGTCGATGTGCGTCCCGTGATGTCGGTGATTTTGCGATTCCTGCAAACGGGAGTGCGAATTTTCGTTGCTGTACGCATAGAATAGGGTCACATCAATATCCCCAGCGTTGCGAATACCTCGTGCGAGGAACAAAAGCGATTGAAAAGCGAAGTTCTCGATCGCATGACCGTTCCACACTCGAAATCGACGTTCCGTACATGTAGAAAGCACAAATGTGATATTTCCGACGGAGAACGTTGTAAAAGCGCAATTCCCGTTCGAAATAAGCGTAATACGCCCGCAATTCACGTTCCGTACGCGCAGAAAGCGTCATTCTGACTCATTTCAAGAATTCACGATCTCGCACGGTCGATGTGCGTCCCGTGATGTCGGTGATTTTGCGATTCCTGCAAACGGGAGTGCGAATTTTCGTCGCTGTACGCATAGAATAGGGTCACATCAATATCCCCATTGTTGCGAATACCTCGTGCGAGGAACAGAAGCGATGGAAAAGCGAAGTTCTCGATCGCATGACCGTTCCACACTCGAAATCGACGTTCCGTACATGTAGAAAGCACAAATGTGATGTTTCCGACGGAGAACGTTGTAAAAGCGCAATTCCCGTTCGAAATAAGCGTAATACGCCCGAAATTCACGTTCCGTACGCGCAGAAAGCGCCATTCTGATTCATTTCAAGAATTCACGATCTCGCACGGTCGATGTGCGTCCCGTGTTACGTCCCGATGTGAGGGTCAGCGCGAGGGCGTAAATTCGCGTTTCGCGGTTGATCCGATTGCGCGGGTCTTACGACATAGATGTCTGAATATATATATATATATACATGTATATGTAAGTTTTAATGGGAGGTCCGGCTCGTGAGGGTTCGACACTGAACTGCCTAGAGATCGTTTCGAGTAATTCGTACGGGATGAATAATGATTACCTTTCAAGGGATTTGGCACCAGCGGAGGACCTGCTGATCCGCCGGCGTGCTACAATAGGAAAATGAAATACGAAGGTTGCGTTGTGCGTGCGACCCCTTTTCGGACGGGTCGGCTTCGGTGTGGTCAGTGACCGTAAGGGTAAGTACAAGGCTTAGGTTTTTATTACGTGTACGTGAAAATTATGCTCTTGGATTTTTAAGTCGTATTTGTTTTAGGTTTTTAGGAGTGGAATTTTATCTTGGAAGGTTAGTGCAAGAGGGTCAGGTAAATGTATTTTAAATATGCAAGTATATTTCTAGGATTATATATATATATGTATGAGTGTACATTTGATTACGATTTGTTTCAGATTAATAATAGTAACTTAAGGAAATAGAACAATGGAAATAGAATTTGACGCTAACGAAGATCGTGAAATAGAAATCTCTCGGGCGAACGCTAAGGCCTCTTCTCAGCTTGGAAACAGTGGAAACAGAGACAATGGAAATAGAACTTACGAATGCTGGTTCGGTCCTTGAAGCGGTGGCTCAGAGACGGAAATGGTGATCCTTCGTGGCGTAGAGGTATTAACTAATTTTTATCACTGACTTATGAACTCTGCATTACTCTGCATTTTTTACTCTGCTTACTACTCTTTTTTACTAACTACTTTTACTGACTGACTACTTTACTTTACTGACTACTTTACTTTACTTTTTACACTCCGATCTTTTTTACTGACTGCTTTACTAACTTTTTACTGACTGCTTTTACTTTTTACACTCCGATCTTTTTTACTGACTTCTGTGGCTCGCGGGGCCTGCTTATATACGAAAATCTTTCTAGGTCAGAGTGCTGATTCGACTTTTTACTGAGATGCAATTGGCTAGGAGCTCGTAAAATTTATCGGAAGATGAATTCTTATTGGACGAGAGAATTTGTGACCATATAAGGAGTGCGTCGAGTCAGCATTCTTCCTATCGCAAGAGGATACATAAATCATTTTTATCGTTTCGAAGTAACTAGGTTGCACCTGAGTAAACATAGAAAATTGTAACAGTGGCTTGACCGGAAGTTTAGGCTTATAAAGAGGTGTACAAATCATTTCTTATCTTTACGACTTTTCGTAGGAGTCGGCTGATATGATCTATTAGCTGACGATAAATGTCTTACAAGACGTTATCGAGAAATTGAAATAATAATAGAATAATATATGTTAGAGAATTAATATTAATATATAAAAATGCGAGTTCGTCTTGTAACACTTGAACATATGACTAAACTAAATATATATATGTATAGATATATGTACATTGCGTATGCTATGCATGTTATGTATGTATGTATGTATATATGTATATATGTATGTATATATGTATATATGTATGTTTTATATGTTATATATATTCATATATGTTATATGTATGTATGTATGTGTATATATTTATGCATTGCGTGTGCCATGCATGTTATGTATGTATATATGTATGTATATATGTATATATGTATGTTTATATGTTATATATATTCATATATGTTATATGTATGTATGTATGTGTATATATTTATATCTATGCATTGTGTGTGCCATGCATGTTATGTATGTATATGTGTATGTATATATGTCATATATTCATATATGTTATATGTATTTGCGCAACGAGAAATGAAGAGCAAGTGTTAAGCGTATATGTTAATATTAAAAGTAGAATGGAATGAATTACTAGAGGTAGAAGGATGCTCTTCGTTTCTTGTTCGTGCGGCGGAACATGATTATCATTTCAGTTTCGATTCTGAATACAAAGATGACTCTTAACGTTTCGTCTTTCCTTTTGCAGATGGCAAGGAAACTCTCTGACTCGTTGGCTAAAGGCTTAGAGTCGAACGTGGTATGGAAGATTTCTACGGCGTTGGTTGAACGATTGGAATCGAGCGCGGTAAAGAAGGGTCCTAGAACGTTGGAATTGAATGCGGTAAAGAAGTTCTCTAGAACGTTGGCGGAAGGCTCGGCGCTCTGGGCGTATGCGGTAAGTACGCTTTTTATGTAGGAATGGTAAACTGGTTATAGGCGCGAGATTCAGAATAGTAACTGATTGAACATTTTACATTTGTTTATTAATATTTAACTTATGATTAACGCAAACGAATATGGAAATAGAAATATCATAACGTAATTAAAGGAAATTAGAATCTAACGCTTGTGGACATAGAATTAAAATATAAATTGAATAATATAATATAAATTGAATAATAGAATAAATGAATATAAAGATAATTAAATGTGATAAAAGGAAATTAAAATCTAACGCTTGTGGACATATAGAATAAAATACAAATAGAGAGAATGGAAACTAAGGTTATGATTATAAATTGAACGAATATAATTGTATAGAATTAAGTGTAAATTGGATCTTATACGTAAAGGAAATTAATATTATGCTAATCGTGAATATATATATATATATATATATATCATATTTGTCTCGGCGGTTTAAAAGTAATGAATAGCTTTCGGTTATCACTTACATACGTCGGGGATACGGGGTTGAAGTTCGGCGCTGCGGCGCAGGTCGACGGTAAATTATGCTATCTGCAGTTTGATCGGGATCTATCCTTTGTCCGAAACAACAGCATACTGTTGGTGGATGTACTGGAGATGGTGAACGAGTGACTGCTTCTGATGTATCTGGCGTTTCAGGTGATCCTCTTCTAAATTGTTCCAGCTCTTGGTCCAATGGGCGAGTTGGCGGAGGAGGAAGAGTCTGCGCGTAATAATATGGTGCAGGGGGAAAGTATGGCCTTGGAAGTGGCACGCGCGTGTATGATGGCTGAATGGAGATTGGTCTCGTACGGGGAGGATAATCGTACGGCTGGTGAGTAACTGGACGATTCTCGAAATTGTATTCCGTTAATTTTGATGCTGGCGTCGGTGAGGGAGAGGGCGTAGTCGATTGGGAAGTATATTCTCCGGATGCAAATTCCTGACTTCCATCTTCATTCGTAGAACGGGGATTGGCGCGGTTGCTACCGGTGCTGAGAGGCACACTGGAGGCTGACGCGGTACGCGACGGTCCAAAGGGAAAGAGCTCTTGCTGATTGGATAAATCTAACGGAGAGTCTTCTATCGGTGAATGATGCTCGGGGTAAGTTGAACGAGATTCTTTAGGCGACCGAGGGACGTTACACCCGTGATGTCGGTGATTTTGCGATTCCTGCAAACGGGAGTGCGAATTTTCTTCGCTGTACGCATGGAATAGAGTCACATAAATATCCCCAGCGTTGCGAATACCTCGTGCGAGGAACAGAAGCGATGGAAAAGCGAAGTTCTCGATCGCATGACCGTTCCACACTCGAAATCGACGTTCCGTACATGTAGAAAGCACAAATGTGATGTTTCCGACGGAGAACGTTGTAAAAGCGCAATTCCCGTTCGAAATAAGCGTAATACGCCCGCAATTCACGTTCCGTACGCGCAGAAAGCGCCATTCTGATTCATTTCAAGAATTCACGATCTCGCACGGTCGATGTGCGTCCCGTGATGTCGGTGATTTTGCGATTCCTGCAAACGGGAGTGCGAATTTTCTTCGCTGTACGCATAGAATAGGGTCACATAAATATCCCCAGCGTTGCGAATACCTCGTGCGAGGAACAGAAGCGATGAAAAGCGAAGTTTTCGATCGCATGACCGTTCCACACTCGAAATCGACGTTCCGTACATGTAGAAAGCACAAATGTGATGTTTCCGACGGAGAACGTTGTAAAAGCGCAATTCCCGTTCGAAATAAGCGTAATACGCCCGCAATTCACGTTCCGTACGCGCAGAAAGCGCCATTCGAACTCATTTCAAGAATTCCCGATCTCGCACGGTCGATGTGCGTCCCGTGATGTCGGTGATTTTGCGATTCCTGCAAACGGGAGTGCGAATTTTCGTCGCTGTACGCATAGAATAGGGTCACATCAATATCCCCAGCGTTGCGAATACCTCGTGCGAGGAACAAAAGCGATTGAAAAGCGAAGTTCTCGATCGCATGACCGTTCCACACTCGAAATCGACGTTCCTACACGTAGAAAGCACAAATGTGATGTTTCCGACGGAGAACGTTGTAAAAGCGCAATTCCCGTTCGAAATAAGCGTAATACGCCCGCAATTCACGTTCCGTACGCGCAGAAAGCGCCATTCTGACTCATTTAAGGAATTCACGATCTCACACGGTCGATGTGCGTCCCGTGATGTCGGTGATTTTGCGAATCCTGCAAACGGGAGTGCGAATTTTCTTCGCTATACGCATGGAATAGAGTCACATAAATATCCCCAGCGTTGCGAATACCTCGTGCGAGGAACAGAAGCGATGGAAAAGCGAAGTTCTCGATCGCATGACCGTTCCACACTCGAAATCGACGTTCCGTACATGTAGAAAGCACAAATGTGATATTTCCGACGGAGAACGTTGTAAAAGCGCAATTCCCGTTCGAAATAAGCGTAATACGCCCGCAATTCACGTTCCGTACGCGCAGAAAGCGCCATTCTGACTCATTTCAAGAATTCACGATCTCGCACGGTCGATGTGCGTCCCGTGATGTCGGTGATTTTGCGAATCCTGCAAACGGGAGTGCGAATTTTCTTCGCCATACGCATGGAATAGAGTCACATAAATATCCCCAGCGTTGCGAATACCTCGTGCGAGGAACAGAAGCGATGGAAAAGCGAAGTTCTCGATCGCATGACCGTTCCACACTCGAAATCGACGTTCCGTACGTGTAGAAAGCACAAATGTGATGTTTCCGACGGAGAACGTTGTAAAAGCGCAATTCCCGTTCGAAATAAGCGTAATACGCCCGCAATTCACGTTCCGTACGCGCAGAAAGCGCCATTCTGACTCATTTAAGGGGGGGGTAAGGTTAATTCGTACAAAAAAAGGCATGTGTTTGTGATTTTTTTGTGACGACGCAGTTAAAATCTCTGTATTAAAACTAATGGCACATTAAAATATAGCATTCAAAGAATATTATATAAAATTTTCACGAAGAAATATTAAAAAATACGGCAATGGCAGCAATTATTCGGACGTGTCTCAGAAAAAAGTAGAATTGCGGTGCCCCTCATAACTTGGTGCTGGATCATCTGAAGTGAAAAAATGAAAGTTCATTCGTTCGATAATAGTTTTCCCCAGGTAACGCTGGGGGGGTTTTTCGAAATTTCAATTTTTCACGTTTTTGGAACACTTTGAAGGGAAAAACGCGATTTTTACGAAAAAAAATCGGCTAATTTTTTATTGTAAAATAAAAATTATTAACAAATTTGAAAAAAACTCTCCAGCGTTACCTCGTAAATTATGTACAGAATTAGTGTTCAAAATTTCAAAGGGATCGGTGCTGTAGTTTTCAAGTTATGAGGGGCACCGACTTTGAAAACGTGAGTTGTGAGGAAAACGCTTTAAAGTTTTGAGGCACTTTCTTTTGATCTTTTTTCCAGCCTTAGTTTCAGTATCTACAACAGTCTTTTTGACTAGTTCACGTAGACGAGTGCTCATTCTTTTTTGAACATGTCCTACACATTCTTTTATCACTATTGAAAAATCGTCGTCGGGCAGGTAAAAAAATCCGATAGATAAACAAATACTCATAACTTCGTCAATTTTGCTTCAATCGAGTTAAAATTTGGACACAATATTCTTGAGATATTATGCATTCAGTAAAAAAAATAAAAAAAAATATTAAAAAAAATAATTTTAATACCTTACCCTCCCCTTAAGGAATTCACGATCTCGCACGGTTGATGTGCGTCCCGTGATGTCGGTGATTTTGCGAATCCTGCAAACGGGAGTGCGAATTTTCTTCGCTATACGCATGGAATAGAGTCACATAAATATCCCCAGCGTTGCGAATACCTCGTGCGAGGAACAGAAGCGATGGAAAAGCGAAGTTCTCGATCGCATGACCGTTCCACACTCGAAATCGACGTTCCGTACATGTAGAAAGCACAAATGTGATGTTTCCGACGGAGAACGTTGTAAAAGCGCAATTCCCGTTCGAAATAAGCGTAATACGCCCGCAATTCACGTTCCGTACGCGCAGAAAGCGCCATTCGAACTCATTTCAAGAATTCCCGATCTCGCACGGTCGATGTGCGTCCCGTGATGTCGGTGATTTTGCGATTCCTGCAAACGGGAGTGCGAATTTTCGTCGCTGTACGCATAGAATAGGGTCACATCAATATCCCCATCGTTGCGAATACCTCGTGCGAGGAACAAAAGCGATTGAAAAGCGAAGTTCTCGATCGCATGACCGTTCCACACTCGAAATCGACGTTCCTACACGTAGAAAGCACAAATGTGATGTTTCCGACGGAGAACGTTGTAAAAGCGCAATTCCCGTTCGAAATAAGCGTAATATGCCCGCAATTCACGTTCCGTACGCGCAGAAAGCGCCATTCTGACTCATTTCAAGAATTCACGATCTCGCACGGTCGATGTGCGTCCCGTGATGTCGGTGATTTTGCGAATCCTGCAAACGGGAGTGCGAATTTTCTTCGCCATACGCATGGAATAGAGTCACATAAATATCCCCAGCGTTGCGAATACCTCGTGCGAGGAACAGAAGCGATGGAAAAGCGAAGTTCTCGATCGCATGACCGTTCCACACTCGAAATCGACGTTCCGTACGTGTAGAAAGCACAAATGTGATGTTTCCGACGGAGAACGTTGTAAAAGCGCAATTCCCGTTCGAAATAAGCGTAATACGCCCGCAATTCACGTTCCGTACGCGCAGAAAGCGCCATTCTGACTCATTTCAAGAATTCACGATCTCGCACGGTCGATGTGCGTCCCGTGATGTCGGTGATTTTGCGAATCCTGCAAACGGGAGTGCGAATTTTCTTCGCCATACGCATGGAATAGAGTCACATAAATATCCCCAGCGTTGCGAATACCTCGTGCGAGGAACAGAAGCGATGGAAAAGCGAAGTTCTCGATCGCATGACCGTTCCACACTCGAAATCGACGTTCCGTACGTGTAGAAAGCACAAATGTGATGTTTCCGACGGAGAACGTTGTAAAAGCGCAATTCCCGTTCGAAATAAGCGTAATACGCCCGCAATTCACGTTCCGTACGCGCAGAAAGCGCCATTCTGACTCATTTCAAGAATTCACGATCTCGCACGGTCGATGTGCGTCCCGTGATGTCGGTGATTTTGCGAATCCTGCAAACGGGAGTGCGAATTTTCTTCGCCATACGCATGGAATAGAGTCACATAAATATCCCCAGCGTTGCGAATACCTCGTGCGAGGAACAGAAGCGATGGAAAAGCGAAGTTCTCGATCGCATGACCGTTCCACACTCGAAATCGACGTTCCGTACGTGTAGAAAGCACAAATGTGATGTTTCCGACGGAGAACGTTGTAAAAGCGCAATTCCCGTTCGAAATAAGCGTAATACGCCCGCAATTCACGTTCCGTACGCGCGGAAAGCGCCATTCTGACTCATTTCAAGAATTCACGATCTCGCACGGTCGATGTGCGTCCCGTGATGTCGGTGATTTTGCGAATCCTGCAAACGGGAGTGCGAATTTTCTTCGCCATACGCATGGAATAGAGTCACATAAATATCCCCAGCGTTGCGAATACCTCGT
Source organism: Mimumesa dahlbomi (assembly GCA_917499265.3). NCBI lineage: Eukaryota > Metazoa > Arthropoda > Insecta > Hymenoptera > Crabronidae > Mimumesa > Mimumesa dahlbomi. The sequence continues at coordinate 10,956,192 of OU824124.1, forward strand.
GCGAGGAACAGAAGCGATGGAAAAGCGAAGTTCTCGATCGCATGACCGTTCCACACTCGAAATCGACGTTCCGTACGTGTAGAAAGCACAAATGTGATATTTCCGACGGAGAACGTTGTAAAAGCGCAATTCCCGTTCGAAATAAGCGTAATACGCCCGCAATTCACGTTCCGTACGCGCAGAAAGCGCCATTCTGACTCATTTCAAGAATTCACGATCTCGCACGGTCGATGTGCGTCCCGTGATGTCGGTGATTTTGCGAATCCTGCAAACGGGAGTGCGAATTTTCTTCGCCATACGCATGGAATAGAGTCACATAAATATCCCCAGCGTTGCGAATACCTCGTGCGAGGAACAGAAGCGATGGAAAAGCGAAGTTCTCGATCGCATGACCGTTCCACACTCGAAATCGACGTTCCGTACGTGTAGAAAGCACAAATGTGATGTTTCCGACGGAGAACGTTGTAAAAGCGCAATTCCCGTTCGAAATAAGCGTAATACGCCCGCAATTCACGTTCCGTACGCGCGGAAAGCGCCATTCTGACTCATTTCAAGAATTCACGATCTCGCACGGTCGATGTGCGTCCCGTGATGTCGGTGATTTTGCGAATCCTGCAAACGGGAGTGCGAATTTTCTTCGCCATACGCATGGAATAGAGTCACATAAATATCCCCAGCGTTGCGAATACCTCGTGCGAGGAACAGAAGCGATGGAAAAGCGAAGTTCTCGATCGCATGACCGTTCCACACTCGAAATCGACGTTCCGTACGTGTAGAAAGCACAAATGTGATGTTTCCGACGGAGAACGTTGTAAAAGCGCAATTCCCGTTCGAAATAAGCGTAATACGCCCGCAATTCACGTTCCGTACGCGCAGAAAGCGCCATTCTGACTCATTTCAAGAATTCACGATCTCGCACGGTCGATGTGCGTCCCGTGATGTCGGTGATTTTGCGAATCCTGCAAACGGGAGTGCGAATTTTCTTCGCCATACGCATGGAATAGAGTCACATAAATATCCCCAGCGTTGCGAATACCTCGTGCGAGGAACAGAAGCGATGGAAAAGCGAAGTTCTCGATCGCATGACCGTTCCACACTCGAAATCGACGTTACGTACATGTAGAAAGCACAAATGTGATATTTCCGACGGAGAACGTTGTAAAAGCGCAATTCCCGTTCGAAATAAGCGTAATACGCCCGCAATTCACGTTCCGTACGCGCAGAAAGCGCCATTCTGACTCATTTCAAGAATTCACGATCTCGCACGGTCGATGTGCGTCCCGTGATGTCGGTGATTTTGCGAATCCTGCAAACGGGAGTGCGAATTTTCTTCGCCATACGCATGGAATAGAGTCACATAAATATCCCCAGCGTTGCGAATACCTCGTGCGAGGAACAGAAGCGATGGAAAAGCGAAGTTCTCGATCGCATGACCGTTCCACACTCGAAATCGACGTTCCGTACGTGTAGAAAGCACAAATGTGATGTTTCCGACGGAGAACGTTGTAAAAGCGCAATTCCCGTTCGAAATAAGCGTAATACGCCCGCAATTCACGTTCCGTACGCGCGGAAAGCGCCATTCTGACTCATTTCAAGAATTCACGATCTCGCACGGTCGATGTGCGTCCCGTGATGTCGGTGACTTTGCGAATCCTGCAAACGGGAGTGCGAATTTTCTTCGCCATACGCATGGAATAGAGTCACATAAATATCCCCAGCGTTGCGAATACCTCGTGCGAGGAACAGAAGCGATGGAAAAGCGAAGTTCTCGATCGCATGACCGTTCCACACTCGAAATCGACGTTCCGTACGTGTAGAAAGCACAAATGTGATGTTTCCGACGGAGAACGTTGTAAAAGCGCAATTCCCGTTCGAAATAAGCGTAATACGCCCGCAATTCACGTTCCGTACGCGCAGAAAGCGCCATTCTGACTCATTTCAAGAATTCACGATCTCGCACGGTCGATGTGCGTCCCGTGATGTCGGTGATTTTGCGAATCCTGCAAACGGGAGTGCGAATTTTCTTCGCCATACGCATGGAATAGAGTCACATAAATATCCCCAGCGTTGCGAATACCTCGTGCGAGGAACAGAAGCGATGGAAAAGCGAAGTTCTCGATCGCATGACCGTTCCACACTCGAAATCGACGTTCCGTACGTGTAGAAAGCACAAATGTGATGTTTCCGACGGAGAACGTTGTAAAAGCGCAATTCCCGTTCGAAATAAGCGTAATACGCCCGCAATTCACGTTCCGTACGCGCAGAAAGCGCCATTCTGACTCATTTCAAGAATTCACGATCTCGCACGGTCGATGTGCGTCCCGTGATGTCGGTGATTTTGCGAATCCTGCAAACGGGAGTGCGAATTTTCTTCGCCATACGCATGGAATAGAGTCACATAAATATCCCCAGCGTTGCGAATACCTCATGCGAGGAACAGAAGCGATGGAAAAGCGAAGTTCTCGATCGCATGACCGTTCCACACTCGAAATCGACGTTCCGTACGTGTAGAAAGCACAAATGTGATGTTTCCGACGGAGAACGTTGTAAAAGCGCAATTCCCGTTCGAAATAAGCGTAATACGCCCGCAATTCACGTTCCGTACGCGCAGAAAGCGCCATTCTGACTCATTTCAAGAATTCACGATCTCGCACGGTCGATGTGCGTCCCGTGATGTCGGTGATTTTGCGAATCCTGCAAACGGGAGTGCGAATTTTCTTCCTATACGCATGGAATAGAGTCACATAAATATCCCCAGCGTTGCGAATACCTCGTGCGAGGAACAGAAGCGATGGAAAAGCGAAGTTCTCGATCGCATGACCGTTCCACACTCGAAATCGACGTTCCGTACGTGTAGAAAGCACAAATGTGATGTTTCCGACGGAGAACGTTGTAAAAGCGCAATTCCCGTTCGAAATAAGCGTAATACGCCCGCAAATTCACGTTCCGTACGCGCAGAAAGCGCCATTCTGACTCATTTCAAGAATTCACGATCTCGCACGGTCGATGTGCGTTTCGTGATGTCGGTGATTTTGCGAATCCTGCAAACGGGAGTGCGAATTTTCTTCGCCATACGCATGGAATAGAGTCACATAAATATCCCCAGCGTTGCGAATACCTCGTGCGAGGAACAGAAGCGATGGAAAAGCGAAGTTCTCGATCGCATGACCGTTCCACACTCGAAATCGACGTTCCGTACGTGTAGAAAGCACAAATGTGATGTTTCCGACGGAGAACGTTGTAAAAGCGCAATTCCCGTTCGAAATAAGCGTAATACGCCCGCAATTCACGTTCCGTACGCGCAGAAAGCGCCATTCTGACTCATTTCAAGAATTCACGATCTCGCACGGTCGATGTGCGTCCCGTGATGTCGGTGATTTTGCGAATCCTGCAAACGGGAGTGCGAATTTTCTTCGCCATACGCATGGAATAGAGTCACATAAATATCCCCAGCGTTGCGAATACCTCGTGCGAGGAACAGAAGCGATGGAAAAGCGAAGTTCTCGATCGCATGACCGTTCCACACTCGAAATCGACGTTCCGTACGTGTAGAAAGCACAAATGTGATGTTTCCGACGGAGAACGTTGTAAAAGCGCAATTCCCGTTCGAAATAAGCGTAATACGCCCGCAATTCACGTTCCGTACGCGCAGAAAGCGTCATTCTGACTCATTTAAGGAATTCACGATCTCGCACGGTCGATGTGCGTCCCGTGATGTCGGTGATTTTGCGAATCCTGCAAACGGGAGTGCGAATTTTCTTCGCCATACGCATGGAATAGAGTCACATAAATATCCCCAGCGTTGCGAATACCTCGTGCGAGGAACAGAAGCGATGGAAAAGCGAAGTTCTCGATCGCATGACCGTTCCACACTCGAAATCGACGTTCCGTACGTGTAGAAAGCACAAATGTGATGTTTCCGACGGAGAACGTTGTAAAAGCGCAATTCCCGTTCGAAATAAGCGTAATACGCCCGCAATTCACGTTCCGTACGCGCAGAAAGCGCCATTCTGACTCATTTCAAGAATTCACGATCTCGCACGGTCGATGTGCGTCCCGTGATGTCGGTGATTTTGCGAATCCTGCAAACGGGAGTGCGAATTTTCTTCCTATACGCATGGAATAGAGTCACATAAATATCCCCAGCGTTGCGAATACCTCGTGCGAGGAACAGAAGCGATGGAAAAGCGAAGTTCTCGATCGCATGACCGTTCCACACTCGAAATCGACGTTCCGTACGTGTAGAAAGCACAAATGTGATGTTTCCGACGGAGAACGTTGTAAAAGCGCAATTCCCGTTCGAAATAAGCGTAATACGCCCGCAAATTCACGTTCCGTACGCGCAGAAAGCGCCATTCTGACTCATTTCAAGAATTCACGATCTCGCACGGTCGATGTGCGTTTCGTGATGTCGGTGATTTTGCGAATCCTGCAAACGGGAGTGCGAATTTTCTTCGCCATACGCATGGAATAGAGTCACATAAATATCCCCAGCGTTGCGAATACCTCGTGCGAGGAACAGAAGCGATGGAAAAGCGAAGTTCTCGATCGCATGACCGTTCCACACTCGAAATCGACGTTCCGTACGTGTAGAAAGCACAAATGTGATGTTTCCGACGGAGAACGTTGTAAAAGCGCAATTCCCGTTCGAAATAAGCGTAATACGCCCGCAATTCACGTTCCGTACGCGCAGAAAGCGCCATTCTGACTCATTTCAAGAATTCACGATCTCGCACGGTCGATGTGCGTCCCGTGATGTCGGTGATTTTGCGAATCCTGCAAACGGGAGTGCGAATTTTCTTCGCCATACGCATGGAATAGAGTCACATAAATATCCCCAGCGTTGCGAATACCTCGTGCGAGGAACAGAAGCGATGGAAAAGCGAAGTTCTCGATCGCATGACCGTTCCACACTCGAAATCGACGTTCCGTACGTGTAGAAAGCACAAATGTGATGTTTCCGACGGAGAACGTTGTAAAAGCGCAATTCCCGTTCGAAATAAGCGTAATACGCCCGCAATTCACGTTCCGTACGCGCAGAAAGCGTCATTCTGACTCATTTAAGGAATTCACGATCTCGCACGGTCGATGTGCGTCCCGTGATGTCGGTGATTTTGCGAATCCTGCAAACGGGAGTGCGAATTTTCTTCGCCATACGCATGGAATAGAGTCACATAAATATCCCCAGCGTTGCGAATACCTCGTGCGAGGAACAGAAGCGATGGAAAAGCGAAGTTCTCGATCGCATGACCGTTCCACACTCGAAATCGACGTTCCGTACGTGTAGAAAGCACAAATGTGATGTTTCCGACGGAGAACGTTGTAAAAGCGCAATTCCCGTTCGAAATAAGCGTAATACGCCCGCAATTCACGTTCCGTACGCGCGGAAAGCGCCATTCTGACTCATTTCAAGAATTCACGATCTCGCACGGTCGATGTGCGTCCCGTGATGTCGGTGATTTTGCGAATCCTGCAAACGGGAGTGCGAATTTTCTTCGCCATACGCATGGAATAGAGTCACATAAATATCCCCAGCGTTGCGAATACCTCGTGCGAGGAACAGAAGCGATGGAAAAGCGAAGTTCTCGATCGCATGACCGTTCCACACTCGAAATCGACGTTACGTACATGTAGAAAGCACAAATGTGATGTTTCCGACGGAGAACGTTGTAAAAGCGCAATTCCCGTTCGAAATAAGCGTAATACGCCCGCAATTCACGTTCCGTACGCGCAGAAAGCGCCATTCTGACTCATTTCAAGAATTCACGATCTCGCACGGTCGATGTGCGTCCCGTGATGTCGGTGATTTTGCGAATCCTGCAAACGGGAGTGCGAATTTTCTTCCTATACGCATGGAATAGAGTCACATAAATATCCCCAGCGTTGCGAATACCTCGTGCGAGGAACAGAAGCGATGGAAAAGCGAAGTTCTCGATCGCATGACCGTTCCACACTCGAAATCGACGTTCCGTACGTGTAGAAAGCACAAATGTGATGTTTCCGACGGAGAACGTTGTAAAAGCGCAATTCCCGTTCGAAATAAGCGTAATACGCCCGCAAATTCACGTTCCGTACGCGCAGAAAGCGCCATTCTGACTCATTTCAAGAATTCACGATCTCGCACGGTCGATGTGCGTTTCGTGATGTCGGTGATTTTGCGAATCCTGCAAAGGGGAGTGCGAATTTTCTTCGCCATACGCATGGAATAGAGTCACATAAATATCCCCAGCGTTGCGAATACCTCGTGCGAGGAACAGAAGCGATGGAAAAGCGAAGTTCTCGATCGCATGACCGTTCCACACTCGAAATCGACGTTCCGTACGTGTAGAAAGCACAAATGTGATGTTTCCGACGGAGAACGTTGTAAAAGCGCAATTCCCGTTCGAAATAAGCGTAATACGCCCGCAATTCACGTTCCGTACGCGCAGAAAGCGCCATTCTGACTCATTTCAAGAATTCACGATCTCGCACGGTCGATGTGCGTCCCGTGATGTCGGTGATTTTGCGAATCCTGCAAACGGGAGTGCGAATTTTCTTCGCCATACGCATGGAATAGAGTCACATAAATATCCCCAGCGTTGCGAATACCTCGTGCGAGGAACAGAAGCGATGGAAAAGCGAAGTTCTCGATCGCATGACCGTTCCACACTCGAAATCGACGTTCCGTACGTGTAGAAAGCACAAATGTGATGTTTCCGACGGAGAACGTTGTAAAAGCGCAATTCCCGTTCGAAATAAGCGTAATACGCCCGCAATTCACGTTCCGTACGCGCAGAAAGCGTCATTCTGACTCATTTAAGGAATTCACGATCTCGCACGGTCGATGTGCGTCCCGTGATGTCGGTGATTTTGCGAATCCTGCAAACGGGAGTGCGAATTTTCTTCGCCATACGCATGGAATAGAGTCACATAAATATCCCCAGCGTTGCGAATACCTCGTGCGAGGAACAGAAGCGATGGAAAAGCGAAGTTCTCGATCGCATGACCGTTCCACACTCGAAATCGACGTTCCGTACGTGTAGAAAGCACAAATGTGATGTTTCCGACGGAAAACGTTGTAAAAGCGCAATTCCCGTTCGAAATAAGCGTAATACGCCCGCAATTCACGTTCCGTACGCGCAGAAAGCGCCATTCTGACTCATTTCAAGAATTCACGATCTCGCACGGTCGATGTGCGTCCCGTGATGTCGGTGATTTTGCGAATCCTGCAAACGGGAGTGCGAATTTTCTTCCTATACGCATGGAATAGAGTCACATAAATATCCCCAGCGTTGCGAATACCTCGTGCGAGGAACAGAAGCGATGGAAAAGCGAAGTTCTCGATCGCATGACCGTTCCACACTCGAAATCGACGTTCCGTACGTGTAGAAAGCACAAATGTGATGTTTCCGACGGAGAACGTTGTAAAAGCGCAATTCCCGTTCGAAATAAGCGTAATACGCCCGCAAATTCACGTTCCGTACGCGCAGAAAGCGCCATTCTGACTCATTTCAAGAATTCACCGATCTCGCACGGTCGATGTGCGTTTCGTGATGTCGGTGATTTTGCGAATCCTGCAAACGGGAGTGCGAATTTTCTTCGCCATACGCATGGAATAGAGTCACATAAATATCCCCAGCGTTGCGAATACCTCGTGCGAGGAACAGAAGCGATGGAAAAGCGAAGTTCTCGATCGCATGACCGTTCCACACTCGAAATCGACGTTCCGTACGTGTAGAAAGCACAAATGTGATGTTTCCGACGGAGAACGTTGTAAAAGCGCAATTCCCGTTCGAAATAAGCGTAATACGCCCGCAATTCACGTTCCGTACGCGCAGAAAGCGCCATTCTGACTCATTTCAAGAATTCACGATCTCGCACGGTCGATGTGCGTCCCGTGATGTCGGTGATTTTGCGAATCCTGCAAACGGGAGTGCGAATTTTCTTCGCCATACGCATGGAATAGAGTCACATAAATATCCCCAGCGTTGCGAATACCTCGTGCGAGGAACAGAAGCGATGGAAAAGCGAAGTTCTCGATCGCATGACCGTTCCACACTCGAAATCGACGTTCCGTACGTGTAGAAGCACAAATGTGATTGTTTCCGACGGAGAACGTTGTAAAAGCGCAATTCCCGTTCGAAATAAGCGTAATACGCCCGCAATTCACGTTCCGTACGCGCAGAAAGCGTCATTCTGACTCATTTAAGGAATTCACGATCTCGCACGGTCGATGTGCGTCCCGTGATGTCGGTGATTTTGCGAATCCTGCAAACGGGAGTGCGAATTTTCTTCGCCATACGCATGGAATAGAGTCACATAAATATCCCCCAGCGTTGCGAATACCTCGTGCGAGGAACAGAAGCGATGGAAAAGCGAAGTTCTCGATCGCATGACCGTTCCACACTCGAAATCGACGTTCCGTACGTGTAGAAAGCACAAATGTGATGTTTCCGACGGAGAACGTTGTAAAAGCGCAATTCCCGTTCGAAATAAGCGTAATACGCCCGCAATTCACGTTCCGTACGCGCAGAAAGCGCCATTCTGACTCATTTCAAGAATTCACGATCTCGCACGGTCGATGTGCGTCCCGTGATGTCGGTGATTTTGCGAATCCTGCAAACGGGAGTGCGAATTTTCTTCGCCATACGCATGGAATAGAGTCACATAAATATCCCCAGCGTTGCGAATACCTCGTGCGAGGAACAGAAGCGATGGAAAAGCGAAGTTCTCGATCGCATGACCGTTCCACACTCGAAATCGACGTTACGTACATGTAGAAAGCACAAATGTGATATTTCCGACGGAGAACGTTGTAAAAGCGCAATTCCCGTTCGAAATAAGCGTAATACGCCCGCAATTCCACGTTCCGTACGCGCAGAAAGCGCCATTCTGACTCAATTCAAGAATTCACGATCTCGCACGGTCGATGTGCGTCCCGTGATGTCGGTGATTTTGCGAATCCTGCAAACGGGAGTGCGAATTTTCTTCGCCATACGCATGGAATAGAGTCACATAAATATCCCCAGCGTTGCGAATACCTCGTGCGAGGAACAGAAGCGATGGAAAAGCGAAGTTCTCGATCGCATGACCGTTCCACACTCGAAATCGACGTTCCGTACGTGTAGAAAGCACAAATGTGATGTTTCCGACGGAGAACGTTGTAAAAGCGCAATTCCCGTTCGAAATAAGCGTAATACGCCCCGCAATTCACGTTCCGTACGCGCAGAAAGCGCCATTCTGACTCATTTCAAGAATTCACGATCTCGCACGGTCGATGTGCGTCCCGTGATGTCGGTGATTTTGCGAATCCTGCAAACGGGAGTGCGAATTTTTCTTCGCCATCTACGCATGGAATAGAGTCACATAAATATCCCCAGCGTTGCGAATACCTCGTGCGAGGAACAGAAGCGATGGAAAAGCGAAGTTCTCGATCGCATGACCGTTCCACACTCGAAATCGACGTTCCGTACGTGTAGAAAGCACAAATGTGATGTTTCCGACGGAGAACGTTGTAAAAGCGCAATTCCCGTTCGAAATAAGCGTAATACGCCCGCAATTCACGTTCCGTACGCGCAGAAAGCGCCATTCTGACTCATTTGAAGAATTCACGATCTCGCACGGTCGATGTGCGTCCCGTGATGTCGGTGATTTTGCGAATCCTGCAAACGGGAGTGCGAATTTTCTTCGCCATATACGCATGGAATAGAGTCACATAAATATCCCCAGCGTTGCGAATACCTCGTGCGAGGAACAGAAGCGATGGAAAAGCGAAGTTCTCGATCGCATGACCGTTCCACACTCGAAATCGACGTTCCGTACGTGTAGAAAGCACAAATGTGATGTTTCCGACGGAGAACGTTGTAAAAGCGCAATTCCCGTTCCGAAATAAGCGTAATACGCCCGCAATTCACGTTCCGTACGCGCAGAAAGCGCCATTCTGACTCATTTCAAAGATTCACGATCTCGCACGGTCGATGTGCGGTCCCGTGATGTCGGTGATTTTGCGAATCCTGCAAACGGGAGTGCGAATTTTCTTCGCCATACGCATGGAATAGAGTCACATAAATATCCCCAGCGTTGCGAATACCTCGTGCGAGGAACAGAAGCGATGGAAAAGCGAAGTTCTCGATCGCATGACCGTTCCACACTCGAAATCGACGTTCCGTACGTGTAGAAAGCACAAATGTGATGTATTCCGACGGAGAACGTTGTAAAAGCGCAATTCCCGTTCGAAATAAGCGTAATACGCCCGCAATTCACGTTTCGTACGCGCAGAAAGCGCCATTCCGATCTCATTTCAAGAATTCACGATCTCGCACGGTCGATGTGCGTCCCGTGATGTCGGTGATTTTGCGAATCCTGCAAACGGGAGTGCGAATTTTCTTCGCCATACGCATGGAATAGAGTCACATAAATATCCCCAGCGTTGCGAATACCTCGTGCGAGGAACAGAAGCGATGGAAAAGCGAAGTTCTCGATCGCATGACCGTTCCACACTCGAAATCGACGTTCCGTACGTGTAGAAAGCACAAATGTGATGTTTCCGACGGAGAACGTTGTAAAAGCGCAATTCCCGTTCGAAATAAGCGTAATACGCCCCGCAATTCACGTTCCGTACGCGCGGAAAGCGCCATTCTGACTCCTTTCAAGAATTCACGATCTCGCACGGTCGATGTGCGTCCCGTGATGTCGGTGACTTTGCGAATCCTGCAAACGGGAGTGCAAATTTTCTTCGCCATACGCATGGAATAGAGTCACATAAATATCCCCAGCGTTGCGAATACCTCGTGCGAGGAACAAGAAGCGATGGAAAAGCGAAGTTCTCGATCGCATGACCGTTCCACACTCGAAATCGACGTTCCGTACGTGTAGAAAGCACAAATGTGATGTTTCCGACGGAGAACGTTTGTTAAAGCGCAATTCCCGTTCGAAATAAGCGTAATACGCCCGCAATCACGTTCCGTACGCGCAGAAAGCGTCATTCTGACTCATTTAAGGAATTCACGATCTCGCACGGTCGATGTGCGTCCCGTGATGTCGGTGATTTTGCGAATCCTGCAAACGGGAGTGCGAATTTTCTTCGCCATACGCATGGAATAGAGTCACATAAAATACCCAGCGTTGCGAATACCTCGTGCGAGGAACAGAAGCGATGGGAAAAAGCGAAGTTCTCGATCGCATGACCGTTCCACACTCGAAATCGACGTTCCGTACGTGTAAGAAAGCACAAATGTGAATGTTTCCGACGGAGAACGTTGTAAAAGCGCAATTCCCGTTCGAATTAAGCGTAATACGCCCGCAATTCACGTTCCGTACGCGCGGGAAAGCGCCACTTCTGACTCATTTCCAAGAATTCACGATCTCGCACGGTCGATGTGCGTCCCGTGATGTCGGTGATTTTTGCGAATCCTGCAAACGGGAGTGCGAATTTTCTTCGCCATACGCATGGAATAGAGTCACATAAATATCCCCAGCGTTGCGAATACCTCGTGCGAGGAACAGAAGCGATGGAAAAGCGAAGTTCTCGATCGCATGACCGTTCCACACTCGAAATCGACGTTACGTACATGTAGAAAGCACAAATGTGATATTTCCGACGGAGAACGTTGTAAAAGCGCAATTCCCGTTCGAAATAAGCGTAATACGCCCGCAATTCACGTTCCGTACGCGCAGAAAGCGCCATTCTGACTCATTTCAAGAATTCACGATCTCGCACGGTCGATGTGCGTCCCGTGATGTCGGTGATTTTGCGAATTCTGCAAACGGGAGTGCGAATTTTTCTTCGCCTTACGCATGGAATAGAGTCACATAAATATCCCCAGCGTTGCGAATTACCTCGTGCGAGGAACAGAAGCGATGGAAAGCGAAGTCTCTCGATCGCATGACCGTTCCAACACTCGAAATCGACGTTCCGTACGTGTAGAAAGCACAAATGTGATGTTTCCGACGGAGAACGTTGTAAAAGCGCAATTCCCGTTCGAAATAAGCGTAATAAGCCCGCAATTCACGTTCCGTACGCGCGGAAAGCGCCATTCTGACTCAATTCAAGAATTCACGATCTCGCACGGTCGATGTGCGTCCCGTGATGTCGGTGATTTTGCGAATCCTGCAAACGGGAGTGCGAATTTTCTTCGCCATACGCATGGAATAGAGTCACATAAATATCCCCAGCGTTGCGAATACCTCGTGCGAGGAACAGAAGCGATGGAAAAGCGAAGTTCTCGATCGCATGACCGTTCCAACACTCGAAATCGACGTTCCGTACGTGTAGAAAGCACAAATGTGATGTTTCCGACGGAGAACGTTGTAAAAGCGCAATTCCCGATCGAAATAAGCGTAAATACGCCCGCAAATTCACGTTTCCGTACGCGCAGAAAGCGCCATTCTGACTCATTTCAAGAATTCACGATCTCGCACGGTCGATGTGCGTCCCGTGATGTCGGTGATTTTGCGAATCCTGCAAACGGGAGTGCGAATTTTTTTTCGCCATACGCATGGAATAGAGTCACATAAATATCCCAGCGTTGCGAATACCTCGTGCGAGGAACAGAAGCGATGGAAAAGCGAAGTTCTCGATCGCATGACCGTTCCACACTCGAAATCGACGTTCCGTACGTGTAGAAAGCACAAATGTGATGTTCCGACGGAGAACGTTGTAAAAGCGCAATTCCCGTTCGAAATAAGCGTAATACGCCCGCAATTCACGTTCCGTACGCGCAGAAAGCGCCATTCTGACTCATTTCAAGAATTCACGATCTCGCACGGTCGATGTGCGTTCGTGATGTCGGTGATTTTGCGAATCCTGCCAACGGGAGTGCGAATTTTCTTCGCCATACGCATGGAATAGAGTCACATAAATATCCCCAGCGTTGCGAAAAACCTCGTGCGGGAACAGAAGCGATGGAAAAGCGAAGTTCTCGATCGCATGACCGTTCCACACTCGAAATCGACGTTCCGTACGTGTAGAAAGCACAAATGTGATGTTTCCGACGGAGAACGTTGTAAAAAGCGCAATTCCCGTTCGAAATAAGCGTAATACGCCCGCAATTCACGTTCCGTACGCGCAGAAAGCGCCATTCTGACTCATTTCAAGAATTCACGATCTCGCACGGTCGATGTGCGTCCGTGATGTCGGTGATTTTGCGAATCCTGCAAACGGGAGTGCGAATTTTCTTCGCCATAACGCATGGAATAGAGTCACATAAATATCCCCAGCGTTGCGAATACCTCGTGCGAGGAACAGAAGCGATGGAAAAGCGAAGTTCTCGATCGCATGACCGTTCCACACTCGAAATCGACGTCCGTACGTGTAGAAAGCACAAATGTGATGTTTCCGACGGAAAACGTTGTAAAAGCGCAATTCCCGTTCGAAATAAGCGTAATACGCCCGCAATTCACGTTTCGTACGCGCAGAAAGCGCCATTCTGACTCATTTCAAGAATTCACGATCTCGCACGGTCGATGTGCGTCCCGTGATGTCGGTGAATTTGCGAATCCTGCAAACGGGAGTGCGAATTTTCTTCGCCATAACGCATGGAATAGAGTCACATAAATATCCCAGCGTTTGCGAAGACACTCGTGCGAGAACAGAAGCGATGAAAAGCGAAGTTCTCGATCGCATGACCGTTCCACACTCGAAATCGACGTT